>OY288268.1:59146088-60479140 GCA_958450335.1 Hibiscus tridactylites | reverse complement strand
TCTTGTAAAGAGGGTTTGATCAAGGCTTTGGGTAGAAAGCTTGATCGGTGTATAAGGGTTTCCTCCTAAGCCTAGAAAAGGGGACGAATCAATAGTGGATTGATAGGAAATCATTAGTGGAAAGCTAATGTAGTGGATGTAGACCATGGTTAGAAGGTTGAACCACTATAAATCATTGTGTCCTTAATCTTTTTAGCTTCCACACCACTTACACCCAAAATTCCACTTCTCCACCACTTGGTGAGAAAGAACGGTTGAAGGAATCGAGCACCGTAAAACCCAACAATTGGTATCAGAGCTTGGCTCAATTGAAGAGGATTAACATCCTATTGAGAAGATCCGGCAAGCTCGATCATCATTTTACTCAACCAGCTCAATGGCGCAATCCATCGACAAATTGCCCTTCTTCGACGGAACTCACTATGCTCATTGGAAGACAAAGATGAAGTTCTTCATAAAGTCATGGGACTACAAGCTATGGGACATAGTAAAAGATTGTTCGTTCGTGCCTCAACAAAGTAAAGCGGAATGGAGTGCCGAAGATCGCAAGAAGATGGAGCTAAATTGCAAAGCCTTACCCATCCTATTTTGTGCTTTTGGCCCAACCATCTATGAGAAGATGTCTTCTTGTGAGAGTGCCAAGGAGGTATGGGACAAGCTTGAAGTCATATACGAAGGAATCGATGAAGTAAAGAAGACCAAGATCGACCTTCTCAACCTAGCGTGTGAGAACTTCAAGATGGATCCAGAAGAAAACATCGAGAAGATGTTTGATAGATTCTCCACTATCACCAATGATCTCAAAGGCTATGGAGAAGCCATCCCGGAAGAGAAGCTTGACCGAAAGCTCATGTACTCACTTCTCGAGTCATGGGACTCAAATAGGACCGCCATCATCGAAGCTAAGAATTTGAAGACCTTGATGAACTCATGGGGTCACTCCTCACTCATCAAGTAATGAAGAAAAATAAGGAAGATGAGAAGAAGAGGGAAGAAATTAGAGCTATGGGGGAGAAGAAGCTTAAAGGGCTTGGCATCAAAACAAATGCCATTACTCTAAAATCCTCCACATGCCATCATGTTGATTCAAGTGAAGAGGAGGATGAAGAAGAAGAGATAGTTCATCTTTTCAAGAAGTGTGCCCCATTCATGAAGAAAGCCTATAGAGAGCTTGAACGAGAATCCATGAAAAAGAAGAGGGCAAGCACTTCAAGCCATAAGAAGAAGGCATATGCGGCTACTTGTAGTGATGAAGACTCCACCGACGATGAACAAGCCAACCTTTGCCTTATGGCCATCGAAGAAGATTCAAGGGTAACTTCTAATTCATCTACCTCATGTTCATATTCTTTTGATGAATTACAAGATGCCTATGATAATTTGGTTTTAGAGTTTAAAAATCACATTTTGAAAAACAATAAAATGATTTCAAAGTTGAAAATTCAAAATGATTTGATTTCTAAAACCAAACTTGAACTTGAAGCAAAACTCGAAGAGGTTGAACAAAAATGTTTTGATTTACAAAATTTGCTTCATAAAGTTCAAGAAGAAAAAAATGATTTCCAAAGAGCTTGAAAAGAAAAATAATTTGGAAAATCAAATTTTTTATGTAAGACAATCTAGTGCCCCTAGATTTGTAAATGGTACATGTTTTAAAAGTGTTTGGGTCCCAAAAGGACTAACCACTTCAACTAAAAAGGATGAAATTGAAAAATGGATTCTAAGGGGACTCAATTTTGTGCTACTAACGTTTATGGATCCAAAGCAATTTGGATACCAAAAATTACTTGATTGTCTTTTGCTAGGTGTGATGGAGAGTGATCAACAAGTCAAAAATTGTGGGGGGGGGGGGGGGGGGGGGGGGGGGGGGGGGGGGGGGGGGGGCTCCATGCACACAAAGGAAGAACACTTGAAGAAGGAAGGCTTCACATCCTCCCTTGGATTCAAGTGTGGTAAAAATCTAGTTGTTTTTTACTTTTATTTGATTTATTTTTTTTATTTCAACTAGATGATCATATATGTTAGAAAAACATTTTAATGATGCTTTGAGTAAGGGGGAGCCAGTTTAAAACCAAAATTCTTATTTTTGTCATTTTTCAAACCTCCTAAGTTATTTTGAACTTAATGTCTTTTGAATTCTTTTTGATATAACAAAAAGGGGGAGAAATGGTTTGAAAAATTGAATTTTCAAATGAATAAGGGGGAGCTTTAATTGATTTAAATTTTTATCTCTTATTCACATTTTTAAACTTAGAGGGGGAGAATCCCAAACAATTTTTCAAGTTGGTTTTATTATACCAAAAAGGGGGGAGATTGTATAATTAATGTTTTGATATAATAATTGAAAAATAGTTTTGGACAAAGTTAAGAAGAATTCAAAATATTTTCTGAAGTCCAAACAACTTGAAACTATGTTTAGAGGATATTTGAAAGGTTTTTACATGTTTTCAAAGCCAAATTCAACAAAACCATCCAGGTGTTTAGAAACACCCTTAGGTGTTTTGATACGGGGTCTTACAGTGTTAAAGTGTTTCGAAACAGGATTTATCTAGGTGAGATTTTTGCCAAGAGTTTCGATACGGCCTATGTCGCTTTGATACACCTACGTGGCATCGACCTTAACGGTCATAAACCCTCAATGGGTATTTCCCAACTAATATTTAAATGAAGATCGTTTTGATACGGTGATAAGCGTTTCGATACGGGCGTTTCAATACGGCCAAGGGCGTTTCGATACAGGTGTTGCATCAGACAGCAACGGCTCTTTCTATTACAAGAGCGTTTCGAAACAGGTTCGAGTGTTTTGAAACGGGGAGTTGCATAACTGCATTTATGGTGGGAAATTAAGTCTCCAACGGCTCAAATTCAACCCCAACGGCTAGTAACGGCTACAAACTCATTAAGGAGTATAAAAGGGACCTCCAAGCATCTAGTAATGGTTAATGCTTCAATTGTCAACAACAAATGATCAAGAAATTATTTTAGTGCTTATTTGTCATTTTCTTGTATAGACAAACACTAGTGAGCCAAAATTGTTAGATTTGCTCAAGTGTTTTAGGTTTTGGGTGAGAGCTAAATTGTGCAAACAAATACATATTAGAGGGATTTGAGTTTGCTTATCTTTTCTCTTGTAAAGAGGGTTTGATCAAGGCTTTGGGTAGAAAGCTTGATCGGTGTATAAGGGTTTCCTCCTAAGCCTAGAAAAGGGGACGAATCAATAGTGGATTGATTGGAAATCCTTAGTGGAAAGCTAAGGTAGTGGATGTAGACCTTGGTTAGAAGGTTGAACCCTTATAAATCATTGTGTCCTTAATCTTTTTAGCTTCCACACCACTTACACCCAAAATTCCACTTCTCCACCACTTGGTGAGCAAGAACGGTTGAAGGAATCGAGCACCGTAAAACCCAACAATTGGTCTCAGAGCTTGGCTCAATTTAAGAGGATTAACATCCTATTGAGAAGATCCGGCAAGCTCGATCATCATTTTACTCAACCAGCTCAATGGCGCAATTCATCGACAAATTGCCCTTCTTCGACGGAACTCACTATGCTCATTGGAAGACAAAGATGAAGTTCTTCATAAAGTCATGGGACTACAAGCTATGGGACATAGTAAAAGATGGTTCGTTCGTGCCTCAACGAAGTAAAGCGGAATGGAGTGCCGAAGATCGCAAGAAGATGGAGCTAAATTGCAAAGCCTTGCACATCCTATTTTGTGCTTTTGGCCCAACCATCTATGAGAAGATGTCTTCTTGTGAGAGTGCCAAGGAGGTTTGGGACAAGCTTGAAGTCATATACGAAGGAATCAATGAAGTAAATGAGACCAAGATCGACCTTCTCAACCTAGTGTATGAGAACTTCAAGATGGATCCAGAAGAAAACATCGAGAAGATGTTTGATAGATTCTCCATTATCACCAATGATCTCAAAGGCTATGGAGAAGCCATCCCGGAAGAGAAGCTTGACCGAAAGCTCATCTACTCACTTCCCGAGTCATGGGACTCAAATAGAACCGCAATCATCGAAGCTAAGAATTTGAAGACCTTGATGAACTCATGGGGTCACTCCTCACTCATCAAATAATGAAGAAAAATAAGGAAGATGAGAAGAAGAGGGAAGAAATTAGAGCTATGGGGGAGAAGAAGCTTAAAGGGCTTGGCATCAAAACAAATGCCATTGCTCTAAAATCCTCCACATGCCATCATGTTGATTCAAGTGAAGAGGAGGATGAAGAAGAAGAGATAGTTCGTCTTTTCAAGAAGTGTGCCCCATTCATGAAGAAAGCATATAGAGAGCTTGAACGAGAATCCATGAAAAAGAAGAGGGCAAGCACTTCAAGCCATAAGAAGAAGGCATATGTGGCTACTTGTAGTGATGAAGACTCCACCGACGATGAACAAGCCAACCTTTGCCTTATGGCCATCAAAGAAGATTCAAGGGTAACTTCTAATTCATCTAATTAATGTTCATATTCTTTTGATGAATTACAAGATGCCTATGATGATTTGGTTTTAGAGTTTAAAAATCACATTTTGAAAAACAATTAAATGATTTCAAAGTTGAAAATTCAAAATGATTTGATTTCTAAAACCAAACTTGAACTTGAAGCAAAACTCGAAGAGTTTGAACAAAAATGTTTTGATTTACAAAATTTGCTTCATAAAGTTCAAGAAGAAAAAAAATGATTTCCAATGAGCTTGAAAAGAAAAATAATTTTGGAAATTCAAATTTTTATGTAAGACAATCTAGTGCCCCTAGATTTGTAAACGGTAAATGTTTTAGAAGTGTTTGGGTCCCAAAAGGACTAACCACTTCAACTAAAAAGGATGAAATTGAAAAATGGATTCCTAAGAGGACTCAATTTTATTGCTACTAACGTTTATGGATCCAAAGCAATTTGGATACCAAAAATTACTTGATTGTCTTTTGCTAGGTGTGATGGAGAGTGATCAACAAGTCAAAAATTGTGGGGGGGAGTTACATGCACACAAAGGAAGAACACTTGAAGAAGGAAGGCTTCACATCCTCCCTTGGATTCAAGTGTGGTAAAAATCTAGTTGTTTTTTTACTTTTATTTGATTTATTTTTTGATTTCAACTAGATGATCATATATGTTGGACTAACATTTTAATGATGCTTTGAGTAAGGGGGAGCCAGTTTAAAACCAAAATTCTTATTTTTGTCATTTTTCAAACCTCCTAAGTTATTTTGAACTTAATGTCTTTTGAATTCTTTTTGATATAACAAAGAGGGGGAGAAATGGTTTGAAAAATTGAATTTTCAAATGAATAAGGAGGAGCTTTAATTGATTTAAAATTTTATCTCTTATTCACATTTTTAAACTTAAAGGGGGAGAATCCCAAACATTTTTTCAAGTTGGTTTTACTATACCAAAAAATGGGGAAGATTGTAGAACTAATGTTTTGATATAATAATTGAAAAATAGTTTTGGACAAAGTTAAGAAGAATTCAAAATATTTTCTGAAGTCCAAACAACTTGAAACTATGTTTAGAGGATATTTGAAAGGTTTTTACATGTTTTCAAAGCCAAATTCAACAAAACCATCCAGGTGTTTCGAAACACCCTTAGGTGTTTCGATACGGGGTCTTACAGTGTTAAAGCGTTTTGAAACGGGCTTTATCTAGGTGAGATTTTTGCCAAGCGTTTCGATACTGCCTATGTCGTTTTGATACACCTACGTGGCATCGACCTTAACGGTCAAAAACCCTCAACGGCAATTTCCCAACTAACATTTAAATGAAGATCGTTTCGATACGGTGATAAGCGTTTCGATACGGGCGTTTCAATACGGCCAAGGGCGTTTCGATACAGGTGCTGCATCAGACTGCAATGGCTCTTTCTATTACAAGAGCGTTTCGAAACAGGTTCGATTGTTTTGAAACGGGGAGCTGCAGAACTGCATTTATGGTGGAAAATTAAGTCTCCAACGGCTCAAACTCAACCCCAACGGATAGTAACGGCTACAAACTCATTAAGAAGTATAAAAGGGACCTCCAAGCATCTAGTAATGGTTAATGCTTCAATTGTCAACAACAAATGATCAAGAAATTGTTTTATTGCTTATTTGTCATTTCATTGTATAGACAAACACTAGTAAGCTAAAATTGTTAGATTTGCTCAAGTGTTTTAGGTTTTGTGTGAGAGCTAAATTGTGCAAACAAATACCTATTAAAGGGATTTGAGTTTGCTTATCTTTTCTCTTGTAAAGAGGGTTTGATCAAGGCTTTGGGTAGAAAGGTTGATCGGTGTATAAGGGTTTCCTCTTAAGCCTAGAAAAGGGGACGAATCAATAGTGGATTGATTGGAAATCCTTAGTGGAAAGCTAAGGTAGTGGATGTAGACCTTGGTTAGAAGGTTGAACCACTATAAATCATTGTGTCCTTAATCTTTTTAGCTTCCACACCACTTACACCCAAAATTCCACTTCTCCACCACTTAGCAAGCAAGAACGGTTGAAGAATCGAGCACCGTAAAACCCAACAATTGGTATCAGAGCTTGGCTCAATTGAAGAGGATTAACATCCTATTGAGAAGATCCGGCAAGCTCGATCATCATTTTACTCAACCAGCTCAATGGCGCAATCCATCGATACACTGCCCTTCTTCGACGGAACTCACTATGCTCATTGGAAGACAAAGATGAAGTTCTTCATAAAGTCATGGGACTACAAGCTATGGGACATAGTAAAAGATGGTTCGTTCGTGCCTCAACGAAGTAAAGCGGAATGGAGTGCCGAAGATCGCAAGAAGATGGAGCTAAATGAGGTATGGACAAGCTTGAAGTCATATACGAAGGAACCGATGAAGTAAAGGAGACCAAGATCGACTTTCTCAACCTAGCGTATGAGAACTTCAAGATGGATCTGGAAGAAAACATCAAGAAGATGTTTGATAGATTCTCCACTATCACCAATGATCTCAAAGGCTATGGAGAAGCCATCTTGGAAGAGAAGCTTGTCCGAAAGCTCATCTACTAACTTCCCGAGTCATGGGACTCAAATAGGACTGCCATCATCGAAGCTAAGAATTTGAAGTCCTTGATGAACTCATAGGGTCACTCCTTACTCATCAAATAATGAAGAAAAACAAGGAAGATGAGAAGAAGAGGGAAGAAATTAGAGCTATGGGGGAGAAGAAGCTTAAAGGGCTTGGCATCAAAACAAATGTCATTGCTCTAAAATCCTTCACATGTCATCATGTTGATTCAAGTGAAGAGGAGGATGAAGAAGAAGAGATAGTTCATCTCTTTAAGAAGTGTGCCCCATTCATGAAGAAAGCCTATAGAGAGCTTGAACGAGAATCCATGAAAAATAAGAGGGCAAGCACTTCAAGCCATAAGAAGAAGGCATATGTGGCTACTTGGAGTGATGAAGACTCCACCGACGATGAACAAGCCAACCTTTGCCTTATGGCCATCGAAGAAGATTCAAGGGTAACTTCTAATTCATCTACGTCATGTTCATATTCTTTTGATGAATTACAAGATGCCTATAATGATTTGGTTTTAGAGTTTAAAAATCACATTTTGAAAAACAATAAAATGATTTCAAAGTTGAAAATTCAAAATGATTTGATTTCTAAAACCAAACTTGAACTTGAAGCAAAACTCGAAGTGTTTGAACAAAAATGTTTTGATTTACAAAATTTGCTTCATAAAGTTCAAGAAGAAAAAAAATGATTTCCAAAGAGCTTGAAAAGAAAAATAATTTTGGAAAATCATATTTTTATGTAAGACAATCTAGTGCCCCTAGATTTGTAAACGGTAAATGTTTTAGAAGTGTTTCGGTCCCAAAAGGACTAACCACTTCAACTAAAATGGATGAAATTGAAAAATGGATTCCTAAGGGGACTTAATTTTGTGCTACTAACGTTTATGGATCCAAAGCAATTTGGATACCAAAAACTACTTGATTGTCTTTTGCTAGGTGTGATGGAGAGTGATCAACAAGTCAAAAATTGGGGGGGGGGGAGAGCTCCATGCACACAAAAGAAAGAACACTTGGAGAAGGAAGGCTTCACATCCTCCATTGGATTCAAGTGTGGTAAAAATCTAGTTGTTTTTTACTTTTATTTGATTTATTTTTTTATTTCAACTAGATTATCATATATGTTGGACTAACATTTTAATGATGCTTTGAGTAAGGGGGGCAGTTTAAAACCAAAATTCTTATTTTTGTCATTTTTCAAACCTCTTAAGTTATTTTGAACTTAATGTCTTTTGAATTCTTTTTGATATAACAAAAAGGGGGAGAAATGGTTTGAAAAATTGAATTTTCAAATGAATAAGGGGGAGCTTTAATTGATTTAAAATTTTATCTCTTATTCCCATTTTTAAACTTAAAGGGGGAGAATCCCAAACAATTTTTCAAGTTTGTTTTATTATACCAAAAAGGGGGGAGATTGTATAACTAATGTTTTGATATAATAATTGAAAAATAGTTTTGGAAAAAGTTAAAAAGAATTTAAAATATTTTCTAAAGTCCAAACAACTTGAAATTATGTTTAGAGGATATTTAAAAGGTTTTTACATGTTTTCAAAGCCAAATTCAACAAAATCATCCAGGTGTTTCGAAACACCCATAGGTGTTTCGATACGGGGTCTTACAGTGTCAAAGCATTTTGAAACGGGTTTCGAAACGGGCTTTATCTAGGTGAGATTTTTGCCAAGCGTTTCGATACGGCCTTTGCCGTTTCGATACGCCTACATGGTATCGACCTCAACGGTCATAAACCACCAACAGCTATTTTCCAACTAACTATTAAATGTTGATCGTTTCGATATGGTGATAAGTGTTTTGATATGGGCGTTTCGATACGGCCAAGGGCGTTTTGATATAGGTGATGCATTAGACTGCAACGGCTCTTTCTATTACAAGAGCGTTTCGAAACAGGTTCGAGTGTTTCGAAACGGGGTGCTGCAGAACTGTATTTATGGTGGGAAATTAAGTCTCCAACGGCTCCAATTGAACCCCAACGGCTAGTAACTGCTACAAACTCATTAAGAAGTATAAAAGGGACCTCCAAGCATCTAGTAATGGTTAATGCTTCAATTGTCAACAACAAATGATCAAGAAATTGTCTTAGTGTTTATTTGTCATTTCCTTGTATTGACAAACACTAGTGAGCCAAAATTGTTATATTTGCTCAAGTGTTTTAGGTTTTGGGTGAGAGCTAAATTGTTCAAACAAATACCTCTTAGAGGGATTTGAGTTTGCTTATCATTTCTCTTGTAAAGAGGGTTTGATCAAGCCTTTGGGTAGAAATCTTGATCGGTGTATAAGGGTTTCCTCCTAAGCCTACAAAAGGGGACGAATCAATAGTTGATTGATTGGAAATCCTTAGTGGGAAGCTAAGGTAGTGGATGTAGACCTTGGTTAGAAGGTTGAACCACTATAAATCATTGTGTCCTTAATCTTTTTAGCTTCCACACCACTTACACCCAAAATTCCACTTCTCCACCACTTGGCGAGCAAGAACGGTTGAAGGAATCGAGCACCGTAAAACCCAACACAAATCATTTTGGGTCCACGAGTGTTAGTTCCCAAAAGCTTGGTTCCCTTAGGAATCCAAGGTGACATGGCAATAATATTGTTAGATTTTACAAGTTCCTTAGGAACCCATACACTTCTAATCTTTTTAGTACTATTATGTCTATTGGAGTCACTTTGTTTGTAGTTAAAATTCTTTGTTTTTACAAAGATGGTTTTTGAATATTCACCTTTTTCAACCCTTGAATAACCAACATTTTTGAAAGAATTTTTGACCTTATTTAGCTCATTCACCAACTTTTTGTGTTCATCATTACAATGAGAAAGAAGGTTATTTAAATCAATATTTTCTTGTTCAAAGAATTTTAAATCATCTTGTAAACTTAAAATTTTGTTCTCAAAATCCAAGTTAGCTTTAAAGCGTAAATCGTTTTGAGCCTTTAAATCCAAAATGACCTTTTTGTTTTTCAAAACGGACTCCTTATATTTCTCTACTAACTCATCATACACCTCATGTAACTCATCATATGCATCATGTAATTCATCAAATGTAAAATCAAAGCAAGATGAGTTAGAGGTTACCATCGAATCCTTCTCAAGATCCATGAGGAAAAGGTTAGCCACTTCATGTTCCTCATCCTCGGATGACTCCTTATCACTCCAAGTAGCAAGCTTAGCTTTGAGCTTTCTTCTTCTTCTCAAAGCTCTTCTTCTTGAGTTGAGGGTAATCGGAACGTATGTGACCCGGCTTCTTGCACTCAAAGCAAATGATCGGATCCCTTTCTTTTTCTTTGCTTTTGTTCTTGAAGTTCATCTTTCTTTGAAATTTCATCCCTCGGTTGGACTTCATGAATTGTGAGATTCGTTTGGCTATCACAACCAACTCCTTAAAGTCTTCCTCCTCACTAGAAGAGTTATCCTCTTGTAGAGAGGCTTTGAGGGCAACTCCTAGCTTCTTCTTCTTTTCCACCTCATCCTTCTCTATTCTTCTCTCTTCTTTCTTCTTTTCTTCTTCTCTTCCTTGTTTCATGATCTCATGTGTAAGAAGAGAACCAACAAGCTCATCAAGCTTTAATGTCTTCAAATTCTTAGCTTCAATGATGGCCATTCTTTTACCATCCCAAGACTCTGGGAGAGAGTATAGAAGCTTCCTTACTAGCTTATCTTCGGGAATTACTTCACCGAATCCTTTAAGATCGTTGACGATGATTGAAACCCGATCAAACATCTTTGAGACGCTCTCATCGGGGTCCATCTTGAAATTTTCATAGCTCAAATTCAATAACACAATCTTCGTTTCTTTCACGTCGCTAGTACCTTCATAATTCGTCTTTAAAGTGTCCCACACTTGTGAAACCTATGTTTGATTTTGATATAATTAAATCTTTAAGGATCAAATTGAAAAACTTAAAATTGTTTTATAAGTCCCTTAATAAGTTTCAAATCACCAACACTTTAAAACTGATTTGAAAAACTCAAACTCAAAATATTTTCTAAGTGTTCCAAGGCCAAACTATTGAAAACCGTCCAGGTGTATTGATACGCTTCCAGCCGTATCGATACCTTTTTTACAAAGTTAGCTACTGGAGGAATTCGTTTCGATACGCTTTTAACCGTATCAAAACACCGTATCGAAACAGATTCAATTTGTATCGATACGCCCCTTTGTAAAAGTCTAAAAGAGTTTGAATGGTGTACCGATACGGCTTCACCCGTATCGATACGGTTTTAACGAATTTTTAATTCAGATCGTTTTAAATGTTTCGACCGTTGGTGTCAGTTGTTAGGTAACCAAATTTTAAATTGGTAGTTGACCCGTATCGATACGGTAAACCCTCGTATCAAAACGGAAACTTCCAGTGAGCTAAGTCAAGAAAAAGGTATCGATACGGTCTTAGCCGTTTCGATACCCCCTATTTATTGTGCACAACAGCTCTTTCTTTTTTTGAGACAGATATCGATACAGCTTCCAGAGTACCGATACGGATAGCTGCAGAAGTGCATTTATGGTGGTAAGAGAGGGTTCCAACGGCTCTATTCAAGTCCCCAACCACCCAAACGGCTAGAATTAATAGAGGAGGTATAAATTGAAGTCCTTTGAAGGTCAGCAACAACTATTCAACCTACAAGCATCATCAAAGCAAAAATTCAAACCCTTGTGCTCTTCAAATTCAAATTCTTGTACCCAACTCTAGTGTTTTCATTGTTAGCTTGTATTGTGAGTTTGGGGTAATTGAAATTGTATTTGGGTAGACATTTATCCTTTGTGAGGAATTATTTGAGTTTACCAAAATCTTCTCTTTGTAAATTGAGTGGATTAAGCTTTGGGTAGAAAGCTTAATCAAATTTGTAAGGTTACCTCCTCATCTAAGAAAAGGGGAAGAATTCAAGTAGTGAATTGGTTGAAAATCCTTAGTGGGAACTAAGGTAGTGGATGTAGAGTTCATTTGGAGAACTTGAACCACTCTAACTACTTGTGTCATCTTTTATTTTTCACTCATTCTTCCCACCAAAATTTTTATTGCCAATTCGCCCCCCCCCCCTCTTGGCCATTTGCAATTGTGTGATCAACTCAACAACACTTGTTTTGCGCTCTTGATAGTTGAGACCTTCGAGTGGATGTCTGGACCAAGTGCACAAAATATAATGTGAAGATCTTTTTCGTTGACTTGCATCCTTTGTCTATCTTCCTCGGTCATCTCGGACTTCACCTTCGGGACAAGTCTTCCTTCATCGTTTCTTTTAACCGGAGTGTAAGGTCCTTCTTCCACTACATCTCAAACCATATAATTGGTGGACTTGATGAGGAGACACATCCTATTCTTCCAATATGGGTGGTTGTCATCATTGAAAAAAATGTGGTTTAGTAGTGGATTATGATTCGTAAAGGTTGGAGGTTGAGGTAGATGTCATGGCTTGACTTTAAACTTTATCACTCTCCTAGAAACTCCTCTTGTGGTTGTTAATCCTTCAAAAGAGGTAGGCTCTGATACCAATTGTTGAGTGGATCGTTAAATCGATTTAAGCCAAGAGGGGGTGAATTGGATTTTTAAAAGGTTTGGTAGTGAAGTGATAAAATAAAAATTTCAAGACAAGGCACTTATGGTGGTTCAAGTTCCAATTGAACTCTACATCCACTACCTTAGCTCCCACTAAGGATTTTCCAACAACTCCACTAGTTGATCTTCCCCTTTTCTAGGCTTAGGAGTAAACCTTTACACAAGTGGTCAATTTTCTACCCAAAATTGAACAAACCCTCTCACGAGGTTACAAAGAAGATTAAGGCAAAAGAAAAGTATCTCACAATAAAAATTTATACTTTTAAATTTATTATTAATAAAAATATGAAAAATATGATTTAGAAACCTTCAATCAAGTAGTTTAATACTATATATTTTATAAAATTTAATTAATTAAAATATTTAAAATAATTATGGTCAAAGTTTAAAAAAATTGACTTTTAAAAAGTCAATACTGGACATATTGAGTGAGACAAAGGGAGTATATTGAATATAATTCTATTAGCTAAGTTTACATGTATATATTAATTTCTTATTTACAAAATTATTTTTGGGTTAATTATTCAAATTTATATTATTTAGAAGAAAAAATGTATAATTATCAAGGACAAAAAATCTTTAAAATTATTTTATGCATACCTCTAACTCAAAAAAAAAACCTAGTATAGAAGCTTTTCAAATTGAAAACTCTCGCCTAATCCACAATCACAATACTTTATTTACTAAATATCTAAATTAGAAAATTTGACGGTTCAAATTTTTTATTTTAACTAAAAAGCTGTTTAGTTTGGGCCATTATCTTAAAAGCCGAAACTTATTGTCTAAAAAGTCAAAATTATTTTGCAATATATTAAAAATTATAAGAAAAATGCATTATTGAAATGTATGTCCAAACCATTTGTTAAAATTATAATCCAAACTTTAATTATGAGATGTGATGGTTGTTCACTTTATCTCTTAACTATAAGGTTAGGTGTTCGATTCCTACTACTGAGAATGCAATATATTAAAAATATATATTATTAAAATGTATGTCCAAACCATTTATCTCTTAATGAGAGCATTCGCGGCAAAAAAATTAGTTACTGCTCGATAGATACCTTTGGCTTAAATAAAAAAAATTATAATGCAAACTTTAATCACCTAACTTTTCTCTCAAATAACCCTAGTCGCACAGTGCTCATTTTTGCTTTTATTTCTTTTAAATGTCAGCAACGGCACCTGTTCTAAACTGGTGGCCGATCAACTAGATTCGTTTCGTTTGTTCTATTTTTAGTTTTTAATTTAGATACGCAATTACACTCGTTGATCTTTTTTCATGATTGAGTTGTAGTAATTGTAATATGAATTTTTATTATGTTTGTTGATATTTTTACCTCTTATCATCGATTTTTTATGATTTTATATCTCCATCTATTGTCTTTATCTTTGGGTTAAATTTTTACTTTTTTATGTATAATCTTTTTATGATCTCGAACCACTAATTTTATTTACTTGGACTCCGAAACTTTCATTACAATTTCAAATATATTATCATTTAATAAAATTAAAAAAAATCAAATTAAAAACGGTGGACTAAATGCGACAGAAATGATAAAACAAAAACCTTACACTTAAAGAATTAGGTCTTTGCTCAAAAAAATGAATTAGGTCAAAATCAGGTAATTTCTCAATTTTTTCGAAGTTTTTAAATTACCTTTAACCAATTTTGTGATCATATTTACTGAATCAAACATTATAAAAAAAATTAAGCAACAAAATGAAACGCCTAAATTTGTAAAAATAAATCATTATCCATGAATTCATAACGAAAATCTTGTAAACATTGTATGCCTGTAATCCAGTTTGGTTACATAGAATCCAATATACCCAGAAAAAGAAAACAACCCCATTAAAATAAACAGAAAAGGAAATTAAGCACGCTCCCCACGAATTCGCCTGGCGAGTTGAATATCCTTGGGCATAATCGTTACCCTCTTCGCATGGATTGCGCACAAGTTGGTATCCTCAAACAACCCCACTAGATATGCCTCAGCAGCCTCCTGCAACGCCAGAACCGCGTGGCTTTGGAACCTCAGATCCGTCTGCCAAAACAAATTTCAAAGGAACAAATGTTATTTTACTGCCAGAACAAATTAATCGAGATTAGGGTTATGATTTCTTGAGAATTCATAAAAACACACATACCTTGAAGTCTTGGGCGATTTCACGAACAAGGCGCTGGAAGGGTAACTTGCGGATCAAAAGCTCAGTGCTCTTTTGATATTTACGGATTTCACGAAGAGCGACGGTTCCCGGACGGTAGCGGTGAGGCTTCTTGACTCCGCCTGTGGTAGGTGCAGATTTCCTTGCAGCCTGTAATCGATTGATTTGCAAATACAGAGTAATAAACGTTTTATTAAAAAAAAAAACTCAATTGATTTTCTTGAAATAAGAAATCAAATAATCTGGAAAACAAAAGAAAAACCAGACGAAAATCATACCTTGGTGGCAAGCTGCTTCCTGGGAGCTTTTCCTCCAGTTGATTTACGAGCAGTCTGCTTCGTACGAGCCATCTCTTTTCTTCAATTCAAGGAAATTGAAACCAAAGACTCTGAAGGAAAGACAATAAGCCAGCAAAAGAAGGATCAGATATTCAAGGAATCTTGAGCTAAAAGAACCCAGATTATATATTCTCAGAAACCAATCTCACCTTTAATGAAGAGAGGATTAGGGTTTTGATTTTGCGAGAAAGGAACTTTAATTTGAAGCTTTGAAACCCGACTGCGCCGAACTTGGGGTATGGACATCATATTTATATAAGAGGGAAGGGATTAATTGGTCGGTTTATTGAGGGGCAAATATGGAAATACGAAAATATCTTTCAACGGCATTGTGGAGAGTGAAAATTTTGAAAATACCTTGATCCGTGTGATTCAATCTGATTGAGAATCTGCAAAGGAAGGATTGCCAGCGTGGAAAATTGTGTTTCTTTTGTTACAAAAGGTAAGATTAGAAAAAATAGATATATTATATTATTTAAATTTTTTGTCAAAATATAAAGTTATGATGTTTGGATTAATATTATAAGATTATTTTGAAGTACATTTTATTAAATTCTTATTGTTATATATATGTTTTTTAACAAGTTTAGTTCTTTTAACATTTTTTAGTCTTAATTTTCTTATATTGTGACAAGTTATTATATTTTATATTTTTTATTAAAATTCATATATTAATTAATAAACATGTGATATTGAAAAAATTGTAAATTATAATTTTAATATTCAGATAAAAAATATGTTACCAATAATGTAAATGATTGTCTCGTGACATTGCTCACAATGTAATCCCTAAATGTTTGTTTATAGAGTTAAGTTACTTGTTTACAAAGGAAGCGTGTATATAAAGTAATTGTACTCAACATAAGTTTCATACTCTTCGTTAGACACACAAAGTGAGAAGTAGAGTTTTCACTCGGTCTTGAATTCCTTCGTACCGCGGAAGATTTCAGTTTACGAAGGACATATAAGTTACTTTTAAAAAATCATTTTAAGCTTTTATTTAAAAAAAATTAAAAAAAATTAAACTTGCATGTATAATAATTGAATTAAGTTGATCAAAAAACAATTGAATTAATATTTTTGATTTCTAGTAAAAAATTAAAATTATTAATTAAGTTAATAAAACTCAATTCAATGATTATACATGTGAAATTATAAAAATAAATCTGGCAAATATATATATATATATATATATATTAATTTTAGTTTTACAATAAGGAATTCTTAAAATTATTTTTATTTTAAATATTGTATTAACTACACTTTGAAACATATACTCCCTCCGTCCACAATTTTTGTCTCTTATTAACTTTTTTAGGTTAATATTTTTCAACTTTGACTCATAATTATTTAAAATGTATCATTGATAAAAAAATATGAAAAAAATATATATTTTAAAAATTTCTAATCGAGTAGTTTTCAAATATATATTTTATAAAAAATAATTATTGAAAATATTTAATATAATAATAGTCAAAGTTTAAAAAAATTACTTTTAAAAAGTCAATAAAAAATATTTTTTATAGGACGGAGGGAATATAAATAAGATAATGTTAACTATAATCCAACTATTAAATTTATTCTAATGGTTTAGATGCCCATATGTCCTAAGGCTGTCATGTTTGAATACCCTATAAACCACTTTTAATTCCGTTTCTCTGACATTAACTATAATTTAAGTTATAGATTAATTGTTATAACTCATCTTACATTACATGTAGTGTTTGGCTGAGTGGTATGCAATGCCCAAATCCTATATAGGTCAATGTTCTGGGGAAAAATATGTAATTATGCAAATTTAATTGTCTCGTCAGTTTTTCTTTTAATTATTTAATTGATATTATTAAACAGCAAAATAGTATGGTTGCTAAAATTAAAATATCAGTGATAAAAAATAAAAAATTTCTCATAATTAAGTGGTCATTCTTGTAGTTTACTCTTTATATTTTATTCTACAAGAACTCAAGAAGTAAGTATTCTTATATTTTAAATAGTGTAAATAATTTAAAACATTTTGGATGGACACTCATTCCCTAAAAATTTGAAATTTATATATGATTAAAAAAATTTAGAAATTTTCTACGTTTTTTCTATTGAAAATCAATTTTGCCCCTCTTAAAATTTTATAAGTTTGTCCCCTTAAAATTTTATAGGTTCGCCCATAACATAAAATCATGTGTTCATCCAAGTATATAAGAATTGTTAATTATTTTTATTTATTTGAAGATATTTTTTAAAAATATTTATGAAAATAAACTTTAAAACTTTATTAAAGATTATAAAAAATTATAAAATAAAGTCATTTTATTAAATAAAACTTAAAAGTAATATAAAAAAATTGAGTTTCGAATCAAATTATCATAAAAGATTAAAAAAATTGAACCCAATCGATTCCACCCTATGGTTCAACTTTGGTGTTATACGTTGAGATCGAATATTTATTTGGATCTTAAAAGGAGTAACCATTCAATTTCTTCGATCATTAGAGAGTAAATTATAACGAAAGTCCCTCAATTATTAGTAAAATTACATTTGATTTTCTAGTTACAATATGGTCACTCTCCCGTTTAAATGCAAGCGGATGCTAAAAATATTGTCGTCATGTAACAAACAAGTCAATTATTAGTGAAGTTACAAATATGTCGCCCAATTAAAATAACTCAATAAATTTAACATATCATATTTAAAATATATATATATAAATTAATATCGGTGTTGATTAATTTAACAGAAGTTTAGAATTAAGTACATAATTAAATCATGTTATAAAAATAATATTAGATATTGATGTAATGAAAATATATTTGTAATCGTTTTGTGTATGCTTATGGTTTATTGTGTAACAGCAACTTGTGTGTCATGTTTTAAACATGTATAAGAAAATACATATTTTTATAATGATAAAAATTGTTTAACGATTAGTAAATTAGTAAATAAGAACAAAAAATGAAGTAATTGCAAAAATTATACAACTCTATAATGAAAATACACATATTTATATAGAACTTAAGAAATATATTTTATAATAAAATTCAGTAATTTACATGGTAACAATAATTAAAATTTGAATTTTTGTAAAAAATTAAGTGGTAGCAGTAATTAAAACTTGAAGGTTTTCATAAAAAAATTTAAATATATTTCAATGAGTTTAATTTTTAATGTAGATACTAATTATAGATCTAGCATTAAAAATAATTATAAATAGATTTACATGTATAAATTGTGTATTAGATTAATTAATGATTCAAATGAAGTACTCTAGTGTTAACGAGGATATACAAGTGGTTTGAGAGAAGAAAAATAAATAAATTAATATATTTTTAAAATATGAAGGGTTAAATTTATTGACTTATTTTGAATTAGAATTAAATTAATAGAATATATAAGTTTCAAGGTGTAATCATACCAAGCCTTGTTGGATATCGGTTTGAATTTTAACAGAAAATTAATCCAGTTGTAACTAAATTTTAATTGAATGACATGTTTGTAACTTTACTAATAATTGTATGACTTGTTTGTTACCTGGCCACAACATTTTTATCTTCCTTTTGCATTTAAACGGGTGAGTGACCCAATTGTAACTAAAATATTAATTAAATGACTCAATTGTAATTGTTAATAATTAGGTAACCAAATGTAAACTTACTGATAATCAGTGACATCTACTGTAGTTTACCACCATTAAACTAAGACAAGAAGGGCAGATTGGGCCCAAAAGAGCCCAACTACATATGAGTAGATGACATCACTCATCAGTGGAGTTTTCCTTTCCTTTGGAAATTGGAACTGAGTTAAGTGCTTTCAGAAAACAGAGCGAGCAAAACAATCTAGCTTTGTATTCTGTGCCAGGAAATACTCAAGGAAGGAAGAAGATGCTGAAGTTTCTATCCAAAGTAAAGATCGAGTTCAATGCCTTGGACCCACGAACAGCTTCATGCTTGGAGTTCTTAGCCCAGTGCAACGCCCGCCAAGCCAAAGAGTCGAACCCCGCCTGCCAACTCCAGGTCAAGCGCCGTACGGACGATCACCCGCCCCAAATCACCGTTACTTTCGTCAATGGGGTGGAAGAAGTTTTCGATGCCACATCGACTCCTGCTCAAACCATACGGACCATGATCCTCGAAAAGGGCCAGTTCCTTGAGACCGAGCAAATGTTCCGTGAAGCAGGCGAGAAGTGGCCCGTTATTATACCTGAGGAGGAACTCCACCAATCGTTTCCTGGAACCAAGGTTTGGGCATTTTCTCTTCTGGGTTGGTTTACATTTGTTGGTTCTTTGTGTTTTGTTGGTAGAGCCATTTTGTCGAATAATTGGTATGTCTTGGTAGGATATGGAATTATCACATAATGTGGTCTGATTTTGATCATCATTTACTATATTAGCATCCTGCTTGCTTAAAATGATAAGCTTGAGCATGTCAAACCTGCTTGTTTATAATTCTCTTATATGCCTAATTCTGGCAAACTGTTTCAAAATACAAAAATGGTTGCTAAACTGCTGTTATTTTGTTTAACATCTCCAAACTTTTCCCCCTTTTTCTTCAGCCAAAGAAAGCAGAAGAGAAGAAGTAACTCCACTGTCTTGGCTTACTGGATGTCACTTTGGAAGATAATAAATTGTTCCATTGTATGATGAAGCCTGGGAAAGTACTCTATATGAAACATTTGGGATACTGATTTATGCAGCTAGAGTTCTTAATTTTTTTTTAATCCTAGTTCGATTGAACACTTATCCGTTTGAGTCACTCTTTAGAACCCCATTTGGGTGTTTTGATTTCATCTGTTTAATGCCATAATAGAACTTTCTTTGCTGCATCTAGCTGTAGTTGTCTGCAAATAATAGCAAAGTTTGGTGTGATATGACTTTGTGTCTGCTTATAAATGAATTGACTGTGGCATGCCATATGCACACTATTGCTGAGCACAATGGTTGAAACAGCCAACACAGCATAAAAAAGTAGTATTCTGAATTGACTTTTAATCTCTTCCAAATGCTTTACATATATTAAGCAAGAAAAGTATATTCTAGCATAATGTTGGTTTTTTATTTGTGTTTAATTGCTCGGCCATCTTCATGATAAACTCTGTTGGGATCACCAATCATATGCACCAGCTTCTTCTGAGGTGAACCATCCCAGTTTCCAAATATTTTTCGGTCACCCTGCCAAGGGCAGATACTGATTCTCTTGCATTAATGCCATTCATTAATGGTTTGGTTACCTCGACCTTTTCCAAGTGATAGGTTATAGTTTTCATGTATGGTTCTGGACTTGTTTTGCAGTCTTACCACCAAGTGCCCAAGTTTTCCCATGTTTGCATTTGTGAATAAATGTTTACCGTCTTATTTCTAGAAGAAGAAACATTACCTTGTGCATTCCTAGCATGCCTGATTTTCCTTGCATATTTTGGTAGAATGACATTAGCTTGTTGTCTTGTTTGTTAGTCCTTTCATTGACTACTAAAACCCTAATTCACCTTATAATCCCAGAAATATGACCATAAGGATTTAAATGATGAACTAGCTAATTGGATATAATGTCACATTGCTGATGTTATGTATGCAATGAGTTCTGGTTTCTGATCTAATATTTGCTAAAAGATCGTTTCCTGCTGAAATTCCTATCACTCCAAATAGACAATTCAGATCGGATGGTGGAATCATAAAGCTTTGCAACCATTAATGCAGTGAACACACCCAACAAAATCTCTGCATATACATCAAATTAGTCATTAGAAGCTGGATCATCTGATTACATGGTAAAATGTGAACTTGTGTCGATACCCCAAAGGTTGCATACACATCAAACATACATGGAGATGTGTATGTTATGAATACTTATTCCCAAGGATCATCTCCAACAAGTAGAACGTCATTGTCATAGACAACGACCGTGGAAGAAATTCAAATGCCTCATGGAACACAAGTGAAATCTGCACATTGCTCCAGTGGATGTCTCAAGAACTTTAATATTCAGAATCTAAAGGAAAATCGTACCTTAGTATATGTTCTCATCCGCGGAGTCATTTACAGAAAGACACTGTCATCAAAGTCAATATTGCTGGAAGATGTGCCACCAGAGCTGTCTGGTAAGTCTCGTTGAGAGAGAACCTGAGATTCTGCAAGGCTAGAAGAGGTGATCTGAGACTAAATATCCTGACTAGAACTAGATTTTGAAACTCCGCATCCTTCATCGAACATAACTCATCCATAATGACACTGGAAAGCGAAGGATTGATCACGGTATTTTGCCAAAGGGCAGGCTCTTCCAAAAGACAGAAGAGAAAGGTGTGTTAGATAAAGGAAACTTAACAGTATGTAGAAAAGGATGGATATATGCTATGAAACTCACCTTGGATTGCAGGAAGATGTGAATGGGCTTCTATTGGCAGCAGAAAGAACACCAATGTGCATACTATCAACAGATAGAACTGGTGTTGGTAATGTTGTTTGTTGACGATTTGCACAGCATTAACTGAGATTTCTCCTCCCTTGCAACAATAAGACATGCAATGTATTATAACACAAAGCAGGTTATTAGAGTTGATTAGTAGGGGCCATCAGTATACCAACGTCTCGTAACGTTACGTCTAAGAAGATGCAGTGACATTAATCCTATATCGGAAAAGAAAAGAGAGATCTTGAGATATATAAGCGGTGGCAGTGCACATAATAATCAAATATGTCTTTTGGAAAGATGGTAATGACCTCGTGACATTACTCTAAAGTATTAGACTTTTTCACTATAGTCACTCCTTTCTCTGTTTCTACTACTTCCATGTTACTAAATAAACATGCAGTAAAAAAAAGACAAGCGGAAATAAATTAGGGTCAAAACATCCCTTTTTATATCCTGCAAGAGACATAAATGCAAACCTGTTTGCTATGTCCTGAGGCAAGAAAACAAGTGAAAAGACTCATGTTTTAGACACTTGAAAAGCCCTTCAAGGAATAGGAAAAAACAAAACACGATGTGGAAGCAAGATGTTTAAATAGTTTAAAAAAGCTAATTGTTAACTGTCTCATTTTAACACACAAGTAAAGAGCAAATTTTTCAAAAACAAACAAAGAAAAAGAATGTTGTCCGGGTTTTCAATGGAGAAAAACAAACCAGATTGATCTTGCATTTCTTTCATTAACATCATCACCTCAAGCAGAGTGGTTAGTATTAAATTTCGGCTGCAACGCAGTGTAACAACCGCATCGTAACTGTTTTGAAAGTTTCCGTGACACTACAAACCGCAACCACATCTAGAATTATAGTTATATTTTAGAGAAAAATTACGCCGCAATTGCGACGTTGCAACCGTATCCGCAATCATAACCGCAATTTAATACTATTTTGTGCACTACTGCAGTCTACACCCCATTAGCCAAAGTTGCTGTTTTGATCTTCTCTTCAATAACACAACCCATATGTGGACTTTCTCTAACTAAAAGAATTCTTCTTTTTAAAATTCATTAGATTAAAAACCGACCTGAACAAGTTCACTTCCAAAAAAGAGAAGAAACAAATTCCCATTGCTCCAAGGGTCTGAACTCTACCTCAGAGATCACGTATAGGGTCTTCAAGAGCTGCAGAAATTATCAAGGGAAAAAAAGGTCTCATGATTATAACAAGACTTATAGAATGTGGGTTGATAATACATTAAAATCTTTAAGATATTTTATTGATGAGTTAATCGCATCACAGTTCCTAAACTATAACTCTAATTTTAAATTGGTCCCTAAACTTTTAAATGTTCTAATAGCATCCTCCACCTATAACTTTCATCCTAAATTAGTTCTCAAACTTTTAAATGTTCCATTTTCATCCCCAAACTATAGCCCTCATTCTAAATTGTTCCCCAAACTTTTTGAATATTCCAATTTCATCCTCAAATTATCGTTTATATCACATCATATTATTACATAATACACATCAATGTTTCATGGAAATTAACGATTTTTATAACAGTTTTATTAACATGAGATATGATTAGCATATACTGTTAATTTGGGGATGGAATTAGAACATCAATAAGTTTGAGGACTAATTTAGAATGGCAGCCATAATTTGAAGATGAAACTGAAATGCTCAAAAGGTTGGGGACCAATTTAGAATAAAAGTCATAGTTTGAGGATGGAATTAAAATATTTAAAAGTTTAGAGACCAATTTAAAATCAGTATTATAGTTTTGGGACGTGTGGTGCAATTAACTCTTTATTAATTCAACATTAGTTTGGTTAGTACTGTTGTTATTATAATATCTAAGAAAGTATAAGCTCGAGTGCATTTAAGTGCATTTATTCATCAACAATTTTTAGAACAGGTGATTGAATGATCGTTGAACCGTACCGATACGCTAAGGTAGCGTACCGATACGCTATGGTAGCGTACCGATACGCTTTTTAAAAAAACTCAATTCGAGAATCCAATGAGCAAAAACCGTATCGATACGACATTTTGTATTGATACGCCCCTTAATACCATACCGATACGCCCTTCAAGCATATCGATACGCCCTATTTTTCAGTCACAACGGCTGTTTCTTCTTTGAGACAGGTACTGATACGCCCACGAGTCGTACCGTTACAATAGGTTGTTAAGAAGCATTTATTGCGGGAAATTACAGCCCAACGGCTAGATTAATGACCTCAACCACCCAAACGGCTAGAAATCAATGCAAGGGTATAAAAACAAGTCTCAAATGCTACAGCAAAAACTATTGAGCCTTCAAGCAACATCAAAGCATTCAAATCCAAACCTTGATCATTTTAGAGTCAAATCTTTGTATCTAACTCAATTGAGTCTTTCATTGTAATTTTTATTGAGAGTTTGGGGTGTGATTAATTGTATTTGGGTAAACATCAACCTTTGAGAGGTAAGTGTAAGGTTTACCAAATTTCTTCTTTGTAAAGAGTAAGTTGGATTAAGCTTTGGGTAGAAAGCTTAATCGATCTTGTAAGGTTTCCTTCTAATCCAAAAAAGGGGGAAGAATCAATTAGTGGATTGGTTGAAAATCCTTAGTGGGAGCTAAGGTAGTGGAAGTAGAGTTCATTTAGGAACTTGAACCACTATAAATTGCATTGTGTCCAATTTTTCATTCATCCATTTTCTCCCTTAAAATTTTAATCGCCAATTCACCCCCTTTTGGCCATTTGTAATCGTTTGATCAACTCAATAATTGGTATCAGAGCCACACTCATTGGAAGGATTACAACCTTCTTGAGTCGATTCTAAGAGAGTTTGATCAACAACAAATTAAAGCAATGACATCTACCTCCAGCCCCAACTTCTATGAGTCTCAATCCATCACCAAACCACTATTATTCAATGGCGATAACTACTCATATTGGAAGAATCAGATGCGACTCTTCATCAAATCCAACGACTATATGGTATGGGACGTTGTAGAAAATAGGCCAAGCATTCCTATGAAGAGAGATGGTGAAGGAAGATTAGTCCCAAAGATTAAAGCCGAGATGACCGACGAAGATAGAAGACAGTTGCAAGTCAATGATAAAGCCTTGAATATGATCTTTTGTGCTCATGGTCCTGACATCTATTCAAAGGTGTCTTCAATCGAAAGCGCCAAGGAAGTTTAGGATACCCTCAAGACCACATATGAGGGAACAAGTGATGTTAAAGAGAAGAAGATCGGGCTGGTCAATTTAAGCTATGAAAATTTCAAGATAGAACTCGATAAAAGTGTCTCCAAGATGTTTGATCGGTTCTCGGTCATCATTAACGGATTAAAGGGCTTTGGTGAAGTCATTCCCGAAGACAAGCTAGTTCGGAAACTATTATATTCTCTTCCGGAATCTTGGGATGGAAAAAGAACGACCATCATCGAAGCTAGAGATTTGAAGACTCTCAAGCTTGATGCCCTTGTTGGATCTCTACTCACTCATGAGATCATGAAACAAAGGAGGGAAGAAGAGTAGAAAGTTGAGAAGAAGGAGGTTGAAAAGAAGAAGATTGGAATCGCACTTAAAGCTTTATACAACGATAGCGATTCTAGTGAAGAGAAAGATGAGAAGATGGCCATGTTGGCCAAAAGATTCACACGATTCATAAAGTCTAATCGGGGAAGAAAATTGAATAGAAAAGAAGACTTCAAGAATAGGAGTAAAGAAGAAGAGAATGATCAAATCATTTGTTATGAATGCAAAAAACCAACCATATCCGATCCGAGTGCCCTCAATTGAGAAAAAAAGGCTTTGGGAAAAAGAACAAACTCAAAGCTCAAGTGGCAACTTGGAGTGACGAGGAGTCATCCTAAGAGGAGGAGGTAGTGGCCAACCTTTGTCTCATGGCATTTGAAAAGGAACCAATGGTAAACCCTAACTCATTATCTCTTACTTACAATGAATTATATGATGCCCAAGATTGTATACTTCATCTCATAATTTCATGGTTTATTCGTCCCTCAGGTGGGAAATTTTCAACTATTCATCAAGTTGATGATATTTGGCTTAGGTGTTTTCGTGAGGGTAAGCGCCATAATATTTGTCGAATTATGTTTGTCGATCTTGTATATCTTGTTCAACACAGTCACACCGACCAAGTCAAATCTTTTTACTATTCAACGGCGTTGAATCATTTGTTTCACTCCCTTAAGATAGATTGTACCCATGACTATCCTGAACCCCTTGGCCTACCCATAGATGAGTGTTCCCTCACCCGTGCTCACTTTGCCTACCTCAACAATGAATAGGTTCGTGTTCCTCGAGCTCCTCGCCAAGATGTTCAAGCCGAAGCTCCACAAGCTCCACAAGGCTCTCAAGGTGCTCTCATTGCCCAATCTTCGATGGATACACTCATGACATTCCTTAATAATAAATTCACTACCATGGGGAAAACATGGATGCCGGGTTTGGCGCTATTGACACTCGATTCATATCATTAGAGGATCGTGTCAAGGAGATGGATACTCGTTTCACATCCTTGGAGGATCAAGTCGAAGCCATTGTTTTCAACAAAACTTCATGAATGTCTCTCTCACTGCCTTCCATGGTGCTTGGCTCAATCAAACTAGGAGGCCTCAACCGAATCAAGATGATGAGGATGAGAGGACGAGGATGACGACGATGGTTGGACCGAGTAGTCATGCATTTCATCACATCTCATTTAATTTTTCTAGTTTATGCACCTATCTTTTAGGAACCTATGCTTTTATTTATGTTGTTAGGATTTGAGTTTGGCTTTATGTTTTTGAACTATTGGTTGCTTTGAATTATTCAGTTTGCACTTTGAATTTAATGATATTATGTTGCTATTATCCTTACCTTTGTGCTATTATGTTTGATCTAGCAAAAATGGGAGAAGTATTATATAGAGCCAATTTTGAAAATTTAAAACTTAATTTTGAAAACCTATCTTAATTTAAGGGGAGTAACCTTTTCAAAGTTTTCAAAACTTAAAAATTTATATTTGGTTTTGTTATATCAAAAAGGGGAGATTGTAAAATCAAAATTGATTTTGATATAACAATTTACCTTAGGGACTAAAATGCAAAACAATAAAATTTTAAGTATTTTCAAAGACTCATAATTTGACAAGTCATTTTGAACCAAAATACTATTTCAAGTCAAAACACATTAAAAAGGGTTCAAATTTTCTAAGTGTTTTCAAGCCTCAAAGCAACAAAATGCCCAGGCATATCGATACCCTTAGGCGTATCGATACGATTTTTCAACACTAGAATTTTAATCGTTCATAGCGTACCAATACGGTTTAACCTCGTATCAATATGATGTTCATCTGGGCAAAACTTTAAGCTATAGCGTATCGATACGCATCGGGACCGTATTTATACAGTTTTTATATAAAAATTATTCTTTGCTATAGCGTACCGACACATTATGTCACCGTATCGATACAATTTGCTGACCTTTGCAAAAATCTTTGCATTTAATATTCGAACATTGGCTTGTCATTCATTGAAATCCAAAAATTCAAATGACCGTTGAACCGTACCGATACGCTAAGGTAGCGTACCGATACGCTTTTTAGCAAAACTCAATTCGGGATTCCAATGAGCAAAAACCGTATCGATATGACATTTTGTATTGATACGCCCCTTAACACCATACCGATACGCCCTTCAAGCATATCGATACGCCCTGTTTTTCAGTCAAAACAACTCTTTCTTCTTTGAGACAGGTACCGATACGCCCACGAGCCGTATTGATACGGTAGGTTGTTAAGAAGCATTTATTGCAATAAATTGTAGCCCAACGGCTAAACTAATGACCTCAACCACACAAACGACTAGAAATCAATGCAAGGGTATAAAAACAATTCTCAAATGCTACATCAACAACTATTGAGCCTTCAAGCAACATCAAAGCATTCAAATCTAAACCTTGATCATTTTAGAGTTAAATCTTTGTACCCAACTCAATTGAGTCTTTCATTGTAATTTTTATTGAGAGTTTGAGGTGTGATTAATTGTATTTGGGTAACATCAACCTTTGAGAGGTAATTGTAAGGTTTACCAAATTTCTTCTTTGTAAAGAGTGAGTTGGATTAAGCTTTGGCTAGAAAGCTTAATCGGTCTTGTAAGGTTTCCTCCTCATCCAAGAAAAAGGGAAGAATCAATTTGTGAATTGGTTGAAAATCCTTAGTGGGAGCTAAGGTGGTGGAGGTAGAGTTCATTTAGGAACTTGAACCACTGTAAATTGCCTTGTGTCCAATTTTTCATTCATCCATTTTCTCCCATCAAATTTTAATCACCAATTCACCCCTCTTGGCCATTTGCAATCGTTTGATCAACTCAACACGAGTAATCTAGATAGAATACTACATAAGCATATTATGAACTCGTGGAGTAGTCCTAGTAGTAAAGAATGATGTACTTCATTTAGGTGACACGGGTTTGAGCACCATCTGTGCACGGTGTGTATGTTTTAAGGGCTAAGAAAATTGAACAGATAATACCTTGTAATCACACCAGCATATTGAAAAAAAAGAATACTACATAAGCATATTATGAACGATCCTCTTTAACCAAGTTTAAATTAAATTATTTTTTTATATCTCACGCACTAACGGTGAAAATGAAAAGTTTTTACAAATGTCTTAATTTTAGGGTTTAAGTTTTTATATTTATACTTTATAGTTTAGGTTTAGAGATTATGATTTAATTTTTAGGTAATATTGTTAGGGGTTTAGGTTTAACCTATAAACCCTAAACCCTAAGGAGGCGTTTGGTTTGCAGAAAAGATCATTACTAAGGGGAATAATCTTTTTCAGAATGACATACTCATGTTTGGTTTAGGAGAATTTCCTACAGGGGGTAATACTACATTCCCAATAGTAGCTTCTTTTCTTCAAAATGGTGAGAATGTCATTCCCATTTTATTCTTAGGTATTAGACAATTCCCACCACATTGGACTAAAATACCCTTAAAATAATGGTATGTATTCAAATAAATCATTATTTTCTATTTCTCCAACAATAATTTTTTTTTTTGTTTTGATATGTTAAAACAATTCCTTATCTAACCTAAATTGTTGCATAATAAAATATATAAACTACACTCATCGTTAAAAAATAATAATAAATATTATAAGTAATTTTTAGGGTAAACTACACAGATGACCACTGAACTATGTGTTTGGTGTCAAAATGACCACTATATTATTTATTTTCGGCAAATGCACCACACAACTATTTTAATGGTTCCATTTTAGCCACACGCCGTTAAAAAAACGAAAAAGTTGACGAAACTGTTAAAATAATTGGTATAATTACACATTTGGTCTTTTATATTTATACAATATATCAATTTAATCCTAATTTTAATCTAATAAAATAAATTAATTATTCAATAAGATGGTGACACGTGTCACCACCTTATTGGAAGTCTTTAATTATTTTTATTTAATTTATATAATTAATTTCCACCTCCAATCAGGTGGTGACACGTGTCACACCCAATTGGAGGTGAAAAAATGTTAACATGGAGGTTACTTCCAAGGGGAATTGAACCTAGGACCTTGGAATGCAAGGGGCAAATGCTTGCCATTAGGCCAAGCACTTTTTTGTGTTATGAAATACAATCTTTGATATATATTTAAATAGTACTAGTGCCCAGAAAAATTGAAGAAAAACGAAATTCAAGCTTTTGCTTGAGAGGGGATTCGAACCTGCGTGTGATAAGAAGAAAAGAAGTTGCTTAGCCCTAGACCCTAAATATTTCAAATTAATTTCTCATATATAAACCTTAAACTATAACCTTAGACCCTAAATATTTCAAATTAATTTGAAATATTTAGTGTTTAGGGTTTACATATGTGAAATTAATTTGAAATATTTAGGGTTTAGGGTTTTTTATTTAGGGTTTATATATGTTAAATTACTTTGAAATATCTAGTATAAAATTAATTTGAAATATTTAGGGTTTAGGGTTATATATTAGTGAATTTAATGTTTAGGGTTTAGGCTTTAAGCTTATAGATGTAAAAACCAAGAAGAAATATATAAAAAGTTTGGTGATTTGTAGCACAAAGATGTGCTTGGTGCAGTGGCTAAGTCATTACTTTTCTTCCTATCACACGCAAGTTTGAATCCCCTCTTAAACAAAAGCTTGAATTTTGTCTTTTTCCTTTAAACAAGTGGTAACACGTGTCACCACCTGATTGGAGGTGGAAAATTAATTAAATAAATTAAATAAAAATAATTAAAGACTTCTAATAAGGTGGTGACACGTGTCACCATCTTATTGAATAATTAATTTATTTTATTAGATTAAAATTAGGACTAAATTGATATATTGTATAAATATAGAGGACCAAATGTGTAATTATACTAATTTTTTAACAGTTCCGTCAACTTTTTCGTTTTTTAGTGACGTGCGGCTAAAATGAAACTATTTAAATAGTTGTGTGGTGCATTTGCCGAAAAAATTAATATAGTGGTCATTTTGACACCAAACCCATAGTTCAGTGGTCATCTGTGTAGTTTACCCTAATTTTTAATATTGTTTCTTATCTAAAGAATAATGTTTTTTATTTATATGGTAAAAATCTATATTATTTAATTTAAATCACATTACAAATTTTGTTTGAAATTTTGGATTTTAAAGAATGACTTTTGATTTTAAAAATAATGTAAACTGAGTAATAAAATATATAAATGTAATATTTATAGTTAGTTATTAGTATATTTGATTTAATAACGAATGTGATGATTATTATAGAAGTTTATGAGTTTGTTTTTTTTTCTGTATTTTTTAAATATATAATTATAATAAATCACAAATATTCAAATATATAATATTGTACTATAACATTAAAAACTAATAACTATATTCAATTATTTGTGTAAGAACTTTATAAATAAAAAATATATAAATTAAAAATAATAGAAAATATATTTCCAATGAATTTTTATGCAAATATTTTTACTTTAATATTGGAAGTTTCACTAGTTCAAAAGAAAATATATTACAAGGATAATTTTGTAAAATATGCATTCTGGTAATCTTATAATCTTTAAACCAAACACTGTAATTTTACATTTTTGTCAAACAAACTAAACAAAATAATGTAACATTCCCATTAATATATAAGTAATGAATAGTCCTAGAAATCCTATTCCAAGGGTGATGTTACATTCTGTGAACCAAACGCCCCATAAATTCTAACCCACCCCATACATTCTAAACTCGTTCACTAAAACCCTTAAATATTATGCCCTAAATGAAATCTTTAGATTCTAAAACTAAAATCTTTTTAAAAAAAAAAATTCAACAAACGCTTGTGCAAGGAATAACTACCCTTAATCAAATCGTATGAATACAGCCCAGAAACATTGTACAATGGATTTAAATTGTATAGACCCAAATATATGTTTCTGATGTGGACGTTAACTCTTGAGGCCCAAACTTCAAATACTCGGCAGTTATAATTATCATGGTCAGTTAGGGTTTTCTCTTTGCCACCCTCGAAGACTTGCTAACTGAATTGCAGCTTCAAATGGAAGGATTAAGCGTAGCAGATGCTAATTTGGTGGTGTACTTACACCCCTCGAAGAGCAGAAATGTTTCCCAGGCGATTCTCCGTGAGCTTGGCTCTTGGCTCTTCAAGTTCGTTCTTTTATTACTTGAATCCCCATTTTTCTTTATTATTTCCCCATTCCTTTCACCCAAAATCTGTTGATTTGTGTTGATATTGCTTGTGATTTAATTGAATTACACCCTTAGTTTAGTTTGGTTAATGCAGAGCTCAGTTTTCTATTCTAGCTGAAAATTTAACTTCTTAGGATTAAGTGTATAGTTTAGAACAGCTTATGGGATATAAAGTCGAAATGATACTGTGTGTCTTTTTAAACAAATAGAGAAGCTTATTACTGTTGAAAATATAAGCTTTTAGACAGGGCCAATTTAACTGCTATTACAATAATCAAATATGCAGTGTCCAAATTAGTAGTATGATTCTTCTGGCTCTGTTGGGACTGATACTAAGTTACATAGGTTGTGTCCTAATGTACTTCACCTGTAATGTTGATAATAATAATTAAATGATGTTTGAATATTTGCTTCCTTTTGTCCTGTTATAAAGTTTTCCTTCTTTTTTCTTGCAGGTTCAATGAAACATTTGATGGTGTTTTATTGGCTTATGATGTTAATATTCTTGATAAAAAGGCCCAAATTCTTTCCGGTGTTCATCCGTATTTTGCTGTTAAACTAAAAGCAAATCTCCTACTATTTTCACCAAAACCAGATATGCTCATAGGTACTTTTTCATGATATTTCAGATTATTTATTTAGTTTTTTTAGTATTGAATGTCACACTGCTTGTATGTACTTATGAATCTGCATGGCCTATGATATTATCTAAACTAATTTTCTTTTCTATGTTTAGAGGGAAAAGTAATGAAGCTTTGTCAAGAATCTATTCATGTCATTGTTCTTGGTTTTTCATCTGCTATCATAACAGCTGAAAACATCCGTGGAGAATTTAAATATAGAAATGTAACACTTTTCTACCTTGTTCTTTTTCGGGTTTTTTGGGTTGCGTATGTGCATATGGAAAGTACTATGTTTATTACTGTAACAACTTACTTTAGTGTCTTATTGTATCATAGATAGACGAAGAGGAACTATTTTCCAGCAAATCTCACAAGCGGCATGTCATAAAGGTTGGAACCATGATCCGTTTTTTAGTCAAGAGGTGACAATTTCCTTTCAAAAGAAAACTATCCTTTTAATTTAAGAATGGCATATGTTTTTCGTTGTTGTACTGTGCTGGTTACCATCAATATTTTTTTTGTAAGCTGGAGATAAATAGTATTCTTTGTTGTTACTCAGCTTATTTTCTTCTACTAACCAAGATTGTAAATTGAGATTGTGGAGTAGTTTATTTGCTCTGCTCATTGATCAATTATGTTTATATTTGTAATTAAGGCCAAGTCTTAATAATAGATAATTTAGATTTTTAGTTTGCCTATTAATATCTTGCCTCCTAGCTTTTGTGATTTCGTTTGTCATTCATTTTTAATTCATTACAAGCCAGTGGATCATATAATCTTGTTGCTTTAGTCTTTATGCCTTGGTTCTACTTGTTTTTCCTTTCAATAATGTTTCATTGTAGTCCATTAAGTCAAGTTGATATTTATCGGAGAGTTACAACTTATTTGAAGTCTGGGTTTCTTGTTTTCTCCCCCTTGGAGAAATAGAAGGCGTGGACCGTGTGGTGGTTAAAGACACAATGATCACATGATTTTTGACACTGACTCTCCTTTGCAGTTTTGACGATGAAATACTTCACATCACTGGATCTCTGATGCCAGCTCACACAGGAAGCATTCGTTGGTTAGATAGAAATTTGGAGGAATTTTCAGAAACTGATAGGTCATTAAATAAACTCAGAAGTTTTATTTTATAGCCACCCTTCTGCAAGTCAACTTGCAAAGGTTTTAATGTAAATGTTGTATAATTCTGTAGGAGTGCTACGAAGAGTAGAGATAGAGAATCGCTGGGGGATAAAACTGTTGATGAAGGAGCAACTCCCTTGAGCTACAATAATCACATTAAAAAGTCAAAAAAGCGTAGAATCGCAGAATGATGATGACATGGCTTCCAATTACTAATTGTACAAGGAGATATCTTGTTCTCAGGTAATACATCATCCTATTTATATGGTCACTATGACTATTTGCTAATAATCTTTTATCAGTGTTGAATTATTCTTCTGCTAAGTAATTTTTACATTCATCTATTTAGAGTAATCTAACCTGTGAACTACTATTTGGATTGATGAGTTGCGCATAAAAACCGTACTTCCCTGACAGAATTTTGAATCTGCCAAGTGCCAAGTAACTTTACTGAGTACCATCTATGAAATGAGCATAATCTGTTTGTATATACATCCGTATATTTGCTTTTCTTGTATCTCTTGTTATAACCTTTTGACGTTGTTTAATTTTGTTGCTTACTTCTTTAGTCTAATACATTAGTTCCTTATAACCCAACTACCCATGTACACTGATAATGCAGTTTTCCATGTAGATGAAGGTATATTGCTTCTTGTAGATTACCTTGGTAAGGAATCGTGCTTTTCTGTGGAAGCTTGCTGACATTTGAAATCTCCCCTGGTGACTGTCTTGTATGTGCACCAGAATTGAAAATTCCAAATTCCCAAGTTGAGACAGAGATTGCAGAGAAATGGGTGATTTTTGTTTCTTGATGCTGTATGCCGATTGACATTTTTGTATGTTGTATTACTATGGAATTGGTCTTACCTATACATATTCTTAACATTACTTTTTGTGAATGGAAATGCTTTGTCCCCTTGTTTCATGACTGCTTCGTGTCATTTTTGTTGATTTTGTGTGTGTGGCAACGTTTACTGATGGAATCGGTTTTGCGAGTTTTACGGCTTCCTATATGTCTTGTGTTAGATGGAAGATGGAAGTGATTGTATGAAGGATCCGAACTGTATGATTCTCTGCAGGTTGCAGCTGAGCATACAATCATTGTTGATTGGGGTATGGAAGCATAGCATACAAGGAAGTAAGTGAAGGAGATGTGTGTTACTGTTGGTTGGTGAATCATTTAGGGTTGGTACTAAATACATTCCATACGCTGCTACTCATGATTGGAACTGCAGCTGGACTACATAATCTTTGGGCGGCTTCAAGATAACAAAATACTCCAAATCAAATCTTATTTTAGGTGTTCCTTTAAAAGAAAAATCCCCCATCTTTCTAGGTTCAATAAAACAATGATTGGAAGAAGATGAAGGAGGCTTTTCATTTTGGTCCACCCCATGTGATCTCTGATTTTTCTTTTTAATTTGCACAAAAACAGACTATTACAAACTTACCTGGAGCCTAGTCACATGCGGCCATTACTCTCTGATAGGATGTACATCGTCACCGTTTACATATTTTAAGAGTTTTTTTTATGTGAGATTAATGTCACCGTCTCTCCCTTAAAACAGTTTGAGACAACAAAACATGAGTTTGTTCCCTGATCACATCAAAGGTCCATTAATCTACGGTTGGAGAAAGTTTGCAGTGCTGTCTGATTATGGCTTTAGATTTTGATAAATAATGTTGAAACAGAAACAAAAGGTGCTGATAATTGCAGCCAAACGGTCTGTGAAGCTGAAGCATGGGGGTTGTGTCTATATAAATTATGAAGTAGACGTGGAATGTTAGATGGATTATCACTCAGTATTATTAAAAAAATACCATGTACATTTTTTTTATTTTAAGATTTATAGATTTATATTTTTAGACTTTAGAGTTTGGATTTATAATTATTTTAGAGTTTATACTTAAATAAGAAATATAGTGACCATGTTTGGCAATTAGCGGATAGCTGATAGCTGATTTCACTAGCGGATTGTATTAGCTGATTGTATAAAAGTGTTTGGTAAAATTAACTGATAACTGATAGCTGTTTGATTATTTAAACAAGCAAAATGACATATAAGGACATGATTATATTTAATACTTATTTGAATAATTTATCAGTTATTAATATTTTGTATCTAATAAATATTAATTAGATTTGTAAAAATTATTTTTTAATATAAATTTCTTAAACATATTTAAAAGATTTATATATTAATTTATTATTTATATAATTATTAAATTTTTTATATGCACATATAAATATGTGATAATAAAAAATTAAAATTAACTTACAAATGTCACCATATAAATTAGTAGTAACAACAAATAAGTCCAATATTTAATATGTTATTATTTAATTTAAGTTATTCGGAGATTTTTGGTAATTGTTAAGGGTAAAAGAGTCATTACAACTCTAATATCAAACCTCTAATCTCAAAAGGCTCATATTAGGAGCTTTTTCAAAATTAGTTTTTTCACCCCAATCCGCTATTTACCAACATCAATATTGGCAGATTTGACTAGTCAAACCTCTAATTATACCTCAAACTTCTAATTTTTGCCCAAACCGCTATTTACCAAACAGGACCAGTGTATTTTTTACGCAATTTATGAATCAAATAATCACTCTATTAAAATTTAAAGATCAATTTATTTTCTAGTTAATAATAATAATAACTAAATTTTGAATAAGAACCAAAGTGAGAGATTTTTTTCCTGATAATGTGTTGGAGATTTTTATTTCATGATTTGAAATGGGTACATTTTTATTTTACGATCTAAAGATCTTGTTACGGTGAAACTAGAAGTTGTCAAAAAAAATTGACGACTTTTAGGGTATTGTTTATTAAAGATCTGAAGTCGTCAAAAAAGAAAGGCAATTTTTCCTTCCGTAGATGTATGCAACTGGTGTCGGTGAGAAAAATTACACTAAAATCGTCTAAATTTTACGACGTCTTTAAGAAGTCGCCTACACTTCCCGACAATTTTTAATTTTATTGTAAAAATCACAATATTTCATGAAATAATTATAAAGCATCCATGTTTCATAAAATTAAAAAATGCAAAGTATTATCTTTGCAGAATACCCACCAAAGTGATAAAAAAAAAGGGTTAAGTAGGGCAATATTCTCAAGATAATGTGTTGGGATTATTTATTTCATAAAATTGGATGGGTGTTTTTTATTTCAGGAACTAGAGATGTTTTGAACAGTGACAAAGAAAATTCGAAATGGTTTGTATAGTCGTCGAGATTTTCAGGTGACTTCCCTCAACAAATTTGTCCAAAGTTGTGTTTTTAAACGACTTTTTACTTATTGTTTAAGCATCTATAGTTCACGAAATAAAAAATCAATCATCCCATTTCATGAAATAAAAAATCTTACAGGTAAAATATTGGCTAAGTAGTAAAGAATCTCCGAGAAATATTAAAAAAACACTCAATTAAACTCTTTGAGTTATGAATTGCAATCAATTGAACCCTTCCAAAAATACCTCTAAGGGTGTGTTTAGTTTAAGGAATGTAAAATTACATCTAGGAATAAATTTTTTATAGTGTAACATCACTTGACATGTAACACCCCGGGTTTAGGGGTCAGATGTTACACGTGTAACACCCATGTTTTGGGGTTAGGAGTTAGTCAGGTTTTTAGTCCGAGTCAATAAAATTAAATAAAATCAACTCAACCCTAATTAGGATCTAATTGGGCTTTAAATAGTAAAAGAGGGACCTTGTTGGTAATTTGACCCAAAACTTTTCAAAAGCAAGACAACTTTTGAATAAAAGAAAAAAAAGGTATCATCTTCTCCCCCACACCCCTTTCTAACGTTGGAAAGCCTAAAACCCCTCCCCAAACCCTAAATTCACTATTCCATTGGGTCTCTTCATCATTCCAAGGTGTTTTTCAAAGGTAATAATGTTTTCTAACCCTCCTCTTCATCCCCTATACATACATGGTCTTAGATTTCAAAAACATAAGCTTTTGAAATGTTAGGGTTTTGACAAAGTTTGAGTTTTTATGAAGATTTCCTTTTTATTTCGAAATATGGAGTTGGGTTTTTGATTCTCCACACTAAAATGTATATTATATGTCAAAATGGTTGGGTTTGGGTGAAAACCCGAAATGGAGTTTTGAGGCATTTTTAAAGGTGTCAAAAACTTGATTTTTGGTGGATTTTAGGTTGAAATCAAAGGGCTGATGGTTTAGGTATGTTAGGAAGGTGAATCCTTTGGGTGTCTTTTGAAGGGTTGGAAGTGGAGTTTTCAGCTAGTGTTGTAGGGAGCACGAAAATTGAAATATTTGGGGATTAATTTGGTTGGAAAATGTGGGTGAAGTTAGTTTGAGCTTAAAGGTTGAATGTTGATTGAATGTTAACATTGATTGAGGTTGTTGGTTGTGTTTTTGGTTGGCTAGAAGCAAGAGGAGTCGTCGAAGGAGCTTTGGGACCGAATCCGGGCTCGTAGGAGATTTGCATTGGTTGCTAAGAAAGGGCGGTGAGTGGTTTTAATCATGATTTAAAGTTTGGTTCGAGTGTGTGTAGTGTGTGAGTGAAATGTGCTTGGTAGGCCATTTCTATTTAATTCAAGTTGTTAATTTAGCTATTGACTTCCATTGAATGCTATGTGTATTGCCTATTCATGCTCTTGTGATAGGTGGTTGACCTTGTACATGTACTCTATAATATGTATATGTGATGAGCATTCGATGTGGTGATGGATATGTGTTACGATAAATGAAATTTGGCACTAATAAATTATCGAGTGTAAATGATCGATCATTAGGATTAGTGTGCACACAAATTAAGTCAAAACGTACGTGGCCTTGATGGCGTTAAGTCATCAAGGAGGAGTACGGTGATGTAATATTCCACTAGAAGCTTTTATATATTTCTACGGGATGATGAATGGAATCCCATCCGTAGGACATGTGGCGATGAGTGGAATCCCGCACATGCAAGGTTCGGTGATGAGTGTAATCCCACCGAGGTAAAGTGATTGTTGAGATTTAATCCGCACATCCGAGTAACTAATAGTGGCCAAATAAACTTGTTTATATGATTGTAATTTATGATGTTTATGCATGATGTGGATATATGATGATAGAGATTAGTATGATGTAAGATGCCATATTATGCCTCTTGAAAGACTTGCTAGGTCTACTTGATTAATTGCCATTGTATGTTGTATGCGAGAATAGGATTTACATGCTTGAACCCTGCATTGTTGATGTTTTCGTTTTAGAGCATCCTCACTAAGCTTATAGCTTACGCTCTCAATTTTCAACAATGCAGATCATTAGCGTGGTGTTAGCTCGGAACAAGGCAAGAAGGGCTTTCCAAGTTTGTGGCTCAAGTACGGTTGTTAATTACGTATTAGTTAGCAATGTGGCAAGGGTATTTGTATGAGCTATGTATGACTCATTGATATGTTGATGTTTTGGATTGACTATGGTTTGTAAAGCATGATATGCCATGATGAATGTTTGTGTGTAGTGGCATGCCTTTAGATGTTTAGGTTGCCTTGTTAGTGAGTGCAAACCTCTTATGTGTTGAATTGTGCCATTTTGGCCTTTTGAGCTTTCATGTATGACCTTGAATGCTAAATTTTCCCTTTTGTTGGAATGCCATGTATGAATGCCTTGACTCGTGTTTGATTGCTACCTATGGCTCATGTATGATTGCTTAAATGTTTGTATGTCCATAGGAGAGTCGGAAAGTGCATCTAGAGTCGTGTTTGGGGTCATTGAGTTGGAAATTGTGGAATTTCAGAGCAGGGGTATCGATACGATTGGACCCGTATCGATACGGCCTTCTTGTTTCAGGCCACGCGTTTCGATACGCGATGGGGTGTTTCGATACCATTTTTGCTACTGAAATTCTAAGATTTTGACGAGAAATTTGGGTATCGAAACGGGCCTTGGCGTATCAATACGGTCTTCTTAGCGTTGACCGCGAGAAGTTGACCGTTGGGGGAGTATCAATACACTCTTTGGGTGTATCGATACGGTCTCCTCGGGTTGACTCTGACCAGTTGACCTAGTCAAGGCGTATCGATACACCCTTTGGGCATATCGATATTGTCTGCAGTTTAAGTTAAAATTGGGCTGTTAAATGTTGTTTTGGGTTCGATTGATTGCTCGTGTATGTTGTTCCGCTGTTCGATCACCTAGGTCTAAAATGAACTTTCAGAAAGGATTAAGTTAAAAAAAAATTAGGGTTGCTAACCGAGGGGGAATCCTTAACAGGTTTCACTCGGTTTTCCCCGTGTGGCTCACTCGGACCAGTCATCCGGCCAGACCGGGACGAGGGGGTTACAACACGAGTGAATCAGGTTTGAGTCGTGGGCTCGTTTTAAAATAAATTGGGATTTTGATTTTAATTAAAATGAGTTTGAATTCATTAATGACATTTTGGTAAATTTTAGAATAGGGGAAAATAAGATGGGAAAATAGGGACTTTTAAAATTGCTACTCATCTTCTTCCTCTTGTTCTTTTCTTTTTCACGTTGAACCCCTCCCCCCTTAACCTCTAAACACCATTCCATCAAACTTCCTCATCTTTTCAAGAGCTCTCCTCAAGGTAATCACATATTTGACTTCTCCTCTTTATTTCAAGCATTTTCATGGTTCTAATTTTTCTTAAATCCCATTTTCCAAGTTTTTAAGTTTTCAAGCTGTAAGCGAAAAATGGAGACACTTTAAGGGTTTTTGATTAGCTCTTGATTTGATGAGTTTATTTATGCTTCAATCTAGTCCTTAGAGGTAATATATCTTAAATTGGAAAGGTTTTAACAAGAATCCCAAAATAGGTTTTGTGGGTGTTTTAAAAGGGGTGAAAACTAGTGTTTTGGTGTGGTTTTGTGAAAGGGAGTTGGGCTGGGGTTATAGTGATACTAGAAGGTGGTTTTGAAGGTTTTTAGAAGTGTTTTGAGTGTTGAAATCTTTAGTCTTCGGATGGGCTATTGGGGAGTACGAAAATGGGGATTGTTGGTGTTGGATTTGGTTTGAGATTGTGAGAAATTAGCTTGTAAATGTAGTTTGGGGTTGTGATAGCGTTTTGTGATGTTTTGGCTGAGCAATGTGTTGTTTTTGATTGGTTAGAATCAAGGGAAACCGTCGGAGAGGCTTCGAGCACTAATCCGGGGAATTTGGAGACTTGAGATTGGTGATCGGCTTCCGTTTGGGTTGCATCGGTGAGTGAAAATGTCTTGAATTTGTTTTGATTACAAAAAGAGGTTCTTGGGGGTTTGGGTGGAGCCTTGAGGGCTAACCTAAACCCGAGTGTAAGTTTGCTAATCCTACCTTGATGGTTAAGTGAAGATGTATGAGTAATTGTTGTGATATCATATGCATTGTGGATTGCTTTTACATTCGTTTTTTTTGTGTAGTTGTAGTTGGTGTCGAGCCTCACGTGATGGTTGTCATAACTACGGTGATGTGTTGTCCCATCGGTAGTGATTAGTAGTAGAGTAAGGTGATGTGTGGTCCCATCGGAAAACTACTAGTCGAACAGTGATGTGTGGTCTCACCATGTTTTGGTTGTGCATGTGTAAACCATGTGGTTGTGTTGTTGTGTTGCTTTCGTGCATTCAAATGGTTTACTTATCAATTAAGAAATGTGTTTTGAAAACTCCATGATTGATGAGTCTTTAGAGCTTCGCTCACTAAGCTATCAAGCTTACGCTTTCCTTTTTCCAACATGCAGATCGTTAGAGTTCAGAAGGCAAGTGGGCAAGGGAGGAGCTTTTTGGAGTTTTCGAGTAGCTCAAGTATGATTTAAGTATTTGTAATAATGCCTAGACAATGGGGGTGTAGACTTGTATGAAGTTGGTGTTCAAACTCCTTAGTTGGTTTGTTGGTGTTCAAGCATGTTTGGTTTTATGATACTATGAGTTTTGTGTGAGCGTTGATGGACTCATATATGCTTAGTTTTAATGTTGATTTTTGCTTGAATGCTTGTGTGTTGAAGGCCTATAGCCATGTATTACCATGAATGCTTATATGTTTGTTTAAAGCATGTGAAACCTTATCATGAAAGGTCTATGTGTGTGTTACTGCCTTTGAGTGAAATGGTGAAGTCGTGTATGTTTTTATGCAAGTTTCTACCTAATTGTCTATCTTGTGTTGGATGCCATGTTTGTTCGGTTGTGTTGAATTGCACGATATGTTTTGGTTGCTAAATGATTTATGAGTGTTGGTATGTTGCTAGACGAGTCGTAAAATGCATCTAGAGTTGAGTCTTAGGTTGTTTTTCAGCTAATTTGAGTCTTGTAGTGCAGAACGTATCAGTACGCCCAAGGATCGTATCGATACGGTCCTACACTTTGGGGCTCAAATTAAGCCTAGCGTAGCGGTACACGAGTGTGTATCGATACGCCAAAAGCTCTCTGGAATTTTGAGATATTGACGAGATTTTGGCGTATCGGTACGGGTCTAGGGTGTATCGGTACAGTCTTATATCGTTGACCGTTGAGGGTGTATCAGTACGGTCAATCCAATGTTATGATACGGTCTCCCTAGGTTAACTCTAGGTAGTTGACCAAGTCAAGGTGTATCGATACGGTCTCTTAGCATATCGATACGGCCTGTTGTAAAGGCTAAAATGGGATGTTGAATTGCTTGTTTGATTGTTCGCATCGCTTTGTTGTCTCTCTGATGTCGTATCTCACATAGGATGTATGAATACCTTTAGGCAAGATAAAAATTAAAAGAAATTTTCTAGGGTTGTTAACAAAAGGGAAGCCTTAACGAGTTTCACTTCAGTTTTCCCCGTGTGACCTGCTCGGACCGGTCAGTCATCCAGACCGGGACGAGGGGGTTACATTTGGTGGTATCAGAGCCTGATGTTTCTGAGACCTCGGGTAGATAAGTGAGGTAAGTTTGATGTGTTATGTTGTTGCTTTGTATCGATGAGTGTGGTACCATGTATTGCTTGAAGTTTGCTTGATAGTACGATGTTTGAAAGCATGTTTAGTGGCCTTGTTGTTGTTTAAGAGTTGGTCAAATGAACCCATTGTTAGGTGTTGTTGTCAAAAAAAAATAGTTTTGGTTTAACTAGCTTGAGAACCTAAGCCATTGCCCTTTTGTTATCCTAACGTTTTTCTTGTGTGTTGTGTGTTTGTTTTTTTAGATTCTATCTTGATATGGTGAGACCGAGGGGGCGACCTAGAGCGGGTGACCAGGCACCCGGGGGTGAGCCTCCTGTTCCTCCTGCTCCCGGTGGTAATGGAGTAGGTGGCGAAGGTAACGTGCATCAGGCTGGTGCGCAAGTCGGAGGTGATGGTAATTGGCCTCATGCCGGTGCTAATGTTGGGGGTGTTGGAGCACATGCGGGTCAGGGTCCAGCGGGCGCGGACATGACCCATTTGATTCAGACCATAGCCGGAGCTTTTCAGACAGCTTTGGTCGGTGTACAAGCTGCAGCACCACCTCGGGGTGCGGGGACAAGATTACCCCTAGAGAGGCTCCGTAGTTTGGGCAGAGTTGAGTTCCGTGGGTTCAGAGGTGTGGCTTGAGAGTACTACACGCATCTTGGGTCAGATGGAGTACTCAGACGCCCGTAAGTTGGGATACATTGTCTCCTTGCTTCAGGGGACGCATATACTTGGTGGACCAATGTTACTTCGGGTATGGCCGAAGCGGATATCACGTGGGAGTTCTTCAGAAATGCCTTCAAGAGGAAGTATCTCGGAGTTCGATACTTAGATGAGAAGAAGAGGGAGTTTATGTCCTTGGTTCAGGGTAACAGGACCATGTCTGAGTACGAGGTTCAGTTTGTGAGATTGAGCCAGTATGCACCTGAGTTGGTTTCTAGTGAGAGGGAACGGTGTGAGCGCTTCCGGTATGGGTTGACTAGAGATATGAAGACCTACATGCTTGCCTCTAAGTATACAGAGTTTGATGTTTCAGTCTCTAGGGTCAAGGGTATTGAGCAGAACTTAGGCTCCAGTGCTCGTGCTAGTGGGTCTGATTCCAGGAAGAGACACACGAATTGGGATAGAGATCATGCCAAGAGGCATAGGGATATGAAGTATCAGCCTGATTCGAGACATAGGGGTGGTAACTATGGATGAGGCCATCAGGGCCAAGAAGCTGTTGTACACACTCCGGAGTGCACTAATGCGGGAGACGCCACCAGGGCGAGTGTACGGGTACCTTTGGGCCATATTGGAACTGTGGTTCCCAAGATCTCATGAGGCGCAACTGTCCACACCCAGCTAGGGGCAGACCGGCTCTAGCTAGGGGTTTTGAGCATCAGAGAGGCCGTAGGCACGGTCGTGGAAACTTTCAACCGTGGAACGAGAGTCAGAGGAACTTATCTCATGTAATAGTAGTTCAGCCCGAGCGAGGAGGACCGGCTAAGGTGTATGTTCAGCGAGAGGCTGGGAATGACAATGATGTCATTGCAGGTAATTTCTCGTTACAGTCTATGAGTTTGCTTTCTTTGATAGATTTGGGGTCGAGACATTCTTATATTTTGGGTGAGCACGCAAGGTCATTAGGGTTACCATGTGAATGGTTAGAAGTAGGCGTAAATGTTACTAGCTCTTTTAGTGATACAGTGGTAGTTAGGAAAATGTATATGAGGTGTCCTTTGATGGTTCAGGGCCACGTGTTTTCGGTTGATATGATGGAGCTACCGTTCTATGGCTTTGACGTGATATTGGGCATGGATTGACTCGTAGAGCATGAAGCTAGGGTTGACTTTGAGACCAAGAGAGTATCCTTGAAGCTTACAGATGATTTCGAGGTTGTGATAGTTGGTAAGAACGTTAGGTGAAAGAGGTTTTGGGTTTGCCTCCAGATAGAGCAGTTGAATTTGCTATTGAGACGTATTCTGATTCTGCACCAGTGTCTATTGCTCCGTATAGAATGGGACCGAAAGAGTTGAAAGAGTTGAAGACACAGCTTCAGGAGTTGTCCGATATAGGTTTCATTAGACCTAGCATTTCTCTGTGGGGTGCTCCGGTCTTGTTTGTGAAAAAGAAAGATGGTAGCATGAGGATGTGTATAGATTATAGGCGGTTGAATAAGGTGACAGTGAAGAACAAGTATCATTTGCCTAGGACAGATGACTTGCTTGATCAGTTGAGAGGTGCTTCCATGTTTTCAAAGATTGACTTGAGGTCCGGGTACTATCAGTTGAGGTGAAAGATGTGGACATACCGAAGGCAACCTTCCGTACACGTTATGGGCACTATGAGTTCTTGGTGATGCCTTTCGGGTTGACTAACACTCCAACAACTTTCATGGATATGATGAACTGTGTGTTTCATGAGTTTTTGGACAGGTTTGTAGTAGTGTTCATAGATGACATCCTAGTGTACTCTAGGACCGAAAAAGAGCATGATGAGCATTTGCGGTTAGTGCTTCAAACCTTGCTTAAGAATCAGTTGTATGCCAAGCTAAGAAAATGTGAGTTTTGGATTAGGGAGGTAGTCTTCCTAGGTCACGTGATCTCGGCTAATGGGATTAGTGTGGATCCCAAGAAGATAGAAGCTATAGTGAATTGGAAACAACCGAAGTCAGTGACAGAAATCTGTAGTTTCCTAGGCTTGGCGGGATATTATAGAAGATTTGTCGAGGGATTTTCTAAGATAGCGGCTCCTTTGACTAAGTTGCTTCAGAAGAATGCCCCATATGAGTGGTCAGATGCAAGACAATAAGCGTTTGAGAAATTGAAGAAAGCTTTGACCGAAGCTCCTATCTTGATTCAACTTGAACCGGGGAGAGAGTTTGTGGTTTACAGTGATGCATCATATGTAGGGTTAGGTTGTGTGCTTATGCAAGAAGCTAAGGTGGTAGCTTATGCTTTGAGGCAGTTGAAAGTTCACGAGAAGAACTATCCCACTCACGACATGGAGTTAGCCGTGGTAGTGTTTGCGTTGAAGATATAGAGACACCATCTTTATGGTGAGAACTGTATCGTATATACCGACCAAAAGAGTTTGAAGTACTTGATGTCTTAGAGGGAGTTGAACCTTAGGCAACGTAGGTGGTTAGAGCTTCTTAAGGACTATGACCTTACGATAGAATACCATTCGGGTAAGGCAAACGTAGTGGCCGATGCTTTGAGTAGAAAAGTGGCAGTTGAGTTATGAGCTATGTTTGCGAGGATGAGCATGTCCAAGGATGGTGGGTTGATAGTCGAACTTCAGGTTAAGCCTTCGTTAGCTCAGTTGATTCGAGAGAAGCAGTTGCGAGACGAGTCTTTGGCACCTCACGTGCAAGATATAGCCGAAGATAAGCCTACCGATTATTTTTTTAGTGAGAATGGGATCCTATGTTACAAGGATAGGATAGTGGTTTCGGAGGATGCCGAGTTGAGACGTACGATCTTGAACGAAGCCCATAATAGTCCTTTTGCTATGCATCTGGGTAGTACAAAGATGTATCGTGGGTTAAAGGAAGAGTACTATTAGGTTGGGTTGAAGAAGGATGTGGCTGAGTTTGTGAGTAAGTGTATGGTTTGTCAACGAGTCAATGCTGAGCATCAGTTTCCTTCAGGGTTGTTACAGCCGTTGATGATCCCGGAATGGAAGTGGGAACGTATCACTATGGACTTTGTGTCAGGTTTACCGTTGACTCTTTCGAGGAAGAATTCAATGTGGGTGATAGTGGATAGATTTACTAAGTGTGCTCACTTCATACCTGTTCATACCACTTATACCTTAGATAAGTTGGCTGATATGTACATCAGGGAGATACTGAGGTTGCATGAGGTACCTAAATCGATTGTGTCAAACCGAGATCTGAGGTTTACAGCTATATTTTGGGAGTGTTTGCATCGAGCTTTGGGTACTTGGTTGAACTTCAGTACTTCGTATCATCCGCAATCAGATGGTCAGTCAAAGAGTGTGATTCAGGTGTTGGAGGACATGTTGAGGTGTTGTATCATCGACTTCCAAGGGTCTTGGGAGAAACATCTATCATTAGTAGAATTTGCATACAACAACAATTATCAGGCTAGTATTTAGATGGCACCGTATGAAGCTTTGTATGGTAGGAGGTGTAGGACTCCGATTTGTTGGGCCGAAGCCGGACAAAAGCTTGTACCGATGCCCGATTTGCTTAAAGGCACTATCGAGAAGGTAAAGTTGATATGTGGTCGTTTGAAGGAAGCCTCAGACCGAAAGAAGTCGTATGCCGACTTAAAGAGAAAAGAAATAGAGTATGTTGTGGGTGAGAATGTGTTTTTGAAGGTCTCACCTTGGAAGAAGGTAATGAGGTTTGGTAGGAAAGGAAAGGTAAGTTAAGCCCGAGATTCATTGGACCTTATGAGGTAGTTGAGAGGATTGATCCCGTTGCATATAGATTGAGACTCCCGACCGAGCTAGAGAAGATTCATGATGTATTCCACGTGTCGATGCTCCGCAAATATAGATCGGATCCGTCTCACGTAATTCGAGTAGAAGAGATTGAATTGAATTCGGATTTGACATATGGTCAGGAACCAATGGAGATCTTATCCTCAGACGGCAAGGTGTTGCGTGGTAGATCAATTGAGTTGGTCAAGGTGAGGTGGCAACGTTGAGGGGTGGACGAGGCCACTTGGGAGAGAAAAGAGGATATGGAAAGGCAATTTCCTTATCTCTTTCAGTCATGTAATTTTGGGGACGAAATTCCTTAAGGGGGAGAGTTGTAACGCCCTGGGTTTAGGGGTCGAATGTTACACGGGTGAATCGGGTTTGAGTCGTGGGCTCGTTTTCAATTAAATTGGGATTTTGATTTTAATTAAAATGAGTTTGAATTCTTTAATGGCATTTAGGTAAATTTTAGAATAGGGGAAAATAAGATGGAAAAAGAGGGACTTTTAAAGTTGCTACTCATCTTCTTCCTCTTGTTCTTTTCTTTTTCACGTTGAAAAACCCCCTTAACCCCTAAACATTATTCCATCAAACTTTGTCATATTTTCAAGAGCTCTCCTCAAGGTAATCACATATTTGACTTCTCCTCTTTATTCCAAGCATTTTCATGGTTCTAATTTTTCTTAAATCCCATTTTCCAAGTTTTTAAGTTTTCAAACTTTAAGGGGAAAATGGAGAGACTTTAAGGGTTTTTTATTAGCTCTTGATTTGATGAGTTTATCTATGCTTCAATCTAGTCCTTAGATGTAATATATCTTAAATTGGAGAGGTTTTAACAAGAATCCCGAAATGGGTTTTGTGGGTGTTTTAAAAGGGGTGAAAACTAGTGTTTTTGGTGTGGTTTTGTGAAAGGGAGTTGGGTTGGGGTTATAGTGATACTAGAAAGTGGTTTTGAAGGTGTTTAGAAGTGTTTTGAGTGTTGAAATCTTTGGTCTTCGGCTGGGCTATTGTGGAGTACGAAAATAGGAATTGTTGGTATTGGCTTTGGTTTGAGATTGTGAGAAATTAGATTGTAATTGTAGTTTGCGTTTGTGACAGCGTTTTGTGATGTTTTGGCTGAGCAATGTGTTGTTTTTGATTGGTTAGAATTAAGGGAAACCGTCGGAAAGGCTTCGAGCACTAATCTGTGGAATTTGTAGACTTGAGATCGGTGATTGGCTTCCGTTTAGGTTGCATCGGTGAGTGAAAATGTCTTGAACTTGTTTTGATTACAAAAAGGGGTTCTTGGGGGTTTGGATGGAGCCTTGAGGGCTAACCTAAACCCGAGTGTAAGTTTGCTAATCCTACCTTGATGGTTAAGTGAAGATGTATGAGTAATTGTTGTGATATCATATGCATTGTGGATTGCTTTTACATCCGTTTTTGTTGTGTAGTTGTAGTTGGTGTCGAGTCTCTTGTGATGGTTTTCATAACTACGGTGATGTGTGGTCTCACCGGTAGTGACTAGTAGTAGAGTAAGGTGATGTGTGGTCCCATCGGAAAACTACTAGTCGAACGGTGATGTGTGGTCCCACCGTATTTTGGTTGTGCATGTGCAAACCATGTGGTTGTGTTGTTGTGTTGCTTTTGTGCATTCAAATGGTTTACTTATCAATTAAGAAATGTGTTTTGAAAACTCCATGATTGATGAGTCTTTAAAGCTTTTCTCACTAAGCTATCAAGCTTACGCTCTCCTTTTTCCAACATGCAGATCGTTAGAGTTCGGAAGGAAAGTGGGCAAGGGGGGAGCTTTTTGGAGTTCTCGAGTAGCTCAAGTATGATTTAAGTATTTGTAATAATGCCTAGACAATGGGGGTATAGACTTGTATGAAGTTAGTGTTCAAACTCCTTAGTTGGTTTGTTGGTGTTCAAGCATGTTTGGTTTTATGGTACTATAAGTTTTGTGTGAGCGTTGATGGACTCATATATGCTTAGTTTTAATGTTGATTTTTGCTTGAATGCTTGTGTGATGAAGGCATATAGCCATGTATTACCATGAATGCTTATATGTTTGTTTAAAGCTTGTGAAACCTTATCATGAAAGGTCTATGTGTGTGTTATTGCCTTTGAATGAAATGGTGAAGTCATGTATGTTTTTATGCAAGTTTCTACCTAATTGCCTATCTTGTGTTGGATGCCATGTTTGTTTGATTGTGTTGAATTGCACGATATGTTTTGGTTGCTAAATGATTTATGAGTGTTGGTATGTTGCTAGACGAGTCGTAAAATGCATCTAGTGTTGAGTCTTAGGTTGTTTTTCAGCTAATTTGAGTCTTGTAGTGCAGGGCATATCGGTACGCCCAAGGGCCGTATCGATACGGTCCTACACTTTGGGGCTCAGATTAAGCCTAGCGTACCAGTACACGGGGGTGTATCGATACGCCAAAAACTCTCTGGAATTCTGAGATATTGACGAGATATTGATGTGTCGGTACGGTCTTATATCGTTGACCGTGAAAAGTTGATCGTTGAGGGCGTATCGGTACGGTCAATCTAGTGTACCGATACGGTCTGCCTAGGTTGACTCTGGGTAGTTGACCAAGTCAAGGCGTATCGATACGGTCTCTTAGCGTATCGATACGCCCTGTTGTAAAGGCTAAAATGGGCTGTTGAATTGCTTGTTTGATTGTTTCGCATCGCTTTGTTGTCTTTCCGCTGTCGTATCTCACATAGGATATATGAATGCCTTTAGGCAAGATAAAAATTAAAATAAATTTTCTAGGGTTGCTAACCGAAAGGGAGCCTTAACGGGTTTCACTTCGGTTTTCCCCGTTTGACCTGCTCGGACCGATCAGTCGTCCAGACCGGGACGAGGGGGTAACATGACACATTACTGGAAATATTGCATTACCTTGTTTGGCATGGATGTGAGATTATAATATTTGGTTGAGAATATAAGATTATCTAGAAGAAAATTTTACCAAATTATCATTGTAATATATTTTCTTTTTAACAATTAAACTTCCTATATTAAATTAAAATTATTTTCATTAAAATTCTTATAACTTTTTTTACCCAATCTAAGTTTTACAAAAGTTTTTATAATATATTAACTCAACAAGTGTCCAGTGGATGATGTTTATCCTAAGATATACGGGTTCAAATCGTTTTGTCTACGTGGTGTATGCGCATTGTCAAAAGGTTAAGAATGTTTAAAGAGTTATATAGATATCGTGTATTTACTTTTATCATAATATATAATAGACTTTAAAATGATGCTTTAGTGATTAAAAAAATATTTTAGAGTTGATGATTTCATTGTCATAAGCTTTAAAGTCAAGCTATCGTATAGAAAATAAAATTCAAACTCAAATCAATTTTATATTATTTAATTCAAATATTTCTAATCAAAATACATTAAATATTAAAATATTATTTAAATTAATTTTACATTATGATATAGATATTTAGATAACATATTTTTAAAAAATAATACTAGACATCATAAACATTATAATAATAAAAATATACTAAATATTAAAATATTATTTAAATATGTATGACATCATTTAAATATTAAACTAATTTAAAATAAAATATTTAATAAAGTTACACTCAAGTAATAGCTATCTGGTTATATGAAATAAGTGAATTAATATAAACAAAACTTATTATTTCAAGGGTATTTAAGTCCAAAGTAATGAGAATTGATAAATACTTAAGAAATTGATGTGAATGACATTCTCACTATTTTGTCAAAAAATGCTAGTGTTGAAAATTATCTTTTCTTGTATGGTAGGAATAATGACAAACTAAATATGAGAATAAGATTTTGAAAAAGACTATTATCCTTATAATGATTTTTTTTTTTGCGAACTGGTGAGTTTTAAGGTGCTCGATTCCTCCAACCGTTCTTGCTCGCCAAGTGTGGAGAAGTGAAAATTTGGGTAAATGTATTGTGGAAGCTAAAAATATATGTGACACGATGATTTGTAGTGGTCTAACCTTCTAACCAAGGTCTACATCCACTATCTTAGCTTCTCACTAAGGATTTCCAATCAATCCACTATTGATTCGTCCCATTTTCTAGGTTTAGGAGGAAACCCTTATACACCGATCAAGCTTTCTACCCAAAGCCTTGATCAAACCCTCTTTACAAGAGAAAAGATTAGCAAACACAAATCCCTCTAATAGGTGTTTGTTTGCACAATTTAGCTCTCACCCAAAACCTAAAACACTTGAGCAAATTTAACAATTTTAGCTCACTAGTGTTTGTCTATACAAAGAAATGACAATTTAAGTACAAAGACAATTCTTGATCATTTGTTCATTGACAATTGAAGCATTAACCATTACTTGATGCTTGGAGGTCCCTTTTATACTTCTTAATGAGTTTGTAGCTGTTACTAGCCGTTGGGGTTGAATTGGAGCCGTTGAAGACATAAATTCCCACCATAAATGCAATTCTGCTGCTACTCGTATCGAAACGCTCGAACCCGTTTCGATACGCTCTTCAAGTAGAAAGAGTCGTTGCATTTTGATGCAGCACTCGTATCCAAACGCTCTTAGCCATTTCGAAACACCCGTATCGAAACCTCGTTCCCTGTATTGAAACGATATGCATTTAAATGTTAGTTGGGAAATAGCCGTTGGGGTTTAAGACCGTTGTGGTCGATGTCACGTAGGCGTATCGAAACAGCATAAGTCGTATCGAAACGCTTGGCAAAATCCTCTTCCAGAAAGGACACGTATCGAAACGCTCTTTGTAATACCCATTTTATGTTTGGGCTATAACTGATCATTTTTGTTCGAATAATAATATTATGTAGTATTATTATATCTTATTAAAAGAAACAAAAAGCAAAAAAAAAACAAAAAAAAAACAAATACGTGAGTGCCATGCAAGGCCCCACGTCCTTACCTTAGGTGACTCATCCCTCCCCAAATCACCTATAAAAGGGCGGGGAGGCAGCCATACGGAGAGAGGAACAAAATTTGCCAATTGAATTGGCACACAGAAATGAAGCCATAGAAATGGCGCAAGAAAAGGGCAGTGTCCTTTGGAACGGGCAGTGTCCTTTTAATGGTTCGAACAGTTAATTCGATTGGAGGCCTTGTCGAGGTTCGTTCGAATCAATTTTTGAGTTATAGCGAGGTGATGCGGAGATCCTTCTAAGGGTCGGGTAAAGTTCTTATTTCGAGCTTCTAGTAGGGTAAATTTTGATCCTCGTCTATTTTAATGTTGTCTTTTTGTAATAAATATTTTTGTATGAAATATAAGATGTTTTTATATTTGTTTGTATGTTTTTTATTTTATATGTCATGTTTCTATATTTTAATTTTATTTTGTATGCAATGTTTGAATTAAATATATTCATTTATATTGTTTAATTGAATTTTAAATTAAAAACTTTTATTATGTGTTATCATGAAAAACGTACCCCGAGCGTAAGGATGCCGCTTTCCTTTAGTCCCTATTACAAAATATATTTTTAATTCTAAATTATAATTTTTAAAGTAAATTCCCTTCAGTTGGGAATCTACCGGAAATCATGCCCCGAACGTAGGGGTGTAAATTCCTTTTATATACGAAAATTATGCAAAGGGTGTTGGGGTGTAAATTTTCTTTTCTACAAAAATATTCGTTTAAATATTTCAAGGGGTCACATTGATAAATTATATTCGAATTCATAATTTCACCGTTAAGACATTACGTAATCGACATGTACCAATTTTGGGCGTTGTGGGGGTGCTCACCCTTCCCCACACGTAACCGACTCCCAAACCTGTTTTCTGGTTTCGCAGACCAAAACTCGTTGTTTTAATAAAAATAAATTTTATTAAAATAACCGAGTTTTTCAGGTGTTCCAATCGCACCTAAAGTAAAACTAAGGATTGGTGGTGATTCACCCGTTGTTACATCTTGGCGACTCTGCTGGGGACCTTTTTTTTTAGAGAGTCAAGCTACAAGTCGATTACTTTTTGTCTATAGGTGGAAATTATGACTTCGATTTAATTAATTTGTGATCTTTTTTTTAATTTTTACAAATTTTTTTTATAAATTTATTTTCTGAGTTTTCATATCATGAGCTCTATACCTGAGCTCTGTCCCTTAAGTGGGAGCGAGAAACCACGCCTTCGTGAGGTACTCCATCCGTGTAGGATGGTTAAACGCTTCCGGGATATAGGTCCCTTTGTCTTCGTGAGACCTCTGTCTCCGTGCAGACTTGGGGAAATGTATCCTCCCGAATCGATGTCCTAGCGACAGTTCGGGTACTGTTACTCTAGAACCAGAACCACATATAGTGAGCCGTAGGAGCCAACCTTTTAGAGCCATACTGAAACTCTACCCGTTTAGCAGTCGCCTTGTTTAGGTTTTATGCATTTATTTTCTATATGTGCAATTTCTTTACTACTAATTTTTGTCCTATTCATCGCTTGATTTATTCATTCAATTCTTTTAGTATGAACTAACCCATTTTTTTCTTTGGTGATCTCACTGCATAGGGTCATTCATTCCACATTGGTTACATGACACCACTATAACATTTTAATTTTTGCATTTCATCAGCATGAAGTATTGATTCACGTCTGGTCCCTATTTGAAAATTTATCATCGGGAGAAAATCTAGTACCCTAGATATCGATGCAACATTCAAAAGTTGTGAATAAATCCCGTAAATTCAGAAGTTGAACCATGAATCAGTACTTCCACATCTAGGACACGCACCTTGCATATGCATTTTTAAATCTTGAAATCGGTTCCAGGGATGCCCCGTGTCAGCAAATACCGGATAAAGCACTCATCACGCTAAACCTATACAAGAGCCCAACACCATGCCCCTACGAGGCCCCAATCTGAGAATATCCCTCGACAAGTTCAGGAAGCGAGCCTTCGATGCCAAGTCAGATTCTGCACCCTAGATGGCTACATCAATTATCGATTGTAGCATTTTGCCAGAGCCGGAAGTAATAAGTTACCGTGAGCCGACACGTAAATTTATAGACCGACCGGGGGGCAACATAATGCGTCCACAAGAACAATGAAAGCTCTTCAAGAAGAGACGAAAACATACTTCAAGCCTTGCGTTCGCTTCAAGAGCAGTCGCAGACAAAAATGTTGGGACTCGAGGGAGTACTCCCAAAGATGATCGAACCAAGGAAGGTTGAGGGCATCCTTATAAACGAGGCACCAAGCACTATTTATTAGCAGCAAATATCTGACTACCATAGAGTCGGGGGCACCCCTTTGAGGGGCAAATCAAAATCTCTCGTTCATATATCCATCATCATGCATTGTACATGCATTCAAGTCATCATGCATGTAGACTAGACACATGCATTAAGAAAAAAGCTAGGTGCATCCATAGCACATTTTTGTCTTGAACGTATAAACAGGTCCAGAAAAGAGGCTGAAGACCTCAACTATGGGGCGACAACATAATGACCAACCTTTAGCCCTAAAAGAGGCCGAATATGCAAAAAGCTCGAACATCCAGGTAAAGATGGTAAAAAAATTTAAAAGACTACTAACTAATGTTCCATATTCAGGGTTATAACTTCATGCCATGAAGTTCCAAAATCAACCTTTTTCCAATCTCGCCTCCGTCAGTGGTGGTAAGCCAAGCCAATTTCCCTGGAAAAAAGAAAAAAAAAAGGAGATGACATCAGGATCATTCAGCTCAGAAGTTCAAATTCAGAAAAGAATAAGGACAATGAAGCTTGGGGGGCAAACTTCTGCTGAGACAAATTTTAAACAAAGATCAGAAGATCAAACTAAGTCAGAAGAAAGTGACTTCTACAAGAATTTCATGCATCTTTGTATCATCACAAAACCAAGCACATGAACATCATCTGCATAAAAACTATTAGGAGCTAACTTGGAACTTGTTACTTAAAGATTTTCCTAAACACCGTCCTTTCTTAAGGGCATTTTTTCTCAAAAACAAGAGTTTCTTAACTCCGTCCTTTCTTAAGGGCACCTTTTCTCGAAAACACGAGTTTCTTAACTTCGTCCTTTCTTAAGGACACCTTTTCTCAAAATTGGAGTTTCTTAACTCCGTCCTTTCTTAAGGGCACTTTTTCTTAAAAACAAGAGTTTCTTAACTCCGTCCTTTCTTAAGGGCATCTTTTCTCGAAAACACGAGCTTCTTAACTCCGTCCTTTCTTAAGGACACCTTTTCCCAAAATTGGAGTTTCTTAACTCTGTCCTTTCTTAAGGACACCCTTTTTTCAAAATTAAAGTTTCTTAACTTCGTTCTTTCTCAATGATAACTTTTCTCAAACCAGGAGTTTCTTAACTTCGTCCTTTCTTAAGGACACATTTTCTCAAAACAAGAGTTTTTTTAACTCTGCCCTTTCTTAAGGACACATTTTCTTAAATTTCGTGATTTCTTAAGGACACTTTTTCTCAAAAATTGGGTTTTCTTAATTTCATCCTTTCTTAAGGATAGTCTTAAAAATGTGAATTTCTCAACTTCGTCTTCTCATGAGGATCAAAACTATTTTGGAAAGTTCGACAAAAATATCGGCACAACGTGCTTAAACACGGTCAAGTTTAAGACAATGAATAATTCAAATATCCATCGAAAATCCATTTTCGCGAATGGTCGAAGGAAAATAAATCCTTTGAAAAAATCCAATCTCATGATTGGTATAAACTGATTGTACCTAGGAAAATGATACAACTAGCCCGGAGCAAACGGCTACCGATAAAGGCAAGTCAAAACAATTGATCCCTGTGCATTTGGGAAAAATGCAAATCCGAAAGCCGATAGAAATATCGGCATAACGTGCTTAAACACGATTAAGTTTAAGACAATGGATAATTCAAATGTCCATCGAAAATCCATTGTCACAAATGGTCGAAGGAAAATAAATCCTTTGGAAAAATCCAATCTCATGATTGGTAGAAACTGATTGTACCCAGGGGAATGGTACAACTAGCCCGGAGCAAACGGCTACCGGTAAAGGCAAATCAAATTCGTTCATCCATGTGCATTTGGGAAAAATGCAAAATCGAAAGCCGGCAGAAATGTCGGCATAACGTGCTTAAACACGGTTAAGTTTAAGACAATGGGCAATTCAGATGCCCATCGAAAATCCATTTTAACGAATGGTCCAAGGAAAATAAATCCTTTGGAAAAATTCAATCTCATGATTGGTATAAACTGATTGTACCCAGGGGAATGGTACAACTAGCCCGGAGCAAACGACTACCGGTAAAGGCAAATCAAATCCATTCATCCCTGTGCATTTGGGAAAAATGCAAAAGAAGTGTAAACCATGGACACTCTTCCTCGTCTCGTTGACGGAATTCCAGTACTAATCAGATCTTCTAGCATCAATGGAGTTGCAGTAGATCGACCCCTTCTTCAGATCTTCTAGCATCAATGGAGTTGCAGTAGATCGACCCCTTCTTCATATCTTCTAGAATCAATGGAGTTGCAGTAGATCGACCCTTTTTTCAGATCTTCTAGCATCAATGGAGTTGCAGTAGATCGACCCTTCTTCAGATCTTCTAGCATCAATGGAGTTGCAGTAGATCGACCCTTTTTCAGATCTTCTAGCATCAATGGAGTTGTAGTAAATCGACCACTTCTTCAGATCTTCTAGCGTCAATGGAGTTGCAGTAGATCGACCCTTTTTCAGATCTTCTAGTATCAATGGAGTTGCAGTAGATCGACCCCTTCTTCAGATCTTCTAGCATCAATGGAGTTGCAGTAGATCGACCCCTTCTTCAGATATTCTAGCATCTATGGAGTTGCAGTAGATCGACCCTTTTTCAGATCTTCTAGCATCAATAGAGTTGCAGTAGATCAACCCTTTTTCAGATCTTCTAGCATCAATGGAGTTGCAGTAGATCGACCCCTTCTTCAGATCTTCTAGCATCAATGGAGTTGCAGTAGATCGACCCCTTTTTTAGATCTTCTAGCATCAATGGAGTTGCAGTAGATCGACCCCTTCTTCAGATCTTCTAGCATCAATGAAGTTGCAGTAGATCGACCCTTTTTCAGATCTTTTAGCATCAATGGAGTTGCAGTAGATCGACCTCTTCTTCAGATCTTCTAGCATCAATGGAGTTGCAGTAGATCGACACTTCTTTAGATCTTCTAGCATCAATGGAGTTGCAGTAGATCACCCCGTCTTCAGATCTTCTAGCATCAATGGAGTTGCAGTAGATCGACACTTCTTTAGATCTTCTCGCATCAATGGAGTTGCAGATGATCGACCTTTCTTCAGATCTTCTCGCATCAATGGAGTTGGAGATGATCGATCCTTCTTTAGATCTTCTTGCATCGATAGAGTTGCAGATGATCGACCCTTCCTCAGATCTTCTCGCATCAATGGAGTTGCAGATGATCGAGCATTCTTCAGATCTTATCGCATCTATAGAGTTGCAGTGGATCAATCTTTTTCCTCAAGATCAAGCTACCTTGTTAAATGGATCAAGTTTTGTAGACCTCGCCGCTCTGTCAGTGTCGCAGTTAGGTCAAGTTTTCTCCAGGTATTCGTTAATGTCAGAGTCGTAGCAAGCTGGACTTATTTTGCTTCTCCCACGGGTCTCCGTAGTCTAAATATTATCTCCCCAGCGGATCGTTCCATTGTGAAGATTCTGCCTACAAGAGCGGCCGAACAGATCAAGCGGAGTTCAAGAAGGAGCGTGGCCAGAAAAAGGAACCCAAACCCAAACGGACATAAAATGGTTATCCTTTTATCTTTGCTCTATTTCTGTTACACAGCAATGAGCAAAGGGGGCAGTTGTAATACCCATTTTTTGTCCGGGCTATAACTGATCATTTTTGTTCGAATAATAATATTATGTAGTATTATTATATCGTATTAAAAGACACAAAAAAAAGCAACAAAAAAAAAAACAAATACGTGGGTGCCATGCAAGGCCCCACGTCCTTACCTTAGGTGACTCATCCCTCCCCAAATCACCTATAAAAAGGCGGGGAGGCAGCCATACGGAGAGAGGAACAAAATTTGCCAATTGAATTGGCACACAGAAATGAAGCCATAGAAATGGCGCAAGAAAAAGGCAGTGCCCTTTCGAACCTAGGGCAGTGCACTTTTAATGGTTCGAACAGTTGATTCGATTGGAGGCCCTGTCGAGATTCGTTCGAATCAATTTTTGAGTTATAGCGAGGTGATGTGGAGATCCTGCTAAGGGTCGGGTAAAGTTCTTATTTCGAGCTTCTAGTAGGGTAAATTTTGATCCTCGTCTATTTTAATGTTGTCTTTTTGTAATAAATATTTTTGTATGAAATATAAGATGTTTTTATATTTGTTTGTATGTTTTTTATTTTATATTTCATGTTTCTATATTTTAATTTTATTTTGTATGCAATGTTTGAATTAAATATATTCATTTATATTGTTTAATTGAATTTTAAATTAAAAACTTTTATTAGGGGTTATCATGAAAAACGTACCCCGAGCGTAAGGGTGGCGCTTTCCTTTACTCCCTATTACAAAATATATTTTAATTCTAAATTATAATTTTTAAAGTAAATTCCCTTCAGTTGGGAGTCTACCGGAAATCATGCCCCGAACGTAAGGGTGTAAATTTCTTTTATATACGAAAATTATGCCTCGGGTGTTGGGGTGTAAATTTTCTTTTCTACAAAAATATTCGTTTAAATATTTTAAGGGATCACATTGATAAATTATATTCGAATTCATAATTTCACCGTTAAGACATTACGTAATCGACATGTACCAATTTTGGGCGTTGTGGGGGTGCTCACCCTTCCCCACACGTAATCGACTCCCGAACATGTTTTCTGGTTTCGCAGACCAAAACTCGTTGTTTTAATAAAAAACAAGTTTTATTAAAATAACTGGGTTTTTCAGGTGTTCCAATCGCACCTAAAGTAAAACTAAGGATTGGTGGCGATTCACCCATTGTTACACTCTTGACACTGGAAGACCCCGTATCGAAACACCCTTAGGTGTTTCGAAACGCCTGGAAGGTTTTGTTTAGTTTAGCTTTGAAAACATGTAAAAGTCTTTGAAAATATCCCCTAAACATAATTTCAAGTTATTTGGATTTTAGAAATAACTTTGAATTCTTTTTAACTTAGTCTAAAATATTTTTCAATTATTATATTAAAACATTAGTTCTACACGAACCAAACATCTAAATGATAATGTGACCGTTAACATTTAAAATGATGATGTATATATGAGGTGTTTAATAGGTTTTTTCTTTTTATTAAGGGTTCTATTGTTTTTTTTTAATTTCACGATAACATTTTTAAATTTTAAAATAAAAAGGTATTATTTTAAATTTTAAAAATTATAACGTAATTACATAAAATTATAACAAAACATATAAAATTATAAAAATTATTAAAAATAGTAAAATTATTTAAATATATCAGGAGTCTATGTAATTATTTTTTTGATTTTTTATAATATTTTTTATAATTTTATAATATTTTTTTATTTTTGATAATTTTATTTTGATAATTTTTTTTATAATTTTTAATAAATTCTATATAATTATTTTTTAACTTTTAATAACATTCTATAATTATTTTTATGATTTTTATAATTTATGAATTTTTCCATAATTGTTTATATTACACTATCAAGTAAAAAAGTTAAGATTAGATCTTGATAATGAGATTATTAATAGAAATAATCATCAATCTCAAATATTAATATTATTAGTAGAAATAATCACAAATCTTGAATATTAATCCTTAGGATGAGTCTACCACGTGCGACGAATATTGATAAACATCACTAACGATGAACACCGATGAACATCATTAATTTTTTTTAATTTTAAAAATCTAAAGGACTAAAATTATAATTAAAATTATCTTTTAAAAAATAAAAATCAAATTTAATAATTACTTTATAATATTTTTTAATAAGTTAGAATCAAATATACCTAATTTTCCTAAACTCTAACAAAATTAACCTCTTACAAAAATAAAAACTAGTTTATAATTTTTTAATATATTAAAATCAAATATACTAAATCTCACAACTAAAAAACTGTTATCTCCAATATCAAGATTGATGATACGGTTGGAGATGTGGAAAAGAAAATCTGAAAGGGATAGGGCCGCCGTCCACCAACAAATCTCATAAGGCCATTGATCCCTTTAATGCCTTTAAAAAAATAAGTAATGATACACTAATAGTAATACAATCAAATTGAATATCGACTTGAATTACCTTGAAAATGATAGTGCAATTCAAATTGATGTCTTTTTAAAAATAAAGATAATATTTTGTCTCTTCATTTGAATTGTTAAAAAGAAATTTTTATTGATGATCATTGCATTATACAGAGATTACAATATAACTGATTTTTAATATATTAAAATTAAATATACTCAAATCTCATATTATTGATTCTAATCTATTAAAAAAATTATAAACTGATTTCTATTTTTTTAAGAGATTGTTTTTGTTAGGGTATAGGAGAATTAGGTATATTTGATTCTAACCTATTAAAAAATATTATAAAGTAACTATTAAATTTGATTTTTATTTTTAAGAGATCATTTTAATTATAATTTTAGTCCTTTAAAATTTTAAAATTAAAAAAATAACAATGTTCATCATTAGTGGTGTTCATCAATGTTCGTCGCCCGTAATAGAATTTTCCTAATTCTTATATAAAATTTAGTAAAGAAAGTGAAATCTTTACCAACGTATTCAATACATTGTCATATCCTTTAGGCATATTTACCCAAAATAGCAAATCAAAAATTAATTATGAAATATCACTAGTAAAATATTAATTTACGAAATGGTCCAATTTCTAAACATTTCGCAAAAATGAGTTTGGTAGGAAGAGTCTCTTCTTACATTTGTTGATAACTTGTTTGCGTACTTAAAACCCAAAACCGCTTCCTCATACGTGTCTTGCTAGGATTCTTCCACATAAAACACGTCTTTGCAAGATTTCAATGCCACACAAGTAAAGACGTTTTCCACGTGTAATCGGATAGGTTTTAGGTCGGGTCATAATAGATCGAGTCAAATCGGATACATATTATTTTAAGTTGATTTGATGTTTTGACTCGACTCAGGTCAGGTGCGGGTTAATTTCAGGTCGGGTCAAAACGGTTCGGGTCCGAATTAGTTAATTAACGGGTTAATTCGGGCTCAGGTGGACTTCAGGTCGGGTTCATTTCAGGTCGGTTTCATTTTAGGTCGAGCTAATTCGGGTTTCAAATTCGTATTAAGTTTGAGTTTGGTACAAATAGTCGAATAGACTTTGGGTTGGGTCATTTCGAGTGAATTATTTAACACCTTTCACGAACACGAATCACATTAAAAATAAATATTATGGACTAAAATGAACAAAAATATTATCATATTTAAAATATTGGACTAAATTATAAAAATTAGAAATAAATAAAGGTCAATTTCAGCTAAAAATAAAATATTAGGGACTAGAGTGAACAAAAATATCAGCATATTAAAAATATTGGACTAAATTACAAAAATATAAAATAAATATGGGTTAATTTTGGTTAAAAATAAATTTTTAGGGACTAACATGAACAAAAATATCATCATATTAAAAATATTAGATTAAATTACAAAAAATGAATAGGGGTCAATTTTGACTAAAAATAAAATTTTAGGTACTAGAACAAACAAAAATATTATTGGACTAAATTGTCAAAAATATAAATAAATATCAGGCAATTTTGAGTACAAATTAAATTGTACGGACTAGAATAAACAAATATATTATTGGACTAAATTAACAAAAATAGAATATATATATATATAGGTCAATTTCTAGGTCTGTAAACGAACCGAACGAACACGAACGATGGTATGTTCATGTTCGTTCATTTAACTTTAACCGAACAAATGAACGAACATGAACATAAACGAACACAAAATTTCTTAATCGTGTTCGTTCATTAAAGAATGTAGATTGTTCGTGTTCGTGTTCGTTCGTTTAAATGATAACCATGCTGCACAATCACCTATCGTTCAATAAATTATATATATATATATATAATTTAATAAATTAATAATCAATAATTAAATTATTTAACAAAAAAGAATTGATTAATTTAATAAATTAATAAAAAATAATTAATAATCAATAAATTGATAGCATGGTTGTCCATACCCAAACCATAAATTTTATTTTTAATTTTAATTAAATATATTATAATTAAAATTACAATAAATTGAATATTAATTTAAATACATTAGAATTATTATTTTTAATTGAATATTAATTTAAATACATTAAAATTATTATTAAATAAATATTAATTTGAATATTAATTTAAATACATTAATATTATTATTTTTAATTAAATATTAATTTGGTTAAAAGAGTCTGTCCATTTGAGGCTTTTAATCTCATGTTTAAAAATTGACTTTAACAGTGTTATTTGGTTAAAAAAAAACATAAATATAGTTTTTTTTGTTTCTTTCATTATTTTTTTATGTTTTTTATTCAAGATGAGTACTTAGTTGTTTAGAACAGAGACAAATATATAGTTTACATTTACCAACATTTAACTTTTTTTTATTGAAAGAAACACTAGAACTTAAATCTCGTTCAAAAACCTCTCTAAGCCTAGTTAGAGGGAAAAAAGTGTCTAAGATCGTAGTTACAATGAGCAATAACTTAACATCAAACTAAACACACAAGCAAATTATAAAAGCATAGTATCAAAGACAAGAATAGTCACTCCTATGGCAGTCAGCTGCCCCGCGATGCCCCCATCGGCTGGACCCTGAGATGATCGCATCAAATCTCTAAGCATCACGCTTTGTACATGCTCCAGCGGCTCCACTAAACCCATCCACCAAGTTGGCGACCCCGCACTGCACCAGTGAGTGCATCCGCTACCGAGTTTCCCTCACGACAACCATGTTGCACAATCACATGTCATTCAATAAATTGATTATATATATATTATAAGTATATAATTTAATAAATTAATAATCAATAATTAAATTATTTAACAAAAAAATAACTAATAATTAATAATTTAAATGATGAAAAATTAGTTTATCACATTATAATATAATAAATTCATAATTTCTCAAATACTTTTTTTTCTCTTGAAAACCATCAAATCATACAGGTTAGGTAAATATCAAGCTAGGTCAATATCAGTTCAGGTCAACAACAGGTCAGGTTCAAAACAGATCCGGTCAATTAACAGGTCGGGTAAAATCGAATCTCGGGTCATTTCAGTCGGGTTATATCGGTTATTTGCCAGGTTAGTCTCGTTTTCGGGTTCGTATCAATCGGGTGCAGTCGGGTTCCGTTACCACAGTATCAGGTTCAATTCGGGTTCAGGTCGTTCTCGGTCGGATACAGGTCGGGTTCAGTTACTACAGTATCAGGTGCAACTCGGGTTCGAGTCAACAATAGTTAGTTACAGATCGATTTTGGGTCGTCACTTCCTCGGTTCAAAACAAATTCTGACTCGAGTAAGTTTCAGTCTAGTTTTCGGGCCAGGTTAACTTTTTACATCCGTACTTGAAATGAGTGACATTTTGAGAATTAATCTTTCACTTTCGTAATTAATTTTTGAATTCTGTATATTTTAGTAGAAAACCATATCTTTTAACACCAATTAGTTGGTCTAGTGAGATGATACATTAAATTCATTAAGTATAGTCTGAGATTCGAATCATAATATTGTGAATGAATGAAGCAAATTGAGTTAAAAACATCATTCTCATAATGAACCTCTACAATATTTGATCTAAATTAGTCAACTAATTAATTAGATACTGATAATTAAAAAAAATATATCCTTTAAACATATGTTTAATTAACCCAAGGTTCAATAGTTTTGGTGTCTGAAAAGCTGGAACAAAGGAGAAAGGCATAGTGTGAGTTGAATGTTGACACAGTAAAAGGTGAGTGTAAGATTCTGTGTGAATAAAAAAGTGACCATCATGTATTAAAATGGCTAAGACACAAAGTGCTTTGTCTTATGGGATTAACTTTTCACTGTAGAATGGGTTACATATAGTACATGTTAGTGCAACTCCATCTGTACTGTCGTGTTATTTCGGTCGCATGATTCTGACTTTATGTCATCTATTGTTGGGTTGCATGTTGTGTCAATCATGTTGTCTCTGCACCTACATAATTACATGGACCCAATTATAATTAATTCTCCAAGGAACTAAATTATACAAAAACTTAAAAATATTTAAATTAATAAAATTGATGGGATAATAAGTAATATTTAATTTTGTAGGACCTGAATAACCAAAAAAATTTGAAGGGCATGATTCCCTCACATATTCTACGAGGATCCATCCCTACATATTCATATGATTTAAATGAGATTTTAAAATTAATTTAAACCTAAAAACTTTAAATGCGTCCCTCTCTCTTTTTTTTATTCTTGGTCGTCGACTATGGGTATTCTTTTCATTTGTTTTTTTTATATATTTAGTTCTTATTTTTTTTCTTATGTTTCAGTTTTTCTAGTTTTCCTTTACATTGTGATACATTCTTTCTTTGTCATATGGTATATTTTTTATTTTCATTATGACACGTTTTCTTATTTTTGTGATAAATTTTTGCTTGTGGATAGTTTTTTGATGCTGTTTGGCTCTGATTTGTGGTTGTCAGAAGTTTTTCAGTAATTTGATTCGTTTTTATGATTTGTTTATCGATACAATCAAATTTGTTTTGCGAAACAACTTGTAAGATTGTTGGCTTCGCTCACCACTCCTACTTCAATCCTTAAACGTGTAGGTGAATATAAACAAAAAGTTTTGTTTCATGCTTCATTTCTCCAGTGTTTCATCTTATCATTATCGTCGCAGTTCACTAAACGTGTATTTTGTTGGTCTGATTATTTTTTTAATTTAATTTTACTTTATTTTGTTATTTATCTATTACATTCTCATTTCGTTTGAAATATTTCTTTGTTTTATTTTCTAATAAATCCAAAACCAATAGTTGAGGAAAAGAATTAATTTAATATAAAAAAGAAGTAAATTAAAATATAAGTGGGGCAAACACTCAACCAATTGGTAAATCAAAAGAAAAACTCAAGTTTGTGATGCAAATTAGTACAATTCTAACACACTAAATCCAAAGTTGCAACGTGGGATTGTTGACAATAACATTATTGTCTCAGTGAAGTTTTTAAAACGCCGAAAGAGATGAAGCGAAACATATATAAACTCGAAAGTGTTTTAATCAGTGGCGTTGTCCTAAATAAATTCATTATATATGAACTCTCTAGCTTGCATGTGATGTAAGCCACGTAAAAGTTGATTAATACTTTAACAATTTCTCATTATCCAGTTTAATCACCCATAATTAAAACTTTAATGCAAATTAATAAGCAAGAATAAAGGAGATTCCTTGTTCTTAAAACAATAGGCAATTATTCTTACAACATACTGAAATTACAGATAAAATATTAAAACAAAGTTTACAAACTGAAATGACAGATAAAATATTAAAACAAAGTTTACATACTGAAATGACAGATAAGAGTCTTACGAATACATATGTCCTAAAAGAAAATTAGACATTTTACTCTCAATGGCTGTCAACAAAGATCATGTTGCCCTGACTCGACCACAAAAAAACCTATCAACCTGCAAACATAAAATAATTTCAAACGTTGAGCTTTACCAGCTATAAGTAATGCAACCACTTGAACTAGATAAATTAAACCAAACGAGTCATGATTATAAATAATTAGATTTCGTTGGATATATAGGGCATTTAGGGATTAAATTTAGAGAAATAAAGGATATTGAAATATATTTAGAAATTTATGGCAAAATTTACATTGCATGGGAAGGTGGCGTCCTCTACTTTTTAAATAATCTTTTTTTCAAAGATGGCACCTAGGAGTGGCGTCTTTCTTTTTTTTAATATTATTTTTCTTTAAAGTTGTCATACACGTAAACACTTTAAGTTAAAAAAATATAAAAATACTCATGATGCTACCTACAGGTGGCGTCTTCACCCTCACTCACCAAATTGCCGTACTTTTCAAAACAAGACTCAAAGAATCTCATTTCCCTAAAATTAATTTTAAAAGACAATATTCTCATGATTTCTCTAAATAATTAGTTTAAAAATAAATAAAATAATAAAATATTTTTGTAGATGTGGCACATCTTTAACACATGTCATGTATCACAAAATCATTTGGACGTGTGACATGTACCACATCATCATCTATCTATATATGACAATGTCACATCAACACTTAGGGGCTCATAAAATGTGCTACATCGGTTACGTGTGTTAATTGTTAGCCAATTAAATATTTTTATCCAATTAAGGGTCATTTTAATTCAAAATAAAAAAGGGTAAAGTGTTTAGAAAACGGATAGTAACTAAAGTGATGGGTCAAACATTAACAATATTTTTTTTTTTGCATTATACCTTAACTTTTTGATATATTTAGCTAAAAAGTAAAGATATTAGAGGTGGAAATCACGTTGTTCAGTTTTGGTTCAGGTCAATTCGGTTCGAGTTGAGTTTTAGTTCGGGTCGCATTTAGTTCATGTTCGATTCAGGTCGGATCGATTTGATTCGGATATAGTTCGGGTCTATTTAATTTTAGGTCGGGTATCAATCCGGATCAATATATGATCGGTTGAATTTTGGTTCGGATCAATATTAGATCATTTGTTTTTTCGGGGCGTGTCAATATCGAATTGGTTGGTTTTCGGTTTGGGTCAATATCGATTCAGTTGATTTTCTGGGTTTGGTCAATAGCGGATCGGGCCGGTTTTCGGTTCAGGTCAATATTAGATAGTTCAATATTTTAGACAATCTTCATATCTTTAGGGCAATTTGAGTTGAGTTGGGTATGTATTCAATTAAGAATATATAGAATTATTGATATATTCGCGTAAAAAATATATTTTTGACAATCTTATCATTTAGTCTCAATTTCAACTCTTGTTCAATGTTTCGAATTAAACCATCATTAAGAGATGATAATCAGACACAAACTCAACCTATAAGACTTGTTAAAGTTTAAAACTTGACTTTCGTATTAATGATGGTTGAGTTTATTAAAATAAACTGATTGTTTTCTATTTTTAAAATAAAGTTTTGCATAATTTCTAAGAAGAAAAATTTAATTTTACGAAATCAGAATTAGACTATTTAAAAATTATTTAATAAAATATAAAGACTAAACCAAATAAACAATTAAAAGTAAAATAATAAAATAAACTTATATATATAAGTTGGCGTGAAATAGAGTAACTTTATTTTACAATTTTTTATATTAATTTTTTTAAAATAAAAAATTATCGAATCAAATATGAAGATTTTTTTTAAAAAGAAAAGATATAATAAACTATCGAAATTTTATTAATGTTAACTTATCCGTTCTCAATTATCTGGTCAAAATCACGTTGATGTTCAGTTTGGATCGGATTTGAGCAAATTAAATTCGGGTTGTTTTCGGTTCAGATTAATTTCGGTTCTGGTTACTTTCGATCCGAGTTGATTTCGGTTATTTTCTTTAGTTCGGATTGATTTTCGATTCAATAAATTTTGAGCCAGTTTTGGTTCAGGTCAAGTATAGACCGCAATGTTTGGGTCTATATTGAGTCTCGGATAAATCAATTCAAGTTTCGAGTCTTGGGTCAAATTTTCGAGGACTACAAGATATTTAGCTACTCTATAAATTTTAGAATAAATAATGTTAGGTATATTTTATTACTAAATTATAATAATTACAATTTAAAAATGGGTCAATATGATTTATTCATAGTAAAAAAATTGGGTCAATGTATAAACATACATAAAATTATCGAGAAATTAACTTGTACATTTCAGAGGTATACTAATTAGTTTTTTGATATTTAGAATATGATTTTTTTATTATTAAAAATATTATTATAATAATATTAAATGTAATTAGAATAAAATTAAATTATTAATTTTCAATTCAATTAAGGCTGAATTAATTTGAGTCATTCATTTTTCAACCGTGATAACTGGATTTTATTAATAAAAATAATAGAATAAATCAGAATTACAATACACCCAAGCATAGAGAAAAAATAGGGACAATAGTCATCGAAAGCTCATACATAAAACAAAAATGTTAAACTTAAAGATACGAAGAAAAATAAAACATTCTTTTGAGAATGATGTCAAACATCAAAAGAACCCAGTAGCTTTCATAAAAATTCATAGTCTCTGTTAAACGAGATGCTTTACAAAGTAATAAAGGAGTGGTGAACGAACCAAAGTATCTGGCATCCTGCTTTGTTATGCAATTCTAATTATGTCGGCAAATAACCTTTACTAAAGAGGGGATCTGACTATACATAATCACCAACAAACCAATCAGAAAACAAATGTCATGAAGGTCTTCGTGCGAGCTTCGACCCAAAAGGTATGTGAAATACATACCAAAAATCATAAGAAACGTGCCATAAGAACAGAGAAAAACTTGTCACAAAGACAAAAATTCTTGTTCAAAATTAAAAAAAAAACTCAATATATATATAATATATTATAAAAAAATAAAAAAAATAATAAATACTGACAATCAACCACCAATATTAAAATTAAAATTAACTGCAAAAAATATTAAAAAAGACTAAGTTAAGAAAACGTAAACAACTGGTGGGAGTAATTTGAGTCGTTAAAATCAGTTAAAATTTAAATTATTTATTTATTTTTTTTGATTGAAAAGAGAACAAGAATAATATCATATGCCTCATTAAAAAACCTCCCTAAGCCTAGATGGAGGAAAAAGAGTGCATATGATATTATTTACAAACGAGAAATCAAAAAGAAACAAGCGGTACCAAAACCAATCACGACCATAAAAGTCACACACTAAAACAACACCTCAAGCATTTAGCCTCCATCAAAGGGAAACTCCGCGTCAACAACATCCTTCAACACAGTCGACAGCAACCATTGCGGGGTCTCATCCAAAATCCAGCACTCTAACGGAGCTCCGCGCAAAGCGACCGCAAGGCCATCCGCAACTGCGTTAGCACTGCGAGCAACGTGCATAAAAGCAACCTCCCATCCCCTCGTAAGCATCTCTTGAACAACCACAAAGAGACCATGCCTGGTCGTCGACGGCGCAAACTCCTTAATTCCAGTGATAACCTCCTTACAATCAGATTCAACCAAGATTCGACGATAACCTAACCTCCAAGCATGTCGTAGCCCATCGACCACAACCCAAAGTTCCGCATTGAACGACGAGCACTTCCCAATATTCCGTGCAAACCCAAAAAGCCACTTGCCCTCACTGTCACGAATGACGCCCCCTACTGCAGCATCCTCCGTCACCAGATTCACAGCACCATCTACATTCAACTTCACCCACCCATACGACGGCAACATCCATTTAGCAGGCCTCCTAACTGAACCAGCGACAATGGGTACAACGTTTGGCACTCTTAAATTAGCATCATTAACTAGAGAAAGGTACTTACAGCAAGCTATCGCCAACCCCTCTTTTTTAATAAACTCGGCATCAAAAAGAAGTTTGTTACGCCGGTCCCACAACTTCCAGCAAACAATCGCAAAGAGAGCCGGCCAGTGGGAACTATCAACAGCAAACCGTTCCCCTCGCAAATTCATTGAAAACCAATCCATCATTGAGAGTTGACTAAAATTAACCATACGCTCAGGTTTAATCAGATTTACCCAAACTCCTTGAGCTCTCGGACAATCACGCAAAACATGTAAAACATCCTCAGCTCCCGTGTGACAAAGACTACATACATCGCTGGTAGTTAAATGTCTCCTACGCCTCTCCACATTAGTAAGCAAATTACTATGTAACGCCAACCAAACAAAGGATCGAATACGTTGTGGAATTGGAAGCTTCCACAGCACGGACCAAACACTTTCCCGGTTTAAATTACTCTCACCACTCAACATTGAATACGCCGACTTGACTAAGAACATCAATGTGGAAGTTCCTCGCCATCCCACACGATCAGATCCCAAACTAGCCATCGGAGGAAGAACCGCCAAGATCCGCAACACCAAATCCTCAGGAAGATATTGTCGAAGACGCTCCTCATCCCAACACCCACTGTCATCAGTCAAAGCCACAACCGGGCACGGATCAGGAGGAGGATCCAAAGACACCATATCGATCAAAGGGCCACACGATCCCAGCCAATTATCATACCAAAAATCCACCAAACAACCGTCCCGGATACTCCAAGTAACACCATTACGAATCTCCTCCCAAACATGAGCTATCCCCGACCACAAGCGGGAGCAATTACGGACAAAGATCTCATCGGGAATGACACCCTCCCACTTATATTTAGCCTTTAGAACCCTCACCCATAAATGTTGCGACTCCACTATCATCCTGAAACCCAAATTCATAAGAAAGGCGAGATTGAAATTCTCAATATCCCGAAACCCCGCACCACCACAACGCATCGGCGTTTTCATTACCTCCCATTTCACAAGACTTATACCACGATGCTCAGGAGTACTACCCCAAACAAAGCTACGAATACACTTTTCAATTTCTAAGCAAATACCCTTAGGAAGCCAGGTAGCCTGCATAGCATATATCGGAACCGCCTGTAACACAGATTTTGCAAGGGTAATTCTTCCTGCCAAAGACAAAGAGCGCGCCGGCCAGCTAGATAGATGATTGCGAACCTTCTCCAACAAATACCCATAGGTAGCCTTCGTAACACGATGATGCAACAAAGGAATGCCGAGATACTTACCTAAATCCTGCACTTCCAAATAGCCAAACCCATCCACAATAGCACGTTTGGCCGTCGGGCAAGTGTTACGCGAGAAGAAAATCTTAGTCTTGGCAGCACTAACTTTGTGCCCAGAAGCATTGCAAAAATTTTCCAGAACTCTACGGATAATAGCCATTTGCTGGATGGAGGCTTCTGCAAAAAGAACCACATCGTCTGCGAAAAAAAGATGAGACAATCCCGGACCATTCCTACACAAACGCACTTGCGCCCACTCACCTTGTTCTATACACATATCAATTGCCTGAGATAATCGTTCCATGCAGAGAACAAAAATATAAGGAGAGAGCGGGTCACCTTGTCGGATACCCCTAGTCGGTTTGAAAGAAGGCGTTAATTCTCCGTTCCACAGAATTTGAGTAGACACCGTAGTGATACAGTCCATGATCAAACGTCGTAGACCAGAAGGCATACCAATGTCACACAACGTATCCGCGATGAAATCCCACTCAAGTCTATCATAGGCTTTCTCAAGATCAATCATAATAGCCATAAGCCCTTTACTCCCAGATTTCCTTCGCATAGAATGGATCGCTTCCTGAGCAATGATCACATTGTCCATAATACAACGACCGGGAACAAAACTAACCTGCGTAGGCGACACCCAGTGAGGCAAAAATGGTTTTAATCTGTTAACAATCACCTTGGAAAGCACCTTGTATACAACAGGGCATAGGCTTATAGGTCTAAACTGATTAACGGATACAGGCGATGGACCCTTCGGAATCAAAACCACTACAGTGCGATTAAGGCTTTCCGGCGTTCGATCACCACGAAAGCATCCTTGAACAAAATCAACAACACTTTGTCCCACAACTTCCCAATTACTTTGGAAAAACATGGCATGGAGACCATCCACACCCGGAGCCTTGAGTGGGCTCATCGCAAAAAGGGCGCCACGAACCTCATCCACAGAGACATTTACCCACAAGCTACGCAACTCCCACTGCTCAAGCCTCACAAACCGGTTTCGGACACTCCAATCATCCAAAGCAACAAAAGAAGACGTGAACAAAGATTGGAAATATTGAACAACCCCATCCCGAATCCTTCCAGCGTCATCGCACCATTTCCCATCCGCTAGTTGCAACATAGTAATCAAGTTACGACGCTTCCTAGCCTTTTTCACACGGTGATAGTACTTAGTGTTACGATCGCCATTATTAATCCAATCACACCGCGATCGTTGAAACCACAGACTCTCCTCTTGTTGGAGCACCACATCAAGCTCGTTTTTGAGCTCACTTTCGAGATCCTGTAAGCTAGAAACTGCTGAGAAATCATTGATCCGCTCAACACCCTTAATACGTGCTAAAAGCTTAGCCTTTTTTCTATGGATAATCCCAAAAGTCTCAAAATTCCAATCCCGCGCAAGCTCCTGAAATTTATGCATTTTATCCACCACCGAAACCCCATGACTCCAAGCCTCCTCCACCACACTACTAAAACTCGGATCAGCTTGCCATGCCGCGAGGTATTTAAATGTGCTAGCCTTGGATTGCTGAATCCCAGCGTCCGCCATTAAGAGAAGAGGTCGATGATCCGACCCAAGGCGAGGAAGATGATGAACTACGGAACGTGGCCATTTATCACACCAAGCATCGTTCCCCACACACCTATCAAGACGTTGAAAAAGGGAACCCCATTTCCATATAAAACGAGGCCCTTGATAACCAAGATCCGAAATATTAGCCTTGTCCATAAAATCAGCGAACTGTCTACAGCTTCCACCCCTTCTACTCGAGCCCCCCAACCTTTCCGAGGAAGAGATGATCGCATTAAAGTCACCCCCAAGCACCCAGGGAATATCCTCATTCGGGACTAGAGAAAGTAACTGCTCCCATAAACCATCCCGTCGTTGCCTACTCGGGCTTCCGTAAACAAAGGTGAAAAGAACGGAATCCCCCGAATGCTGAATCTTACCCATCACATGAATAAACTGATTGCTCACCGCAAGAACATCAAGGGAGATAGAATCCCGCCAAAGAACCCATATTCCCCCTGAAAAACCAGTGGCCTCTACACGATAGGAAAAGGGAAACCCATGACGAGCAATAATGTCATCAGCAGTCTTCCCACTCACCCTAGTTTCCATCAGAACAACAATATCTGGTTTCTGAGATCTAACATGAAGCTTCAAATAACGATTAAAAACAGGGTCCAAGGCACCCTGAACATTCCAGTATAAAATCTTAAACATTAAAAAACAAAGAGAAATGAGCGAAGAGGCCATTACCGGGGTGTCTCCTCACCATCAAAGGCGGTATTATCCCGCCATTGCAAGCCATCGACCTTCACAGGCAAAGAACCAGAAGATTTCTGCGCAACACTGTCACTAGCAGGTATCTTTGATGTAAGTTGTTGCGACATTTCGCCAATCCACTCTCCCAAATTCACCACATTCGGATCCTTATTCTCCTTCGGATCCATCGGTTTCTTCTTTGACGGGTACGGTCCCAACCTGGCAGCACCTTTGAGCTTGGTTAACCGCCTCGCCACCGTAGGTCCCACTCCAGCTGGTGGTGGTGCTTTACTTGCCCCCGACACCTTCGACACCTTGCTCTTCCCTGTTCCCGTCGATTTTTTGATCTTACCCACACCCCCTAACTGCTGACCTTGCACCTTTTCCACAACGGTAACTGCCGCATGCTTCATTACATCCAGCGTAACTGGAACCGGGGTTACCGTTCCCGTAGATGCAACCTCATTACGTTCAAGAAGATTCAAACCATCCATCAGCCTAACCAGCGTATCCTCCTTCTGCAATATTCGCGATCCATCCACACCCCCTCCAGGGTTTGAGCCAGATCCCCGCCGTAAGACATCACGTCTCTCAACAACATCTATCGCCTCTTGCACAGTCAAAGGTGCAATGGGTATCGATGATAAACTCTCTCCTTCCTTCAGCACGCCATCGATGTCAAGGCCATCATCAACAGCAAGACCCTCAAACCTTCCATGCTTAGGACCTCCATTCACATTTTTATGCATGGTACCTTTTGTCGAGTTTTTCGCTACAGTGGTTTTACGAGGCCGACGACTCATCACTTGCATCCAAGGGCCATAACGCTCAGTTGGCTCAGTGTCCTCCATGCGGATAGTCTCATTATGATCACCAGGTTCATTCGCGTCAACAGCAGGCTTACAAGTCTCAACAATATGACCATACTTCCCACAACTATAGCAAATCAGTGGGAGTCCCTCATATTCAATGCGTTGGCGAAATCCGTCTATTATAAGGCTTGATGGCAAAGGTAGGTGCAAGTCAAAGACAACGGCAAGCCTCGCAAAGCGCCCTCGCTTACCTTCTTGAGTATTATAATCGACACGAATTACCTTACCAATGGTGCCAGCAATAAACTGAAACATCCCCTTCGAATAATAACGATAGGGTAATCCTGGCAACCGCACCCACACCACAATCTTATGCGGATGATCCACCGCCGTCGAAAAATTCCTACTCCAAGGCTGAACCGTCAAATAGCTACCGTATATGACCCAGGGACCGCCCGTAAAAACCTTCTCACAATCTTCAGCTAAAGCAAACCGCACTAAAAAATACCCATTATCAAGATCAACCAACGAGATAGCACCAGTCAAATTCCAAAGCGATTTGATCCGATTAAGAAGCGCAGAATAACCAATTGAACGACCAAGCAATCGCACCACCACAGAATTCGCAAGCTTAGCGTCAATTTGTTCATGAACTTTTTCCGAAAAATCAATCACAGGAATGCCCTCCCGAGAAGAGATGCGAACATCACCCTCGCTTATTTCAACATCCAACTCCGGAATCGGCAATCTTTCACCAATCGCCCTTGCTGCCCCCAAAACCATATCGCGGAAGGAGGGCTTGCCCCTGGCCTGGTTACCGTCTCCCAGCCCCTCTCCCGGCGATTTCCCAGCCCCCGCCGGCGCGCTCAGCCCGTCCACCGCCGATTCGCAGGCCATGGCGTCACAGCCGTCCGTCCCCATATTGGTGTCCAGCGTCTTCTCCAGTTCACGGCTCACCGGCCCCTTCGCCACCTCCTCGCCTGCCGGCTGTCCCTCACGCAAGTCTGGTGGCCGCCCAGCCCGGCCGACGGCCCCAGTAGCGTCGATAGAGGTCATGTGAGATTCCCTAGGGTTTCCCGCACATAACGCAGAAAACGGAGCGGCCATGTTTTGGAATTCAAAATTATTAGTATACCTTAGATTATTATTATTATTATTATTATTATTATTATTATTATTATCCCACCCGCCAAAATACATTTGGACTTTTTAATTATACAAAATATAAAATTGTAATTATGTCCAAGTATAAGGGTACTTTCTTATCTTCACTTTTATAAATTCCCTCTCCCTCTCAAACTTGAGAGGTCTATTTTTTTTCGTCAAACTCTTTGGATTCTCAGGTCAAACAAGCAAAAGGCTTTTTATTTGTCGGTAAAATGTCGGCGGAGCTTAGAAAGTGCAGCAGAATCCGCCACATTGTGAGGCTTCGACAGATGTTACAGCGGTGGAGGAAAAAGGCTCGCACGTCCGCCGACCGCATCCCATCCGATGTGCCGGCGGGTCACATGGCGATCTGCGTCGGGACGAGTTGCAGGCGATTCGTGGTGCGGGCGACGTACCTGAACCATCCCGTATTCAAGAAACTCCTTGTCCAAGCCGAGGAAGAGTACGGGTTCACTAACCAAGGCCCATTGTCTATCCCCTGCGACGAGTCGGTTTTCGAAGAAGTGATCCGGTTCATTTCCATGTCGGAGGCGGATCAGTCAGCCGGGTTCGTGAACATCGATGACTTTAAACGGAATTGCCACATGGGAATCAGAAGCAAGCATGATTTGACGGCCGAATCTCGACCGTTACTTCATGGGTCCGGTGTTAACTAAAGAATGGAAAGACTGCGTTTTGACTCGAGTGAACCGTTAACTGAAAGCAGTGAGTTGACCGAGTTAATAGTAGTTGAGACTGTGGTCGCTAGTCCGTATTTACTTACCATACTATAAAGGTACGTTGGTGGCCTTTTTTTTTAATAATAATTTTCCCTTTTTAAAAAAAAAAATGTAAGCAGTTAGTTAAAATGGGGGAGTGGTGTCATTCAATTGAACCGAGTCAGTATATTAGCTCCGAGAATGCATGGAGATGGCCAAGAATGCGGTGAGTTATTCGGCGAGTCGTCCCTGGTTCGGATTGGAGTAGAAGCATAAAAATGGTCGAGTCTTTGAAACAACTGAATTCATGTACAGATTTTATTTTCTCCTCATACTACATCATTTTCATAATAATAATAATAATAATAATAATAATAATGGAGGATGGACTGATGGGTTGGAGGGGACAGTGGCGGAGCTAAGACCGAACATTAGTAGGGGTTAAAAGATGAATTTAAAAAATATAAGGGCTTATTATGTATTTAAACTTAAAATTTATGGGGCAAGACTTTATTTGTCTAATATTTAAATTTATAAGGGCTTAAATTGTTATTGGACCAAAAAATTTGAGGATACATGCCCATTCTTCTTTAGTTCAACCACGAGGTCTAAATGAATAGAGTGTTCGACGAATTGTTAGTGAACCGTTCGTATAAAATGTTCGTTTATTCAACTAACTAAACGAGTATGAACAAAATTTTATGTCAGTTTAATAAACGAACGAACACGAACAGAGTTGTATTCAGTCCATTTATGTTCACAAACAAACTCGTTTATTTGGTTTCTCTTTTCCTTTTATTTTTTACACTTTAAATATTGGTGAATATATGGACTAAACTGAACATGTGATGATTTTTTGAGTTCAAACTGTGAAACCTAATGATCTTAAAGATTAGTGGTGTAATTTCACCATTTTGCGAACATATAAATGAACATGTTTGCAGTCATAAAAATGAACAAGTTCGCGAACATTGCACAAATATGTTCACGAACGTTAAACAAACGAACACGAACAATATCAAAAATAAATAAACGAACACAAACATGATAATAAAAATTTAAACAAACCGAGCATGAACACCTTCAAATATAAATAAACGAACACGAACAAGACCTTATTCGTTCAAGCTCTTCTCATTTACACCCCTAGTTCAACCCTTGATTATATATTTAATAAACTCTTATATTTTTTAATTTAAATAATTATTTTTTACAGAGACCAAATTATTATTAAACAAAAATTATTAAATAATTATATTTTTTATCAGGAGTCGGTTGTCCCTTAAAAACTTGAAATTCCAATATAATTTAGAAATGTTTTAAAATTTTTTCATATATTTCATATTGAAAATATATTTCCTCCCCGCCTAAAATATTATAAGTTCACTCACCCCTAAAATTTTATAGGTTCACCCTAACATAAATTTTTGCGTTATTCATAATAATAATAATAATAATAATAATAATAATAATAATAATAATAATAAGGTTTAATGTCAAAATAAGTGTCTAAACTATCATGCTTTTTTCTTTTAGGTGCCTAAACTATTGTTTGGCCCTTTTAGGTGCCTAAATTATCTCGTTTTTCTCTTTTAGGTGCCTAAACTTTTTTTTGCCATTTTAAGTGCCCAAACTATCATTTTTTGGTCAAAATAAATGCCTAAGTTTAACTTTAAAAAAGACAAAAAAATGATAGTTTAGGCACCTAAAAAAGACAAAAAAATAATTGAAGTACTTAAAAAATATGATAATTTGAACACTTATTTTTATAATAATAATAATAATAATCCAATTTCAAATCTGGTAATCGTCATAAACCAACTTAAAAATCACTGTGTCTGTGAACAGAGGAAACTATTTGAGAGGTCCTCTTACATTAAATCTCTGCAAAATATCATTAGATTAGTTAACTAATAAATTGAATAGTAATAGTTAAAATATTATTATATCGGACTGACACAAGACATATAAAATCTCTATTACAGATTGAATGGCCAATTTTAAAGGGTTGAAACTTGAAAATAACCTACTAATCTAACCTCGAGACACTTGGTTTTCTGTCAAACAATAAAATAATTCAATCATTGTGAATTCATAAAATTTTTGTAATGGCGGTTAAATGATTTAAGGGGTTTAAATAATATATTATAATCAAAGTTTTAATTTATAATTTAAAGAAGTGTCTTTATTTTTTTTCTTGTATATTTTACCACTAGTACAAAAACAATTATTTATTTTTCCTTACAAACATTTAATTTAATTCCGTTCTAAGAAACCCTACACAAACACTCACATTGCACATGTTTAAAATCGACGATATATTGTACAAAACTATATGCATAATTATACTATGCGCCCTAAGTCGAATAAAAACAATTCCTTAAGTGAGTAAACAATTCAGTAATATGTTTTTATTATTATTTTATTTATTTTATGATACATGGATGCATTCCAAATTCGCTTATGACTTTCTTTTATCAATATGCATATTTACTAAAATTTATTGTATTCTAAAAGAAGATTAAGTTTGATTTAAAAGATAAGAATACTCATTATACTTTAGAATGAGTCTATCACGTGCGGTGAATACCGTTGAACGCCACTAATATTGAACACCGCTGAACACTGACATCACAATTAATCATAATTGATTCAATTCATTAAGTTTGATAAAGACATGTTACCCAACTTCTCTACACAAGTTTTGGTTTTGAGACAATTTACATAGGGAAAATGTTGAATCTTAGAAAAAATAAACCTGTTCGTGGACAATTTATCAGGCACAACATTAAGCACATCTACTACACAGATTTAGACCTAAAGAAAACAAGAGCATTCAACAACCTGTGGAGTCCTAATGACCCTTGTATGCGCCTTTCACTCGAGCATCTTGCTTTTTAGTATAGACACGGTGTCGTCTCTCTCTTGCATAGATTACCCAGAAGATCAATGACAGCATCACGGCCGTGAACACTACTACCAGTTTGATGTAGATCTATAGTGACCCAGACCTGAGCAATTTCAGTTATCATCATCGATTCAATTCATCGATTAATTCAATTCAATGAATTGAATTAATTATGATTAATTGTGATGACCTCTTCATCTCAAATAAGATGACAGTGTTAATTCTAGGAGATTTGAGTTTAATTAATTTTGATATATATAAAAAAATAATTTAATTGAATTTTTTAGGAGAATTCAACAATTCATTGAATTGAATCGGTGATGCTGAAATTATTTTTAATGGTATATGGTTTAGGGTATTGATTTAAGAGTTTAAGGTTTTAAGGTGAGGGTTAAGGGTTAAATTATTTTTCTTATAAAGAATAGGGTCAAATTGAAATAATATTTAAATAATAAGGGTTCAATAGGCATGAACCATACGTTGAAGAAGGTAAAGCTGGAGATAAAAAATTGGGTGGAGAATTTTAACAAGAATAGGCAAATTCCAACCACTGTGTTAGAAGACAAAATTGAAGAATATGAAAGAGAGATTGTATTTGGCAGTGACAATAGGAGTCGAGCAGCGGAAATTACTGATCTCAAAAAGAAGTTATGGGAACAATACCGGAGGGAGGAACGTGAATGGCACCAAAAATCAAGAGTTCAATGGTTTTTGGAGGGTGATAAAAACACAAGGTTTTTTCAGACAACAGCATCGGTGAGAAAAAGCAGAAATTCCATCCAGCAAATTGAAAAAGACAACAGAACAATTACAGATGAAAATCAAATTCGATTAACTTTCGAGGAATTTTTCAGATCCAATTTCAACAACTCAAATACTCTGCCAGTTTTATGCTTTGATTGTGAGTTCAAGCAGTTGGATGCTACTTCAGCAAGTTACTTAGAAAGGCCGTTTACCTCCGAGGAAATTTGGGAATCGATTCGTGCAATGGACGGCAACAAAGCTCCGGGCCCAGATGGTATGAATCTAGAATTCTATAAAAGATTCTGGCCATATATCAAAGACAAAATATTAAGTTTCTGCGAGGAGTTTTATAAAGGAAAGGTTAAAGATAGATTCTATAACCATTCTTTCATCGCCTTGATTCCCAAAAAAGAGTTGCCAAAGTCGATTGAGGACTTCCGCCCAATATCGTTGGTGAATAGTCTTTATAAAATTATCGCAAAGACCCTCTCTAAAAGACTCAGTCTATGTATCAGTGAAGTGGTAGGGGAAAATCAGTTTGCGTTCATCAAGGGCAAACAATTAGCGGACTGCGCGCTAATAGCTAATGAAATTATTGATGATTTGAGATCCCGGAAGCAGAACAACATTGTTTTTAAGGCGGACTTTAGACGGGCGTATGACACGGTCGATTGGGCGTTTCTCGATTTAATCATGCAAAAGATGGGGTTTAGTATTCGGTGGAGACAGTGGATTTCTGAATGTTTGTCCTCGGCATTAGTTTCAGTCTTGGTGAATGGGAAACCTTCCAAATCTTTTGCTATGAAGCGTGGTTTGCGGCAAGGATGCCCCTTGTCTCCATTACTTTTTAACCTAATAGGGGAGGCATTGAGTTTGCTTCTCAAGAAAGCCGAGATGTTGGGGCATATTGCGGGAGTGAAAGTCGGTAATTCAGAGGTATCAATCTCTCATCTGCAATTTGCGGATGATTTGATTGTTTTCGCAAAAGGGGATGAAGAAAACGTGTCCAACATAAGAAGGATCCTTCGTGTTTTCGGGCTTGCTTCAGGCCTAAGCTTAAACTTGAAAAAAACCACTATTTATGGAGTTGGGGTAAATCAATTTACAGTGGCAGCTTGGGCAGAAAAATTGGGATGCAAATCTGATCTTCTTCCGTCTACATATCTAGGCCTACCGTTGGGAGTGTCCCGCAACTCGATAAAAATGTGGAGTCCTTTAATAGAGAAGGTGAAAAGAAAACTGTCGGGTTGGAAAGGAAATCTCCTATCTAGTGCCGGAAGATTATGTCTAATAAACTCAGTGTTAAATAACTTGCCGATTTTCTATATGGGGCTTTTTAAAATTCCGGAGAGTATTGCAGGTACTTTCAATAGTCTGATTGCACATTTTCTCTGGGGCCCTCACGCCAACAGACCCATCCATTGGGTTAATTGGGAAAAGGTTGTGAAACCCAAACAGTTGGGCGGGCTAGGCATCATCGATGTACGACTTAAAAACAGAGCTTTGATCAACAAATGGACATGGAGATATAGTACTGAGTCGGGGTGCCTATGGAGGAGAATAGTGGATGCCAAGTATAACTACGACAACAATTCTTTGTTACCTCTTACAGTAGATAAAAAACGCTGCTCTTGGGTGTGGAAGAACATCTTAGCCTCATACTATGATATTGAGGACTGCTTCTTCAAAAACATCCAGTGTTCCCTCGGTGATGGAGGCTCGGTGAGATTTTGGGAGGACAGATGGACAGGTCATGCTTCGCTTAAATTGGCATTCCCAAGAATCTTCAGCTTAGCTCTTAAAAAATCTGGTTATGTTAAAGAGTTTGGTTTGGTTGTAAACGGGAAATGGTGCTGGAATATTAAGTTGAGAAGAGAGCTGTTTCTTTGGGAAGTGCAAGTTTGGGAGGACTTCATGAACACACTGGAAAGGGTTTCTGCTGCCAGAGATGGAAGGGATCGATTACGATGGTCGTTGGCTGCGAACGAGATGTACAGTTCCAAGGAGTATTGCAAGAATATGATGTTTGATGGCCAAATGATTGATAGACGGTTTAATTTAATTTGGGTAGGATTGGCTCCACCCAAAGTTGAAGTTTTCCTTTGGAGAGCCGTTCTTGACCGACTCCCAACTAAGGAAGCTTTAATCAGAAGGGGTCTAGAAATGCAGGACGGAGGGCTGTGCTCCCTGTGCCGCAAGCAGATCGAATCGACTGACCATCTCCTTTGTCACTGTGAGTTTGCTTGGACCCTATGGCAATATTGGTGCTGTTTTTGGAATGTACAAATTGTCATGCCTGCTAATCTCTTTAATTTGCTTGAATTGTGGAATAATGTTGCGGTACGGAAAAAATCTAAACCTGTTTGGATGCTATCCTTCTTCGGTATTGCCTGGTCTATATGGCTCGAGAGGAACGAAGTGGTATTTAACCAGAAGAGCCCATGCATCAAAAAATTATGCGATTCCACGGTGCTGCGTATAGGATTGTGGAGTAAAAACAAATGGCCAAACTCGATTCTATCCTTGGTTGACTTCGTGCGTTTCCCAAATAGAAGCAATATTGATTGTCATAGACCGAAACACAGCAGACCATTTGATCATGACGGGCCTACGTTTTCAGCCGGGGTTTTGAAATTTTCAGTTGCAGCTGCTGTCGGAGGAAGCTTCGGGCAGGGAGGCATTGGAGGAGTGTTAAGAGACGGTGGAGGTGTTGTTCTTGCCAAATTCGCAAAACCAGTAGGTTCGACTGAAATCACTAAGGCTGACATTCTAGCTATATTGGAGGTTGATAATGTTCTTAGAGAGTGGAATAAGAAAATCTCAAACACCATTATTATTGAAACGAAATGCCTGTTAGCGTTTCAATGGATGAACAAGCTGGTAAATCCCCCAGATTCCTTTGTTGTCCTTATTAATAGGGGTGTTGATATGCTTCAGAGGTTTGGTTGGGTCCTAGAGTATGCAGGGGATAAGCAAGGAGGGGAGCAAATAAGGTTGGCAAGAAAAGGTATTGACACAATTTCGTGTTGGACATGGCACTGTGATGACATTTAGTTTTTGGTTTTGCTCGTGTAATTTACTCTTGTTTCAGTGTTGTACTGATGATAGTGTATGAACCATGACTCTGTTTTTCGTTCTTCGGCAATAATATAGGGCACTCTTTTCCCCCAATTTAGGTTTAGGGGGGGTTTTTAACGAGGCCCGACACATTTCAAAAAAAAAAGGTTCAATAGAAATACGAAAATAGGTGAGGTACTAAATATATACTTTACCCTTATTAAAAAAAATAAATTATAATATATAAAAATAATTTAATTGAATTTTTAAAATAATTACTAATTGTATGATGGGTCCTTGAAATTTAAAATCTTTATTAATTAATTTAATGATGTTCAACATTAGTGATGTTCAGCCGTGTTCGTCCCACGTTGTAGAATTTTCCTATACTTTATCTTGTATGACTTCGAATCACATCATTTAATTAAAAATGTAATTATCTCTTCATTTAATAAAAATTATGTGGAACTCGTGCAGTGCTCTCGGTGGTAAAAGGTGATGTATTTTATCCAGGTGATCCAGATTCGAGCAGCATATGTGCACGGTGTGTGTATAAGAGCTAAAAATTGAACATATATTACCTTGTAATCACACCCACCATATTAAAAATACAGGGTAATCTTCACCCATGATCCCTTTTGTTTGGGGTTTGTTATATTTTGGTCACCAAAATTAAAAAAAGATCATTCTTGCCATTTACGTTTTAAATCGTGTCTGTTTTAATTCCTTGACCGTTAACCTCCATTAATAAAAAAAATTAATTTCTAATCTCACCCCAAACTTTCAAAACTTTATTTTCACTAATTTCCCTAAAAAATTATATAATCCAAACTCAACAGGCCCTCAAGCACCGACAAGCCCATTGATTATCTGCTTACAGAAACCAAACAATCAAACACGAAGCATATCTCAAAAACTGAACAGAAAATCACCAGACGAACTAAAATTTTCTTTTCTTTACATCTCCTCACCTCCTCAACAGATCATCGCCGAAATAGATTTCCCAAGTAAATTCACATTACTTGCAGGTAAAGGCACGCTAGATGAAAAACTGATTTTCGAAGCATAAAAACGAAAAGAAATGGCTAAATTATAAAAATTAAAAAAGAGAAAAAAAATGAAAATCAATGTTCTTAAGCAAACGAGAAGAGAAGTTGTGGTTTTTCAGATCGAAGGATTCTCGTGATTGTAGCAACTAGCAAAGACGTTGAAGAGAGGGGATTTTATGATAATTAAAATTTATTTATCCATTTGTTTATTATTTTTGGCTTCGGAGAAACAGTGTTTTTGTTTTTTTGTTGATTATATTCATTTTTTGAAGAGAGCTTAAGAATTGTGATTTATATAGGGACGGATATAAATTCCTTGTTGCTACTTGCTAGTAACAAAGAGAAGGCATGGGGAGGATAGCAAATTACACGGCCGCTAGCCGGTTGATTTCTATGGGTTTACCGGGTGTCCGCGGTTATTGTTAAAAGGGTAATTATACTTTGATTTGGGGGTTCTTAGTGCTTTAGGGTTTTTTTATTATATAGTTTAGAATATATAATTTTTTGAGAAGATAATAAAAAATAATATTTTAAAAGTTTAGGAGTTAAATTAAAAATTAATTTTTTATTAATGAAGGTTAACGATCAAGGACTAAAATATACACGGTTCTAAATGTAAATTACAAAAAATAATATTTTTAAATTTAAATGATTAAAATAAAACAAATCTTAAAAAAAAAAAATCACTAATGAAGATTAAAAAAAATATGTTAAACAAAAATTGATGCCAAGTTTGTTGATAAAGAATATTGCAGAGAGACGGCCTATCCCGGCCCAGACCTAAGAGGGGTAGAATCGTCAGCAAATAACATTGAAAGCCCTAATTCGCTCTTTAAATAGCCCTTGACACCCTTTGCCGTTCAAAACAAGCCCAAGGCATTCGCGAAGGCTCTGAATTCGCTCATCCTCCTGTGTGGTTTTTCTGTCAGCTTTTCTTTTCTGAGGTTTTTGATTTTTGATTATCTGTCGACTTGAAAAATGGCGGAAAGTGAAAGGGAAATCAGATGATGAGATTGGATTAAATTTCTCACGACGGTCGTCTGAGACACCTCTATGTGCGGTGTCCGTCTGATGCATTTATCCAATGTTTCTGATGATTTTTTCTTTGTTTTATGTTCCATTTCTTCCCTAAAATCGAATGAGATTTCGCTGTTTTATAAATTTTGTTTAACAAAAATGCACGATGAGGAAATTTTGTTAATGATAAACAGATTGAGATCGGTAGATCTTTGAAATTCTGAAGTTATAAAGTCCTTTTCATTCTGAGTGCCTTGTTTTAAATTTTAATTTTTGAATCGATTTTTTTTAAATTAACAGATTGAACGACGTTTAATCTTTAGTTTTAGTTTAGTCATCGTTTTTTTCCCGTTTTCCCCAAATTGTTATATTTTTCGACTTTATTTTTCAAAATAGCACCCGTACAAAATTTTTCTCTTCACCTTTAGTCCTTTACAGTGAACCTTCTAGCCAAGTTTTTTGAGTTAATAAAATAATTTTGATCTGTACTTTAAAAAATTATTTTTTTTTGAAATATTATTATTTGATTGTGTGCATTAAAAATGAGATTGGTTTTAACTCTTATAGTTTTTTGAGTTAATAAAATAATTTTGATCTGTACTTGATTTTACTTTAGGAATTTCACATTGATAATAAGCTAAGGTTAACATTCTACCTATGTCTATATAACTTAATGTCATTTCCTTCTGTAATTCATTGTATTAAATTTTAAAGTTTGTTTCTAATAGTATATTTTGGGTAAACTGTATCTATGATTGTTTTAAAGCCTAATTTAACCTAAAATGGTATTATTTTGTTAAAGAGAAGATAATAAAAACTATGTGTTGGGGGGTTTTTGAACTCAAAACCTTTAGAAAAAATAGATGCCTTAATCGTTGAAAAACATAATATTATATAATGTTTTACCTATATATCTTAATTTATTTTAAATTAATTTAAATTATTTTTGAAAATAAATAATATTAATACTAAAAATAAGGTCTAGAAATTGATGTTTGGGGGGGGGGGGGGGGACGCCTTTTAATTCGGCATTATGGTTCTTTTGGGAATTAATTGGGTAAAATAACCTCTAAAGTTTGATATTAGAAAAAATACCCCTCTTTCATGCCATGTAGTACGAATTTGCGTCCTGGATAAAGCTTCTTGTGATGTGCTAGTCAAAAGGAAATTCGTGTCCTGTAAGACGCGAATTCAACGTATTATTGTTGTCCCCGCATGAAAAATTCAAGAGGAAAATGAGTTGAAACCAATATAAGATGTTTAGGTAGCAATATTTGTGATCGAATAACGGGTTATTCGGGTACTCAATTAAAATTTTTGAACTATAACGGTGTCGTATTGAAATATCTTTAAGATGATGTGAAGATACGAGCGTATATAATATCTTAAGATGTTTGAAAATGGCTTGGAAATGGACAAGTAACAATGTTTTAGAAGGAAACATTATTGTATATGCATGTTTAAATGCATTTTACGGTGTGTTTCGAACTTTTTTTTTTGGTTTTTCTTAAGTTTGGAGACAAAGATGTGTAGCTTAATTTTACAGTGGTGCTAAAGTTTAGAGGATGACGGTGTCTGAAAATGTGAGAAAATTGTGTTAAAAATGCTATCAAAGTAACATTTTTCAAGCAAAAAATGTGTCCATATGCATATTTTTTTTTTAATTTAAAGGGCCTCGTTAAAAACCACCTCTAAACCTATGTAGAGCGAAAATAGTGCCCATAAGATTTATTAAATTATCAGATAATAGAGGTTCACAAATCAGAAAAGAGTACACAATGGTTGATCTAGTTAATTCGGGGCTGGTCCTAAGAGGACATTTCCTAATATCATGTCCAGTGTTCCCACATTTATTGCACCTCTTAGGTTGTCCAGTCTTTTCTCTCGGAACCATATCTTCGTCACAGTAAATTCTCGTTGATTTTTGTCGACCTATTTTCTTTTGTCGCATGGAGGGATCTGGGCATATCTTTGGTTCGTTGCTTATTATACGACGGTCACGTGCATTTCTGATCGGAGGGAACTCGTTTCGGTAAACCTTAAAAACGGTTTCGAGCATGTAGACCGAATCAATGAGTGTCGTTGCATCAAAATGAACCGATGCACATGCTGTGAAAGCATGCAAACACGGGAATTTGAACGCCTGGAACTCTCCACAATCGCACGTTCGTTTTTGCAGGTCAACCATGTAGGTGTATTGCATTATTCCTTGTAGCGGTTCAGAAAATTGCCTGACCTCAAAGATGTGTTCCCGACGAGAGAAGCACAACGCACCCATCGAGTTAGCATGCGCAATGGACGATTAGATTTTGTCGGCGAGATCTGAATGAAATATGCGGCCAGTTGCCATCTAGTTCATTGCTTGTTTGCCGAGGGTTGCGAAAAGAGTTGTCAATCGGTAATATGTTGCTTTGACAACGGACGTGATAGGTAAATGGCGCGTTCCCTTAAGAGACGAATTGATCGCCTCAGCCAAGTTTGTTGTCATATGGCCGCATCGACGACCCCCGTCATAACATCGCAACCATTTCTCCTTCGGTATCTCCATAAGATAGTTATACCCGCGTGGATTCCTCAATTGCAACTCCTCTAGCAGCTCTTCCACTTGATTAACTCGGTGTGCGTTGCCTGTTGAATAAGACATGCAAAATATTTACCTCATTTGCATATTTCTTGTCAATATCTTGCCTAATAGAATGCATCATAGTCGGAATCCAACATGACTTAGAGCATGGAACCACCTACATAACATCAAAATATAATTTTAATATTTAAAAAATATATATTAGGAAAATAACCAATTTATAAATAAAATTTAGTTAAGATTATTTTCCTTACCGCAAATATAGTGGATAGGAATAGTCAGCTGGCGCGGACAAGTCAGGGCATAAAAATGGCATTCTAAACCACGCCCAAGACTGAAGTAGCAAAAGACATCCTCTGATGTCGTGTCGATCAGCACTCGCAGCCTTGCACAACTCCCTATACAGAAATGCAAGTACTGCCGAACCCCAACTTAATTTACTAGCCACTTCAAAATCCCGCAAGTGCCGCAACCACAACATGTGAACTTTGTTGCGAGTTTTGTCGGCCACCAAAATTCCCCCGATGATCTGTAAGATATACGCCCGAGCATATGCCTAAAATATAAAGAAAAAAAATATTAAAATATAATAATTTTATAATTTCATTACTACTAATAAAAAATTAATTTTTTTACCTTCTTCACATCTTCATTGGCTCTAGCAGGTAAATTAGAGAATTGCGTACGCAACCACTTCAGAGTCACACATCCGCCCTGTAGTTTTTCTGGCTTATCCCCTAACAAGTCCATACACAAGCCCTCTCAATCGTCACTGGCGGCACCAGTGATAGCCTCCTCATCTACAGGCAGGCCAAGAATATACGACACATCTTCTAATGTGATGGTTGTCTCACCAAATGGTAAGTGAAAGGTATGTGTCTCTGGCCTCCACCTCTCCACAAGCGCGTTGATTAAATCAACGTCTAATTTCGCACCTCCTCCATTAATCTTCGACACATACTCAAATCCGGCTTCAGCTATGTCCTCGACTAGACGAGGATCCGGGGGCACCCTCATTCGAGTGATTTAAACCTCCAACCGACGTTCTACTCCATTCTACAAATAATTAAAGACACACACAAATTAACAATCACATATTATGTCACAATTTTTTATAGTGTACAATAAAATACTAAACATATTCTAATTTTACTAATTTTTATTCTATAAGTCAATACCAAAGATATATTCGAATTTAACTAATTTTCTTAGTCTAAAAATAAATACTATTAACATATTCGAATTTAACTAATTTTCTTAGTCTAAATATAAAATCTAAAGACATATTCGAATTTAACTAATTTTCTTAGTCTAAAAATAAAATCTAAAGACATATTCGAATTTAACTAATTTTCTTAGTCTAAAAATAAATACTATTAACATATTCGAACTTAACTAATTTTCTTAGTCTAAAAATAAAATCTAAAGACATATTCGAATTTAACTAATTTTTTTACTCTAAAAATAAAATCTAAAGACATATTCGAATTTAACTAACTTTCTTAGTCTAAAAATAAATACTATTAACATATTCGAATTTAACTAATTTTCTTAGTCTAAAAATATAATCTAAAGACATATTCGAATTTAACTAATTTTCTTAGTCTAAAAATAAATACTATTAACATATTCGAATTTAACTAATTTTCTTAGTCTAAAAATAAATACTATTAACATATTCGAATTTAACTAATTTTTTTAGTCTAAAAATAAAATCTAAAGACATATTCGAATTTAACTAATTTTCTTAGTCTAAAAGTAAATACTATTAACATATTCGAATTTAACTAATTTTCTTACTCTAAAAATAAATACTATTAACATATTCAAATCATGCCGACAACACTAAATTAAATTTACATATTCGAATTAAAATAAAAAATAAAAAAACTTACATTATTTCGACGATAATTGCATACGTGGCCTTCATCTAATCTCAGCAAACCCGCCATTATCGCACTCGCTTCAAATATGGGGTAAACTGTCTCTCACAACTCTTCAAACTTCTTCAAAATCTTGGGAGAGAATGAAAATTCTCTCCCAACTTCACCGAATTTATAGAGAAAATGCGCTCTGGAGGTAGGGAATTCAAACCGAATTCGCGTCCTGCAGAACGCGAATTCAATATAATAAATAGAATTCGCGTCCTGCAGAACGCGAATTCTATTTCCCCAACCGTCCGAATTTACTCCCAATTTACTGCGATAATTTGGGGTAAATCTCGTGGAATTCGCGTTTTGCAGGACGCGAATTCCCTTTTCACTGAAACGGAGCAGGAATTCGCGTCCTGCAGGACGCGAATCTTGAATTTGCTTTCCCCAGGACGCGAATTCGTCCTACATAACATGAAAGATGGGTATTTTTTCCAATATCAAATTTTGGGGTTATTTTCCCCAATAAATTTCCAAAAGGGAATATTCAAACCAATTTTATTATTAATACTAATATTTTTATTAAATATTTTTTATCAAATAGAAATTAATTCCTTAAAGATCGGGTTGTGCAATTTAGAAATTGGGTAAATAACCGGAGAACAAACTCTGCCGACAATTGCACAAACAACTATGATCAGTCTATCATCTATGTGAGAACTCAAAAGTTTGGGACAGACATCATATCTATATATTGGATCCTACTGAATGGAGGTTTGTCTTGAATTGTACTATGATCCAAGTAGATTGATGGCAACGAAGCTCATTTTATTTATCTATGAGCTCCACTTTGTTCTTTTTTAATTGTGTGAAATCAAGACCAAACTAGGATTTTAGAGTGTCGTGGGAGCTCAAAATCTCTAGACAAAAATGACGTAGAAAGAAGATGATTTAATGACTTTAGATCATTTGAGTTACAGAATGAAACGTTAGGCACTAAAGTGGTCCGAAAAATTTTACGTACAAAACTAGGAAAAAGGTATATGTTGGCACCTTTTTGACTATTAAGCCTATTTGCTCTAAGTGTTATGTTGGGAAATTTTAGAAGAAAAATCCTTTTTTAATAATTATTTGGGAAAGTGGCTCCCAAAAAATATTATTTGACAAAATGACCCCCAAACTTGCCACGTCGGTGGACCTCGCGTTATATAGGATGCGAGTTTTGATATCGCGTTCTGCACAACGCGATTTCCGTCTACGTGGCCTTGTTGTTTGTGTTAACGGTTTTACAGTACCTCGCGTTCTACAGAAGGCGAGGTCCATGAGAATTTTAAACGGCGGCTGAATATATCGCACAGACCTCACGTTCTGCAGGACGCGAGTTCTGTGCAATTCTGGGCTGAAGAACAAGGGAAAACAAGTGTGGGTAGGCTTGTTCGAGCCCAATTTCGAGTGTGTAAATCGTATATTTTTAGCGATCATCGAGTTTGGGGTCGTAGTACTGGAAATTGTCTATCGTATGATACCAACATGATTAATTTCCGTCAATTCTACAATGGTTTAAAATGGCTTCGAAAACCCTATGCTATCATCATTTTTTGAAAGAAGTTGCATTTGAACAAATGTCGATAGGCATGTTCGAGCAGAATTTCATACGTAGAAATTTTAAATTATTAGGTAACATCGAGTTTGGGGTTGTAGTACTGGAAATTCTCTATCGTATGACACTGACACGGTCAATTTTCGTCCATTGTACACTGACTTAAAGTTGCTTCGAAAACACTATCATAACATATTTTTTTGAATGATTGAAAATATAAGATGACGTACTGTATAAATCGAAGTAGACTGACTTTATTGATTCGATTGTCATGGGCGAAGTCGCATATACAAATTAAAAATAATTAATTAAGACGAGGGGCTGAGCGATTAGGACACTTAGGAGCCGTGTGTCCAAGATTTCTACATACAATACAATACTTCTTTTGTCCGGTTTTTTCTCGATGTTCGACCATATCCTCGGCACAGTATATTCTTGTAGAACGTGGACATCCTTTGGCTCGTATTAGTGCTGGATCTGGGCGTATGATCGGTTCAGTGTCCACAGAATTCGGATCAACCTCATTTCTAATTGGAGGAAACTCTTTTTCGTAAACCTTAAACACCATTTCGAGTAAGTATACCGGATCAACCAGATGCATGTATTGTATCTATTGGTTAGTGCAAGCAGCAATGGCGTATGCGCACAGGTATTTGAATGTTTGGAAAATTCCGCACTCGCAGGTTCTATCCCTCAGGTTTACCACGTAAGCGTTGTGCTGAATGCCTTCCAACTGCCTGGAAAATTCTGCAACACGAAACATGTGTCCTTCTTGCGAGAAAAGAGTTGCTTGCATCTGTCTTGATTGGCCCAATTGAGTATGCAGTTTTGTGCGGAAATCCGGATGGACTTTGTGTCCACCTGCCATGTACTCAGTTGCTTGCCTTCCCAAGGTTGCAAAAAGGGTAGCCAAACGATAATATGTCGCCTTGACAATGGAAGTGATAGGCAACTTTCGCAGTCCCTTCAGTGATGAGTTCACTGCCTCAGCCAAGTTCGTTGTCATGTGACCATAACGTTTACCCTCGTCATACGATCGAAGCCATTTTTCCTTTGGGATTTTTTCAAGGTATTCTGCGCCTTTTTTGTTTCTCGCTCTCAGTTCCTCGAACAGGTCAGCCACCTCTTGTTTGTAGTGCGAGTTGCCTACGGGATGACAGTTGAATAGTTATGGGCGAAAAACACATGCAAAAAGGTCGTAAATCAAAGGGAGTAAGAAATAATATAGTAAATGAAAATGACATAAAGGATGTACCCATATCGAGCACCATTTGATGTTCATCATGGTTCTTGTATTGCAGCAGGTAGTTTGCGGCTATGTGTCGCAAGCAAAAACGGTGGTGAATGTATGGAGGCTTCCAATAGTTACCCAAATTTTCTATCGCCCACAACAGCGTTGTTCCTCTGTCAGAAATAACACATACCCCTTCATCCCTTCTTCGTATTATAGGATCAAGGACATATTTTCGTAGGTTCTGAAGGAAGAACTTCCAAGACTACAAATCCTCTTTCGGGACGATTGCGAATGCAACAGGAACGCATTTGCGATTTCCGTCCTGTGCTATAGCTAGAAGTAGGGTCTGGGTATATCTTCCGTACAACCATGTGTCGTCGATTTGGACCATCGGTTTGTAGTGCTTGAATGCGTTGATGCACTGGGGGAAAGTCCAAAATAACCGGTGGAATTGAGAAACACCTCAGACGACATGATCATTTTCGTATGCCAGAACCGTATCAAGTTTGACAACCATTCTGGGGATGTGTTTCTGCAGGAGATTAAGCCACGTGCGCAACTCTTTGTAAGATTCCTCCCATCGGCCATACATTTCCTCTTTGTCCCGCTTCCTTGCATACCATGATTTGGAATATTGAGGATGGTAGCCGGTGACAGCTAGAGCTGCAGCCTGACATGTGGGGACTGACACAGTGGGATTTGTTTTCACCAGTGTCAAAAAGATGTCCGCGAGGTACTTTACATCCAGGTTCTTGTGATCCTAGTTGAGGCTAGGAACGGTGCATGTATGGGGCCCCTCAAGTTTTGTTATTGTCCAACGGTCGCCTACCGTCTTCAACTGTGATATACGGATTTTCTATTTACAGCCTTGATTTTTTTGGACGCAATAAGCTTTGTAGTATCTGGATTGAGTTTTATCCACTACCGTCTCAACATTATGACGAAGGTTGTACTGCTTAACTGCCGCCACCGCAATTTCCTTTTTCAAGAACGCCATACCAATTCTCAGTTCACCATCAGAACGGTTGACTCGGCCATCTATTGTGTCATAATGCAGAAAATCAGAGACGTCCATTGCATCCATATCAACCGTTGTGAAGTGGGATAGTGGCTGGAACATAGAAATTGGTGTTGCGTCTATAGGAAAGTTAGTGGCAGTCAGTTCTTCGTCCAAATCTGGTGGTGGAACGGTAGTGTCTTCCGGTAGAACTGTCAAGTCTTCTGGTTAGGGATAGAATGGCCCCAGCTCGTCTCCGTCGGGCCCGAGTTCTCTAATCGATTCTTCGTTAGAAGCATCCTCTGGGAGCTAGAATAGTAGAGCTTCGTCGATCACTACCCTTGGAGGTGAGGATGGGGGTCGATGAGCGGGAGACCTCTCACGAGATTGCTCACGAACCGCATTTCCAAGACCAAAATCAAGATCACCATAAAAAGAATGTATCCCCATAGATGGTTGAACGTACTCCGTGCTAGGGACATACGTTGAGTGTCGTCCATATGAGGAATCATGGTCGTGCATAGCGTAAGAAGACGACGCTCTCTCACCTCCAAAAGAAGAATGTCTCCCCATAGATGGTTGACCGTAGTCGGTGTCAGGGACATACATTGAGTGTCGACCATATGATGCTTCATCGTCGTGCGCAACGTAAGGAGCCAGCGTTCCCTCCCCCCCAAAACTATAAGGATTGTATGGATTGTATGATGCATTTGTTGGTGCATCGAATTCATCATTTGGGGATTGGTTCAGGTCGAACCCGATGCTAGCTACGCACGACTGCCTTGGAGGAGCAAATGACGATGCACCCAACTCGTTGTCTTGGCACAGTAGGTTAAAATCACGTCGTAGACTTGTGGTCGGGCTATCAACGTTGGCATTCGGATCGAAGTCGAAATTCGCCTGGCCCCAGCTTGGTATTTGGATAACTGGATTAGACTCGGAGAACGATGCATACAGCTCGAGGCCCCCCCCAATTGAATAGTCGAAGTGGGTTTCCATCATCATGTCCACATCAGCATTTTCCGCAATTTGGCATACAGAGTACCTTAAAGGGTCTATATATGTTGGCACCCGATACTTCACGTCGGACAAACGGTGGTTATCGAAATGAGAGACTTTTGCCTCCAGTTCCTTTACCAACTTCTTGAACGATAATCTCCTCGGAAGCTTTAGCATTACCGGATCTTCGTAGTGAAAAACGATGCCGAGTTCGGTACCCTCGAATATCTGCCCATCGTAGTAATTCGAAAATTAATTTGAATTTTTTCATACTTTTTTTCCAATAATATTTTATATAACCGTTACAAACATTTTCATTCTTTTTAGTTCGTGTGGAGGCCCTACGATTCAGAGGAGATTCGACATATTACTCCACCAGATATTCTACGAGACCGAGACCTTTGGATTTCTATCGTGCCGCTGCTCAACTACGAAATTTGCGTGTGGCATTCTACGGATAGGGTTCTCCGACAGTTCGGGTACTTCCAAAATGTTCCAGCCCCTCCGCAAAATATGGATCGCTTCCATAATCTTACGCGCCAGAGGAAGATGGAGGTTGACTGGTCCGAGTACCACGCTCCTTGGATAGCGATTTAGGGTAACCGATTTGCCCAACGCCCACTGCTTCTCCAACAAATTATGCAAGGGGCTGATTCGGTCGCTTTCAATTATGACCAGTGGTATAGGCTCAATGGGATGCCGCATATCCTTACTCAAGCCGAGCGCGCTGCAGGGCTTCCCCAGCAACCCCAAAACCGCCCACGCGGCACCCTTCGAACGACCCAGAGCCAGAGGCAGTCGACGCAGCGCGGTCCAAGACCACGATATGACACTGCAGACGATGCCTTCACCCCAGTTCGGCTCCTCCGATGCCTATCGTCCCCATACGCCCAGGACTGACCTTCAACTTATCGATTATCCACAGCTGCAATCTCAGTATGAGTTTCCCATTGTGGAGAGTACGTCGATCGGTAGCTTGTTTTACTCCCCGCCTGGGCCCAGCACAGATCCGCATATCGCGCACGATGGTCAGGATGATGAGGACCAGGGACCACATGACGATGGACGGAGGTATCCGGCTCGTGAGGGCCATCCACTCGACTGCGGAACGGGTGGACATAGGCATTTTTAGTCTTTTCTTTTACTGATTTGTACTTATATTTTTAATATTTATATAAAACACATTTGATTTTTATAATGTCGTATTATAATTTGTTTACATATTATAATTAAACTTTATAATTTTTATTTAATTTCAGTTTTTAATAAATTTTATCGGATTACTAAACCGAAAATCGACATTTGTTGAAATGCAACTTCATTCAAAATAAGATAATAGCATAGGGTTTTCGAAGCCATTTTAAACCATTGTAGAATGGACGGAAATTAAACATGTTGGTATCATACGATAGACAATTTCCAGTACTACGACCCCAAACTCGATAATCGCTACAAATATACGATTTACACACCCAAAATTGGGCTCGAACATGCCTACCCACACTTGTTTTCCCTTGTTCTTCAGCCCAGAATTGCACAGAACTCGCGTCCTGCAGTACGCGAGGTCTGTGCGATATATTCAGCCGCCGTTTCAAATTCTCGCGGACCTCGCGTTCTACAGAACGCGAGGTCCTGTAAAACCGTTAACACAAACAACAAGGCCACGTAAACGAAAATCGTGTTGTGCAGAACGCGATATCCGACCTTGCATCCTACACAACGCGAGGTCCACCGACGTGGCAAGTTTGGGGGTCATTTTTCCAAATAATATTTTTTGGGAGCCATTTTCCCAAATAATAATTTAAAAAGGGTTTTTGTTCTAAAATTGCCGTTATGTTGTATTGTCACATGTACATTTTGATATATTTTTTTGAAAGTTAGAATTTGTATAATTTAAAATGAGAATCATACAAGAGAGCACAAATATGAGCCTCGTTAAAAAACCTTCCTAGACCTAAATGGAGGAAAATGAGTGCACCATATCTGGCTAATACGAACACTTGAAGGACTATCTTTACCCAATGCGTGAGCACCCATACAAGGACACAAGGAGTCTGGACAACTCCATGGTACACAAGATCCCTTCCCCGATATACAATACAAGACAAATACATGGGAACAAGACAACATAAGTAGCAAAATAAAACTGCGTGAATACAATAATGTAAATCAAAACCAGAAACGTGTTTGTATCCCCTACTGTGTTGGAATCTCAACAACACAGATCTTCATGATTATAACAGTACTACTCAAAGGCAAACTCGTGCTTTTAACCCCTACTATGTTGGATCCTCCACAATGCACACCTGCGACAAAACCAGAAAGGAAAGTCGTCCAGGAATATAGGATAAAAACCGAAACAAAAATGTTAGAGGGAGGCAACCAAAGTCCTTCAGGTCCAAACCCAATCGGAGTAAAATCCAGAAAACCAATTATCCAATTCCTTGCTTCACCAACTTATCTGCTTCTATGTTGCAAGTTCTTGGGATCGATCGGAGGCAGATCCCCCAGTTTCGCATTAATGTAGATATTTCCCTCACACTCTCTCTAATTGGAAAAGAGGGGACATCCTTGTCGGAGCACCAATCAATAGTTTTATGGCAATCAGACTCCACAATTAGTCTAAACTGATTCGCCCAATGTGATAACACGAATTTCATGATACCTCTGAACAAGGCCTCAAATTCCACCCAGGCATGGGGATAAATACCGATTGGTTCTGAGAATTGGAGAAGAATCAGGCCTTTTTCATCTCTAAGAATACCACCAATACCACCTACGGAACCTTGCACGCACGCTCCGTCCACGTTAAGTTTCAAAAAGCTTTTTGAGGGGGGGTTTCCAACAAAGAGGAGAGGCAGAATTATAGCAACGGAAGGGCACTCGCGTTGCCAAAGAGAAGTCAGCCACAAGACAACCCACTGACAGCCTATAATAAGAGAACTTCGCTTTAAACCAAGAGGTGAGTCGGAATTTGATCAGGAGCTCCAATTTTAACCAATCTATTTTCTTGTTTTTGAAGACAATTTCGTTTCTGAAGAGCCAAACTGACCAGACGACTGCAAACGGGATAAAACTGAACCAATCCTTGTTACTCTCCCTCCCAAAGCCATTTCAAGCTTCCAAAAACATCTTCGGATCATTTGGTAATACCGTAAGAAAACCCGCTAATCTGTAGAAATACAACTAAATTTTCCAAACGCCATCGCAAGAAAAGAATAAATGAGAAACAGTTTCCGGGCGAAGTTTGCAAAAAGGGTAGAGGATACATCCCAAATTCCTCATTCCTCTCTTGAATAATTCAGTATTTACCGGTAAACGACCCCAAACAAGTCTCCATACGAAGATTTCTACTTTAGAAAGAGCGAAACCTAGCCACACACACTTCTTCCACATCGCATTACCAGGACCATTAGGGATGAGTATGGAACGAAAAGATTTTATTGAGAAAGAGCCGTCACTCAACCCCCTCCATTTAATCCAATCCCGGTCAGCTTGGGAAGGTTTAAATCTCCTGAGGCATTCCATGAAGGGATCCTAAAGAGATTTTTCCCAATCGAGTAACGAACGACGAAGAGGGATCGACCACATCCATACCGTACCAAATTTGGTACCAAAATCTGTAACACAACCATTCTTTATGGAAGATAGGGCAAAAATTCGAGGAAAATTTTCTTTTAGAGAGAAACTCCCCAACCAGCAGTCAGACCAAAACAATGTGGAGTAGCCATCCCCTACTTGTATCGCTATATTTTATCTGATCATTGAACCTGCAGAATCGTTATCGAAGAAGGATTTTGAGGTCCCTGTTCATATCCTAGAAGCTTGCCTAGGCTTTGGGATATTATGGATTATACTAGACTCTGAATTAGGGACTTTAGCAGCCAAGACCCATCTCCAAAGGCATTCTTGTTCATTCTCGAACTTGATAGGCCACTTGCACAATAAGCCCATATTCAGTAAATCTAGATTTAAAACCCCAAGGCCTCCATGTTCTCTTGGATTGCAGATCGTAGCCCAATTAACCCAATGAATACAAGACTTTTCTTCATTACCACCCCAAAAGAAAGAGGACATTAGACTATTAAGCCTTCTGCAGACCAATAAAGGCATCCGAAACAGAGATAAATAGTAAACCGAGAGGCTACACAGAACATATTTTAGAAGGGTAAGGCGACCTCCAAAAGACGGAGATTTCGATTTCCAGCTGCCCAGTTTAGAAGCAAATTTGTTAAAGACCGGTTCCTATAGTGAAACAAAATTCCTTAAATTAGTACTTAAAGAATTTTTCTCCTAAATTAGCACATGAATGAGGCACCTTCTTACAAATTGATAACTATTATTTTTTCTTCCAAGTTGGTACATGAACTAGGCACTTTCTCCCAAGCTGGTACCAAAATTTATACATTCTATCAATTTGGTCTTATTTTGAAATAAATTAATAAATTTAACCCTCTATATTTAAATTTTTTTATCAATTTATTTTTTGTTTTTCTTCTAAATTGTTTGTTCTTCTCCTAAAAATGTTATATTACTTTCCTAGTATAATAAAAGTTTAACAATAACTTTTTGTTGCTTTATGGTAGAATTCACTTATCCAACCGCTGCTTTGATCTGATTGACTCGTTTGGTTTGATAGTATAACAAAATATGACTAAATTGATGAAATTTTTAAATATGGTAGGTTAAATTTATTGAATTATTTCGAATTAGGACAAAATTGATAAAATGATTAAGTTTTCATGACAAAAATTGTTAATAAAAGTACAAAAAGGGATGAAATTAAATTTTGGGTACCAACTTGAGAGCAAAAAAATTTTAGGCACCAACTTGGGAGAAAGTGCCTAGTTCAAGTACCAACTTGGGAACAAAAATTCTTTAGGTACTAACTTAAGAAAAAGTGTATAGTTCAAGTAACAAATGTATATTTGAACATTTTTGAAACATTTTTGTTTATTACATGTAGTACTAATTTTTTTTCGCCAAAAATTAGTTTGAGAAGTAATGGAGAACTCGCATTAAACCTATTACGAAAGTTATTTTTAGTTGGAGTTGATTTTAAATTTTTTTAACCGATAATTCTATTGTTTTGTGATTTGATCATTAATTTTATTGTGTAACTTTAAAAAAATTTATAATATATTTTAAATTTAATTTTTCAACTTTACATTTTATTTAACTTGAGCATATGTATGTATGCAAATATTTGTAATTTTTTTCTATAATTTTCCCTTTTATAATTTTAATTAAATAAAATTTAAATAATAAAATAATACTCAAATTTCATAATCTTAATTTCTTTAATTAGCGGTGGACTTTTTCTGACCGGAAAAACACTCGAGTTCGGCTGCCCAAACTCACAGGCTCAAAGCCATTAAAAAGAGTTAAGGGGCCATCATCATCCACCTCATGGGAACCGCCGAAGCTTCTTCTTCTTTTTCATCACCGTTCAAGTTAAATTGCCTAATTTTTATTTGGATAAAGTACACCAATAATCATTAATTTTAGAGTGTGTTCATTTTAATCACCAAATATTTAAAATTTTTATTGAAGTCACTCAACTTTTAATCTTTTTTATTTTAATCTTTCTTGTTATCTTTCATTAAAAATGCTGACGTTACATGTTAACTTTCTTTTTTTTTTCCTAATTTTTTTTCTTGCTCTGTTTTTCCTCCATAACTTTTAGATTTTTCCTTGCTCCCGTTCCTTCTCCATACGACTCATTTCGTTGCTTCAGCTCACTCATTAGTATGTAGGGTCGCACATAACACAAATATACGAAGATGCAAGCGGTTATATCCTTCGCATCCTATAACAAAAGAAAAAGCAATAAGGTAAAGAACTGATAAGCTTCTTACAGAAACTTCATAAAAGCAGGTAACTGAAAACATATGTGATATGTTATCATCTCAATTGCAAGCCTTAAAACACTTGAGAGATATATCACATCTTAAAACATTCACCCTCGATTTATCATGGAATTGACATTTTTATGCACGAAAGCTTATTTCAAATAATGCAATGTAGGTTGCTGCCGGTTTCACTTCTGAAGGATCAGTAATGAGCGAGCTGAAGGAACGAGAGCAAGGAAAAACCTAAAAATTATGGAGGAAAAACAGAGCAAGGAAAAACCAAAATGAAAGCAGGCTAAAAGTTAGATGACCTTAATGAAAGTTTTAAAAGTTCGGTGGCCAAAATAAACACCCCTAAAAGTTTGGTGACGATTGGTGTACTTTACCCTTTTTTATTTTGTTTTCGGGTAAACTACTGCAATGATCACTTTCTTTTTATATTTGTTTACTTTTTCTCACTAAATTTGAAATGTAACATTTTGATCATTTTGGTTGTCGTTTATAACGTTCTGGTCACGTGAACGTTAAATGTTGTTAATTTGATAATGTGGCACGTTAGTAAAAGAGAGTTAATTTTTAATTTAACCCCTTGAATTTCGATAAAATATTAAGTTGGCCCCTAAACTTTAGATAAAATATCAATTTAACCAAAACAATCCTTAGTGTTTGAAATTTTCGAAAATATGCCCCCAAATCCTATTCTTTCTCAATTCTTTCAATCCCAATATCCTTTATACCAAGAATCTAAGATAGAATAAGTTTCACTTCATCAAATAATGTCATAAAACTCAAATCACCATTAAAGGTTGAAGATGACATTGTTTTTTAAAAATAATGATGGAAAACACATTTGTAAGGTTTAAATAACTTGAAAATAAGTTAAGAAATCATTTTTATCATCTAGAAAACAAGTTTCCTCGAATCAAAATGGTAAATCAAACAAAATCCTTTCATGGAGCAAAATAGAAATCGACATGGGGGTCTTCTTGGGATGTTTTTTAAATAATATTTTTAAAACTAGATAAAAGATTTTTGGTTATTCATGTTTGAAAAAAAAAAGAAATCAATACGAAAATGCAAGAATCTTAGAGATAAATTATAGGAAATTGAGCAAAAAACGGTTAAAAGGAAGATTTTAGCCGTCGAATAACTATCTAAAGTTTAGGGGTCAAATTAAAATTTAACTCTTTTACTAACAGGCCACATCATCAAACTAATGATTTTTAACATCACAATAACCAAAATGTTACAAAATGATAATGTAAGTGATCAAAACGTTATTTTTTTAAATTCGGTGAATAAAAGTAAACACTTATAAAATAAAAGTGACCATCGCAGTATTTTACCCTTATTTTTATTTATGCTAAAATTCATGAAAAAATAAATATATATAATGAATTAAATATCCTATTTATTTTGGGGGAGTAAGCTACCCCAGCTGTTAGCCGCAAACATTGACTTATCCATTCAGAATCTCCAAACTCAAAATGATCACTTCATTTTATATTATTTTTATTAATTCGATTTAATGGTTCTGTTTAAAAATAATTAGAGTACATCTTGCTGTGTTTCAAGTTCTATTTTGACTGCCTTTTACCATATTTTATAATAAAATCAAAACATTAAAATAAAAAAAACTCATGCCAAGACCATGTCTGTTTTTAGTTTAGCCGCCTTTGCTTGCTAAAATTAAAATGAGGAAATAAATAAACCATCGAGGTAAATGATTTCAGATTCTGTTTAGAGTAAATTACAAAATTTATTGCTCAATTTTCATCTTACTTCTTTTTTTGTCACTAAATTTTACAAAACATTAATTTGGTCATTATATTTTTAAATTACTTATGTTTTAATCAATCGTGCCTTAAATTTGTAACAAGCGGGTGATGTGGCAGCTATGTGTGATGACATAGATTACTTTATGCTGATGTGACAGTCATGTGTCATCCATGTCTTATTTTTATTTTATTCTTGAAAGATAAAACTTGTTTTACAGATCCATTCATATGTTATGTCGGTGTCAAATTATTGTTCTATGATGTCTTTTATGACCACTCAAGACATTAATGAACCCGTCTCACCTCCACTTCCACTCTATTAGTTTAGATTTTCGTAAAATTTCTTCAAAACTTGTAAAACTCAACCCCAAACTAAAGCCTATAAAACTCCAAATCACTCTAATCTACGCTTTTTACCGTTTGATCAACGTGAAATCATAATATATAGTTTGTCTTGTCCTTCTCCACCTCCTCACTGTTGAAATTTTAAAAAAGATACAACATTGTCCATAAATAAAAAAGAATCTGAAAACCAAAGATTTTTCAAAAAGAACAAAGAAAAATTTAGGGGAATACCATAATTTTTAAAATATAGATGTTCATTCATAACGTCGTTAAGTATTTAATGAAATAGTGACCAAAACACAAATAATTTTAAAGTTATTAAATATAAAAGTTTTAAATTTCAGTGACCAAAATAAAATGAGAAGAAAGTTCAGTGAGAAATAATGTAATTTACCCTTTTATTTAAGGGCGGGCGCGGGACGTCTTATTTCAGCAGCTTCGGATATGCATGTTTCAGACAAAAGTAAACCCCAAAAGTCAAATAAATCTCCTCTACAAAACACCCACCACTTTCCCATAATTCCAATTTCCATCCTTTGGTCAATGCAATGCAACCCAACACTGGATTTAATCCCCATATTTATATATTATTGTTCTTAATTTCAGTCAATCTGATTACCAGGTTTGTTCTTTGGTTTTGCCAATTGTTTCTATATATCATCTTCTGATTCTAAAACTTTTCTTTTTGGTTGGTGGGTAAATCCCAAAGATTTCGACTTTCTCTCTACATGTTAAATGTTGCTTATGATTTTCAACACTGATATTGGCATCCAATAGTACTATTTTTTGTTTCTTCTTTTGGTTAATAATTCTGTTTTTTTTTTCTGTCCAGTTAAATTGTTGTTTTAGGTATAAATTGGTGAGTTGTTTGAGATTAAATTAAGCATTTGAAGAATAATGGGAGGTGTTTGCTCTGGTGGAACAAAAGAACGGACTATAAAGCATGAACAAAAGACTAGAGAATTGCCGGGGAATCTCAAGTCAAAAAACAGCTTTACTAAGCAAAAAGGGAATTCCAATTCACTTTCCCGTGCCAATGGCGACAAAGCACGGCAAATACACGATTCCGGCGACTTTGGATTGCAATTTTCTCGAGAATTGAAGCCATTGATGCCCGCGAAGACAACGTCTTCCAAGGTATAGCTTGCTTGGATCATATTGTTTGTAGTGGCAATGAACTTCCATCGTTGGTGCTTATCGAAACTTGAACTAAACATCGAGTGGCATTTCATTGATGTTTAACTCGGACTAGAAGAGCACTCAATGAATTAAAATGCTCAATTTGTAAAATATGAGTTCTGCTTTTATGCATCTAATTATGCAATCTTGTGACTAATGTTTAAATATTTTTGTTTGTTTTTGTAGGTTTCTCACAGGAGCTCGTTTCTTGGAAGGGCTGGGATTATAGGCCTAGAGAGGGCGGTCGACGTTCTAGATACACTCGGAAGTAGCATGACGAATTTGAATGCTGGAAGTGGCTTTGTCACTGGCCTGGCTTCTAGAGGAAATACAATATCTATATTGGCATTCGAAGTGGCTAATACGATAGCTAAAGGAGCAAATTTGTTGCAGTCACTTTCAGAACATAACATACAATTCCTTAAAAAGGATGTCTTGCATTCAGAAGGAGTACAAAAGCTAGTTTCTACAAACATGAAGGAGTTGCTAAGCATCGCTGCAGATGACAAGAGGTAGCTTAGGTGCTTTAAATTGTTCTTTATGCAGGCAATGGTGTGCTGGTTTTTGCACTTCAATATCCTATTATAACGGTCAATCCTTTGGCACATATAGGGATGAATTGGATATTTTTTCACGCGAAGTAATTAGGTTCGGAGATTTATGTAAAGATCCACAATGGCATAACCTTGACCGATACTTTTCAAAGTAAGGTAGATTTTATTTTTGGAGCATTTACTTTCAGTTAACTTTGCTGATGTTTACTGATGGAGTTATGCATCTCTTGCTACTATCATCAATCTGTCAGACTAGATATACACAATTCACTTCATAAACAAGCCAGAGCTGAGGCAGAAATGACAATGAAAGAACTAACGTCTCTTGCTCAGCATACCTCTGTAAGTTTTATCCTCTAATTTTGTGTTGTGATTCAAGCTCTAACATCAGAGTTGTCCATCTTTGGGAATGGTTTATCACTGTATATTGATTTTCGGGTCTTGATTATTGAAAACTTTTTAATCTATGTAGTCTACTTCAGGAATCTAACTGATGTCATTTTTGTAGGAACTGTACCATGAATTGAATGCTCTGGACAGATTTGATCAGGAATTTAGGCGAAAGCTGGAAGAAGTGGAGGCCTTAAATCTTCCTAAAAGAGGTTAGGCATGGATGATTCTTTCACTTATTCAATTTCTTGACGGAACTTCTTACGGTTGTTTTCTTCGTATTAAGAGTTCCTATTAACAAGCAACTAATATCCTTGAATTACAGGAGAGAATCTCATGATTTTGCAAAGTGAACTAAAGCAACAAAGAAAGCTCGTAAGGAGTTTGAAAAGGAAATCTCTTTGGTCTAGAACTTTGGAAGAGGTACATAACTACAAGCTGCTTTTATTGTTGTCCATGAATCTTCTCCACTGCATTTTTCTATGTTAACAATAGTTGAGTTTTTTTTAGCATCAACACTAGTGATGTGCTGAATATGGAATCTACTTTGGTCATGAAAAAAAAAGGCGATAAACACTATTCAGTTTTGGCTTCTTTATAAGGAGGAAAAGTTTGCATTGACAGAGAATTGTTACGCAACCTTTCTTGACTGTAGTTTTTTTTCTCTGCAGATCACGGAGAAACTTGTTGATATTGTTACTTTCATGCATCAAGCAATCTTTGAAGCCTTTGGAGGTAATCATTTAGATTCAAGTCTCGTTGTGTTATTCGATGTTTTACTATGTCTTATTAATGTCATTTCAACTTATGGCAGAAGCATCATCAGTCAGAAAGGAGACTCCTGAAAATTCTCGGAAACTAGGTGTTGGTGGACTTGCATTACACTATGCTAATGTAATTCATCAGATTGACAACATTGTAAGTCTATGACATGCCCGTTTCCGCTTTTTCCACTAGCAGTCTAGGCCTTCCATCAGCTTGGATTAAATTGAATTTATATGTTATAGGCAGCTCGACCAGCTTCCCTTCCTCCTAATATCAGGGACACATTATACCATGGATTGCCACCCACTGTTAAGAAAGCTTTAAGGTCCCGATTACAGTCCATTGACACCAAGGAAGAGGTACATTCTTTTTATTGTATAATAGTTTAACTGTGATCCATACACAAATAGATTTTGATTATCTTTGCTTGAGTTCATCTATTTCTTCGAATATCATTACTTAGTTGCTTTCCTTTTTCTGCAGCACTCAATTTCACAGGTCAAGGATGAGATGGAAAAGACCCTACAGTGGCTTGTTCCAGTTGCCACAAACACAACCAAGTATGCTAATATTTGATTTCCCCCTTGCTGATTTATTTGAGAAATTAAACCAAAGTTTCAAAGTAACATTTGTTCCTTTGTTTTCTTTTTACTGCAACAGAGCACATCAGGGTTTCGGCTGGGTTGGAGAATGGGCCAACACAGGGTAAGTCAAAGGCTTCTCTTGATCTCTCTGTAGCACATTGTCACATATTAACCGAGAGTTCTTTTTGTTTGTTACGTCATAACAATGAGGTTTCCTGGTTTTTGTTTCTTGTTTAACAGCAATGAATTCGGAAGGAGCGCAGCCATAAACATCACCCTCACCCGCCTCCAGACACTTTATCATGCTGATAAACAGAAAACGGATGCATACATCCTTGAACTGGTGGCATTGCTTCATCATTTGATCAGCTTAGTAAAACAAAGAGATCACGGACTCAAGCCTCAGCCTTTTCGATCTCCTACTTATAAAGGCTTGGTTTTTCACTCAAAGATGCAGCGGCGAGTCCAATCCTTCAACGAAAGTGGAAATAAAGCCTACAAGATCGGACTTTCTCAAGAAGACAGAAACTTGTTAAATAAGGTGACAGGGAGGAGATTGATTCCAGGAGTTAGCAAAAGTCAAGAGCTTCCTTTACGCAAAAACAAAGGGATCAAATTTTTGGGATTCAGTAGGAGTGCTGGGAACACTCCAGATAGGTGCTTCAGGACAGCAACGTGTTCGAAAGCAAATATATTGGACGTCATGGATGGCTTAGAAGGAGCAACTTAAGTCTCACTTCCAGGGGGACCAAAATGTTGATCTGATTCCTAAGATTCATTTCATCACATTTTTTCCTATGAGATTTACGAGTGTATATAATACCATCTATATTTGTATTTGATCCCTTCGTATACATAATGGACAACGAGCTAGGTTCAAGAGGCTCACCATTGTCAAAGAAACGTGGTAACCCTGGGGGAACCAAGTCACCTGCACCATTAATGTCTCAGGAACATCACGATTTTGCCATACCATTTATTTGGAAAGTTGTAATTATGGGGTATGGATGTGGAGTGGTGTTAAAGATTGAGCTTGGGATACAATGGTCTAACAATATACAGACCCTGGTGGTTGGTCTGAATAATTTTGAAAGTTTGTCAGAAGTATGATTCAATATGGATCCGCTGACATGGACAAAGAAGAAACTATTCTATTAGTTTTTTCACATCACAAACATGGCTTCCACGTCTCCTACATCGGTCGCCAAGGCTGCTTACAGGAGACTGGTGCGAGTTCTGCACCCCTGGTGTCTCCGCTAACACTGAAAACAACACCGTGGCACGCCAGCTCATCATACTTCACGAAGCATACTCTACGCTATCGGACCCTGAGAAGCACGCAGGTTGTACTTGTGATTGAACGTTGTTCTGCATCGATGGCAGAATTTTTCTGGTTACACGAGGCGCACCTAGGGAACGGATCAGTGTTGGTGAACCTTTGGATTGACTATGAAGTTGAAGGGATGTATCTATAAATTTCTGCTAATTCTATCTGTAAATATAAAATGTAGTTTAAAAATACAAGTTTGCCAATTACTTCCGCAAAGTAGCTTTAAAGACAACAACTTATCAAACGAAATTAAAGCAGCAATTTGACATTGATAAAAAGATGATTCTACTAACATTAAATACAACATATTACCCCCTTGTGGCATGTTAGTGTGACATTTTCCGAAACCCAAAACCTTGGTTAGAAATTTATTATAACTTTCTATGTTTTAATTGAACTGCAAATGGAACTTGGTTGATTAGCCATTGAGCTTGAAAAGGTGAGGAGGCTTGGCTTCGACATAGGGGCAGCCAGGCAGATTGTGAAGGATTGGTGAGCATCTGAACAACTTCTCTCATGGCTGGCCTACCTGAGCTCTCATCCTCCACGCACATCATGGCCACCTTGAACAGATGAGTGACTGAGGCAAGCGGATATTCATTTAGCCTGGGATCTACGATCGCCAACACCGAAGCGGGATCAGACAGTTGAGGCTGTTCCGATGTGATCTTCCTCACCCACCTCACAATGTCCACCCCATCTCCAAATTCCCCTACAGGTTTCCTCCCTGCAATCAGCTCCAGCAGCACGACACCGAAACTGTACACGTCGCTCTTCTCGTCGACCTTCAATGTGTAGGCGTATTCTGTTGTACACATCCAGTTAGCCAATACATTACTGTTTTCACCTCAATTAATATGGTGGTGGTCAAAATACAAACCTGGTGCGATGTAACCGTAGGAACCAGCAATGGAGGACATGCACTCGGAAGCACCTGCATCTTGCAAGAACTTAGCCAGCCCGAAATCAGCTACATGTGCTTCGTAGTCTTCGTCAAGAAATATGTTATTCGACTTCACATCCCTGTGTATGATCAAAGGCGAGCAATCATGGTGAAGGTAACACAGTCCCTTGGCAGCTTCTAAGGCAATCGTATACCTTCTTTCCCATTGCAAATGTGCACCCTTCGGCCCATGCAACATTTCTCCTAAGCTCCCATTAGGCATGTATTCATACAACAACAGATTCGTGTCCTTATTCGATACGTACCCCAACAGTCTCACAATGTTTCTGTCATGGCCCTAGGTCTCGATTTGGGAATTTCAGAGATTAAGGAAGATGGTCTGTTTAGGAATAAACAAAACGACTCGTGTGGGCCGCGTTCCATTGAAGCTGATAAGAAGAAATCTGTGGAAACTCAAATGAGCAAGAGTGCTGTGGATTGGGCCGTGGACTGTGAACCCAAATGAGAAATCTTACACCGGATGCATGAAACCATTCTAAGAGCTGATGGAGCGGATTCCATCCTTTGAGGAACCGTAGAGCCAGCTGGAATAACGACATTTATCCTATTCTTGTACTAGACAGAATATATTAGGAAGAAGGATTGTTATGTAAATTTTTATGCTTATTTTGAACCATTATCATCCTTACAAAATCCTATGAACCCTTTCTTCTGAATTTCTTAAATCCTTTCTACAAATTCTACTACAATTGTTACAATTGGTAATCTGAGCTAGTCTTTGATCCACCGCCACGCTGGGTAAAGTAAAGAAAAACCAACAAATGGCTGAAACTGTGGACCTTTCTGACATTCAGCGTGAGTTGGGAGAACTGAAGGTCGACAAGGAGAGCTGGGAGAAAAGAATGGACCAGATCGAATCAAGGATGGAGGAGACACAGGCAGATCTGAGGAAAATAGTTGGGTTGCTTACCAGGGAAGCTGAGGAAATGGAAGTCCACACTCCTGAAAAACAACCATCTGCATCCAACACAGCAAAGAATGAAGGTAAGAAACTTGTGTTTGTCACTGTCATTGATGAGAAAGAACGATAGACTATGAAGTTAGATGAACCAAGAGTATTATCTCCTAAACCACAAAAACTTGTTGAAAATATCAAGTTAGGAGGACAATGGTCTGAGAAGGGAGACACTTCTCACCTTCAGGAACCATGTCAGACAGATAAGAAAACATCAAGAGGAATTTGGAGCACACTCAACATCAAACCTAAAATAGAACTGCATATGTTTGATGGGGAAAATGCTAGGGGTTGGGTAAGGAGGTGTGAAAGGTATTTTTCCATTTTTTCAATCCCTGAAGAAGGAAAATTGGAGATAGCAGCTATGTATTTAACAGGGAAGGTTGAAATATGGTTCGACAGTTACATAATGCAGAAATATAGAGTCACCTGGCCTGAATTTGTAGCTGATCTACGTCACAGATTTGCTGAGAAAAATTTGAATGATGTCATAGAGGAATTCAATAAGCTGCAGCAAAAAGGGTCGGTAGAGGAGTACCAGACCAAATTTGAGGAGCTTAAGCCCTATGTGATGCAGCTGAACCCTGGAGTTACTGAAGACTATTTTGTGTCTAGCTTCATTAGTGGCCTTAAGGAAGAACTGAAACATAAAGTGAAGGTATATGACCCTACAACACTGGCTGCTGCATTAAGGCAAGCTCAGCTGTATGAATTAGCTATGGAAGTGGAAAACAGAAGGCATAGGTATGTTTCCAAAGGAGTAACTCACACCCCAACAACTACATCAAGAAATGTGATCCATACTGTTGCACAAAAGGGAGTTCCAAACCAACCAAACAACAGGCAAGCTCTAATGGAGTACAGAAAGGCTCACAATCTGTGCTATAAATGTGGGGAGAAATTCATGCCAGGGCATCAGTGTAAGGCTAAGCAGTTCAATCTGATGGAGGAAGAGGAAGAGTTGAAAGAAAATGAAGAAGTAACAGAGGAACCACAAGAGAATACAGAGCCTGAAGTTCAGGGTGATGGGAACTTGGAAATTTCAATGAATGCCTTAAAAGGGAATGTTGGTTTCAACACTTTAAGAATTCCAGGAATCATCAAAGGAAAGTCAATAAGCATACTTATAGATAGTGGGAGCACTCATAGTTTTATAACTCCCATATGGGCTAAAGAAGGAATGTGTAAAACCGAAATTGATTTCGATATAACACATAAACTTAAGGACCAATTTGCAAAACAATAAATTTTTAAGTACTCTTTAAAGTCTCACAATTGACAAGTATTTTTTAACAAAATAATATTTAAAGACCTGCTCTTAAATCATATATATTTATCTAAGTTTTTCCTATGTTTTCCAAGCATAAGTATGCAAAAACGCCCAGGCGTATCGATACCCTCAGCGTATCGATACCCTATTTTGTCACTGGAATTTTATTGAACATATCGTACCGATACGCCCTGAAACCGTATCGATAGGATATGCATCTGGGAAACTGTTTTCATGAAACCGTACCGATACGCCTTGCAGACGTATCGATACGATGTTCATCTGGGAAAATGTTTTTCATGAAACCGTACCGATACGCCTAGCAACCGTATCGATACGATAAGCATATCTTTGAAAAATCCGAGCATTTAATTATTTGACCGTTACTTGTCAGTTGGTTGGTTTCCCAATTTTCAAAAGGTCGTTATATCGTGCCGATACGCTTGGTATGCGTATCGATACACTTTTTATACAAACATAACTTGGGATTCCAGTAACTTTGGACCGTATCGATACTGCCCTCCGTATCGATATGCCCCTTAAAACCGTACCGGTACGCCTTCTATGCGTATCGATACGCTCTGTTTTTAGGCACAACGGCTCTTTCCTCTTTGATGCAGGTATCGATACGCCCTTCCTGAGTACCGATACGGTAGGCTGCAGAGCTGCATTTAATGCGGGAAAAATGTCCACAACGGCTCTATTGATGATCCCAACTACCCAAACGGCTAGAAATCAATGCAAGGGTATAAAAACAAGCTTCATTTGACCAAGCAACAACTATTGAACATTCAAGCATCATCACAGCAAAAAAATCCAAACCCTTGAGCTATTCAAAGTCAAATCTTTGTACCCAACTCTAGTGTATTTCAAATTGTCAATTTGTATTGTGAGTTTGGGATTGTCTAAATTGTATTTGGGTAGACAATCATCCTTTGAGGGAAACATTTTGAGATTACCAAAATCTTTCTTTGTATTTGAGTGGATTAAGCTTTGGGTAGAAAGCTTAATCGAAATTGTAAGGTTTCCTCCTCATCCAAGAAAAGGGGTCGAATTCAATTAGTGAATTGTTTGAAAATCCTTAGTGGGAGCTAAGGCAGTGGATGTAGAGTTCATTTGGAGAACTTGAACCACTATAACCCCTTGTGTCATTTTTATTTTCAATCTTTCTCTTCACCAAAATTTTAATTGCTAATTCACCCCCTCTTGGCCATTTTCAAGTGTTCGATCAACTCAACAGAATGGAAGTTGTTCAAACCCAACCCTTAGCCATAAATGTGGCAAATAGGGAGAAACTGTATAGCTCTGCCAAGAGTAACAAGTTGGAATGGAAGATGCAAGGGCAGTTGTTTGATCATGACTTCAGGGTTCTGAACATGAGGGGAAGTGATATGGTTTTGGGGGTGGACTGGATGAGGAGATATAACCCTATCATGATGGATTTTAGGGAGATGACCTTGAGCTTTGAGAAGGAAGGGAAGAAGGTGCTGCTTTATGGGGGAGGAAGACAGGCCACCTTGAAATTAATCTCAGACAAAAAGCTTCAGAAACTAAAAGAGAAAGATGGGGAATTGCAGGGTGAGTTATACCTACTCAGCACTGAGTTGGAAGGGGCAGATATCCCAGAAGAGCTACTATCAGTTTTGGAGGAGTATAGTGAGGTTTTTGAGGAACCTAAAGGAATGCCTCCAGAAAGGACACATGATCATGCTATCAACCTTAAGGTGGGATCTCAGCCAGCAAATCAAAGGCCCTACAGATTTCCTTACTTCCAAAAGGCTGAAATTGAAAAACAGATTAAGGAAATGCTATCAGCTTCAATCATCCAAACAAGCAAAAGTCCCTTTGCAGCCCCTTGTTTGCTAGTTAAGAAAAATGATGGAACGTGGAGGATGTGTGTGGATTACAAACAATTAAACGAGATGACTGAAAAATATAAATTTCCCATCCCAGTGGTAGAAGATTTGCTAGATGAATTAGGGGGAGCTGAGTATTTCTCAAAGTTAGATTTGAGGTCTGGCTACTGGCAGATCAAGGTGAAGAAGAAGGATATTCCCAAAACTGCATTTAGGACTCGTCATGGGCATTTTGAATTTAAAGTTATGCCTTTTGGACTCACTAATGCCCTAGATACTTTTCAAACTCTAATGAATGAAGTGTTTGGAGTCTATCTCAGAAAATTTGTGCTGGTATTTTTTGATGATATTTTGGTTTATAGCCCCAACTTGAAGTTACATGTGGAGCATTTAAGACAAGTTATGGAGACACTAAGGACCCACAAGTTATTTGCCAAGAAAAGGAAATGTTTCTTTGGGCAGAGGCAAGTGGAGTACTTAGGGCACATCATATCATCTAGAGGTGTGTCTACTGACCCTTCAAAGATTGATGCAATGCGAAATTGGCTAGTACCTCAGAACCTTAAGTCATTGAGAGGGTTCCTAGGACTAACTGGCTACTACAAAAAGTTTATTACGGGATATGGAGAGATCAGTAAGCCCCTGACTGGGATGCTAAAGAAGGAGGGGTTTAAATGGTCTGAGGAATCACTTGAAGCTTTTCAGCAACTGAAGGAAGCTATGTGCAGTTCACCAGTGTTGGCACTACCAGATTTCAAGCAGACTTTCTACCTAGAGACAGATGCTAGTGCTAAAGGGGTTGGAGCTGTTCTGAGTCAGCAAGGAAGGCATATTGCCTATTTTAGTAAAGCCCTTGGTCCTAAGGAGGTTGATTTATCAATTTATGAAAAGGAGTACATAGCTATTTTGATGGCAGTTAGCAAATGGAGGCATTATCTAGAGGGGAGTCAGTTTGTAATTAAAACAGACCATGAACCCCTTAAAGACCTGCTGGACCAAAAGATTACTACTACAGTACAAAAGAAGGGATTGACAAAGCTGCTGGGATTGAACTACCTAATTCATTACAGGAAGGGAAAATTAAATGTAGTGGCTGATTCTCTTTCCAGGCAACATGAAGCTGGGTCAGAATTAATGCAGCTACAAGCAACAGTTATTATCCCTAGTTGGGTGCAGGAGATCGAAAACAGTTATCTACAGGACCCTAAGGCTCAGGAGATTATTACAGCTTTGGTCATTGACCCATAAGGACTAGAAGGATGGACATTAAGGAAGGGGGTACTCAGGTACAAGGAAAGGGTGTATGTGGGAAGTAATGGAACTCTCAGAAAACAGTTGATTCAAACTCTCCATGACTCTCCCCAAGGAGGGCACTCAGGGATGCATGCTATATATCATAGGGTTAAGCCCTATTTTTATTAGAAGGGTATGAAATCTATGATCAAAGAGTACATTAGACTCTGTGATGTGTGCCAGAGAACAAAAGGGGAACATGTGGCATCTCCAGGACTCCTACAACCTCTCCCCATTCCCAAACAAGCATGGGAATTCATAACTATGGACTTTGTGGAAGGCTTACCAGTTTCAGGCAAGTTTATTTGCATACTGGTCATAGTGGACAAATATACCAAGTATGGTCATTTCCTATCTATTTCTCATCCATATACAGTCACAGACATAGCCAAAATTTATATGGACCAAATCTACAAACTACATGGGCATCCAAAGCTAGCTTTATCAGACAGGGACAAGGTATTCACTAGTGTTTTCTGGAAGGAGTTGGTGAAACAAACAAGGACAACATCAATTTTTAGCACGACCTACCATCCTGAAACTTATGGTCAGACGGAACGACTCAACCAGTGCCTAGAACAGTATTTGAGAAGTATGTGTTTCCTGAAACCTAAGAGCTAGGCTAAATGGCTACTCTTAGCCGAATGGTGGTACAACACGAATTATCATACAACTATAGGAATCACCCCTTTCGAGGCTCTGTACGGGCATAGGCCACCTAATATGGTCTGGGATGCAAACTCAAGGGTGAACAGTGTACAGGAAGAACTCAGTAACAGAGAGCAAACTCAGAAGCAGTTGAAAGAACATTTAGAAAAGGCACATCACCACATGAAACAAAACGCAAACAAACAGAGATTAGAACGTGTCTTTGAAAAGGGTGATGAAGTATATTTGAAGCTACAACCATACAAGCAGACATCCCTTGCTGTCCGAAAAAATCTGAAGCTGACCGCCCGTTACTATGGTCCCTACAAATTAAAGTTACCAGATCATGCAAAAATACATCCTGTTTTCCATGTAAGTCTGCTGAAGAAGAGAATAGGGAATGAAGCGATTACCTCACTCGATCCGCCCGACGTTGATGCAGAAGGACAGATGAAGGTCTACCCGGTAACCGTGTTAGACAAACGGATTGTCAAGAGGCAAAACCAAGTTGTGACACAACTATTGGTGCAATGGTCGAATTTAGGGGTTGAGAACGCGACATGGGAGGATTACAATGTTTTGAAGACGCAATTTCCTGAATTTGATCCTTGGGGACAAGAATCAGCAAAATGGGAGGGAATTGTCATGGCCCTAGGTCTCGAGCTAGGAATTTTAGAGATTAAGGAAGATGGTCTGTTTGGGAATGAACAAAACGACTCGTGTGGGCCGCGTTCCATTGAAGCTGATAAGAAGAAATCTGTGGAAACTCAAATGGGCAAGAGTGCTGTGGATTGGGTCGTGGACTGTGAACCCAAATGAGGAATCTTACACCGGATGCATGAAACCATTCTAAGGGCTGATGTGGCAGATTCCATCCTTTGAGGAACCGTAGAGCCAATTGGAATAACATCATTTATCTTATTCTTGTACTAGACAGAATATATTAGGAAGAAGGATTGTTTTTTAAGTTTTTATGCTTATTTTGAATCATTATCATCAATACAAAATCCTCTGAAACCCTTTCTTCTGAATTTCTTAAATCCTTTCTACAAATTCTACTACAATTGTTACAGTTTCGGTGCCTGATTCGACCCAGAGTTTGAATCTCAGCTGAGAACCTGTGATCATTTCTTCCGGTTCCACGACCCACCAATCTTTTAATCGCCACATCGAGACCATCCGACATGGAACCACGGTAGACAATCCCTGCTCCACCTTTCCCTATAACATTTTCGTTCTTCAGGCACTCCAACACGTCCTCGGCTCCGAAATCGAGCCTTTGGAATGCAGTGAGCTTCCAGGTTCGTGATTTTTGAACCCTCTTCATTCTGATTCTGTAAACCATGATTACTATTGTAGAGAGTTAGTTAGAATAATATTTCTGTTATGAAGATTAATTTGTTTGTTATATCAGTTGTAGATTAGTTGGACCATTTGTATAAATAGTTGTATACCTTCATTCTAAATTTATAATGTGAATACAATAATATTCCCAATTCACAAATTTTACATGGTATCAGTTAGCCACTTTCTTAGGTCTCTCGTTCTTGGGTTTGTTTTTTAACCCATTTTCTGTTTTCACGGGTTTTCATTCGGGTTCTCTTTTTTCCGTGCCTTTTGGGTTTTGTTCATTTTCTCCCCTTTCATTCCTCTTCTAGGGTTTCATTTTCTCCTTTTCTTGTCGACATGCCGCCGTCCGATTCCATATATTTCAGTCATTGCTTTTATTTGCACCCTTCTGATATGCCCGTCGCGGTCATGGTCTCGCATCAGTTGATCGGTTTTGAGAATTACAATGTCTGTAGTCGTTCTATGCGCATCTCTCTTCTCACCAAGAACAAACTTGGTCATTGACGGTTCTTGCACTTGCGATACATATCCGGAGATGCAATCTCAGTGGGACAGATGTAACACCATTGTTTTGTCATGGATCTTTAACACAGTCAATAAGGATCTCTCCGTCGGCATCATTTTTGCGTCCAGTGCGGCTCTCATCTGGAAAGACTTGAAAGAGCGGTTCGATAAGGTCGATGGCGCTCGAATTTATTATCTTCATCATGCAATTGCCACTTCTGTTCAAGGTGATGTCTCTGTTTCCACTTATTTCACTCGTCTCAAACTTCTTTGTGACGAATATACAATTTTGGTTCCCTTGCCATCTTGTGATTGTGATCAGTCTATTGATATTGTTAACCATGCCCTTCAACAACGGTTGTTCCAATTTCTTATGGGCCTGAATGAGTCTTATGCGGCGGTTCGTAGTCAGATTCTTCTGATGAAACCCTTGCCCTCTGTGAACCAAGCCTATTCCATGGTGGTCCAGGAGGAGTCGCAGCGTCTGTTGATGTCCAGTTCTTCCTTGGAGCCGTCTGCGTTCTACTCTAATGTTGTCACTGGTGGTTCTGCTCGTCGTCGATTCAATGGCGTCTGTGATCACTGTAAGGTCCATGGTCATAAGAAATAGAATTACTACAGATTAATTGGGTTTTCACCTGATTTTAAGTTTGGTAAGAAAAAGGATGTTAATACTGCTTTAACTGTTCAACCAAAGAATTATATTGCCTCCGATTCAATTTCTGTTTCTTCTATTGATCGGGTCCCTTATACCTCTGTTCCTGTTTTCACTAATGCTCAGTATAATTAGATTTTGGATCTTCTTAGTAAGACCTCTGTTGTTGAACATGTGGTTAATATGGCAGGTAATATTACCCTTAATTCCTCTGCTAGTTGCAATTGGATACTTGACACCAGTGCTACTGATCATATAACATTTAATTTTCATAGTTTGATTGATCCTATTGCATGTTCATCTTCTCATCAATTTGTTCACTTACCCAGTGAAAAAAAAGCCTTAATTACACACACTGGATCTGTTGCCTTAACCCTACCTTGACCTTGACTCATGTTTTATTTGTTCCCAATTTTACACACAATTTGATTTCTATTTCTAAGCTTACTTCTGTTCTCCAGTGTGGTATTCTTTTCTATCCTGACTTTTGTCTATTGCAGGATCTATCAAGTGGGAAGATCAAGGGGATTGGTAGAGCATTTGGTGGTATGTATTTTTTCGAGTCATCTTTTTCAACTTCTGGTGTGTGTTCATCTTCAGGTTCCTCCATTTTTCATTCTTTTGTTTGTAATAGTCTTACAAAATGTATGTCTTCTTTTTTGACTCTTACTGTACTTTGGCACTCTCGTTTAGGGCATGCTACTATTACTAAAATGAATAAAATGCCAGGTTTGCATTCTGTTTCATTTCATAAGGATTTTGTTCATGATTGTACTGTTTGTCCTTTAGCAAAACAATCTAGGGTGCCTTTTCCTGTTAGTAGTTCTAGGGCTTCTTCTCCTTTTGAGTTGATACATGTTGATCTATGGGGACCTTATAGAGTATCCATTCATGGTGGACATAGGTATTTTTTGACTTTAGTAGATGACTTTAGTAGGATGACTAAGGTTTTCCTGTTGAGACTTAAATCTGATGTGGTTCTGTTCCTTCGAACCTTCTTTCTCTTATCAAAACTCAATTCTCAGCCTCTATCAAAACTTTTCGATCTGATAATGGATCTGACTTTTTTAATTCAGAATGTGGTTCTCTTTTTCAGTCCTTAGGCATTATCCATCAAAGTAGTTGTGTTCATACACCCCAACAGAATGGGGTGGCTGAACGTAAATATAGGCACCTTTTAGAGATTACTCGTGCTCTTCAATTTCATTCTCATGTTCCTCTTAAATTTTGGGGTAAATGTATTTTGACTGCTTGTTACTTGATTAACAAGCTTCCTTCCTCTGTTTTAAATTGGCAGACACCTTTCGAATTACTTTTTCATAAATCACCCTCTTTGTCTCATTTGCGTGTCTTTGGTTGCCTTGCATATGCTACTCAACCTAATTTCCGTGACAAATTTTCTGCCAAAGCTATTCCATCAGTTTTTATGGGCTATTCCACTACCCAGAAAGGTTATGTTCTTTTTAACCTTGAAACCAAAACCTTCTTTATTAATAAGGATGTTGTTTTTCATAAGTCCATCTTTCCATTTCATAACTTGTCTCCCAAGTCTTCTCCCATTTTTTGTCTCCTTCTCACATTCCTGATGAGGAGTTTTTAAATCTTTCAGTTCCTAATACTTCATCTCATACTTCTCCGCATACTTCACCTCCTACTTCTGTTCCTAATACTTCACATACTACTTCAGACTCATCTTCACTTCCATCTTCAATTCCATCTTCAGTTTCATCTTCTCTTATTCCAGAAATATCCATTCCTCCTTCCTCTTCTTCAGATACTCATTCTACAATACCTCATGCATTAATTTCAGCCTCAACAAGGGTTTCTGGTCCTAGTCTTGTTTCCTCTCGTCATTCTTCTCGTGTCACTAAAACACCTTCTTGGTTAAGTGATTATGTTTGTAACACCATTTGCTCTTGCTCATCTCCATCTTCTTCTTGTTATCCTATTTCTAACTATATCACCTATTCTCATTTACCATCACATACCCAATCTTTTTTAATTTCCACATTCCATATCCGTGAACCTACATCTTATTCTGAAGTCAATGAACATTCTGTTTGGGTTAATGCCATGCAATAGGAGATTTAGGCTTTGGAAACAAATGATACATGGTCTATTGTGCCCTTGCCCCATGGCAAAGTTCCCATTGGTTGTAAATAGGTTTACAAGGTTAAGTAGAAGGCTGATGGTACTGTTGAGCGTTTCAAAGCCCGCCTTGTTGCCAAAGGCTACAATCAAAGGGAGGGGATAGATTATGTTGATACATTCTCTCTTGTAGCGAAGCTTGTTATTGTTCGTAATCTTCTTGCCTTTGCTGCTTCTTTTCACTGGCCTCTTTACCAAATGGATGTTCACAATGCCTTTCTTCAAACTGATCTTTTTGAAGAGGTCTACATGGTTTTACCTGAGGGTGTTTGTAGCCAGGAGTAGAACATGGTGTGTAGGCTACAAAAATCCCTTTATGAATTGAAGCAAGCTTCTAGGCAATGGAATGTTAAACTGACAGATTCATTGATAACAGCTGGGTATAGACAGAGCAAGTTTAATTATTCTATGTTTACCAAGAGGGTAAATGATAAACTGGTAGTTTTGCTTATCTATGTTGATGATTTACTCTTGACTGGTAATGATAGTGCATTAATAGATGAACTGAAGAGAATTCTAAATCAGAATTTCAAGATAAAAGACCTAGGAAACTTGAAATACTTCTTAGGTTTAGAAATCTTGAGATCAGAAGAGAGAATATTACTTAATCAAAGAAAGTATGCACTGGAGCTCATAGAAGACAGTGGTTTAGGTGGTTCTAAGCCAGTTAGTACTCCCTTGGAGCAAAATGTAAAACTGACTACAGTGGAGTTTGATGAACATTTGCAGAAGGATACTAAGTTAGATGTCTTTCTTAAAGATAAATCAAGTTTTTAGAGATTAATAGGGAGACTTATTTATCTGACACACACACAACCTGATATTACATTTGCAGTACAACATTTGAGTCAATTTATGCAGCAACCTAAGAGGACTCATCTTGAGGCAACATTAAGGATAGTTAAGTACCTAAAAAATGATCCAGGCAAGGGGATATTACTTAAGAGTGGAGGCAGATGTCAAATTGTGGCTTATTGTGATCCTGACTGGGCATCATGTCCCATGTCAAGAAAGTCAGTAACAGAATTTTGCATTAAGATTGGAGAGTCACTTGTCTCATGGAAAGCAAAAAAGCAGAGTACCATTGCCAGATCTTCAGCCGAGGCTGAATATTGAAGTATGACTATCACTACAGCAGAAATAGTGTGGTTAAAAGGAGTTTTGCAAGAGCTTGAAGTGAAATGGGAACAACCAGCAAAATTGTTTAGTGACAGCAAAGCAGCTCTTCAGATTGCAGCAAATCATGTGTTTCATGAAAGAACGAAACACATTGAAATAGACTGCCACTTCATCAGAGAAAAATTCAAGAAGGTCTAATTGCAACTGAACATGTGAAGTCAGCAGAGCAACTTGCTGATATCCTCACGAAGCCTCTTGGAGCACTACAACATGAATATATTTCTTCCAAGTTGGGGATGAAAAGTGTGTTTCAACCGCCAACTTGAGGGAGAGTGTAGAGAGTTAGTTAAAATAATATTTCTGTTATGAAGATTAGTTGGACTATTTGTATAAATAGTTGTATACCTTCATTCTAAATTTATAACGTGAATACAATAATATTCCCAATTCACAAATTTTACAACTATAAAAAACAAAGCAGTGATTAACGTAATGATTGCGATTATGAGCTTTGAAACAGTGAAGTACACTGCATGATCATGGCTAGAACCTCTGACTTTGCTTATCGAAGCAGGACAAGGTAATGTGGCGTGGTGGGCAGAGGCCGGGGTTACCGGTAAACGAGCTGTCGTTGAAGACTAAAAATTGGCCTCCAAATGGGATTCGGCCATCAAATTCGTTGTACGAGAGATCAAGAGTTGCGAGGCTTATCATGTTCCGGATTTCAGCAGGAATCTCACCAGTAAGTTGGTTTCTTGAGAAATTGAGAATGCTTAAATCGTTAAGCTTGTCAATTCCGTTTGGATTTCACCGGTGAGATTGTTCCGACTGAAATCAATGGAAGTAACTAGTAATTCCGGTGGGATTTCGCCATTAATATGGTTGTCACTGATGTTTACCTTGGAAAGTAACTTCATATTAAAGATTTCTTCAGGGATTTCGCCTGAAAGCTTGTTCATTTCAAGGGACAAAACTTGTAAACTGCCCAAATTGCCGATAGCCGGAGGAATTTTACCGGTGATCCAATAGTTTGACACTTTTAACTGACCAAGGGAAGCACCGGACATACGCGACAGAAGCTCACCGGAGAAGAAATTGTCGCCTAACTCGATCGTACTCAGCAATGGCAGGTTGAAAATCCCAGGTGGGATTGTTCCATTGAGAAGGTTTTTCATGATACGAATCTTCGTAAGAGACTTGCAGTTGGATCAAACAAGAAATTTTCCATCATAATCAAAGTCTCCAACTTCCCTCCTTTACATAAATCCGATGGAATCAATCCAGTGAGGTGATTCGAAGCAAAGGCCAAGATTCTCCGGCAGTTCAAAGGTGAAGTTGTTTCGCCACACCTGAAACACTTCAAGCTGAGGATAATCGCCGACGAACGACGGAATTGAACCGTAGAGATTGTTCTTGAACAAATTTATAAGTGTAATGTTGTGCAGAGCAGAGAAAGTGTCTGGTATCTCCCCTGTGAGTTCATTTAGGGAAAGATGAAGCGATTTCAAGCTGACTAAACCGGAGAGTTGAGAAGGGATACGGCCGGTGAGACGGTTCAGTTGAAGGAACAATGAGTGCAAGCGTTTCAAATTTCCCAGACTCGCCGGAATTCCTCCATCGTAGGCGTTGAAGTATTTCAGGTTTCTTAAACCGATGCCATCAAGACCCAAATATTCCAAGCTCTGAATCTCAGAGTACTTCTCCGATGAAAGATAAATGGTTGAGGTTCTTCATGTTCAGCACCTCCACGGGAAGAACAGCCGTGAAGTAATTATTATAAGCATCGAGAATCTCAAGCCGAGTCATAGCAGTAAGTATTTCACCAGGGAAACTGCCTTGGAAAACATTGTTGAAAACGGTAGAAACACAGACAGAGGGTTCACGTTGAATTTAGTAAACGTGAGGCCATGGCAGTCGCAGAGACTGAGACGGAGGGATTAGGAAGTGTTAACTAATCTGGTGAAAGTGTGTTTCGACGGCGTCATATGCCGCTACTCTAAAACATGATAAATGCAGCTCTCCTCTCACATTACGGCGAGGGTATATAAGTACTAAAATTATAATTGTAGTTATTTAAATTCACTTTTAATAATTTTAAATTACTTTTTAACACTATCAAGAGATTACTAAAATTAAATGATTAAATTGAACGAAAATTTAACTTTACATTCTAAATAAAGAGAAAATTAATGACTAAAATAATATAATTAAAAGATGACATGGCTGAAATATATATTTATCCATTCTTATTTAAAGCTTGAGTGATTAAACATTAAAAAAGGTTACAAATACAATACACACATAATATCTCACATCCTTAAGATACATAAAGCAAGTAGAGAAAGCATGCTATAAATAGGCATTTATCATATAGAACAAGGAAGCAATATAGTCTTGGCCTTTTGGCTGAGAATAAGTGTTAAGTTTATAGTTTTTAAGTGGAGTGTTTAATTTGACATATTTGGGTGAAAACTCTTTTTTTTAATAATTATATATACTTTTGGCTCCCTCCCAGGATTATTTGGAAAAATGACCCCTAAACTTGCCACGTAGTTAAACCTCGTGTTCTCTAGGAGGCGAGACGCGAACTCGCTTCTGTAGAGTGCACGTTCCGTCTACATGGCATCGTTGTTTTAACTGTTTTTTAGGAACTCGCGTTATACATAACGCGAGGTCCTTGAGAATTTGAAAATGCGACTGAATATATGTTGTGTGGATCGAAAGATCGATATGAACCAAGAGGGGGGTGAATTGGAAATTTAAAGATTTTGTGGTGGAAATTGCAAATTAAAAATAATGACAAGGGATTTTAGAGTGGTTCAAGTTCCAAATGAACTCTACATCCACTACCTTAGCTTCACTAAGGATTTGCAACAATTCCACTAATTGCTCTTCCCCTTTTCTAGGCTAAGGAGGCAACCCTTACAATTTCGGTTGAATTTTCAACCCAAAATTCAACCAATCCTCACAACAAGATAACAAAGAAATTTGTTGGCTAATAGAGTATCTCTCAATACAAATGATAGCCCAATTACAAGCATTCAACCCAATTGAACAAGATAAGAATGAAAATTACAATTGGGGTTTCTAGACAATATGGATTTTTGCACAATTGCTTGGATTTGATGAATAGATATTTTCTTGAAGATCAATAGTTGTTGTTGTAGCTTTTGGGTGTCTCTTTTATACCTCCTCATTGATTTCTAGCCGTTTGGGTGGTTGAGAACATAAATGGAGCCGTTGGAACCCTCTCTTACCACCATAAATGCACTTCTGCAGCTATGCATATCGGTATGCGGGAAGGTGTATCGATACCTGTCTCAGAAAAGAAAGAGCCGTTGTGTGCAATAAATAAGGGGTATCGACACGCGCGTAAGCGTATCGGTACGAGGTATCGAAACGGTAAAGGCCGTATTGATACCTTTTTCTCAACTTAGCTCATTGTCGATATCCGTATCGGTACGGGGGTTAGGTGTATCGATACGGGTCAACGACCTTTTAACGTTTGGTTACCAACCAACTGACACCAACGGTCATATTTTTTAAACTGACTTATATTTAAAATTTATTAAGGCTGTATCGATACGAGGGTTTGCCGTATCGGTACGCCATTCAAACTCTTTAGGCTTTAACACATGGGCGTATCGATACGAGGGTTTGCCGTATCGATACGTGTTCCGACAGTAGCCAAGTTTTGTAAAAATGTATCGATACGCTTGGTAGTGTATCGATACACCTGAACGTTTTTCAATAGTTTGGCCTTGGAACACTTAGAAAATATTTTGAGTTTGAGTTTTTCAAATCAGTTTTAAAGAGTTGGTGATTTAAAACTTATTAAGGGACTTACAAAAACAATTTTAAGTTTTTCAAATTGATCCTTAAAGATCTAGTTATATCAAAATCAAACATAGGTTTTACAATCTCCCCTTTTTGATATAACAAAACTAAAACTTAAAATTTTTAATATTTTGAAAAATCTTTACAAAGTTAACTCCCCCTTAATATAAGCTTGGTAACCTTTGAGTTAAAATCAAAATATTTGAAGTGTGAGCTAGTTTCTCTCCCCCTTTTTGTTAGATCAAAAAATCTTGAGACAATTAAGTGCATAAAGAAGGAAAATGTATAAATAAGCAACATTAATTTTATTCATCATAGCATCATACTTAAAATCCAAACAAAAACAGAAAAATCAAAGCATAGGTTTAATCCTAAAACAACCTTAATCCTAAGAACATAAAGCAAATGTGCATAAAATAGAAACGTCTAGGCATCATCTTCGTCATCTTCATCATCTTCATCATCAACTCCCATTGGCTCATTATCCCGCATGCTATTGCGCCACTCATCATGGAAAGCGGCGATGGAAATATTCAAAGAATTTTGCCCGCTTTCAAGGGATGTGAGGCGATTCTCCATACCCGTCATCCTTGTATCAAAAGTAGTTTCAAGGGAAGTAAGACGAGTGTTCATGTCCGTACGCAACCCGGTAAATTGCTCATTGAGATAGGTCATGAGAGCATCCATGGAGGGTTGTGGGACTTGTGGAGCTTGAGGAGCTTGAGGCTCTTCAAATACGGCGGCGGCCTCGGGTGGTAACTCGACAAGACGTACCCATTCACCATTAAATGGAACTTTGCCCGTGCAAGAGATCACTCATCAATGGGATCGGTGAGAGGAGTTGGGTAGTCAAAAGAGCAATCAATATCCTTTTTAATAAAGAAATAACTCAAAGTCGTACCATATGTAAAGGAGGTGACGAGAGATGTGTGACGATTTTGCACAATGTAGACGATCTCCGGGAACATGAGTCGAGCAAGATTTGGGCGCTTTCGCTCACGGAAGCAACGGATCCAAAAATCATCCACTTGACGGATGGTGGAATATTTTCCTCCGGAGGGACGAAACCACCAAGACACCATCAAATGTAAGATCCGATCTTGAGCATTTAGGGCAGTGACAGATCCACTAAGAACATGCCCCAAAGCATGCTCATTATCAATGCCTTCATCCTCAAATTTAATAACCTCACAAATGGATTTTACATCGAGGATGATCTTCTTTCCCATGAGATAAGAGGTTATGGCAACAACTTCCCCATTACGAGTAATACATTTGGCATTAGAGTAGAAAATCAAAACCAAAAGGCGATAATAAAAACCGGGAATAGATATGAAATCCATGAAATTCTAACGCCGAAACAAAGGAAGATATTCAAACTTAAAACGCTCGGAGTGGAGAAAAGGAACAGATATTACCCTTTCGGCACGAATCTTATAATTCTCATATTGACGAAAAATATGAAGGATGAAGGGCCTTTTTATAGGCAAAACGGCTAGGGTTTTTAGGTTTTGAAGAGTTTTAATTTTGGTAAAAGTTGAACACATTAAAAGCCAAATTTAAAGCTGTCTGCGCAATCGAGTATCAATACGCCTGAGGGTGTATCGATACGGGGGGTAAAATCGTCATTTCCGCAAAAATGCCCGTTGGAGAGTCGTATCGAAACGGAGTGGCCCGTATCGAAACGACCCGTATCGATACGAGTTTAATCGTATCGATACCCGTGAAGCGAAGTGAATTCTGGGAAACTGAATGAAGAACATGTATCGATACACGTAGGTCCGTATCGATACCGTATGCCCAGAAATGCATATTTGGTTCTAAGAACAACCATAGACTCGAACTTAACATCTCCTAAAAGTATGCAAATGATGAATGAGCAGTTCTAAGCATATTTTAATAGAAGCATACTCTCCCTAACTATAGGCATGGATGAAATTAGGAGTCTAAACACATAAACATGTCATTTCACAAGATCAAGCAAATTTAAGCACAAAAGAGGTCCTAAAAGGTCAATATAGGCTAGCTAGACCTATCTCTCTCCTAAGGGACCAAAAACGCTCTTTGTCTAAAGGTTTTGTAAATATGTCCGCTAATTGATTTAAGGTGTCTACATACTCTATAACCACATCTTCCTTAAGGACATGATCTCTAATGAAATGATGCCTTATTTCAATGTGTTTGGTTCTAGAGTGTTGGATGGGATTTTTTGTTAAACATATTGCACTAGTGTTGTCATATTTTAGGGGTATGGTTTCAACTTTAATTCCATAATCTAAGAGTTGTTGCTTCATGCAAAGGACTTGAGCACAACAACTCCCTAAGGATATGTACTCAGCCTCGGTGGTAGATAAGGCTACACTATTTTGTTTCTTAGAGAACCAAGATATGAGCATACTACCTAAGAATTGACAAGTTCCCGAAGTACTTTTCCTATCGATTTTGCAACCCCCATAATCCACATCCGAGTAAGCATGAAGGTTGAAGGTAGAGTCTCTAAGGTACCAAAGACCTACACAAGGAGTATCTCTAAGGTATCTAAAGATTCTCTTAACGGCTATAAGGTGAGACTCTCTAGGACTAGCTTGAAACCTAGCACACAAGCAAACACTAAACAAGATATTTGGTCTACTTGCGGTAAGGTAAAGCAAAGATCCAATCATAGAACGATAAAGCTTAGAGTCAACACACTTACCTCCTTCATCTTTGTCAAGCTTTGTACATGAGCTCATAGGAGTGGCTTGAGGCTTTGCATTCTCCAAGCCAAACTTCTTGAGCATATCCTTTATGTATTTTGCTTGATTGATGAAGGTGCCATCCTTCTTTTGCTTGATTTGGAGTCCCAAAAAGAATGAGAGCTCCCTCATCATGCTCATCTCAAATTCACCTTGCATTAACTTAGCAAACTCTTGACAATGACATTCATTAGTAGAACCAAAAATAATATCATCAACATAAATTTGAACTATTAAGATGTCATTTTTATACATTTTTATAAAAAAGTGTAGTGTCCACCTTACCTTTTTCAAATCATTTTTCAATCAAAAAATTTGAAAGTCTTTCATACCAAGTTCTAGGAGTTTGTTTTAAACCATAAAGAGCTTTGGTAAGTTTGAAAACATGATTTGGAAATTTTGAGTCTTCAAAACCCGGTGGTTGTTCAACATACACTTCTTCATTTATAAAACCATTTAAAAATGCGCTTTTAACATCCATTTGAAAAAGCTTGAAATTATGATAACATGTATATGCAAGCAACATCCTAATGGCTTCCATTCTAGCTACGAGTGTATAAGTTTCATCAAAATCTATTCCATCTTCTTGAGTGTAACCTTGTGCTACTAGTCTAGCTTTATTTCTTACAATGTTACCACTCTCATCTAGCTTGTTCCTAAAGACCCATTTAGTTCCTATTATAGATTGATTACTAGGCCTATCAACTAATGTCCAAATGTCACTTCTCTCAAATTGATTTAACTCTTCTTGCATAACCATAATCCAAAAGTCATCTTTCAATGCTTCTTTAACATTCTTAGGCTCTATGCATGAGATAAATGCAACATGATTCATTAATCTAAGAGAAGATCGAGTGGTTACCCCCTTGGATGGATCACCCAAGATTTCACCATCTTTGACATAGTTCAACTCCCTTGGGTAGCTCACTTCCTTTTCCTCAAGAGCCAAGTCCTTCAAGGCTTCAAGAGGTGGATCTTGTGTGTCCTCTTCTTTTGTTGGAATCTCATCCTCCTTTGAAGTTTGTCCTCCATCAAAGGCATTTATGATTCCTACATCATCATCATCACAAGAATCCTTCCTAGGAAGGAGGTTATCATCGAATACAACATGAATAGATTCTTCTACTACTAAAGTTCTTTTGTTAAATACTCGATAGGCTTTAGAGGTTAAAGAGTAACCTATAAAAATAGCTTCATCACTTTTTGCATCAAATTTACCTAAGTTGTCTTTTCCATTATTTAAAACAAAACATTTGCAACCAAAAGGGTGAAAATAGCTAATGTTAGGCTTTTTAGATTTTAAAATCTCATAAGGTGTTTTCTTTAAAATTGGCCTAATCATTACTCGATTTACAATATAGCAAGCGGTGTTTGTGGCTTCCGCCTAAAAATATTTTGGTAAATTGTTTTCACAAAGCATAGTTCTAGCCATTTCTTGCAAAGTTATAGTTTTCCTCTCAACTACCCCATTTTGTTGAGGAGTTCGAGGAGCCAAAAAATTATGGTTAATACCATTTTCATTTAGAAAATCTTAAAACCCCAAATTTTGAAACTCGATTCCATGATCACTTCTAATATGTGAAATTTTAAGTTCAAGATCATTTTGGGTTAATTTTGAAAATGTGATGAATTTTTCCAAAGCCTCATCTTTAGTACTTAAAAATAGAACCCAAGTAAATCTAGAAAAATCATCAACAAGTACAAAAGCATAAGACTTACCACCCAAGCTCATAGTCCTAATTGGCCCAAATAAATCCATATGGATAAGTTGTAAGCATCTACTAGTAGAAACATCATTAATGGATTTAAAGGAAGATCTATGTTGTTTACCCTTTGAGCATGCATCACAAATTTTATCATTTGAAAATTTTATCTTGGGTAAACCTCTAACTAGATTAAGGGAGACTAGTTTTTCTAAAACACTTATGCTAGCATGTCCTAGTTTCCTATGCCACAACCATGCATCATTTTCATTTTGTGCAACTAAGCATGCATGAGATGTATGAATGTCATCTAGATGCACCATGTATATGTTCCCTATGCGATGACCTATGAACATAATATTATTAGATTTAATGTCCACAATTTTGCATCTATTTTTATCAAATAAAACATTAAATCCTTTATCACACAATTGACTTATGCTCAATAAATTGTGTTTAAGACCATCGACATATAATACATTTTCAATGAGAATAGTAGAGTGTTTACCTATGGAGCCATTACCTTTAATGTGGCCTTTGGAGTTGTCACCAAATGTCACTACTCCTCCACCTTTTGGCTTTAGATCCATGAATCTACTCTTATCTCCGGTCATGTGCCTCGAGCATCCACTATTAAGGTACCATGAGTTTTGACTTTGTGCTTTGGCCTTGTAGCAATGCTCCCCCTACAAACAATGATATTAAGCTTTTGATTTTGGTACCCAAATCATTTTGGGTCCATGAGTGTTAGCTCCCAAAACCTTGGTTCCCTTAAGAATCCAAGATGACATAGAAATAATATTATTAGATTATACAAGTTCCTTAGGAACCCATACACTTCTAATTCTTTTAGCTATACTATGTCTAGGATAGCTACCTTGTTTGTAGTAGTTAGTCTTTTTCTTAGATTGGTGTGTTCTAGAGGATTCACATATTTCATGCTTGACACTACCAACATTTTTCAAAGACTTTTTGAGCTCATTTAGCTCAACCAACACCTTTTGGTGTTCACTATTACATTGAGACAAAAGATTATTAAGATCAACATTTTCATCTTGAAAGAATTTTAGTTCATCTTTTAATCCTAATATATTTTTCTCAAATTTTGAATTAGCTGGAGTGAGTGAGTCATTTTTCTCATTTAGTTCCAAAATAATCTTTTTGTTCCTAATGACCGACTCTTTATATTTCTCAACTAATTCATCATAGACCTCTTGTAACTCATCATATGCATCATTTAATTCTTCAAAATCTAAAGTAGACGAGTTAAAGGTTACCATGGAGGAACCTTCCTCAAGAGCCATGAGGCAAAAGTTAGCCGCTTCTTGTTCGTCATCCTCCGATGACTCCTCATCACTCCAAGTATCAAGCTTGGCTTTGAGCTTCTTCTTCTTCTCAAAGCCCTTCTTCTTGAGTTGAGGGCATTCCAAACATATGTGGCCGGGTTGTTTGCACTCAAAGCAAATGATAGGATCCCTTCCCTCTTCTTTGTTCTTGCTTTTGAAGTCCATCTTTCTTTGGATTTTTCTTCCCCGGTTGGACTTCATAAAACGTGAGAATCGTTTGGCTATCATAGCCAATTCTTCGAGTTCATCCTCCTCACTAGACGAGCTCTCTTCATGTTGTGAAGCTTTAGCCTTGAGAGCTATTCCCATCTTCTTCTTCTTCTTCTTCTCAACCTCAAGCTTCTCTACCCTTTTCTCTTCTTTTTTCTTCTCATCTTCCCTTCCTTGCTTCATGATCTCATTAGTAATGAGAGAACCCACAAGCTCATCAAGCTTCAAAGTTGTTGCTAGACAATATGGATTTTTGCACAATTGCTTGGATTTGATGAATAGATGTTTTCTTGAAGATCAATAGTTGTTGCTGTAGCTTTTGGATGTCTCTTTTATACCTCCTCATTGATTTCTAGCCGTTTGGGTGGTATGGGAACATAAATGGAGCTGTTGGAACCCTCTCTTACCACCATAAATGCACTTCTGCAGCTATGCATATCGGTACGCGAGAAGGTGTATCGATACATGTCTCAGAAAAGAAAGAGCCGTTGTGTGTAATAAATAAGGGGTATCGATACGCGCGTAAGCATATTGGTATGGGGTATCGAAACGGTAAAGGCCGTATCGATACCTTTTTCTCAACTTAGCTCACTGTTGATATCCGTATCGGTACGAGGGTTAGGCGTATCGATACGGGTCAACGACCTTTTAAAGTTTGGTTACCAACCAGCTAACACCAACGGTCATATTTTTTAAACCGACTTATAATTAAAATTTAAGGCCGTATCGATACGAGGGTTTATCGTATCAGTACACCATTCAAACTCTTTAGGCTTTAATACATGGGCGTATCGATACGAGGGTTTGCCATATCGATACGTGTTCTGACAGTAGCCAAGTTTGTAAAAAGGTATCGATACACTTGGGAGTGTATCGATACACCTGAACGTTTTTCAATAGTTTGGCCTTGGAACACTTAGAAAATATTTTGAGTTTGAGTTTTTCAAATCAGTTTTAAAGAGTTGGTGATTTAAAACTTATTAAGGGACATACAAAAACAATTTTAAGTTTTTCAAATTGATCCTTAAAGATCTAGTTATATCAAAATCAAACATATGTTTTACAATCTATCGCACAGAACTCGCGTTATGCAGAACGCGAGCTCTGTGCGAATTTGGGTTGAAAAACAAAGGTGGGTAGGTATGTTTGAGCCAAATTTTTGGCTTATAAATCATATATTTTTAGCGAACATCGAGTTTGGGTTCGTAGTACTGAAAATTCTCTATCGTTTGACACCAAAACGGTCAATTTCCGTTCATTCTAAACTGGCTTAAAATGGCTTCCAAAACCCTATGCTATCATCCTTTTTTTTGAATGAAATTGACTTTGAAGAACAATTGATAATTTTGGTTTAGTAATAGCATAAAATAATTAAAACTGAAATTAAATAAACATTTAAAAGTTTAATTATAATAGATAAAGAAAATTAAAATACGGTATTGAAAAAAACAAATGTCTCGAATAAATATATTAGAAACATAAGTACATATGCATTAGAAAAAAGGCTAATGATGTCTATATGTCCACCCGTTCCACAGTCGGGTGGATGACGATCCCGATCTGGATTCCTCTGAACAAGTTGTGATGCATCCTCCTGGTCCTCATCATCATCATCTGGGATACGCAAACCTGTGCTGGGCCCGGGCGGGGAGTAAAACAAGCTACCCGGAGGTGTTTGCAGGACAATGCTATAATCAAATTGAGATTCCAACGGTGGAATATCGATCAGCGGAGGACCACTCATCAGCATATGGGGACGGTAGGCATCGGAGAAGCCGAAGTCGGGTAGAGGCCTCATCTGCTGGAAAGTCGAAGGACCGCTCAAATTCTGAAATGATGTGGTAGAAGATGAGGCCCCTACAGTGTCAATTCACGGTCTCGGACAGCGTTGCCTCGACTGGCTCTGGCTCTAGCTCGCTTGACGTGTGGGGTGTGGGCGGTTTCGGGGAGCCTGGAAAGCTGTCGCTCGCGCTCCTCGGGAGAAAGGATATGTTGCTTCCCATAGAGCCCATACCACTGAAAGTAATCGAAAATTGACCGAAACAAACCAATCCAGAATGAGTCGGAGGATGCGTGGGCGACTGGCAAATCGGTCATCCCAACGCTGAATCCAGTCAGCGTGGTAATGGGCCCAGTCAATCTCCGTCTTTCCCTATCGCGTCAGATGGTAGAATTCGTCCAAATTTGGTGGTTCCTCTTGCGGAACCCTTTGGACGTACCCGAACTGTTAGAGAGATCGATCCGTAGGATGCCACACGATAATTCATAATTGATCAGCGGCACTCGTGCAAGCCAGACGTGTTGGTCATGTAGAATCTCGGGTGGAGTAATCTGCTGAAACACCTCAGAAGCGTAAGGCATCCACACGAACTAAAAAATATATAACGATTCTAACGATTATATGAAATATTATTGGAAATAAAGTATGAAAAAATTCAAATGAATTTTCGGATTACTTGATCGTGCCTCATGTTATCCATAACAAGCATGTAGTCTTCTTTGTTTTTCGGCAGGCCCTGGTGGTTCAGTGTTTCGCTCCACCTATCATTAATGGGAAATAAAAAAAAATTGTTAAATATAATAATTTAAAAATAAAATAAATATAATAAATTGAATAGTACCTCCGAAGCAGCGGAAATAAGTAGAAGGCGGGCTGTCTAGGTTGCGGGCTTAAAAAAGGTATCCGAAACCAAGCCCAAGACTGAATGAGTAAACAACATCCTCCAATTGCTGCTCTATTTTGGTCTACGTTTCTACAGAGCTCTCTAAAAAGAAAGGCCAAGACAGCTACTCCCCGACATTTTTGCTAGCTTCATCGAAATTGATAAGATGATAAAGCCACATCACGTGCACTTTGGTGCGAGATTTATCTGGCATTAATATCCCGCCGATAATGCACAAGATGTGGGCACGCTCAAACCGCTGTGAAAATAATAAATAAAATAAAATTTACTACTAAAGAAAAAGCAAGAAATATGGATATTAAAATATTACATATTTAAAAAATGAAATAACAAAAATTAAAATAATTGGTAATGCGTGTAGAATAAAAAAAATAATACCTCTGGTGTTGTCCTAAAATAGTTAGAGCAGTGTTTCGCGTCGTTTCGTAAGCCCGCCATTATATTGAAAGAAAATTTAGTAAGTGTAGTAAAAAACAGATAAGAAATCGTGTTCTGTGTGTGGTTGATACGGGGTAGGGCCACCAATTTATAGAGGTGCTTGCGTCCTCTGGGAAGCAAGATTAATGAACCTCGCATTATGGGAAACACGATATTCTTGAGACCTCGCATTCCATAAGACGCGAGGTTCATTGAAAAGACGCGTCACACAACAGACGCGTGAACTGAACGGGCAGAAGAGACCTCACGTTCTGCATAACGTGAGTTTCTAAATAACTCGTTTTCTACAGGACGTGAGGTCGTGGGATTTTTAAAAGATGACTTCCCGCGCTGGAAAGTCATTTAATATTCTAATTATTATATATATTTATTATTATTATTATTATTATTATTAAATAAATAAATGTAATAATAATAATTATTATTAATATTCTAATAAATATAAATTTATTATTATTAGTAGTAGTACTAGTAAATAGATTATTATTAGTAATAATTGTTTATATTAGTATTAAAATAAAATGTTATTATTATTATTATTCATTAAAAATAATAACATTTTTTTTATAATTGAACGAATTTGAGTATTTCATAACAATTAATGTATAAAATCATAGTTACAGCGAACCCAACATTTCTTAAAAGATCCTCAAATTGTTCTGACGGTGATGTCATCGTAGTGACCCGTATTTAACTTTTGGTAAAACTCGTGCTTGTCTTCCAGATTCTCGGATTCCTAGATATTGCGATTTGTTTATGTCGATCAAGAGCGATGAAAAAATTATGCATAGTTAACCCAATAAGACGTATATATGCAACTACAAATAACAACATATCGTAATATCTGAGAAATTAGTTTGAAAATAAACTTTCCATATACGCGATATGTTGCCAATAGTAGCTGCAATAAAAAATTACTGACGTGAATATGCTGATGTATATATGCAACTACAAATAACAACATATCGTGTAGAACTAATGTTTTGATATAATAATTAAAAAATGTTTTGGACTAATTTTAAAAGAATTTAAAACTTTATCTTAAGTCCAAACAACTTGAATCTATGTTTTGGGAATTTTAAAAGGTTTATGGCAAAGTTTTTCATGATTTAAAACAACCAAACTTGACTTTTCAAGCTACCCGTATCGATACGGTTGTACGCGTATCGATACCTTTTTGCCCAAGTTTGGTCACTGCCAAAACCCGTATCGAAACATGCTTGTCCGTTTCGATACAGATCGAGATCGTTTCGATACGCCTGGTAAGCGTATTGATCCCCTTTCAACCACCCCAACGGCTATTTCCCAACGGCCTTTTAAAAGTGAACTCGTATTGATACGCCCTCAAGCGTATTGATACACCCAGGCTGACAAGAGCCCAACGGCTAGTTTTTGATGAAGGCCGTACCGATACGGATCCAAGCGTATCGATACGGAAGACTGTAGAACAACATTTATGAAGGGAAATAAAGTCCTCAACGGCTCCAAATCATCCCCAACGGCTAGTAACGGCTACAAACTCAATTGGGAGTATAAAAGGGACCTCCAAGCATCTTGTAATGGTTAATGCTTCAATTGTTACAAGAATATGATGTCAAAATTTGTCTAGAGCTTTAATTGTTCATTTCTTGCTTAGACAACACTTGTGAGCTTACATTGTTAAATCTGCTCAAATGTTTAGTTTTTGGGTGAGTGGTTTGAATTGCAAACAAACACATATTAGAGGGATTTCTAGTTTGCTAAGTCTTTCTTTGTAAAGAGAGTGTTCCTTCAAGCTTTGGGTAGAAAGCTTTGAGGGTTGTAACGGTTTCCTCCTAATCCGAGAAAAGGGGACGAAATTCTTAGTGAATTTGATGGAAATCCTTAGTGGGGAGCTAAGGTAGTGGATGTAGACCTTGGTTAGAAGGTTGAACCACTATAAATTCTTGTGTTTAATTGCCAATTTTTCGCCTCCCACTAAAACACCCAATTATCCAACTTCTCCACACTTGGCGAGCAAGAACGGTTGATCGAATCGAGCCCCTAAAATCTCAAAAATTGGTATCAGAGCTTGGCTCAATCGAATGGGATTCACATCCTATTGAGAAGATACGACAAGCTCGATCAATATTTCACCAACCGGCTCAATGGCACAAGCAATCGATAAACCGCCTTTCTTCGACGGAAATCACTATGCCCATTGGAAGATAAAGATGAAATTCTTCTTGAAGTCAAGAGATTACAAGCTATGAGATATAGTTGAAGATGGTCCGTTCGTGCCTCAAGGAAGCAAAGTGGAATGGAGTGCCGACGATCGCAAGAAGATGGAGCTTAATTGCAAAGCCTTTCACATGCTCTTTTGTGCTTTTGGCCCAACCATCTATGAGAAGATGCCTTCTTGTAAGAGTGCCAAGGAGGTATGGGACAAGATTGAAGTCACATACGAGGGAACCGATGAAGTCAAGGAGACCAAGATTGAGCTCCTAACCTTAGAGTATGAGAACTTCAAGATGGATCCGGAAGAGAACATCGAGAAGATGTTTGATAGGTTCTCCACTATCACAAACGGTCTTAAAGGTTATGGAGAAGCCATCCCGGAAGAGAAGCTTGTCCGAAAGCTCATCTACTCCCTTCCCGAGTCATGGGACTCAAAGAGGACCGCCATCATCGAAGCCAAGTATCTCAAAACCTTGAAGCTTGATGAACTCATGAGGTCTCTTCTCACTCACCAAATAATGAAGAAAAACAAAGAAGAGGACAAGAAGAAGGAAGAGATTAGAGCGATGAGAAAGAAGAAGATCATGGAGCTAGACATCAATGCTAGTGTCGTAGCTCTCTAACCCTCCACATGCCATCATGTAGATTCAAGTGAGGAGGAAAGTGAAGATGAAGAGATGGCCTATCTCTTCAACAAATTTGCCCAGTTCATGAAGAGCAAAATGGAAAAATCCAAGCATGTATCGATGAAGAAGATGAAGGACTCCCACAAATCCAAAAAGAAGGGATCATCTTCAAAACAAGCATATGTGGCCACATGGAGTGATGAAGACTCCACCGATGATGAAGTAGCCCACTTATGCTTGATGGCCCTCAATGAGGGGGAGGTAACTTCTAACTCATCTACTTCAAATTCTTATACATTTGATGAGTTACAAGATGCCTATGATGATTTGCTTTTGGAATTCAAGGCATCATTTTCCAAGAAAAAAAGTTGATTTCAAAAATAAAAATTGAAAATGATTTGCTTTCCAAAAAAAATCTTGAACTTGAAGCAAAATTGAAAGATTTTGAACAAAAATGTTTTGATTTACAAAATTTGCTTCTCAAAGTTCAAAAAGAAAATGATTTGATTTCCAATGAACTTGAAAAGAAAATTAGTTTTGGAAAATCAAATTTTTATGTAAGACAATCTAGTGCCCCTAGATTTGTGAATGGAAAATGTTTTAGAAGTGTTTGGGTCCCAAAAGGACTAACCAATTCAACTAAAAAGGATGAAATTGAAAAATGGATTCCTAAGGGAACTAAATTTTGTGCTACTAATGTCTATGAATCCAAAGCAATTTGGATATCAACAATTACTTGATTGTCTTTTGCTAGGTGTGATGGAGATGATCAACAAGTCAAACTTTGAGGGGGAGCTCCATGCACACATAGGAAGAACACTTGAAGAAGGAAGGCTTCACATCCTCCCTTCAGTTCAAGTGTGGTAAAATCTAGTTGCTTTTGCTTTTATTTGATTAATTTTCATTTAAGTCAACTAGTTAATCATATATGTTGAACTAACATTCTTATGATGCTTTGAGTAAGGGGGAGCCAATTTTAAACCAAAATTTTAAGTGTGTCTAATTTCTTTTACCTTTATTGTTATTTTGAAACTTAATGTTTCAAATTCTTTTCGATATAACAAAAAAGGGGAAAATGGTTTGAAAAATTGAATTTTCAAATGAATAAGGGGAGCTTTATTTGATTTCACATCTTCAATCTCTTATTCACATTTTTTTAAGTTAAAGGGGGAGAATCCCAAACAAAATTTCAAGTTAGTTTTATTATATCAAAAAGGGAGAGATTGTAGAAATAATGTTTTGATATAATAGTTGAAAAATGTTTTGGACTAATTTGAAAAGAATTTAAAAATTTATCTTAAGTACAAACAACATGAATCTATGTTTTGGGAATTTTAAAAGGTTTTTGGCAAAACTTTTCATGATTTAAAATAGCCAAACTTGACTTTTCAAGCTACCCGTATCGATACGGTTGTACCCGTACCGATACCTTTTTGCCCAAGTTTGGTCACTGCCAAAACCAGTATCGAAACAGGCTTGTCCGTTTCGATACGGATCGGGATCGTTTCGATACGCCTGGTAAGCGTACCGATCCCCTTTCAACAACCCCAACGGCTACTTCCCAACGACCTTTTAAAAGTGAACCTGTACCGATACGCCCTCAAGCGTATCGATACGCCTAGGCTGACAAGAGCCCAATGGCTAGTTTCTGATGAAGGCCGTACCGATACAGATCCATGCGTATCGATACGGAAGACTGCATAACAACATTTATGAAGGGAAATAAAGTTCTCAACGGCTCCAAATCATCCCCAACGGCTACAAACTCAATTGGGAGTATAAAAGGGACCTCCAAGCATCTTGTAATGGTTAATGCTTCAATCGTTACAACATTATGATGTCAAAATTTGTCTAGAGCTTTAATTGTTCATTTCTTGCTTAGACAACACTTGTGAGCTTACATTGTTAAATTTTCTCAAGTGTTTAGTTTTTGGGTGAGTGCTTAGAATTGCAAACAAACACCTATTAGAGGGATTTCTAGTTTGCTAAGTCTTTCTTTGTAAAGAGAGTGTTCCTTCAAGCTTTGGGTAGAAAGCTTTGAGGGTTGTAACGATTTCCACCTAATCCGAGAAAAGGGGACGAAATTCTTAGTGAATTTGTTGGAAATCCTTAGTGGGGAGCTAAGGTAGTGGATGTAGACCTTGGTTAGAAGGTTGAACCACTATAAATCCTTGTGTCTAATTGTCAATTTTTCACCTCCCACTAAAACACCCAATTATCCAACTTCGCCACACTTGGCGAGCAAGAACGGTTGATCGAATCGAGCCCTTAAAATCTCAACATATCGCAATATCCGAGAAATTAGTTTGAAAATAAACTTCCCAAATACGCGATATGTTTCTAATAGTAGTTGCAATCGAAAATTTTGTAAATTGATGGGTGGGTGGTCCTTCCCTCCCCAAGAGTTGGCTATTTATAGATGGAGGTGGATATGCTGATGTGGCAACCTAGCATTTTGTAGAATGCGAGGTCTTTTGAAACTCGCGGTATACAGAATGCGAGGTCACTGTGAAGTCAGATTTCTGTCAACATCACTTTATACAGAAAATGTGGTTGGTCTATATATTTGCACGCCGATGGATTTTCGTATCTAGTGAAGTTGTTTCAAATGAATTCGTGTTTTACTGGGTTTTTGAAGTTGGAGTTGTTTATGTATTTTCTGTTCCACTAGGTTCATGATAGGTGGAGTTGTGTCATGATTTTGTGTTCCGCTGGGTTCAGACCCCCGCATGATACGTTGATTGAAGAATACTTACCGACATATTGCAATATCCGGGAGTGTGTGGCCGTCTGCCATTTACCGCCAAGAAGTGCCTAAAAAGTTTTCATTTAAACTTTCTAGGCACTTCTTGGCGACTCTTTTCTGAAGTTCTCCGCTTGCCCTCACCATCTGCAAAAAAACTCCAGACTGAAAGAACCGAGGGTGGATTCAGATCGACCATATTGTAAAAGCAACCATATTTTGCTAATGTGGTCGATGCTGGTTACATTTGCAAATGCGGGTCAAAGCTGCTACCACTTGAGAAGATGGTGATTATCGCGCTTGCTTCTTTCACTCTGGACTTTTTGCATATATTGTATGGACCGATTGACATATCTATAGAAAGACTTGTTGAAATTTTTGTTAAATGAAATGCAAATTAAATTTTTCATTCAAATTAAATTTACTTATATGATGTTTTTCCTTTACTATAAATACCCACCAATTCCACCATCATTTACTCATTCATGTTTCTCCCAAAACACCCAAACGCTAATCTTTGCTCCTGTTATGGCAAAATTTCACGCAACATTTTATTTTCTCGGTACTTATTTTGAATCAACAATCACCAGCAAAATGTCACTCAAAGATTTATTACATTTGACATAAGCGAGGTTAGCAAACGCACCGACAAACGAATTTCTTCCTTGGAATGTCGAATCCCAACACCATCAGCAAACAAAACGCACTACGTTCTGAAGCTTACGAACGAAACAAACGTTCGTAACATGTATGACCAGCTCAATTCCGTTGGAGCTAAACACGTCGATTTAAATGTTAAGTTTGATGAGGTCAACGCCGACGAAGGTAGTACATCTACACCCGTAAAACCTGCTTCGACCAATGAACAAGCTCTGTCTTCACCAGATTTTGATGCAGCTGCCGACGCGCTGCAACTTTTTATGTACAAGTGTAGACAAAGAAAACAACAGTTGATCAAAGAACTAAACTTAAGTTCAGACATGTCAACTGACTACGATGATTCAGATTAACCATAAACTTGTTAAATCATCGTCGAATTATGTTATATGACGTCTTTTTTCATCTTTTATGAATGTTCAAGGGACCTCACGTTATGTAGAATTTGTATTCAATTATATTTTCTCAACACGTTCCATTTATCGTTAAATGACTTGAACAAATTACATTACTAGTCTACAATTGTCTCAAATATTCAAACATGTACTCAAGTATTCAAACATAACATGAGTACACAGTACGAGTATTATTAACTCTGACGGAATCTCAGCCTTCTCAAAGTGAAAGGGACCTTGCGTTCTGTAAAACGTGAGTTTCACAAAGTTGCCTCCTAGTACAATAATTTTCCTTACACACTCAGATTCTCTGTGATTTCCGGTACCAATAATAAGCCATAAGTGTCCCCTTATATGAAGCAGAACTATAAACCCTAAATATATGTTTGAATAGCCAAAATAAATCGTCAAAATTTTTCAAGTTTTAAAATTTCACAAGTCTTTGAACAAATATTCAAATGGCGAGATGAGGAGGCGTTACTACTCTAGTATACTACAATGGGTAGATAAACGTCAATCCCAAACTCAACGTCGTTTTTCAGTGCGAAGATCCAGTAACAATAAAGATTCCGAAGAGATTATCGTACAAGAAGTTGGTTAACGAACTGGAGAGCAAGGTCCCGCATTTCCAAAATCATCATTTGTCCGACGTGAAGTATCGGGTGCCAATATCTTAAGATTAGTTAACGTACTCTGTATGCAGCATTGCGAACACTACTAATGTAGAGTTGATGATGGCTACCCACTTCGAGTATTCATTAGGCAGGCCCCTAGAGCTGTATGCATCGTTTTCGGATTCTAATCCTGCTATCGAAATACCAAGCTGGGGTCGGGCGAATTTTGACTTCGATTCGAATGCCAACATTGATAGTCCGACCGCAAGTCTAAGAAATGATTTTAACCAACTGTTCCAAGACAACGAGTTCGGTGCATCGTCATCTGTTGTGCCAAGTCATTCATGCGTAGCTAGTATTAGGTTCAACCTTAACCAACCCCCAAATGATGAATTCAATACACCAAGAAATTCAACGTACGCTCCATACAATCTGTATAGTTTTGGAGGGGAGGAAGCGTTGTCTTCTTACGTTACGCATAACCATGAAGCATTCAACCCCTTCAATTATTCCTCATATGGACGACACTCAATGTATGTCCCTAGAACATAGTACGTTCAACCATCTATGGGGAGACATTCTTCTTTTGGTGCTCTTGATTTTGGTCTTGGAAATGCAGTTCCTGAGCGATCTTGTGAGAGGTCTCGCGATCGTCGACCACCATGCTCACCTCCAAGGGTAGCGATCGACGAAGCTGTACTATGCCAGCTCCCGGGGGAGGCTTCTGACGAAGAACCGATTAAAGAACCCGGGCCCGACGGAGACAAGATAGGGCCATTCTATGAAGAACCAGAAGACTTGACCGTTCCACCAGCATATTTCGAAGAATAGCCGGCAGCAACCAACTTTCCTGTATCAGCGGCACCTATTTCTATGTACCATCCACCATCCCACTTCACAACGGTTGATATGGGTACTATGAACGTTCCTGAATTTTTGCCTGACCAAACAATTGACGACAGACTCAACCATTCTGATGGTGAACTAGCCATTGGTATGACGTTCTTGACAAAAGAACTGGCGGTGGCCAGAATTAAGAAGTACAACATTCGCCAGGTTGTTGAGACGACAATGAAGAAAACCTAACCGAAATACTACAAGGCGCACTACACCCAAAAGGATCACATATGTAAATGGAAAATTCGTGTATCACAATTGAAGAAGGCAAGCGACCATTGGAGAATAACAAAACTTGTAGGGCCTCATACATGCACCGTTGGTATCCTAAGCCAGAATCACAAGAACCTCGATGCAAAGTTCCTCGCCAACATCTTTATGCCACTAGTCAACGCAAATCCCAAGGTGTCGGTCCCCACATGTCAGGCTATAGTTGATGGTGTCACCGGCTACCGTCTTGAATATTGGAAAGCATGGTATGCAAAGAAACGAGCCGTAGAACAAATATTTGACCGATGGGATGATTCTTACAAAGAGTTGCGCTCGTGGCTAAATATGCTACAGAAACGCATCCCTAATGGTTGTCAAACTTGATACGATTTTGGCATACGCTAATGATCGTGTCGTTCGAGGTGTTTCTCAATTCCACTGGTTATTTTGGACTTTCCTGCATTGCATCAATGCATTCAAGCACTGCAAACCGATGGTCCAAATCGATGGCACATGATTGTACGAAAAGTATACACAGACCCTACTTCTAGCTATTGCACAAGACGACAATCGAAAATGCGTTCTTGTTGCATTCGCAATCGTCCCGAAGGAGGATCTGGAATTTTGGATGTTCTTTCTTTGGAACCTACGAAGATATGTTCTTGATCCTGTAATATAGGCAAGGGACGATGGGGTATGTGTTATTTCTGACAAAGGCACAACGCTCTTGTGAGCGCTAGAACATTTGAGTGAGTATTGGCAGCCTCCATACATTTACCACCGTTTCTGCTTGCACCACATAGCCGCAAACTACCTACAACAGTTCAAGAACCGTGATGAACGTAAACTGGTGCTCAAAATGGGTACGTCCTTTATGTCATTTTCATTTACTATATTATTTGTTGCTCGCTTTCATTTACGACCTCTTTGCATGTGTTGTTCGCCCATAACTATTTAACTGCCATCCCTTAGGCAACTCGCACTACGTACAGTAGGTGGAGGAGGTGTTCGAGGAACTGAGAGCGAGAAAAAAATTTGGCGCAAACTATCTTGAAAAAATCCTGAGGGAAAAATGGCTTCGATCATATGATGGGGGTAAACGATGTGGTCATTTGACAACCAACATGGCTGAGGCAGTGAACTCATCACTGAAGGGAGTGCGATAGTTTCCTGTCACTTTTATTGTCAAAGCGACCTACTATCGTTTGGATACCCTATTTGCAACCTTGGGAAGGCAAGCAACTGAGTACATGGCAGGTGGACACATAGTCCATTTGGATTTTCGCACAAAACTGCATACTCAATTGCACCAATCAAGACAGATGACTAAAACTCTCTTCTCGCGAGAAGGACACAAGTTTCGTGTTTCAGAATATTCCAGGCGGTTGGAAGGCATTCAGCAAAATGCGTACGTGGTAGATCTCAGGGCAAGAACCTGCGAGTGTGGAATATTCCAAACATTCAAATACTCGTGCGCACACGTCATTGCTGCTTGTGCAAACCAACGGATAGACTACATGCAACTGGTTGATCTGGTATACTTACTCCAAACGGTGTTTAAGGTTTACGAAAAAGAGTTTCCTCCAATCAAAAATGAGGTTGATCCGAATGCCGTTAACACTGAACCGACCATACGCCCAGATCCAGCACTACTGAGAGACAAAAGACGTTCACGGTCTACACGAATATACTATGCCGAGGATATGGTCGAACATCGAGAAAAAACCAGACAAAAGAAGCATTGTAGTATATGTAAAAATCCTGGACACTCAAAGACCAAGTGTCCTAATCGCTCAGCCCCTTGTCTTAATTAATTCATTGTAATTCGTTTACACGAGTTTTCCCATAACTATCGATCAATATAATTAGGCTAATTCATTTTATAAAATAGGCCATCTTATACTTTCAATCATTCAAAAAATATGGTAGAATAGCGTTTTCGAAGCAAATTTAAGTCAGTGTAGAATGGACGAAAATTGATCGTGTTGGTGCCATATAATAGAGAATTTCTAGTACTACAAACCCACACTCAATGTTTGCTAAAATTAAACGATTTATACGTCTGAAATTCTGCTCGAACATGTCTATTGACCTTTGTTCAAAGGAAATTTCATTCAAAAAAGGATGATAGCATAGGGTTTTTGAAGCCATTTTAAGCCAATTTAGAATGGACGAAAATTTACTGTGTTGGTGTCATACGATAGAGAATTTCTAGTACAATGAACCCAAACTCGATGTTCGCTAAAAATATACAATTTATAAGCCCGAAATTAGGCTCGAACAGGCTTACCCACCCTTGTTTTTCAACCCAGATTTGCACAGAACTCGCATTATGCATAACGCGAGTTCTGTGCAATATATTCAGCCGTCTTTTTCAAATTCTCGAAAACCTCACGTTTTGTATAACGTGAGTTCATGAAAATCTGTTATTACAAACACCAATGTCATGTAGATGGAACGCGCGCTATGTACGCGAGTTCGAGCCTCGCTTCCCAGAGAACACGAGGTTCCACTACGTGGCAAGTTTGGGGGTCATTTTTCCAAATAATCTTGGGAGTGAGCCAAAAGTATATATAATTATTAAAAAAGGGATTTTCACCCAAATATGCCGTTTAATTTAGTAGTTTTTTAAGGATAATTTTTTTAGTTTAATTATCCTTAAGCTTTTTAAGTTCGGATTAGTTTAATGGTTTTTAAAACTTTGCTTACAAAAAGATGGGGGTTTTATTTTCAATTTTTTTTAAGTAAATATATCGTATTCGATATAGGTTTGATCGTCCCCGGTAAAGTTGGGACGTCCCCGGGACGTCCCCTAGCCGTCCCTGCCTTGAGGACGTATTAGGGACGCCGGACGACCCTAAGATGGCGTCCCCATGCTTCATATAAATTAGTGGGAAAAATGTAAAACAATACAAATTTTTTAGAGGTTTAATTAGTCTTTGTTCTCAGGATTAAAGTGAGCTTAGATCCCTCATGGTCGCTTCCAGCTACGAATTGAAGGCTTTGTTCGGCGCTAGGTTTCTTAACATTGTTAAGTCAATCTCAATGTTTGGTTCTTCGATCATTGCAATCTAGTTGACAAGACCATTGTCTACCGACAAGGGAGCCTGCCTCCGAATGGAGCTCTCACTCGGATGCTACGATTGAGCCTCTACACCGACTTCAAGATTGAAAAGGGTTGCTCTGTCGTCCTCTTTTTCATTTCTCTTGTTAGGGATATCCCTTTGTTATGGGCACACCCTTGTTTGCTTTTGGCTTGCGTGCCAAGTCTTTTCTTTCTTCAGTTGTTGTTTTGTCCAGGGATGATCCCTATTGTTTACTAGCATGTGTTGGGGTCCTGGGTTGCATGCTTATGCATGCCTTTTGGGCTTTGTACGTGGGACATGGCTTGCGACGTTGTTATGTTTTTCCTTTTTAATGCATTTTTTTTTGGATAAAAAAGGGTGTGAATGTCCTTTCCCGAAGAAATGCTTTGAGTCCGACTCCGCTTTTGGCTGCAACATCTTCACGTGTTTCATCATCAATGCTAGAAACTTGAAACTCTTCTTAGTCAATTTTTTTTGTCTTCTGTAAGACACATTTAGATTTTGTTGGGTAGACTGGTTGTAAGAATGTAATCCTTGTATTCATAAAATGAATATTTTTCTTACTTGCGCGAGTTTCGTGTTAAATGGATAATTAAAAGAAAATTGTTAAAGTTCTTTTTAAATATAACTTACTTTTAACTAAGTACATATTTAATTTACGTGGACAAAAAAAGAATATTTTTCAACATAATTTTAATTGGAGTTATTTTTTCTAGATGATTTGTAAAAAATAATATTAGTTTATTTCCCCTATCTCACCTAAATGGTCTTTTCTTTTTTCTACTACTCAACTTATCACCTTAAAAAAACTCAACTTTTATAAGTTACATTTACTTTTATAATTTTTTTATTTTCAAAGAAAATAACTTTTTAAGGAAAACTTGTCATTTAAATTATGGGTAAACTACTTAAATGATCACCGAACTTTAAGGGTTCTTTCATTTTTGTCACTAAATTTTTAAAACATTCATTATAGTCATTGAACTTTTAGTTTGTTTTCAATATGTTCCTCGTATTACCTTCAGTTAGAAGTTGAGGTTAGTTTTCACTTTTCCTTCACAAAATAATGGGTAAAATGCACCAATCATTGCTCAACTTTCTTCTCACTCCTATTTTGTTCACTAGAGTTTACATTTTTTAATTTAATAACTTAACTTTCGAATTGTTTCTATTTTTGGTCACTCTCGAAATAAATTATATATTAAATAGAAAATTTTGATTTCAGTGCAGATTTTTTTATAAATAAATTATTTCGTTTCGGTTACGGTTCACAGTTTTAAGCATAATTAGTTAACCGAAATATGATATACAATATTTGTAAATTTTATGCATTAAAATATCTTATAGTCTAGTGATTTTGATATCATTTTGAATTTTAAAGACGTTTTGGCTCTAAGTAGGATTAATAATTGTGAACTCTCAATTTTAGACTTTCTAGTTGTTTGTCCACTTTCATCATAATCCAACAATTATTAAAGTTACCATATTTGATATTTTAATAAGCAAAAAAATTATTACCCGAAACAAATATTTCGGTTAACTAGTCAATCAACATTCTGATTTAATTGGTACAATATAAGAACGGGAATTGAATAATCCAAAATTACCGATTAACCAAAATAATTCTTAAGGATTAATCAAAACCGATTTCGGTATAGATATTTTAAATAAATTATTTCGATTCCGTCACAGTTCACAATTTTAAGAAAAATTGAATAACCGATTTGATCAGTTATATACAATATTTGTAAATTTTATGCATTAAAATATCCTATAGTCTAGTGATTTTGACCCCATTCTGATTTTTCTAAATGACTCTAGGTAAGATACTAGGTGTGAACTCTCAATTTTTAAATTTATAGTTGTTTTTACATTTTTACTACAACCGAACAATTATTAAATTTATTATATTACCATATTTGACATTTTAATGAGCAAAGTAAAAAAATCATTACTCGAATCAAATATTTTAGTTAACCGATCAATCGATTATCCAATTTAATTGGTACAATATAAGATCGAGAATTGAATAATCCAAATTTACCAAAATAATCTTTTAAGGATTAATTAAACCCGATTTTGGTACAGATATTTTAAAATAAATTATTTCGATTCGATTATGGTTCATAGTTTTAAGCAAAATTAATTAACTGATTTGATCAGTTATATATGACATTTGTAAATTTTATGCATTAAAGTATCTTATAGTCTATTGATTTTGATACCATTTCGATTTTTTTAAAAGAAAAATGTTTGGCTCTGAGTTGGATTATAGGTGTGACCTCTCAATTTTTGACTTTTTAGTTGTTTTTACACTTTTATTGCAACCAAAAAATTACTAAATTCATCATATTATCATATTTTATATTTTAATAAACAAATTAAAAAAAATCATTTCCAGAATCAAATATTTTTTTAACTGGTTAATCGATTATCCAATTTAATTGGTACAATATAAGATCGAGAATTGAATAATGTAAATTTACCAACTATCTAAAATTATTTTTAAGGATTAATTAAATTTTTCTATTTGTATAACCATGTCATTCGAGAGTATCCAAAATACGAACAAATCGAAAATTAAGTTATTAAATTGAAAACTTTTAAACTCTAGTGACCAAAATATGAGTGGGATGAAAGTTGAGTGATGAATGATGTAGTTTACTCAATTTTTATTAAGGGGAAAACGAAAACTAATGTTGGCTTCTTATGGAAGGTAACAAGAGAGACCATATTAAAAACGAACTAAAAGTTTGATGACTATAATGAAAGTTTTAAAGTTTTAGTGACTAAAATGAAAACACCTTAAAAATTTGGTGACCTTTTATATAATTTACCCTTCAATTATTTTACATCACACATCCCAAAATAAAATTTATTTTATCGGTGTCATCAGTAAAAATTGAAAAGTCTAAATAAAATGTAATTGACTTTGTTGGCTCACATAATTTATTTTTACTGAAGTTTATTTATTTTTATCAGTGTAATCGGTAAAATTTATTTATTTACTTTAAAAACACATAATTTAAATAATGAAAATACTTTTATGCACAAGCTTGTATAAATTAAATTTGAATTTTAAGGTTTAGAGATTTAGACTGTGGTTTAGGGTTTAAGTTGTAGGGTGTAGAATTTTAATATTTATGGTTAGAATTTAAAGTTTAGGGTTTAGAGTTTAAAATTTAGGTTTTAGAGATAGAGATCCAAATTTTAAATTTTATAACTTAAATATAAAAGATTGTGTAAAAAATTACACAACTTATGTATTAAAATATTACCCTTTAAATTAACTTTTTTTTAATTAGGGTGATATACTTTATATACAATGATTGAAAAATGATCACCACTCTCATTTTTTTACAAAATACACTCAAAATTTATTTTAATTCTACATTTTCACCTTTTCCTATTTTGCCTTAAGATTTGCTTGGCAGAATGAATATGCAATTAGAATATGAAAAATTAGGGTGAAAAAAATGTTTCTCTCTTTCCAATGTGCTAGATAGAAAACATGAAAAAAAATCAAAGAATATTTTTTTTGAAAATACATAATGAAATGATTAATTTTTATATAGGAGGATATAAAATGATCATCATCTCTTTTTTATATAATATAGAGATGGGATAATGGTACAAATACTTAATGTACATTACTAAATTCGTCAATGTGAGATTTGTAATTTTTACGGGTTTAATGTACCCTTATACTTTTTTTCTGTTCTATTTTGCCCCTATATTTTAGCCCCGTTAACTTGACATGACACGACACGTGACATATTATTATTTTAGCACGTGTTATTTTTTTATCAAAGAAATAAGTTAGAAAGTCAAGTGCAAGGACATCTAAACAATTTGACCTTTTTTACTTTCTTTATTTTTTTTCTTTTCCCTATTTCCCTTTTTCCTTCTGCGTTTTCACTTCCCCATAGAGCCGACAACAATTATCGCCAATTATTGTTGTTTTAAGAATTGTTGATACAAAATAGTGTAAAAATAGCTAAAAGCAGGTCAATCACTACTCCTATAGAAATTCCAAAAATCAAACCAATTGACTGCACTTTCATTTCTAGTCTTTTATTATTTGTTATTCAAGCATATTGTCACGCCACTGGACTTTCGTAACAGAGACGTGCGGCCCTAGGTGCTCTTGAAATTATGTTGTGCCTAGGTTAGCCCCCTGATCAAGGCGTGGATGCCTTGTCCGTGCGGAAACGAGTGTAGAAAGAGATGGTGATGGCCGAGAAAGAAATTGGGGAAAAGTGCCGGGCGAATGTCCGACGTTTTATTATTGATGCTTAACGAAATCAAGGCTTAAAACCCTTGAAGAAAACAAAGAATGAACTAATGAGGTGGGGGTAAGCCTCCTTATATAGCCCCCTTAATCCAAGTCCTAATCTAACTAGGATAACTACTACTCAATCCTATTCTAATAAGGATTACTACTAGTCCTTGTTCCCTAAGGAATTGTGATCCTTACCCTCCAAGGATTCGTGCTCCTAAGCCTCCTTGGACTCTTGGAATCGGTTTGGGCTGAAGTTCTTGAGATGGCCGTCCAGCCCCTCGGTTTGCACAATCGTCGGGACCCTAGGGTGCGACGTGATCAGCCCTAGGGTGCGGCGTGATCGGCTCTAGGGTGCAGCGTGATCGGCCGCTGTCGGGACCCTAGGGTGTGTCGGACTCGGTCCTCTTGGCTCCTCGGCGTGGGCGGCTGTCGGCACCCTTGTGTGCGTGTGCATCGGCCCTGATGGTGCGGCCCTAGCCCCCCACGCTGTGCCCCTTATGTGCGTGTGCATCGGCCCTGATGGTGTGGCCCTAGGCCCCTACGCTGTACCCCTATGTGCGTGTGCATCGGCCCTGATGGTGCGGCCCTAGGCCGCCAAGTTGTCCCCCTTATGTGCGTGTGCGTCGGCCATGATGGTGCGGCCCTAGGCCCCCACGCTGTGCACCCGTGGTGCCGGCCCTTAGGCCCCTCGGTGTGCACCCGTGGTGCCGGCCCGTAGGCCCCTTTGTGTGCACCTGTGGTGCCTGTCCTTAGGCCCCTCGACGTGCAACCTTGGTGCGGGCCCTTAGGCCCTTTGGTCCGCAAACCCAGCCCCATGGGTTGCGGATACTTCTCGTCGGTGTGGTGGAATGTACGCACGAGGTGTGGCCCTCTCGGTCTTCCCCGTGCTAAGCCCCTCGGTTGTCGACCCTTGGTGAGCACACATTCGTTCCCTCGATGTGTTGCTCCGTCCCATTGGCGAGCCCAGTGCCTTGGTGTGGTCTGGTGCTTCGGTTTCGGGGAGATGTTTGTTGGAATCAATCCCCTTTGCCCCTTAATGCGTAGCTTGATCGGGTCGAAAAAATTGGTACGTGACATTCTCCCCCACTGGATACGGCGACGCCCTCGTCGCTCGATTAAGATGGTAATGACTCTTTTGCTTCTTGAACTGCCATACGGCCTTAGCTAGTTCCCAACTCCCTTTTCTGTCGGGAAGTCCTTTCCATAGGACAAAGTACTCATGACGCAGTCGTTGTACGACCCTTTTTTCCTGGATGTCTCCAATCTCATCAGCGAAGGAGACCTTTACCTTGCTGTGTGCTTGGTGTGACTTGCTTTGTGCTTCACCCATCTTACCTTGACGGTACTGTCTGAGTGAATTGATGCTGAATTTTCGATGCGTTTGGATGGTCGGTGGTAGCTCTAATTGGTAGGTGTTCCTTCCTACTTGTTTAGAGATTTTAAATGGACCCTCATACCTTCGCACAAGCCTTCTTTGGGTGGTGGGATGGTGTGATACTCTGGTCAACTTGGCTAGGACCAAGTCTCCTACTTGGAAGTTCTTATCCCGACACTCCTTGTTTGTCTGATTCTTAGCTCGCCTCTTCATCTTGTGTGAACGAGCCCGAGCATGTTGACCTGTCATTGGCACAAGCTCAATCTTGTGCTCGGTCTCTTGTCTTAGTGATTTAGGTGATGTGGATTCCCGAAATTCGGAAGTAACTTGTCTAGATTCCATTGAGACTCTTTTGGTTGTTGTTGGCTTCTCTTGGGCTCTCGTCCCTAAGGGTGGTGGCATTCTCTCGCGTTTCTTTTCCAGTTGAATAGTCGACACCATCTTGACCTCAACTTCAGGCTGTCGCTTTGTTTTCACCATACATGGGCGTGCCGGGTCAAGTATGTATAAACAATTGCAAAACGGAACAGGGAATGCCTTGATTCGATCGAGGAAATCTATGCCAATAACTACATCAAAGTCGTCAAGGGGAATTACCTTGATGTTCTCTTTGCCAAACCAGTCGCCGATGATGAGTTTGACTCCTCTCGCTACCCCGGCTATAGGAGTCGACTTACAATTCACAGTTTTAATGGATCCACTTACCTTCTCGACGCGAAGGCCAAGTCCTTGAGCAACCTGCTCTGACATAAACAATTCTGAGGCGCCCGTGTCCACTAACGCGCTTAGTTTTCGCCCTGCCAAGGTGATGTCCATGAACATTAACCCATTGTCTTTGGAACCCTTCCTTGTCTCCATGGAACTGATAATGGAGCTTAGGGTGGCAAAGTCCTGTTCGTCCTCACTATCATCTCCTTGGATGGTTGCTGCTTTCCCGAGTTCAAGGCAATCTTTTTTCATGTGACCGCCCTCGTAATTGAAACAATTGAAATTGTTGTTGTTCTTTACCCACGGCTTACAGAATTTGAAATCATCATTTGATGGCTTCTTCGGTTCTTCCTTGGGATGTTTGATCTGATCTTCCTCGTCGTTGTCCCTATTTTTCAATTTTTGTCTCGACTTTTCTGGCTTCTTGTGTTCGAATTCAACAAGAGAGTCGGCTGCATCCAATGCTTTGGAAAGATCTTGTATCCCTATCCGGTGCAATTCCATTTTTGCCCAACGTTGCAATCCGTTTTTAAAGGAAAAGAGGGCATCAGCTTCGCTCATGGTGTGGATCTGGAGCCTGAGTTCGGTGAATTTATTAACGTATTCCCGAATTGACCCATCATGCCTCAGTTGATGAAGCTTTTCTCGGGGTTCTTCTTGAGCGTTCTTCGGGTAAAAGTGCTCCTTCAATTCAAATTGGAATTCTTTCCAAGTTTTGGTGGGAATCGTCCCATCCTTGGATTGGTAACACTTGTGACGCCACCATAGGAGAGCCGCATCAACTAAGTAAACGGAAGCGGTATTTACCTTGGTGTCCTCGATTCCAGAGAGTCGAAAGTAATTTTCCAAGTTCCAAATGAAGTTGTCCACTTCTTGAGCGTCCCTTGCTCTATTGAACTCCTTCGGTTTTGGCACGTCGATCCTGGGTTTTGCTCCCACTGTTTTGTCTACCATGCTGGTTAGCACGGCATTCTTATAAAGGGATAATTCGACACTGAGTTTCTTGATTTCTCCTAACAACTCTCCCCTTGTTGCCTCCACCGCAATTTGAAGGGAGATGTCTTGTCGGTTTAATCTCTCGTATGCCCCGTCGAGAAGTTTTCCTACCTCTTCTGCGACTTTATCTCTGAGAGGGCCTACTTCGGTTTCTAACTTCTCTAATCGATCGTTGACAGCGTCGAGGGACTCCACCGACTCCTTTGCCCTGGTCTCGAGTCGTTCTGTCTTGTCCTCAAGTGTTGCCAATTATTCTTTCGAAGCGGCCCTTTTCTTGTCGGGATTTTTGTTGATTGATTTGTCGGTTCCTTGGGCCTCCGTGCTCTTTGATGTTGTTTCGGTTTCATCTTTCTTGGCCATCCCGAGCAACTCCTTTGCTCTGATACCACTTGTCACGCCCCTGGACTTTCGTAACCGAGACGTGCGGCCCTAGGTGCTCTTGAGATTATGTTGCGCCAAGATTAGCCCCCTGACCAAGGCGTGGATGCCTTGTCCGTGCGGAAACGAGTGTAGAAAGAGATGGTGATGGCCGAGAAAGAATTTGGGGAAAAGTGCCGGGCGAATGCCCGACGTTTTATTATTGATGCTTAACGAAATCAAGGCTTGAAACCCTTGAAGAAAACAAAGAATAAACAACTAATGAGGTGAGGGTAAGCCTCCTTATATGGCCCCCTTAATCCAAGTCCTAATCTAACTAGGATAACTACTACTCAATCCTATTCTAATAAGGATTACTACTAGTCCTTGTTCTCTAAGGAATTGTGATCCTTACCCTCCAAGGATTTGTGCTCCTAAGCCTCCTTGGACTCTTGGAATCGGTTTGGGCTGAATTTCTTGAGATGGCCGTCCAGCCCCTCGGTGTGCACAATCGTCGGGACCCTAGGGTGCGGCATGATCAGCCCTAGGGTGCGGCGTGATCGGCCGCTGTCGGGACCCTAGGGTGTGTCGGACTCGGTCCTCTCGGCTCCTCGGTGCGGGCGGCTGTCGGCACCCTTGTGTGCATGTGCATCGGCCCTAGGCCCCCACGTTGTGCCCCTTATGTGCGTGTGCATCGGCCCTGATGGTGCAGCCCTAGGCCCCCACGCTGTGCCCCTATGTGCATGTGCATCGGCCCTGATTGTGCGGCCCTAGGCCCCCAAGCTGCCTTCCTTATGTGCGTGTGCGTCGGCCCTGATGGTGCGGCCCTAGGCCCCCACGCTGTGCACCCGTGGTGCCGGCCCTTATTCCCCTCGGTGTGCACCCGTGGTGCCAGCCCGTAGGCCCCTTGGTGTGCACCCGTGGTGCATGTCCTTAGGCCCTCGGCGTGCAACCTTGGTGCGGGCCCTTAGGCCCTTTGGTCCGCAAACCCAGCCCCATGGGTTGCGGATGCTTCTCGTCGGTGTGGTGGAATGTACGCACGAGGTGTGGCCCTCTCGGTCTTCCCCGTGCTAAGCCCCTCGGTTGTCGACCCTTGGTGAGCACACATTCATTCCCTCGATGTGTTGCTCCGTCCCATTGGCGAGCCCAGTGCCTTGGTGTGGTCTGGTGCTTCGGTTTCGGGGAGATGTTTGTTGGAATCAGTCCCCTTTGCCCCTTGATGCGTAGCTTGATCGGGTCGAAAAAATTGGTACGTGACAATATGCAGAAATTACGAATGGCAGTAAGCAGTTGCCGAAAATTCCCAACTTGATTGGCAGCTTTACCAAAGACCAGTTACAAATTGTAATAACAACTGCTTTTATTTCACCATATTTGCACGTTGAGCTAGAAAACACTGCATCTGATGGCAGTGGAAATCGACGACGGCGACTAAATTTTTCATAGAGGAAAAAGAATTAATTGGAGAAATTCAAATGACTATAGAAGAAAACTAATTGGAAAGACCAGAAACAACCCAAGTGCTTTCGATGAGCCATTCCGTTTGTTCATTTACAGATGTCTTCTAATAAAATGTGTCGCATTTTCTACAATTTTCAAGTACTCCTTGGGCTGCTTCCACATCCCCAATCAAATGTCATCTTAAATATAGTTTGAATAACAGTGGAATAAAAGCGACAACAATGGAGTTTCTCGGGGGTTTACCAAGAAATATTGGACCCGAAGAACAGGAGGAGAAAAGCATGGGCTTCGTCTTGGTGACACCGACAATCAATGAAGATGTCGACGCTAGTTATTGGTGGTAACGAGCATCGGCGGCTATGAGATTTCAAGGGAAAATAAATAAGCTTTTTAGATTTTTTGAAAGAAAGGGGAATAGAATAAAAAAATATAGGAAATGGAGGGAAACAACTACTACGGGTTAGTTTAACCTAATTTGATCTGGTTTGAGTCAGTTCCAACAAGCTAGGTGAAGAGGCGGTGGCTGGTGAGTTTTATGGGTGACAATAAGAAAAGAAAAATAGAGAAAGAAGAGAAAAGGTCGGAAGAAAAAAGTAAAATAAAGTTGAAAAAAATATTTTTTAAAAGTAAAATAATTAGATAAATTATGGTTTTGGTCCCTATGGTTTTGGTCAATATCATTCAATGATTTTCTAAAAAAAAGTAACACATAGCAGAATAGGAGCATGTCACAGGTCAAGCCACGTCAGTAGTTAACGATGTTAAGATCTAGGGGCAAAATAGAACACGAAAAAAAGTGCATGAGACACATTGAACGCGCAGAAACTATAAACCCCACATTGACAAATTTGGTAAAGTATAGAGCGCATTTGTGTCATTATCCCTATAAAGATTATTATTCAATAATAACTAAGAAATATAACATCATTGTAACGACTAAAAAATCCGAATTCGAAGTTTACCACTTTTTGAAAAAATTTAGTTTTAGGGAAATTTCATGTAACACCCTCAACCCGAATGTCACATTTGGGTCTTAAGCCCAACCTGTCTCCATAAAATTTTCAACCTAGTTTAGCCCAAATCACATCCATTTCTATAAAACCCATTAATTTCAAATATTTAAACATAGATAAATAGATAAAAACGTTACATGGGAGCTCCCATTTAAACTACATGATTAAAAGCATTTGAATCGCGATTTAAAATCCAAAATAAGAGTTACAATACAAACATAGGGTCTTACGAATACATAGCCCAATATAATCTAAGTATTGTACTCGGAACAAGTCGATGCTGAAGTCCTACTCCGATGGTGCTCCAACAATGCACGCCAAACTACTAATCTGCGAACGGAAACAACAATTCTGAACGCTAGCTAGCGAAGCTGAGTGGATACACTTCCACTTAACCATGATTCATGCAAATAACAAATATGAGCATGTAGCTAAAGATGATGACATAAAAATACAATAACATTTGGCGTTACCTCTAGCCGCCCAAACACAAAGAAAACAACAAAGAATGCATTAATCTCACAAAGCACATATGCATCATACCAACAAACCTGGAGTGAGGCTTAGTGTCACACAACGACGACAATGGAGTTTTTCAGGGTTTACTCAAGAGAAATTGGACCTAAAGAACAGAAGGAGAAAAGCATGGGCTTCGTTTTGGTGACAGCGACAATCAATGAAGATGTTGACACTGTTATTGGTGGTAACGAGCATCGACGACTATGAGATTTCAAGAGTAAATAAATAAGCTTTTTAATTTTTTTGAAAGAAAGGGAAATAGAATAGGAAAAACTAGAGGATATGAAGGAAAACAATTGGTGCGAGTTAGTTTAACCTGATTTGATCTGGTTCGAGCCAGCTCCATCAAGCCAGGTGAAGGGCGATGGCTATTGGGTTTTATGGGTGAGAATAAGAAAGGAGAAGGAGAGGAAGAAGAGAAAAAATTATAGAAAAAAAGAAAAATGAAGTTGAAAAAAATTATACTTCTAAAGTAAAATAATTGGATAAATTTTGGTTTGGTCCCTAAGGTTTTGTTCAATATCATTTAATTATTTTTTAAAAAAGTGACACGTGGCAGAATAGGAGGATGCCACTTGTCAAGCCACATTAGCAATTAACGGTGTTAAGATCTGGGGGCAAAATAGAACACGAAAAAGAAGCAAAGGGGGCACATTGAACATGCATAAACTATAAACCCTAAATTGATAAAGTTGGTAAAGTACAAGGGGCATCTGTGCCAATATCCTTATAAAGATTATTATTCAATAATAACCAAGAAATGTAACATCGTTGTAACGACTAAAAATTCGAATTCAAAATTTCCCGCTTCTTCTTAAAATATTTTGGTTTTGGGGTAATTTCTCGTAACACCCCAAGCCGAATGACACATTTGGGCCTCAAGCCCAACCCGTCTCCATAAAATTTCCAACCTAGTTTAGCCCAAACCACACCCATTTCTATAAAACTATTAAGTTCAAATATTCAACATAGATAAATAGATAAAACGTTACATGTGAGCTCCATTTAAAATACATGATTAAAAGCATTCGACTCACAATTTAAAATCCAAAATAAGAGTTACAATACAAACATAGGATCCTACGAATACATAGCCCAATATAATCTAAGTACTGTACTCGGAACAAGTCGATGTTGAAGTCCTACTCCGATAGTGCTCCAACAATGCACGCCAACCTACTAATCTGCGAACGGAAACAATAATTCCGAATGCTAGCTAACGAAGCTAAGTGGATACTCTTCCACTCAACCATGCTTCATGCAATTCACAAATATGAGCATGTAGCTAAAAATGATGACATGGCAATACAATAACATTTGGCGTTACCTCAAGACGCCCAAACACTTAGAAAACAACAAAGGATGCATTAATCTCACAAAGCATATATGCATCATACTAACAAACCTGGAGTAAGGCTCAGTGTCACACAACTACGATAACGGAGTTTGTTAGAGGTTTACTCAAGAGAAATTGCACCCAAAGAACAGAAGGAGAAATGCTTGGGCTTCGTTTTTGTAACCCCCTCGACCCGGCCTAGCCGCAAGACCGAACCAAACGGATCACACGGGGAATATTGAAGTAAACCGGGAAAGTTTACCTCAATAAACAACCTTTTTTTTCTTTTATCTTGTCTAGATGCAATTTAGATTTCTCACGTGTACGTACACAAGCGGCGGATACAAAACAATACAATCGTCTTCCGATTAAGGCCGAACAAGGTTTAGGGACCATTTGTAATTTTGATAAACTTTTAGGGCTTTAACCAAATTAAAATTGCCAATCTTCAATTAGAATCAATACATATCTACTGGTGAAATTTAAGCTCAAAAAGACATTTACAACTCACTCAATTACATGTGAGAAAACATGGACCAAAATGCAAGAAATTAGAACTCGGGACAATTCAAAAATAGGACCAAGGGTCAAGTGTTTCGAAACAGAGGACTCTGTATCGGAACGACTGTAACGCCCCGGTTTTGGGCTTAGGAGTTTTGGGCGTTGACCGGTTGGTCAAAGTGCTGTTCGAATCTTAAGGGGTTAAATTAGGAAAGCCTAGTTCGGGTTGCATTAAAAATATGGAAAAATGTTCTAAAATCATCTTTTAATATAATTAGATGAACTGTGAAAACAATTTTGGAAAATGAGTTTTGGAAGTGTGACATTTTGGCTAGTGACCAAAATGTAATTTTCGCAAGTTTGGTGGCTGTTTTAAAAAGGATTGGAACTTTGAATCTTTAAGGAGCTATTAATCCAAAAGTGATTTCTCCAGATTTTTCTAAGATATTTAGAGTTATAATTCTGATTTTTAAAGTGAATCAAAAGGAGGGAAAAACTCATTTGGCATTTTCTCATCTAACTTCCAATTTTCTTTCTCTCTTTTTCTCTCAACCCAAACACTCCATTTCCAGGGAAGTGATTCTGATTTTCTCACCTAAATTCCTCCTTTCAACTCTCATTTGATTGCAAATCATTGTATCTTCAAAACCTCTTCAATTGCTACAAGTTTCATCAAGGATTTTCATTCCAAAAAGTGGAGAAACACAAGTTTGGAGGTAAGAACGCCCTTCTCCTCTAAACTATCAGTTCTTTACTGAAATTCCTAAGTTTTCAATCCTAAATTGAAGTTTAATTAAAGGTTTTAAAGTGTTGAATTGGATCTTGGCTTATTATGCAAGATTTTGATGATTTTTGGTGATTTTCGTTAGATCTGAGTAATCTGTGATTTAAGAGATGTTTTTGATGTTAAATGATCTCTAAAATGATGTGGAATTGAGTTTTGATTGATGCAATCCCGGATAGGTTGAGTTTCCTAAGTTTAGCTTGTGTTTTAAGGTAGTTTTTGAGGTGATCTTGGTGATCTGGTGTTGCTGGAGGTATAAGGTTGTTATTAGGTTGTTTTTAGATGTTATTTGATGTTAATGGAAGTGAGGTTTTGCTGGTTTATGGCTGGGCTTTGTTTAGAAGTGGTTTGGATGCATTTTCGGTTGTGTTTGGTGGCCGAAAATGGAGGTTGGGTGAGAGCAGCGAGTTTAGGTGCTTTCATTGAAGCAATTAATGCATGATGATGCATTAATCCTCTGCTTTGATGTGTTGAAACAGGGGAGGCATCATTGGATCCAAGTTTGGTTGATCCGGAAGCTTGTTTTGGTGCTTTGGCTTGAAGCAAAGTGGAAATTGGTGAGTGCAATTGTGGAATTGGATTTCCAGCTTTTTAAACCAAGGTTTGAAGGTTTTGGGAGCTTAGTTTAAGTCTAAACAACTTTGCTAAGCTCAAGTGTAAGTTTTCGGATTTTCTCTCTAGTGGTGGCCATGACTTGATGTTTTGCAAAGTGATGATTTGCATGTTTTGATTACTGTTTTGAAAGCATGTTTTAGCATGGATTTTGCTGATGATATAAGCCATATGTTGTAGGTAACTCTAGATGAGAGTACCTTGCTTTTATACATTGTTTAAATGTGGAATAATGCTTTAAAATGCATGATGAAATTGGCTTGGATTAAATGCTTTAAAACAGTGGATTAAATGATGATTATGATGTATATTGGGAAGTGATGTTTGAAAATGTTAAGGTCACTAAGGTGGTTAAAAGTCCTTGAGTGAGCCTTGTTACTTATGAACATCAAGGTGGTTAAAAGTCCTTGGATGGTTCATGTTGCGGACACTAAGGTGGTTAAAAGTCCTTAGGTGATCCTTCCATGGTGTTTAAAAGTCCATGGGCCAAGGTGTTTAAAAGTCCTTGGGGCCAAGGTGTTTAAAAGTCCTTGGGGTGATTCAAGCATCGGACACAAAGGTGGTTAAAAGTCCTTGTGTGGTCCTATTTCATGGTGTTTAAAAGTCCATGGCCAAGGTGTTTAAAAGTCCTTGGGAAAGTTGTTGAACTTGTTTTATGAAATGAAATGTATCACTTGAGCCAATATGACATGTTAAGTATGTAAGAAGCATGAGATGCTTGTTTTGATATATGATATGAAGCATGTGATTGCTTGATTTAAAGTTTGCTTTTGAGCATGTGCAAGGATTGGTTTTAAGCATGATTTATAAATGGTTTTAATTGCATTATTGAATTGTTTTAATGAGCATGCCTCACTAAGCTTTTGCTTACGCTCTCTACGTTTTCTTAATTCAATAATGCAGAGCATTAGAGTACCTTAAGGGCTGCAAGGAAGGGCAAGCAATCAAGTTCAAGAGAAGCTCTAAGTATGGAAGGTTTTGTTAAACATTTAGCTTTTGTATGTTTTGGCAATGGGGGACCAATGTGTATGTTTTGGGAGGTGTTTGAGACTCCCTAAGTATGTCGAATGTTGTTTAAAATGCTGGTTTTGGATTGAGACCTTATATGCTTGTTTTGGAAGTTTGATGCTTGAGTAGCTAGCTTGTGTAGGAAGCATGACCTTTGAATTGGGGCTTTTTACATATGATGTTGGTTTGTTGATTTGATGATTCCTACAAGTCTTATATATGTTTAATTGCATGCTGGTAAAGTTTGGTGATGTTTGGAGCATGTTCGAATGTTCAATTGCATGATTTGGTATGCTTGTTTGCTGAAATCTGAGCAGGCGTTTCGGAACAGTATGCACCGTTTCGGAACGGGTCCCTTGCACGAACCCAGGCGTCCGAAACGGTGTGCACCGTTTCGAAACGGTTTGCCCTCTGCCGAGCCACGTTCCGGAACCCGTTTCGGAACGGCCCGTGTTTCGGAACAGGGTCAACCTGTTTCGGAACGGTCGACCGTTGGGGGCTGACATTAGCAGTTATATGTTTTGAATTGTTTGCATTTTGGTCCCGAATCTTGTATGACCAATTGCATGAGCTGTGGATGTCCTTTTGAGTTGAAATTTCACAGAGAAGCATGAAACCTGACTAATTTCAAGATGGTAACTTCAATTTGGGTTAAGTCCTTTTATTTATCTGAAATTACCATTTGGTCCCTAAAGTTGTAATTTGTTCAATTGGGTCCCTGTTTGATCTCTGATGTTTGTGATCTTTTAGTATGTTGTTTGTATGATCACACATAGGTTAAATGTGCATCTAGATAAGATTTAAAAGAAAAAAAAGGGTCGTTAATCCAAGTTGACTTTCGGGTTGACTTTGGTTTTCCCCGTGTGACTTTCTTAATTCGGGTCAACCGTCTAGGCCGGGTTAAGGGGGTTACATTTGGTGGTATCAGAGCTGAGTTTGCGAGTAATTGGGAATGAATGTATGCATGATTGATGTATGTAAGTTATGTATGCTTGTTATTTGGAAGCATGATCAGTGGCTTGAGATGTTGATGCAATTGAGATGTATGCTTGATGTTGCATGTTGAGGGTACCCATTGCCAAACAAAAGCTAATGAAATGAGTTGATTTTAATGAAATTGAGCTTGAATACTTGGATTGCTTACCTTGCTGGGCCTGACTTGTTTTATTTGCATTGTTGTTGCATGGTAAAAGTATGGCACCACGTAGAGAGTTACGCGGTAGTGTGCGAGCTACGGCTCCCAACGAGAATGAGAATGAAGAGCACACTGGTAGTGCTGTGTTACCCCCTCCTCCGCCTGGTGGTGGTGCTGGAGGTGAACGAGCTGAAGCTGCAGCTGGTGCTGGAGCTGCTGGACCAGAGGTTGGTCAGGGGCAAGCTATGCCTGACATGTCTATGCTGGTACAAGCTATTGCGGGTGCTTTTCGAGCAGCAGTAGCTGGAGCTCAAGGAGCTGGGCATCAGGGAGATGCTGGAGTCAGATTGCCTTTGGAGCGTCTGCGCAGTCTTGGAGGGACTGAGTTTAGAGGTTTGTCAGCCGAAAGTTCTGAGGCTTGGCTGGAGAGTACCAAGCGTATTTTGGGTCAGATGAGCTGCACGGATGTGCAAAAGTTGGGCTGTGTTGTGTCCTTGCTGCAGGACGATGCTTATACATGGTGGACGACCACCATAGCTGGGATGGCTGAAGCTGATGTTACCTGGACATTCTTTCAGAATGTGTTTAAGAGGAGATATCTGGGAGTGAGATACCTGGATGAGAAAAAGCGGGAATTCATGTCTCTTACCCAAGGGAGCATGAGCGTGGCTGAGTACGAAGTACAGTTCGTACGCCTCAGTTAGTATGCACCGGAGCTGATACCTGATGAGCGAGAGAGGTGCGAAAGGTTCCGCTATGGCTTGGTGACGGAAGTAAAGACCTACATGTTGGCAGCTAAGTACAATGATTTTGATGTTTTGGTGGGCCGAGCCAAAGACATTGAGATGAACCTGAGTTTGTCTGCTAGAGGTGCTGGAGCAAGTGCTGGGAAGAGATTAGCCAAGTATAGTTCCGGAGGTGGACGGAACAAGAGGGGACGCGATCAGAAGTATCAGTCCTCAGCCAAGAGAGGTGGAGGTGCACCTGCTAGAGGAGGCTTTGCTAGGGCTGAGCCTAGTGCTTGCTGGATTTGTGGTTCTCGTGGTCACATGAAGCGTGACTGTCCTCGTGCTGTGAGGGAGGTGCAAGCTCCTGTTGTGGCAGCTGGTAATGCTGGTGGAAATGGGTGCTGGAACTGTGGTTCTGTTGATCATCTGAGACGTGATTGTCCGAGGTTGGCTGGTGGCCAAGATCGTGCTCCTGTTGTTGCAGCACCGCAGAGAGGTCGTGGGCGCGGCCGTGGTAATTTCCAGAGGCGTGAGGAAGGTGGCCGAGGAGTAGCTCATGTTGTAGCTATTCAGCCTGAAGGTGGAGGCCAAGCGAGGGTGTATGCTCAGCGCGAGGGAAGGAATGATGCAGATGTGATTGCAGGTACCTTTACTTTGCAATCTTTGTCATTGCTATCTTTGATTGATTCTGGATCTACGCATTCATACATTTTGCGTGAGCATGCTGAACTGCTTGGTTTGCCTGTTGAGTCTTTGGATGTTGGTGTTCGTGTCACTAGTTCTTTTGGTGAAACTGTTGTGACTCGTAAGCTTTATAGAAGATGTCCTTTGGTTGTTCAAGAGCATGTCTTTCATGTTGATCTTATGGAGTTGCCCTTCTATGGTTTTGATGTGATCCTTGGTATGGATTGGCTTGCTGAGCATCGTGCTGTTGTGGATTGTGAGAATAAGCGAGTTTCGCTTAAGCTTGCGGATGATTATGAAGTGGTGGTGGTTGGTGAGAATGTGAAGTTTCTTGCCAATGTTGTGTCTACCTTGGAGGCGAGCAGGATGCTGAGGCAGGGTTGCGAAGCTTACCTAGCTTTTGTGATGAATCCTAGCTCTAAGGAGCTGAGGGTGCAAGACATCCGTGTTGTGAAGGAGTTCCCTGGTGTTTTTCCTGAAGAGTTGCCTGGTTTACCTCCTAGTCGCGAGGTGGAGTTTGGGATTGAGCTGTATGAGAATACAACTCCTGTGTCCATTACTCCCTATAGAATGGCACCTAAGGAGCTGAAGGAGCTGAAGACGCAGTTGCAAGAGTTGCTTGATCGTGGTTTCATCCGGCCGAGTGTGTCGCCTTGGGGTGCTCCTGTCTTGTTTGTGAAGAAGAAAGATGGCACTATGAGGATGTGCATTGATTACCGTCAGCTGAACAAGTTGACCATCAAGAATCGGTATCCTTTGCCGAGGATTGATGATCTCTTTGATCAATTTCGGGGAGCTGCTGTGTTCTCTAAGATTGACTTGAGGTCAGGGTATTATCAATTGAAGGTGAAGGATGTGGATGTGCCTAAAACAGCTTTCAGGACAAGGTATGGGCATTATGAGTTCCTTGTGATGCCGTTTGGGTTGACAAATGCTCCTGCTGCTTTCATGGACATGATGAATCGTGTTTTTCATGAATACCTAGACAAGTTCGTTGTGGTTTTCATTGATGATATCCTCGTGTACTCGCGTACTGAGGAGGAGCACGAAGAGCATTTGAGGGTTGTGCTGCAAGCCTTGTTGGAGAATCAGCTTTATGCTAAGCTGAGCAAGTGTGAATTTTGGAAGCTTTTGCTTACGCTCTCTACGTTTTCTTAATTCAATAATACAGAGCATTAGAGTACCTTAAGGGCTGCAAGGAAGGGCAAGCAATCAAGTTCAAGAGAAGCTCTAAGTATGGAAGGTTTTGTTAAACATTTAGCTTTTGTATGTTTTGGCAATGGGGGACCAATGTGTATGTTTTGGGAGGTGTTTGAGACTCCCTAAGTATGTCGAATGTTGTTTAAAATGCTGGTTTTGGATTGAGACCTTATATGCTTGTTTTGGAAGTTTGATGCTTGAGTAGCTAGCTTGTGTAGGAAGCATGACCTTTGAATTGGGGCTTTTTACATATGATGTTGGTTTGTTGATTTGATGATTCCTACAAGTCTTATATATGTTTAATTGCATGCTGGTAAAGTTTGGTGATGTTTGGAGCATGTTCGAATGTTCAATTGCATGATTTGGTATGCTTGTTTGCTGAAATCTGAGCAGGCGTTTCGGAACAGTATGCACCGTTTCGGAAAGGGTGCCTTGCACGAACCCAGGCGTCCGAAACGGTGTGCACCGTTTCGAAACGGTTTGCCCTCTGCCGAGCCACGTTCCGGAACCCTTTTCGGAACGGCCCGTGTTTCGGAACAGGGTCAACCTGTTTCGGAACGGTCGACCGTTGGGGGCTGACATTAGCAGTTATATGTTTTGAATTGTTTGCATTTTGGTCCCGAATCTTGTATGACCAATTGCATGAGCTGTGGATGTCCTTTTGAGTTGAAATTTCACAGGGAAGCATGAAACCTGACTAATTTCAAGATGGTAACTTCAATTTGGGTTAAGTCCTTTTATTTATCTGAAATTACCATTTGGTCCCTAAAGTTGTAATTTGTTCAATTGGGTCCCTGTTTGATCTCTGATGTTTGTGATCTTTTAGTATGTTGTTTGTATAATCACACATAGGTTAAATGTGCATCTAGATAAGATTTAAAAGAAAAAAAGGGTCGTTAATCAAGGTTGACTTTCGGGTTGACTTTGGTTTTCCCCGTGTGACTTTCTTAATTCGGGTCAACCGTCTAGGCCGGGTTAAGGGGGTTACAACGACTGTTTCGAAATGAGGTTGACCGTTTCGATATGTGGATGCGTTTCAAAACCCCAAGAGACATGTTTCGATATGTTGGTTCATAGAGGCAAATTGTTCCGGAACGAGCCTCACTGTTCCGAAACACCATGGCCATTACAGGCCACCGTTCCAAAACAGGTAAGGGCGTTCCGAAACGCCTGGGCCTGTAACTTTCAAAAATGCTGGTTTAAATCTAGTTTTAACCTCCAGAACCATCCCGACACATGCCTTAATACACAACATAAATACACATCAATGGCCACTAACACGAAGCACAAGCTACAACATAGCATCATTCTTGCAAGTTATGGGACTAAAGGTATGCTTCCTAGATGTCAAAAACACCAAAAGACTAAAAACCAATTTCAAGCACAAACCAATACTCAATGGCCATTTACAAAACCAAATATGCATCATAAACTTGCTCAAAACCAGAAATCAACAAATCATTAACATTCAAAGCATCAGACACCCCCATTGCCCTTATTACACTAGTTCAAAAGCTCAACATACTTTTAGTAAAATGTCTTGGTATGGTTCCTTCAAGACGCTGCCTCCAAAAGTCTAATCATCTACATTGGTGAAACAAAGAGAGCATAAGCATACAAGTTTAGTGAGAATTGCTCAAACCACAAACATCATCAATGCACAAAATCATTTTCCGCTCATTCCAAAACTGTCATGCCTTTCCTAGCAAACCATGCACTTTAATTTCAAAATCATTGTTTTAAACATCATGCCACATGATCAAATCAAAATCAACAATTAAACCATTGCTTTTCATTTACCAAGCCTTCAAGCATAAACACCATTATGCTAAGCTTAAACCAAAACATTCATTTCTCAAACCATGCATTAGAAACAATTTCCACATTATACAAATCCATTATATTGGCTCTCAAGTGATAACAACAAATTTAAAATCAAAATACCGAATACACGGATTACCAAGGGTTGTCCTACACCCTTCATACACTTTACCGACATCTCAAGGCTCACAAACGAGAGCGACCCTCCATCGTTGTGACACCCGTGGTGAAGTATTCGGTACAATCACAACCCCTCAACACCACTCATCGGTAAATGTATAACCCACTAACGAGAGACGAGACGTACACAAAGTTCGCACCCGAGAGCTACCCTCAACCGTTGCAACCTTAAACAATCATCAATCGTTAGGGTACTTGGATAGAGTATTCGATACAATCACAACCCCTCAACATCCAATGCAACTTGTTTATAGTGCACTCAATCCTATAGCCGGCTATCTATATACAATTTCATTTATAAAACACTTTAAACCACATCACTTGCCAATATAGTCCATAAAACATGCATATCTCACTGTTTTTAAAACGCATTCATGATAAGCCATCAACAAGCATTAAACCATGCTTAAAACCTCATGCATTAACATATGCATACAAGGACCACTTACCTAGTGCATCCTTAAACCACATGGCATCATCATACACACTTTATAATCTCAAAACATGCTTTAAAACAGTAAGTGAATGCATTTAAAATCAAGTGCAACCAAAGGCTCAAAACTAGCACAACCGAGGGAGAAATTTCGATTTACTTACCTCTAAACTTAATAAAGCATTTCAAGCTCTTATTAAGTTCCCAAAACCTTTTCTAAAACATTTCCACGATGGAAAACCAAATTCCACTCACTGCCGATGCAGCTTACGGCCTTCCGAAGCTTCCAAAAACACCTCATTTGCTTCCAAATTATTATCCCATATTTTCAACATATCAAACAGAGGTTCAATGCATTAGGATGCATCCAAAACCCCAGCACACACAAGAAATCCCGCAGCTCTGCGCTAAAGCAACAAAACACCCATCCGAAACAACCGAAAACTCAATCGAATGATCACAAACCTCATCCCAGCCATTACCCAACTCATCCAAAACAATCTAAGCATTAATCAACATCCAAAAACAACCTAAAACCATCCTCATACCTCCAGCAACTTGAAATCCGCAAAACACCCCAAAAGCTCACCCAAAAACACTTCAAAAACTAAGGATCTCATGGATTTTGGGATCTATATGATTAAGACTCCAGTTGAACACCAAAAAACACTCAAAACTCATTTAGAAACAATCTAAAAACATTTAAATCAATCAAAGTCCGAAAATCACTTTTTAAACCAATTTTCATCAAGATTTCAAGATTTTAATACTCTAACAACAAAACCTCAATTAAAAGCAGCATTAAATAGTCAAATATCTTTGGAATTTCATTAAAGAACTTAGATTAGAGGGAAAGCATGAAAATTACCTCCAATCCTTGCTTCTCCTTTAATTTGGAAAGTTTTACTTGAAGGGAAATGGAAGAAATCAATGGAGAAAGATAGAAATCAAAAAGAGAATTTGAGAGCAAAATATTTCTGGAAAATTGAGAGAAAATGGAAAGTATTTGCCTGAAGCAAAAGTGGGAAATGAAAGCTCGTCAATTTTTTCCATTAACCGTTTAACCAACTTCTTTAATTAATTAAATTAAAAAGCCTAAAATTTTAATAGCATTTAAAACACATGCCAAATTAGGGAAAAGTCATAATTGCCAAGTAGCTCCCTAAAGATTCTAAGATTTTTTACTCTTCTTGAAAAACCATTTTCCTAACTTTTACATTTTGGTCACTACCCAAAATGTATACTTTCAAAAACCCGATTTGTAAAATTGATTTGACCAACCTCTTAAACATTATTTTAGAGGATTTTAGAAATTTTTATCACGTTTTTATCCTATCCCAAACTCCAATCTCCCTAATCCACCTTTTAGTGGTTCGAACAACCGTCACCGGTTCCACCGGCCCAACCCGACTTGGCAAAATACCTAAGCCCAAAATCGGGGCGTTACATCTCTCCCCCACTTAGGAAATTTCGTCCTCGAAATTTTACCTGTAGGAAAAAGATGTGGGAATTGCCTCAGCATGTCCGCTTTGCTTTCCCACGTGGCCTCCTCAACTCCTCGATGTCGCCACAACACCTTCACAAGCTCAATCGTCTTGCCACGTAGAACTTTGCTACTCGCATCAAGAATCTTCACCGGCTCCTCATCAAAGGACAAATTCAGATTCAACTCTATTTACTCAATCGACATCACATGCGAAGGATCTGATCTATATCTCCGCAACATAGATACATGAAACACATCATGGATCTTTTCCAACTCAGGAGGCAACCTCAACCAAAAATCCACAGGACCAACTCACTCCACAACCTCATAGGGTCCAATAAACCTCGGACTAAGCTTTCCCTTATGTCTTAACCTCATCACCTTCTTCCAAGGTGATACCTTAAGGAACACGCGATCTCCAAACGCAAACTCAACCTCTTTACGCTTTAAATCCGCGTAAGACTTCTGGCGATCCGATGCAGCCTTCAACCGCTCACTTATGAGCTTAACTTTTTCAGTTGTTCCTTTGAGCATATCCGGCAAGGAAAGCAACTTTTTCCCCGCTTCAGCCCAACAAAGAGGCGTTCTGCACTTTCTCTCATAAAAAGCTTCATACGGTGCCATTTAAATACTTTCTTGAAAGCTATTATTATAGGCAAACTCAACCAACGGCAAATGCTTCTCCCAATAACCCTGGAAATCAATCACACACCATCGCAACATATCCTCAAGCACCTGGATAACTCACTCTGATTGTCCATCCGACTGTGGATGATATGAAGTGCTGAAATTCAACCGCGTACCCAACGTCTGATGTAAACATTCCCAAAACCTCGCTATAAACCTCGAATCTATATCCGACACTATAGACTTGGGCACACCATATAAACGCACAATCTCAACAATATACAATTCTTCTACCTTATCCAACGTATAGGTAGTATGCACATCCAAGAAATGTGCACAATTCGTAAGGTGGACCATAATTACCCACGTTGAGTTCTTCTTTGAGGGTGTCAAAGGCAACCCGGATACGAAATCCATCGTAATCCTCTCCCACTTTCATTCTGATATCCTCAAAGGTTGTAACAAACTGGAAGGAAACTGATGCTCAGCCTTCACTCGCTGGCAAACCATACACTTGCTAACAAAATCTGCCACATCCTTTTTCTTCCCCACCCAATAGTACTCATCCTTTAAGCCACGATACATCTTGGTACTACCAGGGTGTGTAGAACTAATGTTTTGATATAATAAATGAAAAATGTTTTGGACTAATTTAAAAAGAATTTAAAACTTGGTTTTAAGTCCAAACAACTTGAATTTATGTTTGAGGTATTTTAAAAGATTTTTGGCAAGATTTTTCATGCTTTTAAACAACCAAACTTGTGTTTTCAAAGTGCCCGTACCGATACGGTCCAACCCGTATTGATACCTTTTCTGCCCAGTTTGGTTACTGCCAAAACCTATATCGAAACAGGCTTGGCCATTTTGATACGGAGAGGGGTCGTTTCGATACGTCTGGTAAGCGTACCGATCCCCATTTAACAACCCCAACATTCATATTTCCCAACAGTCTTTTAAACGTCATATCGTACCGATACGCCCTCAAGCATATCGATACGACTAGGCTGGCAATAGCCCAACAGCTAGTTTCTGATAAAGGCCGTACCGATATGGGTCCAAGCATATCGATATGGAAGGTTGCAGAACAACATTCATGAAGGGAAATAAAGTCCTCAACGGCTCCAAATCATTCCCAACGGCTAGTAACGGTTACAAACTCATTAAGGAGTATAAAAGAGACCTCCAAGCAACAAGTAATGGTAAATGCTTCAATTGTCAATCAACAAATGATCAAAAAGTGTCTTTGTACTTAAATTGTCAATTCTTGTATAGACAAACACTAGTGAGCCAAAATTGTCAAAATTGCTCAGGAGTTTTAGGTTTTAGGTGAGTGCTTTTATTGTGTAAACAAACACCTATTAGAGGGATTTGTGTTTGCTTTACTTATCTCTTCTAAAGAGGGTTTTATTAAGGCTTTGGGTAGAAAGCTTGATCGGTGTATGAGGGTTTCCTCAGTGTAGAAAATGGGGCGAATCAAGCACCTTACAACTCAACAATTGGTTTCAGAGCTTGGCTCAATCGAAGAGGATTAACATCTTATTGAGAAGATTCAGCAAGCTCGATCATCATTTCACCAACCGGCTCAAATGGCGCAATCCATCGACAAACCACCTTTCTTCGACGGAACCTACTAAGCCCATTGGAAGATAAAGATGAAGTTCTTCATCAAGTCTAGAGACTACAAGCTATGGGACATAGTTGAAGATGGTCCGTTCGTGCCTCAACTAAGCAAAGCGGAGTGGAGTGCTGACAATCGCAAGAAGATGAAGCTTAATTGCAAAGCCTTGCACATCAAGATTGGACAAGCTTGAAGTCACGTACGAGGGAACCGATGAAGTTAAGGAGACCAAGATTGGACTCCTCACCTTAGAGTATGAGAACTTCAAGATAGATCTAGAAGAGAACATCAAGAAGATGTTTGTTAGGTTCTCCACTATCACCAATGGTCTCAAAGGATATGGAGAAGCCATCTCGAAGGAAAAGCTTGTCCGAAAGCTCATCTACTCACTTCCCGAGTCTTGGGACTCAAAGAGGACCGCCATCATCGAAGCAAAAAATTTGAAGACCTTGAAACTTGATGAACTCATGAGGTCACTCCTTACTCATCAAATCATGAAGAAGAATAAAGAAGATGAGAAGAAGAGGGAAGGAATTAGAGCTATGGGAGAGAAGAAACTCAAGGGGCTTGGCATCAACACCAATTCCATTGCTCTCAAATCCTCCACTTGCCATCATATTGATTCAAGTGAAGAGGAGGATGAAGAAGAAGAGATAGTTCATCTCTTTAAGAAGTGTGCCCCATTCACAAAGAAAGCCTTGAGAGAGCTTGAACGAGAATCTATGTAAAAGGAGAGGGCAAACACTTCAAGCCATAAGAAGAAGGCATATTTGGCTACTTCGAGTGATGAGGACTCCACCAACGATGAACAAGCCAACCTTTGCTTTATGGCCATCAAAGAAGATTCAAGGGTAACTTCTAATTCATCTACTTTACGTTCTTACTCTTTTGATGAATTACAAGATGCCTACGATGATTTGGTTTTAGAGTTTAAAAATCACATTTTGAAAAACAATAAATTGATTTCAAAGTTAAAAATTCAAAATGATTTGATTTCTAAAACCAAACTTGAACTTGAAGCAACACTCGAAGAGTTTGAACTAAAATGTTTTGATTTACAAAATTCGCTTCAAAAAGTTCAAGAAGAAAAAGATTTGATTTCCAAAGAGCTTGAAAAAAAATAGTTTTGGAAAATCAAATTTTTATGTAAGACAATCTAGTGCCCCTAGATTTGTAAACGGTAAATGTTTTAGAAGTGTTTGGGTCCCAAAAGGACTAGCCACTTCAACTAAAAAGGATGACATTGAAAAATGGATTCCAAAAGAGACTAAGTTTTGTGCTACTAACGTTTATGGATCCAAAGCAATTTGGATACCAAAAATCACTTGATTTTCTTTTTCTAGGTGTGATGGAGAGTGATCAACAAGTCAAACTTTGAAGGGGAGCTCCATGCACACAAGGAAGAACACTTGAAGAAGGAAGGCTTCACATCCTCCCTTGAGTTCAAGTGAGGTAAAATCTAGTTGTTTTTGCTTTTATTTTATTTATTTTCATTTATGTCAACTAGATGATCATATATGTTGGACTAACACTTTTAATGATGCTTTGAGAAATGGTTTGAAAAATTGAATTTTCAAATGAATAAGGGAGAGCTTTATTTGATTTCATATCTTTAATCTCTTATTCACAATTTTAAAGTTAAATGGGGAGAATCCCAAACAATTTATCAAGTTGATTTTATTATATCAAATAAATGGAGATTGTAAAACTAATGTTTTGATATAATAATTGAAAAATGTTTTGGACTAATTTAAAAAGAATTTAAATCTTGGTTTTAAGTCCAAACAACTTGAATTTATGTTTGAGGTATTTTAAAAGGTTTTTGGAAAGATTTTCACGCTTTTAAACAACCAAACTTGTGTTTTCAAAGTGCCCATACCGATACGGTCCAACCCGTATCGATACCTTTTCTGCCTAGTTTGGTTACTGCCAAAACTCGTATTAAAACAGGCTTGGCCGTTTCAATGCGGAGAGGGGTCGTTTCGATACGCCTGGTAAGCGTACCGATCTCCATTTAACAACCCCAACGGTCATATTTCCCAACAGTCTTTTAAAACATCATATCGTACCGATACGCCCTCAAGCGTATCGATACGCCTAGGCTGGCAAGAGCCCAACAACTAGTTTCTAATGAAGGCCATACCGATACGGGTCCAAGCGTATCGATACAGAAGGCTGCATAACAACATTATTGAAGGGAAATAAAGTCCTCAACGGCTCCAAATCATTCCCAGTGGCTAGTAACGGCTACAAACTCATTAAGGAGTATAAAATGGACCTCCAAGCATCAAGTAATGGTAAATGCTTCAATTGTCAATCAACAAATGATCCAAAATAGTCTTTGTACTTAAATTGTCAACTCTTGTACAGACAAACACTAGTGAGCCAAAATTGCTCAAGTTTTTTAGGTTTTGGATGAGTGCTTTTATTGTGCAAACAAACACCTATTAGAGGGATTTGTGTTTGCTTTACTTATCTCTTGTAAAGAGGGTTTGATCATGGCTTTGGGTAGAAAGCTTGATCGGTGTATAAGGGTTTCCTTCTAAGTGTTGAGTGTCTAAAAGTCCTATATTTTACCCCTCATTTATCTTTATTTTTGCTGCATTCAAGCATGTTTAATTGTATTTTAGGCTAGTTTTTGCATTTACATCACATTTAGATAAAACTGCACAAATGCTGCTGAAATTGGTCACTTTTGCAGGTATCTGCCGTGGCAGCATCGAAGGCAGCTGAGGAGCAGAGGCGAGTTGCAGAGTAGGAACTTAAGAAACGAGGTATGTGGTCTGCCGTGACCACTGCTGTGGCAGAAGGGGTGACAGTGAACACACCTAAGGTGGAAAACACGAAATGGAGATCGACAGATAGAGGATTTCAAGCCGGACTATCGTGGGCCACTCGACTATTTTTGGAGACTAGAAGCAGAAGGAGTTGTATTGAAGCAGTTCCTGTTACCACCAAGAACGCTGCCGCCGTAGAATGTCGTCCGGACAGTAATACGCTGACATAGTCAAGATTGGTGTCGTTTGATAGAGGACATTTTTTGAGTCCATTAAGCCCAATCTTCAATTTTTTGAGGTCGGGAGCGGAGCATAGAGCTGATCAAGGATCGATAAGTAAAGTAACTTATCTTTACTTAGTGAACAATGATTTCTACTCCAAGAAGGATTTCTATTCCAAGAAGAACTTAGACTAGATCTTTGCCTATATATACCCATGTATGTAAGGGTATAAAGAGACATCTCATCCCATACCTCTCATATGAAAACCCTAGTCGTTTCTCTTTCTTCACCATGTTCTAAACCTCCCCTAGGGCAAAGGGTTGATATTGTAAAGTAGTTGTAAGGGTTGTTATGTTCTTAGGATTTTTCTGTTCAATGAAATAAAACTTCAAGTTTGCTTATTTTGGTTTCAACATCTTGCAAGAGTATCAGGAGAGCATTGTGAGATTATCTATTTACTTAATATTGGGAGAGTTAAGTATACGAAATGAGTAAGTGTGGGTTCTTCAGTTTATGGTTGAACTATCTCGGACCTAGGGATAGGACGAGGTTAAGAGGCTAAAGAAGAATTCATAAACATCGGTGTTCATACTTCGATTCATGCCGGGAGGTATCATCCAAGACGTGTTCGCCAACAAGCTTGGATCTAGGGATATGACAAGTAAATCCAGGGATTCTTGCTAAACTTGAAGAAACTGAGTTGCTTATTGCTGCCGCGACAGCAACGGACCACTGCCACGACAAATGCTACCGCGACAGGAGCCAGACACAGAACGGAAGTCCTTGAACAGTGCAATACCTGCACTACGGAGCAATTCAATTCATGCATGTTTTGTAATTCTGATTTTTTTTCTCTTTTACTTGATTTATTCATGACATTCTTTAATCAAATTATTAAAACTCTTTCTTTCTTTTGTGTAGATAGTTAAGGGATAGAAGTATTCCAATCCCTGTGGAGACGATATCCGATACTCTAGTATCACTTTACTACTTGTGTCGTGTACACTTGCACTATTTGCGATTGTTGCGTGTAAAATAGTCTATCACAATGGTAGTGCAAGTATACACGACGCAAGTAGTAAAGTGATACGAAGTATCGGATATCGTCTCCACAGGGATTGGGCTAATAGCTTCACCTTAATTCACTGCACGAAAGTAAAGAAAATAATTGAGAAAGTTGTCACGAGAATAATGAAGTAAACGTAAATAAAAGAATAAAAATAGCAAGATAGAGAGAATGGGCTGGTATTGAATTGCTCAGTAGTGCAGGTATTGCAGAGTTTAGGAAATCCAGTTCTATCGTCGCTCCCGTCGCGGCAGCACCGGTCGCGGCAGTAGTCCGTTGATTGTCGCGACAGCAAACACTCAACTCAGTACTTCAAGTTTGGCAAGAATCCCATATGTGCCTTAGCCTATCCCTAGGTCCAAGTCTGACGATGATCACGTCTTTGATGATACCTCTCGGCGTGAATCGAAGGATGAACACCGATGTGTATGAATTCTTCTTTAGCCACTTAACCTCATCCTATCCCTAGGCCCGAGATAGTTCAACTATAAACTAGAGAACTTGCTCTTATTTCTTTCGTATACTTAACTCTCTCGATGCTAAGTAAATAGATAACCTCACAATGCTCTCCCGATGCTCTTGCAAGATATTAATAACCAAAATAAGAGAACTTGAAGTTTATTTTATTGAACTGAAAATTCCTAAAACAAAACAACCCTTGCAACTACTTTACAAATCAACCCGTGGCCCTAGGGGAAATTTAGAACATGATGGAGGGAAGGAAATCGGCTAGAATTTTTGGGAAGAAGCTAGGGTAATCGGTTATCGGTTATGCCCCTCTTGTACAGATTCCTTGTAACCACGGTCTCACCAAAGGAACTTGTTACTTGCATTCCTACATCTAGCATCTCAACAGGAATTTCAAGCAAATGCGCATGCTCACTCAAGATGTATGAATGCGTAGATCCAGAATCAATCAATGCTAACAAGGATAGGGATTGCAATGTGAAGGTACATGCAATCACATCAGTGTCGTTGCGCCCTTCGTGATTTGCATACACTCTCGTGGGACCACCTCCCTCTGGCTGAATAGAGACGACATGGGCCACACCTCTCTAACCATCCTCCCTTCTCTGGAAGTTTCCTCGGCCGCGCCCACGGCCTCTCTACTGTGCAAAAGCTGGTGTACGACCTTGACCACCTCCCGCTAACAGGGGACACTCACGCTTCATATGGTCAGCGGATCCACAGTGCCAACACGAATTAGCCTCAACTACCGGAGCCTGAACCTCACGAGCCGCACGAGTGTAGTCCCTCCTCAAGTGCTCTCGCGAACCACACGTCCAGCACGTGTTCTGTTCAGCTCTCTGCATGTTGCCCTGAACCGGTGCACCACGTCCAAAATTGCCACGCCTAGCCGCAGGCTGATACTTACGGTCCCGGTTCCTCTTGCTCTGCCCACCACTAGGGCCAGCATCCGCAGCTCTCTTACCCAGACTAGAACCACTCCCACTCAAATTCAGACCCAAGCTATGTTCTATATCCTTGGCCTGAGTCACGAGCACATCAAAATCTGTATAATCTGTCGCAAGCATATACGTCTTAACCTCCTGTACCAGGCCGTACCGAAAACGATCGCATTGATGCCTATAACTCGGCATCAGCTCTAGAGCATACTGACTCAACCATACCAATTGGACCTCGTACTCAGTTACAATCGTACTCCCTTGAACAAGAGACATAAACTCTCTCTTCTTATCATCCAGATACCTAACTCCAAGGTACTTCCTCTTGAAATTAGACTAGAAGAACGTCCAATATACCTCTTCCGGCTCCAAGGCTGCAGTCGCAGTAGTCCACCAGGTGTATGCATCAACATGCAATAACGATACTACACAACCCAATTTTCGTGCATCGTTGCTCCCCATCTGATCCATTATACGGATCGTACTGGCTAGCCACGCCTCAGATGCCTCGGGAGATAACCCTCGAACTCTACTCCTCATAAACTCCTCAACTGCTCCAATGGAAAACCCGCTTGCCCAGCAGCTGGAGCCTGAACATGCACTCCAGCAACAGAAGTCTGGAATGCCTCATTCATTACCTGCACCAGAGGCGTCAAATCTCCCAACACTGGACCAGCCTGTCCGTTTTGACTCTGCTCATCACCCCTAGGTGGTGGTGGTGGTGGAGGAGGAGGTAGATTTCCACCAAGTGGAATCTCATTTTCATGTTCACGATGTACCTCGGCAGGAGCTATCGCTCTAGAGCGCAACTCACGTCTCGGTCCCAATGTGCTAGTTATCATTAAAACATGAACATAAAACAAACAAATGATCAGGCCATCTCTTAACAAGGATTCCAAGACTTTCAAAACCAATTTAAACATTTTAATACGTAATAAGGAAATGGGCATTCCAATTTCCCCCTACATAGCACAAGGCATATCACATGCATACTTCAACATCGTATGACTCAAGCATCAGGATTCAGCTCAATCACAATCACATCCACATCAAATCATCATGTACATCATCACTATCACACATTCAGCAATAACATGCTTAAACATTCACCGGACAAAGGAAATAGCACCACAACATATAACCACATCACAAATCATTTACCCACAACTTACCACCATCCCAACCTTTCGAAACCTGGCTCTGATACCACCAAATGTAACCCCCTCGACTCAGCCTAGTCGCAAGACCGAACGGATCACACGGGGAATATTGAACTAAATCAGGATAGTTTACCTCAATAAATGACCCTTTTTTTCTTTTATCTTGTCTAGATTCAATTTAGATTTCTTACGTGTATGTGCATAAGCGGAGGATACAAAACAATACAATTGTCTTTCGATTAAGGCCGAACAAGGTTTAGGGACCATTTTGTAATTTTGATAAACTTTTAAGGCTTTAACCAAATTAAAATTGCCAATCTTCAATTAGAATCAATACATGTCTACTTGTGAAATTTAAGCTCAAAAAGACATTTACAACTCACTCAATTACATGTGAGAAAACATGGACCAAAATGCAAGAAATTAGAACTCGGGACAATTCAAAAATAGGACCAAGGGTCAAGTTTTTCGAAACAGAGGACTCTGTATCGGAACGGCCGTTTCGAAACGAGGTTGACCGTTTCGATATGCGGGTGCGTTTTGAAACCCCAAGAGACATGTTTCGATACGTTGCTTCATAGAGGCAAGTTGTTCCGGAACGAGCCTCACTGTTCCGAAACACCATGGCCATTACAGGCCACCGTTCCAAAACAGGTAAGGGCGTTCCGAAACGCCTGGGCCTGTAACTTTCAAAAATGCTGGTTTAAATCTAGTTTTAACCTCCAGAACCATCCCGACACATGCCTCAACACACAACATAAATACACATCAATGGCCACTAACACGAAACACAAGCTACAACATAACATCATTCTTGCAAGTTATGGGACTAAAGGTATGCTTCCTAGATGTCAAAAACACCAAAAGACTAAAAACCAATTTCAAGCACAAACCAATACTCAATGGCCATTTACAAAACCAAATATGCATCATAAACTTGCTCAAAACAAGAAATCAACAAATCATTAACATTCAATGCATCGGACACCCCCATTGCCCTTATTACACTAGTTCAAAAGCTCAACATACTTTTAGTAAAATGTCTTGGTATGGTTCCTTCAAGACGCTGCCTCCAAAAGTCTAATCATCTGCATTGGTGAAACAAAGAGAGCATAAGCATACAAGTTTAGTGAGAATTGCTCAAACCACAAACATCATCAATTCACAAAATCATTTTCAACTCTTTCCAAAACTGTCATGCCTTTCTTAGCAAACCATGCACTTTAATTTCAAAATCATTGTTTTAAACATCATGCCACATGATCAAATCAAAATCAGCAATTAAACCATTGCTTTTCATTTACCAAGCCTTCAAGCATAAACACCATTATGCTAAGCTTAAACCAAAACATTCATTTCTCAAACCATGCATTAGAAACAATTTCCACACTATACAAATCCATTATATTGGCTCTCAAGTGATAACAACAAATTTAAAATCAAAATACCGGATACACGGATTACCAAGGGTTGTCCTACACCCTTCATACACTTTACCGACATCTCAAGGCTCACACACGAGAGCGACCCTCCATCGTTGTGACACCCGTGGCGAAGTAATCGGTACAATCACAACCCCTCAACACCACTCATCGGTAAATGTATAACCCAGTAACGAGAGACGAGACATACACAAGGTTCGCACCCGAGAGCTACCCTCAACCGTTGCAACCTTAAACAATCATCAATCGTTAGGGTACTTGGATAGAGTATTCGATACAATCACAACCCCTCAACATCCCATGCAACTTGTTTATAGTGCACTCAATCCTATAGCCGGCTATCTATATACAATTTCATTTATAAAACACTTTAAACCACATAACTTGCCAATATAGTCCATAAAACATGCATATCTCACTGTTTTTACAACGCATTCATGATAAGCCATCAACAAGCATTAAACCATGCTTAAAACCTCATGCATTAACATATGCATACAAGGACCACTTACCTAGTGCATCCTTAAACCACATGGCATCATCATACACACTTTATAATCTCAAAACATGCTTTAAAACAGTAAGTGAATGTATTTAAAATCAAGTGCAACCAAAGGCTTAAAACTAGCACAACCGAGGGAGAAATTTCGATTTACTTACCTCTGAACTTAATAAAGCATTTCAAGCTCTTATTAAGTTCCCAAAACCTTTTCTAAAACGTTTCCACGCTGGAAAACCAAATTCCACTCACTGCCGATGCAACTTACGGCCTTCTGAAGCTTCCAAAAACACCTCATTTGCTTCCGAATTATTATCCCATATTTTCAACATATCAAACAGAGGTTCAATGCATTAGGATGCATCCAAAACCCCAGCACACATAAGAAATCCCACAGCTCTGCGCTAAAGCAACAAAATACTCATCCGAAACAACCGAAAACTCAATCGATTGATCACAAACCTCATCCCAGCCATTACCCAACTCATCCAACACAATCTAAACATTAATCAACATCCAAAAACAACCTAAACCCATCCTCATACCTCCAGCAACTTGAAATCCTCAAAACACCCCAAAAGCTCACCCAAAAACACTTCAAAAACTAAGGATCTCATGGATTTTGGGATCTATATGATTAAGACTCCAGTTGAACACCAAAAAACACTCAAAACTCATTTAGAAACAATCTAAAAACATTTAAATCAATCAAAGTCCGAAAATCACTTTTTAAACCAATTTTCATCAAGATTTCAAGATTTTAATAATCTAACAACAAAACCTCAATTAAAAGAAGCATTAAAGAGTCAAATATCTTTGGAATTTCATTAAAGAACTTAGATTAGAGGGAAAGCATGAAAATTACCTCCAATCCTTGCTTCTCCATTAATTTGGCAAGTTTTACTTGAAGGGAAATGGAAGAAATCAATGGAGAAAGATAGAAATCAAAAAGAGAATTTGAAAGCAAAATATTTCTGGAAAATTGAGAGAAAATGGAAAGTATTTGCCTGAAGCAAAAGTGGGAAATGAAAGCTCGTCAATTTTTTCCATTAACCGTTTAACCAACTTCTTTAATTAATTAAATTAAAAAGCCTAAAATTTTAATAGCATTTAAAACACATGCCAAATTAGGGAAAAGTCATAATTGCCAAGTAGCTCCCTAAAGATTCTAAGATTTTTTACTCTTCTTGAAAAACCATTTTCCTAACTTTTACATTTTGGTCACTACCCAAAATGTATACTTTCAAAAACCCAATTTGTAAAATTGATTTGACCAACCTCTTAAACATTATTTTAGAGGATTTTAGAAAAAAAATTTCACGTTTTTATCCTATCCCAAACTCCAATCTCCCTAATCCACCTTTTAGTGGTTCGAACAACTGTCACCGGTTCCACCGGCCCAACCCGACTTGCCAAAATACCTAAGCCCAAAATCGGGGCGTTACATCTCTCCCCCACTTAGGAAATTTCGTCCTCGAAATTTTACCTGTAGGAAAAAGATGTGGGAATTGCCTCAGCATGTCCGCTTTGCTTTCCCACGTGGCCTCCTCAACTCCTCGATATCGCCACAACACCTTCACAAGCTCAATCGTCTTGCCACTTAGAACTTTGCTACTCGCATCAAGAATCTTCACTGGCTCCTCATCAAAGGACAAATTCATATTCAACTCTATTTACTCAACCGACATCACATACGAAGGATCCGATCTATATCTCTGCAACATAGATACATGAAACACATCATGGATCTTTTCCAACTCGGGAGGCAACCTCAACCAAAAATCCACAGGACCAACTCACTCCACAACCTCATAGGGTCCAATAAACCTCGGACTAAGCTTTCCCTTATGTCTTAACCTCATCACCTTCTTCCAAGGTGATACCTTAAGGAACACGCGATCTCCAACCGCAAACTCAACCTCTTTATGCTTTAAATCCGCGTAAGACTTCTGGCGATCCGATGCAGCCTTCACCCGCTCACTTATGAGCTTATATTTTTCAGTTGTTCCTTTGAGCATATCCGGCAAGGGAAGCAACTTCTTCCCCGCTTCAGCCCAACAAAGAGGTGTTAAGCACTTTCTCTCATAAAAAGCTTCATACGGTGCCATTTAAGTACTTGCTAGAAAGCTATTATTATAGGCAAACTCAACCAACGGCAAATGCTTCTCCCAATAACCCTGGAAATCAATCACACACCATCGCAACATATCCTCAAGCACCTGGATAACTCGCTCTGATTGTCCATCCGATTGTGGATGATATGAAGTGCTGAAATTCAACCGCGTACCCAACGTCTGATGTAAACATTCCCAAAACCTCGCTATAAACCTCGAATCTATATCTGACACTATAGACTTGGGCACACCATGTAAACACACAATCTCAACAATATACAATTCTTCCACCTTATCCAACGTATAGGTAGTATGCACATCCAAGAAATGTGCACACTTCGTAAGGCGGACCATAATTACCCACGTTGAGTTCTTCTTTGAGGGTGTCAAAGGCAACCCGGATACGAAATCCATCGTAATCCTCTCCCACTTTCATTCCGATATCCTCAAAGATTGTAACAAACTGGAAGGAAACTGATGCTCAGCCTTCACTCGCTGGCAAACCATACACTTGCTAACAAAATATGCCACATCCTTTTTCATCCCCACCCAATAGTACTCATCCTTTAAGCCACGATACATCTTGGTACTACCAGGGTGTATAAACTAATCTTTTGATATAATAAATGAAAAATGTTTTGGACTAATTTAAAAAGAATTTAAAACTTGGTTTTAAGTCCAAACAACTTGAATTTATGTTTGAGGTATTTTAAAAGGTTTTTGGCAAGATTTTTCATGCTTTTAAACAACCAAACTTGTGTTTTCAAAGTTCCCGTACCGATACGGTCCAACCCGTATCGATACCTTTTTTGCCTAGTTTGGTTACTGCCAAAACCTATATTGAAATAGGCTTGGCCGTTTTGATACGGAGAGGGGTCGTTTTGATACGTCTGGTAAGCGTACCGATCCCCATTTAACAACCCCAACAGTCATATTTCCCAACAGTCTTTTAAACGTCATATCGTACCAATACGCCCTCAAGCGTATCGATACACCTAGGTTGGCAATAGCCCAACAGCTAGTTTCTGATGAAGGTCGTACCGACACGGGTCCAAGCATATCGATATGGAAGGTTGCAGAACAACATTCATGAAGGGAAATAAAGTCCTCAACGGCTCCAAATCATCCCCAACGGCTAGTAACGGTTACAAACTAATTAAGGAGTATAAAAGAGACATCCAAGCATCAAGTAATGGTAAATGCTTCAATTTTCAATCAACAAATGACCAAAAAGTGTCTTTGTACTTAAATTGTCAATTCTTGTATAGACAAACACTAGTGAGCCAAAATTGTCAAAATTGCTCAGGTGTTTTAGGTTTTGGGTGAGTGCTTTTATTGTGTAAACAAACACCTATTAGAGGGATTTGTGTTTGCTTTACTTATCTCTTCTAAAGAGGGTTTGATTAAGGCTTTGGGTAGAAAGCTTGATCGGTGTATAAGGGTTTCCTCAGTGTAGAAAAGGGGGGCGAATAAAGCACCTTACAACTCAACAATTGGTATCAGAGCTTGGCTCTATCGAAGAGGATTAACATCTTATTGAGAAGATTTGGCAAGCTCGATCATCATTTCACCAACCGGCTCAAATGGCGCAATCCATCGACAAACCGCCTTTCTTCGACGGAACCTACTATGCCCATTGGAAGATAAAGATGAAGTTCTTCATCAAGTCTAGAGACTACAAGCTATGGAACATAGTTTAATACGGTCCGTTCTTGCCTCAACTAAGCAAAGCGGAGTGGAGTGCCGACGATCGCAAGAAGATGAAGCTTAATTGCAAAGCCTTGCACATCCTCTTTTGTGCATTTGGCCCAACCATCTATGAGAAGATGTCTTCTTGTGAGAGTGTCAAGGAGGTATGGGACAAGCTTGAAGTCACATACGAGGGAAACGATGAAGTTAAGGAGACCAAGATTGGGCTCCTCACCTTAGAGTATGAGAACATCAAGATGGATCTAGAAGAGAACATCGAGAAGATGTTTGTTAGGTTCTCCGCTATCACCAATGGTCTCAAAGGATATAGAGAAGCCATCCCGGAGGAAAAGCTTGTCCGAAAGCTCATCTACTCACTTCCCGAGTCTTGGGACTCAAAGAGGACCGCCATCATCGAAGCAAAAAATTTGAAGACCTTGAAACTTGATGAACTCATGAGGTCACTCCTTACTCATCAAATCATGAAGAAGAACAAAGAAGATGAGAAGAAGAGGGAAGAAATTAGAGCCATGGGAGAGAAGAAGCTCAAGGGGCTTGGCATCAACACCAATGCCATTGCTCTCAAATCCTCCACTTTCCATCATATTGATTCAAGTGAAGAGGAGGATGAAGAAGAAGAGATAGTTCATCTCTTTAAGAAGTGTTCCCCATTCACGAAGAAAGCCTTGAGAGAGCTTGAACGAGAATCTATGTAAAAGGAGAGGGCAAACACTTCAAGCCATAAGAAGAAGGCATATTTGGCTACTTCGAGTGATGAGGACTCCACCGACGATGAACAAGCCAACCTTTGCTTTATGGCCATCGAAGAAGATTCAAGGTAACTTCTAATTCATCTACTTTATGTTCTTACTCTTTTGATGAATTACAAGATGCCTACGATGATTTGGTTTTAGAGTTTAAAAATCACATTTTGAAAAACAATAAATTGATTTCAAAGTTAAAAACTCAAAATGATTTGATTTCTAAAACCAAACTTAAACTTGAAGCAAAACTCGAAGAGTTTGAACTAAAATGTTTTGATTTACAAAATTCGCTTCAAAAAGTTCAAGAAGAAAAAGATTTGATTTCCAAAGAGCTTGAAAAAAAATAGTTTTGGAAAATCAAATTTTTATGTAAGACAATCTAGTGCCCCTAGATTTGTAAACGGTAAATGTTTTAGAAGTGTTTGAGTCCCAAAAGGACTAGCCACTTAAACTAAAAAGGATGACATTGAAAAATGGATTCCAAAAGAGACTAAGTTTTGTGCTACTAACGTTTATGGATCCAAAGCAATTTGGATACCAAAAATCACTTGATTTTCTTTTTCTAGGTGTGATGGAGAGTGATCAACAAGTCAAACTTTGAAGGGGAGCTCCATGCACACAAGGAAGAACACTTGAAGAAGGAAGGCTTCACATCCTCCCTTGAGTTCAAGTGTGGTAAAATCTAGTTGTTTTTGCTTTTATTTTATTTATTTTCATTTATGTCAACTATATGATCATATATGTTGGACTAACACTTTTAATGATGCTTTGAGTAAGGGAAGTCGTTTTAAAACAAAATTCTTATTTTTTGTCAAATTATTCCTCAATAGTTATTTTGAACTCAATTTTTTAAATTCTTTTTAATATAACAAAAAGGGGAGAAATGGTTTGAAAAATTGAATTTTCAAATGAATAAGGGAGAGCTTTATTTGATTTCATATCTTTAATCTCTTATTCACAATTTTAAAGTTAAATGGGGAGAATCCCAAACAATTTATCAAGTTGATTTTATTATATCAAATAAAAGGAGATTGTAAAACTAATGTTTTGATATAATAATTGAAAAATGTTTTGGACTAATTTAAAAAGAATTTAAAACTTGGTTTTAAGTCCAAACAACTTGAATTTATGTTTGAGGTATTTTAAAAGGTTTTTGGCAAGATTTTTCACGCTTTTAAACAACCAAACTTGTGTTTTCAAAGTGCCCGTACCGATACGGTCCAACCCGTATCGATACATTTTCTGCCTAGTTTGGTTACTGCCAAAACTCGTATTGAAACAGGCTTGGCCGTTTCGATGTGGAGAGGGGTCGTTTCGATACGCCTGGTAAGCGTACCGATCCCAATTTAACAATCCCAACGGTCATATTTCCCAACAGTCTTTTAAACATCATATCGTATCGATACGCCCTCAAGCGTATCGATACGCCTAGGCTGGCAAGAGCCCAACAGCTAGTTTCTAATGAAGGCCATACCGATACGGGTCCAAGCGTATCGATACAGAAGGCTGCATAACAACATTATTGAAGGGAAATAAAGTCCTCAACGGCTCCAAATCATTCCCAGTGGCTAGTAACGGCTACAAACTCATTAAGGAGTATAAAATGGACCTCCAAGCATCAAGTAATGGTAAATGCTTCAATTGTCAATCAACAATGATCAAAAATAGTCTTTGTACTTAAATTGTCAATTCTTGTACAAACAAACACTAGTGAGCCAAAATTGTCAAGCTCAAGTGTTTTAGGTTTTGGATGAGTGCTTTTATTGTGCAAACAAACACCTATTAGAGGGATTTGTGTTTGCTTTACTTATCTCTTGTAAAAAGGGTTTGATCAAGGCTTTGGGTAGAAAGCTTGATCGGTGTATAAGGGTTTCCTTCTAAGTGTTGAGTGTCTAAAAGTCCTATATTTTACCCCTCATTTATCTTTATTTTTGCTGCATTCAAGCATGTTTAATTGTATTTTAGGCTAGTTTTTGCATTTACATCACATTTAGATAAAACTGCACAAATGCTGCTGAAATTGGTCACTTTTGCAGGTATCTGCCGTGGCAGCATCGAAGGCAGCTGAGGAGCAGAGGCGAGTTGCAGAGTAGGAACTGAAGAAACGAGGTCTGTGGTCTGTCGTGACCACTACTGTGGCAGAAGGGGCGACAGTGAACACACCTAAGGTGGAAAACACGAAATGGAGATCGAAAGATAGAGGATTTCAAGCCGGACTATCGTGGGCCACTCGCATATTTTTGGAGACTAGAAGCAGAAGGAGTTGTACTGAATCAGTTCCTGTTACCACCAAGAACGCTGCCGCCGTAGAATGCCGTCCGGACAGTAATACGCCGACATAGTCAAGATTGGTGTCGTTTGATAGAGGACATTTTTTTAGTCCATTAAGCCCAATCTTCAATTTTCTGAGGTCGGGAGCGGAGCATAGAGCTGATCAAGGATCGATAAGTAAAGTAACTTATCTTTACTTAGTGAACAATGATTTCTACTCCAAGAAGGATTTCTATTCCAAGAAGAACTTAGACTAGATCTTTGCCTATATATACCCATGTATGTAAGGGTATAAAGAGACATCTCATCCCATACCTCTCATCTGAAAACCCTAGTCGTTTCTCTTTCTTCACCATGTTCTAAACCTCCCCTAGGGCAAAGGGTTGATATTGTAAAGTAGTTGTAAGGGTTGTTATGTTCTTACGATTTTTCTGTTCAATGAAATAAAACTTCAAGTTTGCTTATTCTGGTTTCAACATCTTGCAAGAGTATCAGGAGAGCATTGTGAGATTATCTATTTACTTAATATTGGGAGAGTTAAGTATACGAAATGAGTAAGTGTGGGTTCTTCAGTTTATGGTTGAACTATCTCGGACCTAGGGATAGGACGAGGTTAAGAGGCTAAAGAAGAATTCATAAACATCGGTGTTCATACTTCGATTCATGCCGGGAGGTCTCATCCAAGACGTGTTCGCCAACAAGCTTGGATCTAGGGATATGACAAGTAAATCCAGGGATTCTTGCTAAACTTGAAGAAACTGAGTTGCTTATCGCTGCCGCGACAGCAACGGACCACTGCTAAGACAAATGCTACCGCGACAGGAGCCAGACACAGAACGGAAGTCCTTGAACAGTGCAATACCTGCACTACGGAGCAATTCAATTCATGCATGTTTTATAATTTTGATTTTTTTCTCTTTTACTTGATTTATTCATGACATTCTTTAATCAAATTATTAAAACTCTTTCTTTCTTTTGTGTAGATAGTTAAGGGATAGAAGTATTCCAATCCCTGTGGAGACGATATTCGATACTCTAGTATCACTTTACTACTTGCGTCGTGTACACTTGCACTATTTGCGATTGTTGCGTGTAAAATAGTCTATCGCAATGGTAGTGCAAGTATACACGACGCAAGTAGTAAAGTGATACGAAGTATCGGATATCGTCTCCACAGGGATTGGGCTAATAGCTTCACCTTAATTCACTGCACGAAAGTAAAGAAAATAATTGAGAAAGTTGTCACGAGAATAATGAAGTAAACGTAAATAAAAGAATAAAAATAGCAAGATAGAGAGAATGGGCTGGTATTGAATTGCTCAGTACTGCAGGTATTGCAGAGTTTAGGAAATCCAGTTCTGTCGTCGCTCCCGTCGCGGCAGCACCTGTCGCGGCAGCACCTGTCGCGGCAGTAGTCCGTTGATTGTCGCGACAACAAACACTCAACTCAGTACTTCAAGTTTGGCAAGAATCCCATATGTGCCTTAGCCTATCCCTAGGTCCAAGTCTGACGATGATCACGTCTTTGATGATACCTCTCGGCGTGAATCGAAGGATGAACACCGATGTGTATGAATTCTTCTTTAGCCACTTAATCTCATCCTATCCCTAGGCCCGAGATAGTTCAACTATAAACTAGAGAACTTGCTCTTATTTCTTTCGTATACTTAACTCTCTCGATGCTAAGTAAATAGATAACCTCACAATGCTCTCCCGATGCTCTTGCAAGATATTAATAACCAAAATAAGAGAACTTGAAGTTTATTTTATTGAACTGAAAATTCCTAAAACAAAACAACCCTTGCAACTACTTTACAAATCAACCTGTGGCCCTAGGGGAAATTTAGAACATGATGGGAGAAGGAAATCGGCTAGAATTTTTGGGAAGAAGCTAGGGTAATCGGTTATCGGTTATGCCCCTCTAGGTTAAAATACATGCCCTTATATAAGCTTTGGGCTCAAGTTATCTAAAATAGCAAGAATACAACTTTAATTGAAAGTATGATTCTAATAAAGACTAAATCTTCAAGGAATCTACTTTCCAGCCGTCATCTTCTTGCTTGGGATTTTCTCTCCTTGAACTTTGGGCTTGATATATCTTTTGATCTGGGGCTTGGAAAAATATAAGGTTTTCACACGACAGACGGGCTGAATTTTCTCTATCTGTCGAGGTCCACTTTGCTTCTTCTCCTCAAACTTGCTATCGTCCTCTGCTGTCACGGCAGCAACCGTGGCAGCTTCGTCCTCTTTGACTGCTTGTCCAGTTCAGTTCTTCTGCTTTTTTGCCCAGCACCTGCCCTTACCGTCTGCTATGGCGGCAACCTGTAAAAACAGCCATTCTTAGTAGAATCTGTGCCTTTTAATATATTTGTGACGTTTTGCTGTAAACTAACCTAAATGCAATGAATGATGCTTGAATGCAGCAGAAATATGGGTTAAATAGGGTGTAAATAATAGAACTTTTACACACTCAACAACGATAATCTTATTTACACGCAACACTAAGGCTAGAAAAGGGGACGAATCAATAGTGGATTGATTGGAAATCCTTAGTGGGAAGCTAAGGTAGTGGATGTAGACCTTGGTTAGAAGATTGAACCACTCTAAAATTATTGTGTCAAATATCTTTTTAGCTTCCTTACCACATCCACCCAAAATTCCACCTCTCCACCACTTGGTGAACAACATCGGTTGAACGAATCGAGCACCTTACAACTCAATAGGGTGCATAGCAAAAGGACTACTATGTGCCTTAGTCAAGATAGTGCGCCTCAGCTCAACATCTTCAAGCACCACTATCCGACTTTTTAAAACATAGAACTCCATCATCATTAAAGCAAAAATTTGTAGCCTTGCCATTAGCTATATCCTGAAGATGAAGCACCAACAATTCGTCCAACAATTGTTTCTCCTTAATCAACTGAATCAAGGAAGGTTTCACTTATAACACGGCTATCAAGCCACCATCACGTTATATACTCAAACGATAAAACATAGCTCTCAGCTCAACAGCTACCTTTCTACTCAACGCATCGATCACAACATTGGCCTTCCCCGGATTGTCAGAGCGAACACCACCGCTGCAAGCTCAAGATCGTGTGTAGGGTAGTTGCGCTCATGCACTTTAAACTGTCTAGACACATATGCTACAACCTTCCCACCTTGCATCAATACGCAACCCAAACCAACATATGATGCATCGCTATAAACTACAAACTCCTTACTTGATTTTGGTTGAATCAAGACAGGAGCTTGCGTCAAAGCTTTATTCAACTTCTCAAAAGCTTGTTGCCTAACACCCGTCTATTCAAAACGAACATTCTTTTGCAACAACTTGGTCAAAGAAGCAGCAATCTTAGAAAAACCCTCAACAAACCTTCGATAGTAACAAGCCAAGCCAAGGAAACTACACACTTCAGTCACTGACTTAGGCGTCTTCCAACTCATCACCGCCTCAACCTTGTGTGGATCAACTCGGATACCTTCGGCTGACACCACATGTCCAAGAAAAAACACTTTCTTAAGCCAAAACTCGCACTTGCTTAGCTTAGCATAAAGCCGATTTTCCAGCAACACTTGCAACACAATCCTTAAGTGCTTATCATGATCCTCCTCGGTACGTGAGTACACAAGAATGTCATCGATAAACACCACCACGAACTGGTCAAAGAACTCATGGAACACCCTATTCATCATGTCCATGAATGCAGTCGGTGCATTTTTCAATCCAAACGGCATCACCAAGAACTCATAATGGTTGTACCTAATCCGAAAAGCTATCTTAGGTACATCCACATCCTTAACCTTAAGCTAGTAATACCCAGACCTCATGTCTATCTCTGAAAACACCAAAGCACCACGAAACTGATCAAACAAATCATTGATCCTCGGCAAAGGGTGCTTTTTCTTAATCATCAACTTGTTCAGTTGTCGATAATCAATGCACATACGCATGGTTCCATCTTTCTTCTTCACGAACAAGACCGGCACACCCCAAGGCAAAATACTCGGCCTTATGAACCCTCGGTCAAGCAACTCCTGGAGCTGCGTCTTCAACTTCTTCAACTCCTTAGGTGCCATGCGATAAGGAGTAATGGACACCGGAGTTGTATTCTCATACAACTCTATACCAAACTCAACTCCTCCAGAAAGACTCTCGGAAACTCACATATGGTTCGTATGTCTTGTACACGCACTTTCTTCGTGTCAGGATTCATCACATACGCCAAGAAAGCTTCACATCCCAACTTCATCATTCGACTTGCCTCCAGAGTCGAAATTGCGTTAGATAAGAACTTCACGTTCTCACCCACAATTACCACCTCGTAATCATCTGCAAGCTTTAAGGTGGCACACTCAACGTCAAAATCCACCACAGCCCAGTGCTCAACCAACTAGTCCATTCCAAGAATCACGTCAAAACCATAAAAAGGAAATTCCATCAAATCAACAGGAAATACATGAGCTTGAACAAACAATAGGCACCTCTTATACAGATTCCTTGTAACCACGGTCTCACCAAAGGAACTTGTTACTTGCATTCCTACATCTAGCATCTCAACAGGAATTTCAAGCAAATGCGCATGCTCACTCAAGATGTATGAATGCGTAGATCCAGAATCAATCAATGCTAACAAGGATAGGGATTGCAATGTGAAGGTACATGCAATCACATCAGTGTCGTTGCGCCCTTCGTGATTTGCATACACTCTCGTGGGACCACCTCCCTCTGGCTGAATAGAAACGACATGGGCCACACCTCTCTAACCATCCTCCCTTCTCTGGAAGTTTTCCTCGGCCGCGCCCACGGCCTCTCTGCTATGCAAAAGCTGGTGTACGACCTTGACCACCTCCTGCTAACAGGGGACAGTCACGCTTCATATGGTCAGCGGATCCACAGTGCCAACACGAATTAGCCCCAACTACCGGAGCCTGAACCTCACGAGCCGCACGAGTGTAGTCCCTCCTCAAGTGCTCTCGCGAACCACACGTCCAGCACGTGTTCTGTTCAGCTCTCTGCATGTTGCCCTGAACCGGTGCACCACGTCCAAAATTGCCACGCCTAGCTGCAGGCTGATACTTACGGTCCCGGTTCCTCTTGCTCTGCCCACCACTAGGGCCAGCATCCGCAGCTCTCTTACCCAGACTAGAACCACTCCCACTCAAATTCAGACCCAAGCTCTGTTTTATATCCTTGGCCTGAGTCACGAGCACATCAAAATCTGTATAATCTGTCGCAAGCATATACGTCTTAACCTCCTGTACCAGGCCGTACCGAAAACGATCGCATTGATGCCTATAACTCAGCATCAGCTCTAGAGCATACTGACTCAACCATACCAACTGGACCTCGTACTCAGTTACAATCGTACTCCCTTGAACAAGAGACATAAACTCTCTCTTCTTATCATCCAGATACCTAACTCCAAGGTACTTCCTCTTAAAATTAGACCAGAAGAACGTCCAATATACCTCTTCCAGCTCCAAGGCTGCAGTCGCAGTAGTCCACCAGGTGTATGCATCAACATGCAATAACGATACTACACAACCCAATTTTCGTGCATCGTTGCTCCCCATCTGATCCATTATACTGATCGTACTGGCTAGCCACGCCTCAGATGCCTCGGGAGATAACCCTCGAACTCTACTCCTCCTAAACTCCTCAATTGCTCCAATGGCAAACCCGCTTGCCCAGCAGCTAGAGCCTGAACATGCACTCCAGCAACAGAAGTCTGGAATGCCTCATTCATTACCTGCACCAGAGGCGTCAAATCTCCCAACATTGGACCAGCCTGTCCGTTTTGACTCTGCTCATCACCCCTAGGTGGTGGTGGTGGTGGAGGAGGAGGTAGATTTCCACCAAGTGGAATCTCATTTTCATGTTCACGATGTACCTCGGCAGGAGCTATCGCTCTAGAGCGCAACTCACGTCTCGGTCCCAATGTGCTAGTTATCATTAAAACATGAACATAAAACAAACAAATGATCAGGCCATCTCTTAACAAGGATTCCAAGACTTTCAAAACCAATTTAAACATTTTAATACGTAATAAGGAAATGGGCATTCCAATTTCCCACTCCATAGCACAAAGCATATCACATGCATACTTCAACATCGTATGACTCAAGCATCAGGATTCAGCTCAATCACAATCACATCCACATCAAATCATCATGTACATCATCACTATCACACATTCAACAATAACATGCTTAAACATTCACCGAACAAAGGAAATAGCACCACAACACATAACCACATCACAAATCATTTACCCACAACTTACCACCATCCCAACCTTTCGAAACCTGGATCTGATACCACCAAATGTAACCCCCTCGACTCAGCCTAGTCGCAAGACCGAACGGATCACACGGGGAATATTGAAGTAAATCGGGAAAGTTTACCTCAATAAATGACCTTTTTTTTCTTTTATCTTGTCTAGATTCAATTTATATTTCTTACGTGTACGTGCATAAGCGGAGGATGCAAAACAATACAATTGTTTTTCGATTAAGGCCGAAAAAGGTTTAGGGACCATTTTGTAATTTTGATAAACTTTTAGGGCTTTAACCAAATTAAAATTTACAATCTTTAACTAGATTCAATACATATCTATTGGTGAAATTTTAGCTCAAAAAGACTTTTACAACTCACTCAATTATATGTGATAAAACAGGGACCAAAATGCAAGAAATCAGAACTCAAGACAATTCAAAAATAGGCCCAACGAACAAGTGTTTCGGAACGGAGAACTCTGTATCGAAACGGCCGTTTCGAAACGAGGTTGACCGTTTTGATACGAGGTTACGTTTCAAAACCCCAAGAGACATGTTTCGATACGTTGGTTCACAGAGGCAAATTGTTCCGGAACAAGCCTCACTGTTCTGAAACACCATGGCCATTACAGGCCACCATTTCGAAACAGGTAAGGGCGTTCCGAAACGCCTGGGCCTGCAACTTTCCAAAATGCTGGTTTAAATCTAGTTTTAACCTCCAGAACCATCCCGACACATACCTCAACACACATACAACATAAATATACATCAATGGCCACTAACACGAAGCACAAGCAACAACATAGCAACATTCTTGCAAGTTATGGGACTAAAGACATGCTTCCTAGATGTCAAAACACCAAAAGACTAAAAACCAATTTCAAGCACAAACCAAAACTCAATGGCCATTTACAAAACCAAATATGCATCATAAACTTAATCAAAACCAGAAATCAACAAATCATTAACATTCAATGCATTGGACACCTCATTGCCCTTATTAAACTAGTTTAAAAGCTCAACATACATTTAGTAAAATGTCTTGGTGTGGTTCCTTCAAGACGCTGCCTCCAAAAGTCTAATCATCTGCATTGATGAAACAAAGAGAGTATAAGCATACAAGCTTAGTGAGAATTGTTCAAACCACAAACATTATCAATACACAAAACTGTTTTCCACTTTTTCCAAAATCGACATTCCTTTCTTAGCAAACCATGCACTGTAATTTCAAAATCATTGTCTTAAACATCATGCCACATGATCAAATCAAAATCAGCAATTAAACCATTGCTTTTCACTTACCAAGCCTTCCAAGCATAAACACCATTATGCTAAGCTTAAACCAAAACATGAATTTCTCAAACCATGTATGAGCAACAACTTCCACATTATACAAATCCATTATATTGGCTCCCAAGTGATAACAATGAACTCAAAATCAAAAGATCGGATACACAGATTACCAAGGGTTGTCCCACACCCTTCATACACTTTATTGGCATCTCAAGGCTCACACATGAGAGCGACCCTCAATCGTTGTGACACTCATGGTGGAGTATTCGGTACAATCACAACCCCTCAACACCACTCATCGGTAAATGTATAACCCACTAACGAGAGGCGGGACGTATACAAGGTTCGCACCCGGGAGCTACCCTCAACCGTTGCAACCTTAAACAATCATCAATCATTAGGGTACTTGGATGGAGTATTCGGTACAATCACAAACCCTCAACATCCAAGGCGACTTGTTTATAGTGCACTCAATCCTATAGTCGGCTAACTATATCCGATTTCATTTATAAAATACTTTAAACCACATCACTTGCCAATCATAACACATGCATATCTCACTGTTTTTACAACGCATTCATGATAAGCCATCAACAAACATTAAACCATGCTTAAAACCTCATGCATTAACACATGCATACAAGGAACACTTACCTAGTGCATCCTTAAACACATGGCATCATCATACACACTTTATAATCTCAAAACATGCTTTAAAACAGTAAGTGAATGTATTTAAAATCAAGTGCAACCAAAGGCTCATAACTAGCACAACCGAGGGAGAAATTTCGATTTACTTACTTCCGAACTTAATAAAGCGTTTCAAGCTCTTATTAAGTTCCTAGAACCTTTTCTAAAATATTTCCACGCTGGAAAACCAAATTCCACTCACCGACTTGCGAAACCACGCTTGCCGATGCAACTAACGGCCTTATGAAGCTTCTAAAACCACCTCGTTTGTTTCCGGATTATTATCCCCTATTTTCAACACATCAAAATAGAAGTTCAATGTATTAGAATGCATCCAAAACCCCAACACACACAAGAAATCCCGCAGCCATGCTCTAAAGCAACAAAACACTCATCCGAAACAACCAAAAACTTAATCGATTGATCACAAACCTCAGCCCAGCCATTACCCAACTCATCCAACACAATCTTAGCATTAATCAACATCCAAAAACAACCTAAAACCATCATTATACCTCCAGCAACTCGAAATCCTCAAAACACCCCAAAAACACTTCAAGAACTAAGGATCTCAAGGATTTTAGGATCTATATGATTAAAACTCCATTTCAACACCAAAATCCTCTCAAAACTCATTTAGAAACAATATAAAAACAGCCAAATCAATCAAAGTCTGAAAATCACTTTTTAAACCAATTTTTCATCAAGATTTCAAGAGTTTAATACTCTAACAACAAAACCTCAATTAAAAGCAGCATTAAAGAGTCAAATATCTTTGGAATTTCATTAAAGAACTTAGATTAGAGGGAAAGCACGAAAATTACCTCCAATCCTTGCTTCTCCTTTAATTTGGCAAGTTTTACTTGAAGAAACTTGGAGGGAAATGGAAGAAATCAATGGAGAAAGATAGAAATCAAAAATATAATTTGAGAGCAAAAGATTTCCAGTAAATTGAGAGAAAATGGAAAATGTTTGGCTAAAGCAAAAGTGAGAAATGAAAGCTCGTCAAATTTTTCCATTAACCGTTTAACCAACTTCTTTAATTAATTAAATTAAAAAAGCCTTTTAAAATTTTAATAGCATTTAAAACACATGCCAAATTAGAGAAAAGGCATAATTGCCAAGTAGCTCCCTAAAGATTCTATGATTTTGACTCTTCTTAAAAAACCAATTTTCACAACTTTTAAATCTTTACATTTTGGTCACTACCCAAAATGTATACTTTCAAAAATCCGATTTGTAAAATTGATTTGACCAACCTCTTAAACATCATTTTATAGGATTTTAGAAATTTTTATCACATTTTTATCCTATCCCAAACTCTGATCTCCCTAATCCACCTTTTTAGTGGTTCGAACAATCGTCACCGGTTCCATCGGCCCAACCTGACTTGCCAAAACATCTAAGCCCAAAATCGGGGTGTTACAGTTTTGGTGACACCGACAATTAATGAAGATGCCAACACTAGTTATTGGTGGTAACGAGCATCGACGGCTATGGGATTTCAAGAGAAAATAAATAAGTTTTTTAGATTTTTTCGAAAGAAAGGGAAATAGAATAGGAAAAACTATAGGAAATGGAGGAAAACATCTAGTGCGGGTTAGTTTAACCTGATTTGATCTGGTTTGAGCCAGTTCCAACAATCTAGGTGAAGAGGCAGTGGTTGTTGGGTTTTATGGGTGAGAATAAGAAAGGAGAAGGAGAGGAAGAAGAGAAAAGGTCTGCAAAAAAAAAGAAAAAAGAAGTTGAAAAAATATATTTTTAAAGTAAAATAATTGGATAAATTATGGTTTTGGTCATTATCATTCAATGATTTTTTATAATAAAAAAAGTGACACGTGACAGAATAGGAGCATGCCATGGGTCATGCCACGGGTCAAGCCACGTTAGTAGTTAACGATGTTAAGATCTAGGGGCAAAATAAAACACGAAATAGAAGCACATAGGGCACATTGAACGTGCATAAACTATAAACCATAAATTGATAAATTTGGTAAAGTATAGGGGGCATCTGTGACAATATCCCTATAAAGATTATTATTCAATAATAACCAAGAAATGTAACATCATTGTAAGGACTAAAAAATTCAAATTCAAAGTTTTCCACTTCTTCATGAAATTTTTTGGTTTTGGGTAATTTCTTGTAACACCCCCAACCCGAATGACACATTTAGTCCTCAAGCCCAACCCGTCTCCATAAAATTTTCAACCTTGTTTAGCCCAAACCACACCCATTTCTATAAAACTATTAAGTTGAAATATTCAACATAGATAAACAGATAAAAACATTACATGGGAGCTCCATTTAAAATACATGAATAAAAGCATTCAACTCACGGTTTAAAATCCGAAATAAGAGTTACAATACAAACATAGGATCCTACGAATACATAGCCCAATATAATCTAAGTACTGTACTCGGAACAAGTCGATGCTGAAGTCCTACTCCAATGGTGCTCCAACAATGCATGCCAACATACTAATCTGCGAACGGAAACAAAAATTTTGAACGCTAGCTAACGAAGCTCAGTGGATACACTTCTACTCAATCAGGCTTCATGCAAATCATAAATATGAGCATGTAGCTAAAGATGATGACATGGCAATACAATAACATTTAATGTTACCTAAAGTCGTCCAAACACATAGCAAACAACAAAGGATGCATTGATCTCACAAAGAACATATGCATCGTACCAACAAACCTGGAGTGAGGCTCAGTGTCATACAGCGACGACAACGGAGTTTGTTAGAAGTTTACTCAAGAGAAATTGGCCCAAAGAACAAAAGGAGAAAACCATGGGCTTCGTTTTGGTGACATCGACAATCAATGAAGATGCTGACACTGGTTATTGGTGGTAACGAGCATCGGCGGCTATGGGATTTCAAGAGAAAATAAATAAGATTTTATATTTTTTGAAAGAAAGGGAAATATAATAGGAAAATAGTGGAAATGGAGGAAAACAACTAGTGCGGGTTAGTTTAACCTAATATTATCTGGTTCAAGCCAACTCCAACAAGCCATGTGAAGAGGCGGTGGTTGGTCGATTTTATAGGTGAGAATAAGAAATGAGCAAGAGAGGAAGAAGAAAAAAGGTCAGAGGAAAAATAAAATTGAAGTTGAAAAAATTATTTTTAAAGTAAAATAATTGGATAAATTATTGTTTGGTCCCATAGGTTTTGGTTAATATCATTTAATGATTTTCTAAAAAAAAGTGACGCATGGCAGAATAGGAGCATACCACGTGCCAACCCACGTCAACAGTTAACAGTGTTAAGATCAAGGGGGAAAACAAAACACGAAAAAGAAGTACAATGTGCACATTGAACGCACATAAACTTTAAACCCCACATTGACAAATTTGGTAAAGTACATGGGGCATCTGGGCCATTATCCCTATAGAGATTATTATTCAATAATAACTAAGAAATGTAACATCCTTGTAACGACTAAAAAATTCAAATTCGAAGTTTCCTACTTATTCTTGGAAAATTTTAGTTTTGGAGAAATTCCTTGTAACAATCTCAACTCGAATGTCACATTTAGGCCTCAAACCCAACTCGTTTCCATAAAATTTCCAACCTAGTTTAGCCCAAACCTCATCCATTTCCATAAAAACCATTAAGTTCAAATATTTCAACGTAGATAAATAGATAAAAAAAATTACATAGGAGCTCCATTTAAAATACATGATTAAAAGAATTCAACTCACGATTTAAAATTCAAAATAAGAGTTACAATACAAACATAGGGTCCTATGAATACATTTTCCAATATAATCTAAGTATTGTACTCAGAACAAGTCGATGCTGAAATCCTACTCCGATGGTGCTCCAACAATGCATGCCAACCTACTAATCTACGAACGGAAACAACAATTCCAAGTGCTATCTAACGAAGCTCAGTAGATACACTTCCACTCAACCATGCTTCATGCAAATCATAAATATGATCTTGTAGCTAAAGATGGTGACATGACAATACAATAACATTTGGCGTTACCTCTATCCGCCCAAACACATAGCAAACAACAAAGGATGCATTAATCTCACAAAGCACATTTGCATCATACCAACAAACTTGGAGTGAGGCTCAGTGTCACACAGCGACGACGACAGAGTTTGTGAGGGGTTTACTCAAGAGAAATTGGACCCGGAGAACAAAAGGAGAAAAGCATAGGCTTCATTTTGGTAACATCGACAATCAATGAAGATGTTGACATTTGTTATTGGTGGTAACGAACATCAACGTCTATGGAATTTCAAGAGAAAATAAATATGATTTTTTTGAAAGAAATGGAAATAGAATAGGAAAAAATAGAGGAAATGAAGGAAAACAATTGGTGTAGGTTAATTTAACCTGATTTGATCTTGTTAGAGCCACCTCCAACAAGCAAGGTGAAGAGACGGTGACTAGAGGGTTTATGGGTGAGAATAAGAAAGGAGAAATACAGGAAGAAGAGAAAAGGTCGGAAGAAAAAAAGTAAAATAAAGTTGATAAAATATATTTTTAAAGTAAAATAATTGCATAAATTATGGTTTTGGTCCCCTAAGGTTTTGGTCAATATCATTTAATGATTTTTTTAATAAAAAAAGATACATGGCAGAATAGGAGCATGCCATGTGTCAATTCGCGTCACCAATTAACGGTGTTAAGATATAGGGGCAAAATAGAACATGGAAAAGAAGTACAATGGGCACATTGAACGCGCAGAAACTGCAAACCCAACATTGACAAAATTGGTAAAGTATAGGGGCATATGTGCCATTATCCCTATAGAGATTATTATTCAATAATAACTAAGAAATGTAACATCATTGTAACGACTAAAAATACGAATTCGAAGTTTCCTACTTCTTCTTGAAAAATTTTGGTTTTGGGGAAATTTCTTTTAACTCCATCAACCTTAATGTCACATTTGGGCCTCAAGCCCAACTCGTCTCCATAAATTTTCCAACCTAGTTTATCCCAAACCACATCCATTTCCATAAAAACCATTAAGGTCAAATATTTCAACATAGATAAATAGTTAAAACGTTACATGGGAGTTCCATTTAAAATACATGATTAAAAGCATTCGACTCGCGATTTAAAATCTAAAATAAGAATTATGATGCGTGTAAAAAGTCCTATTAAATTTGAGCGTAAGTGTACACCCATGTCAAGTTATAGTATAAAAGATATCGTCTCCACAGGGATTAGGACAACTTCATAATTAATTTTTCTGCACAAGAAAAGAAATAGATTTAATAAATTGATTTGAGAATTCTTGAGAATAAACTAAAGTGAAAGAGAGAATCAGATTGAGAAAATAGGCTGGTATTGATTTGTTCCGTAGTGCAGATATTGCACTATTCAGAGGACTTCTGTTACTTATATCCTCGGGCCTGTCGTGGCAGCACTGTCGCGGCAGAGGTCTGTTGTTGTCGCGGCAGCAACCAACAACTCTACATTTCAAGTTCGGCAAGAATCTCTGTTGTGACTTGTCCTATCCCTAGGTCCAAGTTCTGTCGGTGAACACGTCTTGGATGATAGCTCCCGACGTGAATCGAAGGATGAACACCGAAGTTTATGAATTCTTCTTTAGCCGCTTAACCTTGTACCTATCCCTAGGCCAAGATAGTTTAACCATAAACTGGAAAACTCGTATTCACTCCTTTCGTATACTTAATTCTCCCAATATTAAGTAAATAGATAACCTCACAATCCTTTCCCGATACTCTTATGAGATGTTGAAACCGGAGTAAATAAACTTGAAGTTTTATTGATTGACAGAAAATCCTAAGAAACAATTTAACCCCTACAACTACTTTACAAGATCAACCCTTAGCCTTGGGGAAGGTTTAGAACATGATGAAGAAGGGAAAACGACTAGGGTTTTGGGGGAAGACGACTAGGAGCTAGGTTCTTCCTCTCTAGGTCGAATTACAAGCATATATATAGGCCTTTGGTACAAGTTTTTCTAATGGCCAAGAATACTAGTTCGAATTAAAGTACAATTCATTAAAGAATAAATCTCTAAATAAACGTCCTTTAGTTCGCCCTATCTTCTTGCTTTGACTTTCTCCTCAAACTTTGGGCAAGGCCTTCCTTATGCTTCTGGGCTCCAAAAATTATGTGAGTGGTCTACAAAAATCAGGCTTGAAATCCTCTATCAGTCAAACTCCACTTCGCATTTTCCATCTATGTTGTCTTCACTGTCGCCACTTCTGCCACGGCAATTGTCACGGCATCTGCCACGGCATCTGTCACGACATCTTCCACGGCATCTATCACGGTAACTTTCACAACATCTGCCACGGCAACTGTCACGGCATCTGCCACGGCAACTGTCACGGCATCTACCACGGCAACTGTCACGACAGCTATCTTCTGTTTCTCTGTTGCCTTGGGTTCTGCCACAACAATTATCTTTTGTTCCTCTGATGCCCTAGGTTCTGCCACGACAGTTATCTTTTGTTCCTCTGCTGCCCTGGGTTCTGCCACCACAGTTATCTTCTGTTCCTTTGCTGCCCTAGATTTTGCCACGACAGTTACCTGCAAGAATTGATCGAAATCAACAGTATCTATGCAAATTTATCTATTTGTGATATTTATGCAAATTATATCATAAAATGCAACTAAACATGCCTGAGTGCATCAATAATATAGATAAATGAGGGCTAAAATATAGAACTTTTATGCACTCAACACACCCCCAAACTCGAATTATTGTTTGTCCTCAAGCAAATGCAATCTAACTAAGAATGATTTTTTTGCTTTGGCTTAACTCAATGAACAACCATTACCTACAGCACATTCACCATCAAGATCAATACCTTTTCAGATGTTTATGGACTTATCTAGAGCAATGTTATAATTCTTGTGCAAGTGTGTGCAGGTTTTGTGAACAAATATGTGCCTAGACTCCTTTAGCTACCAGAATAGTTATGCTACTCACTTGATTTTTTATGCCAAATTTCATTTTTTTTCTCTTGGAGGCAATTCTTAGGCTCCTTTAGTTTTTTCTGACTTAGACTCAAAATTTTTTCCTATTTTGTCTTTTTACTAGAGCATGTTTTGGGCACCTCTAGATATCTTCCTAGAGCCGTTGTTAGGCACTTCTAGGGGAAACTGGGTCTAACTTTTTTTTTCTTTTATTCTTTTCCTAGAGTCAGTGTTAGGCACCTCTAGGGGCAACTCAAGTGGTTAAGCTTTTCTACTCTAGTTCACTAACAGTAGCCTAGACAACATATAAGTCACAAGGGTGTTTTAAAGTTCAGAACTATAGCAAGGCTCTAAATATTTCCTAAAACATCATAAAGGCACTGTCACGACAGAGAATGTCGCGGCAGGTAAGTGCAGTACAAAGACTTAAGCCAAATTTTTAATTTTTTTGACACAAAATAAGTTCATTAATAATAAGAGGATTGCCTACCCCCAAACTCGAGGGTTGCATTGTCCTCAATTCATGATACACAAAACAGAAAAATAAAACGTCACAAATAAAAAATAAAACATAGAAAACAGTAGGAGCAAAAAAACTTAATTTGAAGTATTGTCATCATTGCTGCTGCTTTTGCTGCCGTCTCCACTGTCGTAGCAGGGTGGGCAGGTGATGTTGGGCGGCGGGTGTAGGGCGGCAGCATCATTACTACCGAGTGGCGGGAGCTTGGGCTGCCGGTCTTTCAAAGGATGCCTCATCTGCTGCCAGGGCAGCGAAACTAGATACTACCGAGGCAGAGAACACCATGTCTTGATGGCCTTGGGTGTTTAGGTAGCTGTGAGTTCTTTATTGGAAAAGACAAGAAAAACAAATAAAATAAAAACTTGAGAGTTCAAGAGGGAATTAATCCTTGAAACTTTTATCCTAAAATAACGAAATTAAAAACTGAAACTAAATAAAATTTGAGGAGCGTCATTTCTGATATTTCTTATGGTCCATCCGCACCCTCCATCGAGTTACAATTTTTCCCAAAAAGGGTTGGGCCAATGTGCTCGTGGCTACTCCTTTTTGTTTTATCATGGTGGAGGTGACTTTCTTTCTGGTTCCTTTGTAGTCCATAAAGTCGTCCCATCTTGGCATTGTTCCTGAACACATGAACATATGTTTAGGAAAAATTATATCTATATCTAACCATGTACTTACCTCATTCTCATCGAAGTTCGTTATGGTGAAAAGTAGCCTATGCTGTTGTATCTGCTGCTGCGGCAGCCAGTTATATTGACAGTCCTTTGTCAGGTTGCTTTGCAGGTCAAGGGGACATTGGAAAGTTCCATGACTCCCCATATCATTTTCTGTTGGCCACTCGTAGGTCTCCATCAGTAGAGATCTCGATGATTCTAAATCCACCAGCGTTGGTTCCTCAAATACATGCGATGGAATTGGTGAGTTTTCAAGGAATTCAAAAGGTTCGTTTATTACCTGCTCATATTCCATTGGCAAGGCATTGTCATCAGGTTGCTCTTGCATATGATTGTGCGAGTGCCATGGCGAAAGTGGATTTATGCAATTTGTGTTGGGCATAGTAGAGGTTGTGGGTTGAGGTTTTGCCTCGGTAGTGGTTGCTGCTTCAGCATCAGTCGCTGCCGAGGCGGAAGTTTTCGCTTCGACTAGGGTTTCTGCTTCGGAAGTGGTTTCCGTCGTGACATTTTTCTCAGCTTCACTAGGTGTTGTTGCGGTGTTGTTCTGTTCAGGCTCCTCGATCATTACCAAGGCAAGTTGCTGCTCAGGATCATCATGTGTTGGGCAGTCTCTTTCACTGGCATCCTTGTCATCTTGCCTCGGGATTTCAGGTTCATCCGTGGCATGAATGAAGATCGGTGTGTCCAAGATTGCATCCACCTTGGCGATTCTTTTGTCCATAGAAGCCGACAATTCCTGAGTGAGTGCCATGAAGGCTTGCAGTGTGTCTTCTAAGGATTTTGACTGCTCTTGAGGATGATGACATTGCCACGGCATGTCGGGTTCTGCAGCAAAACTGTTATGGTACCAAAAATTTTGCGGGTTTTGATCATACCATAAAAATTTTGCTACTTCGGCATCGGCATCTGTTGTCCCTGTTGCTGTTGTGGCGGCATATCTTGTTCTTGTTGGTTCCATCGTTGGTTGTCCATATATTCACCGAAAATATAGAGACAACTTTCGAGTGCATGATCACCTTTACGGTAATTGCAAGAACTTTCCCACATCAGCTCTCGAATGGTTTTTCCTGACATGTTGATGCCATTGAACCTGTATTGCACCTGAGTTTTTTTACAAAAAAACAAATAAAATAAGGCAAGAAAATAAATATAAGTGTGAAAAAAAATGAAGTTGTACGCCAATCCCATGCAGCGGCGCCAAAAAGTTGATGCGTGTAAAAAGTCCTATTAAATTGGAGCGCAAGTGTACACCCGTGTCAAGTTATAGTATAAAAGATATTGTCTCCACAGGGATTAGGACAACTTCTGTACTAAAAAGAAATAGATTTAATAAAGTGATTTGAGAATTCTTGAGAATAAACTAAAGTGAAAGAGAGAATCAGATTGAGAAAATGGGTTGGTTTTGATTTGTTTCGTAGTGCAGATATTGCACTGTTTAGAGGACTTCTGTTACTTATGCCGTCGAGCCTGTCGCGGCAGAGGTCTATTGTTGTCGCGGCAGCAACCAACAACTCTGCACTTCAAGTTCGGCAAGAATCCATGTTGTGACATGTCATATCCCTAGGTCCAAGTTCTGTCGGCAAACACGTCTTGGATGATACCTCCCGGCGTGAATCGAAGGATGAACATCGAAGTTTATGAATTCTTCTTTAGCCGCTTAACCTTGTATCTATCCCTAGGCCAAGATAGTTTAACCATAAACTGGAAAAATCGTATTCACTCATTTCTTATACTTAACTCTCCCGATATTAAGTAAATAGATAACCTCACAATGCTCTCCCGATACTCTTATGAGATGTTGAAACCGGAGTAAATAAACTTGAAGTTTTATTGATGGACAAAAAATCCTAAGAAACAGTTTAACCCCTACAACTACTTTACAAGATCAACCCTTAGCCCTGGGGAAGGTTTAGAACATGATGGAGAAGGGAAAACGACTAGGGTTTAGGGGGAAGATGGCTAGGAGCTCGGTTCTTCCTCTCTAGATCGAATTACAAGAATATATATAGGCTTTGGGTACAAGTTTTTCTAATGGCCAAGAATACTAGTTCGAATTAAAGTACAATTCATTAAAGACTAAATCTCTGAATAAACGTCCTTTAGTTCGCCCTATCTTCTTGCTTTGACTTTCTCCTCAAACTTTGGGCAAGGCCTTCCTTATGCTTCTGGGCTCCAAAAATTATGCGAGTGGTCTACAAAAATCAAGCTTGAAATCCGCTATCAGTTGAACTCCACTTTGCATTTTCCATATATGTTGTCTTCATTGTCGCCACTTCTGTCACGGCATCTGCCACGGTAACTGTCACGGCATTTGTCATGGCATCTGTCATGGCATTGGCCACGACATCTGTCACGGCAACTGTCACGGCAACTATCACGGCATCATCCACGGCAACTATCACGGCAGTTATCTGTTTCTCTGTTGCCCTGGGTTCTGCCACGACAGTTATCTTCTGTTCCTCTGCTGCCCTAGGTTCTGCCACCACAGTTCTCTTTTATTCCTCTGCTGCTCTAGATTCTGCCATGACAGTTACCTACAAGAATTGACCGAAATCAACAGTATCTGTGCAAATTTCTAGCCACATACTCATATTTATGCAAATTCTATCATAAAATGCAACTAAACATGCCTGAGTGCATCAATAATATAGATAAATGACGGCTAAATATAGAACTTTTATGCACTCAACAAGTTACAATACAAACATAGGGTCCTAAGAATAAATACCCCAATATAATATAAGCACTGGACTCAGAACAAGTTGATGCTAAAGTCCTACTCCTATGGTGCTCCAACAATGCACGCCAACCTACTAATCTACGAACAGAAACAACAATTCTGAGCAATAGCTAACGAAACTAAGTGCATACACTTCCACTCAACCATGCTTCATGCAAATCATAAATATGAGCATGTGGCTAGAAATGATGACATGGAAATAAAATAACATTTGGCGTTATCTCTAGCCGTCCAAACACATAGCAAACAACAAAGGATGCATTTTTCTCACAAAGCATATATGTATCATACCAACAATCCTGGAGTTAGGCTCAGTGTCACACAGGTTAAGGAACATACACTAAAAGTGAGGCCCGGTGTCACACAGCCTTAAGAACATAAACTCATACTCAGAATCTCTAATCGAGTATCTTCGGATAAGGCTCGGTGTCACACAGCCTCGGGAATGTACATCTGGCATCTCATCTCATGGTGTTACAACATGCTCTCTAGGTATCCGAATCCAATCAACCAATGTGACTCTACCACACAGGTGCCCATACTTGGCAAGTAACATCACACGATCCACCAAGGCCCTATGGTTGCTATTACAAACAAGTCATCGAAGGTTTTACCAAGTTATTACACATTATCCTCGTATATGTGAGTTGAATATCGGTTTCTTAGTTTTACCATTTATTTTACCATATTAGAAGCCCATTGGGCCATAGTCCTCAAATTATAAGCCCTTCAAACTCAAAATGCATTTTTTGGGCAGATTACCTAGTGGGTACCAGTATTGGCTCTCGCGTACCAGTATGGTACCCCTTGGGTACTGGTACTCATATGCGTACCAATATGAATTGAGCTTACTAGAATTTTATCCAACCTACGTGTACCGATATGGTAGAAGCCATACTAATACCTCATTACAAGGTATACTGATACTGGTTAAACATCGTACTGGTACCCCCTTCATAGTTCATCTTAATGGAACAATGTTCTTAAACCCAGAGTCGTCCTTGTCATTTTGTACCATAATTAATCGTATCCACGATGTTGTTGTTTGTCTTATGCCACCATCGTTATCCTTTTCGTCATTATCGTTATCTTTTTCACCATTGTCGTTGTTTGGGTTTTGTAAACCCTAGAGTTTGTTGCAGCATAGTGTAAGGGGTGGACTGAGTAAGTTTCTTAATTGGTGAAATTGGGGTTGAACCCAACCGACGGGCTCACATCTTGCTTATTGTGTATTTTGGTTGGGATAGTCCTTTGACAAAGAGTGTGAGGGCCCAGTCTAGTGTGTATGTGTGTGTGACCCAAACCGTGGGAATTAGCCAACTAAACAGAACTGATTCTAACTTTTGAACCCAAATAAGATAAATGAATCGGGTTTACCATATAGTGAATTGAACCACTATTGACCTTGGACATTCATCTCCACCTTTTTCGACGTCTTGAGTTCGTATCTGCTCTCCGTTTTGTCAAATTCGAACCTAAAAGCTTGATTTGCTAATTAAAATTTTTTTGTACATAGAATCTGAAGAGTTTTAAATTTTGGAATCTGATTAGGAATATTATTGTGTTCAGGTGATACATCTCTGAGGCAGTTGAGTTACCTCAAATTGTTCTAACCGGTCGGGAACATTCTTCGAGATCTTTATGTGAGTACGCTTTCATATTAGTTGTGTTTAGTTGATGGCTTAGTGATAGTATTAATATATAATTCATACCTTGTAGGTACTGATTCAGCTAGATCTGAGCGTGAGACTCGCCCTTCTCAGCATTAGAGCTACTGCTGCTTAAGGTGTGTTTCTTCTTGTGTGATAAATAAATGTATTTTATTCTTGTTTGATTTAATTATCTGAATTGTGATTTGAGATTATTTGAAACACCATGCATGGCATATTAAATTGTGCTTTAAAATTAAGCATCGGATTTTTGGAAACAAGACTCTTGTAAGAGTTCGAATTTATGACTTTCAAATCCTATCATGAGTCATGGGATTGGAATTGTGTTCGGTAAAAAAGAGAGGGAAACATCCACTCTGGCGAGGGAAACCTCTTCTTTGGCGAGGGCAACCTCTACTCTGTATGATATCGGATAGTTGGGTATTGAATCATGCATCGGATATCATAACATTATAATTTAGATTTATCGGATTTATTATGCATTCAGAAAAGACTTTATCAGAAAATAAAAACATTGTTTTGTTTTTGTGTTTCTTTCAATTTAGAGACACACTAAGCTCTTTAACTTACACCTCCTTAGTTTCTCTTTCAAATATTTCAGACCCTCTTAGGAGACTCGATACTTGGAGCATCTCGCATTGTACTCGAACATTTTTAACATTCAGTGTGAACTATTTTAAATAGACTTTCATATTATTATTTAATGTTTTGGGTTGTTTTGTAATTCAGACTTTTGGACATTATATTTTTGGATTATGTTTTTGCATGCATTTTTAGATTTTAATTTAGGTGTTTTATTAAAGGGTTAACTACTAGAATAATCACTTATGTTTCCCCCAGTACAGAGTTGGTCACTGATTTTGAAAAACGACTAGTAAGGTCACTTACGTTTTCGGAGCGTAAACTTTTGGTCACACATCCGTTTGTTGCCGTTAAACATTTATGGCTTGCTGACCTGGCAGCGAAAAAATAAGGATAAACTACAACAATAGCCACTAAAGTTTATCCCATGTACATTTCTGCTCCCCAATTTTAAAAAATAAACATTATGGTCACTACTGAAAAGGTTTCTTTATAATTTCACCCTTGAAATTATAAAAATTCATTGTTCAACCCTATAACTTTACAATCAATTAGTACAATAATATTATAAAGGCTTAAATGAAAAATGGGTGCCCAAAGTATACCTTTTTTAGATTTTAGGTGCCCAAATTACTCCTATTTAATAATTAAACTCTCAAATTGCTCCTACTTTTCACTCTTGATTATTTTATGATTATTATAACATGACGTGTCATTTTTTATTATTGTTAAACTAAAAATAATTTAAAAATAAAATAAAATCATTTTTATTGCTATTAAATTTAAAACTTGTTTAAAAAATATTACTTCTTAGAATAATTTAGGTGTCTAAAGTATTTTTTGTAAAAAAGGGTGCCCAAAGTTTCCATAGTTACAATTTTAGGTGTCCGACTGTTAAATGGGTGTTAAAATAATTGGCAACCAATCGATGCTTAACACGTGACATTAATTTTATTTTTCTTTTAAATTTTTTTAATGGAAAATACTCAGATTTTTGGCGTTATGGTTTGAATATTCCCTTTTGGGAATTTATTGGGGAAAATAACCCCCAAAGATTGATATTGGGAAAAATACCCCCTTTCATTCCATGTAGGACAAATTCGCGTCCTAGGGAAAGAGAATTCAAGATTCGCGTCCTGCAGGACGCGAATTCCTGCGATGTTTCAGTGAAAAGGGAATTCGCGTTTTGCAAAACGCGAATTCAACGAATTATTGCTACCCCCGCACGAGAAATTCAACATGAACATGAATTGAAACCAATATAAGATGTTTAGGTAGCAATATTTGTGATCGAATAACGGGTTAACAGGTACCCGATTAAAATTTTTGAACTATAACAGTGTCGTATTGAAACATATCTTTAAGATGGTGTGAAGATACGAGCGTCTATAATAGCCTAAGATGTGTGAAAATGGCCTAGAAATGGGCAAGTAACAATGTTTTAAAAGGAAACATTATCGTATAGGCATGTTTAAATGCATTTTACGGTGTGTTTCGAACTTTTTTTTTTGGTTTTTCCTAAGTTTGGAGACAAAGATGTGCAGCTTAATTTTACAGTGGTGCTAAAGTTCCGAGGAAGACGTTGTCCGAAAATGTGAGAAAATTGTGTTAAAAATGCTATCAAAGTAACATTTTTGAAGCAAAAAATGTGTCCATATGCATGTTTTTTTATTAAATTTAAAGGACCTCGTTAAAAAACCCCTTTAAACCTATGTAGGGGGAAAAGAATGCCCATAAGATTTATTAAATTACTAGATAATAGAAATTCACAAATCAGAAAAGAGTACACAATGGTTGATCTAGTTAATTCGGGGGTCGGTCCTAAGAGGGCATTTCCTAATATCATGTCCAGTGTTCCCACATTTACTGCACCTCCTAGGTTGTCCGGTCTTTTCTCTCGGAACCATATCTTCGGCACAATGAATCCTCGTTGATTTTGGCCGGCCTTTTTTCTTTCGTCGCAGGGAGGGATCTGGGCATATCTTTGTTTCGTTGCTGATTATACGACGGTCACGTGCATTTTCGATCGGAGGGAACTCGTTTCGGTAAACCTTGAAAACGGTTTCGAGCCTGTAGATCGGATCAATGAGTGTCGTTGCATCAAAATGAACCGATGCACATGCTGCGAAAGCATGCGAACACGGGAACTTGAACGTCTGGAACTCTCCGCAATCGCACGTTCGTTTTTGCAAATCAACCACATAGGTGTATTGCATTATTCCTTGTAGCGATTCAGAAAATTGCGTGACCTCAAAGATGTGTTCCCGACGAGAGAAGCACAACGCACCCATCGAGTTAGCATGCGCAATGACGCTTGGATTTTCTCGGCGAGATCTGGATTAAATATGTGACCAGCTGCCATCCAGTTCATTGCTTGTTTGCCGAGGGTTGCGAAAAGGGTTGCCAATCGGTAATATGTTGCTTTGACAACTAACGTGATAGGTAAATGGAGTGTTCCCTTAAGAGACGAATTGATCGCCTCAGCCAAGTTTGTTGTCATATGGCCGCATCGACGACCCCCGTCATAACATCACAACCATTTCTCCTTCGGTATCTCCATAAGATAGTTATACCCGTGTAGATTCCTCAATTGCAACTCCTCCAGCAGCTCTTCCACTTGATTAACTCGGTGTGCGTTGCCTGTTGATTAAGACATGCAAAATAGTTAATTGGTAATAATATGAAATTAAGGAACGTAGAATAACAAAATGGAATGGTTGCATACCCATATGGAGAACCATTATACGTTCATCCTCGTTCTTGAACCTCTGATAGTAGTTTGCTGCTATATGCCGCAAACAATACCGGTGATGTATGTATGGGGGTTTCCATGAATCTCCCAAACGTTGAATTGCTCCCCAAATCCTTGTGCCTCTATCTGAAATAATAGCTAGGCCATCTTCACGTGTATGCAAAACCCGGTGCATGACATACTTGCGGATGTTGTAAAGGAAAAACTCCCAAGAAGGGATATTTTCCTTTTAAACAATCGCAAAAGCAAATGGGATACATTTTCTATTGCCATCCTGGGCAACTGCAATTAGTAATATCTGCGGGTATCTGCCATATAAAAATGTATCATCGATCTGGATGTAACTGAGCGCTAAATGTTGTAATGCTTGATGGCAGCCTCCGCAAGCTTTTTTGTCCTGAAGACCATTCCAGCATGTAGCTCAGTCGAACCCACATTCCATTGGTTGAACTGGTCTAATTGTGGATGTTCTGGGAATTCACTATCGAAGAAGCCATCCAAATCCACTGTTGTGAAGTGCGACGGTGGGTCATAATATGTTGCGCAACTGGTTGGTCCATGCAGTTGCGTCGAACGAACATCATCGTCCTCAGAAGAGTTTTCTGCGCTCTCCTCTGATTCCACCGGCTCGTCAATGTTAGATGGTTTAGAAGGAAATAGACCCATATCATCAGCATCACGCCCAACCTCTGTACGCGGCTCTTCATCAGAAAGTGCATCATCAAACTGGAAAAGTTCTGCATCATCAAAAACCTGTGCGTGAACAGGTTCTGAAGTCATAACCGGATCGACAGTAGCGGCGGTTGAATGTCTCCCCGCTGAGAACATATCATCCACATTTCGGTGACTTGGGATGTATGTTGAGTGGCGCCCGGTAGAGAAAGCATTGAACGGGTTAAACTATTCATTGTACGTTGAAGACGTCGTGTATGGAATGTGTGTTGAGTGGCTCCCCGTAGAGAAATCATCATAGTTTGGAACGTATGGACTATATATCGACTCTTGGGTTGGTGGCAAGTTAAGGTCAAATTCGAACCTTGGAACGGAAGAATGTCGTTGCCGCGAAGACGAAGACGATGAAGCTTCATCGGTTCTTGTTTGTAGAAGGTTGAAGTCACGTCGTAAACTCGATGTTGGACTAATAGCATTTGGATTAAACTCGAGATTTCCTCGTAACCAATTTGGTACCACATTTTGAGCACCAACGTGAACTTCAGCAAATGTTACAAATAACTCCATGGCCCATCCCATTGAGTACTGGCTATGTGTATCTATCATCATTTCTATAGAACTGTCGTCTTCCACATCGAATATTGTGTAATACAGTGGCTCTATCGACGTTGGACATCGATACTTCAAAGACTGCAACTCCCTCCCGGAGCGATTGGGAACCTTCCTAGATATTAAGGTCCTAAGCGACAGGAACGTTGATCGTCTCGGAATGTTGATCGTAACAGAATTTTCAGATTAAAATATGATCCAAATGTATGAATCGGGGACCATCTGACCATCGTAGTATACTATAGCTTGAATTCACGGTGCCATTTCTGAAAATCGAAGAGCTTTGTGATTCTTAAGTTTTGTTTGGGTGCATCTAGAAATTCTGCACCCCTCAATTATAAATAGAAATGTGCCTGGTATAGCATTGGTGAATTCTGTAGCAATAATTTTTGAACTGTCAGCCCAAAGCCCGGTAAAGCCTGGTAAAGCATTTGCCAGAGCAATAATTTTAGAATTCGCGTTTTGGAAAACGTGAATACAATTATACGTAAGGAATTCGCGTTATGTAAAATGCGAATTATGTAGGAATCTATAGAATTCACGTCCTACAAAACGCGAATTCAGTACGAATAATTGTATTCGCGTTTTCCAAAACGCGAATTCTAAAATTATTGCTCTGGCAAATGCTTTACCGGGCTTTGGGTTGACAAATGCATTATGTGAAACCGCGTTTCTAACACGCAAATAGGTCCCTGCATGCCTACAACCACCTGTATAAATCGGTTGTATTTCTGCCTTAGCATCCCATCAAACTTATTACTTTCCTATCTTCACGAGATTTCTACCTTTCTGAAAGAGAAAATGGCTCGATATTCAGCTACTGTATTTTTTCGTGGAACATACTTCTACACATCTTTTAGTGAAACGATCACAAGAAATGAATTATTTGAGTTGATCTCGAAATGAGTTAAAGAGTCGACCAGCGCAAAAATAAAGGCCTTGTAAGTGAAAGTATCAGTCAATGAGCCCGGCCCCGAGGAGCATTATATGCTCACACTGTCAAATAAGAAAGATATGCGAAAGATGTTTCGGGCATACAAAAGTGCTGGGGGAACAAATATCGAGCTTAGTGTGAAATTTGATGACGGATCAAGTTCTTCAACAAATGTGGTAGTTGTCCAAGACGAGAATGCGTTAGCTGGCGAAGACGAGAATGAGTTAGCTAGTCAGACGAGAATGACGTGTTCTTAAAAATTTATTAGAGACGGCAGGAGAAAGAACAAATAATTGAGGAACTTAACTTAACGTCTGACATAAGTACCGACTACGATTAGTAATATAATTTTGATTAAGTTATGTAAGTTATTTATCTTGCGTACTTGTATTTTGTGAACTCGGTGCTTTCGATGTAAGTTTTTAAATATAAAAGTATCAATTAATAATTCCGAATATATAATACTTCAATTAAGAAAATATAAATTAACATTACTTATAAACAACTAATTTCGAAAAACATAGAAAAAAATATAATTACTGCCTATGTCCGCTGGTACCACAATCTGGTGGACGTCGAATTCGATCCGGATTGCGTCGTCCATGTTGAACCGGAACCAGTTGAGGACCATGATCGGGCTCATTGTCATTGTCGTCTCCAGCAGTACCACTTGGTCCGACAGGCCCACCAGAAAAGAACAACGACTGTGGAGGTGTGTGCTGAACGAACCCGAGGCCCAAAATATCATAAGGCCGAGCATGAAACGGGTAGGGGGCAGAAGCAGAGGGAACAGTGGAACTCAAAGATCCGCCAGTCATGCCAGGAAATAACTCGTACGTAGTCGGCATCGAAGATCCACCCATCATTCCCACAATAGAAGTGAAAAAGCCTTTCGTCGGACTCGGGGGCCTCGGCTGAATCATCAACTAGGTGGGGCCCTGGGGGCGAATCGAATCGGTAGCTCTGGTGGATGAAGCACCTGCTCCCTCTAACGTTGCGATCCACCTGCTCCGCTCATACGATGAGTCCGGGGGCGGTTGCGCTGAATAGGCTCAAACACAGCTGCTTGTTCCTCCGGAGTGAGGAGATACGGTTTCCCACTACCAAAGAACCATGCAAAGTAATCACTGCTGACCATAGGCTCATCAAACATCCGGTGCTCATTCAGTGCCTGCCGCTGAAGCCGATCCTGCCACTGTGCAATCCACTACACATGTTTCACCGACCAGTCCACCTACCACAAAACATCAACAAAATTATTATTTATAAATTGTAAAGAAAGTATAAATCGATAACTATTAATTCAAATTTAATTATTATACCTTAAGCTTTCCTTGTCGGGTGATCATATGTAAGTCGTCCAAATCAGGAGGATCTATCGGAATTGTTTGCAGACGACCGAACTGGCGTTGGACGCGATCAACCGGATGCCACTCAACTACAGCGTACCAGATGAGAGGTACCACGGCCGTCCAAGCGGAAACCGTCTCATGCTCAAACTTAGGCAGACAGTCATTGATATCCGAATCAGAGTACGGGGTCCACAAAAACTGTAAATTAAATATAGAAATAAATAAAACAAGTAAACTAAACTATATTCATATTAAACTTCAACTTAATATAAAATTAAAATATTTACCTCATTTGTAGATTTCGTGTCAATTTTTTGCCTAATAGAATGCATCATAGTCGGAATCCCAACATGAGTTAGAGCATGGAACCACCTACATAACATCAAAATATAATTTTAATATTTAAAAAATATATATTAGGAAAATAACCAATTTATAAATAAAATTTAGTTAAGATTATTTTCCTTACCGCAAACATAGTGGATACGAATAATCTGCTGGCGCGGACAAGTCAGGGCATAAAAATGGCATTTTAAACCACGCCCAAGACTGAAGTAGCAAAAGACATCCTCCGATGTCGTGTCGATCAACACTCGCAGCCTTGCACAACTCCCTATACAGAAATGCAAGTACTGCCGAACCCCAACTTAATTTACCAGCCTCTTCAAAATCCCGCAAGTGCTGCAACCACAACATGTGAACTTTGTTGCGAGTTTTGTTGGCCACCAAAATTCCCCCGAGGATCTGTAAGATATAGGCCCGAGCATATGCCTAAAATATAACGAAAAAAAATATTAAAATATAATAATTTTATAATTACTACTAATAAAAAATTATTTTTTTTACCTTCTTCACATCTTCATTGGCTCCAGCAGGCAAATTAGCGAATTGCTTACGTAACCACTTTAGAGTCACACATCCGCCCTGTAGTTTTTATGGCTTATCCCCTATCAAGTCCATACACAAGCCCTCCCAATCGTCACTGGCGGCACCAGTGATAGCCTCCCCATCTACAGGCAGGCCAAGAATATGCGACACATCTTCTAATGTGATGGTCGCCTCACCACATGGTAAGTGGAAGGTATTTGTCTCTGGCCTCCACCTCTCCACAAGCGCGTTGATTAAATAAACGTCTAATTTCGTACCTCCTCCATTAATCTTCGCCACATGCCCAAATCCGGCTTCGGCTATGTACTCGGCTAGACGAGGATCCGGGGGCACCCTCATCCGAGTGATATAAACCTCCAACCGACGTTCTTCTCCATTCTACAAATAATTAAAGACACACACATATTAACAATCACATATTATATCACAATTTTTTATAGTGTACAATAAAATACTAAACATATTCTAATTTTACTAATTTTTAATCTATAAGTCAATACCAAAGATATATTCGAATTTAACTAATTTTCTTAGTCTAAAACTAAATAATATTAACATATTCGAATTTAACTAATTTTTTTAGTCTGAAAATAAAATCTAAAAACATATTTGAATTTAACTAATTTTCTTAGTCTAAAAATGAATACTATTAACATATTCGAATTTAAATAATTTTCTTAGTCTAAAAATAAAATCTTAAGACATATTCGAATTTAACTAATTTTCTTAGTCTATAAATAAATACTATTAACATATTCGAATTTAACTAATTTTCTTACTCTAAAAATAAAATCTAAAGACATATTCGAATTTAACTAATTTTGTTACTCTAAATATAAAATCTAAAGGCATATTCGATTTTAACTAACATTCTTAGTCTAAAAATAAATATTATTAACATATTCGAATTTAACTAATTTGTTTAGTCTAAAAATAATATCTAAAGACATATTCGAATTTAACTAACATTCTTAGTCTAAAAATAAATATTACTAACATATTCGAATTTAACTAATTTTCTTAGTCTAAAAATAATATCTAAAGACATATTCGAATTTAACTAACATTCTTATTCGAATTTAACTAAAGACATATTCGAATTTAACATTCTTAGTCTAAAAATAATATCTAAAGACATATTCAAATTTAACTAACATTCTTAGTCTAAAAATAAATACTATTAACATATTCGAATTTAACTAATTTTCTTATTCTAAAAATATAATCTAAAGACATATTCGAATTTAACTAATTTTCTTAGTCTAAAAATAAATACTATTAACATATTCGAATTTAACTAATTTTCTTACTCTAAAAATAAATACTATTAACATATTCAAATCATGCCGGCAACACTAAATTAAATTTACATATTCGAATTAAAATAAAAAAAACTTACATTATATCGATGATAATTGAATATGTGGCCTTCATCTAATCTTAGCAAACCCGCCATTATCACACTCACTTCAAAACTCTTCAAAACCTCTTCAAAACTTTGGGAGAGAATGAAAATTCTCTCCCAACTTCACTAGTTTTATAGAGAAAACGGTCTCTGGAGGCAGTGAATTCAAACCGAATTCGCGTCCAGCAAAACGCGAATTCTATTTCCCCAATCGTCCGAATTTATTCCCAATTTACTGCGATAATTTGGGATAAAATCTCGTGAAATTCGCGTTTTTCAATACGCGAATTCCCTTTTCCACTGAAACGGCGTAGGAATTCGCGTCCTGCAGGACGCGAATTCGTCCTACATGGCATGAAAGGGGGGTATTTTTCCAATATCAATCTTTAGGGGTTATTTTCCCCAATAAATTCCCAAAAGGGAATATTCAGACCAATTTTCCCAGATTTTTTAAATTTTTATAAAATCTTAAAATTTTACAAGCTTCACAAAACAGTCCTTAAATCCATAAAAATTCCCAAACATCCGCTGTTGATTGTCGCCGCTTCAGCCGCCGGTCGCCGTCGCTGACCACACCCACTTGGTTGTCGGACCAAGGTAACCATTTCCCCTAACACGGCGTCGCCAAAAACGCTCAACGGTGTGCATCCGAACGTCAAACACGAACGTCGATTTCGTGTTCGACATTCGGTTGCACACCGTTGGGAGTTTCCGACGACGTCGTTTTAGGGGAAATGGTCGCCTTGGTCCGGCAACCAAGTGGGCGTGGTAAGCTACCGGCGGCGGAAGCAGCGGCAATCGACGGCGAAAGTTTGGGAATTTTTAAAGATTTAGGGACTGTTTTGTGAAGCTTATAAAATTTTGAGATTTTATAAAATTTTGAGTATTTTCCATTAAAAAAATTTAAAAAATAAAATTATTGTCACGTGTCGAGCATCGATTGGTTGATAATTTTTTAACACCCGTTTAACAGCAGGCACCTAAAATTGTAACTATCGAAACTTTGGGCACCTATTTTTACAAAAAAATACTTTAGACGCCTAAATTATTTTAAAAAGTGATATTTTTTAAAATATTTTAAATTTAATTATAATAAAAATGGTTTTATTTTTTTAAAATTATTTTTTATTTAGCAATAATAAAAAATGACATGTCATGTTATAATAATAATAATACAATAATTTAGAGTGAAAAAATATGAGCAATTTGAAAGTTTAGTTATTAAATAGGAGCAAATTTGGGCACCTAAAATTTAAATAGGGTCTTTAGGCATCTATTTTTCATTAAAGCCTTTATAATATTATTGTATCAATTGATTGTAAAGTTTTACGGTTGAAAATAAATTTTTAAAAATTCAAGGGTGAAATTATAAAGAAACATTTTCAGTAGTGGCCATAATGTTTATTTTTTTAAATTGGGGGCAGAAATGTACATGGGATAAACTTTAGTGGTCATTGCAGTAGTTTACCCTTATTTTTTCGCTTCTAGGTCAGTAAGTCGTCAATGTTTAACGGCAACAAACGGCTGAGTGACCAAAAGTTTACGCCCTGGAAACGTAAGTGACCTTATTGGTTGTTTTTCAAAATCAATGACCAACTCTGTACTTGGGAGAAACATAAATGATTGTTCTAGTAGTTGACCCTTTATTAAATAATCATAATATGTTTTAAGGTTTGAGTTTCATAAATATTTGAGATAATTTAAGATAATTATTATTATTTAATAATAATTTTGTTTTATAAATATGTAAACCTAAAATGTGTTACTTGAGGGGAAAAGTTTTCAAACATGACTTCCTAAATTTGGCCCATTTCTTATGGTTATGTTTAGGGGGTTACATTTAGTGGTATCAGAGCTAAGTTCAACCCTCAGACTATGAGGCTCACATAAGTTGTTTTCAAAATATTTTCAATTTATGCATGCATTTAAAATCTTTTGGGATAAATGGGTATTTTCTGAAAAATCTACTAAGGTATTATGTGATTTTGACTTGATTATTTTTCATTGTTTTAAATCTGAAACTCTAGTACCAAATCTGACTTTAGGTTATTATCTTTTGTAGATATTCTATTATGCCATCGCGTAGGAGTTCTAGTTTTGTGATTAGTCGAGGTCGTGGTCGTACCATCGCTTCTGGTAGTGATTATATGCCTCATGTGGATCAAAAATAAAATCAAAATGAGATACCAGTTAGTGAGAACGAGTCGTTGGGAGGATATCATATCAGAATGATGACTCACTTGATGTTGATAACACTAAGACAGTTCAACTGGACAATGCCACGATGAACCATGAGTTGATGTGTTACCTTCGTCAGTCAGAGGGTGCAAGAAAACTCGTATCTATAGAATTTATAGTTGCTTGGATGAAATTATTTGAGGGTAAAACCGGTACACATCCAGCTGATGCAAAGTATTGGTTAAAGAAGTTACAACGATTGTTTGTTGAGATGGATTACCCTGCCAATCAGAAATTGAGGGCCGATGTATCACTGCTAGGGGGTGAAGCTCAAAATTGGTGGGAGTTTGTGGTAGATATTGTTCCACCTAGTCAGGTCACATGGGAGTTTTTACGACAGGAATTTTAGGATCGATACGTGGGAGCTCAGTTTTTGGCAAAGTGTCGTGATAATTTTATGAATCTAAAACAGAACGACATGCATGTAAATAACTATGAGATAGAGTTTCGGAGGTTGGCCAAATATGTTCTGGGGTTGGTAACGATTGAGAAAGATAAGTGTGATTGGTTTTTGAATGTGATTCGTCTACCGCTTCAGAGAGAGGTTGCTACTGTAACACTCGGGTTTGGGGGTCTGTGAAAATAATATTAAAATAATGTTTAGAGTTTCGGTTTCATAATTAAAATAATAAAATAATATTATTTGGGCTTCGTGTTTTCAAAACAAACATTTTATGTTGGATCCAATTTTAAATTGAAAACCCAAAATTCCATGGATTTTTGAATAGTATAAGATGACTATTCTCATTAATGGCAAAAGTGTAATTAAGTGGTCTTACAAAAATAAAACCCCTTTTTAATTTAAATGAGCCTATTCATCATCTTCTTCCCTCTCTCTTCTCCATTTCAACGACAAAAACCCCTCTACCCCAAGGGTTACTATTTCATCATCTCCCTTGCTCTTTGTTGGTGATTTTTGAAAGCTAAATACGTTTTTGACTTGTCCTTACCTTCCTCTTCATATTGGTACCTTTAGTTTTCAATGAAACCAAGTATTTTGGGTTTTGGGTTTTTCAAAGATTTTGATAAAGGTTGTAGCTTTATGGATTTTTAACTAAGCTTTTGATTTATTGTTGTTAGATAAGTTGTTTGTAAACCTTAAGGTCCAACATATATGAATTTTAAAGGGTTTTATGATGATTCTCAGATTTTGGTTTAAGTAAGGTTTTAGGAGGGTTTAAAGGTTGGTTTTGGGGCTGCTATGTGTTGGAAATTGAGGGTTGATGTTAGTGTGATGGTTAGGGGTTGTTTTGGAAGCTTTTAGGTGTGTTAAAAAGGTTGAAATCAAGGGTTTTGGGTTGTGCTTCATGGCTGCTCGAGAATGAGGATTTTGGGAGTTGTTCTTAGCTTGAATCATGTGTTTTATGCTTGATTAGTGTTCTGTGTTTGCTACATTGATTTGTGAACTGATTTGAGGTTGTTTTGTTTGTGTTGGGATGTTTAGAAGCAAGAAATTGTGTTGGTGAAGCCTCTGGAACGAATCAGGAAATCGTTGGAAGCTTGATCGGCTAGTGTGTTGAGCTTGGAATAGTCGGTGAGTGGTTAAATGTTTTAAATTGATTTTCAAGGTTGGTTCAAGCATGTGGACTAGGTTGGGCTTGGTAGACCCACCTAGAGTTGGGATTATAGTGGTAGCCTAATCCTAAGCTTTAGTTAGAGACTATGGTTGATCTTTAAATGTTGTGTATGCCTCATGTTTAATTGTGATTGTGGTGGTTATGTATATTGTGTTATACATGTATGTTGAGGCATGGTTTTGATGCATTGATATATGCAAGTGGTTTGTGCATGATGGTGAGTCATGGTGAGTACGTGCTAAGCACGGAAGTTGTTATGAAATGATATTGTGAAAGGTTATGATTTGTGTTTAGTATTGGCACTAGTATGCTTGGGTACAATGATCGATCATTAGGATGTTTAGTGTGCACACGTGAGTCAAATGCGCGCGTGGTCTTGGTGATGGTAGTCATCAAGATGGCGTACGGGTTCGCCTGAAAAATCTTCTTATATATGTTAGTCGGTGATGAGTGTAATCCCATCGACGGGGCGTGAGGATGAGTGGAATCCCCTCCGCGTGAAACGGTGATGAGTGTAATCCCACCGTAAGGTAATGGTTGAGTTGGATGTGAGTTCCAACGGTAATCCGCGTATTCGAGTCATAGCTAGGTGCCAATATGGATTAATATATATGTTTTCATAAGATATGGATATGGACTTGTTGAGCATGGCATAATATTGAGTTTATGTTCATGCATCATATATATTTTGGCTTATGTGATTCGAAGGTAAGATCATGCATTCTACTTTGGTTGTATGCTCGTGCTTGGACCATGCATTGTCGAGGCTTATTTTAATGAGCTACCCTCACTAAGCTTTATGCTTATGATCTCTTTTGTTCGACAATGTAGATCCGTAGTTCGTGGGTTGCTAGTGCAAGAAGAGGGCCTCCAAGTGTGCTAGTTTGGCTTTTGAGTTTATCAAGTATGGACTTTTATATTATGAGATTGTAATAGTCAAGCAATGGGATTTGAGCTTTTGATGTATGTTGATGTTGTGTGTTATGAGCATGTTTAGACTCCTTGTTTTGTGGATGATATGTTTAAGGTTGCTTGCCTAGTATGTTGGCCTTGTGCCCTTTACGGATGCTTAAGTGTATGCTCTTATGAATGCTATGTATGTCTCTTTTTTGAGTAAATGCTTGAATCCTTTGGATGTATGTTCCTTGTTCATTTTGAATGACTCGTATGATGTTCCATGGATGTTGAATGTTGTATGTATGTTTTTGTGTGGCTAGGGAAGTCTTAATTTGCATCTAGAGTTATGTTTTGGAGTTCTTAGCTGCAAATTTGAGTGTTGTAGTGCAGGGTGTATCGGTACGCCCAAGGGTCATATCGATACGGCCATACACCTTGGGACTCAAGTTTGGCTTAGTGTACCGGTACACGGAGGTGTATCGATACGCCAAAACCTCTCTGGAAATCTAAGATTTTGACGAGATTTTGGTGTATCGGTACGGGTCCTGGGTGTATCGGTACGGTCTTGTATCGTTGACCGTGAGAAGTTGACCAGTGAGGGCGTATCGGTACGTTCAAGCCGTGTACCGATACGGTCTCCTGGGTTGACCTTGGGGTGTTGAACTAGTCAAGGCGTATCGATACCCTCTTCTAGTGTATCGATACGGCCTGCTGTGAAAGTTAAAATGGGTTGTTTTTAAGTTGTTTTTCGTTTGCTTCGCCTCGCTTGTTGCTTCCGCCGTTGTTGATTCACATAGGATCTATTAAAAGCATCTAGACAAGATAATAATAAATGAGAGTTTTCTCGAGTCGGTAACCGAAGTCGAGCCTTAACGGGTTTCGCCTCGGTTATCCCCGTGTAGCCCACTCGGTCCAGTTAGTCGCTCAGACCGGGACGAGGGGGTTACACTTGTTGGTATCAGAGCCTAAGGTTTCCGAGACCTTGGGCAGGTAAGTGAGGTAAGTTAAATTCTTGTATTGAAATTGCACGGTGTTTGCTTGCCATGTAAGCATGTTTGCTTGTTTATCAAGTATGCCTTGTTGTATGCCTATTTGATCGTGTATGTATGTTGTTTGAAGCATGTTGAGTAGAGTCTCATTGCTACTATTACATCGGAAAAATGATTTTTAAGTGAGGGAACATACTTGAGCCACTTGGAACTCTTGCCCTTGCTAACTCAATCTTGTGTGTTGTTGTGTTGTAGTTGTTATCTGTGAGTGCGTATGTCGAGGCCTAGAGGTAGACCGAGGTTGGTTCGTCAGGAACCTCGTGTTGCAGCACCTGTTAATGAGCCGGTGGCTGGAGTGGAGGCTCATGTAGAAGAGCCTACTGTTGGAGTTGGAGCTCCTCCACCACCACCACCTCATCAGCCTGAAGTAGGAGGCGAGGCTGGAATTGAGGGAGCGGGACCTCAGGTTGGTCAGGGTGGCCAAGGTCCTGCAGGAATAGATATGGCTCCGCTAGTTCAAGCTATAGCGGGAGCGTTTCAGGCCGCAGTTGCCGGAGCTCAGGCTGCAGCTCAGCCGAGAGGTGATGATGCTAGCTTACCGTTGGAGAGGCTTCGTAGCCTAGGAGCAGAGAAGTTTAGAGGATCCACACCTGAGAGGTCAGAGTTGTGGTCGGAGAAGACAGTTCGTATTCTAGCTCAGATGGGATGTGTTGGAGCTCGTAAGTTGGGTTGTGTGATTTCGTTGCTTCAGGGTGATGCCTACACCTGGTGGGTCACCATTACTACTAGTGTGCCTGAGGCCGAGATTGGTTGGGACTTCTTTGAGACTGCTTTCAGGAAGAGGTATTTGGGGTCGAGATATCTAGATGAGAAGAAACGGGAGTTCATGGCTCTTGTTCAGGGAGATGCTTCAGTGACTGACTATGAGATATGTTTTGTCCGTTTGTGTCAGTATGCTCCAGAGTTGGTTCCTACTGAGATGGACCGTTGTAACCTGTTCAGATATGGGCTTCACGAGGAAGTTAAGAGGTACACCTTAGCTTCAGATTATTTTGATTTTGATGTCTTGGTCGCTAGGGCCAAGGACATCGAGCATAGCTTGGGGCTGACCAAGCATTCAGGAGGATCTAGTTCTGGAAAGAGGCAAAACAACTTTGATCGTGGTGATGCCAAGAGGCATCGGGGCGGTGGACATCAATTTGACCATAGGCGTGGCGGTGGCCACCAGGGCCATAGAGCTGGAGGGCGTTTGCCCGAGTGCACTCATTGTGGGAGACAGCATTCAGGAGAGTGTTGGGGTAATTTTCATGCTTGTTGGAACTGTGGTTCGAGAGACCACTTCAGGAGAGAGTGTCTGCATCAGGCGGCACAGGCACCGAATCTTGCACAGGCTCTTGCGAGAGCGATTGATTATCAGAAAGGTCGTGGGCGTGGTCGTGGTTACTTCCAGCCGAGGGCTGATGCACCTAGGATAGAGGCACAGAGGAACCTTGCTCATGTTGTGGCAGTACAGCCAGAAGCCGGTGGACCAACTAGAGTCTACGCACAGAGAGAGGCAGGGAATGACACAGATGTGATAGCATGTAATTTTGAGTTACAGTCCATGTCTTTGCTTTCCTTAGTTGATTCGGGTTCTACGCATTCTTTCATTTTGAGTGAGCATGAAAAGAAGTTAGACATACCTGTTGAGATCTTAGATGTAGGTATGCATGTGACTAGTTCCTTCGGTGAGACATTTGTAGTTAGACGGATGTATAGGAGGTGTCCGTTGAAGATTCAGGGTCATGTGTTTCTAGTTGATATGATGGAGCTATCGTTCTATGGTTTTGATATTATCTTGGATATGGATTGGTTGGTTGAGCATAGAGCTAGTGTAGATTTTGAGATAAAGAGAATTGCGTTGAAGCTTTCCGATGACTACGAGGTAGTGGTAGTAGGCGAGAACATTAAGTTCTTGTCGAATGTTGTGTCAACTTTAGAGGCTTATAGGTTGATGGATTCTGGTTGTGGGGCTTACTTAGCATATGTGATGAATCCGAATATGAGTGAGGTTAGACCGAAAGATATCAGAACAGTTTGCGATTTTCCGGATGTGTTTCCAGAAGAGTTACCAGGTTTGTCTCCTGATAGAGATGTAGAGTTTGTGATTGAGACTGTTTCAGGGTCTACTCCAGTTTCTATTGCTCTGTATCGTATGGCTCCGAAAGAGTTGAAAGAATTGAAGAGTCAGCTTCAGGAGTTGTTAAATCGTGGTTTTATTAGGCCTAGTTGTACGCCTTGGGGTGCTCCCGTGTTGTTTGTGAAGAAGAAAGATGGCAGTATGAGAATGTGTATTGACTACAGGCAGTTGAATCAGTTGACAGTAAAGAACAAGTATATGTTGCCTCGTATAGATGACTTGTTCGATTAGTTGAGGGGTGCTTCAGTGTTCTCGAAGATAGATTTGAGATTAGGGTACTATCAGTTGAAAGTAAAAGAATGTGATGTTCCGAAGACAGCCTTTAAGACTAGATATGGTCACTATGAGTTCCTTGTGATGTCGTTTGGGCTCACGAATGCATCAGTAGCTTTCATGGATATGATAAACAGAGTTTTCAGAGACTATCTAGAATGATTTGTAGTTGTTTTCATAGATGGCATCCTTGTGTACTCGAAATCAGAAGAAGAGCATGATGGGCACTTGAGACTTGTTTTACAGAGATTGATGAGTAATCAGTTGTATGCTAAGCTTAGTAAATGTGAGTTCTAGATTCGAGAGGTTGTGTTTCTTGGCCATGTAGTATCAGTTGAAGGTATTCGTGTTGATTCGACGAAGATTGAAGTTATTGTTGAGTGGAAACAACCTAAGTCAGTGTCAGAGATTAAAAGTTTCCTAGGATTAGCCGGTTGCTATAGGAGATTCGTTGATGGTTTCTCTAGAGTAGCTGCTCCGTTGACTAAATTGTTGCAAAAAGGAGTTAAGTTTGAGTGGTCAAATGTGAGACAAAAGGCATTTGAGAAATTGAAAGAAGCTTTGACGAATGCTCCAGTGTTAGTACAACCAGTTTCAGGGAAGGAGTTCGTAATCTATAGTGATGCTTCCTACATAGGTTTAGGTTGTGTTCTGGTGCAAGAAAGAAGAGTTGTTGCTTATGCTTCGAGATAGTTGAAAGTGCATTAGAAGAACTATCATACGCATGATATTGAGTTAGTCGCAGTTGTATTTGCGTTGAAGATTTGGCGTCACTGCTTGTATGGTGAGAAGTGCATAGTTTACACTGACTATAAAAGCTTGAAGTATTTGATGACTCAGAGAGGGTTGAACTTGAGACAGAGAAGATGGCTTGAACTGTTGAAAGACTATGATTTGACTATAGAGTACCATCCGGGTAAGGCAAATGTAGTAGCCGATGCGTTGAGCAGAAAAGTTGCAGTTGAGTTGCGAGCTATGTTTGCTAGATTGAGTGTATCAGGTGATGGTGGTTTGATCACAATTGCAAGTGAAGCCTTCTTTGATTCAGTTGATCAGAGAGAAATAGTTGCAAGATGTGTATTTAGTTCCTCATGTTCAGGACATAGTCGAAGGTAGACCGACCGAGTATAGTTTCAGTGGTGAGAATGTGTTGTGTTTCAGAGACAGAGTTGTAGTACCTGAAGATGTTGAGTTGAGACGTATGATTTTGAGCGAAGTACATTCGAGTCCTTTTTCTATGCATCTGAGTAGTACTAAGATGTACCGTGACTTGAAAAATAACTATTTCTAAGTTAATTTGAAGAATGATGTAGCCGAGTATGTGAACTGTTGCATGGTTTGTCAGAGAGTGAAGGCAGAACATCAGGAGCAAATATGGCACCAAAATCAACCTACCATTAGCAATGATTGTATAGGTACGAAGAATCTGATACGTAATTATGCCTAGTTTTGGAAAAAGGTAATAATGGGATTGGTTTTGGTTTGAGAAGTTTGGGGGTTCAGCGGCGACTGATAGACTAGACCACATCATATAGCATAATAGCAGGCAGTCATTTCAACATGCTACGATTCTAAATTGTTCAACGATATCAGACCGGTCAATGATGGTGTCCCACCAGCGTTTCATCAATCAAAGATTGAGTTGCCAACAATAATTTAAACTTTTTTAGAGGGGGACAACTACCTCCGGTATCTCTCGGTCCATCACTCTCAGGTCTACAAAAGAAAATAGTTTGTTTCTCGAGTTGTATTTCCAAAATGTTAGATGCGTATTCCATGCACATGTACGTGCGCGCGGGCATGCATTACAGGGCAAGATAAAGGATAATTTTCTTTTTCTTGGTTCCAACAGGAAGGAGAGTTTTGCAAGGAAATTGATAGTTATTGACACCAATAACATAATAAAATTCTCAAGTCAAGAAACTTGATGAACACAAGGGAAGTGAAGAAAGAAACAGAGTAACGGAGCTGTAATTGCTAGTAACAGAACATCTTGGACTAGTATCTCCTCCTTCACAAACTTTCACAAATCCAAATAGCTGTATATCTAAGAAGTTCTCCACTGCATCTCAATTTGAATCCGACCGTTCCTCGAGTCGATGAGATGATATTTTTCATTGATTCTTCTATTATTCACAACATCAGCTAGGCTTACAGTAACATAACCCAAAGATTCCTGGTCAAACATGTAAGGAAGAATTAAAGCCATTGTAATGAGATGAGAAAGAATGAAAATGAAGGCAAAACCAGTGCAATGTGCACCTTGGGATGCAAGAGCCCTATCCTGGAGGATGTACTGAATACTTCGATGTGAATTTTATCATTCATGGGCGGTTCATCCACCATAAACTGAAATTCCTCTTCCCATCTTGGATCTCGGCTTTTCTTTACACGCTGTATTGACAAATTCCGGATGAGGAATCAAAATGTAAGGTAACTAACAAGAACACAATGCTCAGACAAAAAATACAAACGGGATAGATCATCCCAGCAAAAGTAACAGGTCTAATATCGTAGTCTATTCATACACAATAATGCATCCTGAAAACTGCACAGACTTATGCCGGTTTATCAACTGTGAATTATTGGTTACAACTTGTGCATGTGCCCCAGCATGATTTATCAAATATTTCCAAGATCTAAATGGTAACATCAACAGTTGCAGCTGTAAGAATATGGAATGCTATCCAAATGTAAGATGCATTGGTAGTTTGGAACCAAATTTTCACACCATTGCCTTTTAGTGAAACCATTCTTGAGGAAAAAAGATTGAGCGAAAAGGAACAATGCTCAAAACACTAATTTTATGGCATACCTTTGTTTTTTTCTCCTCCCCTCTGAATAAAAGTTGCACATGTGGGTTTGTGTGGTTCTTTCCTTCGATATCTTCAGCTTCATGCACAATAACTACAAGTAAACCTCCACCTGCAGGTGTTCCTTCTGGAGCTTTTTGTACCATAGTTGAATCGTCAATGTCATCTGGTATCGCATCCTCCTTGAAAGGTTTGTACAAGGCTTCCAAGACAATCTGCCCACGTGACTTCTCATTTTGTTGATCATTCGGGTCCATATTTTTCAGCAGCTCAAGAGTCAAAACTTTTGGCTCATCGGGTGTAAGATCTTTCAATGGAATAACATTCATGCCCATCTTTTCATGTTTGCCAACCTGAATTGAAGTTAACAAACAGCTTGAGGAATACATGTGGAATATACACAGGCATGCATATATATGATTATGCAAAACACGGAGAAATTTTGGCGTTGGTTTAAAAAGGTTATGTTGGTTTACTTTTAGAGGCAACCTCAAAACCTACTATCAATCTACAAAATCATTAGGGGCATACCTGCTCCCAATCATAGACAATTAACTCCAACGCTTGAGTGTTTGGATCTTTAACAACAAAATTAAATTCCTCGTTCCACTCGGGATTCAAGTTGCTTTGTTTCACAGTAGTTTTCTTCGCAGTGAGCTTTTCTTCCGTTAATTTCAGTTTCACGTAAGGATCAGATTTTCCCAGGAAATCTTTCTTTTTAAGCTTCATTGCCCTCACAACTTTCACATCAAGAATTCCAACAGGTTTCTTCATGGCTCTGTCAATTTGAGGAAACTTTAGAAGGTAATACATAAAGTCTCATCTGTAATTTGCAGAAAGCTGGAATATGCACACTTTTTTTTTTTGATAAGAAGAGGAGGCCTCATTTGGAATATGCACACTTACTGTGTAGGATCCATTATTGGCACTTGTAAGGCTTTAGGCCATAGGTACATATTTGCAACTTGATCCTTTATGAGCTCCTGGAGAAATAGAGTATCCTTATTAAGCAAAAAGAAATGCAGGCATACTAATTTTCCATAGAAATGCTGTTTCCACTCCCCTTGACTCTGAAAGAGTGAAGGGGGAGGGAAATGGGTATACCATTTGGTGTATATAGCGTTGGCTGTGAGGATGGCCATCGGCTATGAGGTTAATAACAGTGTTCTCCATAAAATTTGATCTATTAGAAGAAGAAACAAGAAATAGAAGTATTACCTGGACAAACCTGTATAATCCAGGAATTGCCATAACATCTGCCCCGAGTAACTTAAGCCCAAAGTCAACATGTGGCTGCAAATTAAAATGGACGATTAGGAAAAAGGAGCAGAAAGAATGAGACTAGAAACAACGATCTCTATAGATGCTATTACTAAGACATGCCTGGATGATGTTTTCTCCTAATCATATTATGCTGAAATTGAATCAGGAAGAAGCATTGAGCAGTCGGAAAGTAAGAACGTACAAAATTTAGTAACATCAATTCATAATATATTGATATGATAGACAAAATAGAAGAAGAAAAAGTCCTAATGAAACTGGTACTTAGAGGAACTTTATGCATCAAATTCATATCATGGTTCGCAAGAACTTGTAATGAAGTACAAACTTTATTAGAGTTAAATAACCACGTGCACGTTATTAAAAAAACAACACACCTTGTCCATTAGGGAGACATATATGTTGGCAAAACAAGGAAAGACACTGAGCAAAGGCTTCAGTGTGATTCGAGGAACAGCAAAAACTTGCAAATCAACAACCTGAAAGATTAGGAGAAAAAAAATGTCAATGCTCTTCACTCGAAGTACCAAGAATTTTTCCATCTAGGTCATGCTGAACCACTTTGTTCATGCATGGATGAAGCTATGTCTGCTAATGAGAGAGACGGACAGAACGTGTAAACATTTTCTCATGTTTTGATATACAAGTTTCTTTCTTTTAATCAGCCAGTACACTAGCAAATACCTGAACAGTGGCTTTTAATCCAAAAGCTTTAACTCCAATAATGATGTTAGGATTCCCTGCCCACTTAAGTGATGGCTCCATAATAATTTCCTTCTCATCAGTGACATAGACTTTCATTCCTGGCATTCGATAAAATCAACAATGAGTATAATTCAATGAAAAATTGTGCTGGAATTACAAGGGAGAATCAAACGAAAGAAAATACAATTCATGCAAATAAACTAAAAATTCATAACCACCATATGCTTGCAGCTAGGTTAACTTAAATATTGTGGAATGGACTACTTTTCAATACCTTTCTTGAATAATTGTGCAACATAATCATTAGCATCAAGGACAATTGTTTCTGACAAATTTTTCTTATAGATCCCGACAGTCCAGTTTTATGGAACTTGCAGTAATCTTATTCTTAGCTATGCATTACTTTCTTCGAATCTGAAAATTAGCTGTTTATCGTATGAGAAACAAGTGAGAGATACATATGCATATAAACTCAAAAACTCGTTGCAACTGTGTCTTAGAAGCATAACCAAGACATCCAGTACCACTCTTTCAGTACAATCAAGTTTCACAGTCATGAGTCATGACAAAACTATTTCTTTTTAAGAATTGCAATGCTTCCATCATGAATGTATTGGTGCTTGGATTATCCTCAGAATTCAAAGAATAATTTAGATCGTGTTGTTGAGATTATGTGTGTAGAGTGTTTTTGAGAAAGAGAAGTCAACCTTGGAAAGTTGGTGGTAGGGTTCCCAAAGTAAGTGTTTCAAATTCAACTGATTGAATTTTGTATTTTGGAATTTGCTCAGCAATTATAGGCTTTGCTATATTCTTGGCCATTGCGCAAATTGCCTTGAAAAACGAGTATCGACACTTGGTAAGGAATTCAATAAAGCAAGGCCAAACAAATATAAGATATACCATAATAGGTCAAAGATCATTGTAATTGCACATACCGTGTCGAGATAAGGCCACATGTTCTCTATAAATTTGTTAAGCCAGTCAACCTTCAGAGAAACAGACAGTTATTACCTTGGTGCATAACTTAATGCTCTTAGCAGTTAGCACCCAACATGCAGAAATGACAGATAATAATAAATAACATAGCATGGAAGAACATACACGGTCGAAATCCGGATTTTTGACCCACAAGGGTATCTCTGGAAGCATCCGCTGCAAAGTTTTTGAGTCTTCCTCAACCAAAGGACGAATTTTAGGATCCTGAACACATGGAACGTTAACAACAAAAAAGAAACAATGTGACCATCTTATATTTGGGTTAATAGGTGAATTATGACAACGGAGACAATTAGTCTTGTTAATGCTGTTCGGCTATCAACTTAAAATCCTTAGTGAGATATGATATCTCCATTTACAGAGATCAACATATTAAAGAATAACTCTGTCATATGTTAATATCTGCACAGAAAAGTTTCTCAATCCTAATACTTAATTTTTCCCTGGAAAAACATAAGCCACCAGTTTGATCGTTTCAAAATCATGGATATAGATCATTCAAAGCGAGAACACTAGAAAACACAAACCTTTTTTTTATCAAAAGAAAACACAAACATTAGTAAAGTGAAACTGTAGATAGAATCCATAAACTCAAAAGCTGGTTTAAGACAACAGCTTAAATTAACCATAAATGAGTAAAAAAGAAATATTTGATCGGCCAAGAGTAAAGTTATGATTTTTTAGTACCTATTCATTCTTTAAGCTAATAAATCGTCAAAATTTAAAGCCGCTTAGGGAAGTACAAGAACTTCCCCCTGAAAAGAAAATCAGTCTGACAAAACTAAGAAAATATCAAAGTACACCCAGAAATAAAGGCAAAACACAACGGAAATTCAAGGGAGAAAGAAGCAAACCTTGACATCAGTGGGAAGGAAGTAGATGAACAAGTAATACCCAATGACGATCCCAACAGAAGTTCCAAATCCGAAGCCAAAAACACCCAAAATAGAGCTCAAAATCCCCATTCTTCTTCTGGGAAGATATCTCAGGCATACAAAGCTTTTGCTATGTTCAGTTAAAGGGGGAAATGGAATCTGAATAAGGTTCTTGTCTGAAGTAAAAATGAAAAAGAAAGAAAGAAATCAAAAGAGATATTAGAGTTTTTAAATAAATAAAAATCATATGAAGAAGAGGGGAAGCATTAAAGGAGCATTTACTCCTTGTGGTCAGTCTTTTACGTTCAAAGGGTTTTCTATGCGCCTGATATTTGGCCTTTGCCCATCTGTCGACTGTCGGTAACGTTCAATTGGTTCGTTAATTGATTACACTTTCTTTTTGTTGAACTGTTTCTATAGTCCTTCAATTTTAGGATTTTCATTTTAACTATTAAATAAAGGGTAATTAATATTATATACAAAGAAGAATAGGATGGCAACGGGGCAATGCGAGTTTTTTTTGCCGCCCCAACCCAAAATTTTAAAATTTCAAGTTGACCCGGCCAGAGTACAATATATTTTTATCTTTGACCCGACATAATAAAAGTATAAACCTGACTCTGACTCAACCTTAAAATTTTAGTAAAAAAACCAAATTAAACTCAACTCGCCCTTAAAAATAATAAAAATATTAAATATAATATAAAAATATAATAAATATAAATATATATATTTATAAATAAACCGGGTCGAGGCGAAACATTTTCACCTTAAACCTGACTCAAACCTTTTAAAAACCCGACCGACCCGAAAATTAAAAATTCAAAAGAAAAATCCGACCCTACTTAATCGGGTCAGGTCAGAACCCACCGGATTTAGGTTTTTTTTGCCGCTCCTAAAGACGATGAAACTAAAAGTTTTCACAATCATCTTAGTTTTAGGGGTTGATATATTTAATTTAGAGGGTAGGGTCTAAGGCTTTATATTTAGTGGTTTAGAATTTGGGGCTTTGGGGTTTATGCTTAGAATTTAGGGTTTATATGTTAAAATATAAATTCATCGTCATATTACCCTAAATTCCAACCCTAAACTATGCATTCTAACCACAACACTACATTCTAAATCCTTAAATCACACACTCTAAATTGAATCCATAAACCCTAAAATTAAGGTGCTTAAAAATTTTAGTTTTCACCGCCAGTGTATTGAATATAATTCATTTTGATCCTCGAAAAAATATTTCATACACTAGCAATTAAAAAAATATTTTCCACAAGTGGGTCCAAATTAGGTTTTAAGGGTTTAGTTAAGGGTTTGGGTTGTGGGAGTTAAAGTTTAAGATTTATGGTTTAGAGTAAAGGGATCAGAATCTTAAGGTTAGAAATTTAGATTTTAGTTTTTAGAATTAAATTAGTTATACTTGTGGAAAAAAGTTTTCCACCGTCACTGCATAAAAAATATTTTCCCATTTAGAGAAAATATTCCATATATTGGTAGTGGAAAACTTTTTTCCATAAGTACCTAGTTATAGGGGGTTAGAGTTTAGGATTTAAGGTTAGAGGTTTAATGTTTGTGGTTAAGTTTTAAGGTTTCGAAATAGATTTATGTTTGAAGCATAAAATTTATTGTTTAGAATTTAGAAATTAAGATTCAGGGCCTATAAAAAAGGGTTATCACAGGTTTTTGCCCAACAAGAGACAATTCCAAGCTTCAAGCTCAAGTCGACATGAAAATGGCAATGAAATTGATTGGTCTCATATGATTTTTTTCGTTCAAAAAAAGGTACATACCAGCTTTAGAAAGTCAGCTTGTAAAAAGTAAACTCTATATTGAAAATGCATTAAATAATTAAACTTATAAAAATATAATTTTTACTTCTTGAATTAGCAATTTTTTTTCAATTTAATCCTTTAAGTTTTTAATTGTAGAAAAAAGTTAGTGCATAGTTGAAACTGGTGATAATTTATTATTTTATGTTGTTTCGGTTGACCAATTAATAAGATCAATCAATTTTGAAGAGTATGGACAAAGGAGGGAGATAGATATTTGGCAATTAATGGGGACCAGATTTCTGTAACTGATATATGAGGGGCTTTAACTTACTTTTTTATAGGGAGCTGAAAAGCATGGTGAGAGAATGAATTCTATTGGTATTTTCATTTGTGTTGTTCAAAATAATAATAAGTAATGTTATCATTGTATATATAATTATTATACGTAATACAAAAAAATTGTACTAGATGTCATTGAATTTTTAGTGTTGTATTGTTTATACTACTGAACTTTTAATTGCTTTAATTATAGGATTAAATTTTAATTTTCATTTCAATTATATTATTGTAATGTTAATTAGGTGATGCCGCAGTGAATATATAATTATTGTCGACATGGATGTTAAATCAAGTTTTGATTGGACAATTTCAATTTCAAACGGCCTAAAATGATATCGTTTTATAAAAGCAATTTTTATTAAGAACATGTTTATAATATAAATAATATTTTAGTTTTGTAACATAAATTAAAATAAAATTTATAAAATTAATATATTAAAAAAATTATATCATGAAATAAATAAAACAAATCTTAACCACAAATTCATATATATATATATATATATATAATTTGTGTTAGAATTAAAAAAAACCCTCAAGTTAGCATAATGGTTAAAGTGCTAGTCTCTGTTTTCAAATGTCTTTGTTTTGAATATGTGCATAAATTTTCCTTAAACAAAACAATATTATAATAATGATGTATTGATTTTTTATTTCGTTATTTCTTAATACAATGTCTAAATAATTAAAACCTTACTTCACCTATAAATAGAAGAATAATGTGTGATTGAAATTTAACTCGTTTACCCAAAAATCACTCTTTAACACTCAAAGTCAAGTACTTTTCAAAATAATAATTAAGAAGGGAACGTAAATAAAGACACACCCTGTCAGACACAACAATATTAGAATCATTATATATTATTATTTTTATTTCATTATTGTTCAATACAATGTCTAAATAGTTCAAAGAAATTTTAACTCATTTACCCAAAAACCAGTCTTTAAAAAATTAATTATTGAATTGTCACTCAAAGTCAATTACTTATCAAAATGGTACCCTTTCGCTAATTGTGCATGCCACATAGATAAAAGCATATTGTGTCAGACACGCTTTTGAAAAATATCAATTTTTTTTTATAATTTAAAGGTGATTATAAAATAATATTTATTTATAGTTTTTAATCATTTGATGAAGCACATACACCTAGCAGACATAGTTGATTAAATTTAGATCTTCTAAAATAAATATCAATATTTTTTTTACCAGAACCACTTGCTGAGTTCTGCAAAAGCACTTTTAACAAAAGATTTTTTCTAACCTATACATCAGTTAAGGGTCAATTAATAGCTTGTATTAAATAGAAAATTTCACTTGAAAAAACAACAATCATTTAATGTATTACAAAATCTTAGAAGATTCTATTGAAAAAAAAAATCTCATTTAATGTATTAGGATATAGAATTTTAGGGTTTAATGTTAGGATTTTAGGGTTAAAGTTTTATGTTTTAGGGCCAATGTTTATGGGTATTGTTAGGGTTTAGTTTTTAGGGTTTAGTGTTAGGGTTAGAGTTTATGTTTTAGGGTTTAGTTTTTAGGTTTTATGGTTTAATACTTAGGGTTTATATTTTAGGGTTTAGAGTTAGAGTTTAGGGTTTGTTGTTTATGGTTTAGGTTTATAGTTTAGGGTTTTAATAGAATCTTTTAGGGTTTTTAATAAAATCTTTTAAGATTTTATAATACATTAAATGAATGTTGTTTTTTTAATAGAATTTTGTATGTAATATAAGTTATTACATTCATAGGTTAGACAAAACCATAACAAAAATAAGTCTATCATAAACTAAATATTAAATGTTTCAGTGGTAAATGCGTGTGTAATTCCGGGAAAAATTCTACAACGTGCGACGAAAACCGATGAACACCACTAATGATGAATACCGTTGAACACTATTAAATTAATTAATAAATATTTAAAATTTTAAGGAACCATCATACAATTAATAATTATTTTAAAAATTCAATTAAATTATTATATATATATTAAAATTTATTTTTTTAATAAGGGTAAACTATACATTTAGTACCTCACCTATTTTTGTATTTCTATTGAACCCTCATTACTTAAATATTATTTCAATTTGACCATATTCTTTATAAAAAATAATTTAACCCTTAACCCTAAACTATTAAACCTTAAACATTTACCCTAAACCATATACTCTTAAAATAATTTCACCATCATTGATTTAATTCAATTGAATTGTCGGCCATCATTAATCAATTTGTTTTGTTTTTTTAATTCAATTTAAATGGTTTTTTTTTTAAATTCACTGCCAATAGTCTCCATAACTTTTGCTCCCAAAATTACCTTCGTTCTCAATTTCATCTCCTTTGTACCTTCAATTAAGGCACGTAATCTTCCATCTCTACCAATTTTCGGCGGAGGGTTATTAATAGAATGCTCATCAAGGCCGCAGAAGAAGGTAACGAAACATCATATGAAGACATGGCCACGCAAGACGCAGCCATGGGACGTGAGGAGGAAGCCCACCGTTTACGCTCCTTTGCCTCCGCTCCCTCCTGATTGGACCTTTGTTTCAAGCGACGGCGGTAATGACGGTGGCGAGGTTGCTTCAACTGGGTAGTTTCTTGTTCATCGTTATGTCAGTTATACCTTATTCCTTCTCTGGGTTTTTGAAATGTACTTTGATGAACATCTATGTTTTTAGTCTTTGATTTCGACGTGAATTTGTACTTCAATTTAGTTTCAGTTCTTTTAGGAAATTAGAGGTTTCCAAGCTTCCTTTATATTAGTAAAGTGAGTGAATTAAAAAAAATTATTTAAACTGAATTAAAAAAATCAAAATAAATTGATTAATGATGACCGGCAATTCAATTGAATTGAATCGATGATGGTGAATTATTTGTAAGGGTATATGATTTAGAGTATATGTTTAAGAGTTTAAGGGTTTAAGGTTTAATAATTTAGGGTTTTAGGTTTATGGTTAATTTTTTTACGAAGAATAGGGTCAAATTGAAATAATATTTAAAAAATGAGAGTTCAATAGAAATACGAAAATATGTGAGATACTAAATATATAGTTTACCCTTATTAAAAAATAAAATTTTAATATATATATATAAAATAATTTAATTGAATTTTTTTAAATAATTATTAATTGTACGATGGGTCCTTGAAATTTTAAATATTTATTAATTAATTTAAGGGTAATTGTTCTATACACAAGCGCTTGTGGAATTTTTTTTACACAAGTGTCTTAATTTTAGGGGTTAGAGACTCCGTTTAGGGTTTAAAATTTAGGGGTATAAGTGTAGTAGTTTTGAATTTAGGGATTGTTGATAAAATTTTGGGTTTAGGGTTAAAATTTAGGGTTTATAGGTTAAAACCTAAATCCCTACACATATTACCCTAAAACTAAACCCTAACCCTAAATTCTAAATTCTAAACATGAACCATAAATTCTAAACATTTACATTAAAACCCCTAAACTCTAAACCCTAAGCCCTAACCCTAAACCCTATAATTGAGGCGCTTGTAGAAATAAAAAATTTCCACCGCCAGTGTATAGGATATTAATCCTTAATTTAATGGTGTTCAACGATGTTCATCATTAGTGATGTTCAGCGGTGTTCGTTGCACGTGGTAGACTCATCCGTAATTCCGGAACCTAATCTTGGGTTTGATTCTGTTTAGGTATATTTTTTTCTCTTATTTTTTAAATGCAATGTTTGATAAATGCTTGAGTATAGTAAAAGTCCATATATTATTTTAAAAATTAAATTTGGAAGTTTAAATTTTATGGCATTAAATCTTTTTACTATTTTTATTTATTTAAAGACATTGGATCTCTTTTTACTAAATTGCTGGATTTAGGAAAATATTTTTCTAAAAATGCGTTTTTCCTTATGGTGGAAAAGTCATAGGTTCTTTTTAGAAATTCATTTTATTCCTGTTTTGCTTGTACTATTAATTAATAAAATATAAATATTTTGATTTATTATTATAAAAAATAATTTATTTTTTGGATCATTATAAACAATAATTTAATGTCTTTGAGCATGTCTGAATTTAATCTCATTCAACTTAATCCATAAAAATTAATTTATTCGATTATGCATTCCGAAAGGAGTAAATTAATTGATGGCTGAATATAGTCAATGTCATTTTTAATGTATTTGAGATAGTAACGGGGCAAGTGAGTGGGGGTAGTTTCTATATTGGTCTAATGTTACTTTTAGTCCTTGAAGTTTTCAACAAAAAAAACAATTAATCTTTTTAACATTTTTTTAGCATTTGAACTTTTTTTTTTTTGTAATTTAAACCAATTTGCGAAAAAAATAACAGTCTCTTAAGCTGATGAAAAATATTTTTGTCAATGTTAATGACATTTGTTTTGTCCTTAAATACTTGAAACTAATACAAAATAAAAATAGAACTAAATATATTTAAATTATTAAAAAGAAAAATTATTAAAATATGTGGGAAATGAAAAAAATGCAAAAGTAACTGATATTGGCTCTGTTTGGTAATTAGCGGATAGCGGATTACATTAACTGATAGTGGATTACATTAGCTAATATCGGATAGCTGATTGTATTAGTTGATTTGACTAGCGGATTGTATAAAAGTGTTCGGTAAAATTAACTGATAGTTGTTTGATTATTTAAACAATCAAAATGACATATAAGGACATGATTATATTCAATACTTATTTGAATAATTTATTAGTTATCAATATTTTGTATATATTAATATTAATTAGATTATGAAAAATAATTTTTAATATAACATTACTAAGCATATTTGAAGGAATTATATATTAATTTATTATTTATATAATTATTTTTAATATAATTTAGTTAATTATTAAATATAAATGTGTGAGAATAAAAAGAAAAAAATAAAAAATATTAGTTTACAAATGTCACAATGTAAATACGTGAGGTTGAAGAATTAAATAAAAATAGTTAAATTTAGGTTATTTGGAAAATTTTGATAATTGTTAAGGGTAAATGAGTCTTTATAACTCTTATGTCAAAACCTCTAATCTTAAAAACTCCTATTAGTAGCTTTTTCAAAATTAGAGGTTTCACCTAATCCGCTATTTCAATTCGCTTTTTACCAAACATTAAACTTAGCATATTTGACCGGTAAAATCTCCAATTTTAGCTTAATCTTTAATTTTGGCTCAAACATCTCTTTACCAAAAATGACAATAAGCTTAATAAGTATGTTATTTTTTATAGGTTGTTTCAATTTGACAAAAATTAAAAATTTGAGACAAAAAAAAATTAAGAGTCTAAAATAATTTTTTTCTTAAAAGTACGAGACCAAAAATATCATCTGACCTTTAAATTTTAACACCTGAATTATATTCCCATTATAATATATTCCCATTTCGACCTATTGTACATAAATATTATATAAATTTATATTCTTATTTTTACAATATTACACAACATATTATATTATAAAAATACTATAAAAACATCTCATTAAAACAATATTACGCCGTTGGTTGTTGGCGAAAGTGTGGAGGCGACAACTGTCATGGTTGTGGACTAAGGTCAGTTTGTTTGATTTCTTTGTGTTTTATTATTTTAATGATTAGTTTTGTTATATGGAATATCCAAGGGGCTGCAGGCTCCGCTTTTAGGGATCATTTAAGAAGAATTGGTGCTGAGTTTAGGCCTAATTTTGTGGCGCTTTTGGAGACCCGGGTTAGCGGGGTTAGGGCTGATTGCATTGTCCGGAGGTTGGGTTATCAGTCCTCTTTCCGTGTTGAAGCTCAAGGTTTTAGTGGGGGAATATGGCTACTATGGAATGGGAATTGGAAGGTTCAGGTCGTTTCTGTTTCGAATCAGTATGTCCATGTGAAAATAGAGGGATCGTCGCTACAGTTTTCTATCTACTGGACCATTGTTTATGCTAGTCCGCAAATTCAGTACAGGCGTTATCTTTGGCCGCAGTTACATAATCTTAATCTAGGTAATGAGCATCATTGGGTTCTCGGCGGAGATTTTAATGCTATCCTTCATATGGAGGATCGTCGCGGGGGTGTTGAGGGGCGGAATTATGTGAGCCGTGATTTTCAAAACTTTGTGTTCGATGGGGCTCTTTTAGATGTTGAGTTTAAGGGTCCACGGTTTACCTGGTCCCGGGGTAACCTTTTCGAGCGGCTGGATCGGTTTTTGATGAACACTAAGTGGTCAGATTGTTTCCCGGATTCGCTGGTTCACCACCTTGATCGGATCGGTTCGGACCATCGTCCTCTTATTCTACGTATGGCCCCTTTTAAACCGGTAGTGGGGGAGAAACCTTTCCGATATATATGTGCTTGGCAACAATCGGAGGATTTCCCGGCTGTGATTGCATCGTTGTGGGATCCGTCTCTGTCGTATGAAGAGAATATTATGAATACTCAGCAGGGTTTGGTGCATTGGAATAAGAATCAGTTCGGTGCAACGGGTAAGAAGAAGCAGCAGATTATTGCTCGGCTTCGTGGTATTGATAGAGCTTTGGAGCGACGACACTCGGCTTTCCTTTGTGGTTTGGAGAAATCGCTTAAGGAGGAGCTGGATGACATTGTTTCCTTAGAGGAATGTATTTGGCGGCAAAAGGCGAGATGTGACTGGATTAATAGTGGTGACCGCAATACTAAGTATTTTCATGCAGTTGCTAACGGGAGAAGAAAGCGTAACTCCATATTCTCATTGCGAAATGAAGACAGTGAGTGGGTATCGGATCCTGAGATTCTTAAACAAATGGGTACGAAGTTTTTTTAGAGTCTTTTCACGTCGGAGGGGACTCAGGGGTATATGTATCATTGTCGTGGTAATTTCTATCACCTTTCCCCAGGCGAAAAGGAGACTTTGGAGCTACCAGTGTCTAAAGAGGAAATTCGCCAGGCTCTATTTCAAATGGCACCTTCCAAGGCTCCTGGCGTTGATGGGTTTCATGCGAGTTTCTTTCAGAAGCACTGGAGTATTGTGGGTGACACTGTTTGTAAAACCATTCAGGATATTGTGAGTACGGAAGTTGTTTCGCCGGAGCTGAATAGAACTTTGCTTGTCCTTATCCCTAAAGTGGAGGTGCCTGAATTGATATCTCAGTTTCGTCCTATCAGCTTGTGTACTGTGATGTACAAAATTCTGAGTAAGGTTATTGTGAACAGGTTAAAACCTTATCTGCCAAAGTGGGTCTCTGAAAACCAGACTAGTTTTGTACCCGGAAGATCTATCACGGATAATGTGGTTATGGCGCAGGAGATTATTCATTCGATGCGTAGGAAAAAGGGGAAGAAGGGCTGGTTTGCAATTAAGGTTGATCTAGAGAAGGCGTATGACAGGCTCGAATGGTCATTCATCGATGACACGTTAGCCGAGATTGGTATTCCGTCGATGCTAAGATCGCTGATCATGAGTTGTATTTCCTCTGTATCAACTCAAATTCTCTGGAATGGTTGTAAAGCAACAACTTTTAAACCAACGCGGGGTATTCGCCAAGGTGATCCTCTATCGCCTTATATTTTTGTCCTATGCATGGAGAGGCTTGCAAATGCAATTCAGTTGACGGTGGATCAGGGCGAATGGAAGGCTTTTCAGTTTAGGCGAAATGGCCCCTTGATTTCGCATTTGTTCTTTGCTGATGATTTGGTTTTGTTCGCTGAAGCCACTTTGGATCAGTTTGATGTGATTAGTCGGGTTATTGGTGATTTCTGTATTTGCTCTGGTCATAAAGTGAGTATTGCTAAAACCAATATCTTCTTTTCGCATAATGTGCATGTCGCTCTAAAAGAGGATATAAGCGGTGCGTTTGGGTTTCAATGTGTTTCAAACCTGGGCCGTTATTTGGGCGTGCCGCTAATTCATGGAAGAGTTACCAAGGTGACTTATAACTATATAATTCAAAAGGTCACCGACAAACTAGCAGGTTGGAAAGTCCGGTGTCTCTCTTTTGCTGGGCGGATCATCCTTGCGAAGTCCGTTCTTGCGTCGATTCCCATGTATGTGATGCAATCTGTTAGGTTACCTAAGAATGTATGCGACGAAATTGAACGGGTCATACAAAACTTCATTTGGAGACATACTAGTGAATCCAAGGGTTTTCATGCTGTTAATTGGGATACCGTATGTTTTCCAATAGTAGAGGGTGGTTTGGGGTTTAAACACCTAGAGCATCAAAATGAGGCTTTTCTTCTTAAGTTGGGGTTCACTATGATTGAAGATCCGAGTCGGCTATGGGTGAGGGCGTTGCGCTCAAAGTACAATATTCGTGAGCCTGTACCTAATTTGTTACCGGGTCGCTATGGGTCACGGTTATGGAAGGGAATTTGCTTTGTTTGGGAGGATGTCAAGAAACATGTGGTGTGGAATATCAGGGATGGTCGGTGTATAGACTTTTGGGATGATGCATGGGTGGCGAATCTCGGACCCTTAAGGAATTATCGCCTTGATGGCGCGATACATGAACAACGGGATACTCCGTTGAACTCGATGGTGAATGACATAGGACAATGGCGTTGGGAGTGCATTGAGCATTTGGTGCCGCAACAGGTTGTGTGGAGAATCGCAGCGATTAAGCCGCCAGGTGAGGTGCGGATTGAGGATAGGCCGGGATGGGATTTGGAAAATTCTCGGAAATTTACAGTTAAGTCCGCGTATAGGTTGCGTCTAAATCATACGCCTGGGGGTGAGGATAAGATTTGGACCGTTTTGGCTAATTATAGGGGCTTGCCGCGTATCAGGATGTTCATGTGGCAGGCTTGCCATGGTCGGATACTTACGAACGTTGAACGTGTCCGTCGTCACATTGCGGACGATCCAAGTTGTGTGTTATGCGGGGCTGCTATGGAGGACATATCTCATATTCTTCGGGAGTGTATCGAGATTAGAGTTGCTTGGTTGGAGGTAATCTGACCGGATAGTTTGCAAATGTTCTTCGCGATGGACATCAGAGATTGGTTCTTGGCCAATCTGTCGAATCATGCTCCCTTTCCTAAGGTTGCGGATAATTGGGATCTTCTCTTTGGAGCGATTGTTTGGCTTGCATGGAAGAGACGGAACCAATACATCTTTGAGCCGATGAGTGAAGGACAAGAGGGGATACTCCAATGTGCAAAACGCCTGTGCCATGAAGCTGTTCGCGCAGCACATTTGGACAAGCAAGTCTCGGTGAATTTGAGGTCCATGGGAGGGGGTTTGCGATGGTCTAAACCACCCATGGGGTGGATAAAGGTGAATGTGGATGGAGTGCGCAATCCGAGTTCAGGCATGGCTTATTGTGGCGGGGTCGGACGCGATGCCATTAGTGGTTGGTGTTTTGGTTTCGCGAAGAAAATTGGGGTATGTTCTAGCTTTGAGGCTGAGGTATGGGCGGTATATGAGGGTCTCGTGACGGCTTGGGCGTTGGGGCATACTCGTGTCATTCTTGAGACGGACAACAAAGAGGTTCATGATGTGTTGGTGATGGGCGATCCTTCTCGCCTTTCGTCTTCGCTTCAGGGACATTTGATTGTAATGTTGGCAAAGAGTTGGGAGGTTCGTTTCTCGTGGGTAAGGCGTGAGGCTAATGTAGTTGCGGATAACTTGGCGAAGTTAGCAAAGGAATTACCTTTGCCGTCCTATAGATTTCTTGATCCACCGTCGCGGATTGTAGATGCCTTAAGGGCTGAGTGGATGGCGTGAGTATTTTGAGAGGCATGGTTTCCAGGAGCTTGGCACCAAGCACTGCTGTTGAGTGCGTGAGTCCTGCTGGGGCAGTGGGGTGCGTGGCCCTGGGCGTGGCTTTTGTTTGGTCTGGCTGTGGGGCGTGTGAGTTGTGTCGAGGGAATGGAGACTACCTGGAGGTGTGGACGCTGGCAGCAACTGCTTTTGTTAGTACCGTGGGATGGTGCGGTGATGCAGGAATGCATAGGGATTTAGGTGCATAGTTTGGATTTCTTTTTCTAGCTTTATGCCTATGTTTTGTATCGCCCTACGTTACGTACTCTTTTTCCTCCGATTAGGATTAGGGAGGTTTTTTAATGAGGCGTAGCGTAGGTGCGTTTCCTTTCGTTTCAAAAAAAAGAAATAGATTAATCAAAACATATACTCTAAAATGATCATAGTGCACAAATTATAAAAATAAAATCTGATTAAAGAAATGATTAGAAATCCAACCAAATAACTTGGACAAAGGATAGATATAAATAAATACTTATTGTCGACGATGAAAGATAAACATCATCAACACAAATATAAAAATATACAATATAACGATGATTCGTTGACAAACTGACATTTTCGCAACTCAACCGCGACCTATCTTTTATAATCACGAACATCTATCAATATTCAGTTTGACACTTTAAAACATGATAAATAAACAAGATACGATAATAAATGTTATTCGGAGAAACAATGTTGTATTCAACCTTAAAAAATACTACAAAAAGAGACAAAGAACATTTTACAATAACAAATGAAATCATCCATCATTATCATATGAAAGAGGAAGACTAGTTAAAAATTAATATAACTCCAAATAAAATTAACATAAATATATATTAAGAGAAGAGAAAATGTAGGAAAGAAAAAAAGTTAAAATTTTTATTGTCTTGGTGATAAAAATATAAAAAGAAGAATAAAAAAGAGACACAAGAGAATAAAAATTATAATTAAAATATATAAAATTAAAAATTACAACCATTATTTGGTCTAGTGAGATGAGATGCTAGGTTATTTAAACAAGGTTAGAGTTCAAATATTAACGTTGTGAAGGAAGAAAACTAAGTTGAGAGGATCGCTCCCATATTAGACTTCTACAAAATCTGATCTAAATTAATTAACCAACATATTAAATATCAATGGTTAAACAAAATGACATATTCTAATAATATTTTAAAGGCAGGACAATATAAGTCAAATCCGAAGTTGATCCAACTTGAAACTTTAAATTCGAACTTATACAACTTGAAACTTTTTTTGGGTTGTCCTCTTTTTTTCTCAGAGTTTTGCCCTAATTAATCCAGAACGACTCACATCGCACACTTGGGTTCAGTGGGTAAGTATCATGACCAAGACTTTTTACATACACATGATCTCAAATTCAAAACATACTTAAGCGATACCAAATTATTTACCATTTGAGCCAACTTCCTTGGTTGAAACTTTTAATTTAAAACATAATCCACTCGACCTTGAATAGAATTAAAACACATTAAATTCAAATTATTTTACGATCCCAAATCATCACCATCGTCATTATCTAAATGAGAAATAAAATATTGTGAACAAAAATACAAAAGGAAATAAAACCAAAATTTTCCAAGTGGACAATATTAGGTGTCCCCACACACTTTATCTTTGTCGACAGTTAGGGCCTACCACGTGTCAAACCCAAACATTTTTCCTTGTTTGTTCTGTCCTGTTACCGACGGCAGCTGCTAGTATCCCATGAATACGATATCTCCGTCTAAGGCAAATTCTATATATTTCTTTACTTCTTGTTCCATTTCCACCCTCCAATTCTTCTTCTGTTCCTCTGAAACAATCGACACTGTTTTCGTGTATGTTTACTTATAATAATGTTTTTTTTATCAAATATTTAATATTTTTATATCTCTAATGACTCTGACCCTGACTCAAAAACATGATAAAATATTAAAATTAGAACAATTTCGTAACAGATGGTCCAAACATAATGCAACTGTGGCTAAGGGAAGCATAAGGTTGCTTGAATAATGGAGTGCAAAGTGGTAGATACATCAACATGTGGCATGATGCAACAAGAGGCGAGTGTGTTGGACAAGGAAAGGGCCCTCTCTCTCTCTCTCGAGATGATTAGCTTTGGGTTTAAGCATCTTGGGCCACAACTTTTTGAAACCATCATTGGATTCATTTCTCCATTCACAAGTGAATATAAATAGGGATAAATCATGTGTTTTTTTCGGTGTTCATTTCTATACTTAACATTTAAAAAATTAAATTATAAGTTTTAATATTAATTTTTAAATTTTAAATCTTAAACTTTAAAATACATCATATCTCTAATTTACTACACTCTAATCTTAAACTTTAACTCTAAATTTAATTTTTTATTGTAAAATAAATTGGACATCGAAAAGTGACATATAATTTTTATTCCTAAAAAAGAGCGTGTACTTGTCCCTTATGGGAACTTTACAGGTGAATGAGAAGTCCCCGAATAAAATGGTCAGGTTTTGAGTTGAAAACCCCAAAACGACCAAGCAAATAAGACACCATAGTACTATACCTTTGTTTGTAAGAAAAGGACTTGTGGTGGTGTTAGGCCCAAAGCCACAAATGTGTAAAATCTACATCAACAAAACAGAAGCAAACATTGGTGTCTTGTTACTCATAATAGTCCAGTGAGATCTTCTTCTCTGCCCATTAAAGGACTCAAGCCTTTATTCCTTAAAAGACGTGAAAACTTTTTTTATAGGATTTTTCTTTTTCACCATTTTTTTAGATTATTATGACCCTGTTCGACAATTAGCGGATAGCTGATAGTGGATAGCGGATTGCATTAGCTGATTTAACAAACGGATTGTATTAGCTAATTGTATAAAAGTGTGGTAAAATTAACTGATAGATGATAGCTGTTAGATTATTTAAACAAGCAAAATGACGTATAAGGACATGATTATATTCAATACTTGTTTGAATAGTTTATTAATTATCAATATTTTGTATCTAATTAATATTAATTAGATCTATAAAATTATTTTTAATATATTTTTTAAACATATTCGAATGATTTATATATTAATTTATTATTTATATAATTTAAATACATGTATAAATATGTGATAATAAAAAGAAAAAAAGTAAATATGATTAGCTTATAAATAGGGTGAGAAAATATTTAATTTAAGTTATTTTGAGATTTTTTGTAACTAGTAAGGGTAAAAGAGTCTTTACAACTCTAATATCAAACCTCTAATCTCAAAAAGCTCATATTATGAGTTTTTTTTCTTTCAAAATTAGCGGTTTCACCTCAATCCGCTATTCACCAAACAACAATATTAGCAGATTTGACTTGTCAAACCTCTAATTATGCCTCAAACCTCTAATTTTTGCCCAAACCTCTCTTTACCAAACATGACCTATATGAATTATATTTTGATGTATAAAATGTGTAAAAAAATTTACACAACCATTAATATTTAAGCAATAAAATTTAATACTTAAATCTCTAGCACTAATACTCTAAAACATAATCTTTAAACCATAAACCCTAAGCTCTAAATTCTAACCATAAACCTTAAATTCTATACATACAACCTAAACATTTAAACCCTAATCCACACCCTAAATCTTTAAACCCTAAAATTAAAAGGCCTATGTTTTATTATTATTATATATTCTTTCAAGGAATATATTCTCGATAGTGAACAAAAATCCTCTGCTTCTTTTTTCGTGTCTATTTTTATGTTTCAGTACTAAAAAAATTAAAATTTTAACCTTAGTAAATACTCCCTACACCTTACATAATAATCATAAACTTTAACCTTGAACTCTAAACTTAATTCATGGATAAGAATAAACTTTTTATTCTTCAATATTTATTTACTGAGACCGTGAGACGTTCAGCTGGCTTGTTTCTTCATGCTACTTTTTCTCATCAGAGCTTTATTTTAACTTGGGATAATACTTATTTTGACATCTATAATATAGTAATAAAATTCTCACTTTGCACTTTTACTAATTTTTATTGGTCCCTAAATTTTCATTTTATACATTATTTTAGTCTTTTTTTGTCGTTACTAAACTCATGTTGTGTCAGAGAAATTATAAAAAATAAAAAATACTAAAAGTATTCTTTAAAGATATCAAATTTTCAAATTATTTTTTTTCTGAATTATTTATATATTGAAAATGTAAATATATTAAGTTACGTTTAAAATAATTAAAAGAATCATAAAAGTATCAAAAATGAAAACTTTGAAAAATAATTTGAGAATTTTTACAAATTTTTATAGAATTTTTATGGATTTTTTTCTTTTTAATGATTTTAGGAAACATTATTTTAAAAATAAATAAAATTTTAAATATATATAAGCTACAAAAGTAAATTCTAAAATTCTGATGATTTTTTAGAAATGTTTGATTTTTAAGAATTTTTATGATATTTTAAATTTATTATTCTAAAATATTTTGACATGTAACAATCTTTCATTGGGCCATGTTACTTTTTCTCGTCGATTAACGACAAATTACTACAGTGAATAATGAAATAGAAGTATGGAGCCAAACTGATAAGAAATAATAATAATAATAAACATTTCTCCCACTCCCAAATTCGTTCGTCAATTGCTGAGATTCTTGTTCGTAGGACTGTCTCCGAGTGCTGGGTCTCCTCTCACGAGCTTTTCTGTCGGTTCTCAGCTCGATTAGGGCTTCTTGTTTGGCATTTTTGGGAAATATTTTCAAGGGTTTTTGTTAGCGTCCCTCTTGTCTGTTTGGGGATTTTCCTTGCTTTTGGTTTGGAGCAAGGTCTGCTCTATTTTTTGCTCCTTCTCCATTATAACTCTCGACGATGGAAGGTTTATTAGCCTTTTTTTCTCGTTTTTTAGGTTTGTTTTCTTTCTCTTCTGGCTCTTTGTTTTTGGTGTTCCTATGCCTTTGGTTTCATCCCAAAGTGGCGGTCGGCATTTGAGAGCCGTTGCTTCTTTCTTGGTTGAGTGGTTCTATTCCTCTTCTCTTGCTATTCTTCTTCGACTTTGGCTTTTTGCTTTGTCTAAGTCGGGGTTTGTTCTTCACTGGCTGTGTGGGTTAATGGTCTGGGTCTATTCTTCTCTAGTGGCTTTTGCAGTGGGGTTGGTTTTGTTAGGATTGTTGGTTCAAGTTTGCAGGGGTGATTATAGTTCTTATGGTTGTGCTTAAGTGTCTGCTTGGGTTTTGTTTCTGCCTGAGGTGTGCTGGTTAGCCCTCGTAGTTTTTTTTCTGTGGTTTGGTGGATTGCCCTGAGGTCAACTTTATTTTCGTTGCCCTATGACCGACTTAATTTTCGTTGACCATTTAATTATTTGAAGACGTTGATGGCTTGAAATGTTAGAAACTTTTTTTAATAAGGATACGATTAATGACTAAAGAATGTCAGTTTCAAATTTCACCCAAGCATCATTTTTCTAAGTGAAGCAAAAGAGAAGATATTTAGAAAAAAATAAGAATCAAGATGAAATTTGAGAACTCTTTCTATGTTAATCCCTCTAGTATTGTTGGGGGCTTAGCTTTATGGTGGATGAATGACGCTAGTATTACAGTTCTTAAGTCCGATAAGAATTTTATTGATACAAGAATTTCTATGAATGGGGAAGAGGAGTGGTTTGGTACATTCATCTATGCTCCTCCTTATCTTGAGGAGAAACAAGCTTTTTGTGAAATGCTCACTGACTTAAGGTTTGATTTGAATGAGAAATAATGTGTAATAGGTGATTTGAATATTGTGGCTAGGCCAGAAGAAAAAGAGAGTGGCCCTCATTTTGATCATACTCTTGCTAGATGATATTTTAATTTTCTTGTTAGAACCTGTTTGGTTGAGCTCCCTACTAAAGAAGTGACCATGATGGTATTTTGATATTCTATTGAATGGAGTTCCCAACTCCCTAAGGCCATCTCCCTTTTGGACGTTGCTATTGCACTAGATCATGCACCTCTTGTTTTGCTCCTTAATGGGGTGCCAAAAAAAATACGGGAAATATTTCAAGTTTGAATTTAAATGGTTTTTAGAAGAGGAATGTCATTGGAATGTTAATGCAGAATGGGAACTAAGGAATCAGACCAACATCATTAGAGCGTTTGGGATGAAGTTAAAGAAATTTAGAATAACATTGAGTAAGTGGAGCAAACAGAAGTACGAGAAGAACAAAATGATGGTAGAATATCTTCTTTGGAAGATCAAAAAGTTGCAAGAGAAATCGCTCTCGAGTAGTGAAACCATTGAAGTTAAAAAACTCAAGAAAGAGCTTGAGAAATTGCGAGAAAGTGAAGAGAGACATTGGCATCAACGGGCCCATATTGATTGGTTAAATCTTAGAGATTGAAATTCTAAATCTTTTCATGCTTCCACGATTCAGAATAAAAAAACTAATGCTATTTGCCGGCTAAAAAATAACCTTGGTGAGTGGCTCGAGAATGACTCAATCATTGCTCTTCTCTTTCAAGAGCACTTTCAAAAGATTTATACTAAAGATTCTTCAATTGATCTAGAGTGCATCTCTCATGTCATCCCATTAGTCATTTTAGAGCAGATGAACATGTATCTTTTTCAAAATGTGTCAGAGGATGTAACATCCTTAACTCGATCTAGAAGGAATTGATATTGAAATCTTACTAAAGAATCGTAAACTTTTATTAGCTTGGCATACATACATAATTTTTTCTTAAAACATTACTATTTCGTTCTTAATATCATCACTTTCGATTTAAACAAAAAATCAGAAAGAAGGCAACAAAGTTCCAAACAATATCATGAATCTATATCATAAATCGAGGTCAATAATTTGAATAAGTGCACAACCATATAATTGATCCATATTATTGTAATTCAATGTCTGTTGTTTTCCAATGTTTCTTCTATACTATGCACATATTAAGCTTAGTTATGATATGATTCAAAGCTTAAGAAACTATGCTTTACCACTCGAAGCTTAATTATAAAAGCATAACTATTTAGCTTAATTAGAACTCAAAAGGTGCTCCTAACTAGTTTAAATATTTCTCAAGAATCACTCAAATTCATTATACAATAATCATGCTTTAGATCAAGAATATGTAACTTAAACTTATCAATACATCATAGTTTTCTTTTAAGACCATATATCTTCAAACTAAAATACTTCAAATTATGCTAGAGTCAATCCAAACTCACTTAACATATCATTAGCCATTTAGACTTTGATCTAACATGCTTTACTTTTCAATTTTTCATGAACAATCATTTAACCAAACAAAACATATCATAGTTAACAATACCCGGAGCAAGCATCATGTAGTCAATGTATCGTGAGAGTTACACCATAATTGGTTAATTTAAAAAGGCCTTTTACAACCATTCAATGCTTTTAGTATATAGTAGTCAAAATGAACTATTTACTAGCATGCTCCTAAATAGAATACTATGCCATCAACTAAGGAGTTTAACTAAGCAAACGAAATTGATACTCGAAAACTTGAACGTGTGACTTGCAACCTTTAACCACGATCAAGCCTTGAAAACTCTTCCATTCCTGTGAATGCATGAAAATGAATGCATTAGGCTTTTATAGCCTAAGTTAGGTAGTGACCATATGATATCGTAGCATAATGTCAACAGTAATGAATGACACCGTTCAAAGCAAATAAAGCATATAATACCAAAAGTAGATTTATGTCTTAATCTTAATTTACTTAATTGTCTTATGAAAGCTTTATCTAGAGTCTTATTTAAAGTTTCATATCTTATTCAAAGCTTATCAGGGTTCTTTCAAAGTTCTTATATGAGTTCGTATCTGAGTTCGTATTTCAGTTCATATCTGAGTTCATATATGAGTTTGTATTTGAGTTTGTATCTGAGTTCATATTTTAGTTCGTATCCGAGTTCACATGTGAGTTTATATCTTTTAAAACATTTTCCTTCGATCACATTTGGACATAGGTATCATTGCTCCGTGATTTACTTAGCACAAAGCACAAAGCAATTGCTAGTTTATAGCATAACAAACCTAGCTTCTCTTCTCTATCCATCCAACTGTTGCCAATCTCCTTACTATCTCCCTGTTACCTCATACTATTGCTAGTATATTACATATATGGGTTCGTCACCCCTGAGCCGTAGCCCGTGGACCGTAGTCCTGAATTATGCCTTTGCACCATGCTGAAGTGTCCAAGGACTTCCATTGTTTAGGCAACTTATACATTTTATGCTTTGAAGTTAGAAGAGGTAGAAGAGGTATCTTATGTTATAAGGTAAGCTTACTTATTTCTTTCCTTAATTTCTTATGGCGCATATGAGCTTAATAACTCTGGAGAACATATGATTTCAAAGGTTTATAGCTTTAGGGATTTAATTTGTTTCAAAAAGTTTCAAAAGCTTATAACATTAGGAATTACTCTTTTATTGCTTTGTATCTTATGACATGAGATTAATAGATTAGCATCTACGTTTTTGATCAAGGTTAGTACTATTTTCCACTTCAAAATATAGCATAACAAGGCAAAAGATGCATAAATAATGTGAACATAAACAACGGGCTTATCAAAGGTGCCATGCTATGAATGAAACCATCCAAAGAGCTCTATGTGAGCCTTATGCAAAATGATAATGTGCTTCCAAAACATAAATGTTTCATATATTAAACACATAGGAACAAAGGTTGGAATGACTCCGTAACATCCGAGACAAATGCAACTACACTCACATGATATTCCAAAGTTACGAGATATCCCGAACCCTCTTTTCTTAGCTTGTTTCCTAATTGAATTCTCTTCCTAGCCTCCCTTTAGTAATATCCTCATCAATATTTACCTCACAATAGCAAATCATTACAAGCAATGCTATTATAAGCCTTATAAATTACCAAACTTATCACACACAATCCATCATTGAAAAACATCACATGTACTTAATATCCACATGTTTTTAGCACATAAAAGCATCATGCATTTCATCATTCAAAATACATTTACATCATACAAATTCTGCATACAATACATCATTCAAGACTGCACTATTTTACTTATTCAAGATTACACTTTGAACTATTTTAACAAACTGTTTTCACACAATTAGCAACATTTTTTCATTCCTTACAGGACTGTGTATATTTTAGACTGTTTTTAGCATAGTTTCAAAACTGTATAAATATACATCCTTCAATTCTGTTTATAAACACATTTTGCATGTTCATTTATAACACCAAACTACATTAATTATGCATAGTTTCGATGCATATTCAAGACAGTTTTTAAGACATAACAACTGTATTCTGCATTCTTTATTAATCTGCATATCATTCACACTATACTATACTGCAATTTACAACATATATTTTATGCATTTATAAACATACGGCACTGTATACAATTAATTATGCATTCATACTTTAAACCACATTTCTGCATACATATTCAAAACTATTTATGCTGCATTTCACAAACTGTTCTGCATTAAATTCTGCATTTTCTATATTGTTTTTAAAACATACAAAACATAGCATTCTCTCAATGACATTTCAAGCATTAAAAGTATCATTCAAAATGGTTCATTTTCATTAATTCAACTACATTCCCAGCACTACTTAATCAAATATCCACATGGATTACAGGATAAAACCAAACCATCTAAATTCAATTCATAATGTCATGTGATACAAAATTTTCTTTACCACTGGCCTAAGTTCACACATCTAATCATGGTTTTCGAAGAGAATGATAAAGGCAAGATAAACCAATTATGCACATGCTCATTTATCCTTCATGATTATTGTAGACTCTTAGTGTGAATGATTATTTGCTGGTAGTAGGGCGTAAAAGATATTGGAAAAGTGTTAACACAATGGCAAGAAAATCTATTGCGTGCAAGTATACACGGTCTACAAGTAATACAATAGTTAAGTTGAGTGTCGATCCCATAGAGATTGCATTTGGGATTCAATTGCTTTGCTAATTACTTGTCTTGTGAAAAAGATGTTTTTTGATGTAGAGTGGTTTTTGAAAATGAAAAGATAATGAAAATACGAAAAGTAATTAAAACGTTGGCAAGGAAGATATCTTAGCAAATGACGAGCGTTGGCAAGGAGTGTCTGGTTTTCACGCTATTTGTGCCATGGGCAATCATTAATAGATCATGTCTTGACATTGTTGCCGAGTAGATTCAAAGGTAGAAATGCCTCTGTCGATAGCATTGCCCTAAATTAATCATGGAAAACCCCCTATATGTCTATAGTGAATGTTTTTTTTCTTCATAAATCAATTTGATTAAGTATCAATCTTTACTCCTAAAGGGTCGATTTCACTCTCAAAGTAAGTTCATATACTTGAACATATTCTTTCGAAGCATTTCTTCTTAGTATCCAGCAACTGATCGTTGCCACCCAAGTCAATTATGATATTGAGTTGCAATAGGCTAACTATGCCAATCGTCGCTTGGCATAATATTTAAAAAGGGAGTGCCAACTGTCTGTAAAGTGTCCACAAGTCCTATATTTCATGCACATCCCACCTCTTATTATTACTGTTTTGAGCTCATTTTAGGCATAATTAGGTTCATGCATTGCATTTTACAGTATTATTTCGCTTTACCTTGTTTTTATATATTATCATTCATTTGGTAAAGAAGATACATTGTTTTAGTGTATTTTTGTTTCTAGGTAATAAAGGCTGGAAGAGGGAAAGAGGAGCTGAGGATGCAATGCTGAGGAAGCAAACCAATGGACTGTACTGATGCAGTTCTAGCTGAAGACAGTTGCTGCTGAGTAGCTGCCGAGTAAGGTTGTCGTCGACTTTGCTGCCCGCGACATCAAACTATAGAGATGGAGAACTGGAGTGCGATTTGTAGAGCTAAAAATCTGAGTCTATCGCCACCATCCACTCAATTTTTCGATGTCTGTAGCAGCGGGCAGAGCCGCCGAAGTGAGATCTCAAGGTTACTAGCGGGCTAAGGCAAACGAGATAAAGTGCACATTCAACGCAAAGAAGTCAGAGTTTAAAGTCACATTAAACGTGGAAAGCTACTTTTGAGGACTTCTACTTTAAGGAGGACTTAACCTAGTTATTTGTCTATAAATACTCATTGTACTCCTAGTTCAAATCATCTTAGGTTTTCTATAGACATAGCCATAGTGTTCTTTGCCGCCGCCATGTTCTAAACTTCTCTTGGGTTAAGGGTTATGTTGTAAATTAGCTGTGAGACGGTTGTATTATGTCATTAAGTTGTTTCAATAAAATATTCCAAGTTTGCTTAATTCATGTTCTTCATTTCTTCAATTAGTTCCAAAAGTACATTTGAAGAAATCCATTTGTCGGGCACGAAAGTGTAAGGCTCACGAAAGAATTAAGTACGATCTCATCATGTTGAGGTGTTGACTAATTCGGCTTAGACATAAGTTCGAGTTTAAGAGGCTAAAAGGAGCAACAAAACGTCGATTGCCTGTGTTAGGTTTACGCTGAGGTTTCTAGGTATTGCCTTATCACGTGGTGACAAAATCCTTGCCTAGACATTGGAAGGATCACTTAAGAATTGCACTAGCGAACTTGGCGTATCTTCTAGACTTGCCACCAGGACTTATTTCCATTCCACCTGCCGAGACAACGAAAGTTGCAAGGACAAAGACCCACTGCAGCCGCGTGACAAAGTCGTAGCTGCCGTCCATTACCCGCCGAGGCAGCATATCGTGGCAGCACAAAACAACTTAACTTTTACAACGCAGCTTCACACTAAGTGGCAGCATAACCTTGCCCGCTTTATCAACCTGAATCACCTCATTTATCATTTGTGTTTTATGTTATTTTACTCTTCATCTCATTAATCAACTCATTTGCGTTTTTACTTTTCCTTGTGTAGGAACTACAAATCGAACCAAGCTGACCAATCCTCGTGGGATTCGACATCTTTTATACTATAACTTGGCAGGAGTGTGCACTTGCGCTCTCACAAAAGGGAACACCTACACGCCCTACATGTTTTTGGCGCCGTTGTCGGAGATTGGTAACAACGAATTTCGTTTTTAATTTCTGCACCTTATATTTATTTTTAGTTTATCTTTATTTTTAATCAAAAAAAATTTCACAGTGTCCTTTGCTAGTGTATGACCAGGGAAAACCCTAAAGGAGATCTCCTCTTTTACGACGATATCGAATGTCAAGCAAGAGAAATTAAGAAGGAGCTCAGGGAAGTCCTAAAGAAAAAAAAAGAAGACAAAGGAAAAGCAAAGGTAAACATGGTAAATGAGGACCCACCAAATGGTGCCGCACATGGCGGGGGCGAGCAGCACGACTTGCCACCCAGAGGTCCGCAAGATCAACCGAGGCAGGATCCCCCACTTCCACCCAGGCCGCCCCAGATTCGAACCACTAGGGATTATCTTGAACATGACTTTTGAGGGTTCGATCCCACAGTAACAGAACCTGATATAAAGGCGGACCACTTTGAGCTGAAGCCCGTCATGTTCAACATGATAAACACATTAGGGCACTTTGGAGGGACTGCCACAAAAGATGCTCGACATCATTTGAAAGGATTCCTAAACATCTGTAGAGCATTTAAAATACACAGAGTCCACCAGGATGTACTGAGGCTGAGGTTATTTCCCTATTCACTGAGGGATATGGCTAAACAATGGTTGAAAAATCAGACGATAGGATCCTTCAACACATGGACAGAACCATGTAAAGACTCCCTTGATCTATTCAGCCCGTCCAATGTCGCTGATAGGTTGCGGAATGAGATCACAACCTTTAGAAAAGGAGATGACGAGCTGATGTATGAAGCATAGGAACGGTACCAACAGATGCTGAATAACTACCCGCTACATGGTCTTCCGGCTTGGACATAGATATCGATATTCTACAACAGGGTGAATTACCCAACTCGGATGATGATAGATGCCTCGGCTAATGGGATCATTCTCGACAGACCTCCAGAGGAAGCACTGCGGCTGCTGAACTAAGCCGTCAAAAATGATTACAAATATCCAACCACCCACCGAGGCGGCATAAGGCGGCCAGCTCCTGCGAATGAGGAAGAAGCCTCAGAATTTTTTAACGTCCGCCTTGATACAATAACGAAGCTGGTAATGAAGATTGTGCAATCCCTGGGAAAATATATGAGGTACAGATTGTAGAGCCATTTTGTGAAGAGTGTGGGGGCAACCATAATTCCTCTGACTGCGCCACATCCGTAAACTACATGGGAGGATACGAGAGGAATAGCAGACCTGCTCAGAATACCTACAACCCTGGGTGGAAGAACCATCCTAACTTCTCTTGGAGCAACCCAAGGACTGCTGCTAACCCACCACAACAATAGGATACAAGCACTTCTTCTTTAGAATCTACCCTGCATACTTTCATGTCCCGCACGAATGATTTTATTTTTAATACAAATAAATTCATTGATAAAAATGAATCTTTTATGTACAGGACAGAAAACAGGATGAACAGTTAAGAGGCGGCTATAAAAGATTTATAGACCCAGTTCGGGAAATTTGCTTAGATTATCAGTACTAGGTCAATGGGTGGATTATCGAGTGACACTGAAATAGCGAAAGGGAAATCCCATGAACAATGCAAAGCTGTAACAACCAGAAACGAGATAACACTACATGACCCATCCACACCTGCTGTAAGAGAAACAACACCAGCATAATAAGGCACCGCTTAAGGAGAAAGATCCGGTCAGCTTCATAATCCCCTGCATAATAGGCAACAATCACTCCGTACGAGCACTATGTAACTTAGGGGCGAGCATAAACTTAATGCCAAAATATGTTTTCCAGAAACTAGGGATAGTAGACGCCCGCCCAACAACAATGATGCTCCAGCTGGCTAATAGAACATATGTACAACCGGAAGGAAAAATTACATCCTGGTAAAGGTGGACAAATTTATTTTTCCCGCCGATTATTTGGTACTAGACTATGAAGTAGATGAAAAAGCACCAATAATCCTGAGGTTGCCATTCCTTGCTACGGGCAGAACACTAATCGATGTGAAAAAGGTGAACTTACGATGAGGGTAGACGATCAACAAGTGAAACTAAACGTCTTTCAATCCATGAGATAGACTGATGATCTAGAAGAATGCCATCTCAGAGTTCAATCTTGAAGTCAGCAAGCCCTGCCTACGGCAAGACTGCCCGAGCAGCATCCTCGGCGGCCATTTAGAAACCTGCCGAGAAGATGAACAACGCGATGAGTGGACAGAGCAGGAAGATGCATACTGGATAGCAAACATGCTATGTAAGTATTTTGAACCATTGAGTTATACAGAAAAAGGGGAAAGATGTTCAAACCATCCACCGAACAACTTCCCATTCTTGAGTTAAAAGCCTTACCTGCACAACTTAAATATTTTTCTTAGGACCTAATGATACGGTGCCAATAATAATTTCTTCAAAGTTGCAGCCCAAACAGGAACATCAATTAACAGCGCTGCTATAGCAGCATAAGAAGGGAATAGGCTGGACCATTGCAGATATAAAAGGAATAAGCCCTGCCATTTGCATGCATAAAATCCATCTTGAACAGGACCAGAAACCAACTGTAGATGCCCAAATATGGTTAAACGAGGCCATGAGAGAAGTTTTCAAAAAGGAGGTCATCAAGTGGTTAGATGCGGGCATCATATATCCGATCTCGGACAACGAATGGGTAAGCCCGGTACAATGTGTACCAAAGAAAGGTGGCATAACTGTGGTAAGCAATGACAATAATGAGTTAATACCAAATAGAACAGTAATTGGTTGGCGAATATGCATGAATTATCGCAAGTTAATCGAAGCAACAAAAAAGATCATTTTCCATTACCTTTTATTGATCAAATGCTTGACCGCCTTGCTGGAAAACCCTACTATTGCTTTTTGGATGGATATTCAGGTTATAACCAAATCACCAACGCACCAGAAGACCAGGCCAAAACAACCTTCACCTGCCCATATGACATCTATGCCTTTCGAAGAATGCCATTTGGTTTGTGCAATGCCCGACCACATTCCAACGATGCATGATGGCTATCTTCTCTGACATGATAGAAGATTTCATGGATGACTTCTCAGTCTTCGACAGCTACCTCGGCAACCTGGAAAAATTCTTGACCAGATGTGAGGAAATATACTTGGTCCTTATCTGGGAAAAATGCCACTTTATGGTCGACGAAGGCATAGTTTTAGGGCATAAAATTTCCGCACAGGGAATAGAAGTAGAGAAAGCCAAGATTGAAGTAATAGCCAACTTGCCGCCGCCGACTGCTGTCAAGGGCATTCAGAGTTTTTTGGGACACACATGTTTTTATCGCAAATTCATTGAATTTTTTTCTAAAATATCTAAACCATTGTGTACTTTGCTGGAATAGGACAAACCATTCATCTTCGATGAAGCATGCCAGGAGGCATTCAAAACCTTAAAGGAAAAGCTAGTCACAACACTTGTGGTAGTCCTCCCTGACTGGAGTCAACCTTTCGATCTCATATGTGATTCTAGTGACACTATCGTCGCTGCCGCTCTAGGACATCGTAGGGATAAGATTTTTCATGTAATATACTACGCTAGCAAAACACTAAATCCTGCCCAGACCAACTACACCACTACAGAGAAATAACTACTGATAGTAGTATTCGCCTTCGATAAGTTCCGGCCCTACCTAATTGGCACAAAGGTGATAGTTCACACAGACCATTCTGCCTTAAGGTATTTGTTTGCCAAGAAGGATGCAAAGCCCCGCCTCATATGGTGGATCTTGCTGCTGTAACACCCCAATTTTGGGCTTGGAAGTTTAGGGTCTGAACCAGACCGGTCTGATTTTTGGTTCGAATATAAAAGGTGGTTTTAGGGAAATCCTAGTTCGGGTTGCATTAAAAATATGGAAAAATATCTAAAAATCATCTTTTAATATATATAAGAGTGTGGTGAAATCAATTTTACAAAATAAGGTTTGGAAGTGTGACATTTCGAAATAGTGACTAAAATGTAATTTTTGAAAAGTTCAGTGGTGACTGTTTTGTAAGGATTGAAACTTTGAATCTTTAAGGAGATAATTTACCCAAGGAAGGATTTCTCCAGATTTTTCTTAATTTTAATGAATGTATAATTAATTAAAGGAAAAGTGGAAAATGATATTTTAGCTTTTCATAACTAACTTTCTTAAAAACTTTCTCATCTTATTTTCTCTAAAAATTCTCTCAGCCAAACACATTTCTACAACAACATTTCGTTTGATTTTCACACTAAATGATGAGGTTTCAATCATCAAAAGATTCCTAATCCTTTCTACATTAAATCCTCTTCATTTGCTTATTGAATTTTCAAGGATTTTGGCTTTAATCAAGGAGAAATCTACATTTAGAGGTAATGATGTTCTTATCATCTAAATACTCAATTCTTTACTGAAATTCCCAAGTTCTCAATCCTTAAATTAAGTTTTATAAAAGGTTTTAATGTTGTGATCTTGATTTTGGCTTAAAACTCAAGATTTGGATTAAATCTTGAAGAAATTCGTGGTGATTGTTTGGGCTCTGTTTTGAGATGGCTTTTTAATGGATTTTGGATGTTTAATGATGTGTAATTGAGGTTTAATCAATACAATCCCAAATATGTTGATTTTCCTAAGTTTTTGCTTATGAAAATGGTGGTTTTTGGGGCGATCTTGGTGTTCTGTTATAGCTGGAGGTATAAGGACGAGTTTAGGTTCTTTTTGGATGTTAATTGATGTTTAGAAGTGATGGATCTTGGCTGGGTTATGTTGTGGAAGAGTTTGGATGTGATTTCAGTTGTGTTTGGTAGCCGAAATGTTAGATTTGGTGAGAGCAGCGAGTTTAGGTGTAATGCCTGAAGATTTTAATGCATGATGCATTAATCCTCTGCTTTGATGTGTTTAAAACATGGGAGACATCTTAAGATCCTTGTGGTGTTGATCCGGAGGCTTGAACGACGTTTTGGCAAGCTTGCAAAATGGAATTGGTGAGTGGAGTTGGATTTCCAGCTTTGTATCGAATGTTTGAAGGTTTGGGAGCTTAGTTTAAGTCTAATCAACTTAACTAAGCTCAAGAGTAAGTTTTCGGAAAAACTCTCTTGGATGAGCCATGGATTGGTTCGATGCATTTATTGATAATTGCATGTTTAAAATTTGTTTTTGAAAGCATGTTTAGCATGGTTAATGCTGGTTATGTAAGCCATTTGTTGAAGGATGCTCAAGGTAAGAGATCCTTGGTTTGATTTGATAAAAATGTGGATTGATGCATAGTGATGCATGTAGTAAATGGCTTTGATTTAGATGCTTAAAACAATGGATTAATGATGATAATTGATGTATATTGGCAAGTGATGTGTTGGTTTTAAAGTACTTGAATCGGATATAGTTAGCTGGCTATAGGATTGGGTGCACCGTGAATAAAGTCGCCTTGGATGTTGAGGGGTTGTAATTGTACCGTAAAGTCCATCCAAGTACACTAACGAGATGGTTAAGATCACAATGGTGGTTAAAAGTCCATGTGTGGATCTTGTGTTGTGTGTCCCGTGTACTCGTTAGTGATGTTATACAACTACCGATGAGTGATGTGGAGGGGTTGTGATTGTACCGTTAAAATCCATCACGAGTGTTGAGGGGTTGTGATTGTACCGGTAAACTCCACCTTGTGTGTTCGGTAGTGTGTATGAAGCGTATGGGACAACGCTTGTAATCTGCGTATCCGATGGTGTTTTATGTTGCAAAAGGTTATGGTTTATCACTTGGAAGCCAATATGACATGTTAATGATATTGAAGCATGAGATGCTTGATGTGAATGCAATGTTGCATGAATCATGATGTTTAAGTGTTAAAGGCTTTATGGAAAGTGTTTTTATAAAATGCATTATTGTGTTGTTTCTTTAGAGCATGCCTCACTAAGCATTTGTGCTTACGCTCTCTCTCTTGAACCAATAATGCAGATAATTGAGGTGTTTGTGGGCAGCAAGCAGGCTAAGAATCCAAGGGAAAGCTAAGCTCATGTATGGTGACTATTTCACAACATTATTAGATTTTGATATTTGGCAATGGGAACCTAGGATGTGATTTTGGGAGATGTTTTGGACTCCCTAGTTGTGGCATGATGCCTTAATTGTATTGGATTTGTAAATGGCCATTTTGGGTGCTTGCTTTGATGATTTGATGGTTGTTTGCTTTGGATATTAGGAAGCATGCCTATAGACTTGTGAATTTTCCTAATTGATGCCATGAATGTGTTTTGATGTTGCAAACATGTGCCTTATATGTGTGATGACATGTTGGCATGATTAGGATGTGTTTGAGTGTTTAATTGTGTGTTAAACCAGCAAATTCTGCACTTTCTGGGCAGTCCGTATCGGAACGGGCACTAGCGTTTCGAAACGGGGGCCTGTAATGGCCTTCGTGTATCGAAACAGATAGGGCCGTTCCGAAATACTTTTGCCACGGCCAGGCCCTATTTCGATACAGGTCTCAAAACGAACCCGCGTTTCGGAACGGTCAACCCCCGTTCCAAAACACTAGACCGTTGGGCACTGATTTGAATGGTTTAAGGTTTGCAAGCTTTACGTTTTAGTTCTAAATTTTGTATTTTCAATTGCTTGAGTTTGAGATGTCCGTTTGAGCTGAAATTTGACAGGGAAGCATGAAATGTGATTAATTTGATAATGGTAATTTAAAAACCAGCTAAGTTCTTTATCTTTCCAGAATTTACATTTTGGTCCCTAATATTTTTATGTTGTGCAATTGAGTCCCTTATTGCTTACCGATCATTGTGCTTTTCAAGTATGTTTCTCAAGGGTACGCTTAAGGTTAATGTGCATCTAGATAAGATTAAAAAGAAAAAAAGGGTCGTTAATCAAGGTTGACTTTCGGGTTGACTTTGGTTTTCCTCGTGTAATCTTCGTAGTTCGGGTTAACCGTCTAGGCCGGGCTAAGGGGGTTACAGCTGCTGCAAGAATTTGACGTAGAAATTCGAGACATGAAGGGCACAGAAAATCAAGTGGCAGATCATCTCTCTCGGCTTGAGCATAGAAAAGAGAACACCTTCTACAGCGAAATTCAGGATGCATTCTCTGATGAACAACTGCTCCTAGCCTCTGCTATGATAGCCACCCTGGAAGCTGAAGGCATCTCACTTGCCGCCCACGCAGACGTCGCGGCAACAACATTAATAGACACACCCTAGTACGCAGATATTGTAAATTATTTAGTATATGGTGTTTTGCCATATGAACTTAACTTTCAAGGAAAGAAACGATTCCAACATGATGCTAAGAATTATTTTTGGGATGAGCCTTTCTTGTTTAAAAACTGTGCAGACCAGGTTATCAAACGGTGTGTCCCGGAGGATGAATAGCAGGCCATACTCTCACAATGCCACGTAGCACCGTATGGAGGCCATTTTGGAGTGCAGCACACAATAACGAAAGTGCTACAATCAGCGTTCTTTTGGCCAACACTGTATAAAGACGCTCAAGCATTCTACAAACAATGTGACAGTTGCCAAGGAACAGGAAACATATCAAGAAGGAACGAAATGCCCCTACAAACAATCATGGAGGTTGAGCTATTCGATGTTTGGGGGATAGATTTTATGAGACCATTCCCATCTTTGTGTGGAAATATATATATCCTTGTAACCCCCGTAGCCCGGCCTAGACGGTTGACCCGAACTACGAAGATTGCACGGGGAAAACCAAAGTTAACCCGAAAGTCAACCTTGATTAACGACCCTTTTTTTTCTTTTTAAACTTGTCTAGATGCACATTAAACCTAGGCATACTCTTGAGATAATCATACTCAAAAATCACAGCAATCGGAAAACAATAAGGGACCCAATTGCACAAAATACGAATTTAGGGACCAATTTGTAAATTCTGAAAATTAAGAGGACTTTACCAATTTTTAAGTTACCATTATGAAATTAGTCATGTTTCATGCCTCTCGGCCAAATTTCATCTCAAACGGACATCTCAAACTCAAGCAATTGCACATACAAGAATCAGGACTAAAACGTAAAGCTTGCAAACCTCAAAATCATTCAAATTTTATGCCCAACGGTCAAGTGTTCCGAAACGGGTCTAGGCCGTTCAGGAACACCCCTTGGCAGTATCCAAAGTGTTCAGAAACGATCTAGGCCGTTCAGGAACACCCAGGCCAAAACAAGGGCCTGTTTCGAAGCAGGCAAGGGTGTTTCGAAACACCCTGCCCAGAAACAGCAGATTGGCCTGTTTTAACACCTTTAAACCCCATCAAACATGCTCCAAACCACTCCACAATAAATCAACAACATACCAAGCATCATACCTACCAATTTGCATCAAAATCTAGATACAAAACCATCCCTAGGTGCACCAACTCATTCAACACATCCAACACTCAATCATGCTTTTAAGACAAGAAGCATAGCATAACGACTTAAGCATAAGAAGATTCAAACGTTGCAAGCGTTAAACCACATAGTTCAAAATCATAAACCAAACTTGTCCAACATACACAATCTCATTAAACATCAACATAAGAGATTCTCCCCCATTGCCTTTATTTTCTATAGCTATTAACCGAGACATACATCTCAAGTGGAGCTCTCCTTGAATCCCTTGCTTCTCGCTGTCCCAACTTCAAAAATCTGCATTGATGGACAAAAAGGAGCGTAAGCACATAATGTTTAGTGAGGAATGCTCAAAACCAAAACACCATCAATGTAGCGAGTCATAAAACCTCTTTTAAAAGTAAACACAATTCGATAAACCAAAGCAATGTTTGAAAACCCTTTTTAACAACATGCTTTAAATCATGCATTGCTCAAACATGAAAACCAACCCTTAGCTTAGAAAAGCTAAGTAATTCACTTCAAAGCACAACCTTGCAAAACCATCAAATTAACCATTCCATGCATGAACATCATATGCAAAGTTAAATACAAATTCCTTGGAAAACACTTCCACTTCACATCATACTTTTCTTATACTTGAAAATCATTTCAAAGCAAGAAACCTTTAAAAAAACACTTACACCCTCAATTCTATCTCATGCATTAAACAAATGCAATACATGAACCACAAAATCAACATTTGCATTACATGCCTTTAAAAACAAGCCTTCACAAGACTTTAATGGACTAAAGAGATTCACATGCACAAATGCACCATTTTCAATATAAGATAAACACTTGTACAAGCTTAACAAGCAATACATGCGTTCTTTGTACATTCACACTTTCCATGCAACCTTGCATCATTTCAAGCATCACATGCTTCATTACACAAGACCCACACATGGACTTTTAACCACCATTGTGATCTTAACCATACACAAGATCCACACATGGACATTTAACCACCATTGTGATCTTAACCATACACAAGATCCACACATGGACTTTTAACCACCATTGTGATCTTAACCATACACAAGACCCAATACACAAGACCCAATACACAATCGGATACGCGGATTACAAGCGTTGTCCCACACGCTTCATACACACTTCCGAACAACACAAGGTGGAGTTTACCGGTACAATCACAACCCCTCAACACCCGTGATGGAGTTTAACGGTACAATCACAACCCCTCAACATCACTCATCGGAAGTTGTATAATACACTAGCGAGAGCCGGGACACATCACAAGGCTTACACATGGAAGCTACCACAACCATTGTAATCACCTTAACCAAGCTCACACACGGGAGCAACCCTCCACCGTTGTGATGCTTAACAAAGTCCACCCATGAGAGCCAACCTCCATCATGGTGACTTTTAACACGGTTCACCCACGAGAGCCATCCTCCATCGTGGTGGCACTAAACCAAGCCCACCCACGAGAGCCAACCTCCATCGTAGTGGCACTAAACCAAGCCCACTCACGAGAGCCAACCTCCATCGTGGTGACACCAATTTCCTCAATCACTAGGATTCTCGCATGGAGTTTACGGTACAATCACAACCCCCTCGACATCCAAGGCGACTCAATTCACGATGCACCCAATCCTTTAGCCGGCTAACTATATCTGATTAAAGTAACCAACAACCACTTACATCACTTGCCAATATAACCAATTACCATCATCAATTCACTTTTTTAAAGCATTAAACAAAGCCATTAAACAACATGCAACACTATGCATCAATTCCACAATTCCAATGTACAAAACTAAGGATCTCTTACCTTGAGCATCCTTCACACATGACTTTCAAAACCAGCATTAAACCATGCTAAAATATGCTTTCAAAACAGAATTTAAACATGCAAATCACATGCATTGCATCCAACAATCACAAGTGCATTTAAAAACCAATTCATAACACAAACCAAGAGAGAAATTCCATTTACTTACTCTTGAGCTTAGCTAAGTTGTTTAGACTTAAAATAAGCTCCCCAAACCTTCAAACCTTGGTTTTAAAGCTGAAAACCCAACTTCACTCACCGATACACAAAACAAGGCTAGCCAACAAGCCTTCCAAGCATCCGAAACCTTCCACGCCACCTCTATTGCTCACGGATCATTCTCCCCTATTTCAAGCACATAACAACAGAGGATTAATGCATCATAATGCATTAAAAACACCAGCAACACACCTAAACTCGCTGCTCTTTGCAAATCCAACATTTCGACTACCAAACACAACCGAAATCACCTCCAAACTCTTCCAAAACTTAACCCAGCCAAGATCCATCACTTCTAACCATTATTAAACATCAATTAACATCCAAAATGATCCCAAACTCGTCCTTATACCTCCAGCATTAACAAAACACCAAGATCACCCCAAAAACCACCATTTTCACAAGTAAAAACTTAGGAAAATCAACCTATTCGGGATTGCATTGATCAAACCTCAATTATACATCATTTAGACATCCAAATTACATCAAAGAGACATCTCAAAATAGAGCCCAATCAATTATTACGAATTTCTTCAAAATTAAAACCAAATCTTGATTTTAAGCCAAAATCAAGATCACAACATCAAAACCTTTAATAAAACTCAAATCAAGGATTGAGAACTTGGGAATTTCAGTAAAGAACTGAGTATTTAGAGGAGAAGGACGTTCATACCTCTAAATGTGAGTTTCTCCTTGTTTAGAGCCAAAATTCTTGAAAATTCAATAAGCAAATGATGAGAATTTGGTGTAGAAATGATTAGAGATCAAATAGAGATTAAAATCTCATCTTTAGATGTAAAAATCAGAGGAAAAGTGGTTGGGGAAATGTGTTTGGCTGAGAGAAAAATGAGAGAAAAAGAAATGGGAAAGTTTTGACAAAAGTTAGTTATGAAGTCAAAATTATCTATTTCCCCCTTTTTTCATTTCATTAAAAATCATTAATTAAATCTTTAATATTAAGAAAAATCTGGATAAAACTCTTCTTGGGTAAATTAGCTACTTAAAGATTCAAAGTTTCAATCTTTTTAAAACAGTTACCAACTTTTCAAAAATTACATTTTAGTTACTAACTCGAAATGTCTTATTTCCAAACCTCATTTTGCAAAATTTATTTCACTACTCTCTTATATATAATAAAAGAGGATTTTTAGATATTTTTCCATATTTTTAATGCATCCCGAACTAGGCTTTCCTTAAAACCACCTTTTATATTCGAACCGAAAATCCGACCGGTCCAGTTCAAACCCAAAACTTCTAAGCCCAAAATTGGGGTGTTACAACTCTCCCCCCTTAAGAAATTTCGTCCTCGAAATTTCAACTGGCGAAAAGAGAACAACCAAACTTCTCAAAGCAACACACAAGGCAACACAGGAGACTTAACCACCACTGAACACTCTCCTCACAAAACTCCACCCAAACTCAACACCACCACATACTGTTCTCGACTTCCAGAACACTCAAATGTTAACCACATCTTAACCTTTCACACTTCCGGACTGCACATAGCCCCAACAACAACTTGGAAAACCTCCAACTTTTACTGCATACACCACCTTAACTCATAACTCCCAAAACTTGTTCACACAGTGACACCAACCAATCCAGTTCAGCCACCATGTGACCCACAACCTTCACTGCTTCTAAAACCCCTTGCACAAATGCTCAACCTCTTCCAAAGGTTACCACATCAAGCAAGAATTCTTAAACATCAACTGCTTACCCAAACTTCCCAACGTATTGCTGACATTCCTTGACATCCGCCGCTATCATTACCATAACGACTCACCAGGACTACTCACCTAACATCCGAAAATCACATCACAAAACCCCAACCTTGACTCCGCCAGCCGTTCCACACACCACCAGCTGTCTTCAGACAAAATTTACTTATACACAATCAGCCAACCACTTCTCACAAGAACCCGTCCAACCAACAATGGCCTTTGATCTTACATTGCCATTCCACTTCAAGTTTTGACCACAACACTTGCCTTACCAAGACACCGCCCATTCTATACATACATATTAAGATTACGAAACTTCTATTCTCCCAGGCTAACCCTTTTCTACAACCCACAACAAAACCTCTTCTCAACTCCTTAAAGGTTGCTATGAACCATCACCTACATAAACAACCCTTCTACTACTACATCAATGCCAAGTTACCTCAGCACTTTGAAACACATCCACTAACTTACTACATCACTTAACACCAAGAAACTACCACTTCTACCAGCTATTCACAACCACTCTAACCGATTCTAACTTCAACCGGTAATCTCCTCACCACCATACCGCTAAACTCATTAAGCGCCAAACACTTCCTTATACCAACATGCTATATCGCACTCACTATTACTGAAAACTCGCTTAATACCCTCCATTACTTCTAACATTCTCCTAGCACCAACACAACTTTTAAAACCCCCATCCAATCTAACCCTATCACAACACTAACGGACCGAATTAACTATCAGCGAGTGTGAACGTTCGTATGCATGGTCACAAATATGCCCTATCAATGCCTGATGTACATGCATGCAAAACCTCTAATTTCATGTCACATGTATGCATGGACCAGTACATATATAATATAGCATATAACAAATGATTTTAACTATGCATGTATGTCGGTTCACACCCACCAATAATATCCTCAGAATCCGCCTAGGAACAACCTCCTATCTCACTTCCAACTTGTCTAACCCTGCCGTTCTAATATCCTATTAACCATAAAATACCCACTAATACCCTCTTCACACTAAAGTTGTTTTCAAAACAACACCAACTACCACCCCAAACATGCTAGCAACGAGACCATACCCACTACGCAAGGAAATACCAACTGAAACCAAACTAAGATACTAGAGCAAAGATTACTTAACAAGGTTACCTGTAAACACCTCACTGCCCCGGAGCTTCAACAGACAAGCTCTCTTCCTTGCAGAACCATCATCCTCCAGCCGCACCGCTGCAGCACCAGCTAACACATTAAGGTCATCACCATCTCCCTGCGGTAAAGAACCCTGGCTACCTCGAGCCAACATCAAACAATTTCGTTTCAAATGTCCAACAGACCCACAATTCCAACAAGATTCATTCCACAAGCTCCTCACACCTTTCTGCCCTTCCTGCCACCTTCGAACCTTGTCTTGGTCGTGCCCATGACCCTTCAGAGACCCTTTTGCTACCACTGAAGCTGATCTCACCACTTGAGGACAATTTCATTTCACATGCTCTTTAGAACCACATTTCCAACAAACTCCTGCGCCCCAACAACCTCCAACATGACACTTCCCACATCGGTCACACATCGGCAACCGAGCTATCCCTCCTTGATCAAGTAGCACTTGCCCCAAATCTGCACTACCATCCAAGCTTCGATTCAAGCAAAACCTTCTATCACGTCGCCTCTTACGCTGACCACTCCCGAGGTCAGTACCCACAACTCTCTCGCTTAAACCTTTCTCACCTTCATAAACTGAAACCACACCCTCACGTTGCTTAACCCTGGGAAACTTCTCTCCAAGGTACCTTTCATAAAAGGCAGACACAAAGAAGTCCCAATCTATATCGTGGATATGCGATGCCACCGCCACAAATGTCCACCAGGCAGAAGCGTCCTCCAACATCAATGAGACAACACTTCCCAGCTTACAGGCATAGTCACAACCTTCCTGATCCAAAATCAGAACTACACTAGCCAACCAGGCCTCGAATGTCTCAGGTGTCGAACCATGATACTCCACAGCTCCCAAATCATGTAAACGCTGTTTCGACAAACACGCATATCCCACAGCCGGCACGTCTATAGACCTTACTTTTGCCACAACCTAAGATGTTCCCAACACCTCTTGAACTATAAGTGATGAACTCTTCATCACAGAACCAGCTTCTTCCTCCTGCCTTACTACCTCAACTCCAGGCACTGAAGACTGAGACGAAACACCTCCATTAAAAGGTGAATTCCACGCCTTAACAACCTGCTCTAAAGCAGCAACCATCTCACCTAACTGCCATTCTCTCATCGATTTCATCATGCTATTAACAGCAAACAATCATAACAAAACAAACAAATCGATCAGACCAGCTTTAAGCAAGGATTCAAACTCCAACTCTAAAATAACACAATAGCTATAATAATAAGGCAATGGGTATCCCGAATTCTCCCCTTTTACATGACATAACAGTCAATAAAAACATGGATATCACAACATAGAGCATATCAATCAACATATTTTGATCATGCTCTCATCAAACAACATTCACCCACAACAGCATAATATCAACATATTACACCCACCACACTTTCATCATTCATAAAATCAGCTTACATCATCAACATATCACCAACACAAATCCACATTAGCTCAATGAAGATTCATAACACATATTACAACAATTTACCATTTCCCCAAGCATTCGCAACTCAGCTCTGATACCACCAAATGTAACCCCCGTAGCCCGGCCTAGACGGTTGACCCGAACTACGAAGATTACACGGGGAAAACCAAAGTCAACCCGAAAGTCAACCTTGATTAACGACCCTTTTTTTTTCTTTTTAAACTTGTCTAGATGCACATTAAACCTAGGCATACTCTAGAGATAAGCATACTCAAAAATCACAGCAATCGGAAAACAATAAGGGACCCAATTGCACAAAATACGAATTTAGGGACCAATTTGTAAATTCTGAAAATTAAGAGGACTTTACCAATTTTTAAGTTACCATTATGAAATTAGTCATGTTTCATGCCTCTCTGCCAAATTTCATCTCAAACGGACATCTCAAATTCAAGCAATTGCACATACAAGAATCAGGACTAAAACGTAAAGCTTGCAAACCTCAAAATCATTCAAATTTTATGCCCAACGGTCAAGTGTTTCGAAACGGGTCTAGGCCGTTCAGGAACACCCCTTGGCAGTAGCCAAAGTGTTCAGAAACGGTCTAGGCCGTTCAGGAACACCCAGGCCAAAACAAGGACCTGTTTCGAAACAGGCAAGGGTGTTTCGAAGCACCCTGCCCAGAAACAGCAGATTGGCCTGTTTTAACACCTTTAAACCCCATCAAACATGCTCCAAAACACTCCACAATAAATCAACAACATACCAAGCATCATACCTACCAATTTGCATCAAAATCTAGATACAAAACCACCCCTAGGTGCACCAACTCATTCAACACATCCAACACTCAATCATGCTTTTAAGACAAGAAGCATAGCATAACGACTTAAGCATAAGAAGATTCAAACGTTGCAAGCGTTAAACCACATAGTTCAAAATCATAAACCAAACTTGTCCAACATACACAATCTCATTAAACATCAACATAAGAGATTCTCCCCCCATTGCCTTTATTTTCTATAGCTATTAACCGAGACATACATCTCAAGTGGAGCTCTCCTTGAATCCCTTGCTTCTCGCTGTCCCAACTTCAAAAATCTGCATTGATGGACAAAAAGGAGCGTAAGCACATAATGCTTAGTGAGGAATGCTCAAAACCAAAACACCATCAATGCAGCGAGTCATAAAACCTCTTTTAAAAGTAAACAGAATTCGATAAACCAAAGCAATGTTTGAAAACCCTTTTTAACAACATGCTTTAAATCATGCATTGCTCAAACATGAAAACCAACCCTTAGCTTAGAAAAGCTAAGTAATTCACTTCAAAGCACAACCTTGCAAAACCATCAAATTAACCATTCTATGCATGAACATCATATGCAAAGTTAAATACAAATTCCTTGGAAAACACTTCCACTTCACATCATACTTTTCTTATACTTGAAAATCATTTCAAAGCAAGAAACCTTTAAAAAAACACTTACACCCTCAATTCTATCTCATGCATTAAACAAATGCAATACATGAACCACAAAATCAACATTTTCATTACATGCCTTTAAAAACAAGCCTTCACAAGACTTTAATGCACTAAAGAGATTCACATGCACAAATGCACCATTTTCAATATAAGATAAACACTTGTACAAGCTTAACAAGCAATACATGCATTCTTTGTACATTCACACTTTCCATGCAACCTTGCATCATTTCAAGCATCACATGCTTCATTACACAAGACCCACACATGGACTTTTAACCACCATTGTGATCTTAACCATACACAAGATCCACACATGGACTTTTAACCACCATTGTGATCTTAACCATACACAAGATCCACAATGGACTTTTAACCACCATTGTGATCTTAACCATACACAAGACCCAATACACAATCGGATACGCGGATTACAAGCGTTGTCCCACACACTTCATACACACTTCCGAACAACACAAGGTGGAGTTTACCGGTACAATCACAACCCCTCAACACCCATGATGGAGTTTAACGGTACAATCACAACCCCTCAACATCACTCATCGGAAGTTGTATAATACACTAGCGAGAGCCGGGACACATCACAAGGCTTACACATGGAAGCTACCACAACCATTGTAATCACCTTAACCAAGCTCACACACGGGAGCAACCCTCTACCGTTGTGACGCTTAACAAAGTCCACCCATGAGAGCCAACCTCCGTCATGGTGACTTTTAACACGGTTCACCCACGAGAGCCATCCTCCATCGTGGTGGCACTAAACCAAGCCCACCCACGAGAGCCAACCTCCATCGTAGTGGCACTAAACCAAGCCCACTCACGAGAGCCAACCTCCATCGTGGTGACACCAATTTCCTCAATCGCTAGGATTCTTGGATGGAGTTTACGGTACAATCACAACCCCCTCGACATCCAAGGCGACTCAATTCACGGTGCACCCAATCCTATAGCCGGCTAACTATATCCGATTAAAGTAACCAACAACCACTTACATCACTTGCCAATATAACCAATTACCATCATCAATTCACTGTTTTAAAGCATTAAACAAAGCCATTAAACAACATGCAACACTATGCATCAATTCCACAATTCCAATGTACAAAACCAAGGATCTCTTACCTTGAGCATCCTTCACACATGACTTTCAAAACCAGCATTAAACCATGCTAAAATATGCTTTCAAAACAGAATTTAAACATGCAAATCACTTGCATTGCATCCAACAATCACAAGTGCATTTACAAAACCAATTCATAACACAAACCAAGAGAGAAATTCCATTTACTTACTCTTGAGCTTAGCTAAGTTGTTTAGACTTAAACTAAGCTCCCAAAACCTTCAAACCTTGGTTTTAAAGCTGAAAACCCAACTTCACTCATCGATACACAAAACAAGGCTAGCCAACAAGCCTTCCAAGCATCCGAAACCTTCCACGCCACCTCTATTGCTCACGGATCATTCTCCCCTATTTCAAGCACATAACAACAGAGGATTAATGCATCATAATGCATTAAAAACACCAGCAACACACCTAAACTCGCTGCTCTTTGCAAATCCAACATTTCGACTACCAAACACAACCGAAATCACCTCCAAACTCTTCCAAAACTTAACCCATCCAAGATCCATCACTTCTAACCATTATTAAACACCAATTAACATCCAAAATGATCCCAAACTTGTCCTTATACCTCCAGCATTAACAAAACACCAAGATCACCCCAAAAACCACCATTTTCACAAGTAAAAACTTAGGAAAATCAACCTATTCGGGATTGGATTGATCAAACCTCAATTATACATCATTTAGACATCCAAATTACATCAAAGAGACATCTCAAAACAGAGCCCAATCAATTATTACGAATTTCTTCAAAATTAAAACCAAATCTTGCATTTTAAGCCAAATTCAAGATCACAACATCAAAACCTTTAATAAAACTCAAATCAAGGATCGAGAACTTGGGAATTTAAGTAAATAACTGAGTATTTAGAGGAGAAGGACGTTCATACCTCTAAATGTGAGTTTCTCCTTGTTTAGAGCCAAAATTCTTGAAAATTCAATAAGCAAATGATGAGAATTTGGTGTAGAAATGATTAGTGATCAAATAGAGATTAAAATCTCATCTTTAGATGTAAAAATCAAAGGAAAAGTGGCTGGGGAAATGTGTTTGGCTGAGAGAAAAATGAGAGAAAAAGAAATGGGAAAGTTTTGACAAAAGTTAGTTATGAAGTCAAAAATATCTATTTCCCCCTTTTTCCTTTTATTAAAAATCATTAATTAAATCTTTAATATTAAGAGAAATCTGGAGAAAACTCTTCTTGGGTAAATTAGCTCCTTAAAGATTCAAAGTTTCAATCTTTTTAAAACAGTCACCAACTTTTCAAAAATTACATTTTAGTCACTAACTCGAAATGTCTTATTTCCAAATCTCATTTCGCAAAATTGATTTCACTACTCTCTTATATATAATAAAAGAGGATTTTTATATATTTTTCCATATTTTTAATGCATCTCGAACTAGGCTTTCCTTAAAACCACCTTTTATATTCGAACCAAAAATCTGACCGGTCCAGTTCAAACCCAAAACTTCTAAGCCCAAAATTGGGGTGTTACAATCCTTTTAGTAGTTAACTATGTTTCCAAGTGGGTAGAAGCCATTACCACAACTCACAATGATGCAAAGACCGTCCATAGATTCTTACGAAAGAACATATTCACAAGGTTTGGGGTTCCAAGAGCAATCATTAGTGAAGAGGGCACTCATTTTGACAACAAACTAATTGCAAAGGTACTCCAAAACGTGGGGGTCAAGCACAAGATTGCCGCGAGCTATCATCCACAAATAAAAGGGCAGAAAGAAATTTCGAACAAGGAAGTCAAGACCATCTTGGAGAAAGTTATAAACCCTAATAGAAAGGACTAGTCATTGAAACTAGACAACGCTCTTTGGGCATACCGGACAACATATAAAACACCATTAGGAATGTCCCCATATCATCTAGTATACGACGTATTGGGCAGTCAAGGTAGTTAACATGGACTGGAAACAAGCTGAGGAAAAGAGACTACTAAATCTGGCATAAATGGAAGAATTCCGGCGGGAGGCATACGAGAACGCCAAGCTGCACAAAGAAAAAGTCAAAAAATGGCACGACAACAAGATTCAGCAGTGGCAGTTCTTGCCCGGACAACAAGTGCTGCTATTCAATTCTTGCCTCAAACTGTTTCTTGGGAAGCTAAAATCCAAATGGCCAGGACTGTTCGAAGTAGTCCAAGCCTTCCCACATGGTGCCGTGATAATAAGACCAGTACATGGAAGGACAGAGTTCAAAGTCAACAGGCAGTGACTAAAGCACTATACAAGGGACTCTACCCCAAAAGAACGTGAAGTATTCACTTTGGGGGATGCCCACCCCACTGTGACATAACCTTATTTTTTCATATCTTTATCTCTTTAGTATGAGTAGTTTTTAGGACTAGGTTTTATTTGTTTTAATTTTTCTTCGTTCCCGTCTCACAATTAGTTTTGTAGGTCCAAACTCTAAAATATCAAAGACAGCAGAGTGCAAGGCAGCAATGCTAAGCCCGCTGTCGTAACCCTCTAATGATAGCAACCTAAGCCTTTTTCCCTTTTTCTTGCCTTAATTTTTCTCTTGTATTTATTTTCTTTCATTTTGTGCATTTAAGGCAATGCCCATCTCGAGTTTGGGGGGGGGGGATAGCTCTCGCATCTTTTGTCTAGGCATACTTAGTTGAATTTAGATTGCATTGTACTTGCCTTAGTAATAATCGGAAAACAAAAACGTGTTATGACTTGTGCCTATGATAGGATAGTCGACTAATTTATTTTCGCACCTAATGGAAATTGAACTTTATCTTGGGAAAAAACATGAAATATGACTTAGATTTTTTTCTTTTTGCTTAAATAAATTCAAACACCTATGTTACTTGCTGAATGTGTTAGTATATTTAATGAACATTGACTTTTTAGTTTTAGAATTCCTTGCAAAGTTCTAACAACGATTACAGGTAGCCACCGAGGCAAGCAAGAGAAATAGAACAATACAGGTAGAGGTAAAAACAAGGAAAATATGATGTTTTACCCTAGAGGTTCCCACAACAGGCTCTAGGAAGAATCATGTGCGAGGACACTCCGCTGCTATCAAAGTCCATGAAACTGAAAGCCTTGAGGCGGCAGACAAATTAGCATGAGTGAATGAAAGTCTTCACGGGATGACTCTGCTCCAAGGGTTTGGGGTTTTGTAGTTTGCTCCTATCTTAACTTCAGACCTAGAAGAGTAGTTGTGATAAGCTGAAGCCCTCATTGCCATGATTTAAAATATTATGCTTAACTGTGCTGCCTCGGCAACAACCTTTAAATCGCAACATCTTTGTTTAATTATTTATTATGCATATTCAGCCTATACACAGACATGCACAAACAACACTGTCATGAGAAATTAAATTCTAAGTTATTTTCTTGCTTTATTTCCTTTCTCTAATTAATTAGGTGCCACGGCCTTGATGCAATAAAATCAAGTTGAATATAAGTTTATCTTTCTAATTATTAATAGAGCAAGTATGTTAGGTTTACATTGCTTGAGGACAAGCAATAGTTCGAGTTTGGAAGGTGTGTAAAGTGTCCACAAGTCCTATATTTCATACACATCCCACCTACTATTATTACTACTGTTTTGAGCTCATTTTAGGCATAATTAGGTTCATGCATTGCATTTTACAATATTCCTTTGCTTTACCTTGTTTTTATAGATTATCTTTCATTTGGTAAAGAAGAGATACTATTTTAGTGTATTTTTGTTTCTAGGTAATAAAAGCTAAAAGAGGGAAAGAGGAGCTGAGGATGCAATGATGAGGCAACAAACCAAAGGACTGTACTGATGCAATTCCAGTTGAAGACAATTGCCGCCGAGTAAGGTTGCTGCTAACTTTACTGCCCGCGGCATCAAACTATAGAGTTGGAGAACCGAAGTGCGATTTGTAGAGCTAAAAATCTTGAGTCTATCGCCACCATCCACTCAATTTTCCGATGTCTGTAGCAGCGGGCAGAGCTGCTAAAGTGAGATCTCAAGGTTACTTGCGGGCTAAGGCAAACAAGATAAAGTCCACATTCAACGCAAAGAAGTCAGAGTTTAAAGTCACATTAAATGTGGAAAGCTACTTTTAAGGACTTCTACTTTAAGGAGGACTTAACCTAGTTATTTGTCTATAAATACTCATTGTACTCCTAGTTCAAATCATCTTAGGTTTTCTATAGACATAGCCAGAGTGTTCTTTGCCGCCGCCATGTTCTAAACTTCTCTTGGGTTAAGGGTTATGTTGTAAATTAGCTGTGAGACAGTTGTATTAGGTCTTTAAGTTGTTTCAATAAAATATTCCAAGTTTTCTTAATTCATGTTCTTCACTTCTTTAATTATTTCCAAAAGTATAGTTGAAGAAATCCATTTGTCGGGCATGAAAGTGTAAGGCTCATGAAAGAATTAAGTACGGTCTCATCATGTCGAGGTGTTGAATAATTCGACTTAGACATAAGTTCGAGTTTAAGCGGCTAAAAGGAGCAACCAAACATCGACTGCCTATGTTAGGTTTACGCTGAGATTGCTAGGTATTGCCTACATCACGTGGTGACAGAATCCTTGCCTAGACATAGGAAGGATCACTTAAGAATTTCTCTGCCGAACTTGGAGTTTCTGCTAGACTTGACGCCACTACTTATTTCCATTCCACCTTGCGAGACAGCGAAAGTTGCAAGGGCAGAGACCTGCTGCGGTCGCGTGACAAGGTCGTAGCTGCCGTCTATTACCCGCTGAGGGAGCATATCATGGCAACACATAACAACTTAACCTTTACAACAAAATTTAACACAAAGTGGCAGCATAACCCTGCCCGCTTTATCAACCTGAATCACCTCTTTTATCAGTTGTGTTTTATGTTATTTTACTCTTCATCTCAACAATCAACTCATTTGTGTTTTTACTTTTCCTTGTGTAGGAACTACAAATCGAACCAAGCTGACAAATCCTCGTGGGATTCGACATTTTTTGTACTATAACTTGGCAGGAGTGTTCACTTGTGCTCTCACAAAAAGGGAACACCTACACTCCCTACAATGTCGTTTAGCAACACACTTAAAAATAGTAAACATGCCAGATAGGAAAAATAGTGCTGAGATAGTGTTGACTTATTAAAATCTAAGCAAAAACATTGCATTCAAACGCAAATACCCCTCACCATCTATGAAATTAGTTCATGGCGAGGGTATCAACCAAAAAACCTTAATCATTTTTAACATCCATCATCATCAAAATTAAGAAAAATAAAAACAAAGAGGATGGGCTAGAAGAGGGTCTCTCGATGCAGCTCTTCATGGCCAGGCTCCCAAATGTTGCACCCTATCTCCGATCACTCTTCTCATCTTTCTGCTCCTCTGGTCAATTTTTCTTTGATTGAATTTAAATAGGACTCCATGGATAGCCTAGGGTTATCTTGGTTTTGAATTTTTAACGTACATGGATAAGGAATGTGATCATCTTATCCATCGTTTGAATCCTAAGACTGATCAGATTAGGACTGGCGTCATCGTGCCATTGCTCTTTTGGCATTGAAGCTCAGCATGGTACTACTAACTGCGCTTGGCACTGATTTTCCGCTATTTTTTTAGAGATTGATCCGATCCCTATTTTCTCGCAGCCTGATCTGGTCCTATTTTTTCGGGGTCAACATCTTTTTGGACTGACATCAAATGTTCTTCTTTTCCGACCAGTGCTTGGCATTAAAGGTCCTTCTGTGCCAACGGCTACTCGACATCCTCCTTGGCGTTATCTCCTTCATGGGCTAATCTGTTCCTACTCTACCAGCTGCTGTGCCATCAACTATGCCATCCTGCAAAAAGGTGCCAAAAATAACCCTTCACACTGGCATAACACCAAATCTTTACTCTTTATGCAATGCATGAATTTGCAACCTAAATGCAACTAAATGTACTTAAAAGACAGGGAAGAACATGTGAAATAAGCATAAAAATTAGTACTTTTGGAGCGCCAACACTCCCCCACAACTAGCTCATTGCTTGTCCTCAAGTAATGAAAAATAAAAATAAAAATAAAACGATGAAAATGATACCCCCGCAAAGTTTTGGTTTGCATGTCAACTGATGCTAGCAAGTAAAAGTTAGCATAGGTCTATCCTTAGTTATCTTAGTGCAGTAATGCCAAACAAATATGAATTTAAGAGCAGCAATATAAATCTAGTCTAAGGTCATGAAGAGTGCATGATGTGCGAGCAATATGCATCAAACATCCTTTCTCTCCCTTAGCCAATTTTACTTCCTAAAATCAGATTATTATTATTTTTTTCTACCAAAGGTATGCGATTTTTTATTGTTGGCATTAGATTAGGGTAGCGTCATGCACTATTTGTTATGAGATATAAGAGGGAGCATACTACAAATACCCATGTTAGTCCAGACTACATCACTTACTAACCTATTACACTCATACCTTAAGTCATGTTGGCTTGAGTACTAAGATGGAGCAAACCACAAAGCCCTAAGTTAATAATTTTTCCTAGGCAGATGAGTGTTCTAAAGTTCTTCAGCATTTGGCACCCATTAGTGCACTATCCCTTTTTACCTTGGCATTTTATTTATTTATTTATTTTATTTTTTTAGAATCTGAGTATAGTTTCAAACAGTCTAAGCTTGCTAGGGAACTAGATATATATCACATGTTACGTATAAATTCAAGTACCTAAACTAGAGATCAATTGGCAAGCAACCCTGACATACTATCTTGCTGGCATAAGCATCTAAAGATTTTTAAATTTCCTCATCGGACAGACACCTAGGTCAAATTAAACTTCCCTAACAAATGTTAACATGCTTCGAAAATTGTCCGAGTCAAAATTTTCGTTTTCATTTTTTAGTGGTTCGGTATACATGGCATTAATCCTAATCTAACCTATATGGCATGGAATAAAAACAGAATGCAGTATAGAAAATAAACATGAATGACATGGCATAAATGTGAAGAAATGCGCACCCCAAACCTAAAATGTGCATTGTCCTTAATGCATGAAACAACACATATAAGCAAAAAAATATAAGATAAAAATGCATGAACATATGAATGCAAATGAGGTGCAAAGAGTTAGGATGAAGAAGACTCCCCTTTAGAAGAGACTTCTCCTCGGGCGACACGTGCTTCAACTTCTATCTTGGCACGAGTCTTTCTCTGGGATAGGCTTCAACGGCCAGGAGCCATCCTCTTCTTTCTGCTCTACCCTTGAGCGGCAGTGGAGGCAGGGGTCTCTTTCACAACCTTCACCGGCTCGGATGAGGTTAGCGTGGCAGCTGACTCATCAGGTGCAATAGGTTTCTTCTCACTTTCTTCAGTAGATTCTAGTGGCGTAGCAGACTTGGCAGTTTCATCTTTGACAGGGGAAATATGTTCTATGGCAGTGGACAAAACTGGATTGGGAACTGAACTATGAACCATATTTGGCACTGGGCTGGCTGGCATGGCATCATCTTTTCCAAAGATCTTTTCCGTAAAGGCAGGAAATGCTGGCATGATCTCTGGCCTAGTCATATCTCCAGAGCTTTCTTAGTTGCTCCTCAACCTTCTCTAATTTCTGGAGAATAATCTCCCGACATTGATGTATTAGGGTGAGAAATGCCATCGAGTCTGCTGGCATTGAATCTGCTGGCATTGAGGTTGTTGGCTTGGCTTTCGGTGTCTTGGCCTTGTGCATTGGTATGAGAGCCTTGCCATTGACCTTATCTTTCACAATAATGCTAGTAAGGTTCCTTAATCGGCCGGCGTGATAGTATAGCCCTTTACCTCGAGGGCAATGTCTTCCTCGATTGTGGGCACATTGTACCGACGACAAATATTACAAATTAACAATGGGAAGAACAAACCTCCAGTCAGATTGAGAGCACATTTTTATACTTCATTGATGATAATCTAGCCAAACTTAATTTTCTTGCCCAATAGGATAGAATGTAGCAATGCCAGGCGGTCCTCCGAAACGGTCTTGTTGTGGGTCGTCGGCATTTAACTTTCCTTGAGAAAATGGTTCCAACCCTTTGCTTGTGGTTTAAGGGCAACTCTCTTAACCGTTCGGTGTCCCTTGGAGGACATAATTCACTCTGTGCCCGGCTCAAATAAATCCTTCAACAATGTCTTGTGCTTGACATCAGTCATGTTAGCAACGAATGCGCCATGCTCATCCTCTCCGTCCAGCTTGAGCATAATGGTGATAGACCCTTCATCAAATCTCACACATTTACCCCTAATCATTAAAAATGGATTTGACTTAGTAGTTAAATGCGGATAAAATTAACGAACCATATTTGGAAAGATCTCACCCCTTTGTTGGAAAAACTCTTGCCATTTGTGCTTGGTGACGATGTCTCTGAACTCAGGGGGAAATACTTGATTTTTCTTAGGGTTGAAGTCTAAGTTTATCTCAAAGAAAAATGACATTGAATCGAAGTGATCTTCATATCTCTTTTGAATCTCCTCGTTGAAGAACATCTTGAAGGGTCTAGAAGAAGATGCCATGAGAAATCTCAAAGAATTTGCTCTTAGTTATGGTCAAGAAAAAGAAAAGATTGAAGCTTGATTTTCTTGTTTATGGTGAGAGAGAGAGTAAATCGACTTGGTGAAGAAGATGAAGTAAAAAAGGTAAAAGGTTTTATGGGCATTGAAAGATGGAAAGGTTATGTTGCAAAAAGGGTAATTATGACCGGTTTAAAGAAGGTAATAATGAAAAGGTGGCATGTTTTGGGGATAGGAAAAAGGGATGATGTGATAAGTAAGGAAAGGATAAGTGATAGGATAGGTTTTACCGTGATAAGATATGGAGTGATAAGGTAATTAAATTGAATTTAAATCACCTTAATTTTTGGGCGGCTAGGGTTGGATATATTTATTATTTTTTTCTTAGGGTGTAAATTAAATCATGCTAGGGTAATTTCTTTTCCCCAAGTTACTCCCCCCGCTTGCTAAGCTCAGCTGCTGACACCACTTCTAGGCGCGACATCATTCAATCCTGCTACTCGTTGAAAATTAATATATATGTCTGGCACCAAATCTGCATCCACTCAAATGAAACCTTTCAACCCAACAAAAGAAAATCTAAAAATAAAGACCACAAGAAAAACAAAAACTAAAAAAAATCCTGAATCCTAAAAACGAAGAAAAAAACCAACCTAATATTTACAAAGTTTCGAACCTGTCAATGGTGTCATGGTATTTCTGTCAAGAGAACAATCTCCTTGGCATTTCTCTGTTGTCCCTCAAAATAACGCTTTAAGTGCTAGCCATTTACCTTAAAATTTTCTCCAGTTTTCAAATTCTTGATGTCCACAGCACCTTGGGCATATGATTGTACTACTTCAAAAGGGCCCGACCAACTCGACTTAAGCTTGCCTGGAAAAATTTAAGCCGTTAGTTAAAAAGAAGAACAAGTTGACCTACCCTGAAATGTCTGGGTAGAATTTTCTTGTCATGCCAACGTTTGGTTCTTTCCTTATATAGCTTGGCATTCTCATAGGCGAGTGCTCAAAGACCAATCATTTCTCAAAGGATTCATAGTCTTTTCTAGGATATTCTTGATCTGCTTGCTGGAAATCTTGGCTTGCCCATTTATTTGTGGATGATAGGGGTGTCTATCCTTTGTTGTATCCCATACCTGCACAAAGCTTTAGAAATTAGACTGCATTTAAAATGAGTGCCCTCATCATGAATGATCACTCGAAGAGCACCAAAACGGGTAAAAATATGCTTGTGCAAAAACTTGGCAATAACCTTGGCATCATTTGTTGGCAGGGCAGTAGCCTCTACCCAGTTGAAAACATAATCGACTGCCACACAGATATATATTCCCAAAAGATGGGGGAAATGGACCCATAAAGTCTATTCCCCAAATATCAAATAAGTTTACTGTAATGATGTTCTTGAGCGAAAGTTGATGTCTACCAGAGATATTCTCAGTTCGTTGGCATGGATCACATGCCTTGGTGTAGTCATGAGCATCCTTATACAGTGTAGGCCAATAAAACCCGACTGCAACACTTTGGCAGCAGTCTTTAGTCTAGCAAAATGTCCACCATATGGCATATCATGTCATGATTGCAAAATAGCTTGCTGCTTATCCTCTGGCATACAACGATAGATCACTTGATCGACACATTTCTTAAATAGGAATGGCTCATCCCAATAATACTGCCGAACATAACGCAAAAATGCTTCCTAGCATTGTAGTCCAAATCTGGTGACATGAAATTGCTCACCAAATAATTGACGATGTCGGCATACCATGGCACAACATCCCCTGCGAGTACATACTCTTCTGGGAACTAATCTCTGATAGCTTTAGCCTTGTCATCCTCACGGTGATGCTCTAGTCGTGATAGGTGGCCAGCTACTAAGTTTTCATTGCCATTCTTCTCCCGGATCTTTAGATCAAATCCTTGTAGTAAGAGCGTCCATCGGATTCAATCTCAGCTTGGCATCCTTTTTTGCCAAAAGGTATTTCAATGCTGAGTGATCTGTAAAAAACAACAACTTTATTACCTATCAAATAAGGTCTAAATTTATCAAAAGCAAATACAACTGTAAGAAATTCTTTCTCAGTTGTGGTATAATTAAGCTGTGCTTCATTAAGTGTTCTGCTGGCATATTATATGGCATGAAAAACTTTGCAACGTCGCTGCCCAAGCACTGCTCCAATGGCATAGTCGCTGACATCACACATGAGCTCAAAGGGCTCATTCCAGTCTGGTGCCACGCCTATAGGGGTATTAACCAGCTTCTCTTTAAGGACCTGAAATGCTCTCAAACAAGAATCATCAAATGCAAAAGCGTCATCTTTTTCTAATAACAAGCATACTTGTGGGGGGTGGTAATTGCTTGATTACTTCAACTTTTGCTGGATCAACCTCTAGTCCTTTCTTGGTCACCCTGTGCTTGAGAATAATGCCCTCCTTCACCATGAAGTGGTATTTTCCCAATTCAAGACTAGATTGATCTCCATGCATCTCCTCAAAACTTGCTCCAAACTCAAAATGCATTCCTCAAATGTGTTACTAAACACTGAGAAATCGTCCATAAACACTTCCATATTTTGCTCAATCAAATCAAAAAAATAGACATCATACAACATTGAAACGTTGTTTACGCATTGTACAACATGAATGGCATCCTTTTGAATGAAAATGTCCCATATGGACATGTGAATGTCGTCTTCTCTTAGTCGTTGGGGACTATTACAATCTGATTATAACCTGAATAACCATATAAAAAGCAATAGAAAGCTTTACCTGCCAATTTGTCTAACATTTGATCGATGAAAGGCAAAGGAAAGTGGTCCTTCCTCTTGACTTTATTCAGCCTCCTTGAATCCATGCACACTCTTCATCGGTGATTGTTCTGGAGGGAATCAACTCATCTTTTCTATTCTAGATAACAATCATGCCACCCTTCTTTGGCACGCACTGCATCGGGCAAACCCAAGAGCTATCGGATATGGGATAGATTATTCCGACATCAAGCCATTTAATAATATCTTTTTTACAACTTTTTTCATGCTCATGTTCAACCTCCTTTGATCTTCAATGGTCTTGCCATGATATTCCTCCAAAATAATCTTATGCATGCAAATGGTTGGGCTTACCTCGGATATCTTCCAAGGTCCAACTCAACGCTTGCTTATAGGTTTTTAATATTGCCAGCAATCTTGCCTACTGATCATTAGTGAGATCAGTGGAAATAATCCTTGGCAGAGTCGAGTGCTCACCTAGATAGGCATACTTCAAGTGTTCTGGCAGTGGCTTAAGTTCCAACTCTGGTGGTTCCACAACTGATGGTTTCGGTTTCTTTATCTCCATGCCAACCAACTAGAGAGGCTCCATGTAACGCCCTGTTTTTGGGCCTAGATGTTTTAGAGGTTGAATCGGGCCGGTCGAGAACGATTTGAATCTTTAAGGGAGATTTAGGGAACACCTAGTTCGAGATAAAAATATGAATAAATATCTAAAAATCCTCATTCCTTATATAAATAGTTATGGTGAAAACAATTTTACAAAATGTGATTTGGAAATACTATATTTCGGTGTAGTGTCCAAATTGCAGTTTTTGCAAAAGTTGATTAGTGACTGTTTTGTAAAGGATTGAAACTGTGAATCTTTAAGGAGATAATTTTACCAATATGTTTTTATCAGATTTCTCTTTAATTTGGAATTTTTAATAATGTTTTAATTAAGGAATAATGGAGAATTAAAAAGAAAAACTAAGTTGACTTTTTCATAACTACCTTACGTTAGTTTTCTCTCATTTCATTTTCTCTCAACTTCCACTCAGCCAAACACAATTCCCTTACCAATTAATCTTTTTTTTCCATCTCTTTTGTTGAGATTTCATTCTCCTAAGGATTTCTAATCTTTACCTTATCAAAACCTTTTGTTTTTTACTTTGGATTTTCAAGGAATCTTGCCCAAATTGAGGAGAAATCAACCATTAGAGGTAAGCTACGTCCTTCTCCTCTAATGACCAGTTCTTTACTAAAATTCCCAAGTTATCAATCCTTTGTTAATGATTTTTGAGTTGCTTTAATGTTAGAAACATGAAGTTGTGGTAAAACTCAAGATTCTTGATGATTTTCGTAACTATTGGTTAGGCTCTGTTTTGAGGTTGATTTCTAATGTATTTTGGATGATAATTGATGTTATAAATGAGGTTTTATCAAACAAATCCCGAATAGGTTTGGATTCCTAAGTTTTGCAATTTAGATTTGTGGTTTTTGGAGTGTTATTGGTGTTCTGTTGTTGCTGGAGTTATAAGGACGTGTTTATGGTGTTTTTTGGTGTTGATTGAGGTTTAGAAATGATTAGAATTGAAAGATCTTGGCTAGGCTTTGTTTTGGGAAAGTTTGGAGGTGATTGGTTATTTTGGGTAGCGGAAATGGTGCTTTTGTGTAGTGCAGCGAGTTTGAATGAGTGGCTGGTGATTTCAATGCATAATGATGCATTAATCCTCTACTCTTATGTGTAATAATACATGGGAGACATCTTTGAACGCTTTTGGTGTTGATCCGGAAGCCTAGATATCATTTCGGCAAGCAAGCGAAACGTAACCGGTGAGTGCGAATGGTTTTAGAAGTCCTTGAGGGACAAGGAAACAAGTTTTGGTGATTTAGGATTGGTTTAAAACACCATCCTAAGTCCGGAAGTAAGTATGGCTAGATTTGCTCTCACATATGTGGTTGATGCCCCTAAATGCTTTTACATGCTCTTATTTTGAGATAGACAAATTCCTACTGTTTTATGCATGATTTGTAGCATGAGATGATGCTATGTAGTGATTTCATGAGATATCATGTTGTATTAAAGAGTTTTGAGATTTTGATTTAATGCAAAGCATGAGATATGGTTTTGAAATGAGATGAGAAAGATTTGAGAAATGTTGCATCAAAACAGTAGGCGAGATGGTGATTTTAATATAATATATTGGCATAAATGATGAGATAATTACCAGATATAATTGGTCGACCAATAGGATGAGAGTGCACTATAAATTAAAAATTCGTACGTGCTCTTTGGAGTCAGGCAATGGGGGTAGTACCATCCCGATCCAAAGTGAGAATCTGATGATGAGAGATACCATCGGGGTAGGACTTGGTGAAATACCCAAGCTTTATGGCGAAGAGAGATATCGCTATGAGATTCTAGTGATGTGAGATTCCACCGGGGTAGGACTTGACTTTGAGTCAAGCTAATCTGTATATCCGAGTAAAGATGTAATATGAAACACCAATATATGAAATTGTATTTGATTCACATGTACCAAATGTTGAGATGATTTATGCTATGAGAAATGCATATGAGATTTATGGTATGAAATGCTTTTGTTTTCATTAAGCATGTGTTTAGCTTTTCCATGAGATTTGCATTAGTTTAATGCATGAGATATAATAAAGGTGCATGTGTTTTCAAATGGAGAGTTGCTTTGAAATGGTTTTCAGGCATGAGATAGAAAGATCATGTTGTAGAAAATGGTTTTTGAGATAGAGTTTTGATGATGCATTGCTGTGTTGGTTTTCTTAGAGCTTACCTCACTAAGCAAATGCGCTTACGCTCTCTTTTACCAACAATGCAGATAATTGATACGTTTTTGGGCAGCAAGGAGGCTAAGGACATCCAAGGAAGTGAGAAGCTCATGTATGGCGATGTTTTCGTATGCTTTAGTATTGATATTTGGCAATGAGGACCTATGATTGGTTTTGGGAGATGTGTTTTGAACTCCCTGTGGTTGTTGCAAGTTTAATATGCTATTTGAAGGTTGTAAATGCCCCATATGGTTTAGTTTGTAGCTTGTGGCTTGCATATGGTTTTCATGACTAGAGAGCATGCCTATAGATTCATTGATCATATGTTTGATGCCATGCTTAGCCTTAACCTCATAATGGTGATCTTTGATGTTTAATCATGTTGTTGGTGTGTTATGCTATCATTTGGGATATGTTTGAATGTGTAAATATGTGAAAAACCAGAAAAATGTATAGTTGCAGGGCAGGGTGTATCGAAACACCCTCATCTGTTTCGGAACAGGGGCCTGAAATGGCCATAGTGTTTCAAAACGGGTAAGAGTGTTTCGGAACATCTTAGCTACTAGAGAGCCATGTTTCGATACGGGTCTCGGAACGCACCCGAGTACTGAAACGGTCAACTCCATTTCGATACGGTCGTTTTGATACAAGGGTTAGCATTTTGAAACACCCGACCGTTGGACTGCATTTTGAATTGTTTCAAGTTCTTGTTTCTTACATTTTAGTCCTTGATGTTTATGGATGCAATTGGTTGAGTTTGGAATGTCTAATTAAGTTGATATTTGACAGAGATGCATGAAATATGACTAATTGCATATTGGTAAACTTAAAATCTGCAAAGTCCTTGTAATTTGCAAAATTTACGTTTTGGTCCCTAAAAGTCTAATTCTTACAATTAAACCCCTAAATGATTTCTGATCTCTGTGACTTTTCCTTCCTGTAATCTTGAGTGATCACGTAGGTTAATAATGCTTTTAGAAAAGATAAAAAAGGAAAAAAGGTCGTTAATCAAGGTTGACTTTCAGGGTGACTTTGGTTTTCCCCGTGTAATCTTCGTAGTTCGAGTCAAGCGTCTAGGTCGGGCTAAGGGGGTTACATTTGTTGTTATCAGAGCCAGGTTTGCAAATATTTGGGGTTTGGTAAGTGGTTAATGGGGGTGAATATGAATGGTTATGGCTTTTTGGTGAAAGCATGATGTATGATTATTGATGTTTTAGTTCTAATGAGATGAATTTGTGATGCTATGCTATGTTTAGGGTATAGTTGGGGATCCCATTGCCATATAATTACTATTGGAAAGAATTGTTTTGAAAAGAATGAGCTTGAGTACTTGGATTACTTGCCTTAAATTGCCTAATTGAATTTATTGTATTTTGTTAATTGCATTGTTTTCATATGGGGCCACGTAGAGAACTTAGAATTAATACTCATGCTACGACTGAGAATGAGAATGTTGGGGATCTACTGCCTCCTTCTCCTGGTGGATCACCCGGTGGTGGTGAAACAGGGGTTGGTGCAGGGGATGCTGGACCCGAGGGAGTTCAGGGGCAAGCTGCTCCTGATATGTCGGTGCTAATACAAGCTATTGCTGAAGCTTTCCAAGCAGCAATAGCTGGAGCTCATGGGGCTGCACCTCAGAATGGTGTTGATGTGAGGTTGCCGTTGGAGCGACTCCGCAGTCTGGGAGGGACTGAGTTCAGAGGGCTGACCACGGAAGGTTCTGAGTCTTGGTTAGAAAGTACCAAGAGGATACTTGGGCAGTTGAACTGTAACAATACTCAAAAATTGGGATGTATTGTGTCCATGTTGGTATCATTGTGGGCATCACCACTAGCATCATCTGCTTTGTCTTTCTCCTTCTCTGATTTCTTTGGCTCATCTACTGGCATTGGTTTCCCAACTTGGCAGTCAACCGATTGCTTGGCAGCCATTTTTGCCTCACAATGTTTACCACTTCAAAGGGTTATGGCCTTGCACTTCTCATTACCTTTGTGCCGAGCATCTTCGGTGCACTTGGCGAAAATTGTTGAGTGCATTACAAGTTGTCCCATCTGAATCTCTAAATTCCGTATTGAAGCTGCCAGACTATGAACTGTGACATCATCCTACTTGGTGTATTCTGTAAGATTGCCTCCTTGATCGAGTCTGTACCCTTGCTGGAAATTATTTTGAACTCTCAGCGGCATGGTATTTTAACACAATGCTGGCATGGCATTCTGGTTTTGTCTCTGGGTATTCTTGCGTTGCGTATTGTACTAGTTTCCCCCATTGAGTTCCCCAAGCTAAGTTAGGGTGCTGCCTCCAACTTGCATTATAAGAGTTAGAGTTAGAATTATAATAACATCCAGAATTGCCAATGAAATTTACCGACGCAGGATTGGCAGGGCATTCATCAACATAGTGGTTCTCTCCACAGATAGTGCAAAATGGCTCCAATGCTTTAACTTCTTGGGACTCGTTGCTTTTTTGTAAAGTTCTCACCATGCTGGCGAGGTTGGAAATCTCGACATGGATGGACGATAGCTCATCCAACTGTAGTTTCCCACTGGCTTTTGTTCCAGTCCCAGGTCTAGGAACATGATATTCAAAATCATTTATGGCTATCCTTTCAAGGATGCCAACGACTTCTATATAATTTTTGTCAAGAAATGATTCGACTGCTGAAGCATCAACAACAGTCATTGTCTGTGCGTTCAATCCTTTGTAGAAGTTTGTATCTAGGTCCAATTTGGGAACTTGTGCATAGGACACCTCCTTAACAAGTCTTTAAATCTTTCCCATGCATCATATAGGGTCTCATCCTCAGCCCGCCTGAAGGTAATGATCTCACTACGTAGCTTGGTAGTGAGCGTCGGCGGCTGGAATCGCGTTAGAAACTTTTGGCATAGATCTGGCCATGAAGTGACTGAGCTAGGTGGCAAGGAATTGAGCCAAGTCTCCACTCTGTCTCTCAAAGAAAAAGTAAATAGTTTCAGCTTCACAGTATCCTCAAACACTGTTGATTGCTAAAATAATTAGCATATCTCCATGAATTTCTTTAAATACTGCCTTGGATCCCCAGTCAGTGCTCTATTGAATTGTCCTACATTAAAAATAGTTAAGATCATTACGGGTTTAAGTTTGAAATTTGATGCATTTACCTCATTGCCAATAACTCATGGCATTAAGCCTATGATGTCATGTGTTGATTCCTCTCGAATGGGTCTCTCTTCTTCGGCATTGTTGACGACATTATTATTGTGTAATGGTATTCCTCAATTACCTGATTGATTCTCTTGATTGTTTTGAACACCATTTACTCCCCAGTTTCCTTGATTTTCTTGATTAATCTCTCGAATCTTCTTTCTCAATCTATGCAAAGTGCCTTCAATCTTAAGGTCTAATGGTCTAACTTCAATCTTAGCACGTTTCCTAATCATACACCGATGAAAACAAAAATAAAATAAAAACAAAAAAATAAAACAAGTAAAAACCTAAAACAATCAAATTCGTTACAATCCTCGGCAACGACGCCAAAAACTTGTAGACTCTTGGCGTGAATGATTATTTTCTGGCAATAGGGCATAAAAGATATTGGAAAAGTGTTAACACAGTTCCAAGAAAATCTATTGCGTGCAAGTATACACGGTCTGCAAGTAATACAACAATTAAGCTGAGTGTCGATCCCACAGAGATTGCATTTGGGATTCAATTGCTTTGCTAATTACTTTTCTTGTGAAAAAGATGTTTTTGATGTAGAGTGGTTTTTGAAAATGAAAAGATAATGAAAATATGAAAAGTAATTAAAACATTGGCAAGAAAGGTGTCTTAGCAAATGACGAGCGTTGGGAAGGAGTGTCTGGTTTTCACGCTATTTGTGCCATGCCAATCTTTAATAAATCATGTCTTGGCATTGTTTTCCAAGCAAATTCAGAGGTAGCAATGCCTCTATCGATAACATTTCCCTAAATTAATCATGGAAAACCCCTATATGTCTATAGTGAATGTTTTTTCATAAATCAATTTGATTAAGTACCAATCTTTACTCCTAAGGGGTTGATTTCACTTCCGAAGTAAGTTCATCTACTTGAACATCTTCTTTCAAAACATCTCTCCTTAGTATCTAGCAACTGATCATTGCCACTCAAGTCAGTTATGATATTGAATTGCAATATGCTAACTATGCCAACTGTCGCTTGGCATAATATTTAAAGAGGGAGTGCCAACTGTCTCTTGGCAGAACACTTAAAAATAGTAAACATGCAAGATAGGAAAAATAGTATCGAGGCAATGTTGATTTATTAAAAACTAAGCAAAAACATAGTGTTCAAATGCAAACACCCCTCACCAACTATGAAATTAGTTCATGGTGAGAGCATCATCCAAAAAACCATAATTGTTTTTAACACCCATCATCATCAAAACTAAGAAAAATAACAACAAAGAGGATGGGCTAGAAGAGGGTCTCTCGATGTAGCTCTTCACGATCAGGCTCCCAAATGAGGACCAGTTGGAAATAGACATGTTCGGGTCACATTTCATGTAATTTTCCATGCTACACATCCATGATTGATCTATGTCATTTGATTATGTTTGTATACGTGACCATTGATGGGTCCAGTCAGGATTGATATGGCGAAGACCGCTTTGATCCTATATGGATATAGTTGATGGACGAGATCGTTATAAAATACCTATTATATAATAGCAAATTTTCAAGCTCATAAGGTTGTACATTTATTAGGAAACATATGCTGCCCAAGTGGGAGATTGTTGGATTAAAATCCGCAATTGTGGACACATATGTAAAATGTATGTTGCTATTATAAAGTATGACACAAAATCAAGTGACCAATTATGTTAGGCATGCCATAGGTATTAAAGTGTCATGGAAATAAAAGTGTAGATATCATAAGATATATTTATAATTCAATGAGGGGAAGAGTTATAAATATTTAATAGTTGATTTAATAATCAACTATATAAAGTGGTAGTGGTCCCCAAGAAATATGTTAACTTGTTTTTCTCTCCTTCCCCGTCAGAGAGTTTTACTTCAAGAGATAATCTATCTTCTTGGAAGATCAATACCAAAGATTTGGGATTTCAACATCAAGATTCAAGATTTTAAATCTATCAATGAATTCAGGTACGCTTCCGCACGCGGTTTATTCAGTTTATTGTTCTTGATGATTTGACATGATAGATCTTGCGGTTTATATTGCATATCTATTATTATTTGGTTTTAACATTTGGTACATTTTGGAAGCTGTATATAAATGCTTATGACCTTTGGAAGTTGTAAAGATTTGGTAGCTCGCCTAGTATTATTTGGTTTTAACATCATGATTTGATAAAATGGTATCTTGATACTTGATTACAAGACCGTGCTAGGATCAAATGTGCATGAAGAATGTACCTTACATGCTTGATTCTCGAATACTTGTCTTTGCTCGAAAAATAGTATCTTGTTTGCTAGCTTTGATAGATTTGTGATGATTTACTTGTTGAAAGCATGCTTCTTGGTTGATGACTTGAATGTGTAATTCTAAGGACATGACTAGATTAACAAATATGCTATGTTCATTTGATTTGAGTAAAGAATGCTAGAAACCTTGTTTAGGTATCTAACCTTAAGTATGATCTTGCAAACATGAATGTATCTTGTCTTGAATTGAATCAAAGCCGTGCATACATGTAATGAAATTGTATTGAATATGAACGTGTTTATGGATGAAATCGAATGCTTTACATGCCTAGCTTGTTATGCATAATCAAACCTTGAATGTAACAAACTAGTATCATGTTTAGGATATTTGAATCATTCATGCCATTACTTGTTCGATTACTTATATGATTACTTGAATATGAAGTAATTAACATTGAAATGAAAATACCTTGTTTAGAGTGCTTGATCAAATGCCATGCTAACCAAACTTAGGCTTGAATAATCAACCAATGTTGTAACTTGTAATATGCTTACTTATAAAATGAATTGTTTGTGTCCTTACATGTCTAAGCTCCATTCGAATACTAAATATGCCCTAATTGATAATATGATCAATCTTTATATGTAAGAATGTTATTGTAACACCCCAATTTTGGGCTTAGAAGTTTAGGGTTTGAACCAGACCGGTCTGAGATATGGTTTGAATATAAAAGGAGGTTTTAGGGAAATCCTAGTTAGGGATGCTTTAAAAATATAGAAAAATATCTAAAAATTCTAATTTAATATATATAAGAGAGTGGTGAAATCAATTTTACAAAATAAGGTTTGGAAATACTACATTTCGGTGTAGTGACTAAATTGCGATTTTTGCAAAGTTTAGTAGTGACTATTTTGTAAAGGATTGAATATTTGAATCTTTAAGGAGCTAATTTACCCAAAATGTTTTTCTCCAGATTTTTCCTTAATTTGGGTGATTTAATTAATGATTTAATTAAATAAAAGAAAGGTGAAAACTACTTTTTGATTTTCATAACTACCTTTCTCTAATTTTCTTTCATTCCTTTTTCTCTCAAAATCCTATCATCCAAACATCTTTTCTCCAGCAAAATTCACATTGATTTTTTACTTCAATTGATGGGATTTCCATCACTCATTGGTTCCTAATCAATCTTGCAACAAATCCTTTTGATTTCCACATTGTATTTTCATGGAATTTTGCTCAAATCAAGGAAAAATCATCTTTTAGAGGTAAGATTGTTCTTCTCCTCAAAATACTAAGTTCTTTACTGAAATTCCCAAGTTGTCAATCATTTATTAAAGTTTTATAAATGGTTTTAATGTTAGAAACAAGATTTTGGCTTAAAACTCAAGATTTTGGAAGAGATCTTGAAGATTTTCGTTGTAATTGATTCGACTCTATTTCGAGATAGTTCTCTAATGTATTTTGGATGTTAAATGATGTTAGAAATGAGGTTTTATCAATCCAATCCCGAATAGGTTGTGTTTCCTAAGTTTTTGCTTATGAAAATGGTGGTTCTTGAGGTGTTTTTGGTGTTCTGTTATAGCTGGAGGTATAAGGACGAGTTTAGAGTTGTTTTTTTTATGTTAATTGATGTTTAGAAATTATTAGAAGTGATGGATCTTGGCTGGGTTAAGTTTTGGAAGAGTTTGGAGGTGATTTCGGTTGTGTTTGGTAGCCGAAATGTTGGTTTTAGGTAGAGCAGCGAGTTTAGGAGTGTTGGCTGAAGATTTCAATGCATGATGATGCATTAATCCTCTGCTTTTATGTGTCTAAAATAGGGGAGACATCTTCGGACACTTTCGAAGTTGATCTGGAAGCTTAATTGGCATTTCGGCAAGCAAGCGAAACGAATTCGGTGAGTGCGATTGAGTTTGAAGTCCATGAGGACAAAAATACAAGGTTTGGGGATTTAGGAGAGGTTTGAAACACCTTCCTAAATACGAAAGTAAGTATGGCTTGATTTGATCTCTCTAAAGTGGCGTTTGCCCTTAAAAAGCTTTTACATGCTCATGGTTTGAGGTTGTTAAATTCCTACTATTTTTATGCATGTTTTGGAGCACGAGATTATGCTTGTAGAGATGTCATGAGATGGCATGTTGCATTGAATATATTTGAGGTTTTGGTTTGAAGCAAATTTTGATTTATGATTTGAAATGTGGTGAGAAAACCTTTGAGTTTTATTGCATAAAAAAGAGTAGGTGTGATGATATTTTGACACATTATATTGGCATAGATGTTGAGAAACTTACCGGATATAATTGATCGATCAATAGGATGAGAGTGCACTACAATCTAAAAATTCGTACTTTCTCTTTGGTTAAGCCAAAAGGAGATATTCCGATGATGGGCATTCTATCGACTAGGACTTGGTGAAATACCCAAGCTTTGTGGCGATGAGAGATTCCGCCATGTGAGTACGGTGATGAGAGATTCCACCGGAAGTTTTGTTGCTAGACAAGTGAATACGGTGATGTGAGATTCCACCGGAAGAGTCTAGTGTAGAAATGTGTCCGCATATCCGAGTATTAATGAGATGCTAAATGCCAATATAAATGATGAATTGATTTTTGTTACACATGTACCTTTGATGAAATGATCTATGCTATGAGATATGCATATGTGTTTTGTTTAGAAATGCTTTGACAATACAAGCATGTGAATGGCCTTGCCATGAGATTTGCATTGGTTTTAATGCATGAGATAGAATGAAGGTACATGTGATTTCAATGAGTTTTGCTTTGAAAGTTTTCCATGCATGAGAAAGAGATGAGCATGTGGTTTAAAAGCTTTGATGAAAGTGTTTTCTAAAATTGCATTATTGTATTGGTTTCTTTAGAGCATGCCTCACTAAGCATTTGTGCTTACGCTCTATTTTACCAATAATGCAAATATTTGAGGTGTTTAAGGGCATCAAGGAAGCTAAGTTCATCCAAGGAAATCCAAGCTCACGTATGGTGAAGTTTTCATACACTATTAGTTTTGATAAATTGGCAATGGGAACCTAAGATTTGTTTTGGGAGATGTGTTAAACTCCCTAAGGTTGTGGCATGTGTGCCTTGGTTGGTTTGAATTGTAAATGGCCTTGGTTACTTATTTTGAGGTTGGATTGCCTATTAGTGATTTGGTAATAGGAAAAATGCCTCTTGATTTATGAATTTTCATGTTTGATGCTATGAAGGTGTTTAGGGGTTCTAGTTATGTACCTTATATGCTTGATGACTTGTTGGTATGTTTAGAGAGTCTTTTGGTTGTGTTTGAATGGGTTTACGCGTGAAAAACCAGAATTAGTTGCAGTTTCTGGGCAAACCGTATCGAAACACCCTCTAGTGTTTCGAAACGGGGGCCTGAAATGGCCTTCGTGTTTCGAAACGCTAAAGGATGTTTCGAAACGATTTGGCTACTGGAATGCCTCGTTTCGGTACTGGTCTCGGAACCAACCCACTTATTGAAACGGTTAACGCCGTTTCGATACAGCAGGTGGGTGTTTCGAAATGGGTGACCGTTGGGCACATATTTGAATGGTGCTGAAGTTTACAAGCTTTACATCTTAGTCCCAAATGTTGAAGTTGAAATTGCTTGAGTTTGAGATGTTCATTTAAGATGAAATTTGCCAGAGAATCATGTGTTAAGAATAATTTCATATTGATAACCTTAAAATCAGTAAAAACCTTCTAATTACAGAAATTACATTTTGGTCCCTAAACTTGTAATAAGTGCAATTGAGTCCCTACATGTAATCTGATCGTTGTGCCTTTCTCAAATATGATTTGTGAGTACTCACTTAGGGTTAATGTGTATCTAGAAAAGATTAAAAAGAAAAAAAGGGTTGTGAATCAAGATTGACTTTCGAGTTGACTTTGGTTTTCCCCGTGTAATCTTTGTAGTTCGGGTCAACCGTCTAGGCCGGGCTAAGGGGTTACTTTCGGGTTGACTTTGGTTTTCCCCGTGTAATCTCGTATAATTGGGATTTGTTATGTGGATGATGTATGTGTATTTGCATGATGAGCCTTTTGGGGTGAAAGAATGTTGTGTGAATGGTGATGCATGGTTTCCATTGTGATGTGGTTGTGATGTTATGCTATGTTGGAGTGTGTTAGGGGATCCCATTGCCAAGTCAAAACTAATGAAAGGAATTGTTTTTTAAAATGAGCTTGAGTACTTGGATTACTTACCTTATTGTGCCTAATTGGGTTATTGCATTTTTTGTCAGTGCATTGTTTTTTGTAAATGGGGCCACATAGAGAGATGAGGATGAATACAAGAGATATGGCTCAGAATGAGAATGATGAGAATGCTGAGAATGTTGTGGATCTACCTCATCCTCCTGGTGGTGAGCCACCTGGTGGTGATGGTGGTGCTGGAGTTGGAAATGCTGGTGCTGGTGCCGGGGTCGCTGGACCTGAAGGTGTGTAGGGGCAAGCTGCTCTTGATATGACTGTGTTGATTCAGGCTATTGCTGGAGCCTTTCAGGCAGCAACAGCTGGAGCTCATAGAGCTGCGCATCAGGATGATGCCAATGTGAGATTGCCTTTGGAACGTCTTCGCAGTCTGGGAGGGACTGAGTTCAGAGGTTTATCTCTGGAAGGATCTGAGTCTTGGTTGGAAAGCACCAAGAGGATTTTGGGTCAGATGAACTGCAATAATGTGCAGAAGTTGGGTTGTGTGGCGATGCTTACACGTGGTGGACAATCGCTATCTCTGGGATGGAGGTTGATGAGGTGACTTGGACGTTCTTCCTGAGTGCGTTCAAGCGGAAGTATCTAGGTGCGATACCTAGATGAGAAGAAAAGGGAATTTATGTCCCTTGTGCAAGGTAGCATGTCTGTATCTGAGTATGAGATTCAGTTTGTCCGCCTCAGTCAGTATGCACCTGAGTTGATCCCTAATGAGCGGGAGAGGTGCGAACGATTCCGTTATGGGTTGGTAAGGATGTGAAGACTTTTATGCTTGCGGCTGATTATACAGATTTTGATGTCTTGGTCACTAGAGCCAAGGACATTGAGTCGAATCTTGGTCTGACTGGTCGAGCGGGTGGATCTAGCTCTGGGAAGCGAGCGGCTGAACGCGATTATGGTAGAGATCGCAACAAGAGGCATAAGGATAGGAGGCCGCACTTTGATGCTAGGCGTGGAGGTGGTAACCCTGGTAGAGGTCAACAAGGACCTAAAGCTGTTCAAAGGACTTCTGAGTGTAATCGTTGTGGTAGACGCCATGGTGGCGAGTGTTGAATAACCTTGGTACATGCTGGAATTGTGGAAACCGTGGACATTTGAAGAAGGATTGTCCTCAGCCTTTGAAGGAGGCACATGCTCCGGTGAGAGCAGCTGAGCCATAGAGAGGCCATGGGCGCGGCCGTGGTAATTTTCATCGCTGAGATGATGGTGGCAGGAATGTAGCACATGTTGTGGCCGTTCAACCCGAGGGTGGTGGTCAGGCTCGAGTGTATGCTCATCGTGAGGGAAGGAATGATACGGATGTGATTGCAGGTACTTTTACTTTGCAATCCTTATCATTACTTTCTTTGATTGATTTTGGATCTACACACTCGTACATATTGCGTGAACATGCTCAAATGCTTGGTTTACTATTGAGTCTTTGGATGTTGGTATGCGTGTGACTAGTTCCTTTGGTGAGTCGGTTGTGACGCAGAAATTGTATAGAAGATGTCCCTTGAAAGTGCAAAACCATGTTTTTCTTGTTGATCTCATGGAATTTGCATTCTATGGTTTTGATGTAATCCTTGGTATGGATTGGCTTGTTGAGCATCGAGCTATAGTGGATTTTGAGAGCAAGCGAGTTTCGCTGAAACTTGCGGATGATTACGAAGTGGTGGTGGTTGGTGAGAATGTGAAGTTTCTTGCCAATGTGGTGTCTACATTAGAAGCGAGTCGGATGCTGAGGCAAGGTTGCGAAGCTTACCTAGCCTTTGTGATGAATCCTAGTTCAAAGGAGTTGCGCATTCAGGATATCAGAACTGTACGGGAATATCCTGGAGTGTTTCCGGAGGAGTTACCTGGATTGCCGCCTAGTCGAAAGGTGGAGTTTGGAATTGAGCTGTATGAAAACACAACTCTGGTGTCCATTGCTCCCTATTGCATGACACCTAAGGAGTTGAAGGAGTTGAAGACACAGCTTCAGGAGTTGCTTGATCGTGGTTTCATTCGACCTAGTGTGTCACCGTGGGGTGCACCGGTCTTGTTCGTGAAGAAGAAAGATGGCACTATGAGAATGTGCATTGATTATCGTCAGCTAAACAAGTTGACTATCAAGAATAGGTATCCTTTGCCGTGGATTGATGATCTTTTTGATCAGTTTCGGGGAGCGGCTGTGTTCTCCAAGATTGACTTAAGGTCAGGATACTACCAGCTTAAGGTTAAAGATGTGGATGTGCTGAAAACAACCTTTAGGACGAGGTATGGGCATTATGAATTCCTTGTAATGCCGTTTGGCTTGACGAATGCTCCTGCTGCTTTTATGGACATGATGAAAAGAGTGTTCCATGAATACTTGGAAAGTTTGTTGTGGTGTTCATTGACGATATCCTTGTGTACTCTTGTACTGAGGAGGAGCATGAGGGTCATTTGAGGGTTGTCTTGCAAGCACTTCTGGAAAATCAGCTTTATGCTAAGCTGAGCAAGTGTGAGTTTTGGCTAAAGGAAGTTGTGTTTCTTGGTCATGTGGTTTCGGCTGAGGGGATTCGTGTTGATCCCCAGAAGATTGAGACGGTTATGAATTGGAAGCCTCCTAAGTCCGTTCATGAAGTCCGTAGTTTCCTTGGGTTGGCAGGATATTACCAGAGGATTGTGGATGGATTTTCGAAGATTGTTGCCCCTTTGACGAAGTTGTTGCAAAAAGATGTCAAGTATGAGTGGACAGAAGCAAGACAACAAGCTTTTGAGAAGCTTAAGGCAGGTTTGACGCAAGCTCATATCTTGGTTCAACCTGAATCAGGAAAAGAGTTTGTGGTGTACAGTGACGCATCCTATGTTGGTTTGGGGTGTGTGCTAATGCAAGAGGGTAAGGTGGTGGCTTATGCATCGCGACAGTTGAAGGTGCATGAGCGCAATTATCCTACGCATGATATTGAGTTAGCTGCGGTGGTTTTTGCTTTGAAGATTTGGAGACATTATCTGTATGGTGAGAAGTGTACTGTGTACACGTATCACAAGAGTTTGAAGTATCTGATGTCTCAGAAAGAGTTGAATCTTAGGCAACAACGTTGGGTGGAGTTTCTTAAAGATTACGACCTGACAATCGAGTACAATATGGGAAAAGCTAATGTTGTGGTGGATGCCTTGAGCAAGAAGGTGGCAGTGGAGTTAAGGGCTATGTTTGCCACCTTGAGTATTTCGCAAGATGGAGGTATTGTGGCTGAATTGCAAGTGAAACCCTCTCTGGTTAAGTTGATAAAGGATAAGATGTTGTTGGATGATTCGTTGGTGCCACATGTTCAGGACATCGCTGAGGATAGATCGTCGGATTTTTGTTTTAATGATGATGGAGTTCTATGTTTCGGAAGATGGATAGTAGTGCCGAATGATGTGGAGTTGAGGCATAATATTCTGACCGAAGCTCATAGTAGTCCTTTTTCTATGCACCCTAGTAGTACAAAGATGTATCATGATCTGAAGGATGAGTACTATTGGGTGGGTTTGAAGAAAGATGTTGCGAAATGTGTGAGTAGGTGTATGGTTTGTCAGCGGTTTAAAGCTGAGCATCAGTTTCCTTCAGGGTTGTTGCAACCGTTAAGGATTCCTGAATGGAAGTGGGAAAGAATCACCATGGACTTTGTGTCTGGTTTGCCTTTGTCGCCATCGAAGAAGAATTCGGTGAGGGTGATTGTGGATCGCCTTACGAAGTGTGCGCATTTCTTACCTATGCATACCACGTATACTTTGGATAAGCTTGCAGAGCTGTACATTGTTGAGATTGTGCGTCTGCATGGTGTGCCAAAATCTATAGTGTCGGATAGAGATCCGATGTTTACATTGCGGTTTTTTGGAATGTTTGCATCAAGCTTTGGGTACGCGGCTGGATTTCAATACTTCTTATCATCCGCAATCGGATGGTCAGTCTGAGCGTGTTATCCAAGTGCTTGAGGATATGTTGAGGTGCTGCGTGATTGAGTTTCAAGGCTCTTGGGAGAAGCATTTGCCTTTGGTGGAGTTTGCTTACAACAATAGCTACCAGGAAAATATTCAAATGGCAGCTTATGAAGCTTTGTATGGGAGGAAGTGCAGAACTCCTTTTTGCTGGGCTGAAATAGGTCAGAAGTTGGTCTCCATGACGACTTTGTTGAATGAACCACCGAGAAGGTGAAGCTCATATGTGAGCGGCTGAAGGCAGCTTCTGATCGACAGAAGTCTTACGCGGATTTGAAGCGTAAGGAGATTGAGTTTGCGGTGGGTGACCGTGTGTTTTTGAAGGTTTCACCTTGGAAGAAGGTGATGAGGTTTGGTCGGAAGGGTAAGTTGAGCCCTAGGTTTATTGGACCATACGAGGTGATTGAACGTGTTGGTCCTGTTGCGTACAAGCTGAGGTTACCACAAGAGTTGGAAAAGATACATGATGTGTTTCATGTCTCTATGCTTCATAGGTATAGATCGGATCCTTCGCATGTTATGCATGTGGAGGAAGTGGAGTTGAATCCAGATTTGACCTATGATGAGGAGCCAATTGAGATTCTGGATTCGGACAATAAAGTTCTTCGAGGTAAGACCATTGAGTTGGTTAAGGTGTTGTGGAGGCATCGTGGTGTTGAGGAAGCCACGTGGGAAAAAAAAGATGACATGAAGAAGCAATTTCCTTACCTTTTTCCTCCAGGTAAATTTCGAGGACGAAATTTCTTAAGAGGGGGAGAGTTATAACACCCCAATTTTGGGCTTAGAAGTTTAGGGTTTGAACCGGACCGGTATGAGAAACGGTTCGAATATAAAAGGAGGTTTTATGGAAAGCCTAGTTCGGGATGCTTTAAAAATATAGAAAAATATCTAAAAATCCTTATTTAATATATATAAGAGAGTGGTGAAATCAATTTTACAAAATAAGGTTTGGAAATACTACATTTCGGTGTAGTGACCAAATTGCGATTTTTGCAAAGTTTAGTAGTGATTGTTTTGTAAAGGATTGAAACTTTGAATCTTTAAGGAGATAATTTACCCAAAATGTTTTCTCTAGATTTCCCTTAATTTGGGTGATTTAATTAATGATTTAATTAAATAAAAGAAAGATGAAAACTACTTTTTGATTTTCATAACTACCTTTCTCTAATTTTCTTTCATTCCTTTTTCTCTCAAAATCCTATCATCCAAACATCTTTTCTCTAGAAAAATTCACATTGATTTTTACTTCAATTGATGAGATTTCCATCACTCATTGGTTCATAATCAATCTTGCAACAAATCCTTCTGATTTCTACATTGTATTTTCATGGAATTTTGCCCAAATCAAGGAGAAATCATCTTTTAGAGGTAAGATTGTTCTTCTCCTATAAATACTCAGTTATTTACTGAAATTCCCAAGTTGTCAATCCTTTATTAAAGTTTTATAAATGGTTTTAATGTTAGAAACAAGATTTTGTCTTAAAACTCAAGATTTTGGAAGAGATCTTGAAGATTTTCGTTGTAATTGATTGGGCTCTGTTTTGAGATAGTTCTCTAATGTATTTTGGATGTTAAATGATGTTAGAAATGAGGTTTTATCAATCCAATCCCGAATAAGTTGTGTTTCCTAAGTTTTTGCTTATGAAAATGGTGGTTTTTGAGGTGTTTTTGGTGTTCTATTATAGCTGGAGGTATAAGGACGAGTTTAGAGTTGTTTTTGATGTTAATTGATGTTTAGAAATTATTAGAAGTGATGGATCTTGGATGGGTTAAGTTTTTTAAGAGCTTGGAGGTGATTTCGGTTGTGTTTGGTAGCCGAAATGTTGGTTTTTGGTAGAACAGCGAGTTTAGGAGGGTTTACTGAAGATTTCAATGCATGATGATGCATTAATCCTCTGCTTTTATGTGTCTAAAATAGGGGAGACATCTTTGGACACTTTCGAAGTTGATCCGGAAGCTTAATTGGCATTTCGGCAAGCAAGCGAAATGAAATCGGTGAGTGCGATTGAGTTTGAAGTCCATGAGGACAAAAATACAAGGTTTGGGGATTTAGGAGAGGTTTGAAACACCTTTCTAAATCCTGAAGTAAGTATGGCTTGATTTGATCTCTCTAAAGTGGTGTTTGTCCCTAAAATGTTTTACATGCTGTAACCCCCTTAACCCAGCCTAGACGGTTGACCCGAATTAAGGAAGTCACACGGGGAAAACCAAAGTCAACCTGAAAGTCAACCTTGATTAACGACCCTTTTTTTTCTTTTTAAACTTGTCTAGATGCACATTAACCCTAGATATGATCATACACTCAGCATACTCAAAGATCATAATCATCAGAGAACATTCAGGGACCCAATTGCACAAATTAAAACTTTAGGGACCAAATTGTAAATTATGTAAATTATAAGGACTTGATCCAAATTAAAGTTACCAACTTGTAATTAATCAGGTTTCATGCTTCACTGCCAAATTTCAGCTCAAACGGACATCTCAAACTCATACAATTGCAATCATAAGTTTCAGGACCAAAATGCAAACATTGCAAAACATATAACCAACAATTTCAGTGCCCAACGGTCGAGTGTTTCGGAACAGGGAAGACCCGTTCCGAAACGCGGGACCGTTTCGCAACAGGTTCCGAAACAGTGCCTGGCAGTGGCATATCCGTTCCGGAACAGTGCCTACCGTTTCGGAACGCCCAAGCCATTTCAGGCCCCCGTTCCAATACGGTAGCACCTATTCCGAAACAGGCTGCCCAGATTGCAGAAAAGTTGCTGGTTTATCATGCAATTGACCTACTAAACATGCTCCAAACGCAACCAAACTTTACCAGCAAGACATTCAACATGCAAGGAATATAATTGCATCAACCAATCATCAACATGGCATCAAACATGAAAATCCCCAATTCTATAGGCATGCATCCTACTTTTCAAACCATTCAAGCATCAAAATACCAAATCCACTTCTCAAAGGCCAATTACATGTTCCAACATTATTAACAACATATATTCAACTTAGGGAGTCCAAAACATCTCCCAAAACATCAACATAGGTCCCCCATTGCCAAATGCCAAAAGCTAAAAGTGTTTAAGAAACCTTCCCATACTTGAGCTTAGTTATCCACTTGGTTGCTTGCCCTCAATGCACTTTAATGCTCTGCATTATGGGTTTAAGAAAAGAGAGAGAGCGTAAGCAAAAGCTTAGTGAGGAATGCTCATTAAAAACCATTCAATAATGCATTTATAAAACACATTTATAAACCATTCTTCAAGCAACATTACCATGCTCTTAAACCTTTAAAACAAGCAATACATGCTTCAATTTCATTACATGTCATATTGGCAACAAGTGATACATTTCACATAAGATTCACACATGGACTTTTAAACACCATTGTGATCTTACAACAACCAAGGACCACACATGGACTTTTAAACACCATTGTGTCCTTAACCCCATGGACTTTTAAACACCATGGTCCCATGGACTTTTAAACCCCATGGCAAGGACCACACAAGGACTTTTAAACACCTTTGTGTCCTTAACAAGAATCATCCAAGGACTTTTAAACACCTTGATGTTCTTAAGTAACAAGGCTTACACAAGGAATTTTAACCACCTTTGTAACCTTAACCAAGAGCCAACTATGGACTTTTAAACACCATGTTGCTCTTAAAATATACAAGACTCATCCAAGGAATTTTAACCACCTTGATGATCTTAACCAAGAACCAACCATGGACTTTTAACCACCATGTTGTTATTAAATAAACAAGGCTCACACAAGGACTTTTAAACACCTTCGTGACCTTAACATCACTTGCCAATATGCATCAATATCATCAATATCTCACTGTTTTAAAGCATTTTACAAAGCCATAAACATCATGCATCTTTAAGCATCAAACCACATTAAAACAATGTTCAAAAACAAGGAACTCTTACCTTGAGCTTCCTTCAACACATGGCTTATAATCTCAGCAAATAAACATGCTAGATATGCTTTCAAAACAGATTTAAAATCATGCAAACAAACCACATCGCATACAACCATTGCATGGCCATCACCAAGAGAGTTTTTCCGAAAACTTACTCTTGAGCTTAGCTAAGTTGCTTAGACTTAAACTAAGCTCCCAAACCTTCAAAACACTGGTTTCAAAGCCGAAAACCAAAATCCACTCACCGATTCCGTTTCGCCTCTTGCCGAAACACCAATCAAGCTTCCGGATCACCACCACTTGGATCCAAAGATGACTCCCCTGTTTTAAACACATCAAAGCAGAGGATTAATGCATCATCATGCATTAATAGCTTCAATGAAAGCACCTAAACTCGCTGCTCTCATCCACACTCCATTTTCGGCTACCAAACACAACCGAAAATGCATCCAAACAACTCCTCAACATTGCCCAACCAAGATCCATCAAAACTAAACATCCTTAAACATCATTTAACATCTAAAAAGGATCTAACATCATCCTTATACCTCCAGCAACAACAGATCCACAAGATCACACCACAAACAACCAAGAATCACAAGCTAAACTTAGGAAATTCAACCTATCCGGGATTGCATTAATTAAAACTCAATTCCTTATCAATTTAACATTCATTTAACATCAAATTAACACCTTAAAACACTGCCCAAACAGATCATACGAAAATTCATCAAAAATCACCAAATCTTGCATTTAAAGCCAAGATCCATTACACAACTTCAAAACCATTTATAAAACACAATTTAAGGATTGAGAACTTAGGAATTTCAGTAAAGAACTGAGAGTTTAGAGGAGAAGGACGTTCTTACCTCCAAACTTGAGTTTCTCCCTTTTTAGAACCAAAATCTTGAAAATCCAATTAGCAAATGGTGAGGTTTTGTTGATGAGATGATTAGCAATCAAAAGAGAATTGAAAAGAGATATTTAGGTGACAAAATCAGAGGAAAAAGCTCTGGAGAAAGATGTTTGGTTTGAGAGAAAATGAGAGAAAAGGAGAATTGGAAAATATGGAAAGTTAGTTGGTAATAGGAAAATATCTTCCCTCCACTTTTCTTTTGTTTAAAAACCAAAAATAAATCATTTAATATCTTAGAAAAATCTGGAGAAACTCCCTTTGGGTAAATAGCTCCTTAAAGATTCAAAGTTTCAATCCTTTTCAAAACAGTCATACAGTTTTCAAAAATTACATTTTGGTCACTAGCCAAAATGTCACCATTCCAAACCTCATTTTGTAAAATTGATTTCACAGTTCACTTTTATATATTAAAAGAGGATTTTAGAACATTTTTCCATATTTTTAATGCAACCTGAACTAGGTTTTCCTAATTTCACCTTTTTATATTCGAACCGCACTTTGACCGAACCGGTCCAAGCCCAAAACTTCTAAGCCCAAAACCGGGGCGTTACACATGCTCATGGTTTGAGGTTGTTAAATTCCTACTGTTTTTATGCATGTTTTGGAGTATGAGATTATACTTGTAGAGATGTCATGAGATGGCATGTTGCATTGAATAGATTTGAGGTTTTGGTTTGAAGCAAAGTATGATTTATGATTTGAAATGTGGTGAGAAAACCTTTGAGTTTTATTGCATGAAAAACAGTAGGTGTGATGATATTTTGACACATTATATTGGCATAGATGTTGAGAAACTTACCGGATATAATTGATCGACCAATAGGATGAGAGTGCACTATAAACTAAAAATTCGTACGTGCTCTTTGGTTAAGCCAAAGGGAGATATTCCGATGATGGGCATTCCATCAGGTAGGAGTTGGTGAAATACCCAAGCTTTGTGGCGATGAGAGATTCCGCCATGTGAGTACGATGATGAGAGATTCCACCGGAAGTTGTGTTGCTAGACAAGTGAGTACGGTGATGTAAGATTCCACCAGAAGAGTCTAGTGTAGAAATATGTCCGCATATCCGAGTATTAATGAGATGCTAAATGCCAATATAAATGATGAAATGGTTTTTGTTACACATGTACCTTTGATGAAATGATTTATGCTATGAGATATGCATATGTGTTTTGTTTAGAAATGCTTTGACAATACAAGCATGTGAATGGCTTTACCATGAGATTTACATTGGTTTTAATGCATGAGATAGAATGAAGGTACATGTGATTTCAATGAGTTTTGCTTTGAAAGTTTTCCAAGCATGAGAAAGAGATGAGCATGTGGTTTAAAAGCTTTGATGAAAGTGTTTTCTAAAATTGCATTATTGTATTGGTTTCTTTAGAGCATGCCTCACTAAGCATTTGTGCTTACGCTCTCTTTTACCAATAATGCAGATATTTGAGGTGTTTAAAGGCATCAAGGAAGCTAAGTTCATCCAAGGAAATCCAAGCTCACGTATGGTGAAGTTTTCATACACTATTAGTTTTGATAAATTGGCAATGGGAACCTAAGATTTGTTTTGGGAGATGTGTTAAACTCCCTAAGGTTGTGGCATGTGTGCCTTGGTTGGTTTGAATTGTAAATGGCCTTGATTACTTGTTTTGAGGTTGGATTGCCTATTAGTGATTTGGTAATAGGAAGCATGCTTCTTGATTTGTGAATTTTCATGTTTGATGCTATGAATGTGTTTAGGGGTTCTAGTTATGTACCTTATATGCTTGATAACTTGTTGGTATGTTTGGAGAGTCTTTTGGATGTGTTTGAATGGGTTTACGCGTGAAAAACCAGCATTAGTTGCAGTTTCTGGGCAAACCGTATCGAAACACCCTCTAGTGTTTCGAAACGGGGGCCTGAAATGGCCTTCGTGTTTCGAAACGCTAAAGGATGTTTCGAAACGATTTGGCTACTGGAATGCCTCGTTTCGGTACCGGTCTCGGAACCAACCCGCGTATTGAAATGGTCAACGTCGTTTCGATACAGCAGGTGGGTGTTTCGAAACGGGTGACCGTTGGGCACATATTTGAATGGTGCTGAAGTTTGCAAGCTTTACATTTTAGTCCCAAATGTTGAAGTTGAAATTGCTTGAGTTTGAGATGTTCATTTAAGTTGAAATTTGGCAGAGAAGCATGTGACAAGAATAATTTCATATTGATAATCTTAAAATCAGTAAAAACCTTCTAATTACAGAAATTACATTTTGGTCCTTAAACTTGTAATAAGTGCAATTGAGTCCCTACATGTAATCTGATCGCTGTGCCTTTCTCAAATATGATTTGTGAGTACTCACTTAGGGTTAATGTGTATCTAGAAAAGATTAAAAAGAAAAAAAAGGTTGTGAATCAAGGTTGACTTTCGGGTTGACTTTGGTTTTCCCCGTGTAATCTTCGTAGTTCGGGTCAACCGTCTAGGCCGGGCTAAGGGGGTTATAGTTATTAGCATGTTAAAGTTGTTAGAACCTCTCATGTCTTGATATGTTTGAATGCATGTATAGTTTATTTGAATAAGAAGTAATCTCTTCGAAATAACCATGCTTTGTTGCTCATGCTTGTTCGAATGTCTCTAATGTTGTAAAGATTGTTCTTATTGCTTGAAGGTGCTTGGATTATATGTCTATGTGAATGATTATGCTCACTTGTTTTGTTGCTTGCTAGATAAGACAACTCATCTACTAGTGATGAGTTGGAAAAATTTTAATTGGCTCGTGTTTTTCTTGCACTTGTCAACACTCCTTAGCCGGTTTACTCCTAAACCGGGTGATGGGTTTTACAAAGACAATTTCGAAGGGATCCCTTTCGAGAATTGGAAATGATATGAGTGTTTTCATTTGGGAAGATAACTGGATTACCCAATCTTCTTCCTTCTCAGTTTCAACGCCCAAACCATCTTGGTGTTAGGACTTGACCGTTTCCAAGATTATCTTAGAAGATTCAAGAGAATGAGACTGCAAAGATCGGTAGTTTGTTTTCTCCTCACAAAAGGGATGTTATCCTTCAAATTCCAATCAGAGGCCCTTACTTAAGGATGCCTTTATTTGGGAAGGAAATAAGAATGGATAATACTCGGTTAAATCTGGATACTTCTTTCTCTCTATGGAGTTGGTTAAAGCAGATGGCCCCTGAAGTAGCAATGACATCTCTCAGAATCACTATATGTGGCGTGCTTGTTGGAGACTCAATGTTCCTCCAAAGATTCGAGCCTTTGTTTGGAAGCTTTGTCTTAATATCCTTCCAACAAAAGGTAACCTTCTTGCTCGTTTTCATGTTGCTTTGCCTTTTTGCCCAAAATGTCCAAGATGTGGGAGCGATAATGAAAGTGTTGAACATTTGATTTTCTTTTGCTCCTTTGCTCAAGCTGTTTGGAGAGCTTTAGGCTTCAACTATTCCCCTTCTTTATCTGAATTTCTTGGGTTCGATAAATGGTGGGAAAAGATTCTGAATCTTCGTGACGAATGGAAGTTCTTTAAAGGCTGTGAGTTGATTGCCTTCTTGTGATGCTCTTTATGAAAATCGTGGAACTGTTTTGTTTTTTCAAGTAATGTCGATTCCCCAATGGATGTTTGTCAGCATGTCAAAAGTTCTTTTTTCTGAATTCTTGGACGCTAACCGTGCGATTCAGAATGACACATCGCCTGCTAGACAAGATGAAAATCGATGGACCCCACCGAACATAGGCTTCGTTAAGGTGAACTTGATGCATCTTTTTTGAAAGATCGCGACTTTACATGGGCTGTGGCTATTGTACACAATTCTTCCAATGATATTATTGGAGGTGTTTCATCCCTTTTCTTAGCTCATTCTACAACTGCTGCTGAAGAACAAGCTGTTAGGATTGGTGTTATTTTCGCGGCCAGGGAGGGCTTTTCTAGGATTATTCTGGAATCGGATAATCTTGATATTATCAACCATTTAAATTCCAAGTCTCTTTCAGTTTGGGAGACAACGACCATTGAAGAGGACATTATTTTTTTTGTCTTCTTTTTTTTTTCTTGTTGTTTCTCTTATGTTTCTAGGCATTGTAACAAAGTTGCCGACTGGGTTGCTAAGAATACTCGGACGAACTCTTATCTGGTTGACTGGCCCATTTTTGTTCCTCCTGACCTGATGATCCTTTTGTAACGTCTCTTTCGTTTATTGAGGTTCTATTTTAGTAAAAAAAGATAAGAAATAAAAAAACTAAAATAGTAATTTTATTATAGTACAAAGTCGAAATAAACGAGGATGGAGTCAGGATAGAACATTGAGAGGGCTAAATTACTAAACTTTAAAAATAAAAGAATTTATTAAGTATTTAAACTCAAAATTGGAGACAAGACCCGATTTATCTAATATTTAAATTTATAAGGCCTAATTAGCCATTAAATAAAAAAAAATTAAGGGACCAAAATTAAAATCTTAGAGGATTTAATTATAAATATTAAAAATTATCGTTTAATATGAATTTCTAAAAATATATGGAACAAAATTAATTTTTTCATAAAAGTTTAAAGAGATTATGAATTCTTTAAATTTGAGAACCATTCTTATGCTCCGTCGTATTAAGCCATTATTTTATGAATAAAATTCGATTTGTGTGTTCTTTGTATGACCCATATATGATTTTATGTTACATATATTTTTAATAAAATAAAAACAATTAATAAAACAATTAACAAAAATCATTAATATATGTGACATAAAATTATTTGTAGAGCATATAAAAAATTACATAAAATATTTCTATTCTTATTTGATCCCCTCTTGACATTTATTTTACTCCAAAATTCCACATGAAAGTTATATTTGGAGGGAAATCCAAACAATTAAAGCCGGCTATGATAAATAAATACTCCATAAAAAATGAACAAAGACAGAGAGGCAGGCAGGATCAAGCAAGGGATGAGTTGAATAATTTGGTCGGTGTATCTAAAAATCATAATTTCACGTCACCGCCCAACGAGTTTAGTTTAGACGGTTTTAAGAGCAAGTTGGAAATAAAGAAATCCGAATTGATTTCAATGCACTATCATCAATTCAATACTACAAAACTGGATGATGACAAAGTAATTTTAGGACCAAGAAAAAGTCATAAAGAATGAATGAAGCAGGTAGATAGGTGGATGTGAAAGAAGGAAATGTAAAACTTCGAATACAATACAAGGTAGCAAATAGCATGAATGATTCATGTTTTTAATATCAACCGGTAATTGTTGGTCCAAATGGTGAATAGTTTACTATCGCTTATGTAAGTATCGAGTTTGTGCATGCAGAAAATTTCTGTAAAAAAATCACTTATCAAAACCAGGTATACGATATAAATATATCCGAATTAATCAAAACAAATCTTTAAAAATCGGGAATACAACAATTTTTTTTTTCTATTTCTAGGGTCGGTTTGGTTTGCAATGGGATCACCCAGTCGGTCTAAAACGATTATTATGTGGCGCAGAAACTTTTGAAACTTCCCATTTTGGCACTTGCTGTACACAGCTGGCGCTAGCTTAGCTAGTTTTATACTGCTGCTTGCCTGCCGGGCATGTTAGGCAGCCTCCCTTTGAAAGGAAGCCATGCTATGTATCGATTGATTAGTATTTAAGTTGTTCCAGTGATGAAAGTAGACGTTATTCCTCCTAGATGATATGAATTCAAGCATTATAGTTTGCATGTGGAACTTAAATAATACACAGTAATTGAATTAGAAAACTCACATATATATATATATATATATATATATATATATACTAAAATTGAATGTTATAATCTGATTGTGGAACTGTCAATTAACATTAATTGTGCTTTTAGTGTTAGATATTAAGTAGGGGTGTTCATGGTTAGCCCTTCTAGTATGTTGGTTAATTATAATGAGATGAACATATTATTAGAGATGGGCACGGGCCGGGTTTTTGGCCCACCCAAACCCGACCCGAAACTAATTATCCTAAAATCGACCTGACCCGACCCGATTCAATTTTTTTCAAAAAACCCAACCGGACCCGAAAATAAATATTCTAAACCGACCCCGACCTGACCTATAGAAAAAAATAATTTTAGGGACCTAATTGTAAAAAAAATAATTTTAAGAGACATAATTATAAAAAATAATAATTTTAAGGACTTAAATGTAAATAAAAAAAATTAATTTTAAGGACCTAATTATAAAAAAATATATAAAGAGGGGGTATTATTAAAAATATCCCTAAAAATTTAGGGAAAATTACATTATTAGTCCCAGGTCGGGTCGGGTCGAATTTTTTCACCCTAAAATCCAAACCCAAACCCAACCCGACCGCACCCTACACAAAAACCCGACCCGACCCGAACCTGATTTTTTTATTTTATAAAAATACCCGACCCGATCGGGCCGGGTCGGGTCGGAACCCGTCGAGTCCGGGTGCCGTGCCCATCCCTACATATTATCTTTAGACACTATCATCATCTAATTGCATTAAGATCAAAATTTAGATGTTAACCGTTATAGTACGTTGATTAACTATGAACACCCCTAATATTAAAGGTTGGTTTATCATAATATAGTTTGAATATATAATAATTACGTTCAAGAATGTCTTACTATAATACTTTTTTAAGATAATACCATGTAATTTTTATTACTTAAAAATAGAGTCATACAAAGAGATTTAAACATGAAAATATCTATGATGAACAACAAAAAATTTAAAAAAACTGAAAAGAGAAAAAAGAAGGAAGGACTCTTCTCCTTCTCAAAAGAGAAAAAATTCGGTTACGCCAGAAAAAGATGCTCTCATCGTTACTCAGATGGATAAACATAGATTCAATTGAACGGCAGAAGGCTGGGAGAGTTGTCAATACAAAAGAGATAAAGTGAACCTCTTAGACCCTTGATAGGTGATAAAGGAGTAGCGAGCGAAACCAATAGTGTTGCAAGCTACTTCGCTAAATAGATCTAAATGAATTAGCAAACAACCACAAAAAGAGATCAAACTACTGACCACTGACAATCACACATCAGAATTGAGCGTCGTGAGAAACTCTACACAAACGCAAATCTACCACAAAGATAGGTGAATAACGTGCCATAAGACAGAGGCATGCCACAAACGCAAAGAAAACAAGTGCAACAATATATTCGGGAAATAAGAATCTAAAACAACGAAATTCTAATATAAAAATTTAGAAAAGAATCAACGAAAAAACAGGACTAAGGCTACTGTCACTGCTAGCCAAATAGAATGAAAAAAATCCGTAAGCGGCCGCGGCTAAAAATGTTGCATCTGCTAGTTAATATTCTCATTCATGAATATTGTTACAATCAGGGAAAGACTGGTTAAGGCAGTGGAAGGGTCGTTGCACTTTAAATTTGTTGGTATAAATATTAGTTAAATAAAATATTTATTATTCGTAATTTTAAATTTAAATACTTAAATTTGATGTAAAATAATTTAATTCATCTCGATATTTGATTCTAGCTTTATCCTTATTGTAATTTTGACGAAGTTGACGTCACAACCCACTTTAACAGTTCATATGCATTTTAAAAAAATACATGATATACATTATAAATTTTAAAAGTTTGTATTTTGTTTAAAAATTATCCAATACAATAATGAAATATACTCAGGTTACCAAGCGTGTTGTCACATAAGATCCATTAAAATGTTAATGATCCAATCAGTTGTTTCCATATAGAAAATAATATATTAACTAAAATTTAATGCTTAAGGTTCAAAGTGATAAAAAATAATAATTAGGGCCAAGTTGTCAAAAGGGTAAATATCATAGGCTAGTTTTATCATTACACCAAATAAGTAATGCCACATCAGCAAATTTAATTGATCAACAATTTTTTATTTATGAAAAAAAGATATTAACACATACTTCATTAAAAACTTCCCTAAAACTAATTGGAGAAAAAGAGTACACATGGTAATATTAAAAACCAACAATAAGTTTGACTAAAAACTTAAACAAACATAAAAAGCAAAGTAACAAAATCATCCTAAAGCATCCTCATGACAAGAGGTAACATGGCCACATGCAACATCAAGAAACGATGGACAGAAAGGTCATCCGGGGAAGCAAGCTTTGCCAAGCTGTCGACAACCTGATTCCCTACTCTACGAATGTGACAGAATTGAATCTCTGACAGATGCTGAAGAAGCTCGTGAATATGACTAACCAAGGGCTGACCACCTTGTTGAGTATGCTCCCTTTGTAGAAGTTGGATTGCATGCAAGTGTTGCATGATTTAAGTGCAATGCAAACGATGTAAGTATACACATCGCAAGTAATAAAGTAATATGCATCAAGTATCATCTCCACATTGATTAGTTTGAGCCACTTTGCTTAAATTACTGCAATGTAAAATAAATAGATTGATGTTGATGAATATTAAATAAAATAAACAAAGTAAATAGAAAAATAAATGGGAGGAGTAATCGATTTAAGAGAGTAGGCCAGATTATCGTTAGTAGTGATGCAATTGCTAAATGGATTGTCGTGGCAATTGATTGCTGAGGCAACTCAAATGGCGTGGCAACTAAGACCGGCTGAATTGTCATGTCTACTAGGTCACAGATTATGCCGCGACAATTAGGACTGGTTCTAATGCCGTGGAAACTGGGTTCCTTCCTTCAAAGCTCGACGAAGTGTTCTTCAATGTCTTCATGTTATCCCTAATTGAAGAACTGGTTAATTGTGCATGCCTTTGTGTTACATCCCTACGTTAAACTTGGGTGAACAACAACCGATCTTGCACTCATTTTAGCCGTTGAAATCCGATCCTTGTCCCTAAGGCGGATTAGTTCCCACCAATGATCGTTTGAATGAGAACCATGTTCATTTGTTTCATGAATCTAACTCTTTTGAGTCTAGATAAATATATAGCACCCGAGACCCTCTCCCGATTCTCTCAAGATGAAAAATATAGAATCAAGAATGAACAAACTTCGTTTTTATTAAAATCAAAAACCTAAACCATCCAATCGTTTATCACAATACAAACCAAATAACCCCATCCAATTTAATTTAGTTCATGGCTGAGTAAAAAGAAAATACAATGAAAATAATCCCAGACATGGATCGGATGAACAAAAATGAAAAAGAAGATGTATTGGAATTGTGCGATCAACCCTCTCTCTTGGAATCTGATCTCCACGATCTGAACTCATCCTCCTCTAAGCTTTACGATTTGATCCATTTATAGGAGAGTTTGCAACCAGATTTGTTGTTGATGAGGATTGGAATAAGCTAGACTTAATTTGAATAAAAGATAATTAATCTCTTTTACGATCTCCAAGAAACTCTTCAAAATCTGAGCATTCATCTCTATCCAATTCTGTGTGTAAATCTAAATCTGGGGATTTATCATTTGCTTTTCGTATTTATCATGAAAATAGGCAGAATTATCCAATTTTATCTAGATACGTCGTGGCAATCAGCTTCGGCAACTCCTTCAGTATTCTCCTTACTTGCCATGACAATCCCTACATGCACAAAATAAAGCACACCAACAACGAATTTTCCACAAAACCAACAAAATATGACATCAAGCTCAATGACCAAGTAAATTACGAAACTACGTATGAATGACTACAGATGCAACTAAAATGAGCCTAAGTCTAATAATAATATGAGCAAAAAGGGTAAGAAAAATAGTACTTTTACACATTTATCATATCCCCAAACTCGAACTATTTCTTGTCCTCAAGAAATGCAAAATACTAACAATTACCTGCCAAGGCATTTTACCACCAAAACATGCTTCCTACCTGACTTCAATCCTCAGAATCGTGGCATGAAGAGTTGATTTCCTTTCAAGCTTTGGACATCGTAGAGAATTACTCAAAATTAAACTATAATGCTAGTGAAAATGTGTGTGCATAGTTGTGTACAAGTCAACCAATAGGATTCCATGCAAATAGTAGGTTTTATTGTTTACTTTATTGGGGCAATTAATTTCGCTAGAGCCAGTTTTGGGCACCTCTAGCAAAGTAATTTCTTTTTAAATTTATTCAACTAGAGCCACATATGCACCTCTAGTGATTCTTAATGAGTGAAAACTAGAGCTAGATGGGCACCTCTAGTAAGAAATGATCTTAATTCAAATTTTATTAAGGCTAGAGCTAGTTAGGCACCTCTAACACATTTTACCCATTTTTTTAAATAACCTAAAGTTCAGTAGGTCTCCCTCAATCAACAAGTCACAACAGTGTCAAAACAAACAACATCTTAGCAAAATTCCAAGTAAACTTCATGCTAATCGTAATACCTAAGGTTTTATCATGAAAGTGCAGTGGAAAACTCATCATAAGATATCACATCATGTTTCGACAGTTTTGTCAGGCAATTGTCATGACAAGTAATATATGCAAACTAACATAAGACACTTAAAATCTAAATAAAACTATGCAAACTAACATGAGACAAACAAAAACCTAAACAAGACAACCCCCCAAACTCGAGAGAAGCATTGTCCTCAATGCATGCAAAAATAAACAAACGAAACAAAAGAGAAGAAAAGAAAAAAAATGAAATGCAAATGGGTCAATCGAAGAGGTCATCACCTTGAATGACTAGTTTCCTTCGAGTCAATGTCTTGGTCCTTTTTCCGGCTTGTGGTGGTTATTGACGCGAAGATCGTGGTGCATCCTGAACTGTAGTTTCCACGACCCCTTCACTCGGTTCATCCTCCTTTGCGGCCTCCTATAATTTAGAAACTTTACAGTTTGATGGAAATTTCGATGGCACGACCGAAGGGGACCTCATTGGTGCAGAAGTGAAGTCGTGCGAATCTTTAAAACCATGTAGAGATTCAATATGAGTAGGTTCAGTAATAGGGTCCTTACCTTTATGTGGGACAGTGGTTGCCACGACAATGTTGCTTGTAACTGGCACAAAATTGCCAGCATCATAGAGCGATATCCCGATGCTTCACAAAACGCCAAAACAAATGTTGCTTCACATCCAATTGATACAATCGTTGCAACAATGGGCTTAAGAGTTCTTCTTGTATCGAGGCAGTTTCCATGGCATTTTCCTTTACCGTCACAAGTCTGATTCTCTAGGCTTCTTTCAACACCATGGTCTTATTAGAATGGAAAATAAAACAAAAACTAAAATCAAAATAAACATAAAAGAAAAGTTGAAGGGAATATGGTTGCCTTAAATAAATCTTGACGAGGGTTGTTTCTGATACTTCTTATAGTCCATTCGCACCCTCCATTGAGTTATAATATTGCCCAGAAGGAGTTGGGCCACTATGTTCGCAACCACTCCAAAGTTCGTTACCTTGGTGGAGGTGTCTTTTTTCCTTGTTCATTTGTAGTCCATGCATACCTTCCACCTTGCTAATATTCCTGAAGGCATGAATATATTATTAGGAAATATTTTATCAACACCCAACCATTCAATTACCTCATTCTCAACAAAATCTCTAATAGTTGGATGTAGCCTTCGTTGTCGTGGCCATTGCTGTGCCAGCCAATTACCGTGGCAATTTTCTACTAAAATTCGTTGTAAGTCAAGGTGTTAAGATGTTTGTTTTGGTATAATAATAGAAAAAATGTTTGGACCAAATTGAAAAGATTTTAAAAACGTTTATAAGTCCAAACAACTTGAAAATATGTTTGATGGATTTTATAAGGCTTTGGAATGTTTTAAAATGTCTTTAAAGTAGCCAAACCTGAGTTTTTCAAGTAACCGTACCGACACGGTATACACCGTATCGATACGCTTTAGGGCTTCAAGCTACATGAAAATTCTAGTAGCAAATATTCGTACCGACATCGATACGGAGCAGTGTCGTACCGATACGCTTTTAACTACCCCCAATGGCTAGTTTCCCAATAGTCATTTGAACTGCATGTCGTATCGATACGCTCTTAGGCGTATCGATACGCATTAGCTGAGAAGAGCTCAATGACTAATTCTAAAGAAGGACACACTGATACGGCTACCCGCATATCGATACGGATAGCTCCAGAACAACATTTATTGCGGGAAATAAAGGCCCCAACGGCTCCAATTCAATCCCAACGGTCTCCAATGGCTAGGAACTCAATTAAGAGTATAAAAGGGACCTCCAAGCATCTATAGAAGACCAATGATCCACAAGTCAACAACATTATATTCAAACCATGTCTTAGTGCTTAATTTCCCATCCTTTGTGTAGACAACACTTGTGAGCTTACATTGTTATAATTGCTCAAGTGTTTTAGGATTGAGTGAGTGCTTAATTAGTGCAAGCACATACCTTTTAGAGGGATTTCTTGTTTGCTTTGAATTTTTCTTTATACAAGAGGGTTTACTCAAGCTTTGAGTTAGAAAGCTTTGAGTGCGTAAAGGTTGCCTCCTTAGCCTAGAAAAGGGGAAGAAATTCAAGAGTGAATTTGGGAAATTCTTAGTGGAAAGCTAAGGTAGTGGATGTAGGCTTTGGTTAGAAAGCCGGAGCAATCTAAATCCTTGTCCAAATTCTTTCAATTTTTGCTTAAACAAAAACACCCAAAAATCAATCTTCTCCACACTTGACAAGCAATTCGGTTGAAGGATATCGAGCCCAACAATTGGTATCAGAGCGAGGCTCAATTGAAGGGAATTAATATCCTATTTAGAAGGTTCGACTACCTCGACCAACAATATAATCAATCGGAAAAATGTCGCAATCCATCGACAATCCACCTTTCTTTGTCGGGACCAACTATGCCTATTGGAATACTAGAATGGTGTTCTTCATCAAGGCCAAAGATTACAAGCTTTGGGACGTTGTGGAAGATGGTCCATACGTACCACAAAGATGCAAGGTGAAATGGAATGCAGATGATCGCAAGAAGATGGAGCTAAATTGCAAGGCTTTGCACATTCTCTATTGTACATTTAGCCCCAATATCTAAGAGAAGATGTCTTCTTGTGACAGTTCCAAGGAGGTATGGGACAAGCTTGAAGTCACATACGAAGGAACATACGAAGTAAAGAATACCAAGATCGGTCTTCTCAACCTCGAGTATGAAAACTTCAAGATGGACCTTGATGAAGACATTAAGAGGATGTTTGACCAATTCTTCACAATCGCCAATCAACTCAAAGGTCTTAGAGAGGGATTTTGGAAGACAACTCATTCGGAAGTTGATTTACTCACTTCCTGAATCATGAGAGTCTAAAAATAAGACCATTGTAGAAGCAAAGAACTTAAAGGAGCTTAAGCATGATGAGCTTGTTGGGTCTTTGCTCACTTATGGATGATGTCTCTACCCTTGAAAAGGGAGAAGGAGAAGAAGATCAAGGAGCAAGGCATTAATGTGAATATCATTGCTCTCAATTCCTCCTCACGCCAACATGAATAATCTAGTGGAGAGGAAAGTGAAGATGAAGAGATGGTTCATCTCTTCAAGAAGTTCACCTGGTTCATGAAGAGCGAAATGGAAATATCCAAGCATGAATCGAAGAAGGAGATGAAGGATCCCCAAAAGAGTCATGAATGTAAGGAGACAAGGCACACTAAACACAATTGCCCTCGTTTTGAATTTCTCTTTGCACAAGAGGATTTACTCAAGATTTGGTTTAGAAAGCCTTGAGTGTGTAAAGGTTGCCTCTTTAGCCTAGAAAGAAGGAAGAAATTCAAGAGTTAATTTGGGAAAACCTTAGTGGGAAGCTAAGGTAGCGGATGTAGGCTTTGGTTAGAAAGCCAAACCACTCTAAATCCTTGTCCAAATTCTTTCAATTTTGCTTTCACCAAAAACACCCAAAAATCAATCTTCTTCGAACTTAGCATGCAATTCGGTTGAAAGTTATCGAGCCCAACACAAGGGAATGACCAATCTTATGAAAATCTCTAGGATTCCAACAAGTGCTTTCTTTACGCTTGTCAAATATCTCAATCAGTAGAGATGTTGGTGCATCACTAAGAGTGTCATCCCCCAAATGACCATATGATACTTTAGATGGCTTAACATCTAACAACATTGGTTCCTCAATGAATACTTGCAATGGATGAGGTGAGTTTTTAAAGCATTCAAAAGGTTCAAGCATCATCTGCTCATATTCCATTAGCAGAGTATCACTGTCTTGTTGATTTTGCATGTGTGCGTGCAATTGCCGTGTTAACTGTGGATAAGAGCAATCTTTAGATTCTTTCTTCAACATCAACAATGTAACATTCTAGACATCAGACTCCACAGACTTTAATGTAGCATCGTTGTTCTCAACTTCACTGAGTGTTGTCACGATATTACTCTGTTCAGGCTCCTCAATCATTGCTATGGAAATTTGTTGCTTAGGCTCATCAAGTTTTGGGCAATCTTTCTCATTGACATGCTCTCAACTTGGAGGATTTAGTTGTTCCACATACATCAGAGAGATCTCTTTGCATTTTCCTTGTTCTCTTACCTTAGGATTTCAGTATCCCTAAGAATGAATTATTGGTGTATGTTATCCATGACATATGTTAATCTCTTTGATCGATCTTCCACTTTTCTCAAGAGTATATCCATCATGGCTATCCTTGCATCCATGGAATTTGATAGCCATTGACGAGGACTACATTGCCATGACATATATGTTTCCATGGAAAAACTGTCATGGTAAAAAAAATGAGCTTTTTGGTCATACCATGAAGGATTTTTTTGTTGGTTCCATCTATGGTCCTCCATGTAGTCATGTGCACTAGGATTGTAAGGGCAATTTTCAAACACATGATGTTCTCCACAACAAGCGGAATTTTTTTCCACGGTATAAGCTCTTTGGGATTTTCTCGATTGGTATAGGTAATCATCGAAGGGTGTAAGAAATTCTTGAGTAGATTGATTCCTATCTTCCTCACATCAACTCTCGAGTATATCAACTTTTATTTCGCGACATGTTGATGTTCCTTAACTTTGTAGCGCACCTATTTTTTTGTTAAAGCAAACAAAAAGAAAAGTCAATAAAAATAAGAAGAAAACTGCAATAACAAAAACAACTAACACCAATTACCAATACCCGACAACAACGCCAAAAACTTGTTACGTATTTAAGTGCAAAGCAAATGGTGCAAGTATACACATCACAAGTAATAAAGTGATATGTATCAAGTATCGTCTCCACAAGGATTGGTATGGGCCAATTTGCTTAAGTTACTACAATGTAAAAGAAATAGAATGATGGTGACGAATATTAAATAAAATAAACTAAGTAAATAGAAAAATAAATGGGATGAGTAATTGATTTAAGAGAGTAGATCGGGTTATCATGATTAGTGGTGCAATTGATTAATGGATTTTTGTGGCAATTGATTGTTGAGGCAACTCAAATTTCGTGACAACTAAGATCGGCTGAATTGTCGTGGCAACTAGGTTAGAGATTATGCCGCGACAACTGGGACTGGTTCTAAAGTCGTGGCAACTGGGTTCTTTCCTTCAAAGCTCGACGAAGTGTTCTTCAATGTCCTCATGTTATCTCTAACCGAAAAACTGGTTAATTGTGCATGCCTTGGTGATACATCTCAGCGTTAAACTTGGATGAACACTAACCGATCAAGCACTCCTTTTAGCCGTTGAAATCCGATCCTTATCCCTGAGGCAGATTAGTTCCCACCAATGATCGTTTGTATGAGAACCATGTTCATTGATTTCATGAATCTAACTCTTTCAAGTCTAGATAAATAGGTAGCACTCGAGATCCTCTCCCGATTCTCTCAAGATGAAAAATATAGAATCAAGAATGAACAAACTTCGATTTTATTGAAATAAAAAACCTAAACCATCCAATCGTTTATCACACCACAAACCCAAATAACCCCAACCAATTTAATTTAGTTCATAACTGGGTAAAAATAAAATACAATGAAAATAATCCCAAACATGGATCGCATGAACAAAAATAAAAAAAGATGTATTGGAATTGTACGATCAACCCTCTCTTTTAGAATCTAATCTCCACGATCTGAACTCCTCGTCCTCCAAGCTTTGCGATTTGATCCATTTATAGGAGAGTTTACGATCATATTTGTTGTTGATGAGGATACGATTAAGGTTGAATTAATTTGAATAAAAGATAATTAATCTCTTTTATCTTTATCTCCAAGAAACTCTTTAAAATCTGAGCATTTATCTCTATCCAATTTTGCGTGTAAATCCAAATCTAGGGAATTATCCCTTGCTTTTCGTATTTATCCTGAAAATAGGCAGAATTATCCAGTTTTGTCTAGATATGCCGGGGCAATCAATTTCAGCAACTCCTTCAGTATTCTTCTTTCTTGCCACAACAATCTTATTCCGCACAAAATAAAGCACACCAATAGCAATTTTTTTACATAAACCAACAAAATATGACACCAAGCTCAATGACTAAGGTAACTATGAAACTATGCATGAATGACTACAAATGCAACTAAAATGAGCCTAAGTCTAACAATAATATGAGCCAAAAGGGTAAGAAAATAATACTTTTACACACTTATGAGCAGTATGTTGATTTCAACTTGAACCCTACGACACCCGATGTCCCATGCCTCTAACAATCATGTGTATACACCCCATTATTCAGCATCTAAAGTGGAGCAAATCCCAACAAATTACGATAACCTTGTAATCCAATGACCCGAATGATTTAGGATAACACCCCCGCAGGATGCATAACCAAATCCTGCATTGCGAGCGCCATTGAATTTCACCCTTAACCACCCCTCAAGAGGAGGGCTCCATTTCGAGTGGCTTGGTAAAGATTCGGATGATACACCTGCCAACGATATAGGTTTAGTCAAAGCATCACACATTGTTTTAAACAACTGGCGGTTACGATCCAAGATGAAACCCCACAGTTCCACAGGAGAATCAAACATGGTAGTATTTAGGTTAAGCCAAAGGTTCCAGACTACCTATCCAAATATTAGATCTCAATCACCTCTAACGTGGACTAGATTATAGGAAGGAGACAAGTTACAAACAAACCAATCTTTAATATCTATGGAGGGGAAAGACTGAAATTTGTCAACGAATCAACACTGACCAAACGGATATTGCAACTGGACATTCTCGCAAAGATGGTTAACATCTTTGACTGCTAACGAATAACTTGGGCACCTATCATTAGACGAGAAGTGAAGGCCTTTGCCATCCGAACTTATCCCTCAAATAAACCAGCAGATCAAAGCCTCCAATTCCACACAATTTTTTTAGGAAGGACCACCATTTGCATAGAATAGATATGAAGTCTTTGCATAGATATAAAAACATTTAAACTCCTATTTGATCAAGTAAAGAATTAAATTATTAAATAAACATATTTAAAACTATTACACTTATTAAACCATTTTTAAAAATAATAAATCTTAACTAATTCTAAAAGTTATTGTGGGGAAAGAATAAGTCAACAATGCAAATTTCTCCCAAAAATCCTAACGATGCACGCAATGGACGAGTGTCTCCTTATGAAAGCCCCAGTAGCTGGCCCTCAGAAGGCTTTCTCCAAGTTTCTGTGTTGTCGTCACTTGAGAGACTGAGCTTCCCTGTTCCTTTAGAAGATCAACGCATTCAAAAAGGTCAGAAATTATCTTGCTGGTTTGGAAAGGGATGATCAAGAGCTTCTCGAGGATATGGACACTGTAACCCCCTTAGCCCGGCCTAGACGGTTGACCCAAACTACGAAGGTTACACGGGGAAAACCAAAGTAAACCCAAAAGTCAACCTTGATTCACGACCCTTTTTTAATCTTGTCTAGATACACGTTAACCCTAGGTGAGTAGTCATAAAAAACGATTGAGAAAGGCAGAGCGATGCGATAACATATAGGGACTCAATTGCATTTTATACGAGTTTAGGGACCAAAATGTAATTTCTGTAAATTTGAAGGTCTTTATTGATTTTATGGTTATCAATATGAAATTAGTCATGTTACATGCTTCCCTGCCAAATTTCATCTTAATTGGACATCTCAAGCTCAAGCAATTGCATTCTCAACATTTAGGACTAGAAAGTAAAACATGCAAACATCAGAACAATTCAAATTTGTGCCTAACGGTCACCCGTTTCGAAACACCTACCTGCCGTATCGAAACGATGGATCGAAACACACAGCCGTTTCGATACCCGTTCCGAAACATGACATTTCAGTAGCCAAAACGTTTCGGAACAACCTCCACCGTTTCGAAACACGAAGGCCATTACAGGCCCTCGTTTCGAAACACTAGAGGGTGTTTCGATACGGTCTGCCCAGAAATAGCAGCAAGGACTGGGTTTTCACTCAAAAACTTAATCTAACACATCCCAAAGACTCTCTAACCATACCAACAAGTCAACATACATATAAGGTACCCATTTGGAACACACAACCACAAACATAACCTCAAACATGAAATCTCATTAGTCCAGAGGCATGCTTCCTAATATCAAAACACAAAAGTATTCCAACCTCAAAACAAGCAATCCAAACCATTTACAATCCAACAGGCCCAAAGCAAACATGCCACAACCTTAGGGAGTTTAACATATCTCCCAAATACAAGATTTGGTTTCCCATTGCCAATTTATCAAAACTAAAGTGTATGAAAACTTCACCATAGTGAGCTTGGATTTTCTTGGATGGACTTAGCTTCCTTGATGCCCCAAAACACCTCAATTATCTGCATTATTGGTAAAAGTGAGAGCGTAAGCACAAATTCTTAGTGAGGCATTCTCTAAAAAGAACCAACACAATAATGCACATTTGAAAACAATTTCATTAACATATTTTAAACCACATGCTCATCTCTTCCTCATGCTTGGAAAACTTTCAAAGCAATACTTTTGAAACCACATGTACCTTCATTCTATCTCATGCATTAAAAACAATGCAAAACCCATGGCAAAGCCAAAATCATGCTTGTACTCTAAAGCATTTCATGAACAAACTACATATGCATTTCTCATAGCATAAATCATTATATCAAGGTACATGTGAATCAAAACCATAACATGTTTTATATTGGTAATTTACATCTATTTATTACTCGGATATGCGGATATCTCTCTAGACACTTCTGGTGGCATCTCTCATCACCGTACTCACTCGTCTAGCAACATAGTTTCCGGTGGAATCTCTCGTCACCGTACTCATATGGCAGAATCTCTCTTTGCCACTAAGCTTGGGTATTTCCCAAGTCCTACCCGATGGGATGCCCATCATCGAAATATCTCCCTTTAGCTGAACCATAGAGCACGTACGCATTTTTAGTTTATAGTGCACTCTCATCCTATTGGTCGATCAATTATATCCGGTAAGTTTCTCAACATATATGCCAATATATTATGTCAAATCAACATCTCACCTACTATTTTTGATACGTATCCGGTTTTGTGATGACCGAATTCGTATGTGATGTTGCCCGATCGTGATTCTAGTATGAAATTGCAAACTTGAAACTTGAGTGTGGAAGTGATGTATATGGAATGAAGATGGTGAAAGTTGTTGTTTTAATAGGTGCTAGAATGGTTGGTGATTATGGTTTGAAAGATAAATGTAAGGGGAAAAATGGATAGAAGTTGATATGGATATATGGAATAGAATCGGTGTGGAACAAGGAAGAACCAACAAGATAGTGAATGTTGACCCAAACCTTACACGTTCTTACCCTTTGTGAAATGATGGAAGAAGGTTGGATTGTGACCCTTTAGCTATAATTAAGCTAAGAACCAACAATATAATCAAATGGAAGTGATGGTGGAATGGTGGAACGTGACCCGCTAGCTAGAAAGCTAGGAACCAACGCTATAAATAGAATGGAATGAAAAGGGAAAATTTGCCACAAGACTAGCTTGAAAGCCGATAAAGTTCTTAAAGAACAATGAAGAGAACACTCTCATATATTTTCATCAAAAAAAGGTCCCCTACAAAGGCAAATGAGCATCCAATTTATAGTACATGGCAGCCTAGAATTTGAATGGACAAAACAATGCATTAAGGCTCCAATTTATGACATTCAATGGTTTGTCTTCAATCCTATCAAGTGTGGCTGGCCATTTGTGTAATTTAGAATGAATTTGGACATAATAAGGCTTGAATGAAGACTTATACACGTCCAAGTGATGGATCCTTTGATATTCCACTTGCTTGGCTCTTAAAAGTGCATGTAGATGACTTGGAATGAATCTGCCCATGTTTGCATCTAAGTGTATGTGTCTCTTCCACTTCCTTCCTTTATTTCTCAACTTTATTGGCTGAATAAAAGCATAATAAAGTCTTCTAAATGCTTCATCCCCCATGGAATTCAAAAGACCCTCTCTTTGAATGGTGATAAAGATGGCATGTCTCCTTGAAGAAGATGAAAAGTCTTCAATTGTTTCCATCTTAATCCCAACCTATAATGACACTAAAAACACATAAAATATTAATCAAAATATGATAAAAATGTTATGCAAACTTAAAGAATTAATTGAACAAGTTCAATGAATGAACTAGTTTAATTAATGAACCTACATGCTTAAATGAAACACATACATAAGTGAAGTATTTTCATAAATGAAGTGCTTGCATAAATGCATAAACAAGCATATTTATTCTTATGGAATGAATGAAATACTATGCACCTACTCATGCAAATTCCTATGCAACTACTCATGCAAATTCTTATGCAACTTATTTCAACTTTCCAACAAACTCAAAACGTTGCAAGATCTAATTGTTGTTGTCATTTCTTCATTCATTTTCCAGCATTGGCAAAGCAAACTTTCCACAGCATCTTGAATCATTTTAGCTCTTGCACGAGTCATAGGACCTTTAGGAAATTCATTGGAATTCTTGCTGGTTGTGGTCACATCAGTCCCTCCCTCTTGAAAGTTATTTGCCCCCGAATCGTCACCTGCATCATAAGGAGATAGATCAACAACATTGAAAGTAGCACTCACATTATACTCACCGGGAAGGTCTATTTGATAACCATTATCATTAATCCTCTTGACCACTTGGAAAAGACCATCTCCTCGAGGCATAAGTTTCGATTTGCGTTGGGCTGGAAACCTCTCTTTCCTCAAGTGCAACCAAACCCAATCTCTGGGTTCAAAAGTTATTCGTTTCCTCCCTTTGTTAGCTTGCTGCTCATATTGTTTTGTTCTCCTCTCAATGTTCTCCCGCACTTGTTGGTGAAGCTTCTTCACAAATTCAGCTCTATTTTGCCCATCCTTATTTTTGAATTGATCAATAGGCAAAGGAAGCAAATCAATTGGGGTCAAAGGATTGAAACCATATACCAATTCAAATGGAGAACATTTAGTGGCGGAATGCATGGAGCGATTGTATGCAAACTCAACATGTGGCAAGTCCTCTTCCCAAGTCCTTAGATTCTTGCGTATAATTGTCCTGAGAAGCATGGACAATACACGATTGACAACTTCAGTTTGGCCATCCGTTTGTGGGTGACAAGTTGTAGAAAACAACAACTTTGTTCCAATCATACTCCATAGCGTCCTCCAAAAGTGACTCAAGAACTTCACATCTCGATCAGACACAATAGTTCTTGGAACTCCATGTAATCTCACAACTTCCCTAAAAAACAGATTAGCAATATGGGAAGCATCATTAGTCTTGTTGCATGGAATGAAATGAGCCATTTTTGAGAATCTATCTACTACAACAAAAATGGAATCTTTGTTATTCCTTGTGCGTGGAAGTCCTAGCACAAAATCCATGGAAATATCCTCCCATGGAGCATTTGGAATTGGTAATGGTGTGTAAAGTCCATGAGGCATGACTTTGGACTTTGCCTTCTTACATGTGATGCAATGCTCACACCACTTCTCCACGTCTCGTTTCATCTTTGGCCAATGCAAATGTTCTTGCAATATGGAGTGCGTTTTGGCCACTCCAAAGTGTCCCATTAGTCCTCCACAATGGGCCTCTTTGATAAGCGATTCTCTAATAGATCCTTGAGGGATACAAAGCTTTCCTTCCTTGAAAAGAAACCCATCATCCCTACAAAACTTCTCATATGTTCCTTTTTCACAAGCTTTGTAAATTTCACCAAAATCATAATCAGATTCATAAAGCTCTTTAATTAAGGCAAAACCTACCAATCTAGAATCCAAAAGGTTAAGAAGAGTATACCTTCTTGATAAGGCATCAGCAACAACATTTTCCTTACCCTTCTTATATTTGATAACATATGGGAATGTTTCTAGGAATTCAACCCACTTGGCATGTCTCTTATTAAGCTTGTGTTGTCCCTTCAAGTGTTTCAGCGCCTCATGATCCGTGTGGATGATAAACTCCTTAGGCCATAGATAGTGTTGCCACGTTTGTAATGCCCTTATGAGAGCATACATCTCCTTGTCAAAAGTTGAATAATTTAGAGTTGCTCCACTCAATTTCTCACTGAAATATGCAATAGGACGTCCTTCTTGAGATAATACAGCTCCAACTCCTAAACCTGATGCATCACATTCAATTTCAAAAACTTTATCAAAATCAGGTAAAGATAATAAGGGTGCATTGGTTAAAAGTTGTTTAATCAAACAAAAAGACTTCTCTTGTTCGTCTCCCCAAAAGAAGCTAGAGTTCTTTTTGATAACTCCGGTCAAAGGTGCGGCTATGGTGCTGAAATTGGGAACAAATCGTCGATAGAAACTAGCAAGTCCATGAAAACTCCTCACTTGACTAATGTTAGTAGGTATCGGCCATTCCTCAATTGCTTTAATCTTTTCTTGATCAACCTTCAAACCCTTTGAACTAACAACAAAACCTAAGAACACAACTTTGTTAGTGCAAAATGTACATTTTTGTAGGTTAGCATACAACTTTTCTTTTCGCAAAACATCCAATACTAACCTTAAATGTTGAGCATGATCATTCAAAGTTTGGCTATACACAAGTATGTCATCAAAATACACCACACAAAACTTACCCAAGAATGGTCGAAGTATATGATTCATTAACCTCATGAATGTACTTGGTGCATTAGTTAAGCCAAATGGCATAACCAACCACTCATACAAACCTTGTTTGGTTTTGAATGTTGTCTTCCACTCATCTCCTTCTCGCATTCTTATTTGGTGGTACCCACTCTTAAGATCAATCTTAGAAAAGATGTTAGAACCACTTAATTCATCAAGCATATCATCTAATCTAGGAATAGGATGACGATACTTTACCGTTATCTTGTTCACTGCTCGACAATCCACACACATACGCCAAGTTCCATCCTTCTTAGGTACAAGTAAAACCGGCATGGCACATGGACTAAGGCTCTCTCTCACATAGCCTTTTTCCATTAACTCGGATACTTGTCTTTGCAACTCCTTAGTTTCTTCCGGATTGCTTCTATATGCTGGTCGATTTGGAATGATGGCTCTGGGAATGAAATCAATTTGATGATCTATTCCTCGAATTGGTGGAAGCCCATTCGGAATCTCCTCCAGAAACAAATCTTCAAATTCCTGCAATAAAGAGACAATAAAAGATGGCAAACCATGATCAAGATCATTAGTGTTCAAAAGATTTTCCTTGTACATGAGTACAAGTGCCCATTTCTCTAAAAGCAAACACTTTTTGATCTCTTTCTCTCTTGCAAAAAGAATGGTTTGTTTTCCCTCATTTTTGTCACTCTCTTTGGATTTAAACTCTTTTTCTTTCTCTTTGGCTGTTTTGAAACTCTCTCTCAAGTGGATTTGGTCTTTATGGACTTGTTTTGGTGAAAGAGGGGCTAAAGTGATCTTTTTGGTTTGATGGGTGAAAGTGTAACGATTGGTATAACCATCATGTATAGCTTTTTTGTCAAATTGCCACGGTCTCCCCAACAAGATATGGCTAGCGTGCATTGGTACAACATCACACAACACCTCATCTTTGTATTTTCCAATGGAAAATGGCACAAGAACTTGCTTGGTGACTTTGAGTTCTCCCCCATCATTGAGCCATTGTAGCTTGTAAGGATGAGGATGCTTTGTTGTTGCCAATCTAAGCTTCTCTACCATCAAAGTACTAGCAACATTAGTACAACTTCCTCCATCAATAATGACAAAGCATACCTTTTCGTTTACATGGCAGCGAGTATGGAAGATGTTCTCACGTTGATCTTCTCCTTCTATGGCTTGCACGCTTAGGCTTCTTTTCACAACAAGAACCTCACCATCTACAGCATGTTCAATCTCTTCTTCTTCTTGGATAGGAACATCATCTTCTTCCTCCTCTTGGTCAGTTTCGATCTCTCCATCTTCTCGAATGAGCATTGTGCTGTGATTTGGACATTGGCTAGCAATGTGACCTCGCCCCAAGCATTTGAAGCATTGCACATCACGGGATTGAACTGGCATAGCGGTGCTCTTTCCCTTACTAGTTTCGGCAATGGGTTTGGAACTCTTTGTTGGAACGTTTCGTTCTTTAGGCGTAAAGGATGCCTTCTGTTTGTAGGTACCCTGCCCCTATTTAGGAGAAGAGCCTCCATAGGCACGGGTTTTGCCCTTCCTTTTGAGTTGCCTCTCGACCTTCATGGCCATATGAACCATGTCTTCGATCTCCACATAATGTTGCAACTCAACAGTGGCCGCAATATTAGGATCAAGGCCGGATAGAAATCTTGCGATGGTGGCTTCTCGATCCTCATCAATGTTGCCTCGGATCATGGCTACTTCCATCTCTTTAAAGTAATCCTCAACACTACAGGTTCCTTGGGTGAGATTTTGAAGCTTGTTGAACAACTCCCTATGATAGTGAGTTGGAACGAACCTCCTACGCATAACGACCTTCATCTCATTCCAAGTAGAAATTGGATGTTCACCATTCCGTCTCCTGCTAGATGTTAACTGATCCCACCATATTAGTGCATAATCTGTAAATTCAATGGCTGCAAGTTTTACCTTCTTAAGCTCAGAGTAGTTGTGGCACTCAAAGATGTGCTCAACTTTTTTTCCCATGCAAGATAAGCTTCAGGATCCGTTCTTCCTTGGAAAGAAGGAATGGTTATTTTGATGTTGCTAAGATTATCATCAACTCTTGGTCGAGCTCTTTGATACCTAGGTTCTCGACGCCTCAAACTTTGCTGGGAGGCTCGCTCGTCTATGAGTTCTTCATCCACCTCTCCCTCATACTCTTCATCGTGATCTGAATTATGCCTTCGTTGAGATCTTTCCTCCAAATGATCTAATCGTTCTTGCATCGGCCCCAACCTTTGTTGCAACAACCTGTCCATCTCTCGGATAATATCTTGAAGATTGGAGTTAGTTGCATCTACGTTAACATTATTACTAGCACCAATAGTGTTTCTCACGGAATCTTGAGACATGATTAACTAATAAACCTCACTAGCAAAAATTCTCACCGTTACACTCCAAGGAAAACACTCACACTCGTGTTTCACTCGGTATGGCTTTTACCCTTGATGTGCACTCTTGCCTTTTACCGCTCTTGTTCTCCTATCAAAGTCCTTAGTGAACTTACTCAAGGCTTAACAAGTTTGCTTGTGGAAATTGGCTGAAAGAAAGGGTTTAGAAAAAATAGGCTATAGGTAGAAAAGTAAAATGATTAGAAAATAACAAGGCAATAGGAAATAATAATTTTCTGAATTGAGTATTACCAACAACAACCAAACTTCCCTTTTTTTCTTTTTCTTTCTTTTTCTTTTTTCTTTTTTATGCGAACCAGGAAGAGAAACACTTAACTTACTGAATCAAAATAGCTCTGATACCAAATGATACGTATCCGGTTGTGTGATGACCGAATTCGTATGTGATGTTGCCCGATCGTGATTCTAGTATGAAGTTGCAAACTTGAAACTTGAGTGTGGAAGTGATGTATATGGAATGAAGATGGTGAAAGTTGTTGTTTTAATAGGTGCTGGAATGGTTGGTGATTATGGTTTGTAAGATAAAAGTAAGGGGAAAAATGGATAGAAGTTGATATGGATATATGGAATAGAATCGGTGTGGAACAAGGAAGAACCAACAAGATAGTGAATGTTGACTCAAACCTTACACGTTCTTACCCTTTGTGAAATGATGGAAGAAGGTTGGATTGTGACCCTTTAGCTATAATTGAGCTAAGAACCAACAATATAATCAAATGGAAGTGATGGTGGAATGGTGGAACGTGACCCGCTAGCTAGAAAGCTAGGAACCAACACTATAAATAGAATGGAATGAAAAGGGAAAATTTGCCACAAGACTAGCTTGAAAGCCGATAAAGTTCTTAAAGAACAATGAAGAGAACACTCTCATATATTTTCATCAAAAAAAGGTCCCCTACAAAGGCAAATGAGCATCCTATTTATAGTACATGGCAGCCTAGAATTTGAATGGACAAAACAATGCATTAAGGCTCCAATTTATGACATTCAATTGTTTGTCTTCAATCCTATCAAGTGTGGATGGCCATTTGTGTAATTTAGAATGAATTTGGACATAATAAGGCTTGAATGAAGTCTTCTAAATGCTTCATCCCCCATGGAATTCAAAAGACTCTCTCTTTGAATGGTGATAAAGATGGCATGTCTCCTTGAAGAAGATGAAAAGTCTTCAATTGTTTCCATCTTAATCCCAACCTATAATGACACTAAAAACACATAAAATATTAATCAAAATATGATAAAAATGTTATGCAAACTTAAAGAATTAATTGAACAAGTTCAATGAATGAACTAGTTTAATTAATGAACCTACATGCTTAAATGAAACACATACATAAGTGAAGTCATAAATGAAGTGCTTGCATAAATGCATAAACAAGCATATTTATTCTCATGGAATGAATGAAATATTATGCACCTACTCATGCAAATTCCTATGCAACTACTCATGCAAATTCTTATGCAACTTATTTCAACTTTCCAACAAACTCAAAACATTGCAAGATCTAATCGTTGCTGTCATTTCTTCATTCATTTTCCAGCATTGGCAAAGCAAACTTTCCACAGCATCTTGAATCATTTTAGCTCTTGCACGAGTCATAGGACCTTTAGGAAATTCATTGGAATTCTTGCTGGTTGTGGTCACATCAATTTTTCTTGCATTAAAACTCAACATTCTCATCTCTTTTCAAAACCATAACATTTGCTACACTTCAACAAATAAGCTCAAATCTCAAATATGCAAAATGTTACTTATTGAAACCATTTCAAGCATCATCTCACGCTATAATTCATGCATAAAAACAGTAGGAATTTACCAATCTAAAACCATGAGCATGTAAAAGCAATTTAAGCGGCAAACACCATATTCTAGAGAGCAATCTAGCCAATACTTACTTCCAGACTTAGGAAGGTGTTTCAAACCTTTCCTAAATCCCCAAACCTTGGTTCTTTGTCCCTCAAGGACTTCTAAAGCCATACGCACTAACCAATTTCGTTTCGCTTGCTTGCCGAAACGCCAATTAAGCTTTCGAATCAACTCCAAAAGTGTCCGAAGATGTCTCCTCTGTTTTAGAAACATAAAAGTAGAGGATTAATGCATCATCATCCATTGAAATCTTCAGCCAACACTCCTAAACTCGCTGCTCCACCTAAACCCAACATTTCGGCTACCAAACACTACTGATATCACCTCCAAATCTTCCAAAACATAACCAAGCCAAAATCCATCACTTCTAATCATTTCTAAACAGCAATTAACATCAAAAACAACCTTAATCTCGTCCTTATACCTTCAGCTATAACAGAACACCAAAATCATCCCCAAAACCACCATTATCACAAGCAAAAACTTAGGAAAAACAACCTATTCGTGATTGGATTGATAAAACCTCATTTCTAACATCATTTAACATCCAAAATACATTAGAAAACCATCTCAAAATAGAGCCCAATTAATTACCACGAAATCTTCAAGATCTCTTCCAAAATCTTGAGTTTTAAGCCAAATTCTTGTTTCTTACATTAAAACCATTCATAAAACTTTAATAAAGGATTGGCAACTTGGGAATTTCAGTAAAGAACTGAGTATTTAGAGGAGAAGAACAATCTTACCTCTAAAAGATGATTTCTCCTTGATTTGGGCAAGTTTCCATGAAAATACAATGTAGAAATCAAGTGAATGTGTTGGAAGATTGATTAAGAATCAATGAGTGATGGAAATCTCATCAATTGAAGTAAAAATCAAAGTGAATTTTGCTGGAGAAAAAGTGTTTGGTTGATAGGATTTTGAGAGAAAATGAAATGAGAGAAAATTAGAGAAAAATGGTTATAAAAGTCAAAGGTAGTTTATCATCTTTCTTTTATTAAATTAAATAATTAATTAAATCACCCAAATTAAGGAAAAATCTGGTGAAAACATTTTTGGTAAATTCGCTCCTTAAAGAATCAAAGTTTCAATCCTTTACAAAATAGTCACTACTAAACTTTGCAAAAATCGCAATTTGGTCACTACACCGAAATGTAGTATTTCCAAACCCCATTTTGTAAAATTGATATCACCATTCACCTTTATATATTAAATAAGGATTTTAGATATTTTTCTATATTTTTAAAGCATTTCAAACTAGGCTTTCCTTAAAACTCCCTTTTATATTCGAACTATTTCTCAGACCGGTCCGGTTCAGACCCTAAACTTCTATGCCCGAAATTGGGGTGTTACAACTCTCCCCCTCTTAAGAAATTTCGTCCTCGAAATTTACCTGGAGGAAAAAGATAAGGAAACTACTTCTTCATGTCATCTTTTCTTTCCCACGTGGCTTTCTCAACACCATGATGCTTCCACAACACCTTAACCAACTCAATGGTCTTACCTCGAAGAACTTTATTGTCCGAATCAAGAATCTCAACCGGCTCCTCATCATATGTGAAATATGGATTCAACTGAACTTCCTCCACAGGCATAACATGCGAAGGATCCGATCTATACCTCCGTAGCATGGAGACATGAAACTCATCATGTATCTTCTCTAACTCTTGTGGTAGCCTCAGCTTATACGCAACATGACCCACACGTTCTATCACTTCATATGGTCCAATATACCTAGGGCTCAACTTACCCTTCCGACCAAATCTCATAACCTTCTTTCAAGGCGAAACCTTCAAGAACACACGGTCACCCACCGCAAACTCAATCTCATTACGCTTCAAATCCGCGTAAGACTTCCGTCGATCAGAAGCTGCCTTCAACCGCTCATAAATGAGCTTCACCTTCTCGGTGGTTCCTTTCAACAAAGCCGGCATCGAGACCAACTTTTGACCTGTTTCTGCCTAGCACAGAGGAGTTCTGCACTTCCTCCCATTCAAGGCCTCATAAGGTGCCATTTGAATACTTGCCTAATAGTTATTATTATAAGCAAACTCCACCAAAGGCAAATGCTTCTCCCAAGAGCCTTGAAACTCAATCACGCAGCACCTCAACATATCCTCAAGCACTTGGATAACACACTCAGATTGTCCATCCGACTGTGGATGATAAGAAGTACTAAAATTCAACCGCGTACCCAAAGCCCGATGCAAACATTCCTAAAATTGCGATGTAAACCTCGGATCTCTATCCGACACCTATAGATTTAGGTACACCATGCAAACGCACAATTTCAGCAATGTATAACTCTACAAGCTTATCCAAGGTATACGTAGTATGCACAGGTAAGAATTGCGCACACTTTGTAAGACGATCCACAATCACCCACACCGAATTCTTCTTCGATGGCGACAAAGGTAAACCGGATACAAAGTCTATGGTGATTCTTTCCCACTTCCATTCAGGAATCCTCAACGGTTGCAACAACCCTGAAGGAAACTGATACTCAGCTTTATCCAGCTGACAAACCATACACTTACTCCCATACTCCACAACATCTTTCTTCAATCCCACCCAATAATACTCATCCTTCAGATCACGATACATCTTTGTACTACCATGATGCATAGCAAAAGGACTACTATGAGCTTCGGTCAAAATAGTACGCCTTAACTCTACATCATCCGACACTACTATCCGCCTTCCGAAACATAAAACTCCATCATCATTAAAACAAAAATCCGATGGTCTATCCTCAGCAATATCCTGAACATGTGACACCAAAGAATCATCCAACAACTGCTTATCCTTTATCAACTGAACCAGGGATGGTTTCACTTGCTACTCAGACACAAGACCTCCATCTCGCGAAATGCTTAAGTTAGCAAACATAGCCCTTAACTCTACCGCCACCTTCTTGCTCAAGGCATCCGCCACAACATTAGCTTTTCCCGAGTGGTACTCAATCGTTAAATCGTATTCTTTAAGTAACTCCACCCAACGTCGTTGCCTAAGATTCAACTCCTTCTGAGACATCAAGTACTTCAAACTCTTGTGATCCGTGTACATAGTACACTTTTCACCATACAAATAATGTCTCCAGATCTTCAAAGCAAAAACCACCACGGCTAACTCAATATCATGTGTAGGATAATTGCGCTCATGCACCTTCAATTGTCACGATGCATAAGCCACCACCTTACCCTCTTGCATTAGCACACACCCCAAACCAACATAGGATGCGTCACTGTACACCACAAATTCTTTCCCTGATTCAGGTTGAACCAAGATAGGAGATTGCGTCAAAGCTTTCTTAAGCTTCTCAAAAGCTTGTTGTCTTGCTTCCATCCACTCATACTTGACATCTTTTCGCAATAACTTCGTCAAAGGGGTGGCAATCTTTGAAAATCCATCCACAAACCTCCGGCACATCCTCGTTCTAAAGGATGTTTTCGGCACATCCACATCTTTCACCTTAAGCTTATAGTATCATGACCTTAAGTCAATCTTGGAAAACACAGCTACTCCCCGAAACTGATAAAAAAGATCATCAATCCTTGGCAAAGGATACCTATTCTTGATGGTCAACTTATTCAGCTGACGATAATCAATGCACATTCTCATAGTGCCATCCTTCTTCTTCACAAATAAGACCGGTGCACCCCGAGCTGACACACTAGGCCGAATGAAGCCACAGTCAAGCAACTCTTGAAGTTGTGTCTTCAACTCCTTTAGCTCCTTAGGTGCCATGCGATAGGGAGCAATGAACATCAGAGTTGTGTTTTCATACAACTCAATTCCAAACTCCACTTCTCGACTAGGTGGCAATCCAGGTAACTCCTCCGGGAACACTCCAAGAAACTCACGTACAATTCTTATATCTTGAACACGCAATTCCTTAGAACTAGGATTCATCACAAAGGCTAGGTAAGCCTCGCAACCTTGCCTCAACATTCAACTTGCTTCCAATGTAGACACCACATTGGCCAGAAACTTCAAATTATCACCCACAACTACCACTTCGTAATCATCCGCAAGTTTCAACGGAACTCACTTGCTTTCAAAATCCACTACAGCTCGATGCTCAACAAGCCAATCCATACCAAGGATTATATCAAATCCATAGAATGGCAATTCCATGAGATCAACAAGAAAGACATGATTTTGCACTTTCAAGGGACATCTCCTAAACAACTTTCGCGTCACAACCGTTTCACCAAAGGAACTAGTCACACACATACCAACATCCAAAGACTCAACAGGTAAACCAAGAAATTGAGCATGTTCACGCAATATGTATGAGTGTGTAGATCCAGAATCAATCAAAGAAAGTAATGACAAGGATTGCAAATTAAAAGTACATGCGATCACATACGTATCATTCCTTCCCTCATGTTGAGCATACACTCGAGCCTGACCACCACCCTCAGGTTGAACGACCACAACATGCGCTACATTCCTGCCACCATCATTTATGCGTAGAAAATTATCACGACCGCGCCCACGGGCTCTCTGGGGCTCATTTGCTCTCACTAGAGCCTGTCCCTCCTTCAAAGGCTGAGGACAATCTTTCTTCAAATGTCCACGGTTCCCACAATTCAAGCATGTGCCAAGATTACCCCAACACTCACCACCATGCCGTCTACCACAACGGTTACACTCAGGAGTCCTTAGAACAACATTAGGTCCTTGCTGACCTCTACTAGGGTTACAACCCCCATGCCTAGCGTCATAGTGTGGCCTCCTATCCTTATGCCTCTTGTTGCGATCTATACCATAATCGCATTCAGCCGCTCGCTTCCCAGAGCTAGATCCACCTGCTCGACTAGCCAGACCAAGATTTGACTCAATGTCCTTGGCTCTAGAGACAAAGACAATGAAATCTGAGTAGTTAGCCGCAAGCCTAAAAGTCTTCACATCTGTTACCAACCCATATCGGAATCATTCACACCTCTCCCGTTCATTAGAGATTAGCTTAGGTTCATACTGACTGAGGCGAACAAACTGAATCTCATACTCAGCTACGGACATGCTACCTTGCATAAGAGACATAAACTCTCTTTTCTTCTCGTCTTGGTAACGTACACCCAAATACTTCCGCTTGAATGCATTCAAGAAGAACATTCAAGTCACCTCATTGTCCTCCATTCCAGAGATAGTGGTCGACCACCACGTATAAGCATCACCATGCAGCAGTGATACAACACAACCCAACTTCTGCACATTATTGCAGTTCATCTGTCCCAAGATTCGCTTGGTGCTCTCCAACCAAGAGTCAGATCCTTCCGGAGATAAACCCCTGAACTCAGTCCCTCATAGACTGCGAAGACGTTCCAAAGGCAACCTCACATTGGCATCATCCTAATGCGCGGCTCCATGAGCTCCAGCTACTGTTGCGTGGAAAGCTCCAGCAATAGCCTGAATCAACATGGTCATGTCAGGAGCAGCTTGCCCTTGCACACCCTCGGGTCCAACAACCCCATCGCTAGCTCCATCATTACCAGCTCCAACACCACCACCACCACCGGGTGGTCCACCACCAGGGGGAGGAAGAGGTAGATTCTCAACATTCTCCTCATTCTCATTAGCAACGGTCGATCTAGTATTGATTCTTAGCTCTCTACGTTGCCCTATTATATAGGAAAACAATGCACTGACAAAAATGCAATAAACATAATTAGGCACAATAAGGTAAGTAATCCAAGTACTCAAGCTCATTTTCGAAAACAATTTCTCTTCATTAGTTTTGATTTGGCAATGGGATCCCCTATTACACTCCAACCATAGCATAACATCACAATTGAACCAAACATCAATATTCACACAATATTCTTTCACCCAAAAGACAATCATGAAATTACACATACATAATGCACCTATCAAACCCCAATTATTCGAGAACCAAGTTCTGATACCACCAAATGTAACCCCCTTAGCCCGGCCTAGACGGTTGACCCAAACTACGAAGGTTACACGAGGAAAACCAAAGTCAACCCGAAAGTCAACCTTGATTCACGACCTTTTTTTTCTTTTTAATATTGTCTAGATACACGTTAACCCTAGGTGAGTACTCATAAAATACGATTGAGAAAGGGACAACGATGGGATAACATATATGGACTCAATTGCATTTTATACGAGTTTAGGGACCAAAATGTAATTTCTGTAAATTTGAAGGTCTTTATTGATTTTAAGGTTACCAATATGAAATTAGTCATGTTACATGCTTCCTTGCCAAATTTCATCTTAATTGGACATCTCAAGCTCAAGCAATTGCATTCTCAACATTTAGGACTAGAAAGTAAAACATGCAAACATCAGAACAATTCAAATTTGTGCCCAACGGTCACCCGTTTTGAAACACCTACCTGCCGTATCGAAACACTGGATCGAAACACATAGTCGTTTCGATACACGTTCCGAAACATGACATTCCAGTAGCCAAAACGTTTCGGAACAACCTCCACCGTTTCGAAACATGAAGGCCATTACAGGCCCCCGTTTCGAAACACTAGAGGGTGTTTCGATACGGTCTGCCCAGAAACAGCAGCAAGGACTGGTTTTTCACTCAAAAACTTAATCTAACACATCCCAAAGACTCCCTAACCATACCAACAAGTCAACATACATATAAGGTACCCATTTGGAACACACAACCACAAACATAACCTCAAACATGAAATCTCATTAGTCTAGAGGCATGCTTCCGAATATCAAAACACAAAAGCATTCCAACCTCAAAACAAGCAATCCAAACCATTTACAATCCAACAAGCCCAAAGCAAACATGCCACAACATTAGGGAGTTTAACATATCTCCCAAATACAAGATTTGGTTTCCCATTGCCAATTTATCGAAACTAAAGTGTATGAAAACTTCATCATACGTGAGCTTGGATTTCCTTGGATGGACTTAGCTTCCTTGATGCCCCAAAACACCTTAATTATCTGCATTATTGGTAAAAGTGAGAGCTTAAGCACAAATGCTTAGTGAGGCATGCTCTAAAAAGAACCAACATAATAATGCACATTTGAAAACACTTTCATTAAAAGCTTTTAAACCACATGCTCATCTCTTCCTCATGCATGGAAAACTTTCAAAGCAATACTTTTGAAACCACATGTACCTTCGTTCTATCTCATCCATTAAAACCAATGCAAAACCCATGGCAAAGCCAAAATCATGCTTGTACTCTAAAGCATTTCATGAACAAACTACATATGCATTTCTCGTAGCATAAATCATTATATCAAGGTACATGTGAATCAAAACCATAACATGTTTTAGATTGGCATTTCACGTCTATTTATTACTTGGATATGCAGACATCTCAGTAGACACTTCCGGTGGCATCTCTCATCACCGTACTCACTCGTCTAGCAACATAGTTTCTGGTGGAATCTCTCGTCACCGTACTCACATGGCAGAATCTCTCTTTGCCACAAAGCTTGGGTATTTCCCAAGTCCTACTCGATGGAATGCCCATCATCGGAATATCTCCCTCTGGCTTAACCAAAGAGCACGTACAAATTTTTAGTTTATAGTGCACTCTCATCCTATTGGTCGATCAATTATATCCGATAAGTTTCTCAACATCTATGCCAGTATATTATGTCAAATCAACATCTCACCTATTGTTTTTCTTTCATTAAAACTCAACATTCTCTTCTCTTTTCAAAACCATAACATTTGCTACACTTCAACAAATAAGCTCAAATCTCAACTATGCAAAATGTTACTTATTGAAACCATTTCAAGCATCATCTCACGCTATAATTCATGCATAAAAATAGTAGGAATTTACCAATCTAAAACCATGGGCATGTAAAAGCAATTTAAGGGGCAAACACCACATTCTAGAGAGCAATCTAGCCAATACTTACTTCCGGACTTAAGAAGGTATTTCAAACCTTTTCTAAATCCCCAAACCTTGGTTCTTTGTCCCTCAAGGACTTCTAAAGCCATACGCACTCACCAATTTCGTTTTGCTTGCCTGCTGAAATGCCAATTAAGCTTCCGGATCAACTCCAAAAGTGTCCGAAGATGTCTCCCCTATTTTAGACACATAAAAGTAGAGGATTAATGCATCATCATGCATTGAAATCTTCAGCTAACACTCCTAAACTCGATGCTCCACCTAAACCCAACATTTCGGCTACCAAACACTACCGAAATCACCTCCAAACTCTTCCAAAACATAACCTAGCCAAGATCCATCACTTTTAATCATTTCTAAACATCAATTAACATCAAAACCACCTTAATCTCGTCCTTATACCTCCAGCTATAACAGAATACCAAAATCACCCCAAAAACCACCATTATCACAAGCAAAAACTTAGGAAAAACAACCTATTCGAGATTGGATTGATAAAACCTCATTTCTAACATCATTTAACATCCAAAATACATTATAAAACCATCTCAAAACAGAGCCCAATCAATTACCACGAAAATCTTCAAGATCTCTTCCAAAATCTTCTTTCTAACATTAAAACCATTCATAAAACTTTAATAAGGATTGACAACTTGGGAATTTCAGTAAAGAACTGAGTATTTAAAGGAGAAGAACAATCTTACCTCTAAAAGATGATTTCTCCTTGATTTGGGCAAGTTTCCATGAAAATACAATGTAGAAATCAAGTGAATGTGTTGGAAGATTGATTTAGAATCAATGAGTGATAGAAATCTCAGTAATTGAAGTAAAAATCAAAGTGAATTTTGCTGGAGAAATTTTTTTTGGTTGATAGGATTTTGAGAGAAAATGAAATGAGAGAAAATTAGAGAAAAGCGGTTATAAAAGTCAAAGGTAGTTTATCATCTTTCTTTTATTAAATTAAATAATTAATTAAATCACCCAAATTAAGGAAAAATCTGGTGAAAACATTTTTGGTAAATTAGCTCCTTAAAGATTCAAAGTTTCAATCCTTTACAAAATAGTAACTACTAAACTTTGCAAAAATCGCAATTTGGTCACTACACCAAAATGTAGTATTTCCAAACCCCATTTTGTAAAATTGATTTCACCATTCACCTTTATATATTAAATAAGGATTTTTAGATATTTTTCTATATTTTTAAAGCATCCCGAACTAGGCTTTCCTTAAAACTCCCTTTTATATTCGAACCGTTTCTCAGACCGGTCCGGTTCAGACCCTAAACTTCTAAGCCCAAAATTGGGGTGTCACAGACACGAAAGATGTTGCTAAGCCAAATGATAGTCAGGTCCATGGTGTTCTCGTGACTATTGGTGATTAGGAGAAGCCTGGTCATATGCAAAGGGGACCCGATGAGGGCAACGACAAGGGGAAGGTTTCTTATGCGAGTATGGATGCCAGACCATCCAATGGAAAATCCAGTGCTAATTGTGGGTTGGGTGTGGCGAATGAAGAGGTGATTGTTCTTGATGAGGATGTTTTCATTGATCGATCATGAGCTTTATTGAAAGTATGCTTTTCAGAAAGGGTACCTGATCAGATTGACAAGAATATGCGGAACATGAGCATAGTTCAGCTTTTGGGACGCATCGTTGGGTATAAGAACCTCCTATCGTGAATTCAGGCGCTTTGGGATCTGATGAGAGAGACTCAATTGGTGCATTTGGAGAATAACTATTTCCTCGTCAAAGTCACGGATGAAGGCGATTATACCAATGTGTTAACTGATGGGCCATGGACTATCTATGACATCTATTTGACAGTTCAGCCATGGAGACGAGCTTTTAATATTTCTGAGAAGTATCCTTCACAAGTGATAGTTTGGTTCCGTTTACCAGGCCTTCCGTATATGTATTACACTAAGGCTTTATTTCGTTACCTAGCAACAACAATCAGTTATGTTCTTAAGACTGATTATAATATGCAAGTGGGTGGGAGAGGCAAGTTTGCGTGGATAGTGATCCTAGTAAACCTTAATAAGCCATTACTTTCTTGTCTAGGTATTGATGGGCGCATTCAAAAATTGGAATATGAAGGAATACAATAGATTTGTTTTAAACGTGGAATCTATTGGCACTCAAAGGAGGAGTGTGGTGTTAGTAAGCCGAATGAAGATAACCCGACACACACTGATATGGGCATGGCCGGACAAAGCGATGATAATAAGAAGCCTCATGGAAAAAATCTCTATGATCCCTGGATGGTGGTTGACACTAGGAGACAAAGGCCTAATTTAGCAGTCACAATTGGTAAAGAAGCTAAGTCTAAAGATGATTTACCTGGTTCTCGTTTTGTTGAGCTTTATGAAAGTAATGAGGGTGAGAGCAATGAGTTGGAGGTTGTCCAACATACTCAAGAGGTGATACATCATGGTGAGGGCTTTGGTTCAAGATTTGAGAATGACCGATTTTACATAGTAGAGACGAGGCTGGCGGAAAAGATAAAAATGTTGTTTATATGGCGTCAAACCTAGATAAGAAAAAGAAAGGATCGAGTGGGGTTACAAATGGTGTGACAATGATCTTTATTACTGATGGCCTAAGTGCCAAGTCTGTTACACATGAGGTAATCTGTATTGAGGATCAAGGCAGCAGAAGACATGGTTCGTTTGGGTTGAAAGGTAGTAATCTTTTTGGCCCAAGTTTGAAGGAAATGAAGGAAAATTTTAAACATGGGCTAAAGGTTAGAAATTCGTCTGAGGGTTGATCACTTTCTCACCTTGTCTTATCGTATTGGGTTCCGAACATGCCACACCGGTGTTGTCACTGAATTTTTACCTAATTCTATTCTTATTATTACCCATTTGTTTCATATTATTATTATTATTATTATTATTATTATTATTATTATTATTATTATTATTATTATTATTATTATTATTATTATACTTAGCTCATTTAATAAATAAGGGATCAATTTGAATTAAAATAAAATCCAAAAATAATAATAATATGGTCCATTATATAAAAACAGTCCATTACATTTTAAAAAGGTCCATACAAAAAGCAGGCCTGATCGACCTAAAGAACTAAAACCTAATGCCCTTTTGTTTCTCATTGCGCAGCCATTGAAGGGTCGTTGGGTCACAAACCAATCCAACGACGCAGATGAAGACACATAAAACCCTAGCTAGAAGGTCTGGCGCCGCACCAATTCATAGCCGTTCAATGGAAACACGATCCAATGACATGGATCGCGCGTGGAAACCCTCATGAGAGGAGATTTAGCGCCGCTCTCTCCCTGCCGTTAGATATGGGAGCAATCTAACGTCCTAGCTCGCATCATTGAAGTAGGCCTGACCGACCTAAAGAACTAAAACCTAATGCCCTTTTGTTTCTCATTGCGCAGCCATTGAAGGGCTGTTGGGTCACAAACCGATCCAACGAGGCAGATGAAGACACAGAAAACCAAAGCTAGAAGGTCTGGCGCCGCACCAACTCACAGCTGTTCGATGGAAACACGATCCAACGACAGGGATCGCGCGCAGGAACCCTTGTGAGAGGAGATTTAGCGCCGCTCTCTCCCTTCCGTTAGATATGGGAGTGATCTAATGACCCAGATCGTATCGTTGAAGAGCACACGGATTGCCACTCGTACGTGGTAGTCACGCGCTCGATGTTCGAGCTTTCACCAGACGCCGTTTGCAGCCACCAAAAAAGAAAACATGCAAGGATTAAATTCTGAACCAATGCTAAAGAGGAAAGTCAAAACAAATCAGAGCCAATCTCGAATCAATCAGTTGCAAATCATAATCAACCCAAATTTTGAATCTTTACAGAATCAATTCGAGACGAGGATTAGAGGATTAGATTTCATGTAATTTAGACAAGCTTTTACTTATATAATCCTTGTAAATTTCATGTAACACGAACACACAGAGAGGATAGACACAAAAATACACACAATATACACAAATTGATAGAGAGACATTCAGATTAAAGAGGAAGGAAGCAATATTGTATTCAAGCATTTTTTCAAGAGAAATAAAGCAAGCAAAGTTCCTGGTATCTTTTCTTCTTTCTTTCAATATTAGGATGTTAAATAAAAGACCAGGATAATTTTTACCTTTCTTTGGAAATTGTCACCGTGTATGGTGGTTGAGGCGGTGTTCCCGGTGATGAATACACAACTTTGAGATCGTCAGATTCTGAAAAACTGTTAAAAAGAGGGTGGGGATCAAAGTTTGTTTGACTTTTTATTTTCAAAGGTTCTGTTTTTTAAAAGAGAAAGAAGTGAAACTTTTATTTTGATTTTTCTGTTGCCGGTAACGGCGGCTGGCGTGGTGGATGTTTGGCGCAACCTCCTATACTATGGAGGATACGAAAAATTCCTCAGAGAACAAAAGGGAAAGGTGTTGATGGTTTAAAAATGTTTTTTGTTTATTATTCCATATTTTATATCAACCCGGTGACCTGACCCATACCTGTTTTTAACTCGCACCCTTCTTTTACGGGTCTCCTACCGCAGCTCTTCAACTTTTCTTTCTTTTGATTTCGTCCTTTCTGTTCCAATTTAACCTCTAAATTTCAGTTTTCTTTCGGATCGGTCCCTAATCTACTTTTATAAATATTAGGGAAAACTACTCTAGTGACCACCCAACTATGAGTCACGACTTGTTTTGACCACCCAACTAAAAAATTTTAAAATTTGACAACCCAACTATTTAAATAGACCTATTTTGACCATCAGTCGTTAAAATGTAACGGAAGATGACGTGGCCGTTAAGTAAAATTTGTATAATTACACATTTGGTTCTTATTAGTTATTTATTAGGGTAAAGTACACAAACAATCACTGAACTTTGTTTAAAAAACAAAATGGTAATCAAACTTTAAAAAATCACAAAATGGCACTTAAACTTTATGTTTATAACAAAATGGTAACTAGACGTTAAATCCCGTTAAGTGGATGTATAAAATTTGGTATAATAACACATTTAGTCCTTCATATTTATACATTCAATCATAATCAGTCCTAATTTGAAACAATTCACTAAATTTAGCCCTCGTTATTTACGCATTCTTTCAATTTGGTCCTTAAAGAAAAAATCCAAAGTATGGTAACATGATAGATAATTACAATTAAATTTTTATAGGAACTCAAAAACTTGACTCGACTCCAATAAAAAAAAATTCAAATAAAGTTTGAGTTGTAAAATATGACGCATCAACTCAAACAACTTGAAATTTTTTGACTCGATTCGATCGAACGCTCATCTCTATCATAAGATATGACGCGTCAACTCGAATAACTCGAAATATTTGAATATTTTAAATCATTTTTTCTTTTAAATCAAATATTTCTTAAAATAGAATATTTAATATTTTCATATTTAAATCACATCGAATATTTAATAACTACTTTAAATATTCATTTCAATTTAAAAATATTCGATTGAAAAGAAAAAAATGATTTACAATATTCAAATTTTTAATAACTACTTTAATTAGTTTTATTTTAAATATTTGAATATTTAATAACTACTAACTAGTGGTTAGGAGAGCAAGAAGAGGATGCCAGAGGGGTGACGATGATGGACGCTGTTTATCGGAAATCTGCAACCACAACTACATTCGAAAGGAGTTTGGCAGGTTTTCGATAGACATGGGATCGTGGTAGATGTATTCGTTTCGACACAGAGGGCTAGAGACGGATCAAGGTTTGGATTTGTTAGGATGAAAACTAAAGTGGATGCATATAGGGTTATTGAGCGATTTGACGGCTTTCGACTATACGAATCAAAAATTAAAGTTCAGATTGCATAGAGGGATTATCGAAATACATTTTTGCATCGTCGGAGGGATGACTTTCCTGCTGGATCAGATGTTTTGGGAAGCACAAGATCGGGTAGGGCAGCTCCCAATCGGACGGAGGTGCAAAGAAACGAAGAGAAAGGTGAAACTAGGGTTTGTTTGAATGAAAAACCAAATGAATATCACAAGGTGGAGGGGGTCATCGATCAGGAAAAATTAGAAGTATTGAAGAATTGTGCAGGGGGTTATTGTAGAAAGTTGATGTCTATAATTGAATTGGTGACTGAATTTAAGAAAGCACAAATTAGTGGGGTTTCATTAATGCGGGTGGCAGGTTCTTTAATTTTGTTAATGTTCCCAAATCAAGAAACTAGACATAAGTGCGTGGAATCGGGGATGTTTCTCTCCATGACTGGAGAATGTGATGGAATGGATCCCAGAATGTGTTATACCAAATTGGTGAGTGTGGGTCTCGGCGTGTGGGATACTGATTCACGCCTGGTCCGAAGGGATGCTTCAGAATATTGCAGCTCTGTGGGGGGAACTAGTGCTTGTGTAGGAGACAATGGTGGCACCTGATTCGTTTGAAAGAGCAAGGTTTCTAATTGAAACAAACTGGTTTCTATCAATTTAGGAAACATTTCATATTATGATTAGCGATAAACAATATCGCATCCGTGTGGCTAAGATTGGCGATGTCCTTCTGAGAGAAAAGAGGGAAGATACGAATGGGGATGATGGCTCGAATGAAGAGGAATCAGAAGGGGTAAGCCGGACAACTGAATTTGTAACCGAAACAGTGGTGGTGGGGCAACCAACACCGTTGTTCTTTGTGGAAGGGGCAAGGGAAGATACAATGGTTCCAAATTCATTGAATGAGGCAACCCCGAATAGTTGGAAGATGAATAAACTATGGGAGGATAATCGTATGGTCGATGATCCTGTGGTGGGAACTCATTCCATGCAGAGGGATGATTCGTCTAAGGAACATGATAACTCTTGAGTTACGGACGAGGATGTTAGCGTGGTGGATAGGGAGGTGACTGGACATCAAAGTCTAGACTTTAGTGAATGCGAGAGGAGTGTTGGGAATGTGATCTGTTGTGAGGATGAGGTTGGGCCTCAGTCCCAAGTTAATAGGGCTGGGGTCGCTGTGCTAATTGAGTATAAAGGTCGTCAACGCCGAGTAAGACAGATATCAGAGTTACTGCGTACATCAAGATTGAAAGAGAACACATGGGATAATGCGCCAATAGCGGTAAAGAGAGGGCGGGGCAGACCTCGAAAAAACCCTCCCTCAGAGTCGACGGCTTTGGCGAACGGTTACCTTTCGGATTCAGATTTTTTATAGAGAAAGAGAAGTATTTTAAAGGAAGCGCACGAAACGTTGGAATTGGGAAAATTGTTGTGTACAGAAACGATAGGAAACGAGGAGAACGTTATAAGGGATATTGTTCGGCTCATTGAGGCGAGAGATACACACCACAATTAAAGGAGATATGCGGGGTTCGGGAGCGGCGACGAAGAAAAGAGCGGTCCTTAATTTAATACAGCAATATCGAGGTGAGTGTGCTGTTCTAGTGGAAACAAAGTTGGAAATGATTTCTAAATTTATGGTGAGTAAAATTTGGGTGACAGACAAGTTTGAGTTTGCGTTTGCACCGTCGATCGAAATATCAGGGGGGATTCTTGTTTGCTGGGATATCGACCGGTTCCAGGTGTGCAGGATAGTTGTAGGTGCACGTTTTGTGGCAATAGAAGGCTGCTGGGTACTCGACAATTGGGTTTGTGGTTTGATTGGAATCTATGCATCGTGTGAGGTGGAACAACAGAAGTTGTTATGGCAGGAACTTTCAGATGTCGTGCATGCCCGTGCGATCCCATGTTGCTTGATTGGGGATTTTAATATGATTACGTCTCTATCGGAGAGGCAGGGGTGCATTTCTACGTCTTGAGGTATGGATGCTTTTGTCAATTTTATTTATGCAAATGGTTTATGTGATTTGGATTTATGTGGGCAATCATTCACGTGGTTTTGTCCCGAGAATAGATGTAGTCGTATTGATCGGTGTTTAGTATCGGTGTCATGGTTGGATCATTTTGAGCAATTGAATTTTTCCTCGTTGCCGCGAGGGCTATCGGATCATACGTCATTTTGAGCAATTGGGGTCTATGGCCTTTTCGATTTATTAATGCTTAGGTGGGGGAGGGAAAATATACGAGGGATTTGGAAGCAAAATGGTTGAGGATTTCTATGTTACCGATGAAAGGGGGTATGGTTGAGAAGTTGCGTGCGTTGAAAGTTTTTTTGCGTGGATGGAATAAGTCGGTGTTTGGAAATATTGAACATAGGATTGAACTAGCGACAAATGCAATTGTCGTGATTGATGGGGCTGTAGGTGTGGGTAATGTGTCCGATTCACAAGTGATTAACAAGTGTCAACTTCAGCAATAGTTGTGGAAGCTAACACGCCTAAGTGAGTCGTTATGGCGGCAAAAGTCGAGGGTGCGATGGTTGAGGGAGGGAGATGGTAACACGACTTTTTTCCATAGATCGGCTAAGTTAAGATCGATGCACAATTGTTTGTCTGGCTTGATGGTTAATGGGGTATGGGAAACCAATCTAGACAGGCTTCGAAATGCAGTTTTCAGTGAGTTTCGAAAACATTTCTTGCTACAATCTTGCTTGGGGGCGATGGATATGGTCGTGTGTTTTAACCAATTACCGAAGGGTTGGCGAAAGCTTTAGAAGTAATGGTTGGCGAAAAGGAGGTGTGTTCAGTTATTTGGGGTTGTAAGGGGTCTAAGGTGTTGGGTCCTGACAGTTATGCTTTTGAATTTTACAAGAAGTGCTGGAATTTCTTGAAAGGTGAGGTGATGGATGTGCTGCATCAGTTTTTTGAGACGAGTTCTTTGTCGAAGAGGGTTAATTTTGCTTTTGTGGTTTTGATTCCGATGAAAGAAAACCACGAATGGTGGGAGGTTATCGGCCAGTCTGCTTGCTAAATTCGCTTTATAAAATTTTTGCCAAATGCTTGGCGAAGCGTTTGCAACGTGTTCTGTTCGCTCTAATCAATGATGTCTAATCGGCATTTGTTAAGGGACGTCAGATCGTGGTATTAAGTTGTCCAATGAAGTGATTCATTCTATGCAGCAACAGACTTTCAATGAGGGGGTGATTTTGAAATTAGATTTCGCAAAAGCGTATGACTGTCTCAAGTGGTAGTGCCTTCAGTGTTGGGATTGGGTTTGGTTGGAGGACCTGGATGCGAGTTTGTATTCAAACAACGAGGCTTTCTGTAACACCCGTGTGTTGGGGTCGGGAGTTGAGTGTGTGAGTCAGGTTCGAGTCATTAGACTCAGTTTAATTAAAATAGGCTTGGTTTTATGTAAATAATAGAAAGGAAAAAAAGAGAAAAGATTTAAATCTCATTAATGGCATTTTAGTAAATATCCAAAAACAAGGGAAAATATGAGCTTTTGAAAACAAAAAGTAAAATGGTCTTCTTCTTCCCTATTTCTTTTCAACGTCAAAAACCCCAAAACCCTCCCAAGCACTATTCCATCAAGGCTCTTCATCATTTCTTGTGATTTCAACAAGGTAAACACATTTTTGACTTCCCATCTTTTGATTCCGAACATTCCTATGGGTTTAGATTCTTGAAAACACCATCTTTTTAGTTTCCAAGTTTCAAGCCTTTAAATGAAAAGTATGAATCTTTAATGGTTTCTTGGCTTGTTTTCGATTCATATAGTTAAGTTTTGAGTTAATCTTATCCTAATGCACACTATATCTCGAAATGGTGGGGGTTTTGGTCAAAATCCCGAAATGGGTATTTGTGCATATTTTAAAAGTGTTAGAACTTGTATTAATGAAGTGGTTTTGTGATACGTTGAAGGGCTGGTGATATAGTGTTGTTAGGGAAGTGTTTTGAAGGTCTTTAAAGGTGATTTGGGTGTTGGAAATGGTAGTTTACAGCTGGGTTAGAATGGGATACGAAAATAGGAACTTGGATATTGGCTTGGGGTTGAAATTGTGAGAAATTAATTGATAATTGTAGTTTGGGGTTTGTGACAGTGTCTTGTGATGTTTGGCTGAGCAATGTGTTGTTTTTTATTAACTAGAACCAAGGGAAAACATTGGAGAGGTTTTGGGCACGAATCCGGGGAATTTAGAGACTTGAGCTTGATATTCGGCTTCTGTTTGGGGTTGCAACAATGAGTGGAAATGTTTAACTTTGTTTTGCTTTCGAAACGAGATTCTTGGGGGTTTGGGTGGAGCTTTGAGGGCTCACCTAAACCCAAGTGTAAGTTTACTAATCTTACTGTGGTGGTTATGGGAGATGTGTGTATAATTGTTCTGATTTCATATTTATGGTGAATTGCTTTTACACCCGTTGTTGTGTGGATTCATTGTTGGTCTCAATCCTAACGTGATGGTTGTCATAACTACAGTGATGTGTAGTCCCACCGGTAGTGACTAGTAGAAGAGTACTTTGATGTGTAGTCCCATTGGAAAACTACTAGTCGAAACGGTGATGTGTAGTCCCACCATGTTTTGGTTGTGCTTGTGCAAACCATGTACTTATGTTGTAGTGCCTCTCATTGTGCATTTAAATGTTTTACTTAACCTTTAAGAAATGTGTTTTGAACTGCAATGTTGATGAGTTTTAGAGCTTCGCTCACTAAGCTGTCAAGCTTACGCTCTTTTTTTCCAACATGCAGATCGTTAGAGTTCGCGAGGCAAGTGGGCAAGGGAGGAGCCTTTTAGAGTTCTCAAGTAGCTCATGTATGATTTATGTCTTTGTAATAATGCCTAGACGATGGGGGTACTAGACTAGTTTGGAGTTGGTGTCAAATTCCTTAGTTTGGTTTTATCGATAAGTGAGCATGTTGAATTATTGGTGCTATGTTGGATATGTTTATGCCTTGATGTTGTTGATTGAAAACCATGTCTACATCGTTGCTTAGATGCCTTGTGTTTTAGAGTTTATGACCTTGAGCTATGAATGCTTGTCTGATTGTTTAAAGCATGAGAAACCTTGCCATCTTATGCCTTTGAGTGCTTATTGCCTTGTATGTTTTGGTTAAGCCATGTATGTCTTATGCTAGTATTCCACGTAAATGCCTATCTTGAGATGTATGTCATGTTAGTTCGCTTAAGTAGCCCCGTATGATTCATCTTGCTTGATAAATGTTGTATGTATGTTTCCTTGGGGCTAGGTAAGTCTTATTTTGCATCTAGAGTCGCGTCTTAGTGTCTTTGGCTGCAAATTTGGGTGTTGCAGTGCAGGGCGTATCGGTACGCCCAAGGGCCGTACCGATACGATCCTACACCTTGGGACTCAAATTTGGCCTAGCGTACCGGTACACGGGGGTGTATCGGTACGCTAAGACCTCTCTGGAAATATAAGATTTTGACGAGATTTTGGCGTATCGGTACGGGTCTATGGTGTATCGGTACGGTCTTGTATCGTTGACCGTGAGAAGTTGACCAGTGAGGGTGTATCGATACGGTCAACCAGTGTACCGATACGGTCTCCCTAGCTTGACCTTGGGGTGTTGATTTAGTCAAGGCGTATCGATACCCTCTTCTAGTGTATAGATACGACCTGTTGTATAATCTAAAATGGGCTGTTTTAAGTAGCTTGTGTCGTATGCTTGCTTCATTCGATGCCCTCCGCTGTAGTATGTCACATAGGTTGTATTGGAGCGTTTAGACAAGATAAAAATAAAAAGAAAATTTTTAGGGTTGCTAACCAAAGGGGAGCCTTAACGGGTTTCACTTCAGTTTTCCCCGTGTAGCCTACTCGGACCGGTCAGTCGTCCAGACCAGGACGAGGGGGTTACACTTTCGGTCTTACTTAATGGGTGTCCGACTCGAGAATTTCTGATGTTGCGTGGTTTACAGCAAGGCGACCCAGTTTCGCCATTATTGTTTGTTATTGTGGCTAAGTTGTTGCACCAATTGTTGCGTAGGGCAGAAGGGAGAGGGTATATAAGGGGTGTGCGATTTGTGAAGGACTGCTTTGTGTCATATCTTCAGTTCGCGGACGAAACGATGATATTTTTACAAGGTGAGCCTTGTTTCGCCACGAATTTGAAGAGGGTGTTGACTTGTTTTGAGTATTTTTCTAGACTGAAAATTAACTATGCTAAATCATGTATGTTTGGAGTTGGCGTCGAAGAGGATGTGTTGAGCTCTATGGCGGGGAGTATGGGGTGTAGTCGGGGTACCTTGCCGATGGTGTACCTTGGGCTGCCAATTGGAGTTAATCTTTGTAGCTTAAGAATGTTGGAGCCATTATTGCAACGTTTCCGTAAAAGTTTGGCAAGTTGGAAAAGGGAGTCTCTTTCGTTTGCGGCTCGATTGAATTTGCTTAATTCGGTGCTGTCCACTCTACCGGTTTATTATATGGGCATTTTCGTGGTGCTTAAGGGTATTATCCGAAGAATTGACCGAATACAGAGGATATTCTTATGAGGAGGTTCCGAGGCGCGTTGCAAATTGAGCTGATTGAACTGGCGGGTGGTGTGTCGACCAAAGAAGTTTGGTGGGCTGGGGGTGGCTGATTTACACCAGCGTAATTTTGCTATTTTGGAAAAAAGGAATTGGCATTTTGCGATGGATGGGAAATCTTTGTGGCGATCGATTCTGGTCGCGAAGTATGATGAGGATGTGTTATTTTGGCGGGTACCGACTGTGAGGAGAAGGTATATGTCGACGATTTGGAGACAGATTGTGGAAGTCCAAGATGACGCTTGTGTCAATCGTTTTATGGGGCTGTCGAGTTTTACTTGGCTAGTTGGCAATGAGAGGAAGGTATTATTTTTGCGAGACTACTGGTGCTCTGACAAGCCCCTCTATGTTGTATTTCCTCGACTATTTCGCATTGCTACGGATAAATGGGCATTGGAAAAGGATTATGCCTAGGGGAATTCTCTGGGGCATGAGGGTTGGTGCGAGTACTTCTCGAGACTGTTGCGATCTTTTGAACTGGTCCATCTGCGGGAGTTGCGATGTATAGTAGGGTTGGTGGTTTTATCGGAGGATTTGGACGATAGGCTGGTTTGGAAACATACAACGACGATGAATTTTTTAGTGGTAATGTTGTCTCGGTTGATGGCATCATTTGGGTTAGAGCTTGACTCTGAAATTTCTGGAATTTGGTCGTTACAAATTCCGCCGAGGATACAATGTTTTGTGTGGTTTGTGTTGTTGCGACGTTTGCCTACGTTGTGTTTCTTGAGGGATCGGGGGCTGCGTTTAGATGTCCAAAGCTTCTTGTGTCATTGGTGTGGGGAAGGTGATGAGGATGCGAACCATATTCTAAGGGTCGTTGTTTTTTGCATGGTGGCGTGTTGAGGTGGTACGCCCAACATTGATGGTTGAGTTCGTGTATATGACGTTGGATAGTTTCTTCCAGGGATCACTTCGGCAGTGGTGGTTGGCGGGTTGTGCTGCGGTATTATGGTCCATGTTGCTAGCTCGTAACGACATGATTTTTAATGGTAAGCGGTTGTCCGTGTCCGCGTTATTCTTTTTGATTAAGTTTCGTGCTTTCTATTGGGTGAGAGCTTTGGATTCACAATCAATTTTGGTTGAATCGGTTTGGTGGGAATATATCCGGTGGTGTACAGGGGATGTGTGGCTGAATGTGCCTCGTGCATGTCTTGCATGGACTCCACGTTACCCGACATTGTGAAATTTAATGCCAATGGATCGGCGCGTAGGAAACCTGGTCTCGCGGGGTGTTGTGGAGTGCTATGAAATGATCGAGGCCATGTGTTGGCTTTATTTTCAGGGCCACTGGGATTGTTGGATTCGATCGAGGCTGGATTATACACGATTTGCTATGCGATTGAGTCGTTTCGTACATCTCAGTGGTGTGCTTGGCCTTGTAACATTGAATCAGACTCTTTGGTTGTTGTCTCATGGATTCTTAATGACAAGGGTCGGCCTTGGAGGTATTTCTCGTTATTTAGGTGTCTTGATGAAGCATGTTTGGCGGTGATTTGTGTGTTCCATCATGTTGGTCACGAGGCGAATGGATTAGCCGATACTTTGGCTAAGGGTGGTATGGACCGGCGTGCTTGGCTGCGTGTGGGATTTTAGTCGGGAGGGAGGTGTTTGCTGCGTGGGGATGCGTGGGTTGGAGTTGCCTGGGGCGTGCTGCCACGGACCGATGCGGGTGTTGTTGGATGGTTGGTCGAGAACCATATGGCCTGGCGATGTGGGATCGTGCTGCCTGGGGGCGTAAAGCCTTGGACCGATGGTATGGGCAGATTGGGGTGATGAGGCGTAGTTGGGTGCGGGGCTTATGGTCGTGCGATTATGGTATCATATGTACTGGGTGGTGACTAGTTCTCGTTTTGTCCTCTTTGGGTACTCTTTTCCTCCATTTAGGTATAGGGAGGTTTTTAATGAGGCCCGGGTTGGATGACTTGTATATCATTATTCTAATAAAATCATACTTCATTGAGCAAATTTTTTTTAATAACGACTTTAAATATTCGAATATTTTAAATCATTTTTTCTTGTAAATCGAATATTTAAAGTAGTTATTAAATATTCGATTTGATTTAAAAGAAAAAATGATTTAAAATATTCAAATATTTCGAGTTATTCGAGTTTACAAGTCATATCTTAAGATAGAGGTGTGTGTTCGATCGAGTGGAGTAAATTTTTTTTTGAGTTATTCGAGTTAACGCGTCATATTTTACAACTCAAACTTTATTTGAATTTTTTTGATGCGAGTCGAGTCGAGTTCCTATATAAATTTAATTAAATATTCGAATATTTTAAATCAATTTTTTTCTTTTTAAATCGAATATTTAAAGTAGTTATTAAATATTTGATGTGATTTAAATATGAAAATATTAAATATTCTATTTTAAAAGTATTCAATTTAAAAGAAAAACTGATTTAAAATATTCGAATATTTTGAGTTATTCGAGTTGACACATCATATCTTAAGATAGAGGTGAGCGTTCGATCGAGTCGAGTAAAAAAATTTGAGTTATTCGATTTTACGCGTCATATATTACAATTCAAACTTTATTTGAAATTTTTTCGATTCGAATCAAATTTTCGAGTTCCTATAAAAATTTAATTGTAATTATTTATCATGTTATCATACTTTAGAATTTTGCTTTAAGGACCAAATTGAAAGAAAGCGTAAATAACGAGGGCTAAATTTAGTTAATTATTTCGAATTATGACTAAATTAATTGAATGTATAAATATGAAGGACTAAATGTGTTATTATACCAAATTTTATAACAGCCACTTAACGAGATTTAACGTATAGTTACCATTTTGTTATAAAACATAAAGTTTAATTGTCATTTTGTGATTTTTGAAAGTTTGGTTACCATTTTGTTTTTTACCAAAGTTCAGTGACCGTCTAGAAGATTTTAATTTTAATTTAAATAAAAATAAAATTAATTAACCAATATGTGACAACACGTGTCATCACCCGATTGGATGATTTTAATCTAATTTTTATTTTATTTAATATATTTATTTTCCTCTAATCAGATGGCGACATGTGTCACCATCTCATGGAAGGAAAATATAAAAATAAGGAGTGCTTGACATGGTGTCTAAACCCACAACCTCTTGGGAGAAATCCCCATGCCTTTACCACTGCACCAACCCACTCATTATGAAATGGATTGCACCATTTAATATATATTTTATAATGCAGTAAATGCTAGGGAATAAAGAAATAAAAAAATAGTTGCAAGGGGACTCGAATCTAAATCACTTGGGATGTGTAAAACCATACAAACCACTTAACTGGTTCAAATAATTAATTTAAATATGAACATATTTAAAATACAAATATATTTTAAATATAAAATATGAATATATTTAAAATAGGAAAATTTTTAAAATACGAATATATTTTAAATAAATACGAATATATTTTTAAAATAGGGTCAAATCTTCCCCTGTAGTAATTCGAAATCAGCAATGTTGCCCCTACTTTTTTCTCTCCGTAATTTTGCCCTCAAAGTCAGTCAATTGTAGCAATGTTGTCGTTTGACCGATTTTGACCGTTAAATGCTGACGTGGCATTTAACGGTGCTAACGGGGCAATTTTACCCTCGAAGTCATTCATTCAATTTTGCCCTCGAAGTCATTAATTGCAGCACTTTTACCCTTGGTTTATTTAGTTTTTGAATAAAATTGGATAAATAATTTGGTTTTTTCGAGTTGAACTTTAACAAACAGAATATATGAAAAATCGATTAACAAATTGATGTAAATATCCTTTGAGTCCCTAGTAATATTAAAAATAAGAAAAATGAGAACTCTCACAAAAAATCAAAATATTATTCAATTTTTTTAAAATCTATAAATTTAATAAAAATAAATACGATATTAAAAAAAATATTGAAAATAAACCAACGAGAAGCGTGTTAATTGAAAGGTGAACGCGAACTATTCTATTCGAACGACGTTCGATTGACACACTTAGCGACGATGGGTTGTTAGGAAAAAGTATACGTTTATTTTCAATATTTTTTTGAATATCGTATTTATTTTTATTAAGTTTATAGATTTGAAAAAATGAATAATATTTTGATTTTTTGTGAGAGTTCTCATTTTGTTTATTTTTAAAATTACTAGGGACTCAACGGATATTTACATAAATTTGTTAATCGATTTTTCATATATTCTGTTTGTAAAAGTTCAACTCGAAAAAACCAAATTATTTATCCAAATTTATTCGAAAACTAAATAAACCAAGGGTAAAAGTGCTGCAATTAATGACTTCGAGGGCAAAATTGAATGAATGACTTCAAGGGTAAAATTGTCCCGTCAGCACCGTTAACTGCCACGTCAGCATTTAACGGTCAAAATCGGTCCAAGGGCAACATTGCTACAATTGACTGACTTTGAGGGTAAAATTACGGAGAAAAAAAAGTTGGGGCAACATTGCTGATTTCGGATTACTACAAGGACAAATTTGACCCTTTAGCCTTAAATATATTAAATAAAATAAAATAAAAATTAGATTAAAATCATCCAATCGGGTGATGACACGTGTCGTCACTTGATTGGTTAATTAATCTTATTATTTATTTAAATTAAAATTAGGACTAAATTGGTATAATAAAGAACTAACAAGGACCAAATGTGTAATTATAAAATTTTTACTTAACGACCACGTCACCTTTCCTTTAGATTTTAAGGTCGGTGGTCAAAATAGGTCTATTTAAATAGTTGGGTGGTCGAATTTTAAATTTTTTTCAGTTGGGTGGTAAAAATGGGTCGCGAGCAGTTGGGTGGTCACTAAAGTAGTTTTCCCTAAATATTCTTATTTTCTATTGAAAATAAGGCTTATTTTATCTTTTTTTTCTCATTAGATTTTTATTATTATTTAACAATTTAATTGTTTCTTATTCCTTATTGTTTGTTGATATGATTGTATAAAAACTTTAAGAATATGTCCTCAAAGAGCATAGTTAGAACCTTTTTGTTCAATAAAATTTTGGGTAATGTAACACCCTTAGCCCGACCTAGGCGTCCGACTCGAACTAAGAAGATTACACGGGGAAAACCAAAGTTAACTCGTGAAAGTCAACCTTAATTAACAACCTTTTTTTTCTTTTTAACTTTCCTAGATGCACATTCTTAACCTATGCGAATAGAAAAACACTTTAGCGGAAGCGACACAGCGAACAAAGCTCATTTAGGGGTTCAATTGCATACGATCGTCTTTTAGGGACTGATATGTAAATTTCCAAAATTTTAATGACTGATCTAGTTTTAAGGTTACCAATCCAAAATTAATCATACAACAAGTCCACATGTCAAAATTCATCTTAAACGGGTCACCTGAACTCATTTAATTAAGCATTCAAGATCAAGGGACCAAAATGTAAGAAACATAAATCTGAAACAATTCAAATTCATCTTCAACGGTCGGGTGTTTCGAAATACTAGGCCTCGTATCGGAATGATCGTTTTGAAACCAGGTTGACCAATTCGATACTCGGGTGTGATCCGAAATCTGTATCGAAACACCCCTTTCCAGCAGCAAATCGTTCCGGAACGTTCGTACTCGTTCTGAAACCTTATGACCATTACAAGCCACTGTTCCGAAAGAGGTAAGGGCGTTCCGATATGCCTTGCCCTGCAACAGCAGATTTTGTTGGTTTAACACTTCTTTCCACACCCGAGAACATTCCAATTCAAGCCACCTCGCACATGCAACATGAATAAACATCAAATATAATCATTACGAAGCATAAGCTATAACATGGCATCATTCATGCAAGCATTGGAACTATAAGCATGCTCCCCAGTCCTCCAAAGCCATACAAAGCTAAATTCAACATTCAAACAAAAATCAATCCTCAAAGGCCATTTACAAACCAAAGTTAAACAACTAAACATGCCCAAGGTAATTAACAACATCTTCAAACAACCGAGTGTAGAAATCTCACCCATTGCCTCTTATTACACCAAAGTAAAACCACATACTTTGTTAGACAAAAGTTCTTGGATTCCCCTTGCTTACTTGCTGCCTCAAAAGCATAAGTCTCTACATTGATGAAACAAATGAGCGTAAGCACAAAGCTTAATGAGGTTCGCTAAAACAACATTCATCAATGCATTACACACAACCGACAAAACATCATTTATCAACATATGCCTTACTTAAAACATGCCCTCTCATGACATCAATGCACTTTTTAAACACATGCTCATATGCATCACTTAAAAACAACAAATAAACATTTGCTCATGCTTTACCAAGCATCACATGCATTCTAGCATAAATCACAAGCATCTCATGCTCAAACCATTAGTCAACAACATTATATTGGATTACAAGTGATCAATTCTCAAACCATACCAAAACCAACTCAAAGACACAATCGAATACGTGGATTACAAGCGTTGTCCCAAACGCTTCATACATACTGCCGGACTACACAAGGTCGAGATCAATGGCACATTTACAACCCCTCAACACCCGTGATGGAGATTAATGGCACAATCACAACCCCTCAACATCACTCATCGATAGTTGTATAATTCCACTAACGAGAGTAAGGGACACAAACAACAAGATTCACACACGAAATTAAACCATTCACCGTTGTGATCTTAGCCTCAATCGTTAGAGTACTTGGATGGAGATTACGACACAATCACAACCCCTCGATATCCAAGGCGACTTTATTCACGGTGCACCCAATCCTATAGTCGACTAACTATATTCGATTACAAGAACCAAAAGCCACTTTCACCACATGCCAATATAATCTTTCAACATCAATAATCCATTGTTTTACAAGAATAAATATAATGCCAATACCACAAGCATAACCATGCTTAGCACCATATGCATTTATCATATAAAACCAAGGATCACTAACCTAGTGTATCCTTAACACAATGGAATTAGAAATCCAGCATTAACCATGCTCAAAACATGGTTGAAAACAACAATCAAAACTACTTTTAACTCAAGTGCATTTTCATCAAAACCTAGCACATTTCTGAGAGAGACTTTCGAATCACTTACTCTTGAGCTTAGCTAAGTGTTTTAAACTTACACTAAGCTCCCAAGACCACGCTCGAAGCATTACAAAGCTGTAAAATCCATTTCCACTCACCGATACGCGAAGCCTCGCTCGACGACACGAATATTACTCTTCCGAAGCCCCCAACAACGCCTCGTTCGCTCCCGAATCAAGATCCCCTGATTTCACATCATCAAAACAGAGATCTAAATGCACTAAAATGCATTCCAACACCAGCAACTAATCACAAACTCGTTGCTCACCCAAACTACACCAAATTACCCAACTGAAACAACCGAAAACTCAATCGTTTGCTTCCTAAACCAAGCCCAGCCAACATACATCACTTCCAATCAATTATAAACATCAAAACATATTAACCAACTTAAAACTCAATTAAAATCTATCCAAAATAGATCTTAGCAAAACAAATCCGAAAATCAAAATTTCAACCATATTTTTACAAGATTTTGATCTTAAATCAAAACTATAATGAAAACTCAACCAAAAAAGAAATTAGAAGCCAAAGATCTTGGGAATTTCAATAAAGAACTTTGATTAGAGGTTGAGAACGGGATTTACCTCCAATCCTTGCTCCCCTCAATGAATGACAAGTTTTCCTTAGCAAAATCTTGAAGAACTTGAAAGGATTTCTTAAAAATTGTTTAAGAGATATTAAAAGAGTGTTTGGGAGAAACGAATTCTGGAGAGAAATGAATGATAATAGTGTTTGTCTAAAAATGAGGAGAAAATGGTAGTTACGTGATGAAATCTCACATTAACCACCTTATTAATTAATTAAATAAAAACCAATTAAAGCTATTTAATTAAAAGCCATTTTAAACACATGTCATATTAAGGAAAGGCTAAATTGCCATAAAGCCCCCTATAGATTCTAAGAATTTGGCTTCTTCTTTAAAAATCACTTTTTCCACAGTTTTGAAAATTTGCAATTTTGTTACTACTCAAAATGTCCCACTTCTGAAACTCTTTTTGTAAAATTGATTTGACCAACCTTTTAAGCATATTTTTAGAGGATTTTAGCAATTTTTACTACATTTTTATCCGTTCTCGATCCTTGATTTCCTTAAATCACCTTACGCAATTTGAACCGTTCTCGACTGGTCCAGTCCGATGCCTAAAACATCTAGGCCCAAAACAAGGGTTTTACAACTCTCCCCCACTTAGGAAATTTCATCCTTGAAATTTTACCTAAAGGAAAAAGGTGCAAAAAATGCTTCAGCATGTCGGCCTTGCTTTCCCATGTGGCCTCCTCAATTCTTCGGTGTCGCCACAAAACCTTCACAAGCTCTATCGTCTTGCCACGATGAACTTTACTCCTCACATCCACAACCCTCACTGGTTCCTCATCATATGACAGATCTGGATTCAACTCTATCTCCTCAATATGCATCACATGTGTAGGATCCGATCTATACCTCCGCAACATAGAGATATAGAACACATCATGTATCTTTTCCAACTCCGAAGGCAATCTCAATCGATATGCCACAGGACCGATACGCTCCACAACCTCGTAAGGTCCAATGAACCTTGGGCTAAGCTTACCCTTATGCCCAAATCTCATCACCTTCTTCCAAGGTGATACTTTCAAAAACACACGTTCGCCAACCGCGAACTCAATCTCTTTACGCTTCAAGTCAGCGTAAGACTTTTGCCTATCCGATGCTGCCTTCAAACGCTCACAGATGAGCTTCACCTTCTCGGTGGTTCCCTTTAACATAGCTGACATTGAAATCAACGTTTTCCCAGCTTCTGCCTAGTAGAGAGGGGTTCTACATCTTCTCTCATACAAAGCCTCGTATAGAGCCATTTGAATATTTGCCTGGTAACTATTATTATACGCAAACTCAACCAACGACAAGTGCTTCTCCCATGAACCTTGGAAATCTATCACGCAGCATCTCAACATGTCCTCAAGCACTTGGATCACCCGTTCCGATTGTCCATCCATCTGAGGATGATATGAAGTACTGAAATTCAACCGTGTACCCAAGGCTTGATGCAAACATTCCCAAAATTGCGCTGTAAACCTCAGATCCCTATCCGACACTATAGACTTTGGCACACCGTGCAACCGCACAATCTCAACAATGTACAACTCAGCCAGCTTATCCAAGGTATACATAGTATGCACAGGCAGAAAATGTGCACACTTCATAGGGCGATCAATAATCACCCAAACCGAATTCTTCTTTGAAGGTGACAACGGAAACCCAGACATAAAATCCATGATAATTCTTTCCCACTTCCATTCTAGGATCCTCAAAGGCTGCAACAACCCAGAAGGAACCTGATATTCATCCTTCACTCGTTAACACACCATGCACTTACTAACGAATTCAACCACGTCCTTTTTCAACCCCACCCAGTAGTACTCATGTTTCAAAGCACGATACATCTTTGTACTACCTGGATGCATAACAAAAAGACTACTATGAGCTTCTGTCAGAATAGTGCGTCTCAACTCAACATCACCTGGCACCAATATTCGACTTCCAAAGCACAAAACACCATCATCATTTAAACCGAAATCCGAAGGTCTACCATTCGCAATGTCATGAACATGCGAAACAAGAGAATCAAGCAACTACTTATCTTTGATCAACTGAATCAGGGATGGTTTCACTTGCAATTTTGCAATAAGACCACCATCACGCGATATGCTCAAGCGAGCAAACATCACCCTTAACTCCACATCCACTTTCCTGCTCAAAGCATCGGCTACAACATTATCCTAGCCCGGGTGGTACTCAATCGTCAGATCATAATCCTTAAGCAACTCCACCCAACGACGTTGCCTAAGATTCAACTCCCTCTTAGACATGAGATACTTCAAACTCTTATGATCCGTGAACACAACACACTTCTCACCATACAGGTAATGCCTCCAGATCTTCAAGGCAAACACCACAGCCGCAAGCTCAAGATCATGAGTAGGGTAGTTACGCTCATGCACCTTCAACTGCCTAGATGCATAAGCTACTACCTTACCTTCCTTCATCAACACGCAACCCAAACCAACAATAGATGCATCACTATAAACCACAAACTCCTTGTCAGACTCGGGTTGAATCAGAACAGGAGCTTGCATCAAAGCTTCCTTCAGCTTCTCAAAAGCTTGCTGCCTCGCCTTCGTCCACTCGAAGCGAACATTCTTCTACAACAACTTGGTCAAAGCTACAGCTATCTTCGAGAAACCCTTGACAAGCCCACGATAATACCCAACTAGACCAAGGAAACTTCGTACCTCAGTTACTGACTTATGCACCTTCCAACTCATCACAACCTCAACTTTGTGCGGATCAATGCGAATACCCTCATCTGACACAATATGTCCAAAGAAGACCACCTCTTCGAGCCAAAACTCACACTTACTTAGCTTGGCATACAACTGATTTTCCAACAATGCTTGCAAAACGATTATCAAGTGCCTATCATGATCCTCCTCGGTACGAGAGTACACAAGGATATCATCGATGAACACCACCACAAACTGATCCAAGAATTCATGGAATACACGATTCAATATGTCCATGAAAGCAACATGTGCATTGGTCAAACCAAACGACATCACTAAGAACTCATAATGCATGTACCTTGTCCTAAAAGCTGTCTTAGGTACGTCCACATCCTCCACCTTCAACTGATAATATCCTGACCTCAAGTCTATCTTAGAAAACACTGAGGCTCCCTGGAACTGATCAAAGAGATCATCAATTCTAGGCATGGGATACTTGTTCTTGATCGTCAACTTTTTCAGTTTCCGATAATCTATGCACATCCACATTGTCACATCTTTCTTCTTTACAAACAAGACCGGTGCACCCCAAGGTGACACACTCGGCCGAATGAACCCTCGGTCCAACAACTCCTATAGTTGCGTTTTCAACTCTTTTAGCTCTTTAGGTTCCATGCGATAAGGAGCAATGGACACCGGAGTCGTATTCTCGTACAACTCGATACCAAACTCAACTTCCCTGTTTGGTGGCAACTCATGCAATTCTTCCGAAAAGACACCCAGAAAATCGTGAACGATTCGAATATCCTACACACGCACATCCTTGGTGCCAGGATTCATCACATAGGCAAGATAAGCCTCACAACCCAACCTCATCATACAATTTGCTTCCAAAATCGAAATCATATTCGACAAGAATTTCACATTCTCGCCTACTACCACTACTTCATAATCACCGGCCAGCTTTAAGGTGACCTATTTGACATCAAAGTCAACCACCGCTCTATGCTCCGTCAACCAATCCATGCCAAGAATTACATCGAAACCGTAGAAGAGTAACTCCATGAAATCCACATGAAATACATGGCCTTGCACAGATAAAAGGGCATCTCATATACAACTTCCTAGTGACTACAGTCTCGCCAAAAGAACTAGTCACTTGCATTCCTACTTCAAGCAACTCAACATGTATATCAAGAAAATGTGCATGCTCACTCAAGATATAAGAATGCGTAGATCTAGAATCAATCAAAGCCAACAATGATCAAGACTAAAGAGCAAAGGTACCTGCGATAACATCGGTATCATTGCGCTCCTCGCGCTGAGCATAAGCCCTGGCAGGACCGCCTCCCTCAGGCCGAACTGCCACCACATGGGCAACACCTCTCTGACCCTCGTCTCTCCTCTAGAAGTTCCCTCAGCCGCGCCCACGGCCTCTCAGAGGTGCAGCCACAGTAGGTGCACGTCCCTGGCCTCCACCAGCCAACAAAGGACACTCCCGTCTCATGTGATCCGCTGAGCCACAATTCCAACATGAATTCCCTGTCACCACAATAGGAGCATGAACCTCTCTAGCTGCTAGAGGACAATATCACCTTAGATGGTCCCTCGATCCACATGTCCAGCACGTTTGCTGCTCAGAACTCACTCGGCCTCTCTGGACCTGACCGCCTCGACCCAGAGCACCTCGCCTCCCCTCAGGCTGATGTCTCCTATCTCGACCTCTTTTGTTTCGTCCACCCCCGGAACTATACTCAGCCGCTCTCTTCCCAAAGCAAGAACCAACACCTCAAGACGACAAACCCAAATTTTGTTCAATGTCTTTGGCTTGACATACAAGCACATAGAAGACAGTATAGTACGCATCCAACATATACGTCTTGACTTCTTGTACTACATCGTACCGGAAGCGATCGCATCAGTGCCTCTCACTAGGTATCAGCTCAGGGGCATACTGGCTCAGGCGTACGAACTGGACCTCGTACTCAGCCACAAAAAGATTGCCCTGAACTAGCGACATAAACTCACGTTTCTTCTCGTCCAAGTATCTCACCCCCAGGTACTTCCTCTTGAAGGCACCTCTGAAATACTCCAAATCTAACTCGTTGGGTTCCAATCCAGTAGTGGTAGTCGTCCACCAGCTATAGGCATCGCCTTGCAACAAAGAAACTGTGCACCCCAGCTTGCGCACGTCGTTGCACCCCATTTGATCCATGATACGGATCATACTTGCTAACCAGGCTTTAGACGCCTCAGGAGACATTCCAAAGAACTCCACAACTCCTAGGCTCCTCAACCTCTCCAATGGTAAGCCCGCCTACCCAGCTGCAAGGGCCTGTAGATGCACTTCGGCAACAGTAGCTTAAAACGCCCCGGTGATCGCCTGAACCAATGGCGTTAGATCACCCAAACCCGAACCGGCAGGTCCTTGCTGGTTCTTCTCCCCACCTTCAGGTGGTGGCGGAGTAGGTAGATTCCCACCATGAGGGACATCAGCCCTTTGCTCACCCTAGTCGCCCTGAGGCACTATTGTATTCGACCTCAACTCTCTCATCGGACCCATAATGCTATTTAAAACAAGGCATAACAACAAAAACAAATCAAACCATTTATGCCAACCTCAAGCAAGGACCCAAGTTCACGAAAACATTTAATTAGTGTAATAAGGCAACGGGCACCCCGATTTCCCTCAAACATAACATAACATACAATGACACATCATGCTCAACATGCTTTCCATCATTCAAAAACAACACATAACAACATCTCATCATCATGCAATCATATACCTTTCACATGCAATTCACATCAATCAAGTATAGCATAAGCTTCAAAATTCAACCAATTGGATCCTTTTTAAACAACATACGTCAATACATATCAATTTCACAAACCAACATCCCCAATTCTTTTGTAACCTGGCTCCGATACCAACAAATGTAACCCCCTTAGCCCAGCCTAGACGTCTGACCCGAACTAAGAAGATTACACGAGGAAAACCAAAGTCACCTCGTGAAAGTTAACCTTTATTAACGACCTTTTTTTTTCTTTTTAACTTTTCTAGATGCACATTATTAACCTATGTGAATAGCAAAACACTTTAGCGAAAGCGACACAGCGAACCGAGCTTATTTAGGGGTTTAATTGCATACGATCGTCTTTTAGGGACTAATATGTTAATTTCTAGAATTTTAAAGATTGATCTAGTTTTAAGGTTACCAATCCAAAATTCATCATACAACAAGTCCACATGTCAAAATTCATCTTAAACGGATCATCTGAACTCATTTAATTAAGCATTCAAGAACCATGGACCAAAATGTAAGAAACAGAAATCTGAAACAATTCAAATTCATGTTCAACGGTCGGGTGTTTCGAAACACTAGGCCCCATATCGGAACGGTCGTTTTGAAACCACGTTATTCGATTCGATACTCGGGTGTGTTCCAAAACCCGTATCGAAACACCCGTTTCCAGTAGCAAATCGTTCTGGAACGTTCCTACCCACTCTGAAACCTTATGACCATTCCAGGCCACTGCTCTAAAACAGGTAAGGGCGTTCCGATACGCCGTGCCCTGCAATAGTAGATTTTACTGGTTTAACACATCTTTCCACACTCGAGAACATTTCAATTCAAGCCACATCGCACATGCAACATGAATAAGCAACAAAGATCATCATTACGAAGCATAAGCTATAACATGGCATCATTCATGCAAGCATTGGAACTATAGGCATGCTCCCTAGTCCTACAAAGCCATACAAAGCTAAATTCAACATTCAAACAAAAATCAATCCTCAAAGGCCATTTACAAACCAAAGTTAAACAACTAATCATTCTCAAGGTAATTAACAAAATCTTCAAACATCCGAGAGTAGAAATCGCACTCATTGCCCCTTATTACACCAAAGTAAACCCACATACTTTGTTAGACAAAAGTGCTTGGATTCCCCTTGCTTACTTGCTGCCTCAAAATCCTAATTCTTTGCATTGATGAAAGAAATGAGCGTAAGCACAAAGCTTAGTGAGGTTCGCTAAAACAACATTCATCAATGCATTACACACAACTGGTAAACACCATTTATCAACATATGCCTTACTTAAAACATGCCCTCTCATGGCATCAATGCACTTTTTAAACACATGCTCATATGCATCACTTAAAAACAACAAATAAACTTTTTGCTTATGCTTTAGCAAGCATCACATGCATTATAGCATAAATCACAAGCATCTCATTCTTAAACCATTAGTCAACAACATTATATTGGCTTACAAGTGATCAATTCTCAAACCATACCAAAACCAACTCAAAGACACAATCGAATATGCAGATTACAAGCGTTGTCCCACACGCTTCATACATACTGCCGGACTACACAAGGTGGAGATCAATGGCACAATCACAACCCCTCAACACCCGTGATAGAGATTAATGGCACAATCACAACCCCTCAACATCACTCATCGATAGTTGTATAATTCCACTAACAAGAGTAAGAGACACAAACCAGAAGATTCACACATAGAATTACACCATTCACTGTTGTGATCTTAGCCTCAATCGTTAGGGTACTTGGATGGAGATTACGACACAATCACAACCCCTCGATATCCATGGCGACTGTATTCATGGTACACCCAATCCTATAGTCGGCTGACTATATCCGATTACAAGAACCGAAAGCCACTTTCATCACTTGTCAATATAATCTTTCAACATTAATAATCCATTATTTTACAAGAATTAATACAATGTCATTACCACAAGTATAACCATGCTTAACACCATATGCATTTATCGTATAAAACCAAGGATCACTAACCTAGTGTATCCTTAACACAATGGCATTAGAAATCCAGCATTAACCATGCTTGAAACATGCTTTAAAACAACAATCAAAACTACATTTAACTCAAGTGCATTTTCAACAAAACATAGCACATTTCCGAGAGAGACTTTCGAATCAATTAATCTTGAGCTTAGCTAAGTGTTTCAAACTTACACTAAGCTCCCAAGACCACGCTCGAAGCGTTACAAATCTGTAAAATCCATTTCCACTCACCGATACGCGAAGCCTCGCTCGCCGACACGGAAATTACTCTTCCAGAGCCTTCACCAACTCCTTCTTCGCTCCCGAATCATGATCACATACTTTCACAAACTACACCAGCAACTAATAACGAACTCGTTGCTCACACAAACTACACCAAATTACCCAACCGAAACAACTGAAAACACAATCGTTTGCTTCCTAAACCAAGCCCAGCCAACATACATCACTTTCAATCAATTATAAACATCAAAACACATCTAACGAACAACTTAACCCATCCTTATACCTCCAGCAAGCAAGATTCCACCATTTCACCTCAAAACTCACTTAAGGTAACAAGATACCCAAGGATCTCAAGGACTTCGGGATCTATGTTATCAAAACTTCATTTCAACATATTAACTACCTTAAAACATAATTAAAATCAATCCAAAACAAAGCTTAGCAAACAAATCCGAAAATCAAGATTTCAACCATATTTTTACAAGATTTTGATCTCAAATCAAAACTACAATGAAAACTCAACCATAAACAGTAATTAGAAGCCAAAGATCTTGGGAATTTCAACAAAGAACTTTGATTAGAGGTTGAGAACGGGATTTACCTCCAATCCTTGCTTCCCTCAATGAATGACAAGTTTTCCTTAGCAAAATCTTGAAGAACTTGAAAGGATTTCTTAAAAATTGTTTAAGAGATATTAAGAGAGTGTTTGGGTGAAAAGAATTCTGGAGACAAATGAATGAAAATAGTGTTTGGCTGAAAATGAGGAGAATATGGTAGTTACGTGATGGAATCTCACATTAACCACCTTATTAATTAAAAATAAAAACCAATTGAAGCTATTTAATTAAAAGCCATTTTAAACACATGTCATATTAAAGAAAGGCTAAATTTCCATAAAGCCCCCTATAAATTGTAAAAATTTGGCTTCTTCTTTGAAAATCACATTTTCCAAAGTTTTGAAACTTTATAATTTGGTCACTACTCAAAATGTCCTACTTCCGAAACACTTTTTGTAAAATTGATTTGACCAACCTCTTACACATATTTTTAGAGGATTTTATCAATTTGTACCACATTTTTATCCTATCCCGATCCTTAATTTCATTAAATCACCTTACGCGATTCGAACCGTTCTCGACCTGTCCAGTCTGATGCCTAAAACATCTAGGCCCAAAACCAGTGCGTTACATATGTCATGTACCACTGAACTATAGAGGGTGACATGTTTTTAGCACCAGCCTTTCTATTGGTCCAAACTTACCATCAAACTTTATTTTTCGACTCTTTTATACCACCCTACCATTAAATCGTTTACTCTATGATGGCATGGATGCTACACCAAAACAACGTCGTTTTGATGCCGCTATTTTGTACTAAATGGGCCAAAACGACACCTTTTTCCTGGAGGAAAATATGTGAAGTTGTGCACTCAATAGGATTTGAACCTGGGACCTTAAGCATTAAAGTTAACCACTAAACCACTAAGCCAACCTAATATCTTTGATTTATTCCTAACCACGAAACCCTAAAACCCTAAACCCATTAGCAACCAAAATAGATGGATTTGGGGTTTAAGCTTTAAGATTTGGGTGAATTTTCGAGTCGTTTCGTAAATTTTGGAAATCTTATATTTTTTAAATCAGTTTTTTTAGTTTTTATAATAATATATTATTTTTTATATATTTTAATATTATTTGTTTATGAATAAAATTTTAGGGTTTAAAGTTTATATTTTATGGTTAGTGTTTATGCGTTCAAGGATTAGAGTTTTTTTGAATTTTGGATTTCTTAAACAAATTTTGTTTTAAAAATTAGTCTTTTAGTTTTTATAATAATATATTTATCTATTTAATATTATTTATAATATAAAAATATTTATATATTTTCATTTTATTTATTATTTATGTATTAATATATTTATACCAATATTTGAATATTTTTATATTAGAAATAATATATTTATATTATTTAGATAAAGTAATATTATTTATATGACAAACTATAGTTTGGAATATATATTATTTGTGGTAGAAATAATTCAAAGATATTAGGCTGGCTTGGTGGTTAGGAGGTTGTCTTTGATGCTTAAGGTCTTAGGTTTAAATCCCATTGAGTGCACAATTTCACATATTTTTCTCTAGCAAAACGACGTCGTTTTGGTGTAGCGTCCATGTCATCACGGAGTTAACGCATTAACGGCAAGGTGGTATAAACGAGTCGAAAAATGAAGTTTGGTGGTATGTTTGGACCAATTGAAAGGTTGGTGGTAAAAACAGGTCACCCCTATTGTTCGGTGGTAAGTGACATAGTTTACCCTAAAATTTTCTTCAAATAAAAAAACACACTTAATCACACTTTACCCCCAATAGTTAAAAAGGCTAAAGGGTCAATATTGCCCCTGTAGTAATCCCAAATCAGCAATGTTGCCCCTACTTTTTTCCCGTAATTTTGCCATTAAACATAAGAAACGTTAGCAATGTCACCCTTTGACCGTCATTGACTAACGATGTCGTTAATTTTTGTGAAGTTGGATGCCAGCGCACACGTTAGTCCCACGTGGCATCCACGTGGCTGCTGACATGTATTAAAAAAATTAAAAATAAAACACGTGATACAAAATAAAAAATAATTAGGGCTGAAAAGGGGTTTACCTCTTCATTCTTTGGCGCGCTCCTTTAAAAAATTAGGGTTAATATTTTGAAAAAATAAAAATTGGGGGAGAATGTTCTGAAGTGGTAAGGATTAACAAAAATCAGTAAGTTTTCTTAAGCGTTAACGATGGTTTCGGGTTGAAAACCCCCAAAAAAATTTGTTTCCCAAAAAGTTAGAAGGGATTCTTGTTTTAGGGTTGAAATTAGGGTTAATTTTGTTTGTTGCAGTTTTGAGCTGTAGTTTTGAGGATTTTGCTCCGAAAAGAGAAAAGTGAAAGGTATACTAAACCAAATTTTGTTTTTTTTGTTGATTTTTAATACTCGAGAATCTACTTTGGTCCCTCTTTTCAGTGAACATGACCCCATTATGTATTGGGTGTTTGCTTTTTAACTGAAACATGTTGAATATTGTGTTTTATATAGAATATGCCTTTTAATGGTGGCTTTGATTTGTTTTTATTTACTTTTGTACTAAAATATTCTGTTTTATATAGAAATCTGTGAACAAACAAATTTTATGATAATGTATAAATTGAGTCAGAAGCAATTTGCATGTATACAAACACATTATATCTGTCAAATTGATTTGTTTTTGTTACTTTTGTATTAAAATATTACTTAATTATCTGTGAAAATTTTTACTGTTGATATATGCTATGTTATTGATGCAGGATGGCCAAAACATCTAATGACTTTGTGTTACAATATTACCATGGTGGTAAATTTTTTAACATCACCTAAGTTTGCATATATTGGTGGGAGTTGTGAGAAATTACAGATTGATCCAGATACGTTGTGTTATTGGGACATAATTCATAATGCAAAGGATTTTGGGTATGAGGATGATCCATGGGTTTATTATAGGGTGCCAGGGGTAGAATTCAAGATTGATGCATTAGTGCTGGTACATGATGACAACATTGTTAGCCAATGTTTAGAGTATTTAAATATCATGGGCATTGTCGACCTTTATGTAGACCAGAAAAACAATTATGAGGCAGCAGAAAAAAGAACTAAAGTAGGTGAAGACATTGAAAATATTAATGAGTTGGTTGTGGATGACTTAGGAGCTGAAGATACTGGAGGAGCTGATGTTGCTGGAGAAGCCGAATATACTAGAGGAGGACTGTAACCCCCTTGTCCCAATTCGGATGCCTGACCGGTCCGAGCGGGTACACGGGGATAACCGAGGTGAAACCTGTTAAGGCTCCACTTCAGTTAACAACTCGGGAAAAACTTTTCATTTATTATTATCTTGTCTAGATGCATTAATATGTCATATGTGAAACGACAACAGCGGAAGCAACAAACGAGGTGAACGAACAAACATCCAATAAAAAACAGCCCATTTTAGCTTAAATTGTAGGCCGTATCGATACACCCAAAGAGCGTATTGATACACCTTGACCAGGTCAACTGGCCAAAATCAACTCGAGGAGACCGTATCAAAACGCTGGTTGACCGTATCGATACGCCTTCATCGGTCGAAACATGCTCCCTACACAAACAACAACATAAATCAAAAGCTCAAATCCCATTGCATGTCCATTACATCCATAGCTTAAAATCCATACTTGATAAATTCAAAAGCCCAACTAGCACACTTGAAGGCCCTCTCCTTGCACAAGCAACCCACAGACTAAGGATCTGCATTGTCGAACAAAAGAGAGTGTAAGCATAAAGCTTAGTGAGGGTAAGCTCATAAAACAAACTTCGACAATGCAAGGTCCAAGCACGAACTACACAGTCAAGGTAGAATGCATGAGTTCATACCTTCGAACCACATGAGTCAAATGTGAATGATGCATAAACACAATTTCAACTATCATGCCATGCTCAACAAATCCATAATTACAACATGTGGAACACATATATCAATGTATTAGCAAACACATTCCACAATCCGTAATGGTACCTAGCTATGACCCGAATACGCAGATAACCGTTGGAACTCACATCTAATAACACAACCATTACCTTACGGTGGGATTACACTCATCACTGTTTCACGCGGAGGGGATTCCACTAATCCTTACGCCCCGTCAATGAGATTCCACTCATCACTGACTAACATATATATAAGAAGATTTTCGGGCAAACCCGTACTCCATCTTGATGACTACCATCACCAAGACCACGTGCTCATTTAGACTCTCGTGTGCACACTAAACATCCTAATGATCGATCATTGTACCCAAGCATACTAGTGCCAATACTAACACATTTCACAACCTTTCACAACACAATTTCTTACCAAATTTCCGTGCCTAGCAAGTACTCACCATGATTACCATCATGCACAACCACATTCCATAACTACATGCATATAACAATGCATCAAATATCATACCTCATCACACATGTATAACGCAATATACATAACCACATTAATCACAATTAAAACATGAGGCATACACAACATTTAAAGTCCAACCAAAGTCTCTAACTAAAGCTTGGGATTAGACTACCGATCTAATCCCAACTCTAGGTGGGTTTACCAAGCCCAACCTAGGTCCACATGCTTGAACCAACCTTTGAAAATCAATTTAAAACGTAGAACCACTCACCGACTATTCCAAGCTTAACCACTCTAGCCGATCAAGCTCCCAACGGTTCTAGATTCGTTCCCGAGGCTTCACCAACACAATTCCTTGCTTCTAATCATCCCAACACAAACAAAATAACCACAATTCAGTCCACAAATCACTGTAACAACTCGAAACACAATTCAAGCAAGTATCATATGATTTCAAGCTAAAGACAACCCCAAAATGCCATTTTCGAGCAGCCCTTAAGCACAACCTAAAACCATTGATTCTGTAACACTGCAATTTTGGGCTTAGAAGTTTAGGGTTTGGTCGGACCGATCTGAGAAACGGTTCGAATATAAAAGAAGGTTTTAGGGAAAGCCTAGTTCAGGATGCTTTAAAAATATGGAAAAATATCTAAAAATCCTCTTTTAATATATAGGAGAGTGGTGAAATCAATTTTGCAAAATAAGGTTTGGAAATACTACATTTCAGTGTAGTGACTAAAATGCGATTTTTGAAAAGTTTAGTGGTGACTGTTTTGTAAGGATTGAAACTTTGAATCTTTAAAGAGCTAATTTACCTAAAAATGATTTCTCCAGATTTTTCCTTTAATTTGGGTGAATTAATTAATGTTTTAATTAATTAAAAGAAAAGGGAAACTACTTTTTGGAATTTCATAACTACCTTTTCCTAAATTTCTCTATTCCTTTTTCTCTCAAAATTTCATCATCCAAACACTTTTTCTCCAGCAACTTTGGCACTGATCTTCACTTCAATTGATGAGATTTCTATCATCAATTACTTCCTAATCAATCTTGCATTAAATACTTTTGATTTCCTCATTGAATTTTCAAGGAAATTGGCTCAAATCAAGGAGTAATCACCATTTAGAGGTAAGATTGTTCTTCTCCTCTAAATACTCAGTTCTTTACTGAAATTCTCAAGTTTTCAATCCTTAATCTAAGTTTTGTAAATGGTTTTAATGTTAGAAACTTGATTTTGGCTTAAAACTCAAGATTTGGAAGAAATCTTGAAGAATTTCGTTGTGATTGCTTGGGCTCTGTTTTGAGATGATTCTTAAATGTATATTGGATGTCTAATGATGTGGAAATGAGGTTTTATCAATGCAATTGTTCAGTGCGTAAAAGTTCTATTATTTACACCCTATTTGACCCATATTTCTGCTGCATTCAAGCATTAAGGTTAGTTTACAACAAAACATCACAAATATATTAAAAGGCACAGTTTCTACTAAGAATGGCTGTTTTTGCAGGTTGCTGCCATAGCAGACGGAAAGGGCAAGCGCTGGGCAGTGAAGCAAAAGAGCTGAACTGGATAAGCAGTCAAAGAGGACGATGCTACCATGGTTGCCGCTGTGACAGCAGAGGACGACAACAGTTTTGAGGAGAAGAAGCAAAGTAGACCTCGACAGATAGAGAAAATTCAGCCCGTCTGTCGTGTGAAAACGCTATATTTTTCCAAGCCCCAGATCAAAAGGAATGTAAAGCCCAAAGTTCAAGGAGAGAAAATCCCAAGCAAGGAAGATGACGGCTAGAAAGTAGATTCCTTGAAGATTTAGTCTTTATTAGAATCATATTTTCAATTAAAGTTGTATTCTTGCTATTTTAGATAACTTGATCCCAAAGCTTATATAAGGGCATATATTTTAACCTATGAGGGCATAACCGATTACCCTAGCTTCCTTCCCAAAACTCTAGCCGTTTTCCTTCCCACATCATGTTCTAAATCCCCCCTAGGGCCATGAGTTGATTTGTAAAGTAGTTGCAAGGGTTGTTTTGTTTCAGGAATTTTCAGTTCAATAAAGTAATCTTCAAGTTCTCTTATTTTGGTTATTAATATCTTGGAAGAGCATCGGGAGAGCATTGTGAGGTTATCTATTTACTTAGCATCGGGAGAGTTAAGTATACGAAAGAAATAAGAGCAAGTTCTCTAGTTTATAGTTGAACTATCTCGGGCCTAGGGATAGGACGAGGTTAAGTGGCTAAAGAAGAATTCATACACATCGGTGTTCATCCTTCGATTCACGCCGGGAGGTATCATCAAAGACGTGATCATCGACAAACTTGGACCTAGGGATAGGCCAAGGCACATCTGGGATTCTTCCCAAACTTGAAGTACTGAGTTGAGTGTTTGCTGCCGCGACAATCAACGGACTAGTGCCGCGACAAGTGCTGCCGCGACGAGAGCGATGACAGAACTGGATTTCCTAAACTCTGCAATACCTGCACTACTGAGCAATTCAATACCAGCCCATTCTCTCTATCTTGATATCTCTACTCTTTTATTTACGTTTACTTTATTATTTTCCTGACAACTTCTTAAATATTCTCTTTACTTTCGTGCAGTTAATTAAGGTGAAGCTATTAGCCCAATCCCTGTGGAGACGATATTCGATACTTCGTATCACTTTACTACTTGCGTCGTGTATACTTGCACTACCATTGCGATAGACTATTTTACACGCAACAACAATCCCAAATAGGTTGAAATTCCTAAGTTTTTGCTTATGAAAATGGTGGTTTTTGAGGTGTTTTTGGTGTTATGTTATAGTTGGAGGTATAAGGACGAGTTTAGGTTTGTTTTTTGATGTTAATTGATGTTTAGAAATGGTTAGAAGCGATGGATCTTGTCCTGGTTAAGTTTTGGAAGTGTTTGGAAGTGATTTCGGTTGTGTTTGGTAGCCGTAATGTTGGTTTTAAGTAGAGCAACGATTTTAGGTGTGTTGGCTGAAGATTTCAATGCATAATGATGCATTAATCCTCTGCTTTGATGTGTTTAAAACATGGGAGACATCTTCGGACACTTTTGGAGTTGATCCGAAGTCTTGACTGGCGTTTTGGCAAGCAAGCGAAACGTAATTGGTGAGTGGAGTTGGGTTTCCAGCTTTGAAACAATTATTTGAAGGTTTTGGGAGCTTAGTGTAAGTCTAAACAATTTAGCTAAGCTCAAGAGTAAGTTTTCGGAAAAACTCCCTTGGATGAGCCATGAAGTGGTTTGATGCAATGGTTATAATTTGCATGTTTAAATTCTGTTTTGAAAGCATGTTTTAGCATGGTTAATGCTGGTTTTGAAATCCATGTATTGAAGGATGCTCAAGGTAAGAGATCCTTGGTTTGACATATTGTTAATATGGTTTTGATGCATAGTGATGCATGATGTTAAATGGCTTTGATTAATGCTTTAAAACAATGAATTGTTGATGGTAAATGATGTATATTGGCAAGTGATGTAATGGTTTTAAAGTACTTGAATCGGATATAGTAAGCCGTCTATAGGATTGGGTGCACCGTGAATAAAGTCGCATTGGATGTTGAGGGGTTATGATTGTACCGTAAACTCCATCCAAGTACCCTAACGAGTGAGGTAAGATCACAACGATGGTTAAAAGTCCGTGTGTGGATCTTGTGTTATGTGTCCCTTGCACTCGTTAGTGGAATTATACAACTACCGATGAGTGATGTGGAGGGGTTGTGATTGTACCATTAAACTCCATCACGGGTGTTGAGGGGTTGTGATTGTACCGATAAACTCCACCTTATGTTGTTCGGTAGTGTGTATGAAGCGTATGGGACATCACTTGAAAGGCAATATGATGAGTTGAATGTAATGAAGCATGGGAGGCTTGTAAAGTATGCAAGGTTGCATGAAAAGAGATGAGCATGTGTTTAAAAGCTTTGTTGAAAGTGTTTTCTAAGATGCATTATTGTGTTGTTTTCTTTAGAGCATGCCTCACTAAGCAATTGTGCTTACGCTCTCTCTCTTGTACCAATAATGCAGATAATTGAAGTTTTTAAGGGCAACAAGAAAGCTAAGAGTGTCCAAGGGAAACCAAGCTCATGTATGGTGACGTTTTCATACACTATTAGTTTTGGTAATTTTGCAATGGGAACCTAAGATGTGTTTTGAGAGATGTGTTGAACTCCCTAGGTTGTGGCATGTTGTTTTTTATGGTTTGAATTTGTAATGGCCTTATAATGCTTGTTTTGGAGTTTGGTTGATTGCTTGGTTTTGGATATTAGGAAGCATGCCTATAGACATGTGAAGTTTCATGTTTGATGCCATGAATGTGTTTATGAGATGCAAACATGCTCTATATATGTATGATGACTTGTTGGTATGATTAGGAAGTCATAGGGTTGTGTTTGAGTGGATTTATGTATGAAAAACCAGCAAAATATGCAGCTTCTGGGCAAACCGTATCGGAACACTCACTCCGTTTCGAAACGGGGGCCTGTAATGGCCTTAATGTTTCGAAACGGCTGGAGGCTGTTTAGAAACGTTTTGGCTATTGGTGTGCCCTATTTCGGAACCAGTCTCGGAACCAACCTGTTTTTCGGAACGGTCAATGCCGTTTCGAAATAGGTGACCGTTGGGCCCTGATTTGAATGGTATTGAAGTTTGCAAGCTTTACGTTTTAGTCCCGAAAGTTGTAATTGCAATTGTATGAGTTTGAGAAGTCCAATTAAGGTGAAATTTGACAGAGAAGCATGTAATATGACTAATTTAATATAGGTAACTTTAAAATCAGTTATGACCTTCTAATTTTCAGAATTTACATTTTTCTCCCTAATATTTGTATATTGTGCAATTGAGTCCCTCTCTGAAATCCGATCACTGTGTTTTACTCGTATATAAATCTCGAGTGTTCACTTAGGGTTAACGTGCATCTAGTAAAGATTAAAAAGAAAAAAGGGTCGTTAATCAACATTGACTTTCGAGTTGACTTTGGTTTTCCCCGTGTAATCTTCGTAGTTCGGGTTAACCGTCTAGGCCGGGCTAAGGGGGTTACAGATTACATCACTTATAACACTCCTAAAAGCATTCAAAACTACCCTCAACCATCAACCAATCATCAGCCAACAAGACTTCACCCAAAACAGCCCACAAAACCAACCTAAACCCCTATAAAACCTCTCTAAAACCCAATTTCGGGAATCTTCATAAAACCATGTAAAAATCGAGTATATTGGACCTTTTAGATAACAAATAACTTATATAACATCAATAAATCAAAATCTTAAGTTAAAGTTGATAAAGATGACATTTTTAATCTAAAACCTCAAAATACAAAACCATGAGCTTTAATGAAAAATAATGGTACAAACTTGTAGAGGAAAGAGAGGACAAGTCAAATATGGGTTTACCTTTCAAAAATCACCAAAGATGAGGAAGAATGTTGATGGAATAGTAACTCCAATGGTGAAGGTTTTTTTTTTCGTGAAAATGAAAGAGAAGGGGGGAAGAAGATGAGTTAAATGGGTATTTTAAAATAAAATGAGTTTTTATTTTCCAAGACCCAATATTTACAAGATTGCCATTAATGAAAAATGGCCATCTTCCACTATTCCAAAATCCATGAAATTTTGGGTTTCAAATTAAAATTGGATCCAACATATTAAATGAATTTTTAAAACGAAAAGGGAAAACCTGAAACATTATTTTAATATTATTTTCACCCGACCCCCAAACCCAGATGTTACAACTCTCCCCTACTTAAGATATTTCGTCCCCGAAATTACCTGACAGAAACAGATACGGAAACTGCTCAAGCAAATCAGCTTTCCTCTCCATCGTGGCCTCTTCCACACCTCTATGTCTCCACAACACCTTGACCAACTCTATGGTCTTGCCATACAACACCTTGCTATTAGAAGCAAGTATCTCAACTGGTTCTTCATTGTAAGACAAATCCGGATTCAGTTCTATCTCCTCAACGAGCATAACATGAGACGGATCTGATCTATATCTCCTAAGTATCGACACATGAAAAACATCATGGATCTTCTCTAACTTTGAAGGCAATATCAAACGGTAAGCTACTGGCCCAATCCGCTCAACTATCTCATACGGACCAATAAACCTCGGACTCAACTTGCCTTTCCGGCCAAAACGCATTACCTACTTTCACGGAGATACTTTCAGGAAACACTTTCTCACCCACTGAATACTCAATCTCTTTTCTCTTCAAGTCTACATAAGATTTTTGACGATCGGAAGCTGCTTTTAGAATGTCACAGATCAACTTCACCTTTTTAGTAGTCTCTTTAAGCAAATCTAGCATAGGTAACAATTTCTGACTCGCTTCGGCCCAACAGATCGGAGTCCTACATCGTCTACCATACAAAGCCTCGTAAGGAGCCATCTGTATACTAGCCTGATAATTGTTGTTGTAAGCAAACTCAACTAAGGGTAAATGCTTCTCTTAAGAACCCTGGAAGTCAATCACACAACAACAAAGCATATCCTCTAAAATCTATATCACTCGCTCTGACTGACCATCTGACTACGGATGATACGAAGTACTGAAATGCAAACGGCTACCTAGGGCACTATGCAAACAACTCTAGAACCTCGCTGTGAACCTCGGATCTCTGTCTGACACAATAGACTTCAGAACTCCATGAAGTTTCACAATCTCGCGAATATACAATTTCGCCAACTTGTCTAAGGGATATGTGGTGTTCACTGCTAAGAAATGGGCACACTTAGTGAACTTATCAACTATCACCCAAACAAAATTTCTCTTCGAAGGAGACAACGGTAACTCTGATACAAAATCCATAGACATCCTCTCCCATTTCCATTCCGAAATCTTCAAAGGTTGTAACAAACCTGAAGGAACCTGATGTTCTGTCTTTACTCTCTGACAAACCATGCAACGACTCACATACTCTATTACATCCTTTTTCAAACCAACCCAGAAATAATCACTCTTCAAATCACGGTACATCTTAGTACTACCCGGATGCATCGAAAAAGGACTCGAATGTGCTTCGCTCAGAATCACACGTCTCAACTCAACATCTTCAGGTACTACAACTTTGTCTCTAAAACACAACACATTCCAATCACTAAAGCTATACTCGGTCGGTCTACCTTCGGGAATGTCCTGAACATGAGGAACTAAAGATAAGTCTTGCAATTGTTTCTCTCTGATCATCTGAATCAACGAAGGCTTCACTTGCAACTCGGTAATCAAACCACCATCCTCTGATACACTCAATCTAGCAAACATAGCTCGCAACTCAACTGCAACTTTTCTGCTCAACGCATCGGCTACTACATTTGCCTTACTCGTATGGTACTCGATAGTTAAATCATAATCTTTCAACAGTTCAAGCCATCGTCCATGTCTCAAGTTCAACTCTCTCTGAGTCATCAAATACTTCAAGCTTTTATGATCAGTGTAAACCGTACACTTCTCACCATACAAGTAGTGACGCCAAATCTTCAATGCAAACACAACTGCTGCTAACTCAATGTCGTGCGTAGGGTAGTTCTTCTCGTGCACCTTCCACTGTCTCGAAGCATAAGCAACAACTCTCCTCTCTTGCATCAGAACACAACCTAAACCTACGTAGGAAGCATCGCTATAGATCACGAAATCTTTCCCTGAAACTGGCTGTACTAACACTGGAGCATTCGTCAAATCTTCTTTCAATATCTCAAAAGCCTTCTGTCTTGCATCTGACCACTCAAATTTAACTCATTTTTGCAACAATTTAGTCACGGAGTAGCTACTCTAGAGAATCCATCAATGAACCTCCTATAGTAACCAGCTAATCATAGGAAACTCCTAATCTCAGTCACCGACTTAGGTTGTTTCCAGTCAACAATAGCTTCAATCTTCATCGAATCAATGCAGATACCTTCAGTTGACACAACGTGGCCAAGAAACATAACCTCTCGAATCCAAAACTCACATTTACTAAGCTTAGCATACAACTGGTTACTCAACAATCTCTGCAAAACAAGTCTCAAGTGCCCATCATGTTCTTCTTCTGATCTCGAGTACACAAGAATGTCATCTATGAAAACAACTACAAACTGATCTAGATAATCTCTGAAAACTCTGTTCATCATGTCCATGAAAGCTGCCGGTGCATTCGTGAGCCCAAACGGCATCACAAGGAACTCATAATGATTGTATCTAGTCCTAAAAGTTGTCTTTGGAACATCACATTCTTTTACCTTCAACTGATAATACCCTGATCTCAAATCTATCTTTGAAAACACTGAGGCACCTCTCAACTGATCAAACAAGTCATCTATACGAGGAAACATATACTTGTTCTTTACTGTCAACTGGTTCAACTGCCTGTAATCGGTACACATTCTCATACTGCCATCTTTCTTCTTTACAAACAACATGGGAGTACCCCAAGGCGAACTACTAGGACTAATAAAACCTCGGTCTAACAACTTCTGAAGCTAACTCTTCAACTCTTTCGGAGCCATACGGTACAGAGCAATAGAAACTGGAGTAGACCCTGAAACAATCTCAATTACAAACTCTACATCTCTGTTAGGAGGCAAACCTGGTAACTCTTCTGGAAAAACATTCGGAAAATTACAAACTGTTCTGATATCTTTCGGTCTAACCTCACTCATATTCGGATTCATCACATACGCTAAATAATCCCCACAATCGGAATCCATCAACCTATGACCCTTTAAAGCTGACACAACATTCGACAAGAACTTAACGTTCTCGCCTACTACCACTACCTCGTAGTCATCGAAAAGCTTCAACTAAATTATCTTTGTCTCAAAATCTACACTAGCTCTGTGCTCAACCAACCAATCCATACCCAAGATAATATCAAAACCATAGAACGAAAGCTCCATCATATCAACAGGAAACACATGCCCCTAAATCTTCAGCGGACACCTCCTATACATCCGTATAACTACAACTGTCTCACTAAAAGAACTAGTCACATGCATACCTATGTCTAAGATCTCAACAGGTATGTCTAACTTCTTTGCATGCTCACTCAAAATGTAAGAATGCGTAAAACCCGAATCGACTAAGGAAAGCAAAGACATGGATTGTAACTCAAAATTACATGCTATCACATCTATGTCATTCCTTGCCTCTCTCTGTGCGTAGACTCTAGCTGGTCCACCGACCTCTGTTGGACTGCCACAACATGAGCAAGATTCCTCGCTGCCTCTATCCTAGGTGCATCAGCCCTCGGCTGGAAATAACCACGACCGCGCCCACGGCCTCTCTGATAGTTGATCGCTCTCGCATGAGCCTGTGCCTAAACTGGTGCCTGTGCCGCCTGATGCGGACACTCTCTCCTAAAGTGGTCTCTCGATCCACAGTTCCAACAAGCATGAAAGTTCCCCCAACACTCTCTTAAATGTTGTCTCCCACAACAAGTGCAATCGGGAAAACAACCTCCAGCTCTATGGCCCTAAGGGCCTCTACCATGGTGGCCACCGCCACGCCTATGGTCAAACTGATGTCCACCGCCCCGATGCCTCTTGGCATCACCACGATCAAAGTTGTTGTGCCTCTTCCCTGAACTGGATCCTCCCGAACGCTTGGTCAGCCCCAAGGTATGCTTGATGTCCTTGGCTCTAGCGACCAAGACATCAAAGTCAGAATAATCTGAAGCTAAGGTGTACCTCTTGACTTCCTCATGAAGTCTATATCTGAACTGATTACAACGGTCCCTCTCAGTAGGAACCAACTCCGGAGCATACTGACTTAGTCGGACGAAGCAAATCTCATAATCAGTCACTGAAGTGTCTCCCTGAACAAGAGCCATGAACTCCCGCTTCTTCTCATCCAGATATCTCGGCCCTAAATACCTCTTTCCTGAAAGCAGTCTCAAAGAAGTTCCAACTGATCTCGGCCTCAAGCACACCGGAACTAATGGTGACCCACCAAGTGTAGGCATCACCCTGAAGTAACGAAAATACACAGCCCAACTTACGATCTCCAACACATCCCATCTGAGCTAGAATACATACTGTCTTCTCCAACCACAACTCTAATCTCTCCGGTGTAGATCCCTTGAACTCATCAGCTCTGAGGCTACGGAGCCTCTCTAACGATAAGCTAGCATCATCACCTTTCGGCTAAGCTGCAGCCTGAGCTCCGGCAACTACAGCCTGAAACACTCCCGCTATAGCTTGAACTAGCGGAGCCATATCTATCCCCGTAGGACCTTGGCCACCCTGGCCAACCTGAGGTCCCGCTCCCTCAGCTCCAGCCTCGCCTCCCACTTCAGGCTAAGGTGGTGGTGGTGGTGGAGGAGCTCCGACTCCAACAACAGGCTCTTCCATATGAGCCTCTACTCCAGCCACCGTCTCATTAACATGAGTCGCAACCCGAGGTTCCTGATGAACCATCCTCAGTCTACCTCTAGGCCTCGACATACGCGCTCTTAGATAACAACTACACACAACAGCAACATACAAAGATAGGGTTAGCAAGGGCAAGGGTCCAAGTGGCTCAAGTATGTTTCCTTCACTTAAAAATCCTTTTTCCGATGTAATAGAAGCAATGGGACTCTACTCAACATGCTTCAAACAACAAACTCAAACGATCAATCAAGCAAACATCAAAGCATACTTGATAAACAAGCAAACATACTTACATGGCAAGCAAACACCGTGCAATTGCAATACAAGAATTTAACTTACCTCACTTACCTGTCCGAGGTCTCGGAAACCTCATGCTCTGATACCAACAAGTGTAACCCCCTCGTCTCGGTCCAGACACCAGACCGGTCCGAGCAGGCTACACGGGGATTACCGAGGCGAAACACGTTAAGGCTCCACTTCGGTTAACAACCCGGGAAAAACTTTTCATTTATTATTAACTTGTCTAGATGCATTAATATGTCCTATGTGAAACGACAACAGTGGAAGCAACAAACGAGGCGAACAAACAAACAACCAATAAAAACAACCCATTTTAGCTTAAACTGCAGGCCGTATCGATACGCTCAAAGAGGTATCGATACGTCTGGACCAAGTCAACTGGCCAAAGTCAACTCGAGGAGACCGTATCGAAACGTTGGTTGACTGTATCGATACGCCCTCATCGGTCAACTTCTCGTGGTCAACGTTATGAAGACCGTTCCAAAATGCCTAAGCTCGTTTCGATACCCTCAATTTTTCGTCAAAATCTCAGATTTGAAGTAGCAAAATGGTATCGAAACGCCTCTTCGCGAATAAAAACGCCTGGCTTGAAACAAGAGAACCGTATTGAAATGGGTCCAACCGTTTCGATACGCCTGCTGCGAGCAGACATGTTTTAGCTGGTTTAAGGCACAAGGCTGCCTCAAAACACCAACTAAGACCTCTCACAACCAACATGCATTAACCCTAAAGGCAAGACACCCTTCAACTACAATGCTTAACACATAACATACGTATAAAAGCCATACATTGAAAGGAATCATCAAATCAACATAAGATGCATACATAGCATTCAAGATATCATGTCTTAGACAAGAACATACATAAGAGCATTCATAAAAGGTCACAAAGCCAACATACTAGGCATAAGTAAGCCTTAAGCAAACATCCACCAAAAACATAGGAGTCTAAACATGCTCCCTACACAAAGAACAACATAAATCAAAAGCTCAAATCCCATTGCTTGTCCATTACATCCATAGCTTAAAATCCATACTTGATAAATTCAAAAGCGCAACTAACACACTTGGAGGCCATCTCCTTACACAAGCAACCCACGAACTAAGGATCTGCATTGTCGAACAAAAGAGAGTGTAAGCATAAAACTTAGTGAGGGTAAGCTCATAAAACAAACCTCGACAATGCAGGGTCCAAGCACGGACTACACAACCAAGGTAGAATGCATGAGTTCATACCTTCGAACCACATGAGTCAAATGTGAATGATGCATGAACACAATTTCAACTATCATGCCATGCTCAACAAGTCCATAATCACAACATATGGAACACATATATCAATGTATTAGCAAACACATTCCACAATCCGTATTGGCACCTAACTATGACCCGAATACGTGGATAACCGTTGGAACTCACATCCAACAACACAACCATTACCTTACGGTGGGATTACACTCATCATCGTTTCACGCGGAGGGGATTCCACTCATCCTCACGCCCCGTCAATGGGATTCCACTCATCAGCGACTAACATATATATAAGAAGATTTCTGGGCGAACCTGTACTCCATCTTGATGACTACCATCACCAAGACCACGCGCGCATTTAGACTCTCATGTGCACACTAAACATCCTAATGATCGATCATTGTACCCAAGCATACTAGTGCCAATACTAACACATTTCACAACCTTTCACAACACAATTTCTTACCAAATTTTCGTGCTTAGCACATACTCACCATGATTACCATCATGCACAACCACATTCCATAACTACATGCATATAACAATGCATCAAATATCATACCTCATCACACATGTATAACGCAATATACATAACCACATTAATCACAATTAAAACATGAGGCATACACAACATTTAAAGTCCAACCAAAGTCTCTAACTAAAGCTTGGGATTAGACTACCGATCTAATCCCAACTCTAGGTGGGTTTACCAAGCCCAACCTAGGTCCACATGCTTGAACCAACCTTTGAAAATCAATTTAAAACGTAGAACCACTCACCGACTATTCCAAGCTTAACCACTCTAGCCGATCAAGCTCCCAACGGTTCCAGATTCATTCCCGAGGCTTCACCAACACAATTCCTTGCTTCTAATCATCCCAACACAAACAAAATAACCATAATCAGTCAAATATCGAGTATGTTGGACCTTTTAGATAGCAAATAACTTATATAACATCAATAAATCAAAATCTTAAGTTAAAGTTGATAAAGATGACATTTTTAATCTAAAACCCCAAAACCTCAAAATACAAAACCATGAGCTTTAATGAAAAATAATGGTACAAACTTGTATAAGAAAGAGAGGACAAGTCAAATATGGGTTTACCTTTCAAAAATCACCAAAGATGAGGAAGAATGGTGATGGAATAGTAACTCCAATGGTGAAGGGGTTTTTGTCGTGAAAATGAAAGAGAAGGGGGGAAGAAGATGAGTTAAATGGGTATTTTAAAATAAAATGAGTTTTTATTTTCCAAGACCCAATATTTAAAAGACTGCCATTAATGAAAAATGGCCATCTTCCACTATTCCAAAATCCATGAAATTTTGTGTTTCAAATTAATATTGGATCCAACATATTAAATGAATTTTTAAAACAAAAAGGGAAAACCCGAAACATTATTTTAATATTATTTTCACCCGACCCCCAAACCCGGGTGTCACAAGGAGCTTCTACAAATCTTGGGTTTGAAATTGAAGACTTAGGACGTGATGCAAACCTTAATGATGTTGTTGTTAATGATGAAGAACAACTTCAAAAATCTGAAGATGATTTCATAGGTAATGTTGATGTGCATTCTGACTTGGATGATGAAGTTCAAGAAATTAGAGATGAATTGAGAAAAACTAGAGAGAAATTAATCTCAAATGACAGTGAAGATGAAGAGCATAATAATTTTGAAAGTCAAGGATATGCATTTGTGGGTAATGATACAGTAGTGGAATAAGGTAATGAATGTGATTATTAGGGGTGGGAGAAAATACCCGACCCGATTGACCCGACCCGAAAACCCGAAACAAAAATACCGGGTAATTCCCGAAAAAAAATTACCCGACCGGGCCGGGTACCCGACCCGGCAAATTTCCCGGGACACGGGCCGGGACACGGGCCGAGAGTTTTCCCTTACCGGGTACCCGACCCGACCCGATAAAATTTAATATATATTTTTTATATTTAAAATTAAATTTTTATTTTATGTTTCTTAATATTTTCACTCTAAAATTAAGTTTAAATCCCATGTTTTTTTCTATTTTTGTATTATATTCTTTTAAGTTTTAAGTTTAATTTTTTTTTAAATATTTTTGTGTTTAACATATAATTTTTTAATTTAAAAAAAAATATATGAACCGGGTACCCGGTACCCGATTACCCGGGTACCCGAATTTTACGGGTACCCGAATCCCGGGTACCCGGATTTAATGGGCCGGGACACGGGCCGTTTAAAGAGGTACCCGGACGAACCGGGTACCCGGTTTTCCGGGTACCCGAATCCCGGGTACCCGACAATTCCCACCCCTAGTGATTATCTATGCTCCGATGATCTAGGATAATATGGGGATAGTGATGGGGATACTGATGAGGATGAAGAGTATAAAATATGTGGTGCTTACAAAGGTAACAAAAAATCTGGGCATGCATATGATTCAAACTAAAAATTTCCTTTGTGGGAATTAGGACTTCGATTTGTAGATCGTATTCACTTTAAAGAGGCAATAAGGAATTATGCAATTTCTAAAGTGTAGCTTTGACATACTTGAAGAGTGAACCCAAGAGATTAAGAGTTCGTTGCAGGGAAAGTTGTCCTTGGTTACTGTTTGCAGGCTTTGATAGACATGTTGAATGTCTTGTAGTGAAAATATATAATCCTGTCCACACTTGTTTTAGGACTAATAAGAACAACTTACTGACCTGCAACCATATTCAAAAGGTCTTTAAGGACAGAATTCTTGATGATCCAAAAATGAAAACTACTGCCTTGGTGACCATGGTAAGGCAATAATTAGGGGCAAGTGCTTCATATGACATGTGTCAAAGAGCTAAGAAAGTTGTTCTTAGAGACAGTAGAGGTGGCTATGTTGAGGAGTATGCCAATTTGCGGGGGTGTGCTGCAGAGTTGATGCATAGTAATCCTGTAAGTACAATTTCGATTAAAGTGCATAGAGATATTGATAACAATGCAGTTTTTATAGGATGTATGTATATTTTGCTGCTCTGAAAAAAGGTATGTTCAAACTACCTAAAATTTCATATTCCATTCAATTTTATGATGTAGATAACTAACATCAGAATTTCATAATTACCTATAGATTGGAGAGAAGGGTGCATACCCTTTATAGGGTGGATGGTTTCTTCTTGAAGATTGTTACACAAGGTGAGTTGTTGGTTGTTGTTGGAAAGGATGGAAACAATCAAATGCTTTTCGTAGCTTCGGCAGTGGTTGAAGGAGAACACAAAGAATCATGGAAGTGGTTCTTTACCAAGCTAATGGAAGATTTAAATCATCCATCGGGACAAGCTCTGACCCTAATGTCTGACCAACAGAAGGTATTAAAAATTGAAATTTATTATGTAGTAATTGTATTGTACAATGACTTTAAAATTAATGTAATCATTTTGTTTATATTGTAGGGGCTGGTTCCAATCTTAAATGATTTTTTTTGTTGAAGTTGAGCATACCATGTTGCTATTCTATTCGTGCTATGTATCATGATTCTAAAGATCTTCAGAACTACGTTGCAGAGTGGTACTCCAAGAAAACATACTTAGCAAGTTACAGTAATGTCCTATATCCAGTTAGAGGAAAGAAATTTTGGCCCAGGTCAAATGATCCAATTCGACCTCCTAAGCTAAAGCCCATGCCTAGAAGACCTAAGAAGAAGAGAATAAAAGATAAAGATGAGTCTGTGAAGAGAAAATATGGAAAAATTAGCAAAGTAGGTGTGAAGATGGCTTGCAGTGTTTGTAAGGGATTTGACCACATAAAAATTAATTGTCCCAACAGAGTCCTTAATTCAATTCCTGCTCAAACATCTCAACCTGTTGCAACTCCTGCTCAAACATCTCAACCTGTTGCAACTCCTGCTCAAACATCTCAACCTATTGCAACATACATTAAGGTTGTTTCTGTTTGTTGTCATACTAGTAAACTAATAAAATCTAAATTTGTTACTAACTTTAGTTTATCAATTGTATTGTCTTAGGATTCTTCTCTGCCAGACAATAATGGCCCTATTACTAGAAGCAGAAAAAGAACATTGGAAGTGAATTCAAGTCAATCTGCTATATCTTCTACATCCAACAAAAAGAGGAAGCAAGCTGGTATTGGAATTTATACAGACCTCAAATCTGGAAAGCATATTTATAATGTAAGTTTGAATTGCACTTTGAATTTTTCTTAAAACATGAAGTTGGTGTTGGAATTGAAATTCAACTCAGCTTTGATTTTTTGTTTACAGCCTGGTTTGCCTAGTGAAAGAGTTGTTTCAACAACTACAAGAAAGATTGGAGCTGACACTTCTAAATATCAACATCAATATAAAGGTCCTGAATTAAAATTGTAAGGGAAGCAAGCAGTTACAACAAGGCAACTTCAGCAACAACAGTCTGATGACCACATGAAGAAGAATAAAATGGATGTGAAGAAGAATTAGGAAATATGTAATGCTTTTGATGTACTGCTTTTGTTATTGGATGAATGTTCAAATGTGTTTGGGATTAAACCTTATTTTGTTTATGTCAACTCATGTAACAAACTATGTTGAATATTGTCCACAACAATGCATCTGTTAATTCTTTTGTTAATGCCAAGCTCCTTTTGACAATTCATGTGTTTGGTAATGCTTTTGATGCTATCCAAGTTTCTTGTGACAATTCATGAGTGTTTTGTAATGCATCTGTTTATACCAAGTTCTTTGTGGTAATTCATGTGTGTTTTTAACAATATTGTTAACATAAATTAACTTTAAGTGATCATAAACCATAACATATATTTCATTAACATAAACCACCACACATTACACATTTCATCCACCAAACAACAATACAACTAGCATCCAAGATAGTACCAACCCTTTAAACATTTGATCCAACTAACACCAATACAAGTATCATCCAAGATACTATTAACCCTTTCAATACCATGTTTTTACCTCTTAGAGGAATCAACTTTCTCCATTGAAATTTTCATTTGCTTCTGCAATTTCTTCATCTCAAGTACATATTCTTCCCTTGAATAATCTTCCCTCAACTTCTGCAGCGCATCATTTTCTTTCTTCAACTCGTAAATAAGGAACCTAGCTCTTTCTGAGAGTGGTTCTTCAACCCACCTAAGAAATCCACAAATTTTATCTTGTAATTTGGGCAACTAAAGAATCTTCTCCCTAAATTTGGGGAGTTCTTCCAGGTAGTCCACATAGGACATTTTTCACCACAGTCACAAAATATTTCTTCACCCTCATAACCCCAATTAGGTCTTGACTGAATCTTACTCTTGTTACATGAAGATGATGTGCAAGAGGATGTTGTCATCTTTAAATTAACTACAAATTAACAAAACGCCAAAAATGAATGAGGGAGAAATGGATTCCAATTTAAAAACATCATCAAGCTTGAAATCAATGTTTTTCAACCAAAACCTAAAATCAAACCAAATATTTCGGTGGGGGAAATTTATTATCAAATTAGGGGAGAAATCAACAATACTTGGTGATTAGGGAGTGCTTCTTCAAACTATGTCACAGATTAGAGGAAAGTGGGTGAAAATGGTTTTCATTCTGCTACAACGCATTCCATATAAAGGGGAAAATCCCTATTTTTGTTATTTTTAACTTTTTAATACATGTTAGCAGCCACGTGGATGCCACATGGGACTAACGTGTGCGCTGTCGTCCAACTTCACAGAAATTAATGGCACCGTTAGTAAATGACGGTCAAAGGGGGACATTGCTAACGTTTCTTATGTTGAAGGGAAAAATTACAGAAAAAAAGTAAGGGAAACATTGCTGATTTGCGATTACTACAGGGGCAATATTGACCCTTTAGCCTTAAAATATACCTAGACTATTCTTTAGGTCAATAATCACTAACTTAGGATAATTAAAGGCTTTAACATATTTAATTTCTTTTGTAGTTGTTCAATAAAAAATGGAATAAAATTAATGTGATGTCTTACCAAACAAAAATGACGGGTTAGCGCTAGGAGTGTTGGCGGTGATTGGAGTTCATTTTCTGAATGGCAAGACCGTCAAAATATATTCATATTCATAAATGGACAAATAAATCGATTTTTTCGTGAACTTGCAAATACCAACATTAAAACATTTTTGTAATCGACTAAGTACAAATTTTTGGGCGTTGTGGGGGTGCTAACCCTTCCCCACGCGTAACCTACTCCCGAACCTTTTTTTTGTTTTTGTGGACCAAAATTGTTGTTTTAATAAAATAAAATGTTTTATTAAAATGACTCATTTCTTAGGTGATCCAATCACACCTTTTTAAAAGATTGGTGGCGACTCTGTTTTTTGTTTTTAAACGTTGAGCCACTTGAAAAAGGGTTATGACAGCTTGGCGACTCCACTGGGGAATATTTTTTTTTACATAAAAAGAGAGTCAGGCCACAAGCCGATTACATTTTTATTTAACGTTGTAATTTGCATAAGTTCACATAAAATTTAATTTAATTGTTTATTTATGAATATGTTTATATTTTACGCATTTTAAAATTGGTTAAGCTCTATACCCGAGCTTTTTCCCGTTCTTTTAAGTGGGAGGAAAACGCTTTGCTCATGTCAAAATATTGATTCTCCGTATGAGCCTAGCAAGTACCTTTGGGACTCATATGTCCTATGCCTTTGTAAGGACACTGATCCTTCGTAAAGATGTAGGAAATGAGTCCCCCTGAGTTGAACTTGATTCGTTTGTAGTCTATAATGGGTGAGAGTTAGGGACCTTGCTACCCTTAGTAGGGGACAACGATGATAGCTTGGGAAACTTTCTAGAACCAAACCTTGTGTGAGTATCTAGAGCCCACCCCAATAAAGCATGTGGAAAACCTTAGGCTTTTAGTCTGGTCAAAATTATTTCATAAGGATAATCCATGTAGACATGTCATGGAGTGTTGGAATATGCTACCAAGAATTATTCGTACAATGAAATTATTTTTGACCTTTTTTGTTTTATTTCCTTCTTTCAAGAATACTAATCCTTTCATTCTCTTATCTTAATTTTGTTCTGCTTGCATATGCATCTCATATTTAGAAAGGGTCGATTCTGAAGCATGTTGCTCAATTAGAAAAAGCTTTTTCTATGGATGGAAGGTACGAAAAGAAAGAGAAAGACAATGCAAATGTATGGTGATCACGTGGACAAAATACCAAAGTATGCTCACATCAGCGCCAAGCAGAATATCATAAGTTGCAAGTGTTATGTGACCATGTAGTTATTACAAAATGAAGAATTAGAAGATGATCATTGGTCCACTTAGCTTAGGGGGAATGTCAAAAGGACCCAGGAGCGAGTCGAGTCCAGCAAAATTATCACAACCTAAATTGAAGACATAGCTAGGCATGTGACGATGATAGTCAGAGAAGCTACATTACTTCTCCCCCACGTCAGACCGATAGGGGAGGAAGGACCAAGGCTCCAAAGACTTATCGAAGAAATAGTGGAATTGGGTGCTTAGATTGAGACGTATTCGTAGGACCTTTGTCTTCCAATGAAGGCTACTTCTAGAGCAATGACTTAATGGAAACGATGGCCCTTCGCTTGCATTCATGCATTTGCATTTTTTATTGTGTTTTGCATTTATGTTGTGATCGTTGCATACATTCACACATGATAAGAAACCAATCATGTGATAGAATTTTAAAAAATAGAAACAACATCTCACAAATACGACACTCGTTCTCAGTCTAGAGTAATGGCCATGGAAGACATATTGACAAATTTGGAGAATAGCCATAAGGGTACCCAAGATAGACTCGATAAAATGGAGAAAGAATTAAAGGAAGAAATTGCACGAGCTGTAACCCCCTTAACCCGGCCCAGACGGATGAACCGAATTAAGAAGTTTACACGGGGAAAACCAAAGTCAACCCGAAAGTCAACCTTGATTAACGACCCCTTTTTTTTTCTTTTTAATCTTGTCTAGATGCACATTATCCCTAGATATGATCATCAAATCAGCATACACAAAGATCATAACCATCAGAGAACATTCAGGGACCCAATTGCACAAAATATAAATTTAGGGACCAAATTGCAAATTCTGGAAATTTCAGTGACTTAACCAAATTTAAGGTCACCATTATGAAATTAATCATCTTTCATGCTTCTCTGTCAAATCTCAGCTCAAACGGATAGCTCAAACTCATTCAATCGCACATACAAAGATTTGGGACCAAAACGTAACATTTACAAAACCCTGCAAGATGCCATTAACTGAATTAACGATCGTGTATCGGAACACCAAGAGCAGTATCGATACGCGGGGAAGGAAGTGACCAATCTCGCAGAAAAGGTATCGATACGCTCTCCCGCGTATCGGTACGGCATTCATAATTGGCCTACCGTATCGAAACACCTCGCAACTGTACCGATACCCCTGTGCAGAAAAGCACATAATTGGCTCATGCGTATCGATACGCGAGCCCGAGTATCGATACTCATACCAGAACTATCCAAAATTTAGCCCCAAAAATGCATCAAACATCAACAAATTGTCATCAAATCATGCCAACAAGTCATTGCATGCTTAAGGAACATAAAAGAATCAACCGTTCTCAAGCATGACATCAAATGAACAAATCCCCAAATCTAAAGGCATGCATCTTGGGTAGAGAACCATTCAAGCATCAAAATACCATACCAAACTCACAAAGGCCAAAAACATGTTTCTACACCAACAACAGCATAAAACCAACTTAGGGAGTCCAAAACATCTCCCAAAACAACAACATAGGTCCCCCATTGCCAAATGCCCATAAGCTAATAGTTTTAGGAAAATGTTCACCATACTTGAGCTTAGTTCACCACTTGGATATTTCACCACCTTGCTGCCCCCAATGTACTTTAATGCTCTGCATTATTGGTTTAAGAAAAGAGAGAGAGAGCGTAAGCAAAAGCTTTGTGAGGAATGCTCATTTAAAACCACACAACAATGCATTTATAAAACACATTTATAAACCATTCTTCAATACAACATTTACACATGCACTAAGGCATTTAAAACAAGCAATTCATGCTTCCATTTCATAACATGTCATATTGGCAACAAGTGATACATTCCACATGAGATCCACACATGGACTTTTAAACACCATTGTGATCTTATAATTTCCAAGGACCACACATGGACTTTTAAACACCATTGTGTCCTTAACCCATGGACTTTTAAACACCATGGCAAGGACCACACAAGGACTTTTAAACACCTTTGTGTCCTTAACAAGAATCATCCAAGGACTTTTAAACACCTTGATGTTCTTAAATAACAAGGCTTACACAAGGAATTTTAACCACCTTGAACCTTAACCAAGAACCAACCATGGACTTTTAACCACCATGTTGTTCTTAAATAAACAAGACTCACACAAGGACTTTTAACCACCTTTGTGACCTTAACTATCACTTGCCAATATGCATCATTAACAACAAAAAAATCCACTGTTTTAAGCATTTAACAAAGCCATAAACATCATGCATCTTTAAGCATCAAACCACATTAAAACAATGTTCAAAAACAAGGAACTCTTACCTTGAGCTTCCTTCAACACATGGCTTATAATCTCAGCAAATAAACATGCTAGATATGCTTTCAAAACAGAATTTAAAACATGCAAACAAACCACATTGCATACAACCAATCCATGGTTCATCATCAAGAGAGTTTTTCCGAAAACTTACTCTTGATCTTAGCTAAGTTGCTTAGACTTAAACTAAGCTCCCAAACCTTCAAAACATTGGTTTCAAAGCCGAAAATCAAAATCCACTCACCGATTCCGTTTCGCCTCTCGCCAAAACACCAATCAAGCTTCCGGATCACCACCACTAGGATCCAAAGATGACTCCCCTGTTTTAAACACATCAAAGCAGAGGATTAATGCATCATCATGCATTAATATCTTCAATGAAAGCATCTAAACTCGCTGCTCTCATCCACACTCCATTTTCGGCTACCAAACACAATCGAAAATGCATCCAAACAACTCCACAACATTACCCAGCCAAAATCAATCAAATCTAAACATCTTTAAACATCAAATAACATCCAAAAAGGATCTAACCACGCCCTTATACCTCCAGCTATAACAGATCCACAAGATCACTCCAAAATCAACCATGAACTCAAGCTAAACTTAGGAAAATCAACCTATTCGGGATTGCATTGATTAAAACTCTATTTCTCATCAATTAAACATTCATTTAACATCAAATTGACACCTCAAAACACTGCCCAATCAGATCATACGAAATTTCATCAAAATCAAGCAAATCTTGCATTTAAAAGCCAAGATTAAGAACACAACCTTAAAACCTTTTATAAAACACAAATTAAGGATTGAGAACTTGGGAATTTCAGTAAAGAACTGAGAGTTTAGAGGAGAAGGACGTTCTTACCTCCAAACTTGAGTTTCTCCCTTTTTAGAACCAAAATCTTGAAAATCCAATTAGCAAATGGTGAGGTTTTGTGGAAGAGATGATTGGAGATCAAAAGAGGATTAAAATCTCATGTTTGGATATCAAAATCAGAAGGAAATGCTCTGGAGAAATGTGTTTGGTTTGAGAGAAAAGATGAGAGAAAATTGGAAATGAAATTTTAGAAAGTTAGTTGGAAATGCCAAAATATCTTCCCTCCTTTTTAGTTTTATTCAAAAAACCATTATTAAATCATTTAATATCTTAGAAAAATCTGGAGAAACTATCATTGGGTAAATAGCTCCTTAAAGATTCAAAGTTTCAATCCTTTTAAAAATAGTCTCACAGTTTTCGAAAATTACATTTTGGTCACTAGCCAAAATGTCACCCTTCCAAACCTCTTTTTGTAAAATTGGTTTCACCACACTCTTATATATAATAAAAGAGAATTTTAAGACATTTTTCCATATTTTTAATGCAACCCGAACTAGGCTTTCCTAAATTCACTTATATATATTCGAACCGCACTCCGACCGAACCGGTCCGAAACCCAAAACTTCTAAGCCCAAAACCGGGGCGTTACAACTCTCCCCCCCTTAAGAAATTTCGTCCTCGAAATTTACCTGAAGGAAAGATATAAGGAAACTGCTTCAGCATGTCATCCTTCCGCTCCCACGTGGCTTCTTCAACACCACGATGCTTCCACAACACCTTTACCAACTCAATGGTCCACAGGCATCACATGCGAAGGATCCGATCTATACTTCCGAAGCATAGAAACATGAAACACATCATGAATCTTCTCCAACTCTTGAGGTAACCTCAACTTGAACGCAACAGGACCCACACGCTCAATCACCTCGTATGGTCCAATGTACCTAGGGCTCAACTTACCCTTACGGCCAAACCTCATCACCTTTTTCCAAGGCGAAACCTTCAAAAACACACGGTCACCCACCGCATACTCAATCTCCTTACGCTTCAAATCCGCGTAAGACTTTTTCCGATCAGAAGTTGCCTTCAAACGCTCACAAATGAGCTTCACCTTCTCAGTGGGTCCTTTCAACAAAGCTGGCATCGAAACCAACTTCTGACCCGTTTCAGCCCAACAAAGAGGAGTCCTACACTTCCTCCCGTACAAAGCATCATAAGGTGCCATTTGAATACTTTCTTGATAACTATTGTTATAAGCAAACTCCACCAAAGGCAAATGCTTTTCCCAAGAGCCTTGAAACTCAATCACACAGCATCTCAACATATCCTCCAAAATCTGGATAACACGCTCTGACTGACCATCCGACTGAGGATGATAAGATGTACTGAAATTCAACCGTGTACCCAAAGCTTGATGCAAACACTGCCAGAAATGCGATGTAAACCTCGGATCCCTATCCGACACAATCGACTTAGGCACACCATGCAGCCGCACAATCTCAGCAATGTACAGCTCCGCAAGCTTATCCAAAGAATACGTAGTATGCACAGGCAAGAAATGCGCACACTTCGTCAGGCGATCCACAATCACCCACACCGAATTCTTCTTCGATGGCGACAAAGGTAAACCAGACACAAAATCCATGGTAATCCTTTCCCACTTCCATTCAGGGATTCTCAACGGTTGCAACAAACCTAAAGGAACCTGATGCTCAGCCTTAACTCGCTGACACACCATGCACTTGCTCACAAACTCCGCAACATCCTTCTTTAAACCCACCCAATAGTACTTGTAACCCCCTTAACCCGGCCTAGACGGTTGACCCGAATTAAGAAAGTCACACGGGGAAAACCAAAGTCAACCCGAAAGTCAACCTTGATTAACGACCCTTTTTTTCTTTTTAAACTTGTCTAGATGCGCATTAACCCTAGATATGATCATACATACAACATGCTCAAAGATCATTACCATCAGAGATTAAACAGGGACCCAATTCTACAAATTACAACTTTAGGGACCAAATTGTAATTTCTGCAAATTACAGGGACTTAACTCAAATTAAAGTTACCAACTTGTAATTAGTCAGGTTTCATGCTTCTCTGTCAAATTTCAGCTCAAACGGACATCCCAAACTCAAACAATTGCAAAAACAAGTTTTAGGACCAAAATGCAAACATTTCAAAACATATAACCGCCCATGTCAGCCTCCAACGGTCAGGTGTTCCGAAACAGGGAGAGCCTGTTTCGAAACGCGGGACCGTTCCACAACGTGTTCTGGAACGAGGCCTGGCAGAGGCAATTCCGTTTCAGAACGATACCTTCCGTTTCGGACGCCTGGGCCACTACAGGGCACCCGTTCCGAAACGGTAGCTCCCGTTCCGATACGCCCTGCACAGAATGTAGAGAAATGGCTGCTAAAACACACAATTGACTTACCATACGTGCTCCAAATGCAACCAAACTTTACCAGCAACTCATACAACATGCAAGAGACATATTTGCATCAACCAATCAACATTATAGCATCAAACAAGAAAAGCCCCAAATCTAAAGGCATGCTTCCTACTTAGCAATCCATTCAAGCATTAACCTCCAAACCAATCACATAATGGCCAATTACATGCACTAGCATTATTAACAACATTTAACAAACTTAGGGAGTTCAAACATCTCCCAAAACATCCACATAGGTCCCCCATTGCCAAATGCCAAAAGCTAAAGGTGTTTAAGAAAACCTTCCCATACATGAGCTTAGCTTCCACTTGATTGCTTGCCTTCCTTGCTGCCCTCAATGCACCTTAATGCTCTGCATTGTTGGTTTAAGAAAAGAGAGAGAGCGTAAGCAAAAGCTTAGTGAGGAATGCTCATTTAAAACCATACAACAATGCATTTATAAAACTCATTTATAAATCAATATTCAAGCAACATTGCACATGCTCTTTAACCTTTTAAAACAAGCATGACATGCTTCCATTCCATTTCATGTCATATTGGCAACAAGTGATACATTTCCCATAAGATTCACACATGGACTTTTAAACACCATTGTGTCCTTAACCCCATGGACTTTTAAACACCATGGACCCATGGACTTTTAAACACCATGGCAAAGACCACACAAGGACTTTTAACCACCTTTGTGTCCTTAACAAGAATCATCCAAGGACTTTTAACCACCTTGATGTTCTTAAGTAACAAGAGCCAACTATGGACTTTTAAACACCATATTGCTCTTAAAGTACACAAGTCTCATCCAAGGAATTTTAACCACCTTGATGAACTTAACCAAGAACCATCCAAGGACTTTTAACCACCTTGATGTTCTTAAATAAACAAGGCTCACACAAGGACTTTTAACCACCTTTGTGACCTTAACATCACTTGCCAATATGCATCATTAATCAACAATAGTCCATTGTTTTAAAGCATTTTACAAAGCCATAAACATCATGCATCTTTAAGCATCAAACCTCATTATAACAATGATCAAAAACAAGGAACTCTTACCTTGAGCTTCCTTCAACATATGGCTTTAAATCACAGCAAATAAACATGCTAGAAATGCTTTCAAAACAGATTTAAACACATGCAAACAACCACATTGCATTCCACCAAAACCATGGCCATCACCAAGAGAGTTTATCCGAAAACTTACTCTTGAGCTTAGCTAAGTTGCTTAGACTTAAGCTAAGCTCTCAAACCTCCAAAACACTGGTTTCAAAGCCGAAAACCAAATTCCACTCACTGATTCCGTTTCGCTTCTTGCCGAAACACCAATCAAGCTTCCGGATCACCACCACTTGGATCCAAAGATGACTCCCCTGTTTTAAACACATCAAAGCAGAGGATTAATGCATCATCATGCATTAATAGCTTCAATGAAAGCACCTAAACTCGCTGCTCTCATCCACACTCCATTTTCGGCCACCAAACACAACCGAAAATGCATCCAAACAACTCCTCAACATTGCCCAGCCAAGATCCATCAAAGCTAAACATCCTTAAACATCATTTAACATCTAAAAAGGACCTAACAACATCCTTATACCTCCAGCAACAACAGATCCACAAGATCACTCCAAAAACAACCAAGAATCACAAGCTACACTTAGGAAGTTCAACCTATCCGGGATTGCATTAATTAAAACTCAATTCCTTATCAAATTAACATTCATTTAACATCAAATAAACACATTAAATCACAGCCCCAATCAGATCAAATGAAAATCCATCAAAAATCACCAAATCTTGCATTTAAAGCCAAGATCCAATACACAACTTTAAAACCACTTATAAAACATCAATTAAGGATTGAGAACTTAGGAATTTCAGTAAAGAACTGAGAGTTTAGAGGAGAAGGACGTTCTTACCTCCAAACTGAAATTTCTCCCTTTTTAGAACCAAAATCTTGAAAATCCAATTAGCAATTGGTGAGGTTTTGTTGATGAGATGATTAGAAATCCAAAGAGAATTGAAAAGAGGTGTTTAGGTGACAAAATCAGAGGAAAAAACTCTGGAGAGAATGTTTGGTTTGAGAGAAAATGAGAGAAAAGGAAAATTGGAAAAGTTAGTTGAAAATGGAAAATAACTTCCCTCCACTTTTCTTTTGTTTAAAACTCAGAATTAAATCACTAAATATCTTAGAAAAATCTGGAGAAACTCCCTTTGGGTAAATAGCTCCTTAAAGATTCAAAGTTTCAATCCTTTCTAAAACAGTCACGCAGTTTTCAAAAATTACATTTTGGTCACTAGCCAAAATGTCACCCTTCCAAACCTCATTTTGTAAAATTGATTTAACAGTTCACTTATATATATTAAAAGAGGAATTTAGAACATTTTTCCATATTTTTAAAACAACCCGAACTAGGCTTTCCTAATTTAACCTTTTCATATTCGAACAGCACTTTGACCGAACCGGTCCAAGCCCAAAACTTCTAAGCCCAAAACCGGGGCGTTACAACTCTCCCTCCTTAAGAAATTTCGTCCTCGAAATTTACCTGAAGGAAAGAGATAAGGAAACTGCTTCAGCATGTCATCCTTCCGCTCCCACGTGGCTTCCTCAACACCATGATGCTTCCACAACACCTTTACCAACTCAATGGTCTTGCCACGAAGAACCTTGCTATCCGAATCCAGAACCTTCACCGGTTCCTCATCATAGGTCAAATCCGGATTCAATTCCACTTCCTCCACAGGCATCACATGCGAAGGATCAGATCTATACTTCCGGAGCATAGAAACATGAAACACATCATGAATCTTCTTCAACTCTTGAGGTAACCTCAACCGGTACGCAACAGGACCCACATGCTCAACCACCTCGTATGGTCCAATGTACCTAGGGCTCAACTTACCCTTTCGACCAAACCTCATCACCTTCTTCCAAGGCGAAACCTTCAAGAACACACGGTCACCCACCGCATACTCAATCTCCTTACGCTTCAAATCCGCGTAAGACTTCTGACGATCAGAAGCTGCCTTCAACCGCTCACAAATGAGCTTCACCTTCTCGGTGGTTTCCTTCAACAAAGCCGGCATCGAAACCAACTTTTGACCCGTTTCAGCCCAACAAAGAGGAGTCCTACACTTCCTCCCGTACAAAGCCTCATAAGGTGCCATTTGAATACTTGCCTGATAACTATTGTTATAAGCAAACTCCACCAAAGGCAAATGCTTCTCCCAAGAGCCTTGAAACTCAATCACACAGCACCTCAACATATCCTCCAAAATCTGGATAACACGCTCAGACTGGCCATCCGACTGAGGGTGATAAGATGTACTGAAATTCAACCTTGTACCCAAAGCTTGATGCAAACACTGCCAGAAACGCGATGTGAACCTCGGATCCCTATCCGACACAATCGAATTAGGCACACCATGCAGCCGCACAATCTCAGCAATGTACAGCTCCGCAAGCTTATCCAAGGAAAACGTAGTATGCACAGGCAAGAAATGCGCACACTTCGTCAGGCGATCCACAATCACCCACACCGAATTCTTCTTCGATGGTGACAAAGGTAAACCAGATACAAAATCCATGGTAACCCTTTCCCACTTCCACTCAGGGATTCTCAACGGTTGCAACAACCCTGAAGGAACCTGATGCTCAGCCTTAACTCGCTGACACACCATACACTTGCTCACAAACTCCGCAACATCTTTCTTCAAACCCACCCAATAGTACTCATCACGAAGATCACGATACATCTTAGTACTACCTGGGTGCATAGCAAAAGGACTACTATGACCTTCAGTCAGAATAGCACGCCTTAACTCAGCATCACTAGGCACTACTATCCGACTCCCAAAACACAACACACCATCATCATTAAAGCAGAAATCCGAAGGTCTACCCTCCGCGATATCCTGAACATGCGGTACCAAGGAATCATCTAGCAACTGCTTTTCCTTGATCAGCTGAACCAATAATGGTTTCACTTGCAACTCAGCCACAAGACCACCATCCCGCGAAATACTCAAACTGGCAAACATAGCCCTTAGCTCAACAGCTACCTTCCTACTCAAGGCATCCGCAACAACATTAGCTTTTCCAGGGTGGTACTCAATCGTCAGATCATAATCCTTGAGCAACTCCACCCAACGCCGCTGCCTAAGATTCAACTCCTTCTGAGACATCAGATACCTCAAACTCTTGTGATCCGTGTACACAGTACACTTCCCACCATACAGATAATGTCTCCAGATCTTCAAAGCAAAAACCACCGCAGCCAACTCAATGTCATGCGTAGGATAATTACGCTCATGCACCTTCAACTGCCGCGATGCATAAGCCACCACCTTACCCTCTTGCATCAACACACATCCCAAACCAACATAGGACGCATCACTATACACCACAAACTCTTTCCCTGATTCAGGTTGAACCAAGATAGGAGCTTGCGTCAAAGCTGCCTTAAGCTTCTCAAAAGCCTGCTGTCTCGCTTCTGCCCACTCATACTTAACATCCTTTTGCAACAGCTTCGTCAAAGGTGCAGCAATCTTAGAAAACCCATCCACAAACCTCCGGTAGTATCCTGCCAAACCAAGGAAACTACGTACCTCATGAACAGACTTAGGGACCTTCCAATTCATCACCGCCAAAATCTTATGAGGATCAACACGAATCCCCTCCGCAGAAACCACATGCCCAAGGAACACCACCTCCCTCAGCCAGAACTCGCACTTACTCAGCTTAGCATAAAGCTGATTCTCCAATAAAGCTTGCAGCACAATCCTCAAATGCTCTTCATGCTCCTCCTCAGTACGCGAGTACACGAGGATATCATCAATGAACACCACAACGAACTTGTCCAGGTATTCATGAAACACATGATTCATCATATCCATGAAAGCATCAGGAGCATTTGTCAAACCAAACGGCATCACAAGGAACTCATAATGCCCATACCTTGTCCTGAAAGCTGTCTTAGGCACATCCACATCCTTTACCTTCAACTGGTAATACCCTGACCTCAAGTCAATCTTAGAGAACACAGCTGCTCCCTGAAATTGATCAAAGAGATCATCAATTCTCGGCAAAGGATACCGATTCTTGATAGTCAACTTGTTCAGCTGACGATAATCAATGCACATTCTCATAGTGCCATCCTTCTTCTTCACAAACAAGACCGGTGCACCCCAAGGCGACACACTCGGCCGAATGAACCCACGATCAAGCAACTCTTGCAACTGCGTCTTCAGCTCCTTCAGCTCCTTAGGTGCCATTCTATAAGGGGTAATGGACACAGGAGTTGTATTCTCATACAGCTCAATTCCAAACTCCACCTCGCGATTAGGAGGTAAACCAGGCAACTCCTTAGGAAACACACCAGGAAACTCTCGCACAACCCTGATATCTTGCACACGCAACTCCTTAGAACTAGGATTCATCACAAAAGCGAGATAAGCCTCACATCCTTGCCTCAGCATCCGGCTTGCCTCCAACGTAGATACCACATTGGCAAGAAACTTCACATTCTCACCAACCACAACAACATCATAATCATCCGCAAGCTTCAGCGAAACTCGCTTATTTTCACAATCCACAACAGCACGATGCTCAACAAGCCAATCCATACCAAGGATTACATCAAAACCATAGAAAGGCAACTCCATAAGGTCAACATGAAAAACATGATCTTGAACAACCAAAGGAAACCTTCTATACAGCTTTCGAGTCACAACAGTCTCACCAAAAGAACTAATGAAACGAATACCAACATCCAAAAACTCAACAGGCAAACCAAGCAATTTAGCATGCTCACGCAAAATGTATGAATGCGTAGATCCAGAATCAATTAAGGAAAGTAATGACAAGGATTGCAAAGTAAAAGTACCTGCAATCACATCCGCGTCATTCCTCCCTTCTCGCTGAGCATACACCCTAGCTTGACCTCCACCCTCAGGCTGAATAGCCACAACATGGGCCACTCCACGACCACCTTCCTCTCTACGCTGAAAATTACCACGGCCGCGCCCACGACCTCTCTACGGTGCAACAGCAACAGGAGCACGCACTTGGCCACCAGCCAACATAGGACACTCTCGCCTTATGTGATCCGTAGATCCACAATTCCAGCACCCATTACCAGCTGCCGCAACAGGAGCTTGCACCTCCCTCACAACACGGGGACAATCACGCTTCATATGACCACGTGATCCACAAATCCAACAAGCACTCGGATTAGCTCTAGCGTTGCCTCCCCGAGCAGGTGCTCCACCACCTCTCTTAGCCGAGGACTAATACTTCTGATCACGTCCCCTCTTGTTCCGTCCACCACCGGAACTATATTCAGCAGCTCGCTTTCCAGCACTTGCTCCAGCACCTCTAGAGATAAACCCAAGTTCATCTCAATATCCTTAGCTCGGGCCACCAACACATCAAAATCATCATACTCGGTGGCCAGCACATACATCTTCACATCCGTCACTAAACCATAACGGAATCTTTCGCACCTCGCCCGCTCATCAGGTACCAGCTCAGGTGCATACTGACTGAGTCGAACAAACTGTACTTCATACTCAGCCACAGTCATGCTCCCTTGGGTAAGAGACATGAACTCTCGCTTCTTTTCATCCAGGTACCTTACACCAAGATACCTCCTCTTGAACACATTCTGGAAGAATGTCCAAGTTATGTCAGCTTCAGCCATCCCAGCAATAGTGGTCGTCCACCACGTATAAGCATCATCCTGTAGCAAGGATACAACACACCCCAGCTTTTGCACATCAGTGCAACTCATTTGACACAAGATCCTCTTGGTACTCTCCATCGAAGTTTCAGAACCTTCCGCAGACAAACCCCTGAACTCAGTCCCACCTAGACTGCGTAAGCGCTCCAAGGGTAGTCTCACTCCAGCATCTCCCTGATGCCCAGCTCCTTGAGCTCCAGCTACTGCTGCTCGAAAAGCACCAGCAATAGCTTGCACTAACATAGACATATCAGGCATAGCTTGCCCCTGGCCAGCCTCAGGTCCAGCGACCCCAGCATCAGCTGCAGCTCCAGCTCCTTCACCCCCAGCATCACCACCACCAGGTGGAGGAGGTAAAACCGCACTCTCAACGTTCTCCTCATTCTCATTCTCGTTCTGAGCCGTAGCTCGCACATTACTCCTTAACTCTCTACGAGGTGCCATACTCTAACAATGCAATCACAATGCAATAAACAAAGTTAGGCCCAACAAGGTAAGCAATCCAAGTACTCAAGCTCATTTTCACTTAAAAACAACATCATTACATTAGCTTTGATTTGGCAATGGGTACCCACAACATGCTTCACCACTGCATACATCACAATTGCATCAAAATCACAAACCACTCAACATGCTTTCACTCAATCAAGCATACATAGCATACATACTTCAATCATGCACATAACCATTCCCAATTACTCAAGAACTCAGCTCTGATACCACCAAATGTAACCCCCTTAACCCGGCCTAGACGGTTGACCCGAATTAAGAAAGTCACACGGGGAAAACCAGAGTCAACCCGAAAGTCAACCTTGATTAACGACCCATTTTTTTTCTTTTTAAACTTGTCTAGATGCGCATTAACCCTAGATATGATCATACATACAACATGCTCAAAGATCATAACCATCAGAGATTAAACAGGGACCCAATTGCACAAATTACAACTTTAGGGACCAAATTGTAATTTCTGCAAATTACAGGGACTTAACTCAAATTAAAGTTACCAACTTGTAATTAGTCAGGTTTCATGCTTCTCTGTCAAATTTCAGCTCAAACGGACATCCCAAACTCATACAATTGCAAAAACAAGTTTTAGGACCAAAATGCAAACATTTCAAAACATATAACCGCCCATGTCAGCCTCCAACGGTCAGGTGTTCCGAAATAGGGAGAGCCTGTTTCGAAATGCGGGACCGTTCCGCAACGTGTTCCGGAACGAGGCCTGGCAGAGGCAATTCCGTTTCGGAACGGTACCTTCCGTTTCGGACGCCTGGGCCACTACAGGGCACCCGTTACGAAACGGTAGCTCCCATTCCGATACGCCCTGCACAGAATGTAGAGAAATGGCTGCTAAAACACAGAATTGACTTACCATACGTGCTCCAAATGCAACCAAACTTTACCAGCAACTCATACAACATGCAAGAGACATATTTGCATCAACCAATAAACATTATAGCATCAAACAAGAAAAGCCCCAAATCTAAAGGCATGCTTCCTACTTAGCAATCCATTCAAGCATTAACCTCCAAACCAATCACATAATGGCCAATTACATGCACTAGCATTATTAACAACATTTAACAAACTTAGGGAGTTCAAACATCTCCCAAAACATCAACATAGGTCTCCTATTGCCAAATGCCAAAAGCTAAAGGTGTTTAAGAAAACCTTCCCATACATGAGCTTAGCTTCCACTTGATTGCTTGCCTTCCTTGCTGCCCTCAATGCACCTTAATGCTCTGCATTGTTGGTTTAAGAAAAGAGAGAGAGCGTAAACAAAAGCTTTGTGAGGAATGCTCATTTAAAACCATACAACAATGCATTTATAAAACTCATTTATAAATCAATATTCAAGCAACATTGCACATGCTCTTTAACCTTTTAAAACAAGCATCACATGCTTCCATTCCATTTCATGTCATATTGGCAACAAGTGATACATTTCCCATAAGATTCACACATGGACTTTTAAACACCATTGTGATCTTATAATAACCAAGGACCACACATGGACTTTTAAACACCATTGTGTCCTTAACCCCATGGACTTTTAAACACCATGGACCCATGAACTTTTAAACACCATGGCAAGGACCACACAAGGACTTTTAACCACCTTTGTGTCCTTAACAAGAATCATCCAAGGACTTTTAACCACCTTGATGTTCTTAAGTAACAAGAGCCAACTATGGACTTTTAAACACCATATTGCTCTTAAAGTACACAAGTCTCATCCAAGGAATTTTAACCACCTTGATGAACTTAACCAAGAACCATTCAAGGACTTTTAACCACCTTGATGTTCTTAAATAAACAAGGCTCACACAAGGACTTTTAACCACCTTTGTGACATTAACATCACTTGCCAATATGCATCATTAATCAACAATAGTCCACTATTTTAAAGCATTTTACAAAGCCATAAACATCATGCATCTTTAAGCATCAAACCTCATTATAACAATGTTCAAAAACAAGGAACTCTTACCTTGAGCTTCCTTCAACATATGGCTTTAAATCACAGCAAATAAACATGCTAGAAATGCTTTCAAAACAGATTTAAACACATGCAAACAACCACATTGCATTCCACCAAAACCATGGCCATCACAAAGAGAGTTTATCCGAAAACTTACTCTTGAGCTTAGCTAAGTTGCTTAGACTTAAGCTAAGCTCCCAAACCTCCAAAACACTGGTTTCAAAGCCGAAAACCAAATTCCACTCACCGATTCCGTTTCGCTTCTTGCCGAAACACCAATCAAGCTTCCGGATCACCACCACTTGGATCCAAAGATGACTCCCCTGTTTTAAACACATCAAAGCAGAGGATTAATGCATCATCATGCATTAATAGCTTCAATGAAAGCACCTAAACTCGCTGCTCTCATCCACACTCCATTTTCGGCCACCAAACACAACCGAAAATGCATCCAAACAACTCCTCAACATTGCCCAGCCAAGATCCATCAAAGCTAAACATCCTTAAACATCATTTAACATCTAAAAAGGACCTAACAACATCCTTATACCTCCAGCAACAACAGATCCACAAGATCACTCCAAAAACAACCAAGAATCACAAGCTACACTTAGGAAATTCAACCTATCCGGGATTGCATTAATTAAAACTCAATTCCTTATCAAATTAACATTCATTTAACATCAAATAAACACCTTAAAACACAGCCCCAATCAGATCAAACGAAAATCCATCAAAAATCACCAAATCTTGCATTTAAAGCCAAGATCCAATACACAACTTTAAAACCACTTATAAAACATCAATTAAGGATTGAGAACTTAGGAATTTCAGTAAAGAACTGAGAGTTTAGAGGATAAGGACGTTCTTACCTCCAAACTTGAATTTCTCCCTTTTTAGAACCAAAATCTTGAAAATCCAATTAGCAATTGGTGAGGTTTTGTTGATGAGATGATTAGAAATCCAAAGAGAATTGAAAAGAGGTGTTTAGGTGACAAAATCAGAGGAAAAAGCTCTGGAGAGAATGTTTGGTTTGAGAGAAAATGAGAGAAAAGGAAAATTGGAAAAGTTAGTTGAAAATGGAAAATAACTTCCCTCCACTTTTCTTTTGTTTAAAACTCAGAATTAAATCACTAAATATCTTAGAAAATCTGGAGAAACTCCCTTTGGGTAAATAGCTCCTTAAAGATTCAAAGTTTCAATCCTTTCTAAAACAGTCACGAAGTTTTCAAAAATTACATTTTGGTCACTAGCCAAAATGTCACCCTTCCAAACCTCATTTTGTAAAATTGATTTCACAGTTCACTTATATATATTAAAAGAGGATTTTAGAACATTTTTCCATATTTTTAATGCAACCCGAACTAGGCTTTCCTAATTTCACCTTTTCATATTCGAACAGCACTTTGACCGAACCGGTCCAAGCCCAAAACTTCTAAGCCCAAAACCGGGGCGTTACAACTCTCTCCCCCTTAAGAAATTTCGTCCTCGAAATTTACTTGAAGGAAAGAGATAAGGAAACTGCTTCAGCATGTCATCCTTCCGCTCCCACGTGGCTTCCTCAACACCACGATGCTTCCACAGCACCTTTACCAACTCAATGGTCTTGCCACGAAGAACCTTGCTATCCGAATCCAGAACCTTCACCGGTTCCTCATCATAGGTCAAATCCGGATTCAATTCCACTTCCTCCACAGGCATCACATGCGAAGGATCAGATCTATACTTCCGGAGCATAGAAACATGAAACACATCATGAATCTTCTCCAACTCTTGAGGTAACCTCAACCGGTACGCAACAGGACCCACACGCTCAACCACCTCGTATGGTCCAATGTACCTAGGGCTCAACTTACCCTTTCGACTCCCAAAACACAACACTCCATCATCATTAAAGCAGAAATCCGAAGGCCTACTCTCCGCGATATCCTGAACATGCGGCACCAAGGAATCATCCAGCAACTGCTTTTCCTTGATCAACTGAACCAAAGATGGTTTCACTTGCAACTCAGCCACAAGACCACCATCGCGCGAAATACTCAAACTGGAAAACATAGCCCTCAACTCAACAGCTACTTTCCTACTCAAGGCATATGCTACAACATTAGCTTTTCCAGGATGGTACTCAATCGTCAAATCATAATCCTTGAGCAACTCCACCCAACGCCGCTGCCTAAGATTCAACTCCTTTTGAGACATCAAATACTTCAAACTCTTGTGATCAGTGTACACAGTACACTTCTAACCATACAGATAATGTCTCCAGATCTTCAAAGCAAAAACCACCGCAGCCAACTCAATGTCATGCGTAGGATAATTGCGCTCATGCACCTTCAACTGCCGCGATGCATAAGCCACCACCTTACCCTCTTGCATCAACACACATCCCAAACCAACATAGGACGCATCACTATACACCACAAACTCTTTCCCTGATTCAGGTTGAACCAAGATAGGAGCTTGCGTCAAAGCTACCTTAAGCTTCTCAAAAGCCTGCTGTCTCGCTTCTGTCCACTCATACTTAACATCCTTCTGCAACAACTTTGTCAAAGGTGCAGCAATCTTAGAAAACCCATCCACAAACCTCCAGTAGTATCCCGCCAAACCAAGGAAACTACGAACCTCATGAACAGACTTAGGAATCTTCCAATTCATCACCGCCTCAATCTTTTGAGGATCAACACGAATCCCCTCGGCAGAAACCACATGCCCAAGAAACACCACTTCACTTAACCAGAACTCACACTTGCTCAGCTTGGCATAAAGCTGATTCTCCAGCAAAGCTTGCAACACAATCCTCAAATGCTCTTCATGCTCCTCCTCTGTACGTGAGTACACGAGGATATCATCAATGAACACAACAACAAACTTGTCCAGGTATTCATGAAACACACGATTCATCATGTCCATGAAAGCCGCAGGAGCATTTGTCAAACCAAACGACATCACGAGGAACTCATAATGCCCATACCTTGTCTTGAAAGCTGTCTTAAGCACATCCACATCCTTTACTTTCAACTGGTAATACTCTGACCTCAAGTCAATCTTAGAGAACACAGCTGCTCCCCGAAATTGATCAAAGAGATCATCAATTCTCGGCAGAGGATACCGATTCTTAATAGTCAACTTGTTCAGCTGACGATAATCAATGCACGTTCTCATAGTGCCATCCTTCTTCTTCACAAACAAGACCGGTGCACCCCAAGGCGACACACTCGGCCGAATGAACCCACGATCAAGCAACTCTTGCAACTGCGTCTTCAGCTCCTTAGGTGCCATTCTATAAGGGGTAATGGACACAGGAGTTGTATTCTCATACAGCTCAATTCCAAACTCCACCTTGCGATTAGGAGGTAACCCAGGCAACTCCTCAGGAAACACACCAGGAAACTCTCGCACAGTCCTGATATCTTGTACGCGCAACTCCTTAAAGCTAGGATTCATCACAAAAGCTAGATAAGCTTCACAACCTTGCCTCAGCATCCGACTCGCCTCCAACGTAGACACCACATTGGCAAGAAACTTCACACTCTCACCAACCACAACCACCTCATAATCATCCGCAAGCTTCAGCGAAACTCGCTTATTCTCACAATCCACAACAGCACGATGCTCAGCAAGCCAATCCGTACCAAGGATTACATCGAAACCATAGAAAGGCAGCTCCATAAGGTCAACAGGGAAAACATGATCTTGAACAACCAAAGAACACCTTCTATAAAGCTTTCGAGTCACAACAGTCTCACCAAAAGAACTAGTGACACGAACACCAACATCCAAAGACTCAACAGGCAAACCAAGCAATTCAGCATGCTCACGCAAAATGTATGAGTGCGTAGATCTAGAATCAATCAAGGAAAGTAATGACAAGGATTGCAAAGTAAAAGTACCTGCGATCACATCCGCGTCATTCCTCCCTTCCCGCTGATCATACACCCTGGCTTGGCCACCACCCTCAGGCTGAATAGCCACAACATGGGCCACACCCCGACCACCTTCCTCTCTCCGCTGGAAGTTACCAGGGCCGCGCCCACGACCTCTCTGTGGTGCAGCAACAACAGGAGCACGCACTTGGCCACCAGCCAACATAGGACACTCTCTCCTCATGTGATCCGTAGATCCACAGTTCCAGCACGCATTACCAGCTTCCACAACAGGAGCTTGTACCTCCCTCACAGCACGAGGACAATCACGCTTCATATGGCCACGTGAACCACATGTCCAACATGCACTCGGATCAACTCTAGTGTTGCCTCCCCGAGCAGGCGCACCCCACCTCGCTTAGCTGAGGACTGATACTTCTGATCACGTCCCCTCTTGTTCCGTCCACCACCGGAACTATACTCAGCTGATCGCTTACCAGCACTAGAAACAACACTCTTAGAAGATAAACCCATGTTCATCTCAATATCCTTTGCTCGACCCACCAGCACGTCAAAATCATCATACTCGGTAGCCAGCACATACATCTTAACATCCGTCACTAAACCATAACGGAACCTTCCACACCTCTCCCGCTCATCCGGAACAAGCTCAGGTGCGTACTGACTGAGTCGAACAAACTGAACCTCACACTCAGCCACAGACATGCTCCCCTGGGTAAGAGATATGAACTCCCTCTTCTTTTCATCTAGGTACCTCACACCTAGATACCTTCTCTTGAACGCGTTCTGGAAGAACGTCCAAGTTACGTCAGCTTCCGCCATCCCAGCGATAGAGGTAGTCCACCAAGTGTAAGCATCATCTTGCAGCAATGACACTACACAACCCAGATTTTGCACATCAGTGCAATTCATCTGACCCAATATTCTCTTGGTACCCTCTAACCAAGACTCAGAACCTTCCGCTGACAACCCTCTGAACTCAGTCCCTCCCAGACTGCGCAAACGTTCCAAGGGTAGTCTAACTCCAGCATCTCCCTGATGCACAGCTCCTTGAGCTCCAGCTACCGCTGCTTGAAAAGCTCCAGCAATAACTTGAATCAACACCGCCATGTCAGGAACAGCTTGCCCCTGACCAGCCTCAGGTCCAGCGACCCCAGCACCAGCTGCAGCTCCAGGTCCTTCACCCCCAGCACCACCACCACCAGGTGGAGGAGGTAAATCCACCGCACTCTCAACATTCTCTTCATTCTCATTCTCATTTTGAGCTGTAGCTCGCGCATTACTCCTCAACTCTCTACGAGGTGCCATACTCTAACAATGCAATCACAATGCAAATAAACAAAGTCAGGCCCAGCAAGGTAAGCAGTCCAAGTACTCAAGCTCATTTTCACTTAAAAACAACATCATTTCATTAGCTTTGATTTGGCAATGGGTACCCACAACATGCTTCACCACAACATACACTTCAATTGCAACATATATACAATTCACTCAACATGCTTTCACTCAACAAGCATACAAAGCATACATACTTTAAACATTCTCATAATCATTCCCAAATACTCAAGAACTTAGCTCTGATACCACCAAATGTAACCCCCTTAACCCGGCCCAGACGGATGAACCGAATTAAGAAGTTTACACGGGGAAAACCAAAGTCAACCCGAAAGTCAACCTTGATTAACGACCCCTTTTTTTTCTTTTTAATCTTGTCTAGATGCACATTATCCCTAAATATGATCATACAATCTACATACACAAAGATCGTAACCATCAAAGAACATTCAGGGACCCAATTGTACAAAATATAAATTTAGGGACCAAATTGCAAATTCTGGAAATTTTAGTGACTTAACCAAATTTAAGGTCACCATTATGAAATTAATCATCTTTCATGCTTCTCTGTCAAATCTCAGCTCAAACGGACAGCTCAAACTCATTCAATCGCACATACAAAGATTTGGGACCAAAACGTAACATTTACAAAACCCTGCAAGATGCCATTAACTGAATTAACGGTCGTGTATCGGTACACCAAGAGCAGTATCGATACGCGGGGAAGGCAGTGACCAATCTCGCAGGAAAGGTATCGATACGCTCTCCCGCGTATCGGTACGGCATTCATAATTGGCCTACCGTATCGAAACACCTCGCAACTGTATCGATACCCATGTGCAGAAAAGCACATAATTGGCTCATGCGTATCGATACGCGAGCCCGAGTATCGATACTCATACCAGAACTATCCAAAATTCAGCCCCAAAAATACATCAAACATCAACAAATTGTCATCAAATCATGCCAACAAGTCATTGCATGCTTAAGGAACATAAAAGCATTAACCGTTCTCAAGCATGACATCAAATGAACAAATCCCCAAATCTAAAGGCATGCATCTTGGGTAGAGAACCATTCAAGCATCAAAATACCATACAAAACTCACAAAGGCCAAAAACATGTTTCTACACCAACAACAGCATAAAACCAACTTAGGGAGTCCAAAACATCTCCCAAAACAACAACATAGGTCCCCCATTGCCAAATGCCCATAAGCTAATAGTTTTAGGAAAATGTTCACCATACTTGAGCTTAGTTCACCACTTGGATACTTCACCACCTTGCTACCCCCAATGTACTTTAATGCTCTGCATTATTGATTTAAGAAAAGAGAGAGAGAGCGTAAGCAAAAGCTTAGTGAGGAATGCTCATTTAAAACCACACAACAATGCATTTATAAAACACATTTATAAACCATTCTTCAATACAACATTTACACATGCACTAAGGCATTTAAAACAAGCAATTCATGCTTCCATTTCATAACATGTCATATTGGCAACAAGTGATACATTCCACATAAGATCCACACATGGACTTTTAAACACCATTGTGATCTTATAATTTCCAAGGACCACACATGGACTTTTAAACACCATTGTGTCCTTAACCCATGGACTTTTAAACACCATGGCAAGGACCACACAAGGACTTTTAAACAACTTTGTGTCCTTAACAAGAATCATCCAAGGACTTTTAAACACCTTAATGTTCATAAATAACAAGGCTTACACAAGGAATTTTAACCACCTTGAACCTTAACCAAGAACCAACCATGGACTTTTAACCACCATGTTGTTCTTAAATAAACAAGGCTCACACAAGGACTTTTAACCACCTTTGTGACCTTAACCATCACTTGCCAATATGCATCATTAACAACAAAAAATCCACTATTTTAAGCATTTAACAAAGCCATAAACATCATGCATCTTTAAGCATCAAACCACATTAAAACAATGTTCAAAAACAAGGAACTCTTACCTTGAGCTTCCTTCAACACATGGCTTATAATCTCAGCAAATAAACATGCTAGATATGCTTTCAAAACAGAATTTAAAACATGCAAACAAACCACATTGCATACAACCAATCCATGGTTCATCATCGAGAGAGTTTTTCCGAAAACTTACTCTTGAGCTTAGCTAAGTTGCTTAGACTTAAACTAAGCTCCCAAACCATCAAAACATTGGTTTCAAAGCCGAAAACCAAAATCCACTCACCGATTCCGTTTCGCCTCTCGCCAAAACACCAATCAAGCTTCCGGATCACCACCACTAAGATCCAAAGATGACTCCCCTATTTTAAACACATCAAAGCAGAGGATTAATGCATCATCATGCATTAATATCTTCAATGAAAGGATCTAAACTCGCTGCTCTCATCCACACTCCATTTTCGGCTACCAAACACAACCGAAAATCCATCCAAACAACTCCACAACATTACCCAGCCAAAATCCATCAAATCTAAACATCTTTAAACATCAAATAACATCCAAAAAGGATCTAACCACGCCCTTATACCTCCAGCTATAACAGATCAACAAGATCACTCCAAAATCAACCAAGAACTCAAGCTAAACTTAGGAAAATCAACCTATTCGGGATTGCATTGATTAAACCTCAATTTCTCATCAATTAAACATTCATTTAACATCAACTTGACACCTCAAAACACTGCCCAATCAGATCATACGAAATTTCATCAAAATCAAGCAAATCTTGCATTTAAAAGCCAAGATTAAGAACACAACCTTAAAACCTTTTATAAAACACAAATTAAGGATTGAGAACTTGGGAATTTCAGTAAAGAACTGAGAGTTTAGAGGAGAAGGACGTTCTTACCTCCAAACTTGAGTTTCTCCCTTTTTAGAACCAAAATCTTGAAAATCCAATTAGCAAATGGTGAGGTTTTGTTGAAGAGATGATTAGAGATCAAAAGAGGATTAAAATATCATGTTTGGATATCAAAATCAGAAGGAAATGCTCTGGAGAAATGTGTTTGGTTTGAGAGAAAAGATGAGAGAAAATTGGAAATGAAATTTTAGAAAGTTAGTTGGAAATGCCAAAATATCTTCCCTCCTTTTTAGTTTTATTCAAAAAACCATTATTAAATCATTTAATATCTTAGAAAAATCTGGAGAAACTCCCATTAGGTAAATAGCTCCTTAAAGATTCAAAGTTTCAATCATTTTAAAAACAGTCTCACAATTTTCGAAAATTACATTTTGGTCACTAGCCAAAATGTCACCCTTCCAAACCTCATTTTGTAAAATTGGTTTCACCACACTCTTATATATAATAAAAGAGAATTTTAAGACATTTTTCCATATTTTTAATGCAACCCGAACTAGGCTTTCCTAAATTCACTTATATATATTCGAACCGCACTCCGACCGAACCGGTCCAAAACCCAAAACTTCTAAGCCCAAAATCGGGGCGTTACACGAGCCCAAAGAAACACCATCAGCAAGACAACGGCCATGTTGGGTTTCAAAGACCCAGAGGGAGGAAAGGCAGTTGAAGCCGTTGATGTTTCGTCGACCCGACCTAGGACGACTAGTCACACATTTCCACCGAATGGGAGGTCCTAATTACAACCTCCACTATTTGAAAATGAGGTTACTCCAATATTTGTGGAGACTTTAAATGGTCCCTTCTATGACCATATGTTAAACCATGTCACTGAAGGTTTTGCAGACATGGTCGTGAATGGAGAGTTGATATTGGCGGCCACCAAAAGTGTAAGACTCAGGGAATAATAATAATAGCGATCACATATAACCTGAACTACTCTGATGATGGAATCTTTTCATGAAGAAAACAAATCGAGCTTGGCTGGAGTTCATCCTTGCCTTCATGGAATAATGCTTAATTTTCCTAGACGATGTTGGGTTCATACCTAGAATCAAACCTTTTGCTTTTACCCGTGAGCATTATGGATCTTTTGTAAGGGCTTCTATGTTAATCAACTTGTTTTGCATTCCCTTTGTGTTCTCAAGTGGGAAACATTTTTTATTCATTTTCCATCCATTTCTCTTCAAATATACATCTTTCTGGAAGAGCCCTTATAATTTATTGTATGAATGACTTTTGAATCTAATCCCGGGATATAGGGGAAAAAGTGTGTTCGGGGAGATCCCATATACAGATTATGAGTGAATTTTCCTCTCATGCATTGTTTTTAGGGTCTTTGAATGAAGTGATAACTCTAAAACATCTACCAACTAAAGACTACTTCTCTTTGATGATATTTGTGTGTGAAATGACATTTGGCATTCTTTAATTTCACTTCATGAATAAGAAAAAAAAATCCATTGTTGTCCCCCTTTGAGCCTGACTTTTTCTTGTGATTTAACCCTAACCAAGGGTCACTCCCCACACTAGGGGGCAAAGAGGATAAAAAGCTATATAGATCGAGTTAAATGTCCTCAATTCGAAATGAAATTGACACAAAAAGGAAAAAAAAAGATGAATGAAGGAAGAAAAAGAATGAAGTGAAAGCTGGAGTACAGAGAGAAATTTGAAACAAATCATCCAAATGAGACGTGTTCTAGAAAAAGGAAATGAACTCTAGGATGAAAACCCAAAATGGGCAGTCTAGAGTGATCCAGAGAAGAAAAGAATGAGCATTTCATCAATAAAAGATTGATCCTTGGTTTAACTACCCTTAAACATGCATTTGAGCCTACATATTTGTTGTGCGTAAATAGTGCTCCGCAATTGTGCAAGTATACACGACACAAGTAATATAGGGATAAGTATATGAGTATCGTCTCTAAAGGGATTGGTACTCAACCTTTGGTTCTACTCCCTCGCACTGCAAAGTAAAAACACAAATTAATTGGGTGAGTTGATATAATCTAAAAATAACTAACTAAGAAAATAAAATAAAGAAGAAATCAAGACGAAATGATGGTTCAGATTAGAGTGTGTCATAGTGTGGAATCCTCTTGATTTTTGCTTTTGTTCTTGAATGCAGCAACACATTACTACCATCGTAGTGACCTAAATCCTTGCCGCGTCCGTAATGGCTGAATCCCTGCCGCGGAAATCCCTTGCTCACGGGCAGATGTAGTTAAGGCTCGACAAAGCATCCTTAGGTGGTTCTGCCTTATCCCTAAGCACGAAACGCTAGTTGATGAGTGGACTCTGATGATACCTCCCGGCGTGAATCAAAGGGCAAATACCAAACTATTCATACACTTCTTTTAGCCGCTGAAACTCTAACATATCCCTAGGCCGGGTTAGTTAACACTATGTAGGGCGAAAACCGTACTTTTTCCTTTCGTAAGCTCAACTCTCCCGATATTGAACAAATGGATGATCTCACAAACCCTATCTCGAGTAGAATGCGAAGATAATTAAAGCTAGAATAAGCAAACCTTAACTTTTATTGCATTAAGAACAAAAACTAAGTACAAAGAATTTTCACACAACTACTAAACAAACTAATCCTAACCCTAAGAAATTTAAAACATAATTAAACTAATCCTAAGCTCAATCTCTCTTCGGTGATCTCTCCTTGATTCCTCTCTCTTCATGATGTTGGCAAGCCCTTTATATAGGGGAAGGTGTAGGTAGAATCCTTCTTGGAGAGGAAGTTGAGTTGGACTTGGACTAGACTTTAATAAAGATTTAAATATCTTTAATTTATTACAATATACACTTTTGGCCAAAAGTCTAACTTTACCCTTCCTTCCATGTTTTCGTCCTCTTCTCAATTTCCAACTGCCACAGAAAGTGTGAAAAAAATCCGGCGTTTGAAGCTCTACAAGTCGACTACCACTTTACCTGATTTACTCTCTGGCGGAATGTTGTTGCGACCTGGCTTTCGCTGCCTCGACATTGGTCTGTTCTGCTATGCAAGGCTTCATCAGCTTCCCTCAGTAGAAGCTGTCATGTGGCTTGGCTCGATTAGAGTCAGTTGTCTACTAATTTTTCCTCATCTTCCCTCATGCTTTTTGTGTTGTGGCAGCATCGTGCAAATCTTCAAAGGCCAAACATGCATCAATTAATGCCATTTTTATAGAATAAACAAAATATAAGGCTCAAAGGCATAAATAATGAAATCTATGCATGAAAGTCCATAATGCAGCTCAAATGGGTGTAGGTTGAGTGATAATTGCCATGTAAAAGGGGTCAAAATATAAGACTTTTGGGCACTTATCACACCCCCAAACTCGAACTATTGCTTATCCTCAAGCAATGAAAACCATCAATTGCCAAACCTTAATTTTTATAAATCGTCTCCTAAGTCTTACTTTTCCTTCTCTCTTCAAACGATGGTGAAGAACGTTCGGCTCTTATGTAACACCTAGGTTTGAGGGTCGGGTGAATTAAATAATTAAAATAATGTTCCGGGTTTTGTTATCAAAGTAATTAATTGTGTTGGACATATTTTAAATTAAGCCCAAATAGCCATGGATTACATGCTATTGTGAATATCCCATTTCATTAAGGGTAAATGAGTCTTTTGACTTTAAAAATAAAACAAAACAATTAAAACACCCACTTCATCATATTCTTCCCCCTTCTCTTCAAAAAACCAATGACAAGTTTCCTCCCTCATCTAAAGGTTACTATTCCATCACCCCTTTGCTTCATCTTTGGAGATTTTTGAAAGGTAAATATGTTTTTGAGTCGTCCTCATCTTCCCCTTCATGTCTATACCTTTAGTTTTCATTACCCATTGTATTACATTTTGAAGTTTTTGGGTTTTGAAATAAAATGATAACTTTGATGGCTTTTAGTTGAACTTTTGATTTTTTGTTGTTAGATAAGTTATTTACTATCCAAAAGGTCCAACATACCTAATTTTTACAAGGTTTTATAATGATTTTCGGATATTGGTTTTAGGGAGGTTTTAAGTGGTTCTATAGATGAGTTTTGGGGCTGTTTAGTGTTGGGAGTTGTTGGTTGATGGTTGTATGATGGTTAGGGGTTATTTTGGAAGCTATTAGGTGTGTTAAAAGTGTTGGAAATATTGGTTCTTTGCTGAGTTTGTGGGCTGCTCGAAAATGGTGTTTTGAAAGTGTTTTGGGTCGAGTATTAGCTTGAATTGTGTTTCAGGTTTGCTCAGTTGAATTGTGGACTGAAATGTGATTGTTTTGCTTGTGTTTGATTGATAGCAACAAGGTTTTGTGTTAGTCAAGCCTCATACTCGAATCCGGAACCGTTAGGAGCTTGATCGGTTGTTTGCTTGTGTTTGGAAAGTCCGGTGAGTGGTTCTACATTTTTAAATTGGTTTTCAAACGTTGGTTCGAGCATGTGGACCTAGTGTTGCGTGTAAAAGAGTCTATCGCAATTGTAGTGCAAGTGTACACGACGCAAGTAGTAAAGTGATACGAGGTATCGGATATCGTCTCCACAGGGATTGGGCTAATAGCTTCACCTTGTTTACTGCACGAAAGTAAAGGAAATAATTAAGAGGATTGTCACGAGAATAATAAGAAAAGCGTAAATAAAAGGATTGAGTTTATCAAGATAGAGAGAATGGGCTGGTATTGGATTGCTTAGGAACTCCAGTTCTGTCGTCGCTCCCGTTGCCGACAGCACCTGTCGCGGCGGCTGTCCGTTAGCTGTCGCGGCAGCGAACACACCAACTTCGTACTTCAAGTTTGGCAAGAATCCTAGATCTGCCTTGTCTTATCCCTAGGTCAAAGTCTGTCGATGATCACGTCTTTGATGATACCTCCCGGCGTGAATCGAAGGATGAACACCGATGTGTATGAATTCTTCCTTAGCCACTTAACCTTGCCCTATCCCTAGGCACAAGATAGTTCAACTATAAACTAGAGAACTCGCTCTTCTTTCTTTCGTATACTTAACTCTCCCGATGCTAAGTAAATGGATAACCTCACAATGCTCTCCCGATGCTCTTGCAAGATGTTAAAACAAAAATAAGAGAACTTGAAGTCTATTTTATTGAACTGAAAATTCCTAAAACAAAACAACCCTTGCAACTACTTTACAAATCAACCCGTAGCCCTAGGGGGAATTTAGAACATGTCGGTGACGGGTGAACGGCAGGGGGTTTAGGTTTCGGTTATGGGGTATTCGATGATGCCTCCTAGGTTAAATCTATACCCTTATATAAGCTTTGGGCTCAAGTTATCTAAGGTAACAAGGATTACAACTTTAATTAAAAGTAAGATTCTAATAAAGACCTAATCTCTAAGGATTCCTACTTTGCAGCCGCCATCCTTGTTTCTAGGAATTTCCTCTCCTTGAGCTTTGGCTTGACATATCTTTTGATCCGGGGCTTGGAAAATTATTTGGCTTTCACACGGCAGACGAGCAGATTTTTCTCTATCTATCGAGGTCCACTTTACTTTTCCTCTTCATAAATCTGCTGTCAACCTGCTGTCACGACAGGTCCATGGCAGCTTCGTCTTCTTCATCTACTTGTCCAGTTCAGCTTTCCTGCTTCTCTGCCCTGCGCCTGCCTTCTTTGTCAACTATGGCAGATACCTGCAAAAATTGCCATCTTTTAGTAGAATCCGTGCTTTTAATCCATTTGTGATGTTTTACTGAAAACTAATCTAAATGCAATGCAATGATGCTTGAATGCAGCAGAAATATGGGTTAAAAAGGGTGTAAATAATATAACTTTTACACACTCAACACACCCCCAAACTCAAGTCTTTGCTTGCCCTCAAGCAATTAAAACTTAAAAGAAAAATGAAAATTTTTGTGTTGGCCTTCAAACAGTGAACTGTCCCTTACCCGTCGCTCATTCCCTATGGCGGCAGCAACCTGTCGGAAAGGTTAAGATCTGTCCGAAATCTCCCTATAGCTCTCGTGCAGTGTGTGCATGCTTGTGAACAGTTATATGCTAAGATTCTCTTAGTTTCACTAGAATATTCAACTTCTTAACTTCTTTTCTTCTATTTTCAAGCTAAGTTTTTCTAGAGCCAGTTTCGGGCACCTCTAGTTAGCTTCCTAGAGCGGGTTTCGGGCACCTCTAGGTTTTTGATTTTCTTTTGCTAAACTTCTTTCCTAGAGTCAGTGTTAGGCACCTCTAGGGGCTATTCAAGTTCTAAGTTTCCTATTCTAGTTTGGCTAAAAGAAATCTAAGCAATATAACAGTCACAAAGGTGTTTAAATTTTCAGAACTATAGAAAGGCTCTAAACTTCTCCTTAAACTGTCCTAAAGATGCTGCCACGAAAAAGCTGTCATGACAGGTAAGTTAACTTCACAGTTTTTAAGCCAACAATTTAAATTTTCTAATTTTTTTTAAGAAATTAAATAAATAAAAGACACAACAATTAAAAAAACAGATGTATTTAAGACTCCATTAATGATGGAGGGTTGCCACCCCCAAACTCGAGGGTTGCATTGCCCTCAATGCAAAATGACAGAAAAAGATAAAAAAAATAAAGAAAAGTACATCACAAAAGATAAAGGCAGGCAGCAATAAGAGGAAAATAAAAACTTAAATTTTCAGTCGCTGTCCTCGCTGCTGCTGCTGACACGGATCTGACGGCGGCGTCTGGGCTGTGGAGGAGGCTGGGCAGGTTCAGGAGCAGGTTCAGGGGCAGGTTGCTCTACAAGCTGGACATCGGAACTGCTGCCACTGTCCCAACTGCTGCTGGTGGTGGTGCTAGCCTTGGGCAACCGTTTCTTGTCTGCCACGTGTTTAATAGGCTTGATCGGCGTAAATTCTCTCTCCAAATTCCTCCGAATCAGCGGGCTGTCATCAGAGGCAGGCCTCTTTGTTCCTCTAAGAGAGGTGTCTGCCGGTGGGCTGCCTACTGCCGTCGGGGCAGGTGATGTGGTGGAGGCAGTTGAGTGGGAATGCGGGGAGGCAGGTGGTGTGGGTGTGTGAACAGGGGTGTGGACAGGGGTGGGGATATGGAAATAATGGGCAGAAAAAGAAGGGAATTGAACATCGGGAAACTTCAAAGTTTGGGTAATGAAGTTTACCGTCGATTGAGTGAAGTCCCGAATGAAGGTCATCAATCTAATTTGTCTCTGCTCTACCCGTTGTAGCGTCTCAAGAAGGAGGGCGGACTGGTCTATCGGAGCGGTGGCGGGAGCAGGTTCATGGGCAGGCTCCTCTTATGATTATTCTGGGGAGCCGACTGGGTTGAACGATGAGACAGTTGTAGCCGCAATCAGCTCCATGAGGCTGTTGATGTTGTTGTTTGTCCAGCCGCTGCCCTTCCTTATTTTGTCGGAGGGTTCCTCGGGGACAGCGGCAGAGGGAAGTTATAGTAAACGACAGGCAGAGGCGGGAGTCGGAGCGGAAGGCGCAATCCAGGATGATGTCCCTTATATATCGGCCCACAATGATGGGCCTGTCGTGCATGATGGAATGAATGAGGGCGAACCGCTGCCGGTTGACTGTCGTGTGGTGGGAAGACGGCAGGATACGCTTTTTGATGAAAGTGTTCCAAAGTTTGGCCTCCGGGAGGAGCTTTCCCCTATTGACGGAGTGGGGGTTCTTCTTACTGGTTGTCCATGATGTTCCCTCCTCTGTCAACTCCACCATGACAGCATCATAGGCGGCAGCATCGAGGGTGTCAAGAAATTTCTCGTGAGCATCATCATCGGGGCCGAAGAAGAGGCCAAACATGTGGTTGATGCTGTTGGCAGTGAAGGGTACCTTGACACCTCGAACGGTGACAGATGTCGCCGTTTTGCTGTCTATGGCAGCATAGAATTCCCGGAGTAATGTGTCATTGAGCTCTGCCGGTTGTTCCGCGAAGTGCTCCCATAGTTGAGCCGTGATAGCCTTTACGATGAACGGTCGGAGTCCCATGTGGGGTGTTTTGCGGATGTATACAAAGCCACGTTCCTCCCATAACTCCTTGTTGGCAAAGGGCGTTGCTGTTGCTGAGGTAGAAGTTGAGGCAGGGCTTCGGCGGGTCTGTCTAGAAGACATGTTGGTTGCAAGGGTTGTGAAATCTGAAGAAAGCAAATAAAACTAGAGGAGAAAGCAAAGAAGAATAAGCAGAAGTGAGAAAAAATGAAAATGAGAGTGGGGTTTTATAGCGGTCGAGTAGTTGCCCATTTCAGGCGGGAATAACGGGGCGGCAGATTGGATTTAGCGTGTCTGACGCGTCTGACACGCATTTATGCGTCTGTTACGCGTCTGCCGCACGCTTCTGAGTCTGCCATGTCAGTCTGTTTACAGCTGTCATATCCGTCCGCAGCGGCAGCCGAAACGACAGGTTTCCATAAATGGGCTTTATTGGGCTGATGGATGGGCGGTGGACTTGGGTCACTTCTCCTTTTCTTCTTGACTCCTTTATTTCCTAAAGACTGAAATTAGAAAAAACAAAACATTATTCGAATAAAATAAACCTAATTTCCTAATAAATAATAATAATAAAAAATAAAAAAATAAAAAATAGGTTAAATTAGGAATGCCTTGTGGGGCATCTCCTAAAGTAACCACTTCCTGTATTCCTGGGGCTTCAGTCCCCTGATAGTGCTTGAGGCGCTGTCCATTGACTTTGAATTGATGCCCGTCTTTTAATGACTGAAATATGATGGCACCATGAGGAAAAACTTGTATTACTTGGAATGGGCCAGACCATCTAGACTTTAGCTTTCCTGGGAAGAGTTTAAGTCTAGAATTAAACAACAACACAAGTTGCCCTGGGCAGAACTGTCGTGGCAGCAACTTCCTGTCATGCCACTTCTTTGTTTTCTCCTTGTATATTCTTGCATTGTCATAGGCCATTGTCCGTAATTCATCAATCTCGTTCAAATCTAATAACCTTTTCTGGCCGGCCTTGTTCAAGTCCATATTCACTGCCTTGATTGCCCAATATGCTTTGTGCTCGATCTCGACAGGCAAGTGACAGGTTTTCCCATAAATCAGTCGGTATGGAGACATGCCCAATGGAGTCTTGAAAGCTGTCATGTATGCCCATAATGCATCATTTAGAAGTAAAGACCAGTCCTTCCTAGTTGGTTTAACCATCTTCTCAAGAATGTTCTTCACTTCCCTATTGGAAATCTCAGCCTATCCATTGGTCTGTGGGTGGTATGCTGTCGCGATCCTGTGCTTGACACCATATTTCTTCAAAGCGACAGCAATTACCATATTATCAAAATGTCTCCCTTCATCACTGATAATTGCCCTAGGGATGCCAAATCTAGAAAAAATGTTTTTGTGCAAAAACTTTTGGACTGTTTTGGCATCATTCTTTTGAGTGGCGATGGCTTCAACCCACTTGGAGACATAATCCACTGCTAGGAGGATGTAAAGATTTCCACACGAAGATGGAAAAGGTCCCATAAAATCAATCCCCCAAACGTCGAAGATCTCGACTTCTAAAATGTTCTGCAGTGGCATCTCGTTTCTCCTCGAGATGTTACCTGTTCGCTGGCACTTGTCACAGTTTTTGTAAAATTCCTGTGCATCTTTATATAGTGTCGGCCAGTAGAACCCTGACTGCAGCACCTTGGCAGCAGTCTTATTGCCTCCTAAGTGACATCCATATTGTGAAGCATGACAGTGATGGAGAATGTCTTCTTGTTCTTCTTGTGGTACACATCTCCTTATAACCTGATCTGCGCACATTTTGAAAAGAAGAGGTTCATCCCAATAATAATGCTTAACATCATTTTGGAACCTCTTCCTGGCTTGGTAATTAAGATCAAAAGGTAATATTCCGCTAACTATAAAATTAATGAAATCAGCATACCAAGGAAGGTCAGAAGACTTACATGCCGTCATGGCTGTCGCGACAGCGATTGCGGCAGTAAAGAGCTGCTCATCAGGGAAGGTCTCCAGTATGTTTGTCTCGTCTATGGGTAGACTCTGTCCCTTTTCCAATCTCAAGGTCGAATTCTTGTAAAAGCAAGATCCACCGTATCAATCTAGGCTTTGCATCCTTCTTTGCGAATAAATACTTTAGGGCAGAATGGTCGGTGTGTATTATTACTTTCGTCCCAAGTATGTAAGAACGAAACTTGTCGATGGAGAACACCACAGCTAACAGCTCCTTTTCTGTGGTGGTGTAGTTCACTTGGGCGTCATTTAATGTCTTGCTGGCATAGTAGATGACGTGAAACAGCTTATCTCTGCGCTGCCCAAGTGCTGCCCCGACAGCATAGTCACTAGCATCACACATGATCTCAAACGGTTGTGTCCAGTCTGGTGGCTGTACTATGGGGGCTGTCACTAGCTTTTCCTTCAGAACCTTGAATGCTTCAGTACATTCCTCATTAAAGTCAAAGGGTCGGTTCTGTTCTAAGAGATGGCATAGGGGCTTCGTGATTTTCGAGAAATTTGCGATGAATCTCCGATAGAAACCCGCATGCCATAAAAAACTTCTAATGCCCTTGACTGTGGTTGGCGGTGGCAGCTTCTCTATGACTTCTATTTTGGCCCTGTCGACTTCTATCCCACGACAGCTAATCTTATGGCCAAGGACTATCCCCTCATCCACCATAAAGTGGCATTTTTCCCAATTTAGCACAAGGTTAGCTTTTTCGCATCTTTCAAGTACCTTTTAAAGATTGCCGAGGTAGCTTTCAAAATCGTCTCCAAAGACAGAAAAATCATCCATGAAAATTTCAAGGAAGTCCTCTACCATATCGGAGAATATAGCCATCATGCACCTTTGGAAGGTGGCAGGTGCGTTACAAAGGCCGGACGGCATCCTCCTAAATGCGTATGTTCCGTAGGGGCATGTGAAAGTCGTCTTTTCTTGATCCTCCGGTGCAATAGCAATTTGGTTATAACCTGAGTAACCATCAAGAAAACAATAGTAAGGCTTACCCGCTAATCTATCAAGCATTTGATCAATAAAGGGTAAAGGAAATTGGTCCTTTCGGGTAGCTTTGTTAAGCTTCCGATAGTCCATACAAACCCTCCAACCGGTCACAGTCCTGGTTGGGATTAACTCATTGTTCTCGTTGGTTACCACGGTCATTCCTCCTTTCTTTGGAACACATTGCACCGGGCTTACCCATTTGCTGTCGGAGATGGCGTAAATAATACCAGCGTCTAACCATTTAATTATCTCTTTACGCACTGCCTCCTTCATCGCAATGTTTAACCGCCTTTGGGCATCAATAGTCGGCTTATAATCTTCCTCTAGGAGGATTTTGTGCATGCATATCGCCGGACTAATGCCTTGAATGTCTGCTATCGTCCATCTAATCGCCTTTTTGTGCTGCCTTAGCATGTCGATCAGCTTCCGTTCTTGTTCCTGCGGCAGCTTAGCAGAGATGATTACGGGCAGTGTATCATTGCAACCAAGATAAGCATATTTAAGGTGCCCTGGCAGGGGCTTAAGTTCTAAGACAGCTGGTTCAACAGTAGATGGCTTTTGGATTAAATGGTTATCCGAAGTGTAATTCAAAGGTTCGACTAACTTACCTGGACGATGGCCTAACCAGTTTACCTCCTCCTGATCTTCAGTATCAGATATATCGGATTCAGAGGAGTCGCTGTCGTCAGTGCTGTCGTCGTTGCTGTCGTGACAGGCCTGTAGGTAGCTATCGCAGCAGTGACCAAATTTTATATCACGGCAGCCCGACCTGATGCAGGGGTGATCAAAGGTCACCTCGATGATGGCCTTGCATTCCTCATCCACATCGGCATGTTTCATCGCTTGGAGAACATTTAACTTAATCTCTTGATCATTCACGCGCATGGTGAGTTCTCCTTTCTCCACATCAATCAATGATCTCCCCGTGGCTAAGTAGGGTCGCCCGAGGATGACTGGTGCGTTTTCGTCTGCCTCACAATCCAAAATAAGAAAGTCAGCAGGAAAAATAAGCTTATCCACTCTTACCAGAATATCTTCAATTTTTCCCTCGGGGTGAACGTAAGAGCGGTCGGCTTGCTGTAGAGTAACTGTCGTGGGCCGCGCCTTACCGATACCTAGTTTCTAAAAAACAGATTTGGGCATTAGATTAACACTGGCACCAAGATCACAAAGTGCCTTACCCACAAATTTGTCGCCGATTACACATGGTATGATGAAGCTCCCCGGATCCTTCTTTTTCTGGGGTGGCTGCCGATGAAGAATACTCATGCAACCTTCTATCATCTTTACCGTTTCAAATTCCCCAAGTGTAGATTTTTTCGACATAACATCCTTGAGAAATTTAGCATAACCGGGCATCTCCCTAATAGCATCTAACAACGGAATATTAATATGAACCTGTTTAAAAATATCATAAATTTTTTTAAGTTGAGATTCATGCTTAGCTTGCTGTATCCGTTGAGGAAAAGGTGGTGGAGGACGATAATCAGCAATACGTCCTTCCCACTGCATGCGAACCTGAGGACAATAATCATCTTTTTTCTCCCCTGTCGCTTCTGCTGTCGTGACAGGCTCATCGGCAGCAGTCTGTTTATCACCTGTCGGGGTAGCTTCCTCGGTAGGTTTATCTAAGGCAGGTTCCTTTTCTGTTTTAGCTTCTTTTTCCGGCCCTGGTAGCTTTTTCCCACTCCTAGTAGTAATTGCCTTACATTGCTCATGTGGGGGCGGTCTAGCATTTTTGGTATTGCTAGGGAATCCTCCATTCTGCCTTGGTTTAATATGTTGCGACACCTGACCCATTTGTGTCTCTAGAGATTTCAACGTAGCCTCATGATTTGTCATTCTCATCTCGGTTTTATCTATAAAGTTTTCCATCTTCTTGACAAATTGATTTATATTCTCCATATACGTACCGGTCCGAGACATAAAGGTGGCCAGAGTCTATTCCAATACACTACTCGTGGCAGGTGGTGGCTGCTGTTGCTGCTGCGGCGGCAGATTCAGCGGCAGTTGCTGCGGCTGTTGCGGCGGCAGCTGCTGTCTCGTCAACAATCTAGGACCTCCCTGATTCTGATTATAAGCTTGCGGATTCAGGGTATTGTTAGGGTTACTCCAGGAAAATTTGGGATCTTTCCTCCAATTGGGATTATAGTTGTTGGAATTGTAATTCGGTTTGTAATTTCCAACATATTTTCCCTCTTCTATATTTATCGGGCACTCTTCCCTACTATGATTTCCCTCACAGATAGCACAAACTTCCTCGACAGCAAATCCTCGTAATTCATCTTCATTTAATAAGTGTTTCATTGCTTTAGTAAGGAATGCTACCTGTGATTTCAAAGTGCTGTCGGCCTCATAGTCCTTGACAGCAAGTACCCGTTTACCCCCTCTTCTAGCTGTCGGAAACTGCTCCTCATTCTTAGCTAGATTTTTCAAAACTTGCAACGCCTCGTCTGGATCTTTATCCAATAATAATCCATTTGCTGCAGAATCAATCCGAATGCGAGTTTGTAAGTTAGCAGCATTATAGAACTTAGTTACCTAATTCCAGACGGGGAATCCATGCATTGGGCAGTTCCGTAGAAGAGTAGTAAATCTGTCCCAGGCCTCGTGCATCGGCTCGTCATCTTCCTGTTGAAAAGTAGCAATTTCATTACGTAATCGCTCAGATAAATGCGAAGGATTAAAACGAGATAAAAATCCACGAGTTAGATCTGCCCAAGTCATAATAGAACCCGGTGTAAGTTTATTCCACCAAGTTTTAGCTCTATCCCTTAATGAATGGGGGAATAACCGAAGCCTCAATATCGCCGGACTAACTCCTGGTAGTCTAAACGAACCACAGATCTCCTGGAACATTTTGATATGCTCCCTAGCATCTTCTGTCGCAGAACCACTAAACTGCCCGGCGTTGTTGATCATACTAAACATGACATGTTTAAGTTCGAAGTTGTCAACATCAATATCCGGCAGCGTGGTCTCCAGCTCTACATGATCGTTCAGCATGTAGTCACGACATGACCGTCGTCCATCTGCTGCGGGTGGGTTACCGACAGGCGGGTGGTTATCGCCAAGGGGTGGTATGAGACCGCCGGCAGGTTGGTTATGGCCCATCTTCTCTAACTGTTTCTCGAGGTATTTGTTTCTGTCTAAAAGGCGGCGAAGTTGCTTCTTGAGACTGAAGGAACGTTCGATTTCTAGATCTAATGGATACTCAGGATCTTCACCTCTTTTAGATCTGCGCATAAACAAGAAAACCTCGTGAAAAGCGAGAGTTGAAAGAACAAAAGAAAAATTAAAGAAAATAAAAATAAAAACGAAAATAAAAATAAAAATAAAAATAAAAACGAAAAGTGTAATAAAAGAAAGATGTAGTTATGTTGCCAATCCCCGGCAACGGCGCCAAAAACTTGTTGCGTGTAAAAGAGTCTATCGCAATTGTAGTGCAAGTGTACATGACGCAAGTAGTAAAGTGATACGAGGTATCGGATATCGTCTCCATAGGGATTGGGCTAATAGCTTCACCTTGTTTACTGCACGAAAGTAAAGGAAATAATTAAGAGGATTGTCACGAGAATAATAAGAAAAAGCGTAAATAAAAGGATTGAGTTTATCAAGATAGAGAGAATGGGCTGGTATTGAATTGCTCAGTAGTGCAGTTATTGGATTGCTTAGGAACTCTAGTTCTGTCGTCGCTCCCGTCGCCGACAGCACCTGTCGCGGCGGCTGTCCGTTAGCTGTCGCGGCAGCGAACACACCAACTCCGTACTTCAAGTTTGGCAAGAATCCCAGATCTGCCTTGTCCTATCCCTAGGTCCAAGTCTGTCGATGATCACGTCTTTGATGATACCTCCCGGCGTGAATCGAAGGATGAACACCGATGTGAATGAATTCTTCCTTAGCCACTTAACCTTGCCCTATCCCTAGGCACAAGATAGTTCAACTATAAACTAGAGAACTCGCTCTTATTTCTTTCGTATACTTAACTCTCCCGATGCTAAGTAAATGGATAACCTAAGAAAAGCTCTCCCGATGCTCTTGCAAGATGTTAAAACCAAAATAAGAGAACTTGAAGTCTATTTTATTGAATTGAAAATTCCTAAAACAAAACAACCCTTGCAACTACTTTACAAATCAACCCGTAACCGTAGGGGGAATTTAGAACATGTCGGTGACGGGTGAACGACAGGGGGTTTAGGTTTCGGTTATGGGGTATTCGATGATGCCTCCTAGGTTAAATCTATGCCCTTATATAAGCTTTGGGCTCAAGTTATCAAAGGTAACAAGGATTACAACTTTAATTATAAGTAAGATTCTAATAAAGACCTAATCTCTAAGGATTCCTACTTTGCAGCCGCCATCCTTGTTTCTAGGAATTTCCTCTCCTTGAGCTTTGGCTTGACATATCTTTTGATCCGGGGCTTGGAAAATTATTTGGCTTTCACACGGCAGACGAGCAGATTTTTCTCTATCTATCGAGGTCCACTTTACTTTTCTTCTTCATAAATCTGCTGTCAACCTGCTGTCACGACAGGTCCATGGCAGCTTCGTCTTCTTCATCTACTTGTCCAGTTCAACTTTCCTGCTTCTCTGCCCTGCGCCTGCCTTCTTTGTCAACTATGGCAGATACCTGCAAACATAGCCATCTTTTAGTAGAATCTGTGCTTTTAATCCATTTGTGATGTTTTACTGAAAACTAATCTAAATGCAATGCAATGATGCTTGAATGCAGCAGAAATATGGGTTAAAAAGGGTGTAAATAATAGAACTTTTACACACTCAAAACCTAGGTCGGGCTTGGTAAACCCACTTAGAGTTGGAATTAGATTGGTATTCTAATCTCAAGCTTAGTTTAGAAGACTTTGGTTGAACTTCTAAATGTTGTGTTATGCCTCTTGTTCCATATTTATTTGTGATTAATGTGGTTATGTATATGGTGATATACAGGTGTGTTGAGGCATGATGTTTTATGCATTGTGGTATGCATGTGAATTGTTGGAATGTGGATTCATAATGGTAAATCATGGTGAGTACGTGCTAAGCACGGAAATTGGTAAGAATGTTGTGAGGTTGAGCTATGAATTGAGTTAGTATTGGCACTAGTGTGCTTGGGTATAAATGATCGATCATTAGGATGTTAATGTGCACACGAGTGTTGAAATACGCGCGTGGTCTTGGTGATGGTAGTCATCAACATGGAGTACGAGTACGCCATTAAAATATTCTTTTATATGTTAGTCGGTGATGAGTGGAATCCCATCGACGAGGCGTGAGGATGAGTGGAATCCCCTCCGCGTGAAACGGTGATGATTGTAATCCCACCATATGGTAATGGTTGAGTTGTTGGATGTGAGTTCCGACGCTTGTTATCCGCGTATTCGGCTCATAGCTAGGTGCCAATACGTATTGTTAAATGTGTTTCCATATGGTTGTATTTATGGACATGTTGAGCATGGCACGCTAATTGAGATTATGTTCATGCATCATATATATTGACTCTTGTGGCTTCAAAGGTAAGAAAACATGCATTCTTTGTAACACCCCAAATTTAGGCCTAGATGTTTAGAGTCTGAACCGGATCAGTCCGGAAAACGGTTCGAATCTAAAAGAGAGTTTTAGGGAACACCTAGTTCGGGATGCTTTAAAAATATATAAAATATCTAAAAATCCTCATTTAATATATAAAAGAGAATGGTGGAATCAATTTTACAAAATAAGGTTTGGAAATACTACATTTCGGTGTAGTGACCAAATCGCAGTTTTTGCAAAGTTAAGTAGTGACTGTTTTGTAAAAGATTGAAACTTTGAATCTTTACGGAGCTAATTTTACCAAAACGTTTTCATCAGATTTTTCTTTAATTTGGGTGATTTAATTAATGTTTTAATTAAAGAAAATAAAGGTGATTAAATTAGAAAACCACCTTTGACTTTTCATAACTATTTTTCACAAATTTTCCCTCGTTTTATTTTCTCTCAAATTCCTTTCAACCAAACACTTTCTTCCCAGCAAATTTACTTTGATTTTCACTTCATTTGATGAGATTTCAATGTCTCTTTGATTCTTCATCAATTCCTCATCAAATCCACTTGATTTCTACATTGAATTTTTAAGAAAACTTGCCCAAATCAAGGAGAAATCATCCATTAGAGGTAAGCTTCGTCCTTATCCTCTAATGATCAGTTCTATACTGAAATTCTCAAGTTATCAATCCTTTATTAATGATTTATAAGTGGTTTTAATGTTAGAAACAAGAAGTTGTCTTAAAACTCAAGATTTTGGAAGAGATCTTGAAGATTTTCGTGGTAAATGATTGAGCTCTATTTTGAGATGGTTTTCTAATGTATTTTGGATGTTAATTGATGTTACAAATGAGGTTTAATCAATCAAATCCCTAATAGGTTTGTTTTCCTAAGTTTTGCTTGTTTGAATGATGGTTTTTGGGGTGGTTTTGTTGTTCTGCTGTTGCTGGAGGTATGGGGGCATGTTTATGTTGCCTTTTGATGTTTAGAAAAGGTTAGAAGTGATAGATCTTGGATGGGCTTTGTTTTGGGAGAGTTTGGAGATGATTTCGGTTGTTTTTGGTAGTCGAAATGAGGTTCTTGAGTAGAGCAGCGAGTTGGGTTGTATGGCTGGTGATTTTAATGCATGGTGGGGCATTAATCCTCTTCTCTTATGTGTTAAAAATAGGGGAGAGTGACTCGGAAGCGATTGAGGTAGCGTTGGAGGTTTCGGACGCTTGGGAGGCTTGTCGGCTAGCATAATGTTGTGTATCAGTGAGTGAGATCGTGTTTTCCAGATTTGGAATCATTTTGAAAAGAGGTTTGGGAAATTAAATTTAGGCTTGAAACGCCCGTTTAAGTTCGGAAGTAAATGAAGTGGTTTTCTCTCTCATTTGTGCTATTATTGTTTTGAAAACTATCAAAATGGGTTTTGATGTGATTGATTTGGCAATGTAGTTAAAATTGTTGTTGAGTATGGTTTTTAAGCATGTGAGTTGGTTGTCAAACTTGGTTTGAAGAAAGATGCGTGAAGTTAATATTCTTTGAGTGTATGTGTTTTTAATTGGCGTCTTAAAGGCAATGTTCGATATTTTGGCCTTGAAGGTGTTGCATGCTTTAAAAACAGTGAGTGTGTTGATGATTTTAACATGATATATTCGCATAGATGATGTAAAGATTACGGGATATATTGATCGATCAATAGGAAGTAGAGTGCACTATAAACTAAAATTCGTACGTGCTCTTGGAATTCGACCCAAAGAGAGAGACCAATGATGGGCATTCCATTGGAGTAGGACTTGGTGAAATATCCAAGCTTTTTGGCAACAAGAGTTATTGCCATGAGACCGATGATGGGCATTCCATTGGAGTAGGACTTGGTGAAACATCCAAACTTTTTGGCAACAAGAGTTTTTGCCATGAGACCGATGAGGGGCATACTATCGGGGTAGGACATGATGAAATACTCAAGGTTTTGGGCGGAAGTAGAAACCGCCATGTGAGTACGGTGTTGGTAGAAGCCACCGGAAAATTATGTTCTAGACGAGTGAGTACGGTGATGGAAGATGCCACCGAAAGTGTCTAGTGACTTGTCCGCATATCCGTGTACAATAGAGTATGTAAATGCCAATATATGAGATTATGTGTCACATGTACCAATGCTTGAGATGTTTTATGCTATGAGATTTGCATATGAGATAACGAGATTATGAAATGCTTTTGGGTAATAAGCATGAGTGGCTTTGCCATGAGTTTTGCATAAGTTATATGCATGAGATAGCTAGATCGTACATGTGGTTTTCAAATGGAGATTTTGAGTTTATGAAATGCTTTTGAGTAACAAGCATGTGTGGCTTTTCCATGAGTTTTGCATTGGTAGGATGCATGAGATAGATATTTGATACATGAGATTTCAAATGGAGTTTTGCTTTGAAATGGTTTTCAAGCATGAGAATGGAAGAGTGTGGAGTGGAAATGATTTCCAAGGTAATTGGTTTAAACTTTGCATGAAGCATTTATGCATGAAAGGGGTTATTGGAAGTTATTGTAAGAATGTTGTTTGTGGTTGAGTTGCTTGGTGCATTTGGGTTTAATGTTGGTCTCTAAATTGAGCAACGCATAATTTAAGGTGTTGATTTTTAAATGATGTTTTCAAACAATACTTTGGTTTATAGAGGTGTTATTGCATTTAAAGAAGGTTATATGGTTGTTGCATTGATGGTGTTTTGGTTTTGAGCATTCCTCACTAAGCATTATGTGCTTACGCCCCTCTTTGTCCATCAATGCAGATAAATGAATTTGGGATAAAAGAAGCAAGGGATTCAAGAAGAGCTCCACTTGAGAAGTATGTTTTGGTTTATAGCTATAGATAATAAAGGCAATGGGGGTGTAACCCCCTTAACCCGGCCCAGACTGTTGACCCGAATTAAGAAAGTCACACGGGGAAAACCAAAGTCAACCCGAAAGTCAACCTTGATTAACGACCCTTTTTTTTCTTTTTAATCTTATCTAGATGCACATTAACCTTAGATGTGATCATGCAAACAGCATACTCAAAGATCACAACCATCAGAGATCAAACAGGGACCCAATTGAACAATTTACAACTTTAGGGACCAAATTGTAAATTCTGAAAACTTTAAGGACTTAACCAGATTTTAAGTTACCAACTTAAAATTAATCAGGTTCCATGCTTCTCTGCCAAATTTCAGCTCAAACGGACATCCCAAGCTCATACAATTGCACAAACAAGTTTCAGGACCAAAATGCAAACATTTCAAAACATTTAACCGCCCATGTCAGCCCCCAACGGTCACCCGTTCCGAAACAGGCAGAGCCCGTTTCGAAACTCGGGGCCGTTCCGCAACGCGTTCCGCAACGGGGGTCTGGCAGAGACCAAACCGTTTCGAAACGGTGCATACCGTTTCGGACGCCTGGGTTCATGCAAGGCACCCGTTCCGAAACGGTGCACACTGTTCCGAAACGCCTGCACAGATTGCAGCAAAAAGGCATTCCAAAACGTGCAATTGATCATTCAAACATGCTCCAAATGCCACCAAACTTTACCAGCATGCAGTTCAACATATATAAGACTTGCAAGCATCATCAAATCATCAAAACAACATCATATGCAAAAAGCCCCAAATCTAAAGGCATGCTTCCTACACAAGCAACCACTTAAGCACAAACTTTCCAAATCAATCTCATAAAGCCAATTCATGATTCAGCAACATCAACAACATTAAAACATACTTGTCCGAACATATACGAATACAAAAACATCAATCCGAGAGATTCTACCCCCATTGCCTTTATTAACTATAGCTATTCACCGAGACATACATCTCAATTGGAGTCCACCTTGAATCCCTTGCTCCTTGCTGTCCAAACTTCAAGAATCTGCATTGATGGACAAAAAGGAGCGTAAGCACATAACGCTTAGTGAGGAATGCTCAAAACCAAAACACCATCAATGCAGCGGGTTACGAAACACTTTTAAAACAACCCGATTTGACAAACCAAAACCATGTTTGAAAACCCTTTTCAACAACATGCTTAAACTATGCATTGCACATACATGAAAACCAACCCTTAGCTTAGCAAGCTAAGAAAACCATCTCAATGTACAACTTGCAAGAACATCCATTTAACCATTTCATGCATAAACACCATATGCAAAGTTAAATCAAAACCTTGGAAAACATTCACATTTCACAACATACCCTTCTTATACTTAAAAACCATTTAAGCAAGAAGCCCTTTAAAATCATTTACTCAATCAATCCAATACATGCATTATCCAAAGACAACCCATGAACCACAACATCATTATCACATGCCTTTTTAAAACATGTCTTAACAAGACTCCAATGCATTAAAGAGATTTCATGCACACATGCATCATTTACCAAATGATAATCAACACTTGTTCAACTTAACAAGTAAACATGCATTCACTAGCATCATACACTTTTCATGCAACCATGCATCTTTTCAAGCATCTCATGCTTCACATGCAATCATGCATCATTTCAAGCATCTCATGCTTCACTATGATCAAGAACATTACATTGGCCTCCAAGTGATCAACCACATCCACTTTTCAACTCAACAACCCGATCGGATACGCGGATTCCGAGCGTTGTCCCTATGCTCCATACACCCTACCAATCCAAGGCCTCCCAAATGGACTTTTAAACACCATTTGACCTTACAAGCCTAAAGTTCCCATGTATGGACTTTTAAACACCATACAACCTTAGCTTTTCCCGAGGTTCCCATGCATGGACTTTTAAACACAATACAACCTCAACATGCACAAGGTTTCCATGTATGGACTTTTAAACACCATACAACCTTTGCATAACCGATTGGTAGTTGTATAAATCACTAACGAGATCCGGGACACCCCACACAAGATCCACACATGGTCTTACACCGCCATTGTGATCTTAACAAGCACAAGGTTCTCATATATGGACTTTTAAACACCATATAACCTTTGCTCAACCAAGGTCCTCGAATGGGCAACACCTCCATTATGACCTTAACCATCTCGTTAGGATACTTGAAGGGAGTTTACCGGTCCACTCTTGACCACTCCACCTCCAAGGCGATTTAATTCACGGTGCACCCAACCCTATAGCCGGCTAACTATATCCGATCAATGAACCAAGAACCACTTTCATCACTTGCCAATATAACCATCTTACCATGTTATTCCACTGATTCATATGCATAATCACAATGCAAAAACCATCATCACAATAGTCCAATGATTCACATGCATAACCAATATGCAAATCCATTACCTCATTAGTCCAATGATTCACATGCATAACCAATATGCAAAAAGTAACATTTACCATCATCAATTCCCTGTTTTAAAGCATCATACAAAGCCATAGATCAACATGCAACACTATGCATCAAAATCACAATTACCATTTACAAAACCAAGGATCTCTTACCTTGAGCATCCTTCACAAATGGCTTTCAAACCAGCATTAAACCATGCTTAAAATATGCTTTCAAAACAGATTTAAACCATGCAAAACATATGCATCTCAATCATCAACCACAATAGCTTTTAAAACCAAACACAACACAATTCAAGAGCGAAAATCCAATCACTTACTCTTGAGCTTAGCAAAGTTGTTTAGACTTAAACTAAGCTCCCAAAACCTTCAAACCTTGGTTTAAAAGCTGAAAACCCAACTCCACTCACCGATACACAAAACAAGGCTAGCCAACAAGCCTTCCAAGCATCCGAAAACCTTCCGCAACACCTTCAAAGCTCACGGATCAACCTCCCCTGTTTCAAGCACACAACAACAGAGGATTAATGCATCATTATGCATTAAAAACACCAGCAACAAGACTCAACTCGCTGCTCAACACAAATCCAACAATTTGGCTACCAAACACAACCGAAATCACCTCCAAACACTTCCAAAACTTAACCCAGCCAAGATCCATCACTTCTAACCATTTTTAAACATCAATTAACATCCAAAATGATCACAAACACGTCCTTATACCTCCAGGTATAACAGATCACCAAAAACACTCCAAAAACAACCAAAAACTCAAGCTAAACTTAGGAAATTCAACCTATCCGGGATTGCATTGATTAAACCTCAACTTCTAATCAATTTAGCATTCATTTAACATCATTTTAACACTTCAAAACACTGCCCAAACAGATCACACGAAAATTTCACCAAAATCACCAAATCTTGCATTTTAAGCCAAAATCAAGATTTCAATTGAAAAGCCATTAACAAAACACAAATCAAGGATTGAGAACTTAGGAATTTTAGTAAAGAACTGATAGTTTAGAGGAGAAGGACGTTTTTACCTCTAAACTTGAATTTCTCCTTTTTAGAGCCAAAATGCTTAATGAAACAACTTGCAAATTGAGAGGTTTTGTTGATGAGATGATTAGGAATCACAAGAGAGTTGAAATGAGAGATTTAGATGCCAAAATCAGAGAAGAAAATCTGGAGAATTGTGTTTGGGTGGAGAGAAAATGAGAGAAAAGGAAAATTGAGAGAAAATAGAAAGTTAGTTAAGAAATGGTAAAAATGATTTCCCTCCACATTTCATAATCTTTAAAATCAGAATAAAGCCTTAAAATATCTTAGAAAAATCTGGAGAAACTCTTTTTGGAATAATAGCTCCTTAAAGATTCAAAGTTTCAATCCTTTATAAAACTGTCCCGCAACTTTCAAAAATTACATTTTGGTCACTAGCCAAAATGTCAACCTTCCGAACCTCATTTTCCAAAATTGATTTCACAGTTCACTTTTATATATTAAAAGATGATTTTAGAAAAATTTTCCATATTTTTAATGCAACCCGAACTAGGCTTTCCTAAATTCACTCTTATATATTCGATCAGCACTTTGACCGAACCGGTCAACGCCCAAAACTTCTGAGCCCAAAACCGGGGCGTTACAACTCTCCCCCCTTACGAAATTTCGTCCTCGAAATTTCAACCGGCGAAAAGAGAACAACAACCTTCTCAAAGCAACACACAAGGCAACACAAAAGCCTCAACCAACACTGACTACTATCCACACAAAACCTCCACCAAACTTAGCACCTCCACACACTGTTCACAAAATCCAGAACCCTCAAAGATAGCCACAACTTAACCTTTCACATAACCGGACTGTACACAGCCCCAACATCAACCTGAAGAACTTCAGCTCTTACAGCACACATCGCTGTAACACACAACTCCCAAGACCTGTTTACACAGAGACAACAACCAAACCAAATCAGCCACTATGCAAACTTCTCTGCTTCAAAAACTCTTGCAAGCTCCCAAACCTCTTCCAAGGATTTTCCCAATAAGCAGAAATCCTTAAACGTCAACTGGTTACTCAAACTCTCCAACAAAAGCTGATAATCCTTTACACCTACCACCAACATCACCATGACAGCTTACCAAGATTACTCACCCAGATTCCAAGAATTACATTACAACCCCAACTTGACTCCGCCAGCCATTCCACACACCACCAGCTGACTTCAAACAGAACTTTCTTAACCACAACCAGCCAACCATTTCTCACAAGAACCCAAACAACCAACAAAAGCCTTCGATCTTTCATAGCCCTTTCACTTCGAACTTCAACCATAACACTTGCATTACCAGAACATTGCTTAACAAAAACACACATAACAGCTTCTGAACTCCTCAAAGGTTGCTAAGAACCAACACTTACCAACACAACCCTTTCGCAACAACTTAAAATCTAAGCTACCTCAGCACTTGGAAACACAACCACAAAACTGCAACATCACCAGCACCAAGGAACTACCACTTCCTTTTAGCTATACAACCCACTTAACCGATACTAACCTCAACCGGTACCCTTCACCACCAAACCACTAAACTCCTTAAGCAACATACACTATCCTTCTATCACAGGCTATACCACTCTCACCATTGCTAGCAACTAGCTTAATATTACTCTAACTCTCACTCAGCACCAAAACAACCTCTAAAAAACCATCATCCAAACCAACCACCACACTAACAGATTCGATTAGTTATTAGCGAGTGTGAACATCGTATGCATGATCACCTACATGCCCTATCAATGCCTGATGTACATGTATGCAAAACCTCTAATGTCATGCCACATGTATGCATGGACCAACATATATAATATAATATATAACAATGATTTTTAACTATGCATGAATGCCAGTTCACATCCTCCAATAACATCCTCAAATCCGTCTAAGAACAACCTCCTACCTCACTTCTAGCTTATCCAACTCCATCATACCAACCACCATTAACCACCAGATACTCACTAAGCCTTCCTCACACTAAAGATATTTCCAAACAACTACCATCACCCCAAACATGCTAGCAACAAGACTAAACTTACCACGCAAGGAAAACCAACAGAAACCAACTAAGGTAACTAGAGCAAAGATTACTTAACAAGGTTACCTGAAAACACAACACCACCCTGAAGCTTCATCAGACGAGCTCTCTTCCTTGCGGAACCATCATCCTCCTGCGGCACAACTGCAGCACCAGCTAATACACCAGGGTCACCACCAACTCCTTGCGGTAAGGAACCTTGGCTGTTCCGAGCCAACCTCAAACAATCACGTCTCATGTGTCCAGCAGACCCACATTTCCAGCAATTCTCTTTTCCCAAACTCTTCACAACCTTCTGCTCTTTTTGCCACCTTTGAACCTTGCCTCGGCCGTGCCCACGACCTTTCAGAGACCCTTTGGCTAACACCAAAGCTGACTTCACCTCAAGAGGACAATCACGCTTAACATGCATTTTGGAACCACAATTCCAGCAAACACCTATGCCCCAACAACCTCCAACATGGTGCCTTTCACAACGGTCACACACCGGTGGCTGAGCTTCCGCTCCTTGCTCAAACAACACTTGCTCCACAACAGCACTACCTTCACCTTGCTCAATCCTTGGAAATTCCCTTCCAAGATACCTCTCACAAAAAGCAGATACAAAGAAATCCCAATCAATATCAGGCACATGCATCCTCCAACATCAGAGAAACAACACTTCCCAGCTTACAAGCATAATCACAGCCTTCCTGATCCAAGATCAGAACCACATTGGCCAACCAGGCCTCAAACATCTCCGGTGAAGAACCATGATACTCCACAGCACCCAAATCAAGCAAACGCTGCTTCGGCAAACCCACACATCCCACAGCCAGCTCATCCACTAACTTTACCTTTACCACAGCCTGAGATGTTCCCAACACCTCCTGCTCAACAGATGATGAACTCTTGATCACAGAACCAGCTTCTTTCCCTTGCCTTACCACCTCAACTCCAGGCACAGAAGACTGAAACAAAACACCTCTATGGAAAGGTGAATTCCAAGCCTTAACAACCTGCCCCAAGGCAGCAACCAGCTTACCCAACTGCCATTCTTCCATCGACTTTGCCATACTACTAACAACAACAAACAATCACAACAAACAAACAAACCAGTTAGACCAGCATTAAGCAAGGATTCAAACTCCAACTCCAAATAACACAATAGCTATATTAATAAGGCAATGGGTATCCCGAATCCTCCCCTTTTCATGACATAATAGTGAACCCAACATGGATATCACAACATCAAGCATATCAAACAACATACTTTGATCATGCTTACATCAAACAACATCCATTTGCAACAGCATAATAGCAGCATAACATGCTCACTACACATTCATCATGCATAACATCAGCTCACAACATCAGCACATATCCACATAAACTCGACCAAGATTCATAACCATAAAACATGCTTGCATACATCAGCAACATGCTCAGAAACATCAACAATTTGCTCAGAAACATCAGCAACACACTCAGAAACACGTGTTTCAACCAACCTTCAACCACACATCAAGGTAAACAACAAACACACATCACAACAACTTACCGTTTTCCCCAAGCATTCGCAACTCAGCTCTGATACCACCAAATGTAACCCCCTTAACCCAGCCCAGACTGTTGACCCGAATTAAGAAAGTCACACGGGGAAAACCAAAGTCAACCCGAAAGTCAACCTTGATTAACGACCCTTTTTTTTCTTTTTAATCTTATCTAGATGCACATTAACCTTAGATGTGATCATGCAAACAACATACTCAAAGATCACAACCATCAGAGATCAAACAGGGACCCAATTGAACAATTTACAACTTTAGGGACCAAATTGTAAATTCTGAAAACTTTAAGGACTTAACCAGATTTTAAGTTACCAACTTAAAATTAATCAGGTTCCATGCTTCTCTGCCAAATTTCAGCTCAAATGAACATCCCAAGCTCATACAATTGCACAAACAAGTTTCAGGACCAAAATGCAAACATTTCAAAACATTTAACCGCCCATGTCAGCCCCCAACGGTCACCCGTTCCGAAACAGGCAGAGCCCGTTTCGAAACTCGGGGCCGTTCCGCAACGCGTTCCGCAACAGGGGTCTGGCAGAGACCAAACCGTTTCGAAACGGTGCATACCGTTTCGGACGCCTGGGTTCATGCAAGGCACCCGTTTTGAAACGGTGCACACTGTTCCGAAACGCCTGCACAGATTGCAGCAAAAAGGCATTCCAAAACGTGCAATTGATCATTCAAACATGCTCCAAATGCCACCAAACTTTACCAGCATGCAATTCAACATATATAAGACTTGCAAGTATCATCAAATCATCAAAACAACATCATATGCAAAAAGGCCCAAATCTAAAGGCATGCTTCCTACACAAGCAACCACTTAAGCACAAACTTTCCAAATCAATCTCATAAAGCCAATTCATGATTCAGCAACATCAACAACATTAAAACATACTTGTCCGAACATATACGAATACAAAAACATCAATCCGAGAGATTCTACCCCCATTGCCTTTATTAACTATAGCTATTCACCGAGACATACATCTCAATTGGAGTCCACCTTGAATCCCTTGCTCCTTGCTGTCCAAACTTCAAGAATCTGCATTGATGGACAAAAAGGAGCGTAAGCACATAATGCTTAGTGAGGAATGCTCAAAACCAAAACACCATCAATGCAGCGGGTTACGAAACACTTTTAAAACAACCCGATTTGACAAACCAAAACCATGTTTGAAAACCCTTTTCAACAACATGCTTAAACCATGCATTGCACATACATGAAAACCAACCCTTAGCTTAGCAAGCTAAGAAAACCATCTCAATGTACAACTTGCAAGAACATCCATTTAACCATTTCATGCATAAACACCATATGCAAAGTTAAATCAAAACCTTGGAAAACATTCACATTTCACAACATACCCTTCTTATACATAAAAACCATTTAAGCAAGCAGCCCTTTAAAATCATTTACTCAATCAATCCAATACATGCATTATCCAAAGACAACCCATGAACCACAACATCATTATCACATGCCTTTTTAAAACAAGTCTTAACAAGACTCCAATGCATTAAAGAGATTTCATGCACACATGCATCATTTACCAAATGATAATCAACACTTGTTCAACTTAACAAGTAAACATGCATTCACTAGCATCATACACTTTTCATGCAACCATGCATCTTTTCAAGCATCTCATGCTTCACATGCAATCATGCATCATTTCAAGCATCTCATGCTTCACTATGATCAAGAACATTACATTGGCCTCCAAGTGATCAACCACATCCACTTTTCAACTCAACAACCCGATCGGATACGCGGATTCCAAGCGTTGTCCCTACACTCCATACACCCTACCAATCCAAGGCCTCCCAAATGGACTTTTAAACACCATTTGACCTTACAAGCCTAAAGTTCCAATGTATGGACTTTTAAACACCATACAACCTTAGCTTTTCCCGAGGTTCCCATGCATGGACTTTTAAACACCATACAACCTCAACATGCACAAGGTTTCCATGTATGGACTTTTAAACACCATACAACCTTTGCATAACCGATTGGTAGTTGTATAAATCACTAACGAGATTCGGGACACCCCACACAAGATCCACACATGGTCTTACACCGCCATTGTGATCTTAACAAGCACAAGGTTCTCATATATGGACTTTTAAACACCATATAACCTTTGCTCAACCAAGGTCCTCGAATGGGCAACACCTCCATTATGACCTTAACCATCTCGTTAGGATACTTGAAGGGAGTTTACCGGTCCACTCTTGACCATTCCACCTCCAAGGCGACTTAATTCACGGTGCACCCAACCCTATAGCCGGCTAACTATATCCGATCAATGAACCAAGAACCACTTTCATCACTTGCCAATATAACCATCTTACCATGTTATTCCACTGATTCATATGCATAATCACAATGCAAAAACCATCATCACAATAGTCCAATGATTCACATGCATAACCAATATGCAAATCCATTACCTCATTAGTCCAATGATTCACATGCATAACCAATATGCAAAAAGTAACATTTACCATCATCAATTCACTGTTTTAAAGCATCATACAAAGCCATAGATCAACATGCAACACTATGCATCAAAATCACAATTACCATTTACAAAACCAAGGATCTCTTACCTTGGGCATCCTTCACAAATGGCTTTCAAACCAGCATTAAACCATGCTTAAAATATGCTTTCAAAACAGATTTAAACCATGCAAAACATATGCATCTCAATCATCAACCACAATAGCTTTTAAAACCAAACACAACACAATTCAAGAGCGAAAATCCAATCACTTACTCTTGAGCTTAGCAAAGTTGTTTAGACTTAAACTAAGCTCCCAAAACCTTCAAACCTTGGTTTAAAAGCTGAAAACCCAACTTCACTCACCGATACAAAAAACAAGGCTAGCCAACAAGCCTTCCAAGCATCCGAAAACCTTCCGCAACACCTTCAAAGCTCACGGATCAACCTCCCCTGTTTCAAGCACAAAACAACAGAGGATTAATGCATCATTATGCATTAAAAACACCAGCAACAAGACTCAACTCGCTGCTCAACACAAACCCAACAATTTGGCTACCAAACACAACCGAAATCACCTCCAAACACTTCCAAAACTTAACCCAGCCAAGATCCATCACTTCTAACCATTTTTAAACATCAATTAACATCCAAAATGATCACAAACACGTCCTTATACCTCCAGGTATAACAGATCACCAAAAACACTCCAAAAACAACCAAAAACTCAAGCTAAACTTAGGAAATTCAACCTATCCGGGATTGCATTGATTAAACCTCAACTTCTAATCAATTTAGCATTCATTTAACATCATTTTAACACTTCAAAACACTGCCCAAACAGATCACACGAAAATTTCACCAAAATCACCAAATCTTGCATTTTAAGCCAAAATCAAGATTTCAATTGAAAAGCCATTAACAAAACACAAATCAAGGATTGAGAACTTAGGAATTTCAGTAAAGAACTGATAGTTTAGAGGAGAAGGACGTTCTTACCTCCAAACTTGAATTTCTCCTTTTTAGAGCCAAAATGCTTAATGAAACAACTTGCAAATTGAGAGGTTTTGTTGATGAGATGATTAGGAATCACAAGAGAGTTGAAATGAGAGATTTAGATGCCAAAATCAGAGAAGAAAATCTGGAGAATTGTGTTTGGGTGGAGAGAAAATGAGAGAAAAGGAAAATTGAGAGAAAATAGGAAGTTAGTTAAGAAATGGTAAAAATGATTTCCCTCCACATTTCATAATCTTTAAAATCAGAATAAAGCCTTAAAATATCTTAGAAAAATCTGGAGAAACTCTTTTTGGAATAATAGCTCCTTAAAGATTCAAAGTTTCAATCCTTTATAAAACTGTCCCGCAACTTTCAAAAATTACATTTTGGTCACTAGCCAAAATGTCAACCTTCCGAACCTAATTTTCCAAAATTGATTTCACAGTTCACTTTTATATATTAAAAGATGATTTTAGAACATTTTTTCATATTTTTAATGCAACCCGAACTAGGCTTTCCTAAATTCACTCTTATATATTCGATCAGCACTTTGACCGAACCGGTCAACGCCCAAAACTTCTGAGCCCAAAACCGGGGCGTTACAGGGGGAAATCTTTTACGTTGTTGTGTTAAGAGATTGTGTATCTTGAATAAGTTCAGTTTATGGTTTGATACTTGTTGATGATTGTTTTTGCAATATTTAGATCTTCTTCTTCATATTTTGATATAGCTATGCTCTTTGGTTAGAAGTAAGATCTTGCGTTGAATGAGATAAATGAGTGGGTGTTCATGGTGCTTGTAATGTATCTAGCTTTTGATGCAAAATGTTGGTCTTAATGTTTAGCATGTTGCTGATATGTTGTGGAATGATTTAAATTATATTTGATGGTGTTTTGAAGTGAAAAACCAGAAGTTTCTGCTGTTTCTGAGCAGGGTGTATCGAAACACCCTTATATGTTTCGAAACGGGTGCCTGAAATGGCCTAGGCGTTTCGGAACGGCTAGAAGTGTTTCGAAACACTTTGGCTACTGGAAGTGTCTGTTTCGGAACTGGTCTCAGAATATACCCGCGTACCGAAATGGTCAACACTGTTTCAATACAGCGTTTCGGTACGGTGGGTAGGTGTTCCGAAACGGGTGACCATTGGACACAGATTTGAATTCCTTTGAGTCTGCATGCTTTACATTTTGGTCCTAAAAGTTGTGATTGCAATTGCTTGAGCTTGAGATGTATTTTTAAGATGATATTTGGCAGAAAAGCATGTAACATGATTAATTACATAATGGTAATCCTAAAATCAACGAAGACTGTAACACCCAGAAAATAAAAGAAAATAAAGGAAAATGTAAAAGAAAAAAAATTAAGGGAGGTGAGGGTTGTGGGAATCGAACCCACAACCTTTGCTTTTTTTAGCCGGGTGCCCAGCCACTGAGCTAAGTGTGCTCTTGGCTCTAATCTTTCCCCCATAGTTCATTTAAAACATTTCCTTTGAAATAAAATAATATTAAACATAAAATATCCTACTTACCATTTTCAGTGGGAATTAATTAGGTCTGTTCCCAAGAAAATTTCCAGACCCTTCCCCTTACCGTTATCCTCTTTTTCCTTTACCCTAAACAAATCGTCGTCGTCCGTTCACCACCACCGCCGCGCCATTTCTTGCACCGCCACCGTCGGAGAGACCGCCGCCCCCTTCCCGATCGAACCACGACCGCCACTCGCCCTAATCCTTCGTCGTGTGCCGTTAAGAATAGTCGAAGAGTTCGGATACAACCCAAACTCGTGTTACCCTCGTTGTTCGACTTTTCCGGCATCGATCGACGTCCGTTCGCCACGTTCCCACCGCCGTTGGGTTCCCCGTCCCGAGCTGAGCAAAACCCCTAAAATTTCTCATCCGATCGGCGCCGGGAAGAGCTTGGTCGGAGTTACATTTTTTCCAGCGATATCGAAGCTTTAAGGTTAGATTTTATCGATTTCCGGCTTCGTTTTCGTGTTTAATCGTGTGAGATAAATTGCTTGTCTAAAAATCTAAGTTTTTCCGGCAGAATCGACGCGAAAGAAGCCTTCTAGCGATGTTCCGGTGACCGTCCGACGACTTTAGGATTCTTTAAGGTAAGAGTCGGTCCATGTAGACCGAACCGGTTGAACCGGTCAACTCGGTCAAACCCGTTGACCCGACCCATTAACCTGTTGACCCGTCGACCCGACCCGTTTACCCGTTGACCCGATCCGTGGATTGACCCGACCCGTTGATCGAGTCAACTCAGTGAGTCAACTCGCCCGAGTCAACTCAGTGAGTCAACTCGTCCGAGTCAACTCAGTGAGTCAACTCGCCGAGTCAGCCTTGGACCAGTGACGTCAGCATGACGTCAGCGTTGACTTTAACCACTGATGTCAGCGTTGACTTTGACCAAAAAGTCAACTTTTCCCGAAAAGCCCTATTTTATGATTTTTGACGTCCCGAGTCCGATTTTGAAGCCCGTTTCGCAAAATTCTAACTCGAAAGCCTCTATATTAGACGTTGAACCCGAACATGCATATGTATAAGTTATGTCTTTCAAGAGAAATTGATGATTGAGGACTGATGTTCATCTTCTGATCTAATAGGTACTCGTGGATCTCCCGACCATGCCTACGCCCAGCCCAGCTCGTCTCGATCTGTACCGCCTCGTGATCCTATCGTCACTCGTACGACCCGAAAACTTAGTATTTTACTATGATTAAGGTGTAAATCTGTTAGTAACCATAATCCCTGTCTGTTTAGGTTCCAGTACTATAGCGGAGCGTGATCTTGGTGCTCGATAGATCTTCTGACCGATCTCATCTTTTGAGGTGTGTTCCTTGTGTGCTATATAACCGTTTTAATATTGTTTTACATGATGAAAATATGTTATTAAACTAAACACATGCTCATGATTGATAAAGTGTTTTTGCATGATTATGATATGATTTCTAAAATAAGCATGATTATATTATATGTGTGATACATCATAGTTTTGATTGAACAATATGCTTACTGATTACCACTTTTTGGAAAATACATGTCTATTTTACATTTACCGAAATTACAGTTGTTATTGATAATCGAACTATTACATAGGTTGTTACTAGGTATTTGGGATAGAATATGAAGTGACCGCAGGTTCAGCCCTGATCCAGCTGGTAATTCCTTACCGTTACAGGTTCCTATGCTTCGGCTAGGGTAATTCCTACCATATCGTACCGTTCCTAAGGTATTCCCTTAGGTTGGCACCTATGCCCAATGGGCACTGGTTAATGCCTTTGACGCAGTTTTGGGGAACTGCCTCTTGGAGTATGGTTGGAGGGTAGAGAAAAGATTAAACCGAACCGTACTATTACTTGAACTTTATGTTTTTGAACTAGAAATGTATATTATATTGTTGTTGTATATGTTTTACTTGCACTGTTGGAACACACTGAGCTTTTAGCTCACGCCCCAAATTCTTTCCCCTTTCAGATATTTTGGATAGGCCACCCCGTAGCCGACACTTGGAGGATCGACACATTTGGTATTCTTTTTGAATGTAATGTTTCTATCCACCGTTTGTACTTTCAGGGTGACATGTGCCTATATTTTGTTATGTATGGTATTAAACTAGAAGTATTTTGATATGCTAACTGATACTTATTTTGTAACCACCCTATGATGGGTTTATTTAAGTAATCATGGCTGCCTGTATTATCTATGTAGTCTATGTTGTGAATGATTTTGGAAAGTATTATTGTTTGACGTGTTAAAAAGGTTTATTTAAGTTGATGGTTTTCACTAAGTTCTGTCGTTATGCTGTCGAAATTAACGCTTAGTTTGCAAACATGTTTTCTACTTGAGTTTTAAATTTTAATGAGCCTTACTAGACTTGGTCTTTCCGCATAGGCCGATCTAGGGGTTACAAAGACCCTCTAATTTACAAAAATTACAATTTGGTCCCTAATCTTGTATAAAGTGCAATTGAGTCCCTAATGGATATCTGATCGTTGTGTCTTTCTCATCTATGTTTCGTGAGTACTCACTTAGGTTTAATATTTTTAGACAAGACTAAAAGGAAAAAAAGGGTCGTTAATCAAGGTTGACTTTTGGGTTGACTTTGGTTTTCCTCGTGTAATCTTTGTAGTTCGGGTCAAGCGTCTAGGCCGGGCTAAGGGGGTTACATTTGTTGGTATCAGAGCTAAGTTGCGAACTTTTGGGGCAACAATAAGTTTGTGATAAGTTGTTATGGTAAGTGTTGGATGTTTATTCTAATGTGTGGTTGAAAGTTGGTTGAAAAATATATTTTTGAGTGAATTGTTGATGTTTTTATCATTCTTTGTGGTTATGAATCTTCTGTGAGCTAATGTGAACATGTATTGGTGATATGCTGATATTGTGAATTGATTTTGAATAATAAAAATGTGATGGGTATGATATGTTGATATTATGTTGTTGAGGGTGAATGTTGTTTGATGAGAGCATGATTGAAGTTTTGCTGATTTATGTGCCGATGTGTGAGATATCAATGTCATTATGGATTGTCATGTCATATAGAAGGGGAAATTCAGAATACCCATTGCCTTATTATTATAGCTATGTGTTAATTTGGAGTTGGAGTCTTGAATCCTTGCTCGAAGCGGGTCTGATCGTTTTTTGTTGTTTTGTTATCGTTGCTTTGTTAATAATAGCACAATGGACTCGTTGAGAGAGTGGCAATTGGGTACAATGGTTGCTGCTTTAGAGCATGTTGTTAAGGGGTGAAATTCACCTTTTGGTGGGAGTGTATCGTTTTAGTCGACAGTGCCTGGAATTGAGGTGGTAAGGCAGAATTAGGGAGCTGGATTTGTGATGAAGGATTCATCATCTGTGGTTCAAGAGATGTTAGGAACATCCCAGGCCGCGGTGAAGGTGAGGCATGTGTATGTGCCGACTATGGAACATGCGAGTTTGTCAAAGCATCGTTTACATGGTTTGGGAGCTGTGAAGTATCATGGTTCAACACCTGAGGCGTTCGAGGCTTGGTTAGCCAGTATAATTCCGATTCTGGATCAGGAAGGTTGTGACAACGCCTGTAAGCTGGGAAGTGTTGTCTCGCTAATGCTGAAGGATGCTTGTGCTTGGTGGACATCAGTGTCGGTGGCAACGAATATCCACGATATATATTGGGAGTTTTTTGTGTCTGCATTTAATAGAAGATACCTTGGAGATAGGTTCCTAGGGGTTAAGCAACGTGGGAGTGTGGTTTCAGTTTGTGCTGGTGAGAGAAATACAAGCAAAAGATCTTTGAGTACCAACCTTGAGAGTAGTCAGCGTAAGAGGCTACGGGACAGAAGGGTTCACCTGAACCAAGGTTTTGGTGGTGGTAAGGATGGGAGTCAAGTGCCACAAGACCAAGGGGTGGTAGTTCGGTTGCCGAAGTGTGACCGTTTTAGAAGGCATCATGTTGGAGTTTGTTAGGGTGTTGGAGTTTGTTGGAACTGTGGTTCTATGGAGCATATGAAGCGGGATTGTCCTCAAGTAGTGAGATCAACTTCAGTGCGTGAAAAAGGGTCTCAGAAGGGTCGTGAGGGCAGCCGAGACAGAGTTCAGAGGTGGCAAGAAGGGCATAGAGGTGTGAGGTGTTTGAAGGGTGGATCTTGTTGGAATTGTGGGTCCGTTGGACATTTGAGAAGGAATTGTCTGGAGTTAGCTCGGAGTGGTCAGGGTTCTTTACAGCAGGGAGATGGTGGTGACCTTAAGGTGTTGGTTGGTGCTGCGACAGTACGTCCAAAGAATAGTGGTTTTGCGGGGAAGAGAGTTTGTCTATTGAAGCTCCAAAGCAATAAGGTGATTACATGTAACTTTGCTAAGTAATCCTTGCCCTAGTTATCTTTGTTTGGCTCCAGTTTGGATTTCCTTGTGTAGTGGGTAAGGTCTTATAGCTGGCAAGTTTGGGTAGTAACCGGTGTTGTTTTTGAAGACAACTTTAGTGTGAAGAGGATAATAGTGGAGTATTTTGTAGTTAGGAAATTGTTAAAGTGGTAGGGCTAGAAAAGTTGGAAATGAGGTAAGAGGTTGTTCTTAGGCGGATTCTGAGGATGTTATTGGTAAGTGTGAACCGATATACATGCACAATTAAAATCATTTGTTTATATATTATATATATGTTGGTACATGCATACATGTGACATGACATTAGAGGTTTTGCATACATGTGCACATGCATTGATAGGGCATGTTAGTGACCATTCATACGAACGTTCACACTTGCTAATAGCTAGTTGGGTCCGATAGCATTGTGGTAGGATTGAGTTGGTTTGTGGGTTTAAAGTGTTGTTTTGGTGCTAGGTGGATGCTAGAAGTATTAGAAGGTAGTAAACAAGTTGGTAGTAGTGAGTGTGATCTAGCATGTTGGCGAAAGGAAGGTGTTTAGGTGCTTAGAGAGTAGCGGTGTGGTGGTAAGGAGGTGACCATTTGGAGTTAGAATCGGTCAAGGTGGTTGTGAATAACAAATAGTTGTTGTAGTTTCTTTATGTTAGATGATTGTTGTCGGCTAGCGGACGTGTTTCCAGAGTATTGAGGTATCTTGGCGTTGAGGGTAGCATTAAGAGGTTGTTTTATGTAGGTGACGGTTCGTAGTAACCTTAGGGAAGTTGAGAGGAGGTTATGTTGAGAACTTTAGATGAGGTTTGGCTTGGGATGTGTAGAGGTTTCATGATCTCAATATTTTTGCGTGTGGATGGAATGAGTGGCATCCAGGTAAGATTAGTGTCACAATTAAAGCTTGGTATAGAAAGGCAATGTAAGTTCAAGGGCCATTGTTGGTTGGCCGGGTTCTTGTGAGAAGATGGTTGGTTAGTCGAGTATAAGTAAATCTTTCCTAAGACAATTGGGGTAAGTGAAACAACTGTTGAGTTAAGGTTGGAGTCTCGTGATGTGGATTTTGGGTCTTGTGTGGGCAGTTTTTGATGGGATGTTAAGTCAGGTGATGGTAACGATTGTGGAAGAATGTTGTCAATACATTAAGAAGTTTGAGTAAGCAGTTGTTGCTTAGGAAATTTTTTCTTGTCGTGGTAATCTTGAGCAGGAGTTGAGCGGTTTGCAAGAGGTTTTAGAAGCAGAGAAGGTTGTGGGTCACATGGTGGCTGAAAAAAGGATGGGATGGTGTCACCGTGCGTGTGAATTTGTTGAGGGAGTTATGAGGTGAGGCGGAATATGTTGTAAAGGTTTAAGAGTTCTTCAGGTTGTTGAGGGTCTTGCATGGTTCGAAAGTGTGAAAAGTTAAGCTGAGATTAGTAACTGTGTGTTCTGGAAGTCTTGCATCATGAGTACTGGTGTTGGAATTGGGTATAGAGTAAGTTTGATTTAAGGATGTTTTCGTGGTGGTTGAGTCTCTTGTGTTACATTTATGTTTTGCTTTGGGACGTTTGGTATCGCGCTCTCTTCGAAAGTTGAAATTTCAAGGATGAAATTTCCTAAGAGGGGGAGAGTCGTAACACCCCAAATTTGGGCCTAGATTTTTAGAGTCTGAACCGGATCGATCTAGAAAACGCTTCGAATCTAAAAGGGAGTTTTAGAGAACACCTAGTTCAGGATACTTTAAAAATATAGAAAAATATCTAAAAATCCTCATTTAATATATAAAAGAGAATAGTGGAATCAATTTTACAAAATAAGGTTTGGAAATACTACATTTCGGTGTAGTGACCAAATCACAGTTTTTGCAAAGTTAAGTAGTGACTGTTTTGTAAAGGATTGAAACTTTGAATCTTTAAGGAGCTAATTTTACCAAAATGTTTTCATCAGATTTTTCCTTAATTTGGGTGATTTAATTAATGTTTTAATTAAAGAAAATAAAGGTAAGTAAATTAGAAAACCACCTTTAACTTTTCATAACTACTTTTTACAAATTTTCCCTCATTTTATTTTCTCTCAAATTCCTTTCAACCAAACACTTTCTCTCCAGCAAATTTACTTTGATTTTCACTTCATTTGATGAGATTTCAATATCTCTTTGATTCTTAATCAATTCCTCATCAAATCCACTTGATTTCTACATTGAATTTTCAAGAAAACTTGCCCCAATCAAGGAGAAATCATCCATTAGAGGTAAGCTTCGTCCTTCTCCTCTAATGATAAGTTCTTTACTGAAATTCCCAAGTTATCAATCCTTTATTAATGATTTATAGGTGGTTTTAATGTTAGAAACAAGAAATTGTCTTAAAACTCAAGATTTTGTAAGAGATCTTGAAGATTTTCGTGGTGAATGATTGGGCTCTGTTTTGAGATGGGTTTTTAATGTATTTTGGATGTTAATTGATGTTACAAATAAGGTTTTATCAATCAAATCCTGAATAGGTTTGTTTTCCTAAGTTTTGCTTGTTAGAATGATGGTTTTTGGGGTGGTTATGTTGTTTTGCTGTTGCTGGAGGTATGGGGGCAATGTTTATGTTGCTTTTTGATGTTAATTGATGTTTAGAAAAGGTTAGAAGTTATAGATCTTGGTTGGGCTTTGTTTTGGGAGAGTTTGGAGATGAATCCAGTTGTTTTTGGTAGCCGAAATGAGGTTCTTGAGTAGAGCAGCGAGTTGGGTTGTATGGCTGGTGATTTTAATGTATGGTGGTGCATTAATCCTCTGCTCTTATGTGTTAAAAACATGGGAGAGTGATCCGGAAGCGATTGAGGTAGCGTTGGAGGTTTCAGACGCTTGGGAGGCTTGTCGGCTAGCATAATGTTGTGTATCACTGAGTGAGATCGTGTTTTCCAGCTTTGGAATGATTTTGAAAAGAGGTTTGTGAACTTAAATTTAGGCTTGAAACGCCAGTTTAAGTTCAGAAGTAAGTGAAATGGTTTTCTCTCTCATTTGTGCTATTATTATTTTGAAAACTATCAAAATGGGTTGTGATGTGATTGATTTGGCAATGTAGTTAAAATTGTTGTTAAGTATGGTTTTTAATCATGTGAGTTGGTTATCAAACTTGGTTTGAAGAAAGATGCATGAATTTAATATTCTTTGAGAGTATGTGTTGTTAATTGGCGTCTTAAAGGTAATGTTCGGCCTTTAGACCTTGAAGGTGTTGCATGCTTTAAAAACAGTGAGTGTGTTGATGATTTTAACATGATATATTGGCATAAATGATGTAAAGGTTACCGGATATATTGATGGATCAATAGGATGTAGAGTGCACTATAAACTAAAATTCGTACGTGGTCTTGGGATTCATCTCTAAGAGAGAGACCAATGATGGGCATTCCATTGGAGTAGGACTTGGTGAAATATCCAAGCTTTTTGGCAAAAAGAGTTATTGCCATGAGACCGATGATAGGCATTCCATCGGGGTAGTACTTGGTGAAACATCCAAGCTTTTTGGTAACAAGAGTTATTACCAGGAGACCGATGAAGGGCATACCATCGGGGTAGGACTTGATGAAATACTCAAGCTTTTGGGCAGAAGTAGAAACCGCCATGTGAGTACGGTGTTGGTAGAAGCCACCGAAAAATTATATTCTAGACGGGTGAGTACGGTGATGGAAGATGCCACCGGAAGTGTCTAGTGAGTTGTCCGGATGTCCGTGTACAATAGAGTATGTAAATGCAAATATATGAGATTATGTGTCACATGTACCAATGCTTGAGATGTTTTATGCTATGAGATTTGCATATGAGATAACGAGATTATGAAATGCTTTTGGGTGATAAGCATGAGTGGCTTTGCCATGAGTTTTGCATAAGTTTTATGCATGCAATTGCTAGATGGTACACGTGGTTTTCAAATGGAGATTTTGAGTTTATGAAACGCTTTTCAGTAACAAGCATGTGTGGCTTTGCCATGAGTTTTGCATTGGTAGGATGCATGAGATAGATATTTGATACATGAGATTTCAAATGGTGTTTTGCTTTGAAATGGTTTTCAAGCATGAGAAAGGAGGAGTGTGGAGTGGAAATGATTTCCAAGGTAATTGGTTTAAACTTTGCATGAAACATTTATGCATGAAAGGGGTTATTGGAAGTTATTGTAAGAATGTAGTTTGGGGTTGAGTTGCTTGGTGCATTTGGGTTTAATGTTGGTCTCTAAATTGAGCAATGCATAATTAAAGGTGTTGATGTTTTAAATGAGGTTTTCAAATAATACTTTGGTTTATAGAGGTGTGATTGCATTTAAAGAAGGTTTTATGGTTGTTGAATTGATGGTGTTTTGGTTTTGAGCATTCCTCACTAAGCATTATGTGCTTACGCTCCTCTTTGTCCATCAACGCAGATAAATGAATTTGGGATAGCAAGAAGCAAGGGATTCAAGAAGAGCTCCACTTGAGAAGTATGTTTTGGTTTATAGCTATAGATAATAAAGGCAATGGGGGGGAAGTATTTTACGTTGTTGTGTAATGAGATTGTTTTTCTTGAACAAGTTTGGTTTATGGTTTGATACTTGTTGATGATCGTTTTGCGATATTTGGATCTTCTTCTTCATATTTTGATATAGCTATGCTCTTTGGTTAAAAGTAAGATCTTGTGTTGAATGAGATAAATGAGTGGGTGTTCTTAGTGCTTTTAATGTATCTAGCTTTTGATGCAAAATGTTGGTCTTAATGTTTAGCATGTTGCTAATATGTTGTGGAATGATTTAAAATATGTTTGATGGTGTTTTGAAGTGAAAAACCAGAAGTTTCTGCCGTTTCTGGGAAGGGTGTATCGAAACACCCTTAGTTGTTTCGAAACGGGTGCCTGAAATGGCATGGGCGTTTCGAAACGGCTAGAAGTGTTTCGAAACATTTTGGCTACTGGAAGTGTCTGTTTCAGAACTGGTCTAGAAACATACTCATGTACCGAAATGGTCAACACAATTTTGATACAGCGTTTCATTACGTAGGGTAGGTGTTCCGAAACGGGTGACCGTTGGACACAGATTTGAATTGCTTTGAGTCTGCATACTTTACATTTTAGTCCTAAAAGTTGTGATTGCAATTGCTTGAGCTTGAGATGTCTTTTTAAGATGATATTTGGCACAAAAGCATGTAACATGATTAATTACATAATGGTAATCCTAAAATCAACGAAGACCCTCTAATTTATAAAAATTACAATTTGGTCCCTAATCTTGTATAAAGTGCAATTGAGTCCCTAATGGATATATGATCACTATTTCTTTCTCATCTATGTTTCGTGAGTACTCACTTAGGTTTAATATGTTTTTAGACAAGATTAAAAATGAAAAAAGGGGTCGTTAATCAAGGTTGACTTTCGGGTTAACTTTGGTTTTCCCCGTGTAATCTTCGTAGTTCGGGTCAAGCGTCTAGGCCGAGCTAAGGGGGTTACATTCTTCCTTGGTTGTGTTGCTCGTTCTTGGACCCTACATTTTTGAGGTTTCTTTTATGAACTTACCCTCACTAAACTTTACGCTTACGCTCTCTTTTGTTCGACAATACAGATCCTTAGTTCATGCGTTGCTTGTGCAAGGAGAAGGCCTCCAAGTGTGCTATTTGTGCTTTTGCTATCATCCTGTATGAACTTTTAAGTTATGAGATGTAATGGATAAGCAATAGGATTTGTGTTGTTGTTGTGTTAGGAGCTTGTTTAGCCTTTTTGATATGTTGATGTTTTGTTTATGGCTTGCTTATGCCTTGTATGTTGGCCTAGTGCCCCTATCATGAATGCTTGTGTGTATGCTTTGTTCTAAGGCATGAAAACCTTAATATGCAATGTATGACTCTTTTGGTGAATGATTGGTTCCTTAAATGCATGGTCTTTCATGTATGTTGTGTGTTTAAGCATGCTTGTACTAGGGTGTATGCCTCTAAAGTTGTGTGCTTATGTTGTCTCTTGCTTCTTGAAGTCTTTGGGGTCATTTGGGATCGTTTAGAGATGTTTAAATCTGGTTTTGGAAACTCACTGGTTACAGGCGTTTCAGAACGGGTAAGTTTGTTTCAGAACGGGTGTGGCTCCAGGGACACTCGTATCGGAACGCGTTCCATTACGGTTTGGCCACTGTGAACCCCTGTTCCGATACGAGTTTCGAAACATTTTGGCTACTGTGATTTCTCGTTCTGGAACGTGTTTCGGAACGTCTAGGCGAAATGGACCCCTGTTCCGAAACGGGGTGGATGTGTATCGGTACGAGTGGTTGGCTTTTTAAACTGGGCCCGTGTTTCAAAACGGGCAAGCCTTTTTCGAAACACAGGCCTGAAAAGTGGGCTTTTGACATCTCTAAAGGTTCTCAAGTGTTGGGCTTAGGCCCGGTTTCATGTTAGTCTTCTTGCAAGTCTTGTTTTCCGATGTCGCTTCTCACATAGGTCTAATTGAATCCATCTAGACAAGATAATAAATGAAAAAGTTTTCTCGGGTTGTTAACCGAAGTGGAGCCTTAACGGGTTTCGCCTCGGTTATCCCTTTGTAGGTCACTCAGTCCGGTCAGTCACCCGGACCGGGACAAGGGGGTTACATCTTAAATCTTTAGATGCCCTAGGAATTCCTTGGAATCAAAGTATAAGATTTGTTACCGTGTGCATGTATTGAGAACAAGATGATTACAAGGATTTTATGTAAACACTTAAGCATTAACTTACTTAACTTGGGTAATATTTTTTTAGCAACCTAACCAACTAGAGCCAATTTTGTGCACCTCTAGTGATTAGCGTAGATCCGGTTTTGGGCACCTCTAGGGCTTCCTTAAGCTATAGCCAGTGGTGGGAACCTCTAACTTTTTACCCAATTTTCTTTCTAAGCAAGTCTATGTCCTAAGTGTGGTAGAATTCTTTAAATCATGCGAGTCACAAAGGTGTTTAAGTTTTAATCTTATAGCGTGATCCTAAGTTATCTTCCTTTAAGCATCCTAAAAATAAAGGCTCTAAACAGTTCTAAACAATGGTAAGAATAGTGAGTTTTATTGCCAAGAAAGAAGATTTAATTAAAACTAAACTAAGGCAATTGATAGAAAGTACTGCCGCGATATAAGCACAATTCGGTTAAGGTAATGCAATTAAAAAAATTGACAAGTAAAAGCACAAAATAACATAGCAATTATATTATACAGCTGCGGCATGGCTGTGCCTCAGCTTCTCAACCTACACCACCAAACTCGAACCAAGCATTGCCCTCAATGCTTTACAAATCATATGTAAGATAGGAAAAATTAAATCACAAACTATAAGGGCGAAATGGATATGCAACAAAAATTTGAAAAGGAATTTAAATGGATTTAGAGGGACAAAATCTTCCTCCTCCTCACTGTCAGAATGCAAAATTAGCCTCTTCGTTAGCTTAGAAGCTGCTTGCTTGATTCGTTTGGATTCTCGGTGTGGCTGGATGCGGGATGGTGGAGTGGGTTTTGCTATTGGGGTATCCATTTATTTAAGGGAGTCAAGGTCGACGTTGTCCATGTTCAGTCCTTTGCGGTTGATCAAGTCGAACAACCGGCTAACAGAGTGGTCACTATCTGAGGTGGTGTGGTGTATGGATCTGGCCGGTGTGTCTAAGCCAGCATTGTGCTTGCCTCTCCTTGCCGCGGTAGAAAGTGTATTGGAGGGTGCGGCAGGTTGGGCGTGGTGGTGCCAAACAGTAGCGACGGCATGGGTCTCTTTGGTTCTGTGCTGAGGTGCGGCGACATCAGAGAAGGTGGCAGCAGGGAAGATGGGGAATTGGACCATCATATCAGGGAACCTCCTTTGGATCAGCTGAGTTATTGCGGCGTGGAAGTCCTTAGTATACGCCATGAGCAACTACTGGCATTGGTCCATGACCTCCAACTTGTTCAGAATCCGCTGGAGGTCTGCGGCGGCAGGGGTTTGTGGTTGAAGTGTCACTAGGACGGATGTTGAGGCTGCTGTCCCAGTAATACTCTAAATCGGTGTGGCCTGCAGAGGCTCGGCATCTGAGGTCTCCATTATCCTGTGGCAGGTCTCCGTATCCCATCCTATCGTTTTTTTTGTGAGTTCGTCGGTTCGGTCGATTGAGACTTCATTCTCTGTGTAGAGGGCGGTGATGAGTGACGGGAAATATAACGACTCATTCTCCTTCATCGAGCATTTGTAGATTTCCTGCACAATTAAATTACCAACATTAATTTTACAATTTTTCATAATAGAGTGGTTAAGAGCAAGCCTGAGCCGGTCAATAGTTGTGTTGTGGGATGTCAATAGACGGCGGTGGCAGATGAACTTGTTCCACAGTTTGGCTTCCAGACTGAGACTTTTCTGCTGCACCGAACCTCTGTGTGATCCGGTCTCCCATGACGTGCCGGCGAAGCAAAGCTCATCCTTTATGCGCAGGAAATCATCTTCATCTAAGGCCTCCAAAACCTCGGTATGCTCATCTTTTTCAATGTGCAGGCCGTAGAACCTTTTGATGGTGTCGGCATCGATACAGATGGCTTTTCCCCTCACATGCACGAACAATGCGTCTGCACTTGGCCTATGAGCATAGAACTCTCGAACTAGCGTGAGATTGGCCTAGACCGGCTGGAGGCAGAAAACTTTTCACTTATGGTGTATGATCTTGTTAAAAAAAAGTTCTCGGTGCAATAATTTTGTTCATTTAAGGCATGGAACCCTTGCTCTTCCCATACATGCGCGAGATGTAGCGCATTTTGAACCTTTCTTCCATCGATGTCGGTGCGAAGCGAGTATAGGCTGGTGTCGCGGCAGCACTAGAAGATGCTTCTCTGGTTGACATCTAAATTTTATAATAGCGGTGAGAGAAATTGAGAGAGAGTAAAAAGAATATACGACATAATTGAGCATGAATAACTATGAGATTCAAGAAAGTAGGAAGTAAAAAACAAAAGAGAATAGTGGCCCTTTTATAGAATCTTGGCACATTATGTCGTTGGAGCGCAATTCGCGACCGTTACTAGCCGTTGCAGCCCATTACGATTCTACCCTTTGGAAAACTAGCTGTTACGGCTCTCGCAGCGCATTGGGCGTCTGTTGCCGCCACAGCTAATGGTCACTTCTCCAAGTCGTTGGTTCCTTCCTTCTTTCTTTCTTGATCTCCCTCCAAAATAAAATTTATTCAGAATAAAAATGCGATAAATAAATAAAAAATAAAAATTTATTCTAAAAAAAACTGAACCTAATAAAAATAAAAATAAAGTAAAGAGAGAAAAGATTAGTGCACTAAAGGAGTGCACTTGGATCCATCCCCTAAAGTGTATACTTCATTATCCCTCACAACACGTGCTCTTGTATATGGTAGCAACCTTTGTCCATGTTCTCCCCTTTGCGTGTCGCGGCATATGTCCTATAATAGTCCAATATGTTTGCCACGACATGTTACCGCTTCCGTGCTGGGGTCGTTTTGTTCCTTACTGCTACCTTGTTGCTGAGTGGCCTAGAGTGCCTGGCAAGTTGCTGATTTTTGGACATGTTTTCTACTATTTAGGACATGAATTTTAACATGCTCATCATTAATCCTCATTGTCAGTTCCCCTTTCTCCATGTCAATTATAGTCCTCCCAGTTGCAAGGAATGGTTGTCCAAATATCAACGAAGCTCTTTCATCTACATCACAATCTGAGATGAGGAAATTAGTTGGGAAAATAAACTTATTCACTTTACCAGGATTGTAACCCCCTTAGCCCGGCCTAGACGGTTGACCCGAACTACGAAGATTATACGGGGAAAACCAAAGTCAACCCAAAAGTCAACCTTGATTAACGACCCTTTTTTTTCTTTTTAATCTTGTCTAAATGCATATTAACCCTAATTGTACTCTTGAGATACGCATACTCAAAAATCACCGCAAACGGAAAACATTTAGGGACTCAATTGCACAATATACAAATTTAGGGACCAAATTATAAATTCTGAAATTACGAGGACTTTACCAAATTTAAAGTTACCATTATGAAATTAGTCATGTTTCACGCTTCCCTGCCAAATTTCATCTCAAACGGACATCTCAAACTCAATCAATTGCATAAGCAAAGTTCAGGACTAAAACGTGAGAATTTCAAAACATATAACCATCAGATTCAGTGCCCAACGGTCGAGTGTTCCGAAACGGGGAAGGACCGTTGCGAAATGCGGGACCATTCCGAAACTTGTTGCGTAACAGGGCTTGACAGTAGCAAATCCGTTTCGGAACGACTCTTCCTGTTTCGAAACGCCATGGCCATTTCAGGCCACCTGTTTCGAAACAGTAGCACCCGTTCCGATACGGGCTGCCCAGAAGTGCAAAATTTTTCTGGTTTAACACCCTTTTGACCCAACAAACACATTCATATGACATCCATAACATACCGACAAGTCATCAAACATTAAAGGAACATTTAAGCATCATCAAAAGTCAGTCATGGCATCACTTAAGAAAAACTCCAACTCTATAGGCGTACATTCTATAAAAGAAATCATGCAATCATCAAATCACCAAACCAAAACCAAATGGCCATTTAGATGTTCCAACATCATCAAAGACATTAAACCAAACTTAGGGAGTCCAAAACATCTCCCAAAAACACAACCTAGGTTCCCATTGCCAAATACCAAAAAGCTAATAGTGTTGTGAAAATAGTCACCATACATGAGCTTAGACTTTCACTTAAATCCTTGACCTCCTTGCTGCCCTTTAAGCACCTCAAAGCTCTGCATTGTTGGTTTAATAAAGAGAGAGCGTAAGCACATATGCTTAGTGAGGAATGCTCTAATTAAACAACACAATAATGCACTTTGTAAAAACACCTTTCCAAGGCCTTTAATTTCAAAACAACATTTATCATGCATCTATGCATACAAACCAAGCATCTCATGCTTCAATTCATCAACATGTCATATTGGCTTTCAAGTGATAATCCATAACCATTTTACAACTCAAAACACAATCGGATACGCGGATTACAAGCGTTGTCCCATACGCTTCATACACACTACCAATATCAAGGTGGAGTTTACCGGTACAATCACAACCCCTCAACACCCGTGATGGAGTCTACGGTACAATCACAACCCCTCCACATCACTCATTGGTAGTTGTATAACATCACTAACGAGAACACGGGACACACAACACAAGATCCACACATGGACTTTTAACCACCATTGTGATCTTAACCATCTCGTTAGTGTACTTGGATGGAGTTTACGGTACAATCACAACCCCTCAACATCCAAGGCGAATTTATTCACGGTGCACCCAATCCTATAGCCGGCTAACTATATTCGATTCAAGTACTTTTAAACCAACACATCACTTGCCAATATACATCATTTAACAACATCAATCCACTATTTTAAAGCATTTAACAAAGCCATTAAACCATCATGCATCACTATGCATCAAAACTACATTTATCAATGTTCAAAACAAGGATCTCTTACCTTGAGCATCCTTCAACACATGGCTTACAAAACCAGCATTAAACATGCTAAGATATGCTTTCAAAACAGGATTTAAACATGCAAATAAACCACATTGCATTCAACCATCCCATGGTTCATCAAAAAGAGAGTTTCTCCGAAAACTTACTCTTGAGCTTAGCTAAGTTGTTTAGACTTATACTAAGCTCCCATAACCTTCAAACATTGGTTTCAAAGCTGAAAACCAAACTTCACTCACCGATTCCGTTTCGCAAGCTTGCCGAAACACCGATCAAGCCTCCGGATCAACACCACAAGGATCCGAAGATGCCTCCCCTGTTTTAAACACATCAAAGCAGAGAATTAATGCATCATCATGCATTAATATCTTCAACCAAGACACCTAAACTCACTGCTCTCACCAAAAATCACATTTCGGTTACCAAACACAACCGAAATCACATCCAAACACCTCTACAACATTACCCAGCCAAGATCCATCAATTCCAATCATTCTTAAACATCAATTAACATCCAAAAAGAACCTACTCACGTCCTTATACCTCCAGCTATAGCAGAACATCAAAATCACACCAAAAACCACCATTAACTCAAGCAAAAACTTAGGAAAATCAACCTATTCGAGATTGCATTGATTAAACCTCAATTACACATCATTTATACATCCAATATACATCAAAAAGACATCTCAAAACAGAGCTCAATCATTTAATACGAATTTCTTCAAAATTAAATCCAAATCTTGCATTTTAAGCCAAAATCAAGATCACAACATCAAAAACTTTAATAAAACTCAAATCAAGGATTGAGAACTTGGGAATTTCAGTAAAGAACTGAGTATTTAGAGGAGAAGGACGTTCATACCTCTAAATGTGGATTTCTCCTTGTTTAGAGCCAAAATTCTTGAAAATTCAATAAGCAAATGATGAGGATTTGGTGTAGAAATGATTAGAAATCATTTAGAGATTGGAATCTAAACTTTATATGAGAAAATCAGAGGAAAAGAGGCTGGGGAAATGTGTTTGGCTGAGGGAAAATTGAGAGAAAAAGAAAAGGCAAAATTTTGACAAAAGTTAGTTATAAAACCAAAATATCTATTTTCCTCCTTTCCTTTTATTAAATAACATTATATAAATCTTTAATATTTAAGAAAAATCTGGAGAAACCCTCCCTTGGGTAAATTAGCTCCTTAAAGATTCAAAGTTTCAATCCTTTTAAAACAGTCACCAACTTTTCAAAAAATACATTTTAGTCACTAACTTGAAATGTCGTATTTCTAAACCCCATTTTGTAAAATTGATTTCACCACTCTCTTATATATAATAAAATATGATTTTTAGATATTTTTCCATATTTTTAATGCATCCCGAACTAGGCTTTCCCTAAAAACCACCTTTTATATTCGAACCGTAATCCGACCGGTCTGATTCAGACCCTAAACTTCCAAGCCCAAAATTGGGGTGTTACAACTCTCCCCCCCTTAAGAAATTTCATCCTCGAAATTTACCTGAAGGAAAAAGGTACGGAAACTGTTTCAACATGTCATCCTTCCGTTCCCAGGTGGCTTCTTCAGCACCACGATGCTTCCACAACACCTTTACCAACTCAATGGTCTTGCCTCGAAGAACTTTACTATCCGAATCAAGAATCTTCACCGGTTCCTCATCATAGGTCAAATCCGGATTCAACTCCACTTCTTCCACAGGCATCACATGAGAAGGATTCGATCTATACTTCCGAAACATAGAAACATGAAACACGTCATGAATCTTTTCTAACTCATGCGGTAACCTCAACTTGTACGCAACAGGACCCACACGCTCAATCACCTCGTATGGTCCAATGTACCTAGGGCTCAACTTACCCTTTCGGCAAAACCTCATCACCTTTTTCCAAGGCGAAACTTTCAAAAACACACGGTCACCCACCGCATACTCAATCTCCTTACGCTTCAAATCCGCGTAAGACTTTTGCCGATCAGAAGCTGCCTTCAATCGCTCACAAATGAGCTTCACCTTCTCGGTGGTTCCTTTCAACAAAGCTGGCATCAAAACCAACTTCTGACCTGTTTCAGCCCAACAAAGAGGAGTCCTACACTTCCTCCCGTACAAAGCATCATAAGGTGCCATTTGAATACTTGCCTGATAACTATTATTATAGGCAAACTCCACCAAAGGAAAATGTTTCTCCCAAGAACCCTGAAACTCAATCACGCAACACCTCAACATATCCTCTAACACCTGGATAACACGCTCAGACTGTCCATCCGACTGCGGATGATAAGATGTATTGAAATTCAACTGTGTACCCAAAGCCTGATGCAAACACTGCCAGAAACGCGATGTAAACCTCGGATCTCTATCCGACAAAATCGACTTAGGAACACCATGCAGCCGCACAATCTCAGCAATGTACAGCTCCGCAAGCTTATCCAAAGTGTACGTAGTATGCACAGGCAAGAAATGCGCACACTTCGTCAGGCGATCCACAATCACCCACACCGAATTCTTCTTCGATGGCGACAAAGGCAAACCAGACGCAAAGTCCATGGTAATCCTTTCCCACTTCCACTCAGGAATCCTCAACGGTTGCAACAACCCTGAAGGAAACTGATGCTCAGCCTTTACTCGCTGACATACCATGCACTTGCTTACAAACTCAGCAACATCTTTCTTTAAACCCACCCAATAATATTCATCACGAAGATCACGGTACATCTTAGTACTACCAGGGTGCATAGAAAAGGGACTACTATGACCTTCAGTCAGAATAGCACGCCTCCAATCAGCATCATTGGGCACTACTATCTGACTGCCAAAGCATAACACTCCATCATCATTAAAGCAGAAATTCGATGGCCTATCCTCTGCAATATCCTGAACATGTGGCACCAAGGAATCATCCAACATCTGCTTTTCCTTTATCAATTGAACCAAGGATGGTTTCACTTGCAACTCAGCCACAAGACCACCACACGCGAAATGCTCAGACTGGCAAACATAGCCCTCAACTCAACAGCTACCTTCCTACTCAAGGCATCCGCTACAACATTAGCTTTACCCGGATGGTACTCGATAGTCAAATCGTAATCCTTAAGCAACTCCACCCAACGTCGTTGCCTAAGATTCAACTCTTTCTGAGACATCAAATACTTCAAACTCTTGTGGTCCGTATACACAGTACACTTCTCACCATACAAGTAATGTCTCCAAATTTTCAAAGCAAAAACTACCGCAGCCAACTCAATGTCATGCGTAGGATAATTGCGCTCATGCACCTTTAACTGACGCGATGCAAAAGCCACCACCTTACCCTCTTGCATCAACACACATCCCAAACCAACGTAGGACGCATCACTATACACCACAAACTCCTTCCCTGATTCAGGTTGAACCAAGATAGGAGCTTGTGTTAAAGCTGCCTTAAGCTTCTCAAAAGCTTGTTGTCTCGCTTCCGTCCACTCATACTTAACATCCTTCTGCAACAACTTCGTCAAAGGTGCAGCAATCTTTGAAAACCCATCCACGAACCTCCGATAGTATCCTGCCAACCCAAGGAAACTACGGACTTCATGAACAGACTTAGGAGGCTTCCAATTCATCACTGCCTCAATCTTTTGAGGATCAACACGTATCCCCTCAGCAGAAACCACATGACCAAGAAACACAACTTCTCTAAGAAAGAACTTACACTTGCTCAGCTTGGCATAAAGCTGATTCTCCAACAAAGCCTGTAACACAATCCTCAAATGCCCTTCATGCTCCTCCTCAGTACGAGAGTACACGAGAATATCATCAATGAACACCACCACCAATTTATCCAAGTATTCATGGAACACCCTATTCATCATGTCCATGAAAGCCGCAGGAGCATTCGTCAAACCAAACGGCATTACAAGGAACTCATAATGCCCATACCTCGTTCTGAAGGTTGTCTTTGGTACATCCACAACCTTCACCTTCAGCTGATAATACCCTGACCTCAAGTCAATTTTAGAGAACACAGCCGCTCCCCGAAATTGATCAAAAAGATCATCAATTCTCGGCAATGGATACCGATTCTTGATAGTCAACTTGTTAAGCTGACGGTAATCAATGCACATTATCATAGTGCTATCCTTTTTCTTCACAAACAAGACCGGTGCACCCCAAGGTGACACACTCGGCCGAATTAAACCATGATCAAGCAACTCCTGAAGTTGTGTCTTCAGCTCTTTCAACTTCTTAGGTGTCATTCGATGAGGAGTAATCGACACTGGAGTCGTGTTTTCATACAGCTCAATCCCAAACTCCACTTCACGATTAGGAGGCAATCCAGGCAACTCCTCCGGAAACACACCCGGAAACTCTCGCACAGTCCTGATATCTTGCACTCGCAACTCCTTAGAGCTAGGATTCATTACAAAGGCTAGGTAAGCTTCACAACCTTGCCTCAGCATCCGACTCGCTTCCAATGTAGACACCACATTGGCAAGAAACTTCACATTCTCACCAACCACCACCACTTCATAATCGTCCGCAAGTTTCAATGAAACTCGCTTATTCTCAAAATCCACTACAGCTCGATGCTCAACAAGCCAATCCATACCAAGGATTACATCAAAACCATAGAAAGGCAATTCCATAAGATCAACATGAAAACATGATCTTGCACAACCAAGGGACATCTTCTATAAAGCTTTCGAGTCACAACAGTCTCACCAAAAGAACTAGTTACACGTATACCAACATCCAAAGACTCAACACGCAAACCAAGCAATTGAGCATGTTCACGCAATATGTACGAGTGTGTAGATCCAGAATCAATCAAGGAAAGTAATGACAAGGATTGCAAAGTGAAAGTACCTGCGATCACATCCGTGTCATTCCCCCCTTCCCTCTGAGCATACACTCTGGCCTGGCCACCACCCTCAGGCTGAACAGCTACCACATGAGCCACATTCTGTCCACCATCCTCTCTGCGCTGGAAGTTACCACGGCCGCGCCCACGACCTCTCTGTGGTGCAACAACTCCAGGAGCACGTCCCTGACCACCACCGGCCAACAGAGGACACTCCCTCCTCATGTGATCCGCCGAACCACAATTCCAGCACGAATTACCGGTCACCACCACAGGAGCCTGTACCTCCCTCGCTGCTCGGGGACAATCACGCCTCAGATGACCACACGATCCACATGTCCAACATGTGTTCTGATCAGCTCTCGCCTTGTCTCCTTGAACAGGCGCACCTTGCCCTCCACCACCATGCCTAACTGAAGACTGATACTTCCGATCACATCCTCTCTTGTTCCGTCCACCACCGGAACTATACTCAGCAGCTCGTTTGCCCGCACTAGGACCAACTCCTCTAGAAGATAAACCCAAATTCAACTCAATGTCTTTTGCTCTACCAACCAGCACATCAAAGTCAGTGTACTCAGCAGCCAACATATAGGTCTTCACTTCCGTCACCAAACCATAACGGAAACGTTCACACCTGTCCCGCTCATCAGGGATAAGTTCAGGTGCGTACTGACTGAGTCGGACAAACTAAACCTCGTACTCAGCCACCGACATGCTCCCTTGAGTAAGAGACATGAATTCCCTTTTCTTTTCATCCAGGTATCGCACACCCAAATACCTCCTCTTGAACGCGTTCAGAAAGAACGTCCAAGTCACGTCAGCATCCTCCATTCCGGAGATAGTGGTTGTCCACCATGTATACGCATCGTCATGCAACAATGATATCACACAGCCCAACTTCTGCACTTCATTGCAGTTCATTTGTCCCAAAATTCTTTTGGTACTTTCCAACCAAGACTCAGAACCTTCAGCAGACAAACCCCTGAACTCAGTCCCTCCCAGACTGCGCAAGCGTTCCAGAGGTAGTCTCACATTAGCATCTCCCTGATGCCCAGCTCCTTGAGCTCCAGCTACCGCCGCCCGAAAGGCTCCTGCAATAGCCTGAATCAGCATTGTCATATCAGGAGCAGCTTGCCCCTTCCCAGCTTCAGGTCCAGCGACCCCAGCACCAGCACTAGCACCAGCTCCTTCACCCTCAGCACCACCACCACCGGGTGGAGGAGGTAAATCCACCACATTTTCAGCATTCTCTTCATTCTCATTTTGAGCTATAGCTCGCATATTAATCCTCGTCTCTCTACGAGGTCCCATTCACTAAACAATGCAATCACAATGCAATAAAAAAAGTCAGGCTCAGCAAGGTAAGCAATCCAAGTACTCAAGCTCATCTCCAATTAAAAACAAATCATTTCATTAGCTTTGATTTGGCAATGGGTCCCTCTAACATGCTTCACCAAAGCATACACCACAATTGTAACATTCTTACAATTCATGCATCATACTTTCACTCAACAAGCATACAAAGCAATCGTACACATATCACCCACTTAACCGTTCCCAAATACACGAGAACTCAGCTCTGATACCACCAAATGTAACCCCCTTAGCCCGGCCTAGACGGTTGACCCAAACTACGAAGATTACACGGGGAAAACCAAAGTTAACCTGAAAGTCAACCTTGATTAACGACCCTTTTTTTCTTTTTAATCTTGTCTAAATGCATATTAACCCTAATTGTACTCTTGAGATAAGCATACTCAAAAATCACCGCAAACGGAAAACATTTAGGGACTCAATTACACAATATACAAATTTAGGGACCAAATTGTAAATTTTGGAAATTACGAGGACTTTACCAAATTTAAAGTTACCATTATGAAATTAGTCATGTTTCACCCTTCTCTGCCAAATTTCATCTCAAACTCAATCAATTGCATAAGCAAAGTTCAGACTAAAACGTGAGAATTTGAAAACATATAACCATCAGATTCAGAGCCCAACGGTCGAGTGTTCCGAAACGGGAAAGGACCGTTCCGAAACGCGGGACGGTTCCGAAACTTGTTGCGGAACAGGGCTTGACAGTAGCAAATCCATTTCGGAACAACTCTACCTGTTTCGAAATGCCATGGCCATTTCAGGCCACCTGTTCCGAAACAGTAGCACCTGTTCCGATACGGGCTGCCCAGAAGTGCAGAATTTTTCTGGTTTAACACCCTTTTGACCCAACAAACACATTCATATGACATCCATAACATACCGACAAGTCATCAAACATTAAAGGAACATTTAAGAATCATCAAAACTCAGTCATGGTATCACTTAAGAAAAACTCCAACTCTATAGGCATGCATCCTATAAAAGAAATCATGCAATCATCAAATCACCAAACCAAAACCAAATGGCCATTTACATGTTCCAACATCATCAAAGACATTAAACCAAACTTAGGGAGTCCAAAAGATCTCCCCAAAACACAACCTAGGTTCCCATTGCCAAATACCAAAAAGCTAATAGTGTTGTGAAAATAGTCACCATACATGAGCTTAGACTTTCACTTAAATCCTTGACCTCCTTGCTGCCTTTTAAGCACCTCAAAGCTCTGCAATATTGTTTTAAAAAAGAGAGAGCGTAAGCACATATGCTTAGTGAGGAATGCTCTAATTAAAAAACACAATAATGCACTTTGTAAAAACACCTTTCCAAGGCCTTTAATTTAAAAACAACATTTATCATGCATCTATGCATACAAACCAAGCATCTCATGCTTCAATTCATCAACATGTCATATTGGCTTTCAAGTGATAATCTATAACCATTTTACAACTCAAAACACAATCGGATACGCGGATTACAAGCGTTGTCCCATACGCTTTATACACACTACCAATATCAAGGTGGAGTTTACCGGTACAATCACAACCTCTCAACACTTGTGATGGAGTCTACGGTACAATCACAACCCCTCCACATCACTCATTGGTAGTTGTATAACATCACTAACGAGAACACGGGACACACAACACAAGATCCACACATGGACTTTTAACCACCATTGTGATCTTAACCATCTCGTTAGTGTACTTGGATGGAGTTTACGGTACAATCACAACCCCTCAACATCCAAGGCGACTTTATTCACGGTGCACCCAATTCTATAGCCGGCTGACTATATCTGATTCAAGTACTTTTAAACCAACACATCACTTGCCAATATACATCATTTAACAACATCAATCCACTATTTTAAAGCATTTAACAAAGCCATTAAACCATCATGCATCACTATGCCTCAAAACCACATTTATCAATGTTCAAAACAAGGATCTCTTACCTTGAGCATCCTTCAACACATGGCTTACAAAACCAGCATTAAAAATGCTAAGATACGCTTTCAAAACAGGATTTAAACATGCAAATAAACCACATTGCATTCAACCATCCCATGGTTCATCAAAAAGAGAGTTTCTCCGAAAACTTACTCTTGAGCTTAGCTAAGTTGTTTAGACTTATACTAAGCTCCCATAACCTTCAAACATTGGTTTCAAAGCTGAAAACCAAACTTCACTCACCGATTTCGTTTCGCAAGTTTGCTGAAACACCGATCAAGCCTCCGGATCAACACCACAAGGATCCGAAGATGCCTCCCCTGTTTTAAACACATCAAAGCAGAGGATTAATGCATCATCATGCATTAATATCTTCAACCAAGACACCTTAACTCGCTGCTCAAACCAAAACTCACCTTTCGGCTACCAAACACAACCGAAATCACATCCAAACACCTCTACATCATTACCTAGCCAAGATCCATCAATTCCAATCATTCTTAAACATCAATTAACATCAAAAAATAACCTACTCACGTCCTTATACCTCCAGCTATAGCAGAACATCAAAATCACCCCCAAAACCACCATTAACTCAAGCAAAAACTTAGGAAAATCAACCTATTCGGGATTGCATTGATTAAACCTCAATTACACATCATTTATACATCCAATATACATAAAAAAGACATCTCAAAATAGAGCCCAATCATTTAATATGAATTTCTTCAAAATTAAATCCAAATCTTGCATTTTAAGCCAAAATCAAGATCACAACATCAAAACCTTTAATAAAACTCAAATCAAGGATTGAGAACTTGGGAATTTCAGTAAAGAACTGAGTATTTAGAGGAGAAGGACGTTCATACCTCTAAATGTGGATTTCTCCTAGTTTAGAGCCAAAATTCTTGAAAATTCAATAAGCAAATGATGAGGATTTGGTGTAGAAATGATTAGAAATCATTTAGAGATTGGAATCTCAACTTTAGATGTGAAAATCATAGGAAAAGTGGCTGGGGAAATGTGTTTGGCTAAGGGAAAATTGAGAGAAAAAGAAATGGGAAAATTTTGACAAAAGTTAGTTATAAAACCAAAATATCTATTTTCCCTCCTTTCCTTTTATTAAATAACATTAAATAAATCTTTAATATTTAAGAAAAATCTGGAGAAACCCTCCCTTGGGTAAATTAGCTCCTTAAAGATTTAAAGTTTCAATCCTTTTGAAACAGTCACCAACTTTTCAAAAATTACATTTTAGTCACTAACTTGAAATGTTGTATTTCCAAACCCCATTTTGTAAAATTGATTTCACCACTCTCTTATATATAATAAAAGAGGATTTTTAGATATTTTTCCATATTTTTAATGCATCCCGAACTAGGCTTTCCCTAGAAACCACCTTTTATATTCGAACCGTAATCCGACCGGTCTGATTCAGACCCTAAACTTCCAAGCCCAAAATTGGGGTGTTACAAGGATATCCTCGATTTTCCCTTCTAGTTGCACATTTGATTCATCGGCAAGCTGCAGCATCACTGTGGTTGGTTGTGCTGCCCCAATCCCCCATTTTTGAAAGACGGAATTGGGCATGATATTGATTCTTGCACCTAAATCACATAGCGTTCTCCCATCGTATGTGTTCCCGATCGCGCATGGTATGAGAAAGCTTTCAAGATCCTTGAGCTTGGGTGGAGCTCGATTGTATACTGCGGCCATGCACTTCTTAGTGACGGCCACTGTTTCAAATTCCCCAATCCTTTTTCGTTTTGACACTATGTTCTTGAGGAACTTGACATAGTTTGGGACCTCCTTGATTGCTTCCACCAGAGGTATATTAATGTGTACTTGTTTAAGGATGTCCAAGAACTTCTTAAATTGGTACTCATGCTTTTGTTGCTTCAACCTTTGTGGGAATGGTGGAGCTGGTGTGCCAATTCTTGGTTCTGTCCCAAGTTCTGCCACAAGGTATGCCGGTGCAACATTATTTGTGGTTGCTGCCACGTCCCCATTTTCGTTGGTCGGTGTTGTGGCAGTTTTCTCGTCTGGTTTTTCAGGTTCTATCTACGTTCTCTGCAGCCCCTATAGTTGAATACCACTCTTAGTAGTTACAGCCTTGCACCGCTCGTATGATGTTCCCTTAGCGGCTTCAGTGTCGCTAGGGAATCCTCCAACTGTCCTGGTGTTCAGGATCTGAGCAATCTGCCCCACTTGCGTTTCTAAGGACTTCAATGTTGCCCTGTTATTCTGCAGCCGCATTTCTGTCTTGTCCATAAAAGTTTTAGTCTTTTTTATGAACTTGTCAGTGTTGGCCATATATGCACTAGTTTGATTCATAAAAGCATGAAGAGTATTTTCTAAAGAACTAGACTGCATCGGTTGTTGCGACGGCATGTGCTGCTGCGGCGGTATGGGTTGTTGGAATCTTGGGGCTGGATCATTCTAGTTTTACGGGTTCAGGGCATTGTTAGGGTTGCTCTATGAGAAGTTCGGGTGCTATTTCCATACTGGATTGTAGTTGTTGGACAACTGATTGTTGTGGTTGAAGTTTCCAATATAGCATGCTGACTTTGGGTTTTGGGGGCATTCAAAAAAAGCATGGTTATCGCCACAGTTTTTGCAAAATAAATCTATTACCTTGACTTTCTGTTGATTGCTTTGCGACTGTAAGTTCAGAACTAGATATTTCAAGGTGGCAAATTGAGATGAAATTGAGTACGAGAACTCTATTTCATTTATTGTGGGTTGACGGCGGACTCCTCCCCTTCTAGCCGTGGGGAACTGATAATTATTCTTGGTTGTCCAGTTTAAAATTTCCATGGCTTCTTCCAGCTCTTTGTCTAGGAGTATGTCGTTTGCCGAGGAATCAAGCATCATCTTAGTTGTTGTGTTAACCGCATTGTAGAACATGGTCACCTGCGTCTATATTGGGAATCTGTGCAAGGGGCATTTGTGTAATAGTTCTCGATATCGCTCCCAAGCCTCAAACATGGACTCATCACCGGCCTGTCGAAAAGAAGTGATCGCGTTCCGTAATCTATCAATTAAATTTGTAGGTTTAAAAGGAGCTCAGAAATCACGTCAAAGATCACTCCAAGATCCAATTGATCCTACAGGGATACTGTTGAACTAGGTTTTTTCCCTATCCTTCAGTGAATAGGGAAACAACTTCAATCTCAGAATATCCTCATGTACTCCCTGAAGTTTAAATGAGTTACAGATCTGGAGAAAGGACTTGATGTGTTGTTTGGCATCTTCAGTTGCGGAACCGCCAAATTGCCCCATAGTGTTGATCATGTTAAACATCACAAGCTTTAGCTCAAAGTGGGCGGCCTCGATTTCTGGGGTAACAACATCAGGGTTTGATCCGTTCAGGTCCTCTTCAAGGTAGTCTCGAACTTTAGGGTGTCGAACTGGTACAAATGGAGCTTGCATATTTGCTCCATCTCCTGACAGGATCTGCTGCTCATCAACAAGTGGCTGCTCATCGACTGGGTGCTGCCCTATGACATTATGTGCTGAGGCCTCTTGGTTGATGCCTCGACCGCGACCTCGGGGTTGATCTTTAGGTTGATGCATTGCAATTTCGTTCTCCCGTCTAAGACTTCGATAATTGCGTTCAATTTCTGGATCTGGATCGCGTAATTGGCTTCTTGGATTAGCTCTGGTCATGCACGAAGAAAAAAACCAAGTTTTATTAGTACTAAAAAATAAAATAAAATAAATAACTAAATAAATAAAATAGATAGTGGAAGAAAAATAAAACAAAAGTTGCCAATCCCAGGCAACGGCGCCAAAAACTTGTTGTATGTAAATAGTGCTCCGCAATTGTGCAAGTATACACGACACAAGTAATATAGGGATGAGTATATGAGCATTGTCTCCACATGAATTGATACTCAACCTTCGATTCTACTCCCTCGCACTACAAAGTAAAAACACAAATTAATTGGGTGATTTGATTTAATCTAAAAAGAACTAAACTAAGAAAATCCAGTAAATAAAATAAAGAAGAAATCAAGATGAAAATATGGACCAGATTACAGTGTGTCGTAGTGTGGAATCCTCTTGACTTTGTTTCTGTTCTTGAATGCAGCAACGTACTACTGTCGTGGCAGTGACCTAAATCCCTGATGCGGTCGTAATGGCTGAATCCCTGCTGCGGCAGTCCCTTGCTCGTGGGCAGATGCTGTAACGCCATGGTTTTGGGCCTAGATGGTTTTGGGATCAGTTTAATGGTTTATCGATCGCAAATTAGAGATTCGAATCCTTGATGTCGGTTCAGGGAAAATCTAGTTCAGGTGTTTTAAAAATATGGAAAAATGTCTAAAAATCATTATTTATTATGTAAATGATTTGAGGCATGGTTTGAGAGCACAGTTCGTATCTTGAGTCAGATGGAGTGCTCTGAGGCACATAAGTAGGGTTGCATTGTCTCTTTGCTTTAGGGAGATGCCTACACTTGGTGGACTACTATCACTAGGGGTATGCCAGAGGCCGAAGTTACTTGGGAGTTCTTCAGGAATGCTTTCCATAAGAAGTTCTTAGGTCCTCGATACCTAGATGAGAAGAAGCGAGAGTTCATGGCTCTAGTTTAGGGTAGTTTGATTGTGTCTGACTATGAGGTGCAGTTTGTACGACTGAGTCAGTATGCTTCTGAGTTAGTTCCCACTGAGGCGAAACGATGTGAGTGTTTCCGTTATGGGTTGGTTCAGGGTGTGAAGACCTACATGTTGACTTTCGACTATACTGATTTTGATGTGTTGGTCGCTAGGGCCAAGAACATCGAACAACCTTTGGGACTTGCAGAATGCAATGGTGGATCTAGTTTCGGAAAGAGGAATGTTGATTGGGACAGAGATTGTGCCAAAAGACACAAGGATAGGAAACCTCATTATGATCATAGACACAGAGGTGGTAATCCGGGGCGAGGCCATCACGGCCAAGAGAATGAGAATCTTACTCTCGAGTGCAATAAGTGTGGTAGATGTCATTTCGGTGAGTGTTGGGGCACTTATGGCTCTTGTTAGAACTCCAGGTCTAAAGCGCACTTGAAGTTCGATTGTCCACATACGTCTAAGGATGGAAAACCTCCTACACCAACTGTCGACCATCAGAGAGGCCGTGGGCGCGGTCGAGGTACATTCCAGCCTAGGAATGACGGTCAGAGGAATGTGGCTCATGTAGTAGCGGTTCAGCACGAGGGAAGTGGGCCAGCTAGAGTGTATGCACACCGTGAGGACAGGAATGACACAGATGTGATTGCAAGTAATTTCTCGTTACAGTCTTTTACTTTGCTTTCCTTGACTGATTTTGGTTCTACGCATTCGTACATATCGAGTGAGCATGCAAGATTGTTAGATATTCCGGTTGAGATATTAGACGTGGGTATGAATGTCACTAGTTCTTTTGGTGAGACAGTTGTGCTCAGAAAGATGTACATATGATGTCCTTTGATGGTTCAGGGTCATGTCTTTCCTGTGGATATGATGGAATTGCCATTTTATGGTTTTGACGTAATATTAGGCTTGGACTGGCTTGTAGAGCATAAGGCTAGAGTAGATTTTGAGACAACGCGTGTGTCCTTAAGACTTTTTAGAGGATCACAAGGTAGTGATAGTGGGCAAGAACATTAAGTTCTTGTCCAATGTAGTTTTAGTCTTATAGGCTCAGAAGTTGTTGGATGGGGGTTGTCATGTGTACCTAGCCTATGTTATGAATCCAAATATGGATGAGGCACGACTGCGAGACATTAGGAGAGTTTGTGACTTTCCGAGTGTATTCCCAGAAGAATTGCATGGTTTGCCTCCACATAGAGATGTAGAGTTTGTTATTGAGACTTATTCAGATTCAGCTCTAGTATCGATAGCACCGTACCGACTGGCTCCTAAAGAAATGAAAGTGTTGAAGACACAACATCATGAATTGATAGACCGAGGGTTCATTCGTCCGAGTACTTCACCTTGGGATGCATCGATGTTGTTTTTGAAAAAGAAATACGGTAGTTTGAGAATGTGTATCAATTACTGTAACCCTCCGGCCTAGACGCTTGACCCGAACGACAAAGATTACACGGGGAAAACCAAAGTCAACACGCAAGTCAACCTTGATTCACGACCCTTTTTTCATTTTAATCTTGTCTAGATACATGTTAACCCTAAGTGAGTACTCACGAATCATGATTGAGAAAGGCACAACGATCGGATAACATATGAGGACTCAATTGCACTTCACACAAGATTAGGGACTAAATTGTAATTCTTGCAAATTAGAGGGACTTCATTGATTTTAGGATTACCATTATGAAATTAGTCATGTTACATGCTTCTTTGCCAAATTTCAACTTAAAAAGACATCTCAAGCCCAAGCAATTGCAATCTCAACATTTAGGACTAAAATGTAAAGCATGCAAACATCAAAACAATTCAAATTTGGGTCCAACGGTAACCCGTTTTGAAACGCCTACTCACTGTACCAAAACACCGTATCAGAACGGTGTTGACCGTTTCGGTACGCGGGTATGTTCCGAGACCTGTTCCGAAACATGTCATTCCAGTAGCTAAAATGTATCGAAACAACCCTTTACGTTTCAAAACGCCAAGGCCATTTCAGGCCTCCGTTCCGAAACACCATAGGGTTTTTCGATACACCCTACCCAGAAACAACAGCAAATGGTGGTTTTTACTCAAACATGCCCCAAAGACTCTCTATTCATACCAACAAGTCATCATACATACAAGGAACATATTTGGGACATACAAGCGCAATCATAGCATAAAACACAAAATCTCATTAGTCCAGAGGCATGGTTCCTAATCTCAAAACCCAAATAGGCAATCCCAACCTCAAAACAAGCAATTAAGGCCATTTACAACCCATGCAAGCTAAAACAAACATGCCAGAATCCTTAGGGAGTTTAACACATCTCCCAAATACAATTCTTGGCTTCCCATTGCCAATCTATCAAAACTAAAGTGTATGAAAACTTCACCATACATGAGCTTGGACTTCCTTGGATGAACTTAGCTTCCTTGATGCTCGAAAACACCTCAATTATCTGCATTATCGGTAAAAGAGAGAGCGTAAGCACAAATGCTTAGTGAGACATGCTCTAAAGAAAACCAACATAATAATGCATATTGTCACGGCCCAAACCTTTTGGCCCGAGACAGTGGCGCAACCATCCGACGGAGGGGTTCGAAACGAGGCAACAAGCTTGCCAAGGCAACCAGACTTGGCCCATGCCGAAGTGAAGGCACGAGTAGATGTTCCATGCGGGACATTGGGCTTGCCAAGTACATCAGACTTGGTCCAAGCCAAGACAAGGGCACAAGGATCCGTAGGAGTTGTTCAACGTTGGACAGCGGGCTTGCCAAGACAATCAGAGGACTTGGCCCAGTCCGAGAGAGTAGCGCATCAGCCCGCCCATGGTGATGGGTGTAGAGCACCGAGCTTGCCAAGTAGAACAGACTTGGCCCAACGAGGGACATTGGCACTTGAATCCGCCCAAGTAGTTGAGAGGGAACCAACGGGCTTGCCATGTTCACAAGACCGGGCCCAACACTTGGAGAATGCTAGAGAGCCCGATCACACCAGCTTTTCAGAAAAGGCAAGAGACAACATATCAGATAAGATTGTGGGAGAATCTTGCCATATAAGGTATGATCAGCTATCCGAGGAAAGAACTCTATCAATTGATGTAATTAGATAGAGATATTATTTAGTTTCCTTAGATAGTGTAATCTTGTAAAGATGGTAAGTTAATCCTAGCCATCTGTGTAGATCGATCTTGACCATTGGTTAGGAGTGAGCTCAACTATAAATAGAGAGCTCCTCCCCTCATTTGTAATCACTCAACATTCTCATTCTTCATTCATCTTCTCATTTGAGAGAGAGTAATAATACTCTGAGGCATTTACTCTAGCTTGCTCTTCTTCCTTTCAGTTTTTCTAGTTGCCAAAGCTTTCGAGCTTAGTTCTTTGTTCTCTTTGTGATCGTTGCCTCTCGAGTGGCTAAGTGTAGCCACACTTGTGCTTAAAGCGCTTCCGCATCTTTCGAAGCCTTGAGGGCTTGTCCGAGCCTTTGTCGAGCAGGAGTACTCGCAAGGCGTGGTTAAGGCTTACTTAGGCGCAAGAGTTCGACCAGTTAGCGTCAAAGCGTCTAAGGCCGCACGTCCTCGACGGTGTGAATCTCTAGGGGCGTGACAATATCTTGAAAACACTTTCTCAAAAGCTTTTAAACCACATGCTCATTCTATCTCATGCTTGAAACGTTTCAAAGCAATTTCTCATTGAAAACAAATGTACCTTCACTCTATGTCATGCATTTATATCAATGCAAAACTCATGGAAAAGCCAAACTCATGCTTGTACTCTAAAGCATTTCATAAACAAACCACAAATGCATTTCTCATAGAATAAACCATTTCATCAAAGGTACATGTGAATCAACAACCATAACATATTTTATATTGGCATTTCACATCTCTTTATTACTCGGATATGCGGACATCTCACTAGACACTTCTGGTGGCATCTCTCATCACCGTACTCACTCGTCTAGCAACATAGTTTTCGGTGGAATCTTACATCACCGTACTCACGTGGCGGAATCTCTCATCGCCACAAAGCTTGGGTATTTCACCAAGTCCTACCCGATGGAATGCCCATCATCGGTTCTTTCCCTTTGGCTTAACCAAAGAGCACGTACAATTTTTTTGTTTATAGTGCACTCTCATCCTATTTATCGATCAATTATATCCGATAAGTATCTCAACATCTATGCCAATATACTATGTCAAATCATCAACTCACCTACTGTTTTTCATGCATTAAATCTCAACATTCTCATCTCATTTCAAAATCATAACATTTTCTATGCTTTAACATAAAAGCTCAAATCTCAACTATGCAACATGTTACTTTATGAAATCATTTCAAGCATCATCTCATGCTATAATTCATGCATAAAAACAGTAGGAATTTATCAATATAAAACCATGAGCATGTAAATGCATTTTAGGGCCATTCACCACATTCAAGAGAGCAATCTAGCCAATACTTACTTTCGGACTTAGGAAAGTGTTTCAAGCCTTTCCTAAATCCTCAAACCTTGTTTCTTTGTCCCTCAAGGACTTCTAAAACCATACGCACTCACCGATTACGTTTCGCTTACTTGTCGAAACTCTATCTAAGCTTCCGGATCAACTCCAAAGGTGTCCGAAGATGTCTCCCCTATTTTAAACACATAAGAGCAGAGGATTAATGCATCATCATGCATTGAAATCATCAGCCACACACCTAAACTCGCTACTCTACACAAAATCCACATTTCGGCTACCAAACACTGCCAAAATCACCTCCAAAACCAAACCCAGCCAAGATCCATCACTTCTAATCATTTCTAAACATCAATTAACATCAAAAACTAACACAACCACATCCTTATACCTCCAACTATAGCAGAACACCAAAATCACCCCAAAAACCATCATTTTAACAAGCAAAAGTTAGGAAAAACAAACCTATTCGGGATTGGATTGATAAAACCTCATTTATAACATCATTTAACATCCAATATACATTAGAAAACCATCTCAAAACAGAGCCCAATCAATCACCACGAAAATCTTCAAGATCTCTTCCAAAATCTTGAGTTTTAAGCCAATTTCTTGTTTCCAACATTAAAACCACTTAAAAATCATTAGTAAAGGATTGATAACTTGGGAATTTCAGTAAAGAACTGATCATTAGAGGAGAAGGATGAAACTTACCTCTAATGGATGATTTCTCCTTGACTTGGGCAAGTTTTCTTGAAAATTCAATGTAGAAATCAAGTGGATTTGATGAGGAATTGATTAAGAATCAAATAGTGGTTGAAATCTCATTAAATGAAGTAGAAATCAAAGTGTATTTGCTGGAGAAAAAGTGTTTGATTGAAAGGATTTTGAGAGAAAATGAAATGAAGGAAAATTTGTGAAAAGTAGTTATGAAAAGTCAAAGGTGGTTTTCTATTTTAATCACCTTTATTTTCTTTAATTAAAACATTAATTAAATCACCCAAATTTAGGAAAAAAATGATGAAAACATTTTGGTAAAATTAGCTACTTAAAGATTCAAAGTTTCAATCCTTTACAAAACAGTCACTACTAAATTTTGCAAAAACTACGATTTGGTCACTACACCGAAATGTAGTATTTCCAAACCTTATTTTGTAAAATTAATTTCAGCATTCTCTTTTATATATTAAATGAGGATTTTTAGATATTTTTCTATATTTTTAAAGCATCCCGAATTAGGTGTTCCCTAAAACCCCCGTTTTAGATTCGAACCGTTATCCAGACCGATCTGGTTCAGACTCTAAACATCTAGGCCCAATTTTTGGGTGTTACAATTACCGACAGTTGAATAAGTTGATAGTGAAGAACAAGTATCTATTGCCAAGAATTGATGACTTGTTTGATCAGTTGCGAGGTGCTTCAGTGTTCCCGAAGATAGATTTGAGATCCAGTTATTAACAGTTGAAGATAAGAGATCCAGATGTACCGAAGACAGCTTTCCACACTTGCTATGGACACTACGAATTCTTAGTAATTCCCTTTTGTTTGAATAATGCACCGGTAGCTTTTATGGACATGATGAATAGGGTATTTCATGAGTACTTGGACCAGTTTGTAGTCGTGTTCATCGATGATATTCTAGTGTACTCTCATGTCAAGGAAGATCATGATCGACATTTGTGTTTGGTGTTGCAGAAATTGTTAGACAATCAGTTGTATGCCAAGTTGAGCAAATGTAAATTCTGGATTAGAGAAGTAGTCTTCTTAGGCCATATTGTATCAGCCGAGGGAATCCGAGTGGATCCTAAGAAAGTTGAGGCAGTTGAGAATTGGAAACCACTAAAGACAGTGACCGAAGTTCGCAGTTTCTTAGGTTTGGCCGGTTACTATAGACGATTTGTTGAGGGTTTCTCAAAGGTTGCAGCTCATTTCACTAAATTTCTACACAAGGATGTTCGGTTTGAGTGGACTGATGCAAGACAACAATCATTTGAGAAACTGAAAGAAGCCTTAACGGAAGCTCATGTTTTAGTTCAGCCCGTGTGAGGGAAAATGTTTGTAGTCTTCAGTGATGCGTCGTATGTTGTCTTGGGTTGTGTGCTTATGCAAGAGGGAAGAGTTGTGGCATATGCGTCTAGACAGTTGAAGACTCATGAGCGTAATTACCCTAGGCATGATATAGAATTGGCTGCAGTTGTTTTCGCTTTGATAGTTTGGAGAAATTGCTTGTATAGTGAGAAATGCACATTGTATACGGATTACAAGAGTCTGAAGTATATAATGACGCAAAGAGAATCGAATCTTAGACAACGTAGGTGGTTAGAGTTGCTTAAAGACTACAATCTTATGATTGAGTACCATCCGGGTAAAGTCAATGTAGTGGTTGATGCTTTGAGTAGAAAGGTAGCAGTGGAATTACGAGCTATGTTTGCTAGATTGAGTTTGTCTCAAGATGGTGGTTTAGTGGCCGAGTTGCAAGTTAAGCCTTCGTTGCTTCAGTTGATTAGAGAGAAGCAGTTGCAAGATAGATCATTAGCATCTCATGTACAAGACATAGTGGAGGGTAAACCGAAATTTTTTTGTTTTAGTAGCGATGAAGTTTTGTGTTTCAAGAGTAGAGTAGTTGTTCCGGAAGATGTAGACTTGAGACACACCATCCTAACTGAAGCTCACAGTAGTTCGTTTCCTATGCATCCGGGAAGCACAAAAATGTAGCGTGATTTGAAAAATGAGTATTTCTACGTTGGTTTGAAGAAAGATGTTGCTGAGTTTGTGAGTAAGTGCATGGTCTGTCAGCGAGTTAAAGTCGAGCACTAGTTTCCTTCAAGTTTGTTACAACCGTTGAGAATTCCCGAGTGGAAGTGGGAGAGGATCTCCATGGATTTTGTATCGGGTTTGTCGTTGACACATTCTAAGAAGAATTCGGTTTGGGTAATAGTTGATTGTCTTACGAAGTGTGCGCACTTTTTAGCCGTTCACACCATTTACACTCTATATAAGTTGGTCGATTTGTATATCAGTGAGAGAGTGAGATTCATGGTGTACCGAAATCTATAGTGTCAGATCGAGACCCAATGTTCACGACTAGATTTTAGGAGAGTTTGAATAGTGCTTTGGGTACTCGACTAAATTTCAGCACTTCATATCATCCTCAGACCGATGGTCAGTCAGAGAGAGTTATACAAGTGTTGGAAGATATGTTGAGATGATGCATTATAGAACTTCTGGGTTCATGGGAGAAGCATCTATCGTTAATAGATTTTGCATATAATAACAGTTATCAAGCGAGAATTCATATGGAACCTTATGAAGCTCTGTATGGTAGAAAATGTAGAACACATGTTTGTTGGGCCGAAGCGGGACAAAAATTGATACATAGACCTGATATGCTTAAGGGTACTACCGATAAAGTTCAGTTGATTTGTGACCGTTTGAAGGCAGCTTCGGATAGACAAAAATCTTATACATATTTGAAAAGAAGAGAAATAGAGTATGTCGTGGGCAACAAAGTGTTCTTGAAAGTCTCACCTTGGAAGAATGTGATGAGGTTTGATAGGAAAGGCAAGTTGAGCCTGAGGTTCATGATGTTTGAGTTAGTTGGTCATGTTGCCTATAGATTGAGACTACCAGCCAAACTAGAGAAGATTCATGATGTGTTTCATGACTCTATGCTTCGGAGGTATAGATTGCATCTGTCGCATGTTATGCCAGTTGAGGAGATAGAATTGAACTCAGATTTGACCTACGATGAAGAACCAGTTGAGATTTTGGCTTCAAACAACAAAGTGTTGCGAGGAAGGACAATGGAGTTGGTTAAGGTTAAGTGGCGTCACCGAGGGGTGGAAGAAGCCACTTGGGAGAGGAAGGGTGACATGCAAAAGCAGTTTCCGCATCTCTTTCCACCAGGTAAATTTTGGGGATGAAATTCCTTAAGTGGGGGAGAGTTGTAACACCCCAAGTTTTGAGCTGGGAAATATCGTGTTTATTAAACCGAGTCGGATTAAATTAAATTGAAGAAAAACTATTTTTAAATAACACCAAAAAAGAGTTTTAAAAGACTAAAAGGGCAAAAAGGGGATTTTCACAAAAAGGAATAAAAAAGGGTTTTTCATAGCTATCATCTTCTCTATTTTGATTTTTCAGGTTCTAAACCCCTCCCCCAACCCAAACACTGTTCCATCATCATCCTCAACGATTTCAAGAGATTTTTTCAACGTAATAACGTTTTTGACTTCTCCTCTTCATCCTCAACATTTTCATGGTCTTCAATTTCCATAAAAACCCATTTGGAGTTGTTTCAAGTGTTCAAAGTTTTAAATTAAAGATGGAAACTTTGTTGGTTTTTCGTTGAGTTCTTAATTTGTAAAGTTCATATATGTTATAAACTTGCTTTTAAGCTTAACATATGTTAAAATGGCGAAGTTTTAATGAAATCCCGAAATGGGTATTAGTGGGTGAGTTTAGAACTGAAAATCTTGAGTTTTGAGGTAGTTATGTGATTAGAAAGTTTGGCTGATGGTATGTATACACTTGGGGATTGTTTTGGACATGTTTAGTGATGATTTGGATGATGAAATTGATGAGTAACTGTTGGGTTGTGTCCATGTCTGAAGATGAAGAGTTTGGGTTAGTTCTTGCTTTGGAAATGTAACGAAATTTGTCTTGGGTTGTAATCTAATTTGTTGCAGTGATTTTGTGGATGTTTTGATGTGTAATGCACTGTTTTCGTTGATTAGAAGCAAAGGAAAACGTTGGAGAAGCTTCAGACTCAATTCTGGGGAACTTGGAGGCTTGATCGACATTTTTTGCTTGTGTTGGGTTTCATCGGTGAGTAGATCAATTTTAAAAGCCTTAATGTGGTTAAGGAGTGCTTGGGGAGTTTGCATTGAGCTTGAAAGGCCAATCCAAGCTCGAGAGTAAGTTTTAAAGGTTTACGCAATTAAATTTTGTTTTATGATTTATTGAATAAGAGATGATCCTGCTATGTAGTTATGTGTTGAATTGCATTTGTTATGCATGTTGAGATGTGAGACTTGTGCTATACTTGCATTTGTGAGTACCCTGCATTGAAGTTGGACTTGGTAAGTGGTCCAAGCATCGGTAATGCTTGTGGTTGTGTTTGAGTATATTGACATGTGTTTGGTTGTTACCGGATATAATTGATCGATCAATAGGATTAGAGTGCACTCGAGGTAAAATTCGCGTGTGGCCTTAGTGATGCTAGATTCCACTAACGAGGAGTACGATGATGTGAGATTTAACTGGAAATTATGTTTTTACTAGACGAGTGAGTACAGTGATGTGAGATTCCACTGGAAGTGTCTAGTGGGTTTGAGAAAGTTATCTGCATATTCGAGTAAAACATTGAATGTCAATATACCCTTGAATGCTTTAATTCTCAGGTTAAGCATGTTGATGATTCTACCTATTTACGCTTATGTTTATGCATTGTGGTTTACTTTGCTTGTGTTATGAGAATGAGCATATGGTAAGCTATGGTGTGGTTGCATTCGGTAAATGCACTTGAAGGTAAAAGCATGAGATTGTGTGTTCAAGCATGTGGAAATGGTTTTGGCTTCAAGCAAACTTCCGTTTTAAAACTGCATTGTTGTAGCTACCTTTTTTAGCACCGCTCACTAAGCTTAAATGCTTACGCTCTCTTTTCCAACAATGTAGGCCCTTAGACCTTCAACGCAGCTCGGGGAAAAAGGAAGACTCCAAGGGAATTTTGGTTTGCTCAAGTATGGTTTAGACTTCAATAATTAGTATTTAAGCAATGGGATAGGACCTTTGTGTTTTGTGATGTTGATGGCATGTTCTTTTGCTTAGACAAGTTTGTTTAGACGTTTTGGGCTTGTATTGCCTTATACCATGTTGAAGTATGCTTTACATTAACTTTTGGCTTTGTGGGTGAATGCCTTATATGCAATTTTCATCTAAGGATCTTATCATGATGAATGTTGGTTCGTTGAATGTTTAAATTGCTTCGTATGTTTATCCATGGATGTCTTATGTTGGGTTTGAGTTTGTATGTTGCTTGACTAGTCGTAAATGCCTCTAGAGTCGAGTCCTTGTGCTTTTAGCTGCTAAAACAAGTTTTGCAGTGCAGGGCGTATCGATACGCTCAAGGGCTGTATCGATACGTCCTCTGATTTGGACCTTGTTTTAGACAAGGCGTACTGGTATGCGGGGGTGTATCAATACGTTAAAAGCTCTATAGAAATCTGAGAAATTGACGAGATTTTGGTGTATCGATACGGGTCCCGAGAGTATCGGTACGATCTGTGTAGTTTGACCTTGAGAAGTTGACCTTTGAGAGCGTATCGATACGGTCTTCCAGCATATCGATACGGTCTCCCTAAGTTGACTTTGGGAGTTGACCAAGTCCAGGCGTATCGATACAACCTGTTGTGAAAGTTAAAAATGGTTGTTTGATTGTATGTTTCACGTGTCTTGAATCCATGCGTGTCTCCATTGCGTGTCCTCTCATATAGGATATAATTAAACATCTAGACAAGATAATCTTTAAAAGAAATTTTCTAGGGTTGTTAATCGGAGTGAAGCCTTAACGGGTTTCACTTCGGTTTTCCCTGTGTAACTCGTTCGATGCGGTCTGGCGGCTAGGTCGGGTCAAGGGGGTTACATTTTGTTGGTATCAGAACTTAGGTTTCGCCTAGGTTCGTTGAGTTTCCACAAGCTGAAAGGTAAGTGAGGTAAGTTTTATGGTGTAAGCTTGTTGATTGTGATTGCATGGTGATTGTAAGCATGCTTGTGGAAATCTTGTGTTGGTTGAGAAATTGTTAAAGGCACCCATTGCTAGTATACTATTATTGTAAGTGGTTTTAAGTTTAAGGACTTAAGCACCTTGGACCTTGTTCCTTGTTGACCCCAAATCATTTTCACTTATTGTTTTTGTTGATTAGGTTTGCATCTGTTAGCATGGTGAGACCAAGGGGAAGGTCGAGGGTTGAGCATATTGAGAATGTCGAGGATGTGCGAGGAGAGAACTTACCTCCTCCTCCTCCTCTGCCTCCGGGTGGTGGAGCGAATGCGAAAGGTGTTGGGCCCAAGCTGGTCAGGGACAAGCAGGTATTGATGTGAATCCGTTCATTCAGGCTATAGCCGGGGCTATACAGACAACTTTAGCAAGTGTTCGGGTTGCAGCACCACCTCAGGGTGCAGGTTCTGGTTTACCGTTAGAGCGACTCCATAGCATGGGCGGGGGTGAGTTCCGTGGGTTGTCACATGAGGGTTCTGAGGCATGGTTTGAAAGCACAGTTTGTCTCTTGAGTCAGATAGAGTGCTCGGATGCACATAAGTTGGGTTGCATTGTCTCTTTGCTTCAAAGAGATGCCTACACTTGGTGGACTACTATCACTACGAGTATGCCAGAGGCCGAAGATACTTGGGAGTTCTTCAGGAATGGTTTCCGTAAGAAGTTCTTAGGTCCTCAATACCTAGATGAGAAAAAGAGAGAGTTCATGGCTCTAGTTCAGGGTAGTTTGATTGTGTCAGACTATGAGGTGTAGTTTGTACGACTGAGTCAGTATGCTTCAAAGTTAGTTCCCACTGAGGCGGAACGATGTGAGCGTTTTCGTTATGGGTTGGTTCAGGGTGTGAAGACCTACATATTTGCTTCCAACTATACTGATTTTGATGTGTTGGTTTCTAGGGCCAAGGACATCGAACAATCTTTGGGACTTCTGGATCGAAAGGGTGGATCTAGTTCCGGAAAGAGGAATGCTGATTGGGACAAAGATCGTGCCAAGAAGCACAAGGATAGGAAACATCATCATGATCATAGACGCGGAGGTGGTAATTCGAGGAGAGGCCATCACGGCCAAGGGACTGGGAATCGTACTTCCAAGTGCAACAAGTGTGGTAGACGACATTACGGTAAATGTTGGGGCACTTATGGCTCTTGTTGGAACTGCGGGTCTAGGGCGCATTTGAATCACGATTGTCCACATACGTCTAGAGATGGACAAGCTCCTGCACGAGTTGTCGACCATCAAAGAGGCGTGGGCGCGGTCGAGGTAACTTTCAGTCTAGGAATGACGGTCAGAGGATTGTGGCTCATGTTGTAGCGGTTCAGCCTGAGGGAGGTGAGCCAGCTCGAGTGTATGCACACCGCAAGGACATGAATGACACATTTGTGATTCTAGGTAATTTCTCGTTACAGTTCTTGACTTTGCTTTCCTTGATAGATTTCGGTTCTACGCATTCGTACATATTGAGTGAGCATGCAAGATTAATATTCCGGTTGAGATATTAGATGTGGGTATGAATGGCACTAGTTCTTTTGGTGAGACAGTTGTGGTCAGAAAGATGTATAGAAGATGTCCTTTGATGGTTCATGGTCATGTCTTTCCTGTGGATATGATGGAATTGTTGGTTTATGGTTTTGATGTAATATTAGGCATGGACTGACTTGTAGAGCATAGGGCTAGAGTAAATTTTGAGACAAAGCATGTGTCCTTGACACTTTCAGAGGATCACGAGGTAGTGATAGTGGGCGAGAACGTTAAGTTCTTGTCCAATGTAGTTTCAGTCTTAGAGGCTCAGAAGTTGTTGAATGGGATTGTCAGGCATACCTAGCCTATGTTATGAATCTGAATATGAATGAGGCCCGACCGCGAGACATTAGTACAGTTTGTGACTTTCTAAGTGTATTCCCAGAAGAATTGTATGGTTTGCCTCTAAATAGAGATGTAGAGTTTGTTATTGAGTCTTATTCAGATTAAGCTCCAGTATCAATAGCACCGTACTGAATAGCTCCTAAAGAAATGAAAGAGTTGAAGACACAGCTTCATGAATTGATAAACCGAGGGTTCATTCGTCCGAGTACTTCACATTGGAGTGCATCGGTGTTGTTTTTGAAAAAGAAATACGGTAGTTTGAGAATGTGTATCGATTACCGACAGTTGAATAAGTTGACAGTGAAGAACAAGTATCTATTGCCAATAATTGATGACTTGTTTGATCAGTTGCGAGGTGCTTCAATATTCTCGAAGATAGATTTGAGATCCGATTATTATCAGTTGAAGGTAAGAAGTAACGCCCTGGTTTTGGGCTTAGAAGTTTTGGGCGTTGACCGGTTCGGTCAAAGTGCTGTTCGAATATAAAAAGGTGAAATTAGGAAAGCCTAGTTCGGGTTGCATTAAAAATATGGAAAAATGTTCTAAAATCCTCTTTTAATATATATAAGTGAACTGTGAAATCAATTTTACAAAATGAGGTTTGGAAGGGTGACACTTTGGCTAGTGACCAAAATGTAATTTTTCAAAACTGCGTGATTGTTTTAGAAAGGATTGAAATTTTGAATCTTTAAGGAGCTATTTACACAAAGGGAGTTTCTCCAGATTTTTTCTAAGATATTTTAATGTTTAATTCTGATTTTAAAGCAAAAGAAAAGTGGAGGGAAATCATTTTGCTATTTTGCAACTAACTTTCCATATTTTCCAATTTTCCTTTTCTCTCATTTTCTCTCAACCCAAACACATTTCTCCAGAATTTTTCCTCTAATTTTGTCATCTAAATCACTCATTTCAATTCTCTTTTGATCTCTAATCATCTCATCAACAAAACCTCACCAATTGCTAATTAGATTTTCAAGATTTTGGTTCCAAAAAGGGAGAAACTCAAGTTTGGAGGTAAGAACGTCCTTCTCCTCTAAACTCTCAGTTCTTTACTGAAATTCGTAAGTTCTCAATCCTTAATTAATGTTTTATAAGTGGTTTTTGAAGTTGTGTAAAGGATCTTGGCTTAAAATGCATGATTTGGTGATTTTTGGTGGATTTTCGTATGATCTGTTTAAGCAGGTTTTTGAGGTGTGTTTTTGATGTTAAATGAATGCAAAATTGATTAGAAGTTGAGGTTTAATTAATGCAATCCCGGATAGGTTGAATTTCCTAAGTTTCGCTTGAGTTTTTGGTTGTTTTTGGAGTGTTTTTGATGATCTGTTATAGCTGGAGGTATAAGGACGTGTTTGTGATCTTTTTGGATGTTAATTGATGTTTAAAAATGGTTATAAGTGATGGATCTTGGCTGGGTTATGTTTTGGAAGTGTTTGGAGGTGATTTCGGTTGTGTTTGGTAGCCGAAATGTTGGATTTGTGATGAGCAGCGAGTTGTGTTGTGTTGCTGGTGTTTTTAATGCATAATGATGCATTAATCCTCTGTTGTTGTGTGCTTGAAATATGGGAGTTTGATCCGTGAGCTTTAGAGGTGGTGCGGAAGGTTTCGGATGCTTGGAAGGCTTGTTGGCTAGCCTTGTTTTGTGTATCGGTGAGTGAAGTTGGGTTTTCAACTTTTAAACCAAGGTTTGAAGGTTTTGGGAGCCTAGTTTAAGTCTAACCAACTTAGCTAAGCTCAAGAGTAAGTAAATGGACTTTTGCTCTTGGTTTGTGTTGTGAATTTGGCTTTAAAAGCAATTGTGATTGATGGTTGCAATGCATGTGATTTGCATGTTTTAAATTCTGTTTTGAAAGCATATTTAAGCATGGTTTAATGCTGGTTTTGAAAGCCATATGTGAAGGATACTCAAGGTAAGAGATCCTTGGTTTTACACATTGAAATTGTAGTCTTGATGCATGGTGCTGCATGATGTTTAATGGCTTTGAGTAATGCTTTGAAAACAGTGGATTGATGATGGTAAATGATGGTTTTTGCATTATGGTTATGCATGTGAATCATTGGACTAATGTGGTAAGATGGTTATATTGGCAAGTGATGTAAGTGGTTCTTGGTTTCTTTGATCGGATATAGTTAGCCGGCTATAGGATTGGGTGCACCGTGAATAAAGTCGCCTTGGATGTGGAGTGGTTAAGAGTGAACCGGTAAACTCCAGCCATGTATCCTAACGAGATGGTTAAGGTCATAATGGAGGTTGAGTGCCCATTCGAGGACCTTGGGTAAGCAAAGGTAGTAATGGTGGTTAAAATTCCATTTGTGGACCTTGTGCTTGTTAAGATCACAATGGTGGTGTAAAGTCCATGTGTGGATCTTGTATAGGGTGTCCCGGATCTCGTTAGTGATGTTATACAACTACCAATCGGTGATGCTAAGGTTGTATGGTGTTTAAAAGTCCATACATGGGAACCTTGTGCATGTTAAGGTTATATGGTGTTTAAAAGTCCATATATGGGAACCTTGTGTAAGTTAAGGTTGTATGGTGTTTAAAAGTCCATACATGGGAACCTTGTGAAAGTTAAGGTTGTATGGTGATTAAAAGTCCATACATGGGAACCTTGAGGAAGATAAGGTTGTATGGTGGTTAAAAGTCCATACATGGGAACCTTGTGAATGGTGAGGTCAAATGGTGGTTAAAAGTCCATTTAGGGACCTTGGATTGGTAGTGTGTATGAAGCGTAGGGACAACGCTTGTGATCCGCGTATCCGATTGGATGTTGAGTTGAAAAGTGGATTTGGATTATCACTTGAAAGCCAATATGATGTTCTTGATTTTAATGAAGCATGAGATGCTTGGAATGATGCATGGTTGCATGGGAAGTGCATAATGTATTAAGTATGCATGTTTTCTTGTTAAGTTTGAACAAGTGTTGATTATCTATTGAGAATGATGCATGTGTGCATGAAATCTCTTTAGTGCATTGAAGTCTTGCTAAGACTTGTTTTTAAAGGCATATGATGCAAATGTTGATGATGAGGTTCATGTGTTGCATTTGTTTAATGCATGTGTTGGATTGATTAAATAAATGGTTTTAAAAGGTTTCTTGTTTGAAATAATAACCAAGTAAGAGGAATGTATAATGTGAAGTGGAAGTGTTTTCCAAGGTTTTGAATTTAACTATGCATTTGGTGTTTATGCATTGGAAGGTTAATTTGATGTTTTGCGAGTGGTGCTTTGAAAAGGTTTACTTAGCTTGCTAAGCTAAGGGTTGGTTTTCATGTTTGAGCAATGCATGATTTGAGCTTGTTGTTGAAAAGGGTTTTCAAACATTGCTTTGGTTTAACAAATCGAGTTGCTTTCAAAGAGGTTTTATGACTCGCTGCATTGATGGTGTTTTGGTTTTGAGCATTCCTCACTAAGCATTATGTGCTTACGCTCCTTTTTGTCCATCAATGCAGATAAGTGAAGTTGGAACAGCGAGGAGCAAGGGATTCAAGGAGGACTCCATTTGAGATGTATGTCTCGGCTAATAGCTATAGTTAATAAAGGCAATGGGGGAAGAATCTCTTATGTAGATGTGTAACGAGATTGTGTATGTTGGACAAGTTTGATATATGTTGTTAAATCATGTGGATTAATGTTGCAACGTTTGGATCATCTTATGCTTAAGTTGATTTGCTATGCCTCTTGTTTAAAAGCATGAATGAGTTTTTGAATGTGTTTGATGTGTTGGTGCACCTAGGGGTGATCATGTATCTAGATTTTGATGCTTATATGTTCCTTATGTGTTGAGTAACTTACTGGTGTGGTTTGATTGGTTTGGAGCATGTTCGGTTGGCCAATTGTGTGTTTAAGCAAGCATTGTGCTGCATTCTGTGCAGGTCGTTTCGGAACAGTAGATACCATTTCGGAACGGGTGCCCTGTAGTAGCCCAGGCGTCCGAAACGGGAGACACCGTTCCGAAACGGGAAGCCCTCTACCAGCCCTCGTTTCGGTACGCGTTGCGGAACGGCCCCGCGTTTCGAAACAGGTTCTCCCTGTTTCGGAACACTTGGCCGTTGGGGGCTGACATTGGCGGTTAAATGTTTTGAAATGTTTGCAATTTGGTCCTGAATCTTGTATGTGCAATTGTATGAGTTTGGAATGTCCGTTTGAGCTGAAATTTGGCAGGAAAGCATGAAACTTGACTAATTACAAGGTGGTAACACTGATTTGGGTTAAGACCTTTTAATTATCGGATTTTGCAATTTGGTCCCTAAAGTTGTAAATTGTTCAATTGGGTCCCTGTTTGATCTCTGATGTTTATGATCTTTGAGCATGCTGTTTGAATGATCATAACTAGGGTTAATGTGCATCTAGACAAGTTTAAAAGAAAAAAAGGGTCGTTAATCAAGGTTGACTTTCGGGTTGACTTTGGTTTTCCCCGTGTGACTTTCTTAATTCGGGTCAACCGTCTAGACCGGGTTAAGGGGGTTACATAAGAGATCAAGATGTACCGAAGACAGTTATCCGAACTCTTTATGGACACTACGAATTGCTAGTAATGCCATTTGGTTTGACTAATGCACCGACAACTTTTATGGACATGATGAATATGGTATTTCATGAGTACTTGGATCAGTTTGTAGTCATGTTCATCGATGATATTCTAATGTACTCTCGTATCGATGAAGATCATGATCGACATTTGCGTTTGGTGTTGCAGAAATTGTTAGACAATTAGTTGTATGCCAAGTTGAGAAAATGTGAATTCTGGATTAGGGAAGTAGTCTTCTTAGGCCATATTGTATCAGCCGAGGGAATACGAGTGGATCCTAAGAAAGTTGAGGCAGTTGTGAATTGGAAACCACCGAAGATAGTGATCGAAGTTCGTAGTTTCTTAGGTTTGGCTGGTTACTATTGACAATTTGTTGAGGGTTTCTCAAAGGTTGCAGCTCCTTTGACTAAATTGCTACATAAGGATGTTCGGTTTGAGTGGACTGATGCAAGACACCAAACATTTGAGAAACTGAAAGAAGCCTTAAACGAAGCTCCTATTTTTGTTCAGCCTGTGTCAGGGAAAGAGTTTGTAGTCTTCAGTGATGCGTCGTATCTTAGCTTGGGTTCTCTGCTTATGCAAGAGGGAAGAGTAGTGGCCTGTGCATCTAGACAGTTGAAGACTCATGAGCGTAATTACCCTACGCATGATATAGAATTGGCTGCAGTGGTTTTCGCTTTGAAAGTTTGGAGACATTACTTGTATGGTGAGAAATGCACAGTGTATAAGGATCACAAGAGTCTGAAGTATATAATGACGCAAAGAGAATTGAATCTTAGACAACGTAGGTGGTTAGAGTTTCTTAAAGACTACGATCTTACGATTGAGTACCATCCGGGTAAAGCCAATATAGTGGTCGATGCTTTGAGTAGAAAGGTAGCAGTGGAATTACGAGCTATCTTTGCTAGATTGAGTTTGTCTCAAGATGGCGGTTTAGTGGCCGAGTTGCAAGTTAAGTCTCCGTTGCTTCAGTTGATTAGAGAGAAGAAGTTGCAAGATAGATCATTAGCATCTCATGTACAAGACATAGCAGAGGGTAAACCGACAGATTTTTGTGTTTCAAGAGTAGAGTAGTTGTTCCGGAAGATGTAGACTTGAGATGCATCATCCTATCTTAAGCTCACAGTAGTCTGTTTGCAATGCATCCAGGAATCACAAAAATGTAATGCGGTTTGAAAAATGAGTATTTCTGGGTTGATTTGAAGAAAGATGTTGCTGAGTTTGTGAGTAAGTGCATGGTCTGTGAGCGAGTTAAAGCCGAGCATCAGTTTCCTTCAGGTTTGTTACAACCACTGAGAATTCCCGAGTGGAAGTGGGAGAGAATCTCCATGGATTTCGTATCGGGTTTTCCATTGACACCTTCTATGAAAAATTCGATTTTGGTAATAGTTGATCGTCTTAGGAAGTGTGCGCACTTTTTAGCCGTTCACACCACTTATACTCTAGATAAGTTGGCCGGTTTGTATATTAGTGAGATAATGAGATTGCATGGTGTACCGAAATTTGTAGTGTCAGACCGACATTTGAGGTTCACGGCTAGATTTTGGGAGAATTTGCATAGTGCTTTGGGTACACCACTGAATTTTAGCACTTCATATCATCCTCGGACCTATGGTCAGTCAGAGAGAGTTATACAAGTGTTTGAAGATATGTTGAGATGTTTCATAATAGAATTTTAGGGTTCGTGGGAGAAGCATTTACCGTTAGTATAGTTTGCATATAATAACAGTTATCAAGCGAGCATTCAGATGACACCTTATGAAGCTCTGTATGGTAGAAAAAGTAGAACACTTGTTTGTTCGGCCGAAGCGGGACAAAAATTGATACAATTTCCTTATATGCTTAAGGGTACTACCGAGAAAGTTTAGTTGATTTGTGACCGTTTGAAGGCAGCTTCGGATAGAAAAAAATCTTATGCAGATTTGAAAAGAAGAGAAATAGAGTATGTCGTGGGCGACAAAGTGTTCTGGAAAGTCTCACCTTGGAAGAATGTGATGAGGTTTGGTAGGAAAGGCAAGTTGAGCCCGAGGTTCATTGGTCCGTATGAGATAGTTGAGAGACTTGGTCCAGTTGCCTATAGATTGAGACTTTCAGCCGAACTATAGAAGATTTATGATGTGCTTCATGTCTTGATCCTTCGGAGGTATAGATCGGATCTGTCGCATGTTATGTCAGTTGAGGAGATAGAATTGAACCTGGATTTGACCTACGATGAAGAACCAATTGAGATTTTGGCTTCGGAAAACAAAGTGCTGCGAGGAAGGACCATTGAGTTGGTTAAGGTTAAGTGGCGTCACCAAGGGGTGGAAGAAGCCACTTGGGAGAGGAAGGATGAAATGCGAAAGCAGTTTCCGCATCTCTTTCCACCAGGTAAATATTGGGGATGAAATTCCTTAAGTGGGGGAGAGTTGTAACACCCCGAGTTTAGGGCCGGGAGATATCGAGTTTGTGAAAATGAGTCGGGTTAAATTAAATTGGAGGAAAACTATTTTTAAATAACATCAAAAATAGAGTTTTAAAAGATTAAAGAGGCAAAAATGGGATTTTTCACAAAAATGAATAAAAAAAGGGTTTTTCAAAGCTATCATCTTCTCTATTTTGATTTTTCACGTTCTAAACCCCTCCCCCCAACCCAAACACTATTCCATCATCTTCCTCAACGATTTCAAGAGATTTTATCAAGGTAATAACGTTTTTGACTTCTCTTCTTCATCCTCACCATTTTCATGGTCTTCAATTTCCATAAAACCCATTTTTGAGTTGTTTCAAGTGTTCAAAGTTTTAAATTAAAGATGGAAACTTTGTTGGATTTTCGTTGAGTTCTTAATTTGTAAAGTTCATATATGTTATAAACTTGCTTTTAAGCTTAAAATATGTTAAAATGGTGAAGTTTTAATGAAATCCCGAAATGGGTATTAGTGGGTGAGTTTAAAAGTGAAAATTTTGAGTTTTGAGGTAGTTATGTGAGGGGAAAGATGGGCTGATGGTATGGTTACACTTGGGGGCTGTTTTTGGACATGTTTAGTGATGATTTGGATGATGAAATTGATGAGTAACTGCTGGGTTGTTTCCAGGTCTGAAAATGAAGAGTTTGGGTTAGTTCTTGGTTTGGAAATGTAGCGAAATTTGTCTTGGGTTGTAATCTGATCTGTGACAATGATTTTATGGATGTTTTGATGTGTAATGCACTGTTTTTGGTTGATTAGAAGCAAGGGAAAACGTTGGAGAAGCTTCGGACTCAATTTCGGGGAACATGGAGGCTTGATCAACATTTTCGGTGTAACGCCCCGGTTTTGGGCTTGGAAGTTTGGGCGTTGACCGGTTCGGTCAAAGTGCTGTTCGAATATAAAAGGTGAAATTAGGAAAGCCTAGTTCGGGTTGCATTAAAAATATGGAAAAATGTTCTAAAATCCTCTTTTAATATATATAAGTGAACTGTGAAATCAATTTTACAAAATGAGGTTTGGAAGGGTGACATTTTGGCTAGTGATCAAAATGTAATTTTTGAAAGTTGCGTGACTGTTTTAGAAAGGATTGAAACTTTGAATCTTTAAGGAGCTATTTACCCAAAGGGAGTTTCTCCAGATTTTTCTAAGATATTTAATGTTTTAATTCTGATTTTTAAATAAAAAGAAAGTGGAGGGAAGTTATTTCTAACTAATTTTCCTAAAATCTCATTTTTCTTTTCTCTCATTTTCTCTCAACCCAAACACTTTCTCTCCAGAGTTTTTCTTCTGATTTTGTCACCTAAACATCTCTTTTCAATTCTCTTTTGATTGTTAATCATCACATCAACAAAACCTCACCATTTGCTACTTGATTCTTCAAGCTTTTTGGTTCTAAAAGAGGAGAAACTCAAGTTTGGAGGTAAGAACGTCCTTCTCCTCTAAACTCTCAGTTCTTTACTGAAATTCCTAAGTTCTCAATCCTTAATTGATGATTTATAAATGGTTTTTAAGTTGTGTGATGGATCTTGGCTTAAAATGCAAGATTTGGTGATTTTTGATGAATTTTCGTTTGATCTGTTAAAGTAGTGATTTGAGGTGTGTTTTTGATGTTAAATGAATGTTAATTTGATAAGGAATTGAGTTTTAATTAATGCAAACTCGGATAGGTTGAATTTCCTAAGTTTAGCTTGTGTTTCTTGGATGTTTTTGAGGTGATCTTGTGGATCTGATGTTGCTGGAGGTATAAGGATTTTATTAGGTTCTTTTTAGATGTTAAATGATGTTAAAGGATGTTTAGTTTTGATGGTTTATGGCTGGGCTTTGTTGAGGAGTTGTTTGGATGCATTTTCGGTTGTGTTTGGTAGCCGAAAGTGGAGTGTGGATGAGAGCAGCGAGTTTAGGTGCTTTCATTGAAGCTATTAATGCATGATGATGCATTAATCCTCTGCTTTGATGTGTTTAAAACAGGGGAGTCATCTTTGGATCCAAGTGGTGGTGATCCAGAAGCTTGATTTGTGTTTCGGCAAGAGGCGAAACGGAATCGGTGAGTGAAATTGGGTTTTCGGCTTTGAAACCAATGTCTTGGGAGCTTAGTCTAAGTCTAAACAACTTTACTAAGCTCAAGTGTAAGTTTTCGGAAAAACTCTCTAGTGGTGGCCATGGTTTGGTTGTTGTGCAATGTGGTTTATTGCATGTTTTAAATTCTGTTTTGAAAGCATGATTTAGCATGGTTATTGCTGATTTTGTAAGACATATGTTGAAGGAAGCTCAAGGTAAGAGTTCCTTGTTTTTGAACATTGTTTAAATGTGGTTTGATGCCTAAAAATGCATGATGATTATGGCTTGGTTAAATGCTTTAAAACAGTGGATTATTTGATGATAATGATGTATATTGGCAAGTGATGTTTTGAAAAAGGTTAAGGTCACTAAGGTGGTTAAAAGTCCTTGAGTGAGCCTTGTGGTTTCTAAGAACTTCATGGTGGTTAAAAGTCCATGAGTGATTCTTGTTAAGGTCACTAAGGTGGTTAAAAGTCCTTGAGTGAGCCTTGTTACTTAAGAACATCAAGGTGGTTAAAAGTCCTTGGATGGTTCTTGTTAAGGACACAAAGGTGGTTAAAAGTCCTTGTGTGGTCCTTGCCATGGTGTTTAAAAGTCCATGGGCCAAGGTGTTTAAAAGTCCTTGGGGTGAAACTTGTAAAGGACACAAAGGTGTTTAAAAGTCCTTGTGTGGTCCTTGTGAATTATAAGATCACAATGGTGTTTAAAAGTCCATGTGTGAGAATTATGTTGATCTTGTTTTAAAAAGATGAAATTTATCACTTGTGGCCAATATGACATGTAATGATTTGGAAGCATGTATTGCTTGTTTATGAATGCTTGTAAGCATGTATAAATGATGGTTTTGAAGTATGATTTATAAGGTGTTTTATAAATGCATTATTGAATGGTTTTAATGAGCATTCCTCACTAAGCTTTTGCTTACGCTCTCTCTCTTTTCTTAAACCAATAATGTAGAGCATTAGAGTGCATTGAGGGCAGCAAGGAAGGCAAGCAATCAAGTGGGAATTAAGCTCAAGTATGGAAAGGTTTTCTTGTACACCTTTAGCTTTTGGCATTTGGCAATGGGGGACCAATATGGATGTTTTGGGAGATGTTTGTACTCCCTAAGTTTGCTTAATGTTGTTAATAATGCTGGATTTTGTATTTGGTCATTATGTGCATGGTTTTGAAGGTTTAGTGCATGAATGGTTTGCTTGAGTAGGAAGCATGCTTTAGAATTGGGGCTTTTCATATATGATGATATTATGCTGATTGGTTGATGCAAATATGTCTCTTGCATGTTGAATTTGTTGCTGGTAAAGTTTGGTAGCATTTGGAGCATGATTGGTTGGTCAATTGTATGTTTAAGCAAGCTAATTTCTGCATTCTGTGCAGGCCGTTTCGGAACAGTGGCTACCGTTTCGGAACAGGTGCCTTGTAGTAGCCCAGGCGTCCGAAACGGGAGACACCGTTTCAAAACTGGAAGCCCTCTGCCAGCCCTCGTTTCGGAACGTGTTGCGGAACGGCCCCGTGTTTCGAAACAGGCTCTCCCTGTTTCGAAACATCCGACCGTTGGGGGCTGACATTAGCAGTTAAATGTTTTGGAATGTTTGCATTTTGGTCCTGAAACTTGTTTGTGCAATTGTATGAGTTTGGGATGTCCGTTTGAGCTGAAATTTTGCAGAAAAGCATGAAACCTGACTAATTACAAGTTGGTAACTTTAATTTGGGTTAAGACCTCATAATTTACAGAATTTACAATTTGGTCCTCAAAGTTGTAAATTGTTCAATTGGGTCCCTATTTGATCTCTGATGTTTATGATCTTTGAGCATGTTGTTTGTATGATCATAACTAGGCTTAATGCGCATCTAGACAAGTTTAAAAAGAAAAAAAAAGGTCGTTAATCAAGGTTGACTTTCGGGTTGACTTTAGTTTTCCCGTGTGACTTTCTTAATTCGGGTCAACCGTCTAGGCCGGGTTAAGGGGGTTACATTCGGCTTGTGTTGGGTTTCATCGGTGGGTGGATCGATTTTAAAAGCCTTAATGTGGTTAAGGGAGTGCTTGGGGAGTTTGGATTGAGCTTGAAAGGCCAATCTAAGCTCGAGAGTATGTTTTAAAGGTTTACACAATTAAATTGTGTTTTACGATTTCTTGAATGCATGATGATCATGCTATGTTGTTATGTGTTGAACTGCATTTTTATGCATGTTGAGATGTGAGACTTGTGTTATACTTGCATTTGTGAGTACATGCCCTGCATGGAAGTTGGACTTGGTAAGTGATCCAAGCATCGATAATGCTTGTGGTTGTGTTTGAGTATATTGACATGTGTTTGGTTGTTACCGGATATAATTGATCGATCAATAAGATTAGAGTGCACTCGAGGTAAAATGCGTGTGTTGCCTTAGTGATGTTAGATTCCACTAAGGATGAGTACAGTGATGTGAGATTCAACCAAAAATTAATTTTTTACTAGACGAGTGAGTACGATAATGTGAGATTCCACCAGAAGTGTCTAGTGGGTTTGAGAAAGTTATCTGCATATCCGAGTAAAATGTTGAATGTCAATATACCCTTGAATGCTTTAATTATCAGGTTAAGCATGTTGATGATCCAACCTATTTTCGCTTATATTTATGCATTGTGGTTTACTTTGATTGTGTTATGAGAATGAGCATATGGTAAGCCTATGGTGTGGTTGCATTCGGTAAATGTACCTGGAGGTAAAAGCATGACATTGTGTGTTCAAGCATGTGGAAATGATTTGGAAATGGTTTTTGTTTCAAGCAAACTTCCGTTTTAAAACTGCATTGTTGTAGCTACCTTTTTTAGCGCCGCTCACTAAGCTTAAACGCTTACGCTCTCTTTTCCAACAATGCAGTCCCTTAGACCTTCGGAGCAGCTCGGGGAACAAGGGAGACTCCAAGGGAGTTTTGGTTTGCTCAAGTATGGTTTAGACTTCGATAATTAGTATTTAAGCAATGGGATAGGACCTTTTTGTTTTGTGATGTTGATGGCATGTTCTTCTGCTTACACAAGTTTTTTAGACGTTTTGGGCTTGTATTGCCTTATACCATGTTGAAGTATGATTTAGTTTAACTTTTGGCTATGTGGGTGAATGCCTTATATGCATGTTTCATCTAAGGATCTTATCATGATGAATGTTGTTTCGTTGAATGTTTAAATTGCTTCGTATGTTTATCCATGGATGTCTTGTGTTGTGTTTGAGTTTGTATATTGCTTGACAAGTCGTTAAATGTCTCTAGAGTCGAGTCCTTGTGCTTTTTGCTGCTAAAACAAGTTTTGCAGTGCAAGGTGTATCGATACGCTCAAGGGTTGTACAGATACAGTCCTCTGCTTTGGACCTTGTTTTAGGCAATGTGTATCAGTATGCGGGGGTGTATCGATACGCCAAAAGCTCTTTAGAAATCTGAGAAATTGTCGAGATTTTGGCGTATCAGTACGGGTCCCGAGAGTATCGATACAGTCTTTGTAGTTTGACCTTGTTAAGTTGACCGTTGAGAGCGTATCGATACGGTCTTCCAGCGTATTGATACGGTTTCCCTAGGTTAACTTTGGGGGTTGACCAAGTCCAGGCGTATCGATACGGTCCTCTAGTGTATCGATATGATCTGTTGTAAAAGTTAAAAAGGGTTGTTTGATTGTTTGTTTCACGTGTCTTGTATCCATGCGTGTCTCCGCTGTGTGTCCTCTCACATAGGATATAATTCAACATCTAGACAAGATAATCTTTAAAAGAAATTTTCTAGGGTTGTTAATCGGAGTGAAGCCTTAACGGGTTTTGCTTCGGTTTTCCCCATGTAACTCGTTTGATGCGGTCTAGCGGATAGGCCGGGTCAAGGGGGTTACAGTGCATGCATGAGGAACCTCTGCATGGGAAAGGAGAAAGGGAGGGTAAATATAATTAGGTAGGTGATATGAGTGGTTGAGATTTAATTTTTGTTAGGTTAAAATAGAGGTGGGTTGAAGATAGATAGTGTATTGGTAGAGAAAATATTTTGAAGAAGAGGAAGAAGAGGGGTGGGTTGTATTTTATTATTATTATTTTGAATAATTATAGTAAGTAGTATTTTTTAATTTATTTGTTTTTTTATAATTTATTTATAGAAATTACGAAAATTCGATTTTGTGTTTTTAAGTTAAAATTTATGATTTTTTGTGTTAAATAGGTGGTTGAAGAGAAGAATGAACTTTGAAGAGCATATAGTAAGTTAAGTTATTTGTTTGATTAATTTTGAAGTTGTTTGAATTTTGTGTTGAATAGGTGGAGATTTAAGGAATATTTTTGTTGCATTTTATTGTTCAATTTAAATTCGTTAATTTTTAAATTTTTATTTTGATGATGTTCCTTGAATTTTATATGTTATTAGGAGAGAGTATAGTTTGAAAATTTTGTGTTAAATAGGTGAAGATTTGAGAAGAAAATATAGTAAGTAAATTAATATTTTATTGTTTAACTTATGTTCGTAATTTTTTTTAATTTTTATTTGATGTTTGAATTTCTGATGCAATAGAAAGAATATAATTTAAATATTTTGTGTTAAATAGGTAGAGAGATTTTGAGAATATAGAAAAATTGTTTGAATATAAGAGAAAAACGTTTATTTTGAGAATATAGAAAAATATGTGGAGAGATTTTATTATTTTATTTAAGTTTGTTAATTTATTTATATTTATTTATAGGTGGTTGAATAAAAACGAAGTTAAATTGATGATTTAATAGACAATAAGCAAATGCGACGTTTATTTTAATTGTTATTTTTTAACGTAGTAGATTTAGTCTCGGTTTACTAATATTTTCTTGCTTTTCATGTAGGATGGTTGAGGAAGCTCCAATGTTGCATTTACAGAATCAAGATATTACTAGCCTTAAAGTTGATGAGCTGGTATAATTTTTTAAAATTTATTTCATTACGAAACAGGTCACTTCAGTATTTTTTGTTAATAATTATGTTTAAATTATGTGTTATTTACAGGATACAAAGGAAACATTTAAACATTATTTGTGCATGGTAGACAAACCCCTAGACCACAAAGTCGAGAATTTTTTATATATGGCAGGATTTTATCATGCCACGTTCCTCTGTGGGTACAAGTTGGTGCTTGGATAGATTACCGCTCTAATTGAGAGTTGGAGACCTGAAACGCATACCTTTCATATGCCTTGCGGAGAATGCACGATCACCCTCGAGGACGTGGTTTATCTTATTGGGGTCCTAGTAAACGGGAAGCCGGTGGACGAGTGTACCAAAGGCTCACCGGCTGAAATTTGTCAAAGGTACCTTGGGAAGGAACCCTATGGAAGTAACGTGAGAGGGTCTCATGTGAAAATATGTTGGCTAGAGAGAGAATTTCAACTCGGTGAGTATAATACAATTGAAGAAATTTATATGGTCAGTCAAGCATATATCCTATAGATGATCGGAGGTATAGTGATGCCGAATAAATCTGGCAATATGGTCAGTGTAAGGTATCTTCGTTTTTTGGATACTCCTTGGGAACCTGATTGTCAATATATTTGGGGATTAGCTATATTAGTGTGCTTGCATCGCGAGTTGTGCGAAGGCGCTTTACTGCAAAAGGGTCAGAGGGTAGGCGGTATTGGTGGTTGCCTGTTATTTTTGCAAGCATGGGCTTGGTAACGACTTCCCTTTTTTACACCACTTACTCAAACACATGTGCAGTTTCCTCTTGTTGCAAGGTAAATATATATCCTTATTCTTAGTTGAATCTTTAAATTAATTGAATTAACTTTTTATTTAAATATATTGTGATTTGTATGCAGATGGTGCGAGGAGAAGAATGAGACAGGGTTGGCGCACAACAACGTCAGAGTTTGTAGATCTCTTATTGATTCTCATTGTCAAGAGCATGTATATGAATGGAAAGTAATTTTTAACGTTAAATGTATTTTTCACATCTTAGTTAGTTAGATGTATTATTCTAAACAATTATTTTTTTTGCAGTTTATTTGGAAGTCCTACGAAGATGGCCATATATTTGCACCGGAATATTTGACGAAGGATTCACGTTCATGGTGTAGTGTTACACCGTTGATCCATTTCTCTACTGTCGAGTTCCACTTTGCAGATAGAGTGTTGAGGCAATTTGGCTTCCACCAGCCTATTCTACACATTCCACGTGACCATTACCATCTTCATGCCTATGATGGACGTGGCAGGCCAGATATAGATTGGGAAGTCAAACATAGCGAGTATATTACTTTGTGGAACAACAAAGGTTCATCGTTGCCGGAACGTCGTTCAATGGAAGCAGCCGATTTTGATTTCGAGAGTTTAGAGTACATGATCTACTATCGTAGTCATGGAATGTCGTACTTAAATGATCAGTCTGAGCGGGACGAATGTGAAAGGTTTCGAGAAAAATGTGGAGGAAAAAGTAAATCATAGAAGGCTTCATCGGGCTCATCACAGGGGCAACAGATTGGTAGTAGAGAACCCTACGGGTTGGCCAACAACATGGGAGCCAGATATGAGCAGAGTAACACCAATGGCTATAGAGGAAAAAGAACCGACTCCTACTTGTGTACAACCGCAAGTGGCCCCGAGATCCTCAGATAATATAGGGTTTTTTTCAGCCTACTACATTTGTATATCCACCAATAAGCTCGAGCTATGCAGGTAATGTGGAGGGAGCTCTTCAGGTAATGTAGGGTTTGATGATCCTAATTTATACAAACCCGAGTTTATTTCGCCACAAACACCCAATTACACGAACTTGGGCGAGAACATGGATTTTTTTACACCTCTTGTGGCCAACCCTTATGATGCAGTTTCGCCGATGATGACTACCTCGTCGAGTTTTCCTCAAGGATCGATCCATATGTATCCGTTTCAACCCTGTAACACCCCAAAATCCGGTCCAATCGGGATTTAGTTTTGGTGATAAAAAATTCTACATTGATACAATTTAAATATGGTACTGTTAATTATTGATATCGAATCCTAATTGAGCTTAAAACATCGTCATCGGACTATTGAATAATATTGAACCTATATAGTGAGTAAATTAGAGAATATGCAAGTTGAGGAGCAAAATTGTGGTATGGTGAAAATTGAGGGACTAAGCTTGCGCTTAGCCGCTCTTTAATTAATTTGAGCCTACGTGGGATTGTATGAGAGCTTTCCTTCAATTGAAGGAAATCTTAATGGCCTAAAATATATTTAGTAAAACAAAATAAGTAAAAGGATAGAAACTTTCCTTCCTTGAAGCAAGCACCTCCATTGGAGGAAGTTGTGAACTTCACTTTTTGTTTGCTTTATCGATATCGAATCGTTATTATCGATCGGGTAAGCAATAATCATCAATCGATTATTGGATTCCATAGATATTTTGGGTTTAATCTCAAGTTAGAATTTTGACTATCCATGGATATTTCATCGTTAGTGTTTATATTGGAGTCGAATATTGTTTTTGATATCGAAATATTGAACCTAATAGTTTTCTATTGACTTTCTAGCTCAAGAAGTGGAGAAAGAGGTTTCACCGTCTCCTTCTCAAGCTAGGAACAAGGGGATTGTTATCTGAGAGCCTTGAAAGCTTCAGATTGCTAAGGTAAGTGTAGTCAGAGTCTCGGGTTTAGGCGAAAGGCATTTCTGGATCATTATTTGATAATTTAGATTTCATCGCTAACATTTTTGTTGAAAAAATTCATTGGATGGTTAATTGAACACTTTGGTAAGTGTCAGTAAGTTTGTTATTGAACATTGGATATCATCATTGTGCATTGTTATTGAACATCGATTAATCATTGGACATTGATATTGACATTGGATTATGAAATATTGATGATGAGATACATATATATTTGTCATTGGTAATATTGAAATCATCAGACATTAGAATAACATTGATTATTAAAATGATTATGAACATTGGAACCTTGGATTTGAATAGACATTGGATACAATTGGAATACCATAGAATTCATGAGCTCAGTGTATGGGTGGACTATGGTACCAAGGCTACGACCTATATTGATTTGGTGAGGCGGAGGGATCAGACCTTTCATTGATTTGGCGAGGCGTAAGAATTCGTATATCCATTATCTTGATTCAATCCAAGGATTAATGATGAAATGAAAATGCTAAACATTGTATATTGATGCATAGCTTCGACATTGTTAAGCATGAGATCATGTATATTGATATTTGATATAATGTTGTTCATATTGTTTATGACTACCTCATTAGGCAATATATGCCTAACAGATCTCATCTCATCATTTTCAGGTTGAAAGATCGAGTGTCGGAAGATCGGATTTGGCTAGGCAAGACAAGTCACTACAAGCCTTAAAGTAATGTATTTTGATTCAAAGAACTCCTAGAAAGCTGGCAGAGTATTTGAACTAGTCAAATATGCCCATTTTGGTTATGTTGTGGTGTGCATATGTTGTAACTTGGTTAATGGCCCTATATGGCCTTTTTGGTTGGCTTAAAGTAGTATAAAAATGTATAATTAGCTAAAAAAGGTAAAAACATAGTAAATGCATTCATATGATCATGAAATTTGGCATGCTAGTAGTTTATACCATTGAAATATTGTGTGTAAAGTTTCGTTGCATTTGGACATCGTTCGATAGGTCAAATTGATTAAATACTAGCAAAAATCTGTCATTACAGGTCAGGCCGTATCGAAACGGGTGATGACTTTTCAATACGGCTAAGCACAGTTTGGTATGAGAAATAGGGTGTATCGGAACGGTCCATGGCTGTTTCGAAACATTTGGTCTCTGAAATCCCTCGTTTCGATACTAGTTCATAGCGTATCGGAACGAGTCAAAGTCAAAGGAGGTCAACCTGTTTCGATACATGGTATTCTCGTATCGGTACGGTCTTAAGGGTAAGGTCAATAGGGGTTGACCATCGTTCACCTGTTTCAAAACAACTCTAGCGTGTTTCGATACAGGGTTAGGTAAGTTAGTTAAAGGCTTATGGAACAGATTTCTAATTTTACAATTTAGTCATTGAACATTGTAAGGTTAAATTGAATGAGTTAATGATCTTAAAATCGAATGAAATTTTGCAAACATGTTATTAAAATAGTGAATTTCAAAATGATAAGATCCATTGCATTGACGGACCCATAGTTTTCTGAAATTACAAATTGGTCCCTAAAAGTTGTAATAATTGCAATTTAGCCCATGACTGACTAAGCATTGCTAGTATGGATAAATTGGACTGAGTTATTTGATGAGAATGATTCATTGTATGATATGGATTGAAACTGTTAATAATAAAATGAAATTTTATTACACTGGTTTTTGTATTGATCATCGGTTTCACCTTCTGACCCGGTTCTCGACCAGACTGGGAAGGGGTGTTACATTTGTGGTATTAAACCTAAGCTTGTTGCATTGTTATTGTGTTACCTTGCCACCTATGAGTTATATATTACGTATATTGTGACTTGTCGACTAATCTGATCTTTCATATAGATATGTCTGAGACGAACGAAGCTCATATAGACAAGCTCGCTACTGGCTCCTTGACACATAGCGAGGAGTTTAGAGGAGTAAATCCTCATAACCCATTGCAACCACATGACCCTCATGTTCAGGGTATTGAGCCTGCATCACCTACTTCTCAGGTTGAATGCTATCAGAACATGGCTAATATGTTTAACCAGTTTATGGTTGTGATGCAAATAACACCATTTGTTCAGCCTACCCCTCATGTTATCCAGTATGTTCGTTCCCCTGTGGAAAAGTTGGCTTCACTCCGAACCTACTTCTTTATTGGACAAGATGATGATAATCCTGAAGTTCCCAAATACTAGTTGGATAACACGTTGTGTATCTTGAGCAAGTAGTTGCAGTGTTCGGATGAACACAAGTTGGAGTGTGATGTTGCGTTATTGACTGATGAAGCCCTCATGTGGTGGGAAACCACTATTCTCACAGCTCCTAAAGAATCGGTTACTTGGGAGTTCCTTCTCTGAGAATCAGTTACTTGAGGCAGGGTGGGCGACCTATCGAGCAATATATCCATAATTTCTACAAATATTGTCGATACAGAGCATAATGTTTACAGCTAGCCTTAGAGATGAGCTACGACCCATGTTTACGGCCCTTGGTATCACCAACTTCCGGGATCTGGTGAACCGAGTCAAGGCCACTGATGCTACCCACGGAGCTCAACGAGCTGGTGGGTTTGGAAAATCTGAGAATAGGTTCATGGATGATTGTCGACCTCTGAGATGGAAAAAAAGGGGAGATATCAAGGCCCCATATAGAATATCTATTCACAGCCCTCCTAATCTAGGAATATTGAGAGACCTCAATCTGTGATGTAGTCTTTTTCCAAAGCCGCATCCATTGACAACACTAAAGGTTCGAATCGAGGTAACCAGTACCTTCTTTGCAACTATTTTCAGAATAGGCTCCTAGCGGGACAATGTCGTAAGCAAACTATAGCATGTTACTACTGTGGCGAGCAGGGTCACTTTATTCGTGATTGTCCTATGAATGCAACCAAATCTGTCGTAACACCGACCATTGCTGCTTCTCCTGCTCAATTCTTTCGGGGTAAAGGAAACAGGAACATATGGATGATCGAGTGGACCGAGGAAACCCTTCAATAAACAAGATTCAAAAGCTCGTGCCCAAATGTATCATGTGAGGAGCAGGGAAGAAGAGGATGAACCTGATGTTATTGTAGGTACCATTGAGTTATATTCACATCCTTTTTATGCATTGATTGACCATGGTTCTACTTATTCTTTTATAAGCATCATTGTAGTTAAGAAGTATAACATGTCTTCTGAACCAATAGCATCAAGAATTTCTGTAACCAATCCTTTAGGAGATTGTGTCACCGTAAGGGTGGTGTGCAAGAATTGTCCCTTAATGATTCAAGGGATTCCTTTTCCAGCCAATTTGTTGACTTTGCCGATTCACGAATTTGATGTCATCCTAGGTTTAGATTGGCTTAGTGAGCACCAAGCCTGGGTAGATTGTTGTAAGAGAAAATTGTACCTTCGGGGTTTGGGTAAAGAAAGTGACGTACTAATGAATGTGAGGAATCCATCATTGTATGTCTTGACATTAGAAACCAAAGGTGAAACACAACTGCATGACATTGACATTGTATGTGAATTTCCTTATGTCTTCCCCGATGAACTTCTGGGATTGCCCCCAACCAGTGAAGTAGAGTTTGGCATGGAGGTGCAACCTGGGACTACTCACGTTTCCATTGCACCATACCGCATGGCCTTTGTGGAGTTGAAAGAATTAAAGACACATATCCAAGACCTATTGAGCAAAGGTTTCATTAAATCGATCTCTTCACCCTAGGGAGCTCCTCTCTCTTTGTTAAGAAGAAGGATGGTTCTATGCGATTGTGCATCGACTACAGACCGTTGAGTAAAATAACTATCAAGAACAAATATCCATTGCCTAGAATAGACGACATGTTCGATCAACTAAAATATGCCTCTATGTTTTCCAAGATCGACTTAAGGTCGGGCTACTATCAAATGAGGGTTAAGAAGTGTGATGTTCCAAAGACTGACTTCCGTATAAGATACGAACACTACAAATTCTTGGTGATGCCCTTTGGGCTAACTAATGCATCAGTAGCTTTTATAGATTTGATAAATCATGTATTTAGACCCTACCTTGACAAGTTTGTAGTGGTGTTTATAGATGATATATTGATCTATTCCAAAAAAGAAGTGGAGCATCGAGATCATCTGTGTATTTTACCTCAGACCCTGAGAGAGAAGCAGTTGTACGCGAAGTTCTCTAAGTGTGTGTTCTAGCTCATTGAAGTTGCCTTTATGGGGCATATCATGTCGGCTTCGGGTATTCAAGTTGACCCGAAGAAAATCCAAGCCATTGTAGAATGGCATCCATCGAAGAACATTGGTGAAGTCAGAAGCTTCCTTGGGTTTGCTAGCTATTATCGCAGGTTCGTAAAAGGATTTTCTATGATAGCTGCTCCTTTAACCAAATTATTAAGGAAAAAGGCTCCTTTGTTTGGACCGAGGTTCAATAATGAAGTTTTGATTAGTTGAAACAAGTGTTGACTCATGCACCAGTCCTGACCAAACCCGAGTCCAAAAAAGACTACACAGTTTACAGTGATGCATCGCATCTCGGGTTAGGATGTGTACTAATGCAAGAAGGCAAAGTCATCGCTTATGCTTTGAGGCAACTTAAGCCACGTGAAATGATTTATCCCACCCACGACCTTGAATTTGCTGCAGTTGTCTTCGCATTTAAAATTTGGAGACATTATCTCTACTGAGAGAAATGCTATCTTTTCACCGACCATAAGAGCCTCGAGTATTTGTTGACTCAAAAGGAATTGAACCTTCAGCAACGGAGGTGGATGGAACTCCTTAAAGATTACGATCTTGTCATTGATTACCATCCGGGCAAGGCTAACGTTGTAGGTAATGCACTCAGCCACAAACATTTGCCTGGTAAGCATTAACAATGAATTTGAAGTTATATGTATTATGTAGTATATTAACTCATTGTAACATTGTTATATTGTAGCTCCTCGAGCAATTAAAGCTCACTTCCAACTTCGGAAGCATCATTGCCTTGTAGTTGAACTTCAAGTTCAGTCTACCATCGTTTCGCGAATCAAAGATTTGCAACAGCAAGATCCTGAGCTTCAAACCATTGTCTCTAAGCTATTGGATAACCCTGACTTCAGAATTAATTCTAAAGGACTTTTATGTTTCTATGACGGAGTTTGTGTACCTAATGATGAATCTCTTTGCACTGATATCCTTTCAGAAGCCCATTCGAGTTCTTTCTCTGTTTACCCCGGGTCTATAAAGATGTATAAAGACCTACATGAACTCTATTGGTGGCCAGGCATGAAGCATACCATAGTTGATATCATTTCCAAATGCCTCGCGTGCTAACGTGTTAAGGCAAAACATTGTGCTCCTACTAGACTATTACAGCCTATCGATCCACCAAAATGGAAATGGGAAAAGATCACTATGGGTTTTGTTAGTGGTCTACCGTTAACCCCTGCAGGGCATGACACTATATGGGTCATTGTAGATCATTTCACGAAACCAGCTCATTTTATATCGATTAGAATGGACTACGGTCTTCCCAAACTAGCTAACTTGTATATCAAGGAAGTAATCCGACTCCACAGAGTACCTCATTCTATTATCACCGATCGAGATCCTTGATTTGCATCTCGGTTTTGGAGGACCTTATAAGGAGCTCTGGGCACCAGAGTTAATCTCAGCACATCTTTTCACCCTCATTCTAACGGCCGGTCAGAAAGGTAATCCAAGTAAATCATCGAAAAATATGTCCATTGGAAATCCTAGAAACTTGCATTGTCACTGAACCTCTCTATACAGATCTTGGAAGACATGCTTTGAGCATGCATTATTGACTTTGGTGGTACTAGGGAAAAGTCTCTACCCCTCGTCGAATTTGCCTACAACAATAGTTACCAAGCATCAATTCAAATGGCTCCGTATGAAGCATTGTATGGTAGGCGATGCAAAACTCCATTGTGTTGGTCAGAGCTTGGCGAGGGCAAGATGTTACGCCCTGACTTGCTTCGAGAGATTAAAGAGTGAGTCACTATAATTCATGATCGTTTAAGGGCTTCCTTTGATCGACAAAAGGCTTACGCTGACCTCAAAAGAAGAGACGTTAAGTACGAAGTTGGTGAGAAAGCCTTCCTCAAGGTATCACCGTGGAAGAAAGTCTTAAGATTTGGCAAAAAGAGAAATATGAGTCCCCGATTCATTAGACCCTTTGATGTTATTGAAAGATTTGGCCCCGTAGCATATCGACTGATGTTACCCTCTGAATTGAGTAAGATCCATGATGTTTCTCATATATCAATGCTCCGAAAGTATCATTCTAATCCTTCACACATTGTACAACCTGAATCTGTGGAACTTCGACCAAATCTGTCCTACGAGGAGGAACTGGTTCAAATTCTTGCTAGAGAACTCAAGAGTCTTCACAACAAAACAATATCGTTGGTTAAAGTGTTTAGGAGGAGCCAAACCGTTGAGGAAGCCACTTCGAAACCTGAAGAGACCATGAGACAGTGTAGAGCATGTGGGTGTTCTCTATTTATGAGCACAAGTGCACACTCCTATCAAGTTATAGTATAAAAGATATCATCTGCCACAGGGATTGGACAGCTTGATTTGAATTATTGATCCTGCACAAGAAAAGTAAATGCAAGTAAGGTAGATGTTGAGAATAAAAACATAAGTAATTAAAAAGGAAGTGATCAGATTGATAGAGAGGGCAGGGTTATGCTGCTGCTTAGTGTGAAATTGCGTTGAATAGGTCAAGTTGTTTTGCGCTGCTAGACTCTGCTGCCTCGGTGGTGGATGGCAGGTGGACTGTTGAGACCCTCTCGCCGCCTCGGCAGGGGCATGGAATTGTGTGTCGGTAGCAAACTCGATAGAACTACAAGGCTCGACAGAACGCTTCGAAAGTGACTTCGCTTATGTCTAAGTCAGAGTTCTGTTGATGCCCACTGCAGATAATACCAGTCGCGGTGTGAATCATGTAAAGACATCAATGTTGATTCGTCCTCTTTTAGCCGCCTTAAACCCTTAACCTATATCTAGGCCGGAATGATCACACCTTCGATAGATGAAATCGTACTTACTCCTTTCGTGAGTTCGACTCTCTCGATACCGAACAAATGGATAGAATTCAACTAATCTTTCGCCTTAATTGAAAACTATGAAGAACATGGAATAAGTAAACCTTGTAATTTTTTTTGCAAAAACAAACTTGAAATCCTAAACAACTGTTCTCACAACTAATTACAACATAACCCAAACCCAAGGAGAGAATTAGAACATGTCGGCGGCAAGAAAACCTAAACTATGCCTAAGGAAAACCTATACTCTTTTGAATTAGAATTACAATGGGTATATATAGGCATTAGCTAGGTCTAGCCCTTCTTGAAGTAGAAGTCTTCAAAGTAGCTTTCCACATTAAATGTGACTTTAAACTCTGACTTCTTTGAGTTGAATGTGGACTTTATCACGTTGCCTTGTTCTGCAAGCAATCTCGAGATTCACCATCAGTGACTCCATCTGTTGCCACATGCATCGAAAAATTGAGGTGACAACATCGATAGAATCAGGATTTTCTACTCTACAAATTGCACTCTGGTTCTCCAACTCCATAGCATGCTGTCTTGAGCGGCACTGTGGGCGGCGACAGCTACTCGGTAGCTGATGTCTCTATCTGGAACTGCATCAGTACAACTCCTTAGTTCGCTACTTCAGCATCAATCCTCATCTCCTCTTTCCCTATGTCAGCCTCTGGTACCTAAAACCAAAAGTACACTAAAACAATACCTTTCTTTACCAAATAAAGAATAATCTAGAAAAAACATGGCAAGGTAAAGAAATAATGTAAAAAGCAATGTATGATCCTAATTATGCCTAAAATGTACTCAAAAAAGCAATAATATGATATGGAATGTGCATGAAATATAGAACTTGTGGATGTTTTACACACCCCCAAACTCGAAATATTGCTTGTCCTCAAGCAATGCAACCTAAACATACTTGCCCTTATATTAACCAGAAAGAAAAACTTGTTTTCAACTTGATTTCATACCTCAAGGACATGGCACCTTTATTAGATTAGTGAAGGGAACTTAGCAAGAAAATAACTCGGAATTAATTTCTATAATGCTAGTGCAGTGTGTGCAGGACTGTATACAAGCTGAATTATGCAGAATAACTAGATAAACAATGATGTTGTTATGATAGGTAAGTTTGTTGCCGAGATAGCACAGTTAAGCACAATATTTAATCATGGCAATGAGGAGCAAACTAAAAAACCATGAACCCATGGAATAGAGTCATCCCATGAAGACTTTCATTCACTTATGTTAATTTGTTCGTCACTTCAAAACTTTCAGATTCATGGACTTTGATAGCAGCGGAGTGTCATCGCACATGATTCTTCCTAGAGCTTGTTGCGGGCACCTATAGGGTAAAACAACAATGTTCTATGTTTTTCTTTTGTTGCCTTGGTAGTGTTGTATTTTTCTGTTTCTATTTTCTGCCTCGGCGGCTACCTACAACCATTGTTAGAACTTTGCAAAGAATTCTAAAAACAAAGCAGGTAGTGCTCATTAGATATTCTAGCAAAATTCAGCAAGTAACATAAGTGATTGATAGTTTTGGCAATTAAAAAATTCTAAGTCATTTTGCATGCTTTTCCCTTATTAAGTTCAATCTATTGTTTGGTGCGAACATAAGTAATCGGCTAACTATCATAGGCACAAGTTATATAACAAAATTTTCTATTTCGATTAATACTAAGGCAAGTACAATGCAACTTATATGCTACTAAGTATGCCTAGACAAAAGATGCTAGAGCTATCTGTAAAGTGTCCAAAAGTCCTATATTTCATGCACATGCCAACTCTTATTATTATTGTTTTTAAGCACATTTTAGACATAAGTAGGTGCATGCATAACATTTTACAGTATTTCTAGTTTCTACCTTGCTTTTATTAGTATTATTTATTTGGTGGAAAAGAGATATTGTTTTAGTGTATTCTTGTATGTAGGTACTAACATCTGAAAGAGGGAACCGAGGAGCTGAGGACACAATGTTGAGGAGAAAACACAGGAGTTGTACTGAAGTAGTTCCAGCTGAAGACAAGTTGATGTCGAGCACCTTCCAAGTAGAGTTGTCGCCGCCCTTGCTGCCCTCGGCAGCCGACTATGGAAGTTGGGAGAACCGGAGCACGATCTGTAGAGCAAAAACTCATGAATCTATCGCCGACATTCATGTGATTTTCCAATGTCTGTAGCAGCGGCTAGGGCTGTCAAAGCAAAACTCTCAAGCTTACTTGCGAATCAAGGCAAACGAGGAAGAGTCCATATTCCACGCAAAGAAGTCGGCGTTTAAAGTCATATTTATGAAAGAAAGCTACTTTTGAGGACTTCTACTTTAAGGAGGACTTAACCTGGTCTTGATCCTATAAATACTTATTGTACTCCTAGTTTAAATCATCCTAGGTTTTATATAGACTTTTCTTGTGTTCTTCACTACTGCCATGTTCTAAATTATATTTGGGTTAGGGTTATGTTGTAACTAGTGAGAAATAGTTGTTTTAGGGTTTTGAGTTATTTTCTTTAATAAAATATTCCAAGTTTACTTAATCCATTGTTCTTTATTCTCTCAATCTTTCTACACTTGTCGTTTGAGAGAATCTATTTGTCGGGCACGAAAGTGCAAGGCTCAAGAAAGGGTTAAGTATGGTCACAACGTGCTGAGGCTTGACTAACTTGGTTCCACAGTAGTCCATAGGTTTCAGTGGCTAAAAGGGATCGCCAACCGAGTTGACTAATTTGGTTCCACACTAGTCCTCAAGTTAGCATCACGAGCATCCTAACTTAGAAATAGGAGGGATCACTGTCGACTATCCTCCCGAACTTGGAGTATCAGCCAGACTTGCCGCCATGACTTCTTTTCATTCCACCTGCCGAGACAGTACACCCCTGCAGTGGTAGTGACATGTTGTGGCAGCGTGACAGGGTCGTAGTTTGCCGCCTGTCGTACCCGCCAAGGCAGCATATCGTGGCAACAAAGGATAACTCATACCTATTACAATGCAGTTTTCACACTAAGTGGCAGCATAACCTTGTCTACTCTATCAATCTGATTCACCTTTTCTTTTACTTGTGTTTTTATTTACTTTTCACCCAAACCAAACAATTCACTTGTGTTTTATTTTACCCTTGTGCAAGAACTAAGAAACGGAACAAGCTGTCCAATCCTTGTGAGATTCGACATCTTTTATATTATAACTTGGCAGGAGTGTGCACTTGCGCTCTCACAAAAAGGGAACACCAACACGCCCTACAAGTTTTTGGCGTCGTTGTCGGGGATTGGTAACAGCGAATTTTGTTTTTCAATTTCTGCACTTTTTATTTATATTTTATTTTATATTAATTTTTAATCGAATATATATATATATATATATATATATTACCATGTCCTTTGCAAGTGTATGACCAGGGCTAACCCTAAAGAAAATTTCATTATTTACGACAATCTTGAGCGTGAAACTAGAAGAATTAAGAGGGAGCTTAGGGAAGTCTTAAAGAACAAACACAAGGGCAAAGCAAAGGAAGAAAACATGGTAAACGATAACCCCCCCCCAATTGATGACATGAATGGCAGGGGCGAGCAGCATGACTTGCCGCTCAGAAGACCACAAGAACAGCAGAGGCAGGATCCTTTTGATCCACCCCAAGTGCAGACAACTAGAGAATACCTGGAACATGACTTTCAAAGGTTCGAGCCAATAGTGACTGAACTAGAGATAGGGGTGGATCAATTTAAATTGAAGCTCGTCATGTTCAACATGATAAGCACACTAGGGAGCTTCGGAGTGACAGCTGCGGAAGATGCTTGGCTGCATTTACAAGGATTCCTGGACATTTTCCGAGCATTCAAGATACATGGGGTTCACCAGGACGTACTACGACTGAGGCTATTTCCCTATTCACTAAGGGATAGGGTAAAATAGTGGTTAAATAACCAGCCAGTCGGATCTTTTAATTCATGGGCGGAGCTCTGCAAAGACTTTCTAGACTAATTCAACCCATCAAACATCATCGATAGGCTGCAGAAAGAGATCACAGCCTTTAGATAACAGGATGACGAGTCGATGTACGAGGCATGGGAGCAGTACCAACAAATGCTGAATATCTGCCCGCTACATGGTCTACCGGCTTGGACTCAGGTATCCATATTCTAAAATAGTGTCAACTACCCAACTCGGATGATGATAGATGCCTCGGTCAACGAAATCATCCTAGACAGGACTCCAGAGGAAGCACTGCCGCTGCTGATCGTAGCCGCTAAAAATGATTATAAATACCCGACAGCCCGCCGATGCGGCACAAGGCGGCCAGCCATAGCAAATGAGGTGGAAGCCGCAGAATCTGTAAATGCCCGCCTCGACACTCTGACGGAGCTGGTAATGAAGATGGTGCAATCCTCTAGGAAGGTCCATGAAGTAAAAGTTGTCGAGCCATTCTGTGGAGAATGTGGAGGCAACCATGATTCCTCTGACTGCACTGCATCTGCAAACTACATAGGAGGATATGAGAGGAATAGCATGCCTTCCCAGAACACCTATAATCCTAACTAGAGAAACCATCCCAACTTCTCCTGGAGCAACCCAAAGACAACTGCAAATCCACAACAACTACAGGGAGGCTACCAGCAAAATCAGTCTCGGTAGTAGACTTAGCATCCACAACACAATAATTCACTAGAAGCAACTCTGCAAACCTTTATGAAACAGACAGGTGAATTTATTTTTTATACAAACAAATTTATTGAAAAAACTGAGTCTTTTATGGACAGGACGAAGATGAAGATGAACAACCAGGAGGCTGCCATTAAGAACCTGGAGACCCAATTTGGGAAGTTTTCCGAAATCTACAACAGCCGAACTATGGGAGCATCATCTAGCAGCCCGCAGAAGCAGCCAAGCCCACTTATGAACATTACAAGGCTATATCTACAAGAAGTGGGAAGCAGCTAGATGAACCAAGGATTGTAGAACAGCCAAGAACTCAGCAGGAACGGACAAGTAAATATGCCTCAAGAGCACCAATATTAGCCTCCCCAGCAGCAGAACATAAAAGCAAGAATGATCCTCCCCAGACTAAACCCCCAAGCAAGGAGCAAAAGGAGGACATCCACTGGCCAGCACCATTCCCCGAAAAGCTCAAGCAACAGCAGCAGGAGCACCAATTCAGAAAATTCCTAGATATTCTAAAACAGGTGCATATCAATATACCTCTGATAGAAGCCATACAAAGCATGTCGAACTACGCCAAACATCTCAAAGATATGGTTTCTAAGAAAAGAGGATATTGGAATTCGAGACAGTGGATGTTATTGAAGAGTGCATGGCTATGTTGCATAACAAGCTTTCGCCCAAGCAGACAGATCCGGGCAGCTTTGTTATATCATGCAGGCTAGGCAGCAAGCACGAGACCAGAGCCCTGTGTATCTTGGGAGCTAGCATCAACATTATGCCAAAGGCCGTCTTTGACAAACTAGGTATTGGACCTGCCAAACTGACCTCTGTTATGCTTAAACTTGAAGATCACTCATTTGTGCAACCGGAGGGAAAGATTGAAGACATACTGGTAAAGGTGGGAAACCTAATTCTCCCCGCTGACTTCCTCATCTTATATTGTGAGGCCGACGAGAAAGCCCCTATCATCCTTGGGCAACCCTTCTTGGCCACGGGCAAAAAGTTGGTAGATGTGAAACTCGAGGAACTTACAATGAGGGTAGAGGATCAGAGCATAAGGATGAACATGCTACAACCCTCAGAGGAAAGAAAGGGAATGCTTGGATGCAAGAGTTGCCAAGATCAATATGGAAACATTCCAAGGTAGCAGCTGCCGCAATCGGCCTAGAGGGCAGACTGGAGGACCCCATAATGCAGCACCTAAAAGAACAGGATAACCCCCCAAGAGGGGAGAAAAAGCTAAACCACCTTAGTAAGTGGTTATGTCTAGGAGATGCACCAAAATGCACTCCCAATATAACTTAAAATTTTTTATACATTAGGATTAGAATTTATGTTATTTTAGGATTAGATTAATTTTCATAATTTTTATTTTTTAGAAGTTATTTAATTATTTTTTATTTTAGGTTTAATAATAAAAGAGCATGATTAGGAAGGATACCCAGCAAAAAGCTCGCCCACCATTCTGCCGAGACAGCCGCCAGCGCAACAACGCATAACGGCTAGTTGACCTTCAACGGCTAGCTGCCAACGGCTTCAAAATTAATAGGCAGAAAAATCCGTAACGTACACTAGAAAATCAGACCGTTGAGCATTTAATGTCGCCCCGGCACTTCATGACAACCCCTATATATACACCTCTCACTCACTTCATTTTACTCTATTTTCATCTTTTTGATGTCTTCTATTCGATTCCCCTGCTCTCTCACAATTTTTATTTCTAGTTTCAGTAAAGCACAACCGTTCACATTACTTCAACATCAATCCAAAAACCCATTTACATGAGGTTTTGCTTCAAGGAAGACGAAGAGAGATATAGAGAAAAATTCTCTAAGAAGGCAGTATGGGAGGAACAAGGCTTTCATTACATGCATCAAACGGGAGACCAAGGTCTAGAGACCGCCTTGTTCCAAACCATCCACTACAAGGTATGGGAGATGTTCGCTCAGCAGCCTGATATAGCGAACATCACTATAGTCATGGAATTCTACTCCCATCAGCCCAGCCTGGAGAAACCTTTCGTCTACGTCCGCGGGGGAGCCGGTTAAACTCAATGATGTTGTCATCAACAGCTACTACGGCCTCGATATGAACGACAACCCACACGAGGAATGGAGGTAGTCACTGACAGCTGCCAACTATGAGGAAATCAAGGCCAGAATCTGCAAGCCCAACACACCATGGCTTGGGGGAAAACATGTGGGATCTGTCCAGCGCCGCCACCTGCTGCCTGAGGCTATGTTATGGAACACGTTTGTGAAAAGGCGTATGTTGCCCACATCCCACAACTCAACAGTTGACCAGTCGCGCCTCACCTTAATTCACAGTATCTTGATGAACCGACCGATCAATGTAGGGGAAATTATATACACGGAAATATACAACTTCTTCAAGAAGAAGAAAGGTAGGTTGTACTTCCCATCCCTCAACACAGGTCTCTGCATTGAGTCCCGATAAAGCCCACAGACAAGCTTACAACTTCCAAGGAGGGCTAGACCAAAAACGTTCAGATGATGCAGGATGCAGATAAAGAACCAGCAACGCCCAGTCAGCCCTCTGCCACACAGCTTGAAACTCCAGCCGCCCCCAGCAGTATTGATGCTACCAAGACAACAAAGTCGTCCTGCTACTGCACACACTCCTAGAAAACACAAAACAGATAGAGTAGTAGCAGTTGGCCTTCATGAACTACGTGGAGGAGGCCCAAGAATCTCTGGTGGCTTATTTCCTACAAAAATTTCACCGTGTTGAGCCAACCATGCCACCCTATCCTGAGGAGCTTGCAGCATTAGCTTGAGCACAAAGAACTCCACCAGATGTCGCTGCCCACCAGACAGACAGTCGGATGCCCTCTCTTACGCATTCTCTGACCCACTCAGCCGCCACCTCATCCAACACAGTGGCAGACTCCCCTGCACAACAAACACAGTGGCATACACCTCATCATCAGAGGAGATTGAGCAGCTGCCGCCGGAGCCAGAAATAGTAGTGGTAGCAGCAACACCAGCCATACCAATGACATTAATCCCTCCGGCTGCACCCACAGAGGAAGGAACCAGGTAGAGGAAGCGGCACATAATAGACGAAGAACTTGTGGACCTCGAGACCGAGTCAGAGGAGGAGGATGAACCTCTAGACGCTTCTCCTACCAAACCGCAAGAAGAGCCACGGCATACGTCGAAGAGAGTCCAGCCATCGCGGAAAGCAAAAAAATCACCTGCTAGAATTGATACCAAGGCATCTACCAGCCACCGCTTTGTCATCCACACTTCTTCCTCCTCCTCAACTGACAAGAATCCACCCCCTTCCCATCCTTTGGCAAACTTTTAGTTTATTTTCGTTTCTTTTCTTTTATTTTATCTTTTCGTGTATTTTTATCTTTAACTTGTATTTTTCTTGTATCTTGTATTTTGTTTTGTGCATTGAGGGAAATGCCCATCTCGAGTTTGGGGGGGGGGGGGGGGGGGATAGCTCTCGTATCATTTGTCTAGGCATCTTTAGTTGCATGTAGGTTGCATTGTACTTGCCATAGTAATAATCGGAACAGAAAAGTTTGGTATGACTTGTGCCTATGATAGGATAGCCGACTAGTTATTTTTGCATCTAGTAAATTTTGAACTTAATCTTGGGAAAAAAAAAGTATGAAATATTACTTAGAATTTTTTTATGCCTGAAAATGTTAAACATCTTTGTTACTTGTTGAATGTGTTAGAATATTTGATGAACATTTCCAGTTGTTTTTAGAATTCTTTGCAAATTCCTAAGGATTGTTACATGTAGTTACTGAGGCAGGCAAAAGAAACAGAAAAATGAAGTACTTCCACGGCAGCAAGATCAAAAACAAAGAATAAAGTTGTAATACCCTAGAGGTGCTCGAAACAGGCTCTAGGAAAAATCATGTGCGAGGACACTCCGTTGCTATCAAAGTCTATGAATCTGAAAGCCTTAAAGTGACGGACAAATTAGCATGAGTAAATGAAAGCCTTCACGGGATGACTCTACTCCAAGGGTTCGGCATTCTGTAGTTTGCTTCTATCTCAACATCAGACCTGGAAGAGTAGTTGTGATAAGCTGAAGCCCTCACTGCCATGATTAAAAATAATGTGCTTAACTGTGTTGCCTCGGCAGCAACCTTAAATCACAGCAGCATCTTTTGTTTAGTTACTTATTATGCGTATTCAACTCGTTTACAGATATGCACACACCACACATGCATGAGAAATTTAAAATTTGAGTTCTTTTTCTGCTTATTTCCTCTCACTAACTTAATATAGGTGTCACGGCCTTGAGGCAGAAAATCAGGTTAAAAGCTAATTTTTCTTTTTGATTATTATTAGAGCAAGTACTTTAGGTTGCATTACTTGAGGACAAGCAATAGTTTGAGTTTGGGGTGTGTAAAGTGTCCAAAATTCCTATATTTCATGCACATGCCAACTCTTATTATTGTTTTTTTAAGCACATTTTAGACATAAGTAGGTGTGTTGCGTGTAAAAGAGTCTATCGCAATTGTAGTGCAAGTGTACACGACGCAAGTAGTAAAGTGATACGAAGTATCGGATATCGTCTCCACAGGGATTGGGCTAATGACTTCACCTTAGTTTACTGCACGAAGTAAAGGAAATAGTTTAGAAGATTGTCACGAGAATAATAAGAAAAACGTAAATAAAAGATTGAAATATCAAGATAAAGAGAATGGGCTGGTATTGAATTGCTCGGTAGTGCAGGTATTAGATTGCTTAGAAACTCCAGTTCTGTCGTTGCTCCCGTCGCCGATAGCACCTGTCGCGGCGGCTGTCCGTTAGCTGTCGCGGCAGCGATCACACCAACTCCGTACTTCAAGTTTGGCAGAATCCCAGATCTGCCTTGGCCTATCCCTAGGTCCAAGTCTGTCGATGATCACGTCTTTGATGATACCTCTCGGCGTGAATCGAAGGATGAACACCGATGTGTATAAATTCTTCTTTAGCCACTTAACCTTGCCCTATCCCTAGGCACAAGATAGTTCAACTATAAGCTAGAGAACTTGCTCTTATTTCTTTCGTATACTTAACTCTCCCGATGCTAAGTAAATGGATAACCTCACAATCCTCTCCCGATGCTCTTGCAAGATGTTAAAACCAAAATAAGAGAACTTGAAGTTTATTTTATTGAACTGAAAATTCCTAAAACAAAACAACCCTTGCAACTACTTTACAAAACAACCCGTGGCCCTAGGGGGAATTTAGAACATGTCGGTGACGGGTAAACGGCAGGGGGTTTAGATTTCGGTTATGGGGTATTCGATGCCTCCTAGGTTAAATCTGTGCCCTTATATAAGCTTTGGGCTCAAGTATTCTAATTTAACAAGGATTACAACTTTAATGAAAAGTAAGATTCTAATTAATACTTAATCTCTAAGGATTCCTACTTTTCAGCCGCCTCCTAGCTTTATGGGATTTCCTCTCCTTGAGCTTTGGCTTGACATATCTTTTGGTCCGGGGCTTGGAAAATTATTTGGTTTTCACACGACAGATGAGCAGATTTTTCTCTATCTATCGAGGTCCACTTTACTTTTCCTCTTCATAAATCTGCTGTCAACCTGCTGTCACGACAGGTCCATGGCAGCTTCGTCTTCTTCATCTGCTAGTCTAGTTCAGCTCTTCTGCTTCTCTGCCCTGCGTCTGCCTTCCTTGTCAATTATGGTAGATACCTGCAAAAATAGCCATCTTTTAGTAGAATCCGTGCTTTTAATCCATTTGTGATGTTTTACTGAAAACTAACATAAATGCAATGCAATGATGCTTGAATGCCGCAGAAATATGGGTTAAAAAGGGTGTAAATAATAGAACTTTTACACACTCAACACACCTTCAAACTCAAGTCTTTGCTTGCCCTCAAGCAATTAAACCTAAAAGAAAAATGAATATTTTGTGTTGGCCTTCAAACAGTGAACTGTCCCTTACCCGTCGCTCATTCTCTATAGCGGCAGCAACCTGTCGGAAAGGTTAGGATCTGTCCGGAATCTCTCTATAGCTCTCGTGCAGTGTGTGCATGCTTGTGAACAGTTATATGCTAAGACTCTCTTAGTTTTACTAGAATATTCAACTTCTAAACTCGAATTTTTATGCCAAAGTTTATTTTTTTTAGAAGGCACATTTTCATGCTTCTTTCTCTTTCTATTTTCAAGCTAAATTTTTCTAGAGCCAGTTTTGGGCACCTCTAGTTAGCTTCCTAGAGCCAGTTTCGGGCACCTCTAGGTTTTTAATTTTCTTTTGCTAAACTTCTTTCCTAGAGCCAGTGTTAGGCACCTCTAGGGGTTATTCAAGTTCTAAGCTTCCTATTCTAGTTTGGCTAAAAGAAATCTAAGCAATATAACAGTCACAAAGGTGTTTAAGTTTTCAGAACTATAGAAAGGCTCTAAACTTCTCCTTAAACTGTCCTAAAGATGCTGCCACGACAGAGCTGTCATGACAGGTAAGTTAACTTCACAGTTTTTAAGCCAACAGTTTAAATTTTCTGATTTTTTTTAGAGAAATTAAATAAATAAAAGACCCAACAATTAATAAAAAGATGTACTTAAGACTCCATTAATGATGGAGGGTTGCCACCCCCAAACTCGAGGGTTGCATTGCCCTCAATGCAAAATGACAGAAAAAGCAAAAATATATAAAAAAAAGTACATCACAAAAGATAAAGGCAGGCAGCAATAAGAGGAAAATAAAACTTAAATTTTTAGTCGCTGTCTTCGTTGCTGCTGCTGACACGGATTTGACGGCGGCGTCTGGGCTGTAGAGGAGGCTGGGCAGGTTCAGGGGCAGGTGCAAGGGCAGGTTGCTCCACGAGTTGGACATCGGAACTGCTGCCACTGTCCCAACTGCTGCTGGTGGTGGTGCTAGCCTTGGGCAGCCGTTTCTTGTCTTCCACGTGTTTAATCCGCTTGACCGGCGTAAATTCCCTCTCCAAATTCCTCCTGATCAGCGGGCTATCATCAGAGGCAGGTCTCTTTGTTCCTCTGGGAGAGGTGTCTGCCGGTGGGCTGCCTGCTGCCGTCGGGGCAAGTGATGTGGTGAGGCAGTAAAGTCGGAATGCGGGGAGGCAGGTGGTGTGGGTGTGTGAACAGGGGTGTGGACAGGGGTGGGTATATGGAAATAATGGGCATGAAAAGTAGGGAATTGAACATCGGGAAAATTCAAAGTTTGGGTAATGAAGTTTACCGTTGATTGAGTGAAGTCCCGGATGAAGGTCATCAATCCCATTTGTCTCTCCTCTACCCGTTGTAGCGTCTCAAGGAGGAGGGCGGACTGGTCTGTCGGAGTGGTGGCGGCAGCAGGTTCATGGGCAGGCTCCTCTGATGATTCTTCTGGGGAGCCGGCTGGGTTGAAAGATGAGACAGGTGTAGCCACGACCAGCTCCATGAGGCTGTTGATGTTGTTGTCTGTCCAGCCTCTGCCCTTCCTTATTTTGTCAGAGGGTTCCTCGGGGACAGCGGCACAGCGGCAGAGGGAAGTTATTGTAAACGGCAGGCAGAGGCGGGAGTCGGAACGGAAGGCGCAATCCAAGATGATGTCCCTCATATATCGGCCTACATTGATAGGCCTGTCGTGCATGATGGAGTGAATAAGGGCGAGCCGCTGCCGGTTGACTGTCGTGTGGTGGGAAGACGGTAGGATACGCTTTTTGATGAAAGCGTTCCAAAGTTTGGCTTCCGGGAGAAGCTTCCCTTAATAACGGAGTGGGGGTTCTTCTTACTAGTTGTCCATGATGTTCCCTCCTCTGTCAACTCCACCATGACAGCATCATAAGCGGCAGCATCGAGGGTGTCAAGAAATTTCTGGTGAGCATCATCATCGGGGCCGAAGAAGAGGCCAAACATGTGGTTGATGCTGTCGGCAGTGAAGGGCACCTTGACACCTCGAACGGTGACAGATGTCACCGTTTTGCTGTCTATGGCAGCATAGAATTCCCGGACTAATGTGTCATTGAGCTCTGCCGGTTGTTCCGCGAAGTGCTCCCATAGTTGAGCCGTGATAGCCTTTACAATGAACGGCCGGAGTCCCATGTGGGGTGCCTTGCGGATGTACACGAAGCCACGTTCCTCCCATAACTCCTTGTTGGCAAAGGGCGTTGCTACTGCCGAGGTAGAAGCTGAGGCAGCGCTTCGGCGGGTCTGTCTAGACGTAATATTAGTGCAAAGGTTGTGAAAAATGAAGAAAGAAAATAAAACTAGAGGAGAAAGCAAGGAAGAATGATTAGAAGTGAGAAAAAATGAAAATGAAACGGGGTTATATAGCAGTCGAGTAGATGCCCGTTTAATGCTGCAACGGCAGGCGTGAATAACGGGGCGACGAATGGTATTTAGCATGTCTGACGCGTCTGACACGCATTTATGCGTCTGTTATGCGTCTGCCACACGCTTCTGCGTCTGTCGTGTCAGTATGTTGACAGCCTGTCATATCCGTCTGCGGCGGTAGGCAAAACGACAGGTTCCATAAATGGGCTTTATGGGGCTGATGGATGGGTGGTGGGCTTGGATCACTTCTCCTTTTCTTCTTGACTCCTTTATTTCCTAAAAACAGAAAATATAATAACATTATTCGAATAAAATAAACCTAATTCCTAATAATAAATAATAAATAACATATATAAAAAAAATAAAAATTAGGTTAAATTAGGGATGCCTTGTGGGGCATCTCCTAAAGTAACCACTTCCTGTATTCCTGGGGCTTCAGTCCCTTGATAATGCTTGAGGCGCTGTCCATTGACTTTGAATTGGTGCCCGTCTTTTAATGATTGAATTGAGTTGGCACCATGGGGAAAAACTTGAATCACTTGGAACGGGCAGACCATCTAGATTTAAGCTTCCCTGGGAAGAGTTTCAACCTAGAATTAAACAACAACACAAGCTGCCCTGGGCAGAACTGTCGTGGCAGTAGTTTCTTGTCGTGCCACTTCTTAGTCTTTTCCTTGTAAATTCTTGCATTGTCGTAGGCCATTGTCCGTAATTCTTCAATCTCGTTCAGATCTAATAACCTTTTCTGGCCTGCCTTGTCCAAATCCATGTTTACTGCCTTGATTGCCCAATATGCTTTGTGCTCAATCTCGACAGGCAGATGACAGGTTTTTCCATAAATCAACCGGTATGGAGACATGCCCAATGGAGTTTTAAAGGCTGTCTTGTATGCCCATTATGCATCATTCAGAAGTAAAGACCAATCTTTCCTTGTTGGCTTAACCATCTTTTCAAGAATATTCTTCACTTCCATATTGGATATCTCAGCCTGTCCATTGGTCTGTGGGTGGTATGCTGTTGCGATCCTGTGCTTGACACCATATTTCTTCAAGGCGGCAGCAATTACCCTATTATCAAAATGTCTCCCCTCATCACTGATGATCGCCCTAGGGATGCCAAATCTAGAAAAAATGTTTTTGTGCAAAAACTTTTGGACCGTCTTGGCATCATTCTTTTGAGTGGCGATGGCTTCAACCCACTTGGAGACATAATCCACTGCTAGGAGGATGTACAAATTTCCACATGAAGATGGAAAAGGTCCCATGAAATCAATCCCCCAAACATCAAAGATCTCAACTTCTAAAATGTTCTGCACTGGCATCTCGTTTCTCCTCGAGATGTTTCCTGTCCGCTGGCACATGTCACAGTTCTTGTAAAATTCCTGTGCATCTTTATATAGTGTCGACCAGTAGAACCCTGACTGCAGCACCTTGGCAGCAGTCTTATTGCCTCCTAAGTGACCTCCATATTGTGAAGCATGACAGTGATGGAGAATGTCTTCTTGTTCTTCTTGTGGTACACATCTCCTTATAACCTGATCTGCGCACATTTTGAAAAGAAGAGGTTCGTCCCAATAATAATGCTTAACATCATTTTGGAACCTCTTCCTAGCTTGGTAATTAAGATCAAAAGGTAATATTCCGCTAACTATGAAATTAACGAAATCAGCATACCAGGGAAGGTCAGAAGACTTACCTGCCGTCATGGCTGTTGCGACCGCGATTGCGGTAGCAAAGAGCTGCTCATCAGGGAAGGTCTCCAGTATGTTTGTCTCATCTAACGGTAGACTCTGTCCCTTCTCCAACCTCGACAAGTGGTCTGCCACCTGATTTTCTGTCCCCTTTTTGTCCTTGATCTCAAGGTTGAATTCTTGTAAAAGCAAGATCCACCGTATCAATCTAGGCTTTGCATCCTTCTTTGCGAATAAATACTTTAGGGCAGAATGATCGGTGTGTAATATTACTTTCGTCCCAAGTATGTAGGAACGAAACTTGTCGATGGAGAACACCACAGCTAACAGCTCCTTTTCTGTGGTGGTGTAGTTCACTTGGGCGTCATTTAACGTCTTGCTAGCATAGTATATGACGTGAAACAGCTTATCTCTGCGCTGCCCAAGTGCTGCCCCGACAACATAGTCACTAGCATCACACATGATCTCAAACAGTTGTGTCCAGTCTGGTGGCTGTACTATGGGGGTTGTCACTAGCTTTTCCTTGAGAACCTTGAATGCTTCAGTACATTCCTCATTAAAGTCAAAGGGACGGTTCTGCTCTAAGAGATGGCATAGGGGCTTCGTGATTTTCGAGAAATTTGTGATGAATCTCTGATAAAATCCCGCATGCCCTAAAAAACTCCTAATGCCTTTGACTGTGGTTGGCGGCGGCAGCTTCTCAATGACTTCTATTTTAGCCCTGTCGACTTCTATTCCACGGCAGCTAATCTTATGGCCAAGGACTATCCCTTCGTCCACCATAAAATGACATTTTTCCCAATTTAGCACGAGATTAGCTTTTTCACATCTTTCAAGTACCTTTTCAAGATTGCCGAGGCAGCTCTCAAAATCGTCTCCAAAGACAGAAAAATCATCCATGAAAATTTCAAGGAAATCCTCTACCATGTCGGAGAATATAGCCATCATGCACCTTTGGAAGGTGGCAGGTGAGTTACAGAGGTCGAACGGCATCCTCCTAAATGCGTATGTTCCGTAGGGGTATGTGAAAGTCGTCTTTTCTTGATCTTCCGATGCAATAGCAATTTGGTTGTAACCTGAATAACCATCAAGAAAACAATAGTAAGGCTTACCCGCTAATCTATCAAGCATTTGATCAATAAAGGGTAAAGGAAAGTGGTCCTTTCGGGTACCTTTGTTAAGCTTCCGATAGTCCATACAAACCCTCCAACCGGTCACAGTCCTGGTTGGGATTAACTCATTGTTCTCGTTGGTTATCACGGTCATTCCTCCTTTCTTTGGAACGCATTGCACTGGGCTCACCCATTTGCTGTCGGAGATGGCGTAAATAATACCAGCATCTAACCATTTAATTATCTCTTTACGCACTACCTCCTTCATTGCAAGGTTTAACCGCCTTTGGGCATCAATAGTCGGCTTATGGTCTTCCTCGAGGAGGATTTTGTGCATGCATATCGCTGGACTAATGCCTTGATTATCTGCTATCGTCCATCCAATTGCCTTCTTGTGCTGCCTTAGCATGTCGATTAGCTGTCGTTCCTGTTCCTGCGGCAGCTTAGCAGAGATGATTACGGGTAGTGTATCATTGCAACCAAGATAAGCATATTTAAGCTGCCCTGGCAGGGGCTTAAGTTCTAAGACAGGTGGTTCAACCGTAGATGGCTTTTGGATTAAATGGTTATCCGAAGTGTAATTCAAAGGTTCGAATAACTTACCTGGACGATGGCCTAACCAGTTTACCTCCTCCTGATCTTCCGTATCAGATGTATCGGATTCAGAGGAGTTGTTGTCGTCGGTGTTGTCGTCGTTGCTGTCGTGACAGGCCTGTAGGTGGCTGTCGCGGCAGTGACCAAATTTTATATCACGGCAGCCCGACCTGATGCAGGGTTGATCAAAGGTCACCTCAATGATGGCCTTGCATTCCTCGTCCACATCAGCATGTTTCATTGCTTGGAGAACATTCAACTTAATCTCTTGATCGTTTACGCGCATGGTGAGTTCTCCTTTCTCCACATCAATCAATGATCTTCCTGTGGCTAAAAAGGGTCGCCCGAGGATGACTGGTGCGTTTTCGTCTGCCTCACAATCCAAAATAAGAAAGTCAGCAGGAAAAATAAGCTTATCCACTCTTACCAGAATGTCTTTAATTTTTCCCTCGGGATGTACGTAAGAGCGGTCGGCTAGCTGTAGGGTTACTGTCGTGGGCCGCGCCTTACCGATACCTAGTTTCTGAAAAACAGATTTGGGCATTAGATTAACACTGGCACCAAGATCACAAAGTGCCTTACCCACAAATTTGTCGCCGATTACACATGGTATGATGAAGCTCCCCGAATCCTTCTTTTTCTAGGGCGGCTGCCTATGAAGAATGCCCATGCAACCTTCTGTCATCTTTACCGTTTCAAATTCCCCAAGTTTAGATTTTTTCGACATAACATCTTTGAGAAATTTAGCATAACCGAGCATCTCCCTAACAGCATCTAACAACGAAATATTAATATGAACCTGTTTAAAAATATCATAAATCTTTTTAAGTTGAGATTCATGCTTAGCTTGCTGTATCCGTTGAGGGAAGGGTGGTGGAGGACGATAATCAGCAATGCGTCCTTCCCACTGCATGCGAATTTGAGGACGGTAATCATCTTTTTTCTCCTCTATCGCTTCTGCTGTCGTGACAGGCTCATCGGCAGCAGTCTGTTTATCACCTGTCGGGGCAGCTTCCTCAGCAGGTTTATCCAAGGCAGGTTCCTTTTCTGCTTCAGCTTCTTTTTCCGGCCCTGGTAGCTTTTTTCCCACTCCTAGTAGTAATCGCCTTACATTGCTCATGTGGGGGTGGTCTAGCATTTTCAGTATTGCTAGGGAATCCTCCATTCTGCCTTGGCATAATATGTTGTGACACCTGACCCATTTGTGTCTCTAGGGATTTCAACGTAGCCTCATGATTTGTCATTCTCATCTCGGTTTTATCTATAAAGTTTTCCATCTTCTTGACAAATTGATTTATATTCTCCTTATACGTACCGGTCTGAGACATAAAGGTGGCCAGAGTCTGTTCCAATATACTACTCGTGGCAGGTGGTGGCTGTTGTTGCTGCTGCGGCGGCAGGTGCGGCGGCAGTTGCTGCGGCAGTTGTTGTCTCGTCAGCAATCTAGGACCTCCCTGATTCTGATTATATGCTTGCGGATTCAGGGCATTGTTAGGGTTACTCCAGGAAAATTTGGGATCTTTCCTCCAATTGGGATTATAGTTGTTGGAGTTATAATTCGGCTTGTAATTCCCAACATATTTTCCCTCTTCTATATTTATTGGGCACTCATCCCTACTATGATTTCCCTCACAGATAGCACAAACTTCCTCGACAGCAAATCCTCGTAATTCATCTTCATTTAATAAATGTTTCATTGCCTTAGTAAGGAATGCTACCTGTGATTTCATAGTGTTGTCGGCTTCATAGTCCTTGACAGCAAGTACCCGTTTACCCCCTCTTCTAGCGGTCGGAAACTGCTCCTCATTCTTAGCTAAATTTTTCAAAACTTGCAATGCCTCGTCTGGATCTTTATCCAATAATAGTCCATTTGCTGCAGAATCAATCCGAATGCGAGTTTGTAAGTTAGCAGCATTATAGAACTTAGTTACCTGATTCCATACGGGGAATCCATGCATTGGGCAGTTCCGTAGAAGAGTAGTAAATCTGTCCCAGGCCTCGTGCATCGGCTCGTCGTCTTCCTATTGAAAAGTAGCAATTTCATTACGTAATCGCTCAGATAAATGCGAAGGATTAAAACGAGATAAAAATTCACGAGTTAGATCTGCCCAAGTCATAATAGAACCCGATGTAAGTTTATTCAACCAAGTTTTAGCTCTATCCCTCAATGAATGGGGGAATAACCAAAGCCTCAGTATCTCCGAACTAACTCCTAGTAGTCTAAACGAACCACAGATCTCCTGGAACGTTTTGAGATGCTCCCTAGCATCTTCTGTCGCAGAACCACTAAACTGCCCGGCGTTGTTGATCATACTAAACATGACAGGCTTAAGCTCGAAGTTGTCAACATCAATATCCGGCAGCGTGGTCTCCAGCTCTACATGATCGTTCAGTATGTAGTCACGACATGACCGTCATCCATCTGCTGCAGGCGGGTTACCGACAGGCGGGTGATTATTGCCAAGGGGTGGTATGAGACCGCCGGCAGGTTGGTTATGGCCCATCTTTTCTAATTGTTCCTCGAGGTATTCGTTTCTGTCTAAAAGTCGGCGAAGTTGCTTCTTGAGACTGAAGGAACATTCGATTTCCGGATCTAATGGATACTCAGGATCTTCACCTCTTTTAGATCTGCGCATAAACAAGAAAACCTCGTGAAAAGCAAGAGTTGAAAACAAAAAAAAAAGAAAAATTAAACAAAATTAAAAATAAAAACGAAAAGTGCAATAAAAGAAAGATGTAGTTATGTTGCCATTCCCCGGCAACGGCGCCAAAAACTTGTTGCGTGTAAAAGAGTCTATCGCAATTGTAGTGCAAGTGTACACGACGCAAGTAGTAAAGTGATACGAAGTATCGGATATCGTCTCCACAGGGATTGGGCTAATGACTTCACCTTAGTTTACTACACGAAGTAAAGGAAATAGTTTAGAAGATTGTCACGAGAATAATAAGAAAAACGTAAATAAAAAGATTGAAATATCAAGATAAAGAGAATGGGCTGGTATTGAATTGCTCGGTAGTGCAGGTATTAGATTGCTTAGGAACTCCAGTTCTGTCGTTGCTCCCGTCGCCGACAGCACCTGTCGCGGCGGCTGTCCGTTAACTGTCGCGGCAGCGATCACACTAACTCCGTACTTCAAGTTTGGCAAGAATCCCAGATCTGCCCTGGCCTATCCCTAGGTCCAAGTCTGTCGATGATCACGTCTTTGATGATACCTCCTGGCGTGAATCGAAGGATGAACACCAATGTGTATAAATTCTTCTTTAGCCACTTAACCTTGCCCTATCCCTAGGCACAAGATAGTTCAACTATAAGCTAGAGAACTTGCTCTTATTTCTTTCGTATACTTAACTCTCCCGATGCTAAGTAAATGGATAACCTCACAATGCTCTCCCGATGCTCTTGCAAGATGTTAAAACCAAAATAAGAGAACTTGAAGTTTATTTTATTGAACTGAAAATTCCTAAAACAAAACAACCCTTGCAACTACTTTACAAAACAACCCGTGGCCCTAGGGGGAATTTAGAACATGTCGGTGATGGGTAAACGGCAGGGGGTTTAGATTTTGGTTATGGGGTATTCGATGCCTCCTAGGTTAAATCTATGCCCTTATATAAGCTTTGGGCTCAAGTATTCTAATTTAACAAGGATTACAACTTTAATGAAAAGTAAGATTCTAATTAATACTTAATCTCTAAGGATTCCTATTTTTCAGCCGCCTCCTAGCTTTATGGGATTTCCTCTCCTTGAGCTTTGGCTTGACATATCTTTTGATCCGGGGCTTGGAAAATTATTTGGTTTTCACACGACAGACGAGCAGATTTTTCTCTATCTATCGAGGTCCACTTTACTTTTCCTCTTCATAAATCTGCTGTCAACCTGCTGTCACGACAGGTCCATGGCAGCTTCGTCTTCTTCATCTGCTAGTCCAGTTCAGCTCTTCTGCTTCTCTGCCCTGCGCCTGCCAATATAATGTTAATGATTAATGTGAAGCATGAAATGCTTGTAAGTGATGCAAGAATGCATGAGATGCTTGGTAAGGCATGAGCAAAGGTTTATTTGTTTTTTTAAAATGTTGCATATGAGCATGTGTTTATAAGGTGCATTGATGTCTTGAGAAGACATGTTTTATGAAAAGGCATGTGTTGAAAAGTGGCGGTTTTACAAGTCATGTGACATGCATTGATGAATGTTGTTTAGCCATCCTCACTAAGCTTTGTGCTTACGCTCATTTGTTTCATCAATGCAGAGAATTAGGGGTTTGCGGCAGCACACAAGCAAGGGAATCCAAGCATTTTTGTTTAGCAAACTATGTGGCTTTACTTTGGTGTAATAAGAGGCAATGGGTGGGATTTAAACTCTTGAATGGTTGAGGATGTTCCTTTCTACTTTGAGCTTGTTTGGTTGTTGATCCTTGAGTTGTAAAAGGCCTTTAAGGATTGATTTATGTTTGAATGTTGATTTTTGGCTTTTTATGGCTTTGGTGGACTAGGGAGCATGCCTATAGTTTCATTATTTGCATGGTAGATGTTATGCTTTAGCTTTGGCATCTTAATGATGATCCTTGATGCATATATATGTTGTATGTATGTTGTGACATGTTTTGGAATGTATTCGAACATGAAAAGATGTGAAAAACCAGCATAATCTGCTGTTGCAGGGCAGGGCATATCAGAACGCCCTTGCCTGTTTCGGAACAGAGACCTGAAATGGCTATGAGGCGTCAGAACGAGTAGGAACGTATCGAAACGGTTTTGCTACTGGAAATAGGTGTTTCGATACGGGTCTCGGAACGCACCCGAGTATCGAAATGGTCAACCTGGTTTCAAAACGATCGTTCTGATACTGGTCTCTGCGTTTCGGAACACCTGACCGTTGAAGTTTGAATTTGAGTTGTTTTAGGTTTCTGTTTCTTACGTTTTGATCCCTAAGTCTTGATTGCTTAATAAAATGGGTTTGAGTGATCCGTTCGAGATGAATTTTGACATGATGGCATGTAATATGATTAATTACATATTGGTAACATTAAAACTTGGTTAGCCCTTATAATTCTGGAAATTTATGTTTTAGTCCCTAAAAGACGTTTCTATGTAATTGAACCCCTGTTTGAGTTCTGTTCGTTGTGTCGCTTCCGCTGAAATGATTTGATAATCACATGGGTTAATAAAGTGCATCTAGATAAGATAAAAACAGGGAAAAGGGTCGTTAATCAAGGTTGACTTTCAAGTTGACTTTAGTTTTCCCCGTGTAATCTTCGTAGTTCGGGTCGAGCATCTAGGCTGGACTAAGGGGGTTACAGTTGTGGTGTGCATATGTTGTAACTTGGCTAATGGCCCTATATGGCCTTTTTGGTTGGCTTAAAGTAGTATAAAAATGCATAATTAGCTTAAAAAGGTAAAAACAAAGTAAATGCATTCATATGGTCATGAAATTTAGCATGCTAGTAGTTTATACCGTTGAAATATTTTGTGTAAAGTTTCGTTTCATTTGGACATCGTTCGATAGGTCAAATTGACTAAATACCGTCAAAAATTTGTCATTACATGTCATGTCGTATCGAAACGGGTGATGGCGTTTTAATACGGGTAAGCATAGTTTGGTCTAAGAAATAGGGTGTATCAGAATGGTCCATGGCTGTTTCGAATCATTTAGTCTCTGGAATCCCTCGTTTTGATACGGGTTCATAGCGTATCGGAACGGGTCAAAGTCAAAGGAGGTCAACCTGTTTCGATACAGGGTATTCCCGTATCGATACGGTCTTAAGGGTAAGATCAACAAGGGTTGACCATCGTTCACCCATTTCGAAACAACTCTAGGGTGTTTCGATACGGGGTTAGGTAAGTTAGTTAAAGGCTCATGGAACAGATTTCTAATTTCACAATTTAGTCACTGAACATTGTAAGGTTAAATTAAATGAGTTAATGATCTTCAAATCGAATGAAATTTGGCAGACATGTTATTAAAGTAGTGAATTTCAAAATGGTAAGATCAATTGCATTGAAGGACCCCTAGTTTGTAAAAATTACAAATTGGTCCCTAAAACTTGTAATAATTACAATTTAGCCCATGACTGACTAAGCATTGCTGGTATGGATAAATTGTATTGAGTTATTTGATGAGAATGATTCATTGTATGATGTGGATTGAAACTGTTAATAATAAAACAAAATTTTATTGCACTAGTTTCTGTATTAATCATCGATTTCACCTTCCGACCCGGTTCTCGACCAGACCAGGAAGGGGGTGTTATGAACCCGATTTTGGGACCCCATGTGTTCAGCAAACACCACCACGGTCTTTGTTCTTTACAGGTGGGCCAATTAGAACTGAGAACGATAATGATGGCGATGAAGAGCAGCAACTTCAACCTCGTCGTCGACGCAATCCCGATCGGTCTCGTCATCAACTGGGGTGTGGTACCGGTGGACATAAGTGTAGAACTAAGTGTTTTGATATAATATTTGAAAAATATTTTTGACTAGAATGAAAAAAATTTAAAATGTATTTTAATCAAAAACAACTTGAAAATATGTTTAAGGGTTTTACATGGCTTTGGAATGATTTAAAGTGTATTTAAAGTAGTCAAAACCGTGCTTTTCAAGTACCCGTACTGATACGGTCTAGTACCATACCGATATGCACTAGGGTTTCAACTACAGTCAATTTCCAATAGCCAAAACTCGTACCGATACACCTTGCCGTATCGATACGGTATACCTTAAAATACCTAATGGCTAGTTTGCGTACAAATATGGTTGTATCACGTACCAATACGCCTAACTACCCCCAACAATCATTTTCCCAACAGTCTTTTAAATTGCAAGACCGTACCGATACGCTAGCCAAGCATATCAATACGCCCCAGCTGAAGTGCTCAACGGCTACTTCCTTATCGAGACCGTATCGATACGGTTTGAGGAGTATCGATACGCCAAGCTGTAGAACTGCATTTATGGAGGGAAATAAAGGCTCCAAATTAACTCCAACGGTCCTTAACGGCTACAAACTCAATTGAGAGTTTAAAAGGGACCTCTAAGCATCAAGAGAAGACTAATTCTTCAATTGTCAACAACATAATGATAAAGAATTTGTCTTAGAGCTTAATTGTTAATTTTCTTGTATAGACAACACTAGTGAGCTAAACATTGTTATATTTGCTCAAGTGTTTAGGTTTTGGGTGAGAGCTTTATAGTGCAAACAAATACATATTAGAGGGATTTCAAGTTTTCTTAAGAATTTCTCTTGTAAGAGAGTGTTTGATTAAGCTAAGGGTAGTTAGCTTAATCATTGTAACGGTTTCCTCCTAAGCCGAGAAAAGGGGACGAAATTCTTAGTGAAATTGTTGAAATCCTTAGTGGGGAGCTAAGGTAGTGGATGTAGGTTCTTGTTAGAAGATCGAACCACTATAAATCTATGTGTCTATTGTCTATCTTTCTCCTCCCACTAAAACACCCAAAAATTCAACTTCTCCACACTTGGTGAGCTAGAACGGTTGAAGGAAATCGAGCACATAAAAACCCAACAATTGGTATCAGAGCTTAGCTCAATTGAAGATTATTAACACTCTATTGAGGCGATCCGACAAGCTCGATCAACATTTCAAACAACCAGTTCAATAGCGCAATCCATCGACAAGCCACCTTTCTTCAACGAGGAAAATTATGCATATTAGAAGACGAGGATGATGTTCTTTGTCAAATTCAAATACTACAATCTTTGGGATATCATTGAAGATGGCTCGTTCATACCAAAAGAAAGCAAGGCGGAGTGGAGTGCTGACGATCGTAAAAAGATGGAGCTAAATTGCAAGGCTTTGCACTTCATCTTTTCTGCACTTAGTCTCAATATATACGAGAAGATGTTGCGAGAGTGCCAAGGAAGTTTGGGACAAGCTCGAGGTTACATACGAGGGGACAAACGAAGTAAAGGAGACCAAGATCGGCCTCCTCAACCCAGAGTATGAGAACTTCAAAATGGATCCGGAAGAGGACATGGAGAAGATGTTCCATCGATTCTCCACCATCACCAATGGACTCAAGGGTTATGGAGAAGTCATTCCGAAAGAAAAGCTTGTTCGTAAGCTTATATATTATCTTCCCGAGTCATGGGACTCAAAGAAGACCGCCATCATCGAAGCAAATATTTGAAGACCTTGAAGCTTGATGAAAGACAAAGAAGATTAGAAGAAGGAGGAAGAGATAAGAAAGATGGGGAAGAAGAAGTTCATGGAGCTAGGCATCAATGCAAGTGTCGCTGCTCTCAAATCCTCTACATGCCATCATGTAGAACTAAGTGAAGAGGAAAGCGAAGATGAAGAGATGCCCTATCTCTTCAAGAAATTCACTCGATTCATGAAAAGAGAGATGGACAAATCCAAGCATGAATCAAAGAAGAAGATGAAGGATTTTGACAAGTCCAGCAAAAAGGGGTCATCTTCAAAGAAAGCATATTTGGCGACATGGAGTGATGAAGACTCCACCGATGATGAGGTAGCCCACCTATGCTTCATGGCCCTCAATAAGGGGGAGGTAACTTCTAACTCATCTATTTCAAATTCATATACATTTGATGAGTTACAAGATGCCTATGATGATTTGCTTTTGGAATTTAAGGCATCATTTTCAAAGAACAAAAAGTTTGTTTAAAATTTAAAAAGGAAAATGATTTTCTTTCCAAAACAAATCTAGAGTTTGAAGCAAAACTTAAAGATTTTGAACTTAAAGTTTTAGATTTACAAAATTTGCTTTAAACGATGGGAAAAGATCATCAAAAGGAAGTTGATGATCTTAAGAAGGAAAAAGATTTGATTTTCAATGAACTTCAAAAGAAAAACAATTTAGGAAAATCAAATTTTTATGTTAGACAATCTAGTTCCCCTAGATTTGTAAATGGTAAAGGTTTTAGAAGTATTTGGGTTCCAAAGGACTAAGTACTTCAACTAAAAAGGATGAAATTGAAAAATGGATTCCTAAGTGGACTAAATTTTGTGCCACTAATGTCTATGGATCCAAAGCAATTTGGATACCAAAAAATCACTTGATTGTCTTATGTTAGGTGTGATGGAGTTTGACCAACAAGTCGAAATTAGAGGGGGGGGGGGCTCCATGCACACAAGGAAGAACGCTTGAAGAAGGAAGGCTTCACATCCTCCCTTGAGTTCAAGTGTGGTAAAATCTAGTTGTTTAATTTGTTTTATTTTTTAATTTCAACTAGATTATCATATATGTTGGACTAACATTTTTTATGATGCTTTGAGTAAGGGGAAAATTTTAAAACTAAAAGTTTTTAAGTGTGTCAATTTTTTTTGAATCTCCTAAGTTATTTTGAGCCTAAAGTCTTTTTAAATTCTTTTTGATATAACAAAAGGGGAGAAATGGTTTGAAAATTTGATTTTTCAAGAGAATAAGGGGGAGCTTTAATTTTCATTCAAATTTTAAATCTCTTATTCAACTTTTTAAAATACTAAGGGGGAGAATCTCAAACAATTTTTCAAGTTGGTTTTATTATATCAAAAAGAGGGAGATTGTAGAACTAAGTGTTTTGATATAATATTTGAAAAATGTTTTGGACTAGAAAAGAAAGAATTTAAAATTTATTTTAATCAAAAATAACTTGAAAATGTGTTTATGGGTTTTATATGGCTTTGGAATGATTTAAAGTGTATTTAAAGAAGTCAAAATTGTGTTTTTCAAGTACTCGTACCGATACGGTCTGGTACCATACCGATACGCCCTAGGATTTCAACTACAATCATTTTCCAATAGCCAAAACTCATACCGATACGCCTTTCCGTATCGATACGGTATGCCTTAAAATACCCAAATGCTAGTTTGCGTACCGATACGGTTGTATCGTGTACCGATACGCCTAACTACCTCCAACGGTTATTTTCCCAACGGTCTTTTAAATTGCAGGACTGTACCGATACGCTAGCCAAGTGTATCGATACGCCCCAGGTGAAGTGCTCAATGGCTACTTCCTTATCGGGACAGTATCGATACGATTTGAGAAGTATCAATACGCCAAGCTGCAGAACTGCATTTATGGAGGGAAATAAAGACTCCAACGGTCCTCAACGGCTACAAACTCAATTGGGAGTACAAAAGGGACCTTCGAGCATCAAGAGAAGACTAATGCTTCAATTGTCAACAACATAATGATAAAGAATTTGTCTTAGAGCTTAATTGTTCATTTTCTTGTATAGACAATTGTAGAACTAATGTTTTGATATAATAATTGAAAAATGTTTTGGACTAATTTAAAAAGTGTTAAAAAGTATTTAAAACATTTCCAAAGTCCAAACAACTTGAAATTATGTTTAGGGAAGTTTTTAAAAGGGTTTTACATGTTTTTCAAAGCCAAACTTCACAACACTGTCTAGGCATTTCGAAACACCTTAGAGTGTTTCGATAAGGGAATTCTAGTAGCAAAAACATTTCGATAATCGTATTGAAACGGGCTTTCCCTGGATAAAGATTTTTGCCCAGCATTTCAAAACGGGCTATGCCGTTTCGATAAGCCTACGTGGCATTGACCACAATGGTCATAAACCCCAACGGCTACTTCCCATCTAACTTTTAAATGCATGTTGTTTCGATACGGGGACAAGCGTTTCAAAACGGGTGTTTCGAAACGAACTAAAGCGTTTCGATACATATCCACGTCAGACTGCAACGGCTCTTTCTACTTAAAGGGTGTTTCAAAACGGGTTCGAGCGTTTCGAAACAGGGAGCTGCAGAACTGTATTTACGGTGGGAATTAAAGTCCTCAACGGCTCCAATTCAATCACAACGGCTAGCAATGGCTATAAACTCATCAAGGAGTATAAAAGGGACCTCCAAGCATCAAGTAAAGGCTAATGCTCATATTGTCAAACAACAAATGATCAACAATTGTCTTAGAGCTTAAATTGTCATTTATTGTATAAACAAACACTAGTGAGCCAAAATTGTCAAATTTGCTCAAGTGTTTTAAGCTTTGGGTGAGTGCTTAAATTGTGCAAACAAACACCTATTAGAGGGATTTGTTTTTGCTTTATTTATCTCTTTGTAAAAGAGAGTTTCGATCAAGGCTTTGGGTAGAAAGCTTGATCGGTGTAAAGGGTTTCCTCCTAAGCCTAGAAAAGGGGACATATCAATAGTGGATTGATTGGAAATCCTTAGTGGGAAGATAAGGTAGTGGATGTAGACCTTGGTTAGAAGGTTGAACCACTATAAATCATTGTGTCAATTATTCTTTTAGCTTCCACAACCCTTCCACCCAAAAATCCACCTCTACACCACTTGGTGAGCCATATCAGTTGAACGAATCGAGCCCCACACAACTCAACAACAACACTAGTGAGCTAAGCATTGTTATATTTGCTCAAGTGTTTAGGTTTTGGGTGAGAGCTTCATAGTGCAAATAAATACCTATTAGAGGGATTTCAAGTTTACTTAATAATTTCTATTGTAAGAGAGTGTTTGATTAAGCTAAGCATAGTTAGCTTAATCGTTGTAACGGTTTCCTCCTAAGCCGGGAAAAGAGGACGAAATTCTTTGTGAATTTATTGAAATCCTTAGTGGGGAGCTTAGGTGGTGGATGTAGGAGCTTGTTAGAAGACCGAACCACTATAAATCCTTGTGTCTATTGTCTATCTTTCTCCTCCCACTAAAACACCCAAAAATCCAACTTCACCACACTTGGTGAGCTAGAACGGTTGAAAGAAATCGAGCACATGAAAACCCAACAATAAGCATTGTTAGCTTTTTTATTTCAAGTAGTTAATAACTTGGAGTATGTTAAAATGCAATGTTTGAATAAGTTTATTATTTTTATTTTATATCTAACAATTTAAAAGAAAAATGTTTTTCAACTTAATCGATTATATTAGAACAATTCAAATTAAGTGATTAAATTGAATTGCTTCACAACACAACACAACATAACATAACATTTTTCAAGTACAAACAGTTTGATATGGAATGTTCTTTGGCCCTACATATGGTACATCTCTTCCGATGTCCCTTCTCCCTATCATGAAGATCCATACTCGTATATATGCGAGTCGATCTAGGTCGGCCATTTGGATATCTACAGAGTGTAGGATCCGGTAACCATTTTCATGCTCTACCGACGGCCAATAAATTGAATTTGCAATTAGTGGGAACTCACTTCTGTAAATATTAACCATCCAGTGGAGATTGAAGCATTAATCAACAAAAGTGTACGAGTCAACCCCTACATGCATACACGCTACAACTGCATGAATGCACGGATATCGTCATGCTTGGAATTCTCCACAATCACACCAACTATGTCTGAAATCGACTCGAAATACATTTGAGTGTGCTGCTTCGTTGTTGCGTCTAGAACCAACAACATCAAATGTCTGATTAGTTTGGTCGAAGCTGTGAACCATTAGCGATATTGTTTTCGTCACAAGATTGGGAGCCCAACTTTTGCTCGTATTTAATAAGGCCTCAATTTCCTTCCCTTTAACTACCCAAACTTTCGCCAACCTATAGTACGTCTCTTTCACTGGGCTTGCTATTGGGAGATGACGTGATCCATTTAGTACTCCATTTATACACTCCACAAGGTTGGTAGTCATTTGCCCGTATCGTCTAGCACCTTCGTCATATGATTTGGCCCATCTTTCCCTCTCGATTTCGTTTGCCCAACTCCAAGCATGCTCGTCGTACTTTATTAAATTTGCCACATTCCTCTCAAAATGTGTTCGCGTTCGTATATATCTTGTGTCGTAATATTATTAGTATCGATACAAAGCAAACATAAATAAATAAATGCATATGCAAATATAATTTAGTTTGAAAAAAACATGCTTACCCATGCTTTCAATCTCACTGCGAAGATATTTATTCTTGAATTGCTCGTAGCAGTTCTTACTTATATGACGAATACAGTAGGCAAAGTATAAGTTCGGTGGTGTCTAAAGACTTCTGTCTCGATTAATTGTTGTTTTGATACTTGTCCCTTGATCAGATATAATGTATGCCCCTATCTTATTGGATGACATGCTCACGTAAATTCGTCAAAAAGAAATTCCAAGCTTCTGTCGTCTCTTGCTCAACAATTGTGAGTGCAATCGGGAAGACGTTGTTGTCACCATCTTGCGCAACAGCAACCAACAATATATGAGAGTATCTCACGTACAACCATGTACCATCGACTTGGATCATACGTTTGCAATAGGGAAAGCCTTCGATGGCAGGCTTGAACGCTCAGAAAAGTCGATGAAAAAATTTATGGCCTTCAACAATTTGGCCTTCCCGGTCTTTCGCATCCTTGGTTTGATACCTCACTATGGTGCCCGTGATAAAATATTCCAGTGCTAGTAATAAAGTCGGTAGCTCGCTGTATGACTTATCGTAATCACCGTACACCAAGTCCATTGCCTTATCTCTTGCACACCACGCCTTCTTGTATTCTATTTGGTATTTAAATTGCTGGGCAATGCTTACTTGAATCGTTAAAACTGGAACCCATGGATTTTCTTCAACCAACTTCATTACGTGACGGCTTATTATGCTGGAGTCTAATTTTCGATGGTCCTGGTTGATGGAAGTTCGTAAACATGTGTGAACATCGTTATACTTTGTGACCTCCCAACGATTTGACATCTGCAGCTTTGTCACTCGGATCTTCTATTTTACACATTTGGCAAAGAAAGTCTTCTGGCTGGATTCTGCGATAAAGTAGTCCATGTGGTTCTTGATGTTGTACTCTTTCACTGCCAATATAGCTTCATTCTTGTCATCAAATTGAAGCTTGACAAATAATTCGTTGTGTTGACTTGAGGTTAATTGGGGCAAATCCGAGAATTCAGGCGCCCTCATTGCATTGAAATCCACCGAACTCATGTGAGAAGGAGGTTCATAAAATGTAATGTCACCCCCGGACGAAATGAATTCTCTAACACCAAAATTAGGGGTTGCATCGACGTCATCAGGGAACAAATTGTGATCCTTAATATCTTCATCTTCGCTGGAATCGCAAGTGATTCTCCTTATCGACCTCGTGAGGGTTCCACGTTAGCTTTAATAGTAGGATCAACACCCGGCCTATTTGATGAAGAATATGTTGAAGGCCCGGCTTGATGAAATGTATTTGATGTCCCACTTGTCAACATTGCAACAAAACTGCCTCCAGGCATATCAATCTCATCACCAAAGTTCATTTGAGTTGATTCTCCAACTACGTTTTTAGATGGGTCGAGAACATCACGCACCTCGGCAAACAACTCGATATATCGAATTCCCATATAATCATGCTCTGCGATCATCAAAGAAACATCATCATCATCTTGGAGAGTGATTGCACATTATCTGATTGGATTGTCACATGTCATCCATCGGTAACGTAAACCATGAATCTCTTTCCTAATTTTCTGTGGTATTTTCTCCTTCATTTCTCGAAGCATAATTTCCTTCTCGAATCTCATCTTCGTACTGCTTTCACAATCAAATACAACTCCAACATCAATTTTCACCATTTGTCCATTGTAATGAACAATCACCATAAATTTGTTGTTGCTCATTTTCTCTACATGATCGAAATAAAACATACTAAATCAAAATGCTCATAATAAAATAAAAATATATATATTTCGAATATATTTTTTATAACATAGTAAATCAACTTACAAAATAAACTGAAATTAAAAATTAAAATTATCAAACTAACTCAAATAAACTACATGAAAAAAATATCATTTGTCCGATCCAAATTCGAACTAACTCAAATAAACTACATGAAAAAAATAAAAATATATGAAACATACAAATAACAAAATAAAAATACAAAACTGAAAAACTTATCAAACTCATAAAATTCGAATCTACTTACAAAATAACAAAATAAAATTACAAAACTAAAAAAAATAAAACTCTAAAAGAATTCGAATCTACTTACAATCTTTTCTTCACTACTTTCTTTATCTTCTTCTACTCCTTCAATCTTAACTTCCTTTCAACCTTAACTTAACTATTTAACAAAAATTAAAAAAAATCCCTTATACTAGCTCTATCTCTGTCTAACTAACAATTATAAATTTTTAACCTCTACTCCTATACATTTTAAAATACCTCAAACCCATCACCGTTCAAAAATCACATCCACTACTCCCAAAAAATTAATTTGCTACTCACTCTTCCCAAAAATAAACTGTAAACTCAACCTAAACATATACATATATTCAAATCAGAACCCTTCCCCAAAAATAAAACCCAGCCTAAACCTATATTCCAATCAAAATTTAGCGACTGGTCTCATCACCCAGTTGATGCATGTTGTGCATGCAGGTTGAGAATCAGATTTTCATGTTGTGCCCCTCTGCCTCCTCATGCATGCACACGGCATATGCAGAGATTCCATCCAAAGTCGGAGCCTAATGAACTAGACTTTAGGGGGATTTTTTTTAATTCGGAGTCATTAGAGTTCGACTTTAGGAAATTTTTTCTTCCAAATTTCCCCAAATTCGGATCCTTTTGAGTCGGCTTTTTTTTAAGTCGACTATAACACAATTCGACTTTACTTGCACTGTTTAAAGTGCAATATTTTCAGAAATAATCTGGTCCTAACAATAATTTGGGGAAATATCCCACTACAATATTTATGAGATTTTTCTCAATTAAATAATCTATAATCTAATTTTTATTTAATCAATTTATGAATATTATTTACAAAAGTAACACTTTCATACTTTACAGTTTCAACAAGATTTTCCTCACCGTCTGTTAGTTCAAAAATAAAATTTAAGAACTATATTGAAAATTTATTTGAATTGTGTTCGTGTATTTTGATTCTCAAATGAATTTTTAATATAATTTTAATTTAATTTTATACATAATAATTAAATAAAGATTTTACTTTTTTAGTAAAAAAAATAAAATTATTAATCAAGTTGCAACAATTTAATGATCATACATGTGAAATTATTAAATTAATTCTGAAAAAGAAATTAACTTTATTTTAAAAATATAAAATCTTAAACTCATTTTTATTTTATATCTTGCATTAACTATATTTTGAAATATATAAAAAAATGTTGTCAACTATAAATAAGTATTATGTTTATTCGAATGGTTTAGGTGCTTTTATAGGGATGTGAAATCAGGTAATCATATGGGTTTTAGTCAGGTAATGTCAGGTCAGGCCAAATCGAGTACGAGTTGTGGCAGATCAATTTAATGGTTCGACTCAAGTCGGTTCAGGTCCAGGACGACTCGGATTCGAGTTATTGTCAGGTTGATTTCAAATCAGGTTGAGTCTGGGTTTAGGTATGGTTAATTTCAGGTCGGGTAAGTCTTAGTTCAGGCCAAAACGATTCGGGTCTGAATTAGTTAATTAACTGGTTAATTCAAGTTCGGATGGGCTTCAGGTCGGGCCACGTTCAAGTCGGGTCACATTGTTGACAGATAAAATTCAAGTCGGGTAATATCGGTTTCGGTTGAACTTCCAATCTGGTATTATCGTTCACAAATATAGTTTGGGTCTAGTAATTGTGGGTCAATTTTGGATAAAAATATTTTTAGGGATCACAATTGAATTAAACTAAAACTTAAATTAGAACTAAAATGAAATTTTTTAAATGGGCAAGGCCTTAAAGGGTAATTAATCTATAACTTAAAAAAGTGGGCGGCAAAAATAATTAAATTTAAAATTAAATTGGTAAATTACAATTTTGGTTTGCAATTTGGAATTTGGAGGAAAAAGCCCGCGAATAATTTTAGGTTAGGGGAAATTCAAGTTTTAGTCTATTTGATTTTAGAATTTTTCATTTAATTCCCAATTTTTACTTTCAAGTTTTAATTTAATTCAACTGAGTCCCAATTCTTGAAAAATAGAGCTTTAGTTTTAGAATTCTTATAGGGACTTATAATTTATATGGTTTGGACTAGATTACAAAAATTAGAAATAAATATGGTTTAATTTTGGATAAAATATAATTTTATGGACTAAAATGAATAAAACTAGCACCATCTTTACTTCATTAGACTAAGTTATAAAAACTAGAAATAAATATGGGTCAGTTTCAGTTAAAAGTAAACTTTTGGGACTAAAATTAACAAAAATAGCATCATATTAAAAATATTGCACTACAAAAATTAAAAGTAAATAAGATTAATTTCGATTAAATACGTATTGTAAAGAATTAATTGAACACTAAACTCATAAGCCATAAATTTCATCCATAGACCCTACACTAGTCACATAAACCTATAGCCTATAGGCTATAGGTATAACCCCTAAAAAATTATTATCAGTCACGCAACACATATAACGTTGTATACTTGTATTCGTGTATGTTGTATCAGTATAGACTAGGCACTCCAAAAACCTAAAACCTAGTTTTCCTTTTCTTTCAAAAGTGTAGTCGCCGCACTCCAATTGTGCCGCAAGGGTTATCGCCCATTTTTTTCTTTGATTAGCTGGCGGCGGTTCCAACTTTTATGTTGGTTACCGTCTGCCGGATTCATTAGTTACTCGTTTTTTTGTTTCTTATATTTTAATAAATCTCTATCCTTGTGGCATGTGTTTTCTCTGTCCTTTGACACGCTTTTTCATTATTTTTATGGTTCGTTTCATCTGTCATTTTGGCATGATTTCAGCATACCTTAGCGTTCGTTTGGTGTTTTTACAATGATCTTCGCGGCGCTAATTTCTGATTTTGATTCTGTCGGTGTTCATAGAAAGATAGATCCCCTCTCGGTTGATGGTTGTTTGCCAATGTAATCAGACCTGGGTAGCGGAGCAATCTGCCTGATAGTTTGATTCGCTCACCACTCCTTTTTTACATCGTAAAGCGTCTCGTTTGGATAGAGACAAGGAGATTCAGGAAGACTTCTGAAATTTATCGGTATGCGAATATCTATGAAAATATTTTTTTTTTTTTTGCATCTTTGGGTTGTTTGAGATTTTGATGTACTAGATCTCATTATTCTCCATTTTGGATGCTTTGTATTTGAAATATTTTCATGGTTATTAATAAAATTCAGTTGTTATTGTCAAAAAAAGATTATATTATAGACTGGTATAAACTTAAAACTCGAAACCTTAAACTAATATCATTAACCCTAAGCTAAACCTTAAACCATACAAATTAATCTCATAAACCAATAACTCTAAACTACACCATAAACCCTAAACCATTAATTCTAAACACTAAATCGTAAGTCATAAACCCTAAACTATTAATACTAAAGACTAAACCAGAAACCAGAAACCTTAAGCAATAGAACTAATAACCCAAAATATCATATTAAAAATATTACACTAAATTACAAAAAATAGAAATAAATGAGGGTCAATTTCAACTAAAAATTCAAATCACATAGACTAAAATGAATACAAATATCACCATAATAAAATGACTAAATACAACTTTTTCCCCCTATAGTATACCCGATTTCTCAACTTGCCCCCTAAATTTCATTTTGCCCACTTTTCCCCCTTAAACTATTCGACGTTACCCATTTTGCCCCCATTCCGTTACCCTTTTTCGTTAAAAAAAATTCGGCCAATAACATCCTGCCACGTCATCAACTGATTGACTAAGTCAATTCGTCTGGTTTTATTTAAAGGGTAATTGACATGTCAAGTCTGCCATGTTTTTTTTTTGTTCAATTTAGCCACTGAAAAATCTATTTTTACCTTAAATTGACCCCTATTTGTTTCTAATTTTTATAATTTAGTCCATTATTTGTTATTATTAATAATATTATTTTATTAAAATGTTATATTTAATAAAAAATAAATAAAAACAAATATTTTAATACTAAATTAGTAATTTTTTAGATTTAAATTCCAATTAAATTCAAATTATTAATTCTAATTTAATTATATTTGAATTATAGTTTTTGAGTAAAATTCAAATTATATTCGAATCATGTCAGTATTATATTCTAATCATATTCAAATTATATTTGAATCATCTTCTAATTATATTCGAATTATTAATTCGAATTTTGCTATATTCGAAATATATTTTTGAGCAAAATTAAAATTATATTAGAATTATATTTGAACCATGTCTATATTATATTCGAAATATCATATTCAAATTATATTTCGAAAATAATTTTAATATTATTCGAATATAATATGAACATAATACGAATATAATTACATGTTAAACATGATTCGAATATAATTACATGTTAAACATGATTCGAATATACTATGAACATGATTAGAATATAATAGTTGAAAAAAACATGTAATTGTATTATAATTATATTCGAATCATGTTCATATTATATTCGAATCATATTCGAATTGCATTCGAAATATCATATTCAAATTATATTTCAAAAATAATTTGAATATGATTCGAATATAATGTAGACATGGTTCAAATATAATTCTAATATAATTTGAATTTTGCTCAAAAATATATTTCAAATATAGCAAAATTCGAATTAATAATTCGAATATAATTAGAAGATGATTCAAATATAATTTGAATATGATTTGAATATAATACGAACATGATTCGAATATAATTTAAATTTTACTCAAAAACTATAATTCAAATATAGTGAAATTAGAATTAATAATTAGAATTTAATTGGAATTCGAATCTAAAAAATTACTAATTTAATATTAAAATATTTGTTTTTATTTATTTTTATTAAATATTAACATTTTAATAAAATAAAATTATTAATAATAACAAATAATGGACTAAATTATAAAAATTAGAAACAAATATGGGTCAATTTAAGGTAAAAATAGACTTTCAGTGACTAAATTGAACAAAAAAACAAACCTGACATGTAATTTACCCTTTAAATAAAACTAGACGGATTGACTTAGTCAATCCGTTGATGACGTGGCAGGATGTTATTGGCCGAAATTTTTTTAACGAAAAAGGGTAACGGAATGGGCAAAATGAGTAACGGCGAATTGTTTAAGGAGAAAAGTGGGCAAAATGAAGTTTGAGGGGCAAGTTGGGAAATCGGGTATACTTTAAGGGGAAAAGTTGTATTAAGCCTAATAAAATCATTAAATTAATTAAAAAAAATAAAAATTACCGTGGGGACGGGGATTGTGTTGAGTGGATCGTAAGATCGAAATTGACCAAGAGGGGGGTGAATTAGAAATTTAAAGGTTTGTGGTGGAAATTTGCAAATTAAAAATTGATGGACAAGAGATTTAGAGTGGTTCAAGTTCCAAATGAACTCTACACCCACTACCTTAGCTTCACTAAGGATTTGCAACAATTCCACTAAATCGTTCTTCCCCTTTTCTAGGACAAGGAGGCAACCCTTTACAATTTCGGTTGATTTTTCTACCCAAAAATCAACTCAACCCTCACACAAGAGAACAAAGAAATTTGTAGGCTAATAAGGTATCTCTCAATACAAATGATAGCCCCAATACAAGCACTCAACCCAATTTGACAAAGTATGAATGAAGATTACAAATTGGGATTTTTACACAAAGTGGGATTTTTGCACAATTGCTTGAATTTGATGTTTGGATGTTTTCTTTAGGATCAATAGTTGTTGCTGATGCTTTTGGATGTCTCTTTTATACCTTCTCATTGATTTCTATCCGTTTGGGTGGTTGGGAACATAAATGGAGCCGTTGGAACCCTCTCTTGCCACCATAAATGCAGTCTGCACCAACCCGTTTCGAAACACGGGGTACCTGTTTCGGAACGGACTAAAATAGAAAGAGTCGTTGGGGTGCATTTAAGAGCCCGTTTCGAAACGCCTTAGGGCCGTTTCGGAACGATTTTGCCACTGTCAAGGGTCGTTTCGGAACGGTCTTAGCCCGTTTCGAAACGCCTTAACGACTTTCAGAAATTCAGTTAAAAACACATAACGGTCATATTTTCAAATTAAACCTAGCACCTGTTTCGAAACGATTTGTATCCGTTTCGAAACGGATTTGCTACGGTCAAGGGTCGTTTCGGAAGGGGCTTGATCCGTTTTGAAACACCCTTTTAATCTTTAAAAAAACTCAGCAAATATTTGAACCGTTGGTCTTTTTTCAAATCAAATATGAAGAACAGTTTCGAAACGAGTGATACCGTTTCGAAACGAGGTAAAGTGTTTCGATACACGTTTCAGATTGGTGGTCGACAGTGATGAAAACGTTTCGAAACGCCTGAGGGCCGTTTCGAAACAGGAGCTTAAAATTCATTGTATTGACTTGAAGCACTTGAAAAAATATTTGAAAAGTTTGTTTTTAACTTGGGCATAATCTTTAAATTATATAGGGATATTTTGAGGACTTAAAATTTGTTTTGACATTTTCAATTTAGTCCTTAGGTTTTTAGTTATATCAAAATTAAAATACTTGTTTCACAATCTCCCCCTTTTTGATATAACAAAACCAAAGTTAGAATTTTTTGAGAATTTTGAAAGTTTTGAAAATATTCTAACTCCCCCTTAATTTAAGATAGGTTTTTAAAGTTAAAAGAAATTTTTGATTTGAAATCCAAGTTGTAAACCTTTAAAAACCTTTTAAAATTTAAAACGAATTTTAGTGTGGCTCTTAAATTTCTTCTCCCCCTTTTTGTTAGATCAAAAAGAACAATAAAAGCTCATAGAGAAGATAAAGGATTAGTACCAATAAGCAATAATAAGCAACCATAATATTAATTCATAATCAAAATATCCAAAACATAAATCAAACATTAAGTTCAAAATAAAATCCCAAATTAAAAAGCCATAAGCATAGGTCCTAAAACATGAGAAAACATAAAGATGCAATCTTAATCCTAAAATGCATAGATAATATGATATGATATGAAGATCCTAGGCCTCGTCATCATCATCCGAAGTATCATCATCGCTCTTGGCTTGAGAACGGTGAAACTTCGTCCATTGCCCATAGAGTGTAGAGAAAGATAGATCCAAGTTGGAATGAGAAGTTTCAAGAGTATGAAGACGATCCTCGACATTCTTCAAACGATTGCCCATAGATTCAAAGCCCGAAGCAATGCTAGTGTCCAAAGCATTGAACCGAGTGTCCAAAGCATTGAATCGCTCGGTAAGGAAAGCCGTGAGGGCGTCATTGTTTGCAACTTGAACTTTTGGTGGAGGAGCAACGGGAGGAGGAACGGCTTCTCTATCAATTCTTTCCCAAACATCATTCGCATAAGTAAAGCCGGACTTGTGAAGGGATGACTCACCAATCTTGGTCTTACGAGGATCCGGAGAGTCGTAGGTACAATCGATGCCAAGATCATGAAATAAGGCGCTCAAGACTATGCCATATGTAAAAGACTTCAACTCATTTGTGTCAATAAGCTTGATATTATTGACTATCTCGGCAAAAATTATCTTAGGCACATTTGGGCGCTCACCCTTACGGAAACACTCTAGCCAAAAATGATCAGTTTGACGGATGTGAGAGTATTTACCTCCGGAAGGTCGAATGAACCAAGAAACCATCAAGTGAAGAACACGATCATGCACATCCAAATGAAGTGCCTTACCGGTGAAAGTGCCAAAGTGGCGTTCATCCTCAAGACCCTCATCCTTAAGTTTAAGAGCAGACTCCAAAAGAGCAACATTAACAACAAACTTTTTGCCCAATAAGGATGATTCAATTCCTATAATCTCGGTTTTGGTCTCATCATAAATAAAACGAGCATTAGAGTAAAAAAGGAGTACCTTGTGTTTGTAGCGAACATCCAGAATGCTCAAGAAATACATGAGATTCCACTCACTCAAACGGCCAAGATAACGGAATAGGAAACGCTCGGAATTGAGGAAATCAAGATCAATGACACGTTCCTTGCGAATTTCAAACTCCTTGACATAAGAGAATCGAGCACGCGCCTCCGGATTTTTAAGGGATTTCTGAAAAAGCAAGGTAAAATTTGGACGAATGCTCGAATCACCGGATTGAACGGCCTTGCGCTTTTTGTTAGCTTGATCCGCCATCTAAAAACATTAAGCAAGTGTTTTAAAAATAAGTGTATGCATTGATATTTAAAATCAATCCAATAATAAATCCCACTTAGGTTTTTGAAAACAAAATTAAAAAAAATAGTTAAAAAAAATATGACTGAAAAATTTTATATTCGAATCAAAAATTTTGAGATTTGGAAAAAATTTTACAAGATATTGAAAACCCACAAATAAAAGCATATAATTTATACAAAAATAAAATTTTCTAACCTAAGATTCGAACATAAATTGAAAGAAAAAGAAAAATAGAAAAATTACCTTAGTTTGAGATTTTGGATGAATTGATTAAAATCCTTGCACAAGGTTGATGAAACTTGCTTAGACTTGAGATTTAGAGTAAAACCCCTCACAATTTTGTGAAAAACAATGAGTTTGAGAGGGTATTTATAGAGAGGGAGGCAGTTTAGGGTTTTAAGAGTTTTGATAAAAAGTGATTTGTATTATTAAAAGCCCTAAATAAAGCAGTCCGCGATGCCGTTTCGGAACGGTCAAGACCGTTACGAAATGGGGCGGCTAGGGTTTTGACCGTTTTGAGACCATAGGCTGACCGTTTCGATACAGTGATGACCGTATCGAAACCCCTTTGACCCATATCGGAACACGTTTCGATACACCCCTTGGCAGTAGCAAAAACGTTTTGGAACGCTTTTGAGGCGTTTCGAAACGCCCTTCTCTCAGAACAGGATTTAAGGTATCCGTATCGAAACAGGGTCAATTGTTTCGATACACCTGGGCCTGGAAGTGCAGATGAGGCTCTAAAAGTGCAGAAAAAAGAAGTTTTAAGAGCCTAACATGCATAAATGTCATGAATGAGCAGGCAAAACATATTTAAGCATAAACATACTCCCCCTAACTATAAGCATGGATGAAATTAAGAGTTTAAACACATAAACATGGCATTTCACAAAATCAAGCATATTTAAGCACAAAAGAGGTCCTAAAAGGTCAAGATAGGCTAGCTAGACCTAACTCTCTCCTAAGGGACCAAAAACGCTCTTTGTCTAAGGGTTTTGTAAATATGTCCGTTAATTGATTCAAGGTGTCTACATACTCTATAACCACATCTTCCTTAAGGACATGATCTCTAATGAAATGATGCCTTATTTCTATATGTTTGGTTGTAGAGTGTTGGATGGGATTTTTTGTTAAACAAATAGCACTAGTGTTATCACATTTTAGGGGTATGGTTTCAACATTAATTCCATAATCTAAGAGTTGTTGCTTCATCCAAAGGACTTGAGCACAACAACTCCCTAAGGATATGTACTCGGCTTCGGTGGTAGATAAGGCTACACTATTTTGTTTCTTAGAGAACCAAGATATGAGCATACTACCTAAGAATTGGCAAGTTCCCGAAGTACTTTTCCTATCAATTTTGCAACCCCCATAATCCGCATCCGAGTAAGCATGAAGGTTAAAGGTAGAGTCTCTAGGATACCAAAGGCCTAAATAAGGAGTGTCTCTAAGGTATCTAAAGATTCTCTTAACGACTATAAGGTGAGACTCTCTAGGACTAGCTTGAAACCTAGCACACAAGCAAACACTAAACAAGATATCCGGTCTACTTGCGGTAAGGTAAAGCAAAGATCCAATCATAGAACGATAAAGCTTAGAGTCAACACACTTACCTCCTTCATCTTTGTCAAGCTTTGTAGATGAGCTCATAGGAGTGGCTTGAGGCTTTGCATTCTCCAAGCCAAACTTCTTGAGCATATCCTTTATGTATTTTGCTTGGTTGATGAAGGTGCCATCCTTCTTTTGCTTGATTTGGAGTCCCAAAAAGAATGAGAGCTCCCCCATCATGCTCATCTCAAATTCACCTTGCATTAACTTAGCAAACTCTTGACAATGACATTCATTAGTAGAACCAAAAATAATATCATCAACATAAATTTGAACTACTAAGATGTCATTTTTATACATTTTTATAAAAAGTGTAGTGTCCACCTTGCCTTTTTCAAATCCTTTTTCAATCAAAAAATTTGAAAGCCTTTCATACCAAGCTCTAGGAGCTTGTTTTAAACCATAAAGAGCTTTGGTAAGTTTGAAAACATGATTTGGAAATTTTGAATCTTCAAAACCCGGTGCTTGTTCCACATACACTTCTTCATTTATAAAACCATTTAAAAATGCACTTTTAACATCCATTTGAAAAAGCTTGAAATTATGATAACATGCATATGCAAGCAACATCCTAATGGCTTCCATTCTAGCTACGGATGCATAGGTTTCATCAAAATCTATTCCCTCTTCTTGAGTGTAACCTTGTGCTACAAGTCTAGCTTTATTTCTCACAATGTTACCACTCTCATCTAGTTTGTTCCTAAAGACCCATTTAGTTCCTATTGTAGATTGATTACTAGGCCTATCAACTAATGTCCATACATTACTTCTCTCGAATTGATTTAACTCTTCTTGCATAGCCATAATCCAAAAGTCATCTTCCAATGCTTCTTTTATGTTTTTAGGCTCTATGCATGAGATAAATGCAACATGGTTCATTAATCTAAGAGAAGAACGAGTGGTTACCCCCTTGGATGGATCACCCAAGATTTCACCATCTTTGACATAGTTCAACTCCCTTGGGTAGCTCACTTCCTTTTCCTCAATGGCCAAGTCCTTCAAGGCTTCCAGAGGTGGATCTTGTGAGTCCTCTTCTTTTGTTGGAATCTCATCCTCCTTTGAAGTTTGACCTCCATCAAGGGCATTTATGATTCCTACATCATCATCATCACAAGAATCCTTCCTAGGAAGGAGGTTATCATCGAATACAACATGAATAGATTCTTCTACTACTAAAGTTCTTTTGTTAAATACTCGATAGGCTTTAGAGGTTAAAGAGTAACCTATAAAAATGGCTTCATCACTTTTTGCATCAAATTTACCTAAGTTGTCTTTTCCATTATTTAAAACAAAACACTTGCACCCAAAAGGGTGGAAATAGCTAATGTTAGGCTTTTTGGATTTTAAAATCTCATAAGGTGTTTTCTTTAAAATTGGCCTAATCATTACTCGATTTACAATATAACAAGCGGTGTTTGTGGCTTCCGCCCAAAAATATTTAGGTAAATTGTTTTCACAAAGCATAGTTCTAGCCATTTCTTGCAAAGTTCTATTTTCCTCTCAACTACCCCATTTTGTTGAGGAGTTCGAGGAGCCGAAAAATTATGGCTAATACCATTTTCATTCAAAAATTCTTCAAACCATAAATTTTGAAACTCGGTTCCATGATCACTTCTAATATGTGAAATTCTAAGTTCAAGATCATTTTGGGTTAATTTTGAAAATGTGATGAATTTTTCCAAAGCCTCATCTTTAGTACTTAAAAAGAGAACCCAAGTAAATCTAGAAAAATCATCAACTAGCACAAAAGCATAAGACTTACCACCCAAGCTCATAGTCCTAATTGGCCCAAATAAATCCATGTGAATTAATTGTAAGCATCTACTAGTAGAAACATCATTAATGGATTTAAAGGAAGACTTATGTTGCTTACCCTTTGAGCATGCATCACAAATTTTATCATTTGAAAATTTTATTTTGGGCAAACCTCTAACTAGATTTAGAGAGACTAGTTTTTCTAAAACACTTATGCTAGCATGTCCTAGCTTCCTATGCCACAACCATGCATCATTTTCATTTTGAGCAACTAAACATGCATGAGATGTATGTATGTCATCTAAATGCACCATGTATATGTTTCCTATGCGATGACCTATGAGCATAATATTATTAGATTTCATGTCTACAATTTTGCATCCATTTTTATCAAATAAAACATTAAATCCTTTATCACACAATTGACTTATGCTCAATAAATTGTGTGTAAGACCATCGACATATAAGACATTTTCAATAAGAATGGTAGAGTGATTACCTATGGAGCCAATACCTTTAATGTGGCCTTTGGAGTTGTCACCAAATGTTACTACTCCTCCACTTTTTGGCTTTAGATCCATGAATCGACTCTTGTCTCCGGTCATGTGTCTCGAGCATCCACTATCAAGGTACCATGAGTTTTGACTTTGTGCCTTGGCCTTGTAGCAATGCTCCCCCTACAAACAAAGATATTAAACCTTGGTTTTTGGTACCCAAATCATTTTGGGTCCATGAGTGTTAGCTCCCAAAACCTTGGTTCCCTTAGGAATCCAAGATGACATAGCAATAATATTATTAGATTTAACAAGTTCCTTAGGAACCCATACACTTCTAATTCTTTTAGTTCTACTATGTCTAGGATAGCTACCTTGTTTGTAGTAGTTAGTCTTTTTCCTAGGTTGGTGTGTTCTAGATGATTCTCCTACTTCATGCTTAGCACTACCAACATTTTTTAAAGACTTCTTGAGCTCATTTAGCTCACCCAACACCTTTTGGTGTTCACTATTACATTGAGATAAAAGGTTATTAAGATCAACATTTTCATCTTGAAAGAATTTTAGCTCATCTTTTAATCCTAATATCTTTTTCTCAAATTTTGAATTAGCTTGAGTGAGTGAGTCATTTTTCTCATTTAGTTCTAAAATGATTTTCTTGTTTTTAATGACCGACTCTTTAAACTTCTCAACTAATTCATCATATACCTCTTGTAACTCATCATATGCATCATTTAACTCTTCATATGAAAAATCTAAAGTAGATGAGTTAGAGGTTACCAAGGAGGAATCTTCCTCAAGTGCCATGAGACAAAGATTAGCCACTTCTTGTTCGTCATCCTCCGATGACTCCTCATCACTCCAAGTAGCAAGCTTGGCTTTGAGTCTTTTCTTCTTCTCAAAACCCTTCTTCTTGAGTTGAGGGCACTCCGAACAGATGTGGCCGGGTTGTTTGCACTCATAGCAAATGATGGGATCCTTTCCTTCTTCTTTGTTCTTCCCTTTGAAGTCCATCTTTCTTTGGATTTTTCTACCCCGGTTGGACCTCATGAAGCGTGAGAATCGTTTGGCTATCATAGCCAATTCTTCAAGTTCATCCTCATCACTAGATGAGCTCTCATCAAGTTGTGAAGCTTTAGCCTTGAGAGCTATACCCATCTTCTTCTTCTTCTCAACTTCAAGCTTCTCTACTCTTTTCTCTTCTTTCTTTTTCTCATCTTCCCTTCCTTGCTTCATGATCTCATGAGTAAGTAGAGAACCCACAAGCTCATCAAGCTTCAAAGTCTTCAAATTCTTTGCTTCGATGATAGCGGTTCTCTTCCCATCCCAAGATTCGGGAAGTGAATAGAGTAGCTTCCGGACAAGCTTGTCTTCCGGTATGATCTCTCCATAGCCCTTTAGACCATTGACAATCATGGAGAATCGATCAAACATCTTTGACACCGTCTCATCGGGCTCCATCTTGAAGTTTTCATAACTAAGATTGAGAAGTCCAATCTTAGTTTCTTTGACATCATTGGTGCCTTCATAAGTGGTCTCAAGAGTGTCCCACACTTCCTTGGCACTTTCAATTGATGAGACCTTCGAGTAGATGTCCGGACCGAAAGCACAAAATAGCATGTGGAGAGCTTTATCATTGACTTGAATCTTTTTCCTCTCCTCTTCACTCATTTCGGCTTTCTTCTTCAACACCATCTTACCTTCACCGTCTTGCTTCAATGGAATGTATGGCCCATCCTCAATGACATCCCACACAAGATAGTCACTAGACTTGATGAATAGACGCGTTTTATTCTTCCAAAAAGAATAGTTGTCACCATTGAAGAAAGGAGGCTTTGTGGTCGATTGTGACTCGTACATGCCGAAACCTGAGGTTGAATCCATCTCTTGATATTTTGATGATCACACTCTTCCAAGGATCTCCTCTTGTGGTTGTTAATCCTCACAGAGTTAAGCTCTGATACCAATTGTTGAGTGGATCGCAAGATCGAAATTGACCAAGAGGGGGGTGAATTGGAAATTTAAAGGTTTGTGGTGGAAATTTGCAAATTAAAAATTGATGGACAAGAGATTTAGAGTGGTTCAAGCTCCAAATGAACTCTACATCCACTACCTTAGCTTCACTAAGGATTTGCAACAATTCCACTAAATCGTTCTTCCCCTTTTCTAGGACAAGGAGGCAACCCTTTACAATTTCGGTTGATTTTTCTACCCAAAAATCAACTCAACCCTCACACAAGAGAACAAAGAAATTTGTAGGCTAATAAGGTATCTCTCAATACAAATGATAGCCCCAATACAAGCACTCAACCCAATTTGACAAAGTATGAATGAAGATTACAAATTTGGATTTTTACACAAAGTGGGATTTTTGCACAATTGCTTGAATTTGATGTTTGGATGTTTTCTTTAGGATCAATAGTTGTTGCTGATGCTTTTGGATGTCTCTTTTATACCTTCTCATTGATTTCTAGCCGTTTGGGTGGTTGGGAACATAAATGGAGCCGTTGGAACCCTCTCTTGCCACCATAAATGCAGTCTGCACCAACCTGTTTCGAAACACAGGGTACCTGTTTCGGAACAGACTAAAATAGAAAGAGCCGTTGGGGTGCATTTAAGAGCCCGTTTCAAAACGCCTTAGGGCCGTTTCGGAACGATTTTGCCACTGTCAAGGGTCGTTTCGGAACGGTCTTAGCCCGTTTCGAAACGCCTTAATGACTTTCAGAAATTCAGTTAAAAACACATAACGGTCATATTTTCAAATTAAACCTAGCACCTGTTTCGAAACGATTTGTATCCGTTTCGAAACGGATTTGCTACGGTCAAGGGTCGTTTCGGAACGGGCTTGATCCGTTTCGAAACACCCTTTTAATCTTTAAAAAAACTCAGCAAATATTTGAACCGTTGGTCTTTTTCAAATCAAATATGAAGAACAGTTTCGAAACGAGTGATACCGTTTCGAAACGAGGTAAAGTGTTTCGATACACGTTTCGGAACGGTGGTCGACAGTGATGAAAACGTTTCGAAACGCCTGAGGGCCGTTACGAAACAAGAGCTTAAAATTCACTGTTTTGACTTGAAACACTTAGAAAAATATTTGAAAAGTTTGTTTTTAACTTGGGCATAATCTTAAAATTATAAAGGGATATTTTGAGGACTTAAAATTTGTTTTGACATTCTCAATTTAGTCCTTAGGTTTTTAGTTATATCAAAATTAAAATACTTGTTTCACATATTGCTATATACGAAGTCCGAACCGTGAGGATACTTGTGACTGATTTGAATTAGACTAGAACTTAAAAATAAATATTAGAACTAAAATGAAAACTGTAAACACGACAGAATCTAAAGAGTAATAATCTCTAACCTAAAAAAATGGGTGGCTTCTTTCCCTCTAAATTTTTTCATCTCAATTAATATACTTGGTGGTTGGCACTTAACAGTTGTCTTTTTCCTTCTTCTTTTTTCGAACAATTGTCTTTTTTTAATTATATTGAAATGATGAATTTGGAGGGAAATAACCATGCGTGTTCTTTTCGGTTGGGGATAATTAATTTTTTTAGTACTTTTGACTTTAGAAAATTTTCATTTAAGTCCTAAATTTTTACTTTTAGGTTTTAATTTAATTCAATTGAGTCTCATTTTAGGTTAATTTAATTAAAATTTGGCATTTAGTTTTAGAATTATTTTAATTAGGTCTGTAATTTATGCTTCTAGGTTTTAATTTAGATCAATTAGATCTTAGGTTTAATATGTTAATTCAATTAAGCTATTATTGTAACACTCGGGTTTAGGGGTCGGGTGAAATTAATATTTTAATATTATTTCAGGTTCAGTTTTATAATTAAAATAATATTTTGGGCCTCGGGTTTCAAAAACAAACATATAGTGTTGGACTAAATAGAAATGAAATTCAATTTGGATAGATTTTAAGGAAAATGGAAAATGGCCATTCATTAATGGCATTTTCGTAATAAGGTGGAAGTCAATTTAAAAAGCCCTTTTTTGTTAAAAGACCCATTTTTATCATCCTTCACTATTCATCTTCTTCAACCAACGTTAAAGAGAGCTCTCACCCTCCTTCCACTATTCCATCACATTGCTTCTTCATTTCAACTCGGTTTTGAAAGGTAATATCATTTTTGACTTGTCCTCAACTTCCTCTCTTCAAAAGTACAAATAGTTTTTATTTTCATCAAGGTTTTGGAAATTGAGTTTTTAGAGGTTTTGATTAAAAATGGTACCTTTGTGGTGTTAAACTTAAAATTTCGATTTAATGTTGTTAGATATGAAGTCTATGGGTCAAATGGTTCAACATATATAAATTTTTCATGGTGTTGAGCTCATTCCCGGATTTGGGTTTAATTGGGGGGTTTTGAAGGGTTTTAGAGTGGTTTTGGGGTTGTTTTAGGTTGGAATTTGTGGGGTAATGTTAGTGCTATGGTTGGGGTTGCTTTGGGATCATTTGGGGGTATAACAAGTGTTGGAAACATGAGTTTTGATTGAGGTTTATGGGCTGCACGAGTTTGGTAAATTTGGGGTTTGTTCATGGCTTGAAATGTTGTGTTTGATGTTGAATTGTGTTCCGAGTTAGTTACTTTGATGCTTGGGCTGATTTGGAGTTGTTTGGATTGTTTTGAGGTTGTTTAGAGGCAAGAGCTTGTGTTGGTGAAGCATCGAGGGTGAATCCGGAAGCTTGAAGTTGGTTGCTTGCTTGGTAGTTGAGCTTGAAAGTGAAGGTGAGTGATTAATGTTTTCAACGTGTTTTCTAAGTGTTTGGTCCGAGCATGTGGACTAGGTCGGGCTTGGTAGACCCACTTAGAGTTAGGATTAGGGTGGTAGCCTAATCCTAAGCTTAAACTAGAGACATTGGTTGAACTTTTAATTGATGTTTATGCCTCGTGTTGTTTATGATATGATGATTTATGTATAATGTGTTATACATGTGTGATGGGGCATGGTTGTGATGCATTGTGATATGCATGTGGTTTGTTCATGATTGTGATCATGGTGAGTACGTGCTAAGCACAGAATTGGTTGTAATTGATAATGTGGATTGAGTTAAATGTTGGCACTAGTATGCTTGAGTACAAATGGTCGATCATTAGGATGTTAGTGTGCACACATGAGTCAAATTTGTGCATGGCCTTGGTGGCGTTGAGTCACCAAGGAGGAGTACGGGTTCACCCAGAAATTGTTATACATATATTAGTCGATGATGAGTGGAATCCCATCGACAGAGCGTGAGGATGAGTGGAATCCCCTCCACGAGACCGATGATGAGTGTAATCCCACCGTGAGGTAAAGTGGTTGTTGGATGTGAGTTCCAACGTGTTTATCCGCGTATTTGAGTCATAGCTAGGTGCCAATATAAATTGATATGTGTGTATCAATGCGATGTGGAAATGTGTTTCCTATTTGGATGATTATATGTGCCTACATATGTTGTGGAAATGAGCTTGTTGAGCATGACATATTATTGGATAATTGTTCATGCATCATTTGACATTTTGGCTAATGAGGATCGAAGGTATGATCATGCATTTACCTTGGTTGAGATCGTGCTTGGACCCTGCACTGTCGAGGTTTGTTTTTAAAGAGTTTACCCTCACTAAGATTTATGCTTACAGTCTCTCTTGTTCGATAATGCAGATCATTAGCTCATGGGTTGCTTGTGCAAGAAGAGGTCTCCAAGTGTGTGTGCTTTGTGGTGCTAGCCTAGCTATCAAGTATGGTTTTTAGTTATGATGTAATGGTCAAGCAATGAGACATGTGTTCGTGTTATGATGCTTTTGAAGTGTGTTGATGTTGTTGTTAGCAGCATGCTAGACTCCTTTTATATGCCTTATTGGTTTGGATTTGAATGCCATGTTGCTTGTAAACCATGTTAGGCTTTACCTATCTTGTTTTGCCTAAGTGTTGGCCTTGTTGAAGCTTATTACCCTTTTGATGATATGTATGGATGTATGGTCCATATGATGTTAGTTCCTTTAATGCCTTGCCTCGTTGTGTTTGATGTGTTAAACATGCTTGTTGGGTTGGTTTTGTCTTAGGGTTGATGTTAATGTGTTGTTTGAGGTTTTAGAAGGGTTTAGGGACATCATTGTGCCATAAACCAACTAAAACCAGTCTGCAGACAGAGGGCGTTTCGAAACGGTCGACCCCGTTTCGATACGGTCCCTTTGTTTTCGGCCGGGCGTTTCGATACACCTGGGGGCCATTTCGATACATTTTTGCTACTAGAATTCTGAGAAATTGACGATAAATTAACGTATCGAAATGTGCTTTAGTGTTTTTGAATGGTCAATATGTCGTTGACCATGAGAAGTTGACTGTAGGGGGTGTTTCAGAACGGTTGACCTCCGTTCCGATACAGCCTTCTCGTGTGGTCTTTGGGCCGTTGACCAAGTCAAGGCGTTTCGATACACCTCTTGGGTGTTTCGAAACGGCCTGTTTAATAACTTAAAATTTTGGCTATTTACTTGTTGATTTGAGTTCGGTCACATGTCTTTCTTGATTCCTTCCGCTGTCGTGATCACATAAGGTTGCAAATGTGCCTTTAGAGAAGATTAAATTAAAAGAAATTTTTAGGGTTGATAACCGAGGTGGAACTTTAACGGGTTTCGCTTCGGTTTTCCCCGTGTGACCCACTCGGACCGGTCAAGTGTCCGGACCGGGACGAGGGGGTTACAATTATTATTATTATTATTATTATTATTATTATTATTATTACTATTATTATTATTATTATAAATTTTGGTTTAATATAATTATACACATAAAATTTTAATTTTGATGTAAATATGTAATTGTACACATGAAAGTTGAACCTTTAATTTTAGCTCAATTGTACACATGAAGCTTTGATTTAAATATTTAATCAGATTCAAATGCATAACATTAACAAATTGAATTGAAATTAATCTTATAAACCAATAACCCTAAACTAAATCATAGACCATTAATACTAAAGGCTAACCATAAACCTTAAGGAATCAAAATTAATATCATAAACTAATAACCCTAAACTAAACCATAAACAATAAAATCATTAATACTAAACCATGAACCTTAAGGTATCAGAATTAATGACATAAATCAATAACCCCAAACTAGACCATAAACCTTAAACCATTAATACTAAGACCTAAACCATAAACCTTAAGAAATCATAACTAATCTCATAAATCAATAACTCGAAACTAAACCATAAACCATACAACCGTTAATACTAAACACTGGACTAACTACTAACTGTTGCATGCTACCTTGTAAATTGTTGTTGTTGTTATTGTTATTGTTGTTGTTGTGCTTGTGCATTCAGAAAATTTTTATTTAAGTAGTTACTTATGGTTAAATTTTGTTGGTGGCACTTTGGCCTGAAAAGATGCCCATAATTTAATCATGTTGTCAGCATTCAAAAAATTCTTATTTAAGTAGTTACTCATGGTTAAATTATTGTAACCCTCTTAGCCCGGTCTAGACGTTAAACTCGAACTACGAAGATTACACGGGAAAAACCAAAGTCAACTCAAAAGTCAACCTTGATTTATGACCTTTTTTTATCTTATCGAGATGCATATTATTAACCTATGAGTACAGTTTTTATTAAGAACCTATTTGTTTTGGTTCCTATCTTTCACACATCTTGGTGTGCTTGTTATGTCTACCTTCGTGGCACGTTTTCTCTGCCTTATGCCACCTTTTCCCTACCTTTGATGTAGTTTTGAGCTCGTGTAGTTCTCACGTCGCTCAAATCTGATTTGAAACTGTCGGCGACCTTTAGTAGTTTTGATCCCCGTTCGTAGTAGTTTTGGTGACGTATTCAAATCTGTTTAGCGAATCAACATGCAAGATTGATTTGTTTCGCTCGTCATTTCTATATCACTTCTTAAGTGTCTAATTAAATAGAAACAATGAGTATTGATTACGATTGTTGAATTTCTATGGTCATCAGTTTCAAAGGAAGGTTTCACTTTTCTTTACGCCTTTAGTTTTCATATTTATTTTTATGTATGGGTTTTTTTGATGGAGATAGTCTCACGATTTTCTTTTAAATTGGATGCGTTGTTCATGTTCTACTTTATCTTATTTCAATAAAATCTAGTTTATCTTTCTTGTAAAATAACAACAAAGAATTCTATCAAATTGGAACACAATCACTTATCAATATAAAATAAACAAGTTATTAATCACAAAATAATAATAAAAAAGTTAAACCAAACAAGTGGTACTAGTGAAAAAATAGATGGTGTTCATCTTTAAAAATTCATGTTCAATCGATTTATCTGCAAAGTGTGTTTGCATTGTCAAGAAATTAAAAATATGTATAAACAAATACGACATAATAATAATCTTTAAACTATTCAAAAATAATAAATACAAAAGTTAAAAGAAACTTCCACACACAAAATGGGAGAAAAGGAAAAAATAACATTATTTGCTCACTACACAACTCAAACGTAGAACAAGTGGAAGAAGTAAGAAACACAACAACCAACTAATCTATGACATAGAAAACGTTCTCAGTAATAATCAATCGGTTGATTTAATGAGTTGTATTATTAAATCTTTTAAATAATGTTAGATGTTCGGATTTTGGTTTTGTGAATGAAGTAAAAGAGGTTTGAAGAGTCACCTTTACAACAAATTTTTGCAGTACTCGATCTAAATTAAATAGTCAATAAATTAAATATCAATGGTTATACAAAAAGAAACACTCTTAATGGATACTTTTTTTTATTAAGTGTTGCTAACTAGACAATTTTTTTATCAACAAGATAAACTTTAAGTATCATTTTTAATAAATAATTTAGAAGGGTACTCATTTTCGTAAATGTATTTTATGAGAGTGATATTTTTATATCAAAAACTGCTAATCTAAAACTCCTTTGAATAAATTTTACAGGGTAAAAATATACGAATGCTCATTAAACTATGGTAAAATGATTTTTCTTGTCACTAAAAACTTTGAAAGTTACAATATAGTAATTATTAAACTTTTGATTTGGTTGCAAGATTTTCTTTAAATTGTTTTTATATCTTACAAAATGGTAATTCAAACTTATTGAACTGTTACAAAATATCATTAAACTTATAAAATTTTATCGATAATTTATCACTAGTAGAGATAAATTTATAATTGAATCAATGGTTTAATGATAATTTTGTAACTTCTGAGGATTTATTGTCCAAAATATAATTTTAATATAGTTTAGTGATCATTTATATTCTTTACCCAATTTTATATGATTCTTTTTGTTCAATAATAATTGTCTATGATTGGTCTATATTCTGCACGCTTTTAATATTCCATTGTCACGTTAAATATCTTTATATTCCTTGATGTTCGGCTTCAATAATTAGATTGCCACTATTTTAAAAGTTTTTAATCATTATTAATTTTTTAATATATTTAAGAACTTTCAATATATTACATCATTTGACATAGACCTTTTACATTAAATTTAAATTTTAAAAATGATCAACTATATTTAATTTTTTTATTTATTTTTGATCTCTTAATTTTAAATATTATAAAATCAACGTTAAATTTTTAATTTCATTATAAAATATTATTTGTGTCCTTATCTGCCATTAATTAGGGTTCACGTCACAGTTAAAAATAATGTAATGACACATATAGTCCTTATCTGCCATTAATTAGGGTTCAATAAGTATAGTCCTCATTATTTACATATTCTATTAATTTTATTTTATTTTTAATTAAAAAATAATTTAATATTTTCTCCAATTTAATAGAAACACGTGACATCATCTAGTCGGAAGCAAATAAATGAAAGAAAAAAGAATGGTGGGGCTTGAAGCTAGATGGGGAAGGTAAATATGACATGTCCAACCACTAGCCTGAAGTCAATTCTTGATCGAAAAATGACAACTAACTATTTTTCGCTTAAATATGATCAAACTATCACTTATGCAGTTGAAAGATGGAATAAAGACAGTTAACAAGGTAAACATTATGAAATTTTACTTAGAATCGGCAAATAAGTGATTGTTGATCTGCATGTCTGTGATTGAAATAAATATGTGGCGAGCACTGGTAAAATGGTTATGGAATTGAGCACTAATTTCTCACGTTAACGGTAATTAATGATGTAGTGATCATTTTATAATAGAATCATAAGTTTAATGTTTATTTTGTAACATTCAAAAGTTGGATGCTAAAATGAAAATTTTCAGATAATTAGATGACTATTTTTGAACTTTGCCCTAAATTTAATGAATGTGAAAGAAGATCACGTGCATGGCACCGACCAATCATGGACCGGAAAAAGAAATTCTCAATGAGGAATAGTCAAAAGTGGCTGGCATGCTGCCACGCGAACCAATCCATGAAGGTCTTGCACCGGCACTTGCACTGTATTATTGGAGGAGTATTTTCTCTCTCTCTCTCTCTCTTTGACAGAGTATTTTCAATTTACGAATACAAATATAAAATAATTGAAAAATATTTAACATATTTCATATGTGGCCCTTCTTGCATGAGGTGGTCATAAAATAACCGTGGGTCCCACCAATTTGGGACACGTGTATGGCTAGGATATTTTGGGAGTCCCTTTCAAACCAAGATCCCGGGGGAGTGATCAACGGCCAGTGTCCCCCTCAACGGCAATATCAAAATATTAGATCCAACGGTGGATATCGAAATGGCGGCTGCCGCCCAGCAAATTTTTCCCACAGGCTGTCGGTAAATTAGGAGTATGGTGGACATTTTTTTTATTAAAAATAAATAAAAATTAGAATAAAAAAATGAAGTAGCCGTTGGAGGTGATTACTCCTATAAAAAGAGGCACAGACTTTGACAGACATGGAAGTTTGGTAATAAAAACATTGTAATCAAAATCCAAACCCTCTTTTATATTTCGAATCCCTCTGGGATCGAAATCTTAACAAATATTTCTTTCTTCTTCTTTGTTTTTTCACAGAGAAAATCTGTAAACATTACAGATTTCCTCTGTAGTATATATATATATATATAGATTCTGGCTTCAGGCTTTTGATCGCTTCCTTTTGTTTTATACCGTAAAAGCTTGTTTGTTATTTTCCGGGAATCTTTTAACACAAGAGGAGAAGAAAAACCCAGAATTATGGAAGCTATTTTCATGTCATCTCAAGCTGAGAAATCTGTTTCTCCAAACAAGCAAGTCAAGAATAATGTTCTAAGGAGATATAGCAGTGGTGTTAATTTCATTTCGAGACCAAATGAAGACCTAGTTCACAACACCAGCATCATCCATGGAGGAGGAGGATGTTTTTTGTTTGCTCCCCCACCGTCTCTTTCCTTTTCTTATAATCCTTCATCTCCTCTTCCAAATCCATTATTCTATCAGAATTATCAGCCGCTACTGCAACCGCCGCCACTCCTTCCTCTTCCGGTCCCTAATAAGCCTCTTCATAGTTCGCTCCCTTCTCGAACTCGAAGCCTTTCATCATCGTCTCCATCTAACGTGAAATACAACAAAAACAAAGATCTAAAGAGATCGAAATCAAAACAGCTGACTGGAAAATCAGTAGAACTAGAAGAGCCGAAGAAACTTCAACCGAAGCGGACGGAGGCCACAAAAACACAAGGTGTAAATAAGCCCTTTGCGATGGCATCAGCTAAAGCTTCGGGGGCGGTTCCGAATGATGCCCCTAAGGTTGGTAAAGATTTGGACTGGTTTTCAAGTTCTATCTTCACGATCTCTCCGCCACCTAGTAGCTTGCCTTTGCCTAGCTTTTCGCTTAGGCCAAAGCTTAGCTGCAACGCCGAAGCTGCTTCAGTCGACGATGGAGCCACTGACAATCTCCGACGAATCCTTCGTCTCCCTTGAAGCAGTATAAACTAGTGTCCGGCTTCGTTTTTGGTTCGCCGGTTGCTGTCTTTTGCCGTTTGCGTAAACAAAGGCCTTAATAATAAAGGGTATGTTTTCGTTTCTTGTTTTAAGCCTTAATTTTCTTTTGTTACGATCACCTCTTTGTGTTTTTTTTTTTTTAAGTAGAGGTGCATAAAATTGAATGGAAAAGAAAATGCAACACAAATCATATGAGACTTTTGCTTGCGTCCGAGTTCTAAGTCTTTGGGTCAAGAGTTTGTGGAACATTTTCTTTTCTTTTTTTCTTCTTTTCTACCAATCATAGTGTTGTATTGTACTTTAGATACGAATGCTGATCATATTGCGATCACCGCCTTGCTTTTTGAATTGGGGTGAACCTATATGTGAATATGAATTATAATATGTAAGGCGTTGCCATTTCCGTTTGGTTGGTAATTGTAATGATAGTTTTAGATTCACCTTGTATTTGATAGATTCATATAAGATTTTACAATGTTTGTGTAAAAAAATGAAAATATTCATTGGTAATTTCTCTCCAAATATACACACATTCATATCCCCTTCATGAAATTTGAGCACATGGGTTTAAATAACAACATGGATCATGATTCATAAGAGTTGAGGGGTAAGCACAATCAAAGATAAGCATATATATATATATATATATATATATATATATATTGGGTGCCATTTACTCCATGGATGTGAGAATGGTGCCATGGTGGCCGGAAATGATTAACGGCGAAAGTAACAGTGACAACATTAAAGTTTAAAATAAAGTGAAAACTTGTAGAAAAAAGAGATGAATATAATTTTTTATTAGAAAAGAATTAAAGACCACTTTTAAGCACGTTGGATCTATTGAGTTTATATAGCCCAAATATATGATGATTTTAACTAATCCAACAACACTACCAGATTGGCACCTGGCCCAATGCTAACAAATTCTTAACTAACTAATTACATATAATATTTTTACTAACTACATTCTAACATTCACTCTACTCTCTTTCTTTTGTTGAACTTTTTCAATCTTCTTTATTGAGTTGATTCGAGTCCATGAGCTAATTCAGTGAGCTGGTTCAGGGAGTTGGGGAGTTCTTCAACATTTCTTACTTTCTTTCTTCTGCACCATGCACAACATTATTTATCTTTGCTTGACCAAAAACATAACGAAAAATGCAGGTGAGCTAGAACCCAAAGAAGAAAATCAGTTGTCTCCAAATCTATTTTTACTTGAACTATCTGCTTAACAATGTACATCTGTGTATTTTTCAGTGTACTAGTAAAAAGAAGCTTTTTTCAACTTTCTTCCTTTCCTTCCTTCTTCGATGGTCTATCATACAATTTTCCATTCTTCATTTTCTTCATCCATACAACAACCTTTGAACTATTGCAGGACTGAACATCACAACTCTATAACCAACTTTAACCAGCCCCCATCACCACTCAATGTATCACAAATTATAAACTGTTTCCAACAATAATTTATACAACAACTTCAACAATAACCAACTTGCAAAGTTTCAAGAAAATCAATTTCCACATTACTCAAATTCATATGCAGCAATCAAACCTCCAATAGTTAGCAAATAAGAAGTAGATGATTAAATCCAACATATGAAACCCAAGCAAATCCACACATCATTAGAATGTCGACAAAAGCTAGATCTTAAATTTAATTACGTATAATACCAAACACTAGAGAACAGAGCACCATTGCACCAGTTGATCAGCAATTAGAAACCAACTTTCAGCATTAACTGAGAATCAACTACTACCGAGACTATTGATTTAACCAACAAACAAAGTTATTGCCAACAACGACCAGATAATGCACCGATAACACAAACAATGCAACACCGGTAATTATCAAACAGAGAAATTGGTCTAGCAGTTAACAATGATAAACTTTCTCGATGAACAATCAATTAACAGATGAAAAATCAATGAGCAACAACTGGTACTGTATTTTTTTTATTAATTGAAACAAACTCTTCTTTTCCTATTCTAATCATTTCCTCAAGATCTGAAACTACAAGCTCCTTTTGTTCCATTTATTTTGATATAACAAACCACAAAAATGTCGACACAATTTCAAAGAGTAACTCAGTAGCTAATCAATCAGAAGAAGTGATAAGATCCCACTAAAGTAATGAATAAAAAACACTACCGAATGGAGAACAAAACGCCAAGAAACGTATAAGAACGAAAAAACATGATAACTCAATCGGGAATGGAAGAAACGCTTCTGGAAATATTCAGATCTGAAAAGAAATGGCATGCATCGAACGGCGATTGACTACGAACGAAAAGATATCAGACCTTCTATCAGATTTAGAACGAGGCGGCGATGGAGAACTCGAAAGATCAATAGTGGAGTCGGAACGACGGCAAAATCTTTGGCCTCTGATATCGACGGTGTGACAGTAGCGAAAAAAGAACGAAGGCCTCAGGACCGTCGATGGCGAATGATACCATGTGAGAATGATGCCCGGAGATGGTTAGCGACGAAAGTAACAGTGGCAACACCAAGGTTTAGAATAAAGTGGAAAATTGTAGAGAAAAGAGATGAATTTGATTTTTTATTAGAAAAAAATTAAAGACCACTTTTAAGCACGTTACATCTATTGGGTATATATAGCCCAAATATATGACGGTTTTAACTAATCTAACAACACTACCATATTGGTAGATGGTCCAATGCTAATAAATTCTTAGCTAACTAATTACATATAATTTTTTTACTAACTACATTCTAACAATGGTTACTTTTGATAGCAACCTAAAAAAATAATGGAAGTGCAAAATAGATTAATATAAATTATTATGGATAAGAAAAATAAATGGGTTGATAGTTTTGGACTAATGGGCGCAACATAACTTAGAGCCAAAGTTTTTTTTTATCATTCTAACTTAGGGCAATGAAATAAATATCGGATGGAAAGTTGAACTACCGTAAAACCTATATAAATTAATATTCTTTAAATTAATAAATTCAATTAAATAATAATTTTTTCGGTCCCGACTTGGGCCAATGTAAAAAATCATCAAATTCGATAAGATAATAATATAATAATTTTTGGATATCCCCTTTATAAATATAAAGGTCACATCAAAACTATAAATTAATAATTCATAAATATTACAATTACTATTTTGGTAACTTGCTAAAATATGAATCTATTATAATCTGTTTCTTTTTAAAATTTAAATCTAATTCAATTTATCTCTAACTTTTCTAATTGCACCCACAAGTTCCGGCGTTGAGGTATCCAGCTGCAATAAAAAGTTGTGAAGATTTGTTGTTGCATTCAATGCTTCCTTTCGCGTGACTAGTTCAAGTGGTGTTGAATCATCTTCAACTTATCATTAGTAGAACTTTCAACAATATTAGCCACAATTTCCTCTAAACTTTGAACTTGTAAACATTCGTCATTTTCGCCTAGATAATCCAACAAGTTATTGGCGTCCATTTTATTGCGATGACCATTTTCTTTTAATTAATAAATTATTAATTTATCGATATACTAATTTCTCTCTAAATTAATAAAATTTTATGGTCCCAAAAATATTAATTTATAGAGGTTTTATTGTAGTACAGTTTTGAGATTCTAGTTTAATTGGAATGACCGGTTAAAGTATCAAGTCAACAATAAACTAGTAAAAGGGTTAAAAGTTGATTCCCGGTCATCGCTTTCTTTTTACATGTTTCCTTTGAAACAATACACATTTCATTTTCTAATGCCATTTGTTTCCACTTTTCTTTAATAATAAATAAATATTTTACCTTTGCGTTTTCTGAAACCTGGATCTAATCCTATGATGCAACAAAAACTCAAAATGAAGATTGGTGAAAGTGTTAAAGAAGAAAACATGGCAGATACTACTCAGACGCCTCATCAGAGTTATTACAACAGGGATAGTACTTTCAAACCCAGGCTAGAACTACACATGTTTAATGGCATCAATCCTAGAGGTTGGATTAGAAAATGCCAAAAATACTTCACCTTGCTGGAGATTCCTGAGGAACATAGAATGGATTTGGCTGCTATGCATTTGGAAGGAAGAGCCGAGACATGGTTTGATAGCTACATCCTGCAAAAACACAGAATCTCTTGGCATGAGTTTACTGCTGATCTATGCCATCGATTCAGTGACAAAGAATACATGGATGTTATTGAAGAATTTAATAAGCTAATTCAGAGGGGCACAGTGGAAGAATATCAAGACAAGTTCGAAGAACTCAAACCCTACATCATCCAACAGAATCCCTACCAAGATGAAAGTTATTTTGTATCGAGTTTCCTCAGTGGGCTCAAGGAGGAACTGCGACATAAAGTCAAAACTGGTAGGCCGACATCCTTAGCTGAGGCTTATAGGTTGGCCAGACTTCATGAGCTAGCCCTGGAAGTTGAAACCAAGAAACTCAGACAGAGGAATTACTCTTACACCCACCAAAATACTACCCAAAAGAGCTGGCCATCACCTCCTTCATCCACACCAAAGATTACCCCACCCAATACTACCAGACAAACCCTGTTAGACTACAGACGAGCCCACAATCTTTGCTTCAAATGTGGTGACAAATTCATTCCTGGCCACCAGTGCACAACAAAGCAATTACACTCTATGGAGGAGGAAGATCTAAAGGACACTATAGAGGAAGGGGGACCCTGTAATGAAGCAGATGACACTAGGGAACGAGTGGAAGAAGAAGAACTGGAGATATCTATGAATGCCTTAACAGGGAGTGTGGGACACAGTACCTTGAGAATCCAAGGCACTATCAAGGGCAGGCCTCTGAGTATTTTGGTCTATAGCGGCAGTACCCACAACTTCTTGACTCCAGGATGGGCAAAGGAGGGAGTGGAGGTCATTCCAACAAACCCCTTAGTAATTACAGTAGCCAATGGAGAAAAACTTTACAGTAATGCCCAATCTAGACAACTACAGTGGAAAATGCAAGGCTACCAATTCGAGCATGATTTCAGGGTACTCAGTATGGGGGGGAATGACATGGTATTGGGAGTAGACTGGATGCGCAAATATAGCCCCATTGTCATGGATTTCAAATTGATGACCCTCAGCTTCCAGAGAAATGAGGAACTGATCACCTTAAAAGGGGAATTCAAACCAGCTAAGTTTCAGTTTATCTCAGGAGAAAAATTTCAGAAGATCAGTGAAAAGGAGTCTGAATTAACAGGGGAGATTTATCTATTAAGCATTGAGATTCAAGACATGACAGTGAGACCAGAACTGACTGAGATTCTAGCTACCTTTGAAGATGTTTTCAGTGAGCCTACAGGCATGCCTCCAACCAGGTTTCAAGACCATGCTATCACTCTAAAAGAAGGAAGTCAGCCTGTTAATCTCAGACCCTACAGGTTTCCCCACAATCAGAAGGCTGAGGTAGAGAAACAGATCAATGAGATGCTTACTGCTTCAATTATTAGAACCAGTAAAAGTCCCTTTGCATCCCCTTGTTTATTGGTGAAAAAGAAGGATGGCTCCTGGAGGTTTTGTGTTGATTACAGGCAACTCCATAATATCACAGTAAAGAACAAATTTCCAATCCCTGTGGTGGAAGATTTGTTAGATGAGCTAGAGGGAGCAAATTTTTTTTTCTAAGATTGACCTTAGAGCTGGCTATTGGCAGATTCGAGTAAGGGAGGAAGATGTTCACAAGACAGCTTTTCGAACACACCATGGCCACTTTGAATTTAAGGTGATGCCATTTGGCCTGACAAATGCTCCTGCAACCTTCCAATCTCTTATGAATACAATCTTTGCACCCTACTTGAGAAGGTTTGTCCTAGTTTTTTTTGATGATATTCTTATCTATAGCTCTACATTACAAGATCATTGTCAGCATTTACAGTTAGTTCTTTCAACCTTGAGGACTAATCAGTTATTTGCAAAGAGAAACAAGTGTTTCTTTGGCCAGGAACATATCGATTACTTGGGGCACACCATCTCAGTCAATGGAGTTGCCACTGACTCATCAAAAATTATAGCTATGAAGGAGTGGCCAATTCCAAGAACACTAAAAGCCTTGAGAGGTTTTTTGGGCCTCACTGGTTACTATAGACGCTTTATAAGGAACTATGGGAGCATCAACAAACCCCTGACAACATTGCTAAAGAAGAACAATTTTCAGTGGTCCCCTAAAGCTGAAGTTGCTTTTATGGAATTGAAAACTGCCATGTGCACAGCTCCTGTACTAGCCCTTCCTAATTTCACCAAGCCATTATATTTGGAAACCGATGCTAGTTCTCGAGGCATTGGTGCTGTGTTATCACAGGATGGAAGACCTATTGCATTCCTCAGTAAGGCTCTCAGCCCTCGACATGCTGATCTCTCGGTCTATGAAAGGGAATATCTGGCAATCTTATTGGCTGTCACCAAATGGAGACAATACCTAGAGGGAGGTCCATTTGTTATCAAAACAGATCACGAAGCCCTAAAACATCTGTTGGAGCAGAAACTAACAACTACTGTTCAAAAGAAGGGTCTCACCAAATTATTGGGGTTGGACTATACTATACAGTATCAAAAAGGGCGCTATAATGTCGTGGCAGATGCACTTTCCAGGAGGGATGCTGAGCTATTCCAGGTCACTACTACTACCATTATTCCCTTTTGGGTATCTGAAGTAGAACACTCCTATGCTACAGATGCGTATGCAACTGAGAAAATCACTCAAGCAGCAGTACTAAACCAACCAGACCAGCCCTGGACCTACACTAAGGGTATCTTACGCTACAAGAAAAAGGTCTATATTGGCAGCTCTACTGATCTCAGACAGCAATTAATCCTACAGTTTCATGACTCTCCCTTAGGGGGCCATTCTGGTATTCAAGCAACCTACCACCGACTAAAGTTGCATTTTTTCTGGTCTGGGATGAAAGCTCAGGTAAAACAACATGTCCTCCATTGTGATGTCTGCCAAAGGGTTAAAGATGAACATATCCCTAAACCCGGACTTCTTCAACCCCTCCCGATTCCCACCCAAGCCTGGGACACAATTTCTATGGACTTCATAGAAGGTCTTCCCCTTTCAAAAAAGTACAGCTCCATCCTAGTTGTCATTGATAAATACACTAAATATGGCCATTTTCTACCCCTCTCTCATCCCTTTACTGCTCCTGAAGTTGCCTCTCTTTACCTTGACAACATCTACAAACTACATGGCAGCCCAAAAATTGCCATTTCTGACCGAGATAAAATTTTCACCAGCCTTTTCTGGAAAGAGCTTATGCAGAAGCTAGGTACTAAATCCCTATTTACCTCGGCCTACCACCCTGAAACCGATGGTCAAACCGAGCGCCTTAACCAATGTCTCGAATTATACCTTCGCTCCTTATGTTTCCTAAAACCAAAAACCTGGGTCAATTGGTTGCCTCATGCGGAATGGTGGTACAACACCAATTTCCACACGGCCTTAGGTCTCACCCCTTTCGAAGCCCTCTATGGTTACAAACCTAATCTCATGGCCTGGTCAAATGATTCTACAGTACAGGAAGTAACAGATATGCTGACTACCAGAGAACACATCAGACAAATTTTACAAGACAACTTACACAAAGCTCAGCATCGCATGAAATTCTACCAGACAAGAACAGAACTGAAAGAGAGTTTAACATGGGTGATTATGTGTACCTTAAGCTCCAACCGTACCGCCAATCATCCGTTGCCTTGCGGTCGAATTTGAAGCTTGCCGCGCGATTCTATGGCCCGTATCTGATCACAAAGAAAATCGGCCCAGTGGCCTACCAATTACAGCTTCCGGATTCGTCCCGAATCCACCCCGTCTTCCATGTAAGCCTTCTCAAAAAGAAGATTGGTCCCCACGTACAGCCGACTCTTGACCCTCCGACCGTCGACGACAGTGGCCAACTAAAGATTTACCCCCTTCAAGCCTTGGATAAGAGAATGGTGAAGCGTGATAACCGTGCGGTGACGCAGCTCTTAATCCAATGGGCGAACATGGGTCCCGAGAACGCAACATGGGAGGACTTTACCGTCCTTCAGGCACAATTTCCGACGTTCGATCCTTGGGGACAAGGATCGCCTGATGGAGGCGGTATTGTTATGATCGAAGCGAAAGAAAGAGGGCCGATGGAATTAGGGCAAGGGATCGAAGTAATTGGGGATTCATGGAAAGTCAACCCAATTGAACCGGTTTATTCAGAATTGAAATACGACGGCGTTTCCATTAAACACGATTTGGGTGGACCAGCTATTGAGTAATGAAGGCCCGTATGGATTGTTATTGAGCACGTGAGCCCAGCATTGAATAGACAAAGCCGTTAGAGAGAAATCAGGAGAGCACGACACTTGTCAGTAAATAAGGATAGTGTCCTAGGGAATACATATTCTGAAGGAGTGTAATTTTTCTTTATGCTTGAATGATGTAAAAACCCTATCTTTTCTGAAATCTACGCCTCCTTTTCTGAAATCCCCTTTCTTTATTCTATTTCTTGTTCGAATCACAACAAAAAACTTAACAAATTCCCTTCCTTTTGAAAAAAACCCTAACCCTTGCCATTTTGGGGCAACGATGTTGGTCTCTTGGTCAGGGGTTACTCGCAATCTCCTTATATATACATATATATATATATATATATATTTCCTTTTTCTTTTTCCTCGTCCTCTCACGAGTGTTTTCTCTTGCCCGTTCATATCAGCTAAAAGTAAATTTAGACCTTTAACTAAACAAAGATTAATGGCTGTAGAAGCATCAAGAAAACAACCGAGGAAACAGAAAAAAATATTTGATGGCAGAAAATAAAAAAATATTTTATTAGTTTTTAAACCATTTTGTTGATAATTTTTATATATTTGTTCGATTACTTCCCTAAATTCACCAAATAAAAAATGGAATATTGATAATTTCTATAAATACCTCTCTCTTATATATATATATATATATTATCCTTCTACGTTTTTTAAATAAAAATAATATATATATATAATATTTATTTGCTCCACATGTCAGGTTGAATCAGGTTCGAATAATAACTTTAAAATTTTGAGCCAAGTTTATATTGGCTAAAAATACTAAACTCCTATCCATCCCCGACCACAAACAATTCCTTTAAGCCAAGTCATTCAACTAAAAACATGTAAGCAATCTATATGCAAGGAATTTGTCACACAAATATGGAAAGAATGCAACACAACCTAAAAATGATATCTAAAATGCAATGCATGATCGTGCAAACAATGCAAAACTCATCCACGCACTTAAACATTACATTGTCCTTAATATACGAAAATCAAAGCACAAGAGAAATAACTACTCTCTCAAAAGTAGTACATTGTGGTCAGGGGCGGAACTTGCAGTAAAAATTTGAGAGGACTAATTTAAATTTTTGAAGGATTAAACGATTTTTTTAAATTGAGGGTTTAACTAAACTTTTTTTTATAATTTTAAGAGATTTAACAAAAATAAAAATAAAAATTTGAAGAGGAATTTAATTAAAAATATTCAAAATTTTGAAGCATAATATGAATTTTTAAAAATTTTAAGAGGACCAAATTATAATTTTCATAAATTTTAAGAATAAAATTTAAAATTTTCAAAACTTTGAGGAGGCCGTGTCCCCGCTGGTCCCTCTTACCTTCCGCCCTTAATTGTGGCCTTGGACATTCATTCTCTATAGTCCTAAACAATGTTTATTCATTATAAGTCGGAACTTACTCGCAGAGACTCAAACAAAAGTAAATGCAATATATGTTAACAATAAGGAAAATTTTACAGCGCTTGACGAGTACTGATGGTGTAACGCCCCGGTTTTGGGCTTAGAAGTTTTGGGCGTTGACCGGTTCGGTCAAAGTGCTGTTCGAATCTAAAAAGGTGAAATTAGGAAAGCCTAGTTCGGGTTGCATTAAAAATATGGAAAAATGTTCTAAAATCATCTTTTAATATATATAGGTGAACTGTGAAATCAATTTTACAAATTGAGGTTTGGAAGGGTGACATTTTGGCTAGTGACCAAAATGTAAATTTTGAAAGTTGCGTGACTGTTTTAGAAAGGATTGAAACTTTGAATCTTTAAGGAGCTATTTACCCAAAGGGAGTTTCTCCAGATTTTTCTAAGATATTCTAATGTTTAATTCTGATTTTAAAACTAAAGAAAAGTGGAGGGAAATCATTTTGCTATTTTGCAACTAACTTTCCATATTTTCCAATTTTCCTTTTCTCTCATTTTCTCTCAACCCAAATACTTTCTCTCCAGAGATTTCCTTCTGATTTTGTTACTTAAATCTCTCTTTTCAATCCTCTTTTGATTTCTAATCATCACATCAACTAAACCTCACCATTTGCTAGTTGATTCTTCAAGCTTTTTGGTTCTAAAAGGGGAGAAACTCAAGTTTGGAGGTAAGAACGTCCTTCTCCTCTAAACTATCAGTTCTTTACTGAAATTCCTGAGTTCTCAATCCTTAATTGATGTTTTATAAATGGCTTTTAAAGTTGTGAAATGGATCTTGGCTTAAAATGCAAGATTTGGTGATTTTTGATAGATTTTCGTTTGATCTGTTAAAGCTGTGATTTGAAGTGTGTTTTTGATGATAAATGAATGTTAATTTGATAAGGAATTGAGTTTTGATTAATGCAATCCCGGATAGGTTGAATTTCCTAAGTTTAGCTTGTGATTCTTGGTTGTTTTTGAGGTGATCTTGTGGATCTGATGTTGCTGGAGGTATAAGGATGTTATTAGGTTCTTTTTAGATGTAAAATGATGTTAAAGGATGTTTAGTTTTGATGGTTTATGGCTGGGCTTTGTTGAGGAGTTGTTTGGATGCATTTTCGGTTGTGTTTGGTGGCCGAAAATGGAGTGTGGATGAGAGCAGCGAGTTTAGGCGCTTTCATTGAAGCTATTAATGCATGATGATGCATTAATCCTCTGCTTTGATGTGTTTAAAATAGAGGAGTTATCTTTGGATCCAAGTGGTGGTGATCCGGAAGCTTGATTTGTGCTTCGGCAAGAGGCGAAGTGGAATCGGTGAGTGAAATTGGGTTTTCAGCTATGAAACCAATGTCTTGGGAGCTTAGTTTAAGTCTAAACAACTTTACTAAGCTCAAGTGTAAGTTTTCGGAAAAACTCTCTAGTGGTGGCCATGGTTTGGTTGTTATGCAATGTGGTTTATTGCATGTTTTAAATTCTGTTTTGAAAGCCTGATTTAGCATTGTTATTGCTGATTTTGTAAGCCATATGTTGAAGGAAGCTCAAGGTAAGAGTTCCTTGTTTTTGAACATTGTTTAAATGTGGTTTGATGCTTAAAAATGCATGATTAATATGGCTTGGTTTAATGCTTTAAAACAGTGGATTATTTGATGAAAATGATGTATATTGGCAAGTGATGTTTTGAAAAAGGTTAAGGTCACTAAGGTGGTTAAAAGTCCTTGAGTGAGCCTTGTGGATTCTAAGAAGTTCATGGTGGTTAAAAGTCCATGTTGATTCTTGTTAAGGTCACTAAGGTGGTTAAAAGTCCTTGAGTGAGCCTTGTTACTTAAGAACATCAAGGTGGTTAAAAGTCCTTGGATGGTTCTTGTTGAGGACACAAAGGTGGTTAAAAGTCCTTGTGTGGTCCTTGCCATGGTGTTTAAAAGTCCATGGGCCAAGGTGTTTAAAAGTCCTTGGGGCCAAGGTGTTTAAAAGTCCTTGGGGTGAAACTTGTAAAGGACACAAAGGTGGTTAAAAGTCCTTGTGTGGTCCTTGTGAACTATAAGATCACAATGGTGTTTAAAAGTCCATGTGTGAGTCTTATGTTGATCATGTTTTTAAAAGAAATGGAACTTATCACTTGTGGCCAATATGACATGTAATGATATGGAAGCATGTAATGCTTGTTTAAATTGCTTTGAGCATGAGTAAATGATGATTTGAAGTATGATTTATAAAGTGATTTATAAATGCATTATTGAATGGTTTTAATGAGCATTCCTCACTAAGCTTTTGCTTACGCTCTCTTTCGTTTTCCTAAACCAATAATGCAGATCATTAAGGTACTTTGAGGGTAGCAAGGAAGGCAAGCATTCAAGTGGAATAAAGCTCAAGTATGGGAAGGTTTACTTAAACACATTTTAGCTTTTGGCATTTGGCAATGGGGGACCTATGTGTATGTTTTTGGGAGATGTTTGGACTCCCTAAGTATGTTTAATGTTGCTTGAAATGCTGGATTTGTATTTGGCCTTTATGTGCTTGGTTTTGGAGGTTTATGCTTGAATGGTTAGCTTGTGTAGGAAGCATGCCTTTAGAATTGGGGCTTTTCATATATGTTGACATTATGATGAATGGTTGATGCAAATATGTCTCTTGTATGATGTATGAATTGCTGGTAAAGTTTGGTAGCATTTGGAGCATGTATGGTTGATCAATTGTGTGTTTAAGCAAGCAAATTTCTGCATTCTGTGCAGGGCGTTTCGGAACAGTGGCTACCGTTTCGGAACGGGTGCCTTGTAGTAACCCAGGCGTCCGAAACGGGAGGCACCGTTTCGAAACGGGAAGCCCTCTTCCAGTCCTCGTTTCGGTACGCATTGTGGAATGGCCCCGTGTTTCGAAACGGGCTCCCTCTGTTTCGGAACACGTGACCGTTGGGGGCTGACATTGGCAGTTAAATGTTTTGGAAAGTTTGCATTTTGATCCTAAATCTTGTTTGTGAAATTGTATGAGTTTGGGATGTCCGTTTGAGCTGAAATTTGATAGAGAAGCATGAAATCTGACTAATTTCAAGATGGTAATTTTAATTTGGGTTAAGACTTCATAATTTGCTGAATTTACATTTTGGTCCCTAAAGTTGTAATTTGTTCAATTGGGTCCCTGTTTGATCTCTAATGTTTATGATCCTTGAGCATGTTGTTTGAATGATCATAACTAGGGTTAATGTGCATCTAGACAAGTTTTAAAAAGAAAAAAAAAGGGTCGTTAATCAAGGTTGACTTTCGGGTTAACTTTGGTTTTCTCCGTGTGACTTTCTTAATTCGGGTCAACCGTCTAGGCCGGGTTAAGGGGGTTACATTTGGTGGTATCAGAGCTGAGTTCTCGAGTAATTGGGAATGATTGTGTGCATGATTGAAGTATGTATGCTATGTATGCTTGATTGATTGAAAGCATGTTTAGTGGCTTGCGTTTTTGATGCAATTGAGTTGTATGCTGTGATGTAGCATGTTGTGGGGTACCCATTGCCAAATCAAAGCTAATGAAATGATGTTGATTTTAAGTGAAATTGAGCTTGAGTACTTGGATTGCTTACCTTGCTGGGCCTGACTTTGTTTATTTGCATTGTGATTGCATGGTTAGAGTATGGCACCACGTAGAGAGTTGAGAAGTAATGTGCGAGCTATGGCTCTGAATGAGAATTAGAATGAGGAAAATGCGGGTAGTGCAGTGTTACCTCCTCCTCCACCTGGTGGTGGTGGTGCTGAGGGTGAAAGAGCTGAAGCTGCAGCTGGTGTTGGTGTTGGAGCTGCTGGACCTGAGGTTGGTCAGGGGCAAGCTATGCCTGACATGACGATGTTGGTGCAAGCTATTGCTGGTGCTTTTCGAGCGGTAGTAGCTGGAGCTCAAGGAGCTGGGCATCAGGAAGATGCTGGAGTGAGACTACCTTTGGAGCGTTTGCGCAGTCTTGGTGGGACTGAGTTCAGGGGTATGTCTGCTGAAGGTTCAGAATCCTGGATGGAGAGTACCAAGAGGATCTTGGGTTAGATGAGTTGCACTGATGTGCAAAAGCTGGGTTGTGTTGTATCCTTGCTACAGAATGATGCATATACGTGGTGGACGACCACTATTGCTGGGATGGCAGAAGCTGATGTAACTTGGACATTCTTTCAGAATGTGTTCAAGAGAAGGTATCTTGGTGTGAGGTACCTGGATGAAAAGAAGCGTGAGTTCATGTCTCTTACCCAGGGGAGCATGACTGTGGCTGAGTATGAAGTTCAGTTTGTTAGACTCAGTCAATATGCACCTGAGCTGGTACCTGATAAGCGGGCGAGGTGCGAAAGATTCCGTTATGGTTTAGTGACGGATGTGAAGATGTATGTGCTGGCCACCGAGTATGATGATTTTGATGTGCTGGTGGGTCGAGCCAAAGATATTGAGATGAACTTGGGTTTATCTGCTAGAAGTGCTGGAGCAAGTTCTGGAAAGCGAGCTGCTGAGTATAGTTCCGGTGGTGGACAGAACAAGAGGGGACGCGATCAGAAGTATCAGTCCTCAGCTAAGAGAGGTGGTGGTGCACCTACTCGGGGAGGCAATGCTAGAGCTGATCCGAGTGCTTGTTGGATTTGTGGGTCACGTGGTCACATGAAGCGTGACTGTCCTCGTGCTGTGAGGGAGGTGCAAGCTCCTGTTGCGGCAGCTGGTAACGGGTGCTGGAATTGTGGATCTGTGGATCATTTTAGGTGAGAGTGTCCTATGTTGGCTGGTGGCCAAGTGCGTGCTCCTGTTGCTGCTGCACCGTAGAGAGGTCGTGGGCGCGGCCGTGGTAATTTCCAGCGGAGAGAGGAAGGTGGTCGAGGAGTGGCCCATGTTGTGGCTATTCAGCCTGAAGGTGGAGGTCAAGCGAGGGTGTATGCTCAGCGGGAGGAGAGAAATGACGCGGATGTGATTGCAGGTACCTTTACTTTGCAATCCTTGTCATTACTTTCCTTGATAGATTCTGGATCTACGCATTCATACATTTTGCGTGAGCATGCTGAATTGCTTGGTTTGCTTGTTGAGTCTTTGGATGTTGGTGTTCGTGTCACTAGTTCTTTTGGTGAGACTGTTGTGACTCGAAAGTTGTATAGAAGGTGTCCTTTGGTTGTTCAAGAACATGTTTTTCATGTTGATCTTATGGAGCTGCCTTTCTATGGTTTTGATGTGATCCTTGGTATGGATTGGCTTGCCGAGCATCGTGCTGTTGTGGATTGTGAAAACAAGCGAGTTTCGCTGAAGCTTGCGGATGATTATGAAGTTGTTGTGGTTGGTGAGAATGTGAAGTTTCTTGCCAATGTGGTGTCTACCTTAGAGGCGAGTAGGATGCTGAGGCAAGGATGTGAGGCTTATCTAGCTTTTGTGATGAATCCTAGCTCTAAGGAGTTGCGTGTGCAAGATATCAGAGTTGTGAAGGAGTTCCCTGGAGTGTTTCCTGAGGAGTTACCTGGTTTACCTCCTAATCGCGAGGTGGAGTTTGGAATTGAGCTGTATGAGAATACAACTCCTATGTCCATCACTCCCTATAGAATGGCACCTAAGGAGCTGAAGGAGCTGAAGACGCAGTTGCAAGAGTTGCTTGATCGTGGTTTCATTCGGCCAAGTGTGTCACCTTGGGGTGGACCGGTCTTGTTTGTGAAGAAGAAGGATGGCACTATGAGAATGTGCATTGATTACCGTCAGCTGAACAAGTTGACTATCAAGAATCGGTATCCTTTGCCGAGAATTGATGATCTCTTTGATCAATTTCGGAGAGATGCTGTGTTCTCTAAGATTGACTTGAGGTCTGAGTATTATCAGTTGAAGGTGAAGGATGTAGATGTGCCTAAGACAGCTTTCAGGACAAGGTACGGGCATTATGAGTTCCTTGTGATGCCGTTTGGTTTGACAAATGCTCCTGCTTCTTTCATGGACATGATGAACCGTATGTTTCATGAATACCTGGACAAGTTCGTTGTGGTGTTCATTGATGATATCCTCGTGTACTCGCGTACTGAGGAGGAGCATGAAGAGCATTTGAGGATTGTGCTGCAAGCTTTGTTGGAGAATCAGCTTTATGCTAAGCTGAGCAAGTGTGAGTTCTGGCTTAAGGAGGTGGTGTTTCTTGGGCATGTAGTTTCTGCTGAGGGGATTCGTGTTGATCCTCAGAAGATTGAGGCGGTGATGAATTGGAAGGTTCCTAAGTCTGTTCATGAGGTTCGTAGTTTCCTTGGTTTGGCGGGATACTACCGGAGGTTTGTGGATGGGTTTTCTAAGATTGCTGCACCTTTGACGAAGTTGTTGCAAAAGGATGTTAAGTATGAGTGGACGAAAACGAGACAGCAGGCTTTTGAGAAGCTTAGGGCGGCTTTGACGCAAGCTCCTATCTTGGTTCAGCCTGAATCAGGGAAAGAGTTTGTGGTCTACAGTGATGCGTCCTATGTTGGTTTGGGATGTGTGCTGATGCAAGAGGGTAAGGTTGTGGCTTATGCATCGCGGCAGTTGAAGGTGCATGAGCGCAATTATCCTACGCATGATATTGAGTTGGCTGCAGTGGTTTTTGCTCTGAAGATCTGGAGACATTATCTGTATGGTGAGAAGTGTACTGTGTACACGGATCACAAGAGTTTGAGGTATTTGATGTCTCAGAAGGAGTTGAATCTTAGGTAGCGGCGTTGGTTGGAGTTGCTCAAGGATTATGATCTGACGATTGAGTACCATCCTGGAATGGCTAATGTTGTTGCGGATGCCTTGAGTAGGAAGGTAGCTGTTGAGCTAAGGGCTATGTTTGCCAGTTTGAGTATTTCGCGTGATGGTGGTCTTGTAGCTGAGTTGCAAGTGAAACCATCTATGGTTCAGTTGATCAAGGAAAAGCAGTTGCTGGATGATTCCTTGGTACCGCATGTTCAGGATATCGCGGAGGGTAGACCTTCGGATTTCTGTTTTAATGATGATGGTGTGTTGTGTTTTGGGAGTCGGATAGTAGTGCCCAATGATGTTGACTTGAGGCGTGCTATTCTGACTGAAGGTCATAGTAGTCCTTTTGCTATGTACCCTGGTAGTACTAAGATGTATCGTGATCTTCGGGATGAGTACTATTGGGTGGGTTTGAAGAAGGATGTTGCGGAGTTTGTGAGCAAGTGTTTGGTGTGTCAGCGAGTTAAGACTGAACATCAGGTTCCTTCAGGGTTGTTGCAACCGTTGAGAATCCCTGAGTGGAAGTGGGAAAGGGTTACCATGGATTTTGTATCTGGTTTACCTTTGTCACCATCGAAAAAGAATTCGGTTTTGGGTGATTGTGGATCGCCTGACGAAGTGTGCGCATTTCTTGCCTGTGCATACTACGTTTTCTTTGGATAAGCTTGCGGAGCTGTACATTGCTGAGATTGTGCGGCTGCATGGTGTGCCTAAGTCGATTGTGTCGGATAGGGATCCGAGGTTCACATCGCGTTTCTGGCAGTGTTTGCATCAAGCTTTGGGTACAAGGTTGAATTTCAGTACATCCTATCATCCTCAGTCGGATGGTCAATCAGAGCGTGTTATCCAGATTTTGGAGGATATGTTGAGGTGCTGCGTGATTGAGTTCCAAGGTTCTTGGGAGAAGCATTTGCCTTTGGTGGAGTTTGCTTATAACAATAGTTATCAGGCAAGTATTCAAATGGCACCTTATGAGGCTTTGTACGGAAGGAAGTGTAGGACTCCTCTTTGTTGGGCTGAAACGGGTCAAAAGTTGGTTTCGATGCCGGCTTTGTTGAAGGGAACCACTGAGAAGGTGAAGCTCATTTGTGAGCGGTTGAAAGCAGCCTCTGATCGGCAAAAGTCTTACGCGGATTTGAAGCGTAAGGAGATAGAGTATGCGGTGGGAGATCGTGTGTTCTTGAAGGTTTCGCCTTGGAAGAAGGTGATGAGGTTTGGCCGGAAGGGTAAGTTGAGCCCTAGGTACATTGGACCATATGAGGTGGTTGAGCGTGTGGGTCCTGTTGCGTATCGGTTGAGGCTACCTCAAGAGTTGGAGAAGATTCATGATGTGTTTCATGTTTCTATGCTCCGGAAGTATAGATCTGATCCTTCGCATGTGATGCCTGTGGAGGAAGTGGAACTGAATCCGGATTTGACCTATGATGAGGAACCAGTGAAGGTTCTGGATTCGGATAGCAAGGTTCTTCGTGGCAAGACCATCGAGTTGGTAAAGGTGCTGTGGAAGCATCGTGGTGTTGAGGAAGCCACGTGGGAGCGGAAAGATGACATGCTGAAGCAGTTTCCTTATCTCTTTCCTTCAGGTAAATTTCGGGGATGAAATTTCTTAAGGGGGGGAGAGTTGTAATGCCCCGGTTTTGGGCTTAGAAGTTTTGGGCGTTGACCGGTTCGGTCAAAGTGCTGTTCGAATCTAAAAAGGTGAAATTAGGAAAACCTAGTTCGGGTTGCATTAAAAATATGGAAAAATGTTCTAAAATCATCTTTTAATATATATAGGTGAACTGTGAAATCAATTTTACAAATTGAGGTTTGGAAGGGTGACATTTTGGCTAGTGACCAAAATGTAATTTTTGAAAGTTGCGTGACTGTTTTAGAAAGGATTGAAACTTTGAATCTTTAAGGAGCTATTTACCCAAAGGGAGTTTCTCCAGATTTTTCTAAGATATTTTAATGTTTAATTCTGATTTTAAAACTAAAGAAAAGTGGAGGGAAATCATTTTGCTATTTTGCAACTAACTTTCCATATTTTCCAATTTTCCTTTTCTCTCATTTTCTCTCAACCCAAACACTTTCTCTCCAGAGATTTCCTTCTGATTTTGTTACTTAAATCTCTCTTTTCAATCCTCTTTTGATTGCTAATCATCACATCAACTAAACCTCACCATTTGCTAGTTGATTCTTCAAGCTTTTTGGTTCTAAAAGGGGAGAAACTCAAGTTTGGAGGTAAGAACGTCCTTCTCCTCTAAACTATCAGTTCTTTACTGAAATTCCTAAGTTCTCAATCCTTAATTGATGTTTTATAAATGGCTTTTAAAGTTGTGAAATGGATCTTGGCTTAAAATGCAAGATTTGGTGATTTTTGATAGATTTTCGTTTGATCTGTTAAAGCTGTGATTTGAAGTGTGTTTTTGATGATAAATGAATGTTAATTTGATAAGGAATTGAGTTTTGATTAATGCAATCCCGGATAGGTTGAATTTCCTAAGTTTAGCTTGTGATTCTTGGTTGTTTTTGAGGTGATCTTGTGGATCTGATGTTGCTGGAGGTATAAGGATGTTATTAGGTTCTTTTTAGATGTAAAATGATGTTAAAGGATGTTTAGTTTTGATGGTTTATGGCTTGGCTTTGTTGAGGAGTTGTTTGGATGCATTTTTGGTTGTGTTTGGTGGCCGAAAATGGAGTGTGGATGAGAGCAACGAGTTTAGGCGCTTTCATTGAAGCTATTAATGCATGATGATGCATTAATCCTCTGCTTTGATGTGTTTAAAACAGAGGAGTTATCTTTGGATCCAAGTGGTGGTGATCCGGAAGCTTGATTTGTGCTTCGGTAAGAGGCGAAGTGGAATCGGTGAGTGAAATTGGGTTTTTAGCTTTGAAACCAATGTCTTGGGAGCTTAGTTTAAGTCTAAACAACTTTACTAAGCTCAAGTGTAAGTTTTCGGAAAAACTCTCTAGTGGTGGCCATGGTTTGGTTGTTATGCAATGTGGTTTATTGCATGTTTTAAATTCTGTTTTGAAAGCATGATTTAGCATGGTTATTGCTGATTTTGTAAGCCATATGTTGAAGGAAGCTCAAGGTAAGAGTTCCTTGTTTTTGAACATTGTTTAAATGTGGTTTGATGCTTAAAAATGCATGATGAATATGGCTTGGTTTAATGCTTTAAAACAGTGGATTATTTGATGAAAATGATGTATATTGGCAAGTGATGTTTTGAAAAAGGTTAAGGTCACTAAGGTGGTTAAAAGTCCTTGAGTGAGCCTTGTGGATTCTAAGAACTTCATGGTGGTTAAAAGTCCATGTTGATTCTTGTTAAGGTCACTAAGGTGGTTAAAAGTCCTTGAGTGAGCCTTGTTACTTAAGAACATCAAGGTGGTTAAAAGTCCTTGGATGGTTCTTGTTGAGGACACAAAGGTGGTTAAAAGTCCTTGTGTGGTCCTTGCCATGGTGTTTAAAAGTCCATGGGCCAAGGTGTTTAAAAGTCCTTGGGGGTGAAACTTGTAAAGGACACAAAGGTGGTTAAAAGTCCTTGTGTGGTCCTTGTGAACTATAAGATCACAATGGTGTTTAAAAGTCCATGTGTGAGTCTTATGTTGATCATGTTTTTAAAAGAAATGGAACTTATCACTTGTGGCCAATATGACATGTAATGATATGGAAGCATGTAATGCTTGTTTAAATTGCTTTGAGCATGAGTAAATGATGATTTGAAGTATGATTTATAAAGTGATTTATAAATGCATTATTGAATGGTTTTAATGAGCATTCCTCACTAAGCTTTTGCTTACGCTCTCTTTCGTTTTCCTAAACCAATAATGCAAATCATTAAGGTACTTTGAGGGCAGCAAGGAAGGCAAGCATTCAAGTTGAATAAAGCTCAAGTATGGGAAGGTTTACTTAAACACATTTTAGCTTTTGGCATTTGGCAATGGGGGACCTATGTGTATGTTTTTGGGAGATGTTTGGACTCCCTAAGTATGTTTAATGTTGCTGGAAATGCTGGATTTGTATTTGGCCTTTATGTGCTTGGTTTTGGAGGTTTATGCTTGAATGGTTAGCTTGTGTAGGAAGCATGCCTTTAGAATTGGGGCTTTTCATATATGTTGACATTATGATGAATGGTTGATGCAAATATGTCTCTTGTATGATGTATGAATTGCTGGTAAAGTTTGGTAGCATTTGGAGCATGTATGGTTGATCAATTGTGTGTTTAAGCAAGCAAATTTCTGCATTATGTGCAGGGCGTTTCGGAACAGTGGCTACCGTTTCGGAACGGGTGCCTTGTAGTAACCCAGGCGTCCGAAACGGGAGGCACCGTTTTGAAACGGGAAGCCCTCTGTCAGCCCTCGTTTCGGTACGCGTTGCGGAACGGCCCCGCGTTTCGAAACGGGCTCCCTCTGTTTCGGAACACGTGACCGTTGGGGGCTGACATTGGCAGTTAAATGTTTTGGAAAGTTTGCATTTTGATCCTAAATCTTGTTTGTGAAATTGTATGAGTTTGGGATGTCCGTTTGAGCTGAAATTTGACAGAGAAGCATGAAATCTGACTAATTTCAAGATGGTAATTTTAATTTGGGTTAAGACTTCATAATTTGCAGAATTTACATTTTGGTCCCTAAAGTTGTAATTTGTTCAATTGGGTCCCTGTTTGATCTCTGATGTTTATGATCCTTGAGCATGTTGTTTGAATGATCATAACTAGAGTTAATGTGCATCTAGACAAGTTTTAAAAAGAAAAAAAGGGTCGTTAATCAAGGTTGACTTTCGGGTTGACTTTGGTTTTCCCCGTGTGACTTTCTTAATTCGGGTCAACCGTCTAGGCCGGGTTAAGGGGGTTACAGATGGCACTATTAATTTAATTTGTAAAGATTTAAAATTTAAAAGACTCAACGTATAATTATAAATTATTTAAAAATAAAGAGGTAAATTAATTAAAGGATAAATATTCAATAAACAGGCGTTGGAAACTGAAGTTTCCATAAGCGTCTTAGTTTTAGGGTATAGGAAGTTAGTTTAGGGTATAGGGTTTAGGGGTTTAGGTGTAGGGGGTTAGAATTTAGGAATAGTTGTTTCAATTTAAGGTTTATGGTTATAGTTTAGGGTTTATAGGTTAAAACCTAAATCTTCACCATATTATCCTAAAAACTAAACTCTAACCTATAAACCCTTAATTAAAATATATATATATATATATTTAATTTTCTTCTAAATATATATTAAAATACTTATCTACCCCTAAATTATAAAACCCTAATTTTTATTTATTTAAAATTCAAGCCGCCGTTACTACCGCCGTCGCCTCTGTTGTTGTCGTCGTCGCCGCTACCTCATGTCGTTGCCGTAGTTGCTCAGACACTGCAAGCGATGTGATATTTTAAATGCCCATCACGATGGCTACGCTTTACCTAATTTTTGCTCAGACACTGCACCAATGGCTATCCTTCAAATCTTGTTTATCACTGCAATTTTATATATCCAAAAGGTGGGAGGCCGAACGGTGAGACGGGGAACTGCTTTGGAATTTCAAATATCATTTTTTCCTCGGTCGCTATGTTTGAGATGAAAAGAAATACCAGTTGAATAGCGACGAAAGCAGCAGGGTAGCGGCAACGGCTTAAATTTTAAATAAATAAAATTAAAGTTTTATAATTTAAGGGCAGATAAATATTTTGATCTATAATTAAAAGAAAATTAAAAATAAAATAATATATTTTAATTAATTTACCTTTTGATTTTTAAATAATTTATAATTATACGGGGAGTCTTTTAGATTTTTAATCTTTATAAATTAAATTAAAAGTGTTAATCGGTATTCATCGTTAATGGTACTCATCAGTACTCGTCAAGCTTGACAAATTAATCCTAACAATAATCATATAAATTACCGATTGTCCAAAATAATTCATAAAAATTATTACAATTTGAAATAAAAATATTGAGTTCTTAAGTACTTAATACTTATCAAATAAACTCACTCCTTGTCGATGCTTATTTTGCTCCTAATTAAGCTTTGGGATAGCTTTTATATATTTGTATAGATTTTTACTTTATTTATTTATTCTAAATATTATAAAAACTCGAACGATTATTGTAGTAGTGTTTATGTATTTTCATTCTTTAACAAATATCTAAATAAAAACTCTAGCCACTCACCAAACTTTTCCCCAATCTTTTTCTTAGCCGCTCCGCAATTATTCTACCTAGCACCTCAAATTTTATTTTGTAGTTGGCGATAACACCGGTTTTTTTTGCCGTTTGTAAACCGTCAGATCTATTTTTATTTTCTATTTTTTAGTTTTTAATAAAAAAATTTGTCCTTGTGGCACGATTTTTTTACCTTTATAGCACGTTTATCACTGTCTATTAGCATGTTTAACTCTGTCTATTAGCATGTTTATCTCTGTCTTTTGGCATGTTTTCTTCTACTCCTTATGTCGTTTTGGCCATTTTTTATTTTATGTTTTTATCAGGGTTGGATTTGACGATTCCACGGCTGATCAAGATGACACTTATTTGTAATCCTGTTGATCTTCCCTGCTCTGGACCTTCAGTTTTAATTTGGATACGCGGTTTGCGCTTGTGAAGAGTTTCTTATGGTGCTCAGCTCTGACTTGCGTTTTTTCGGTGGTCTATCAATAGCTTCATCCATTTTTGTGGTTCGTTTTGTCGATACAGTTAGGTTTCGTATCTATTTTTCAATCGAGTATTTGAATAGGTTTATAACCTTTTCATGTATGGTTCATGTCTAATCTAAAGTGACTAGTTTTAAGAGAACATCCAAATTATGTATATAGTTTACAGTGAAATGTTTATATAATTTTAAGTATTTTCTCATTAATAAAACTAGTGACATCATTTCAAAAAATATTATAAAAAATTAAATTTGAATAGGAAAAATGGGACAACTGTCATGCCTGTGTTTCTCTACTATCTCCTATATTCTGTTCACTTCTCCTTTTGCCTCTCTTCTCACTTCGCTTCCACCCTCTGATCAATCTCTTCGTTCTGAAAATTTAGATTTTTATTAGTTATTTATTTTATCGATTGTGCCCACCCTAAAATTTTATTGTGCCTACCCTAAAAATTTAAATTTCTTTTATTGATTATCTATTTTACCGAATGTGTCCACCCTAAAATTTTATTGTGTCCACCTTGGAAATATGAATTTCCTTTATTGATTCTATTTTACTGAGCGTGTCCACCTTAAAATTTTATTTGTACTAATTTACGTACAAAAAAAATTATATTGTTAATACTTAATATATGTGTGCTTACTCTCAAAAATATTTTTAGATCCGCCACTGTTCCAAAGTTTGCTTCGTCAACTGAAATTATGAAGTCTTTCGATCTTATGCTTTGTCTCACAAACACCACAGCCTGACGCAAATTCCAGAAAAGGGGAGCTCATTGCCTCTCAGATTCTTGAAATAAAAAGAATTTCAAGATTTGGAGAAAAAAAAAACAGGTATTCTGGTTTACTTTTAATCTGTACGTGTTAGGGCCCTAAATGAAAGAGAGCCGTTGTGGTTTTAAATTTCTGTTTATTTCTATTTTTATTGCTTGCCTTAGCTATTAAGCCCGTTTAATGAAACGGTGCGTTTAGTGGACTCATGTGAATAGATAATACAGGGTCGTTTCGGGGCTAGGGTTGTTTAAGAGGTATCATTTCTGAGCTGTAAGACTTATGCGAATTGAGAATGAACTTCTAGCCTCCTCTATTTTCTCTTCTCAACCTCTCTGAATCATCTTTTTTCTTATCCTCTTTTCCTTAAATTCTTGTTTCACGTTTCGGGTTGTTACAAAGGCATCAGAGCCAGGCGTTCCTTGGAAACATGGTGGAAACCAGACAACAAGCAGCTCAGACAACAACGGGTCACGCAACGAGATCAGACACATCTGTGATTCCAGCGCCGCTGGATTGGCAATCGGTGACAACAAAGCTTCAGGAAGATGTCACGAAGCTTGATAATACGATTAATACGTGATTCCAGGAGATGCAAGCTGCAATGTTAGCGAATTTACAGAAAATGCTGGAGATTGCTTTGGACAGAAAATCGACACTTCAGCAATGTTAGCTCAGCATACTGGTGTGTTGGGCTCTCCGATTCCAGGGGAGAAAACTGGAAATGAGATTCCGAAAGTGGTGATTCTGGGCGGATCGAAGACAGACTCACAGGGGCCGAGCAAGACTGCAGAGGCAACAGATACTCAGCAAGTGCAACTAGAAGTCCCTCTTGTGACCCATAACTTTGCTTACAAACTGTTATGTCCCAGATTCGATGGTACTGATTTCAAAGGGTGGTATGCCAAGCTTGAACAATACTTTGAAGCGGAGATGGTTCCCGATGTGGCAAAAATTCGAGTGGTGATGCTGCATCTAGAAGGAAAGGCACTCCGGTGGCACCAATTTGTGACCAAGACTCAAGGAGGCATTAATCAAGTTAGTTGGGCTGAATACCTAGCTATGTTAAAGAGTAGATTTGCTCCTGATGGATTTGAGGACCCTTTTGCTGAGTTAGTAGCTTTGAAGCAAGTAGATTCGGTAGAACAATACTACGAGGATTTCATTCAGTTGTTGAGCCAAGTACAACTGCCTAAAGATTATGTGCTGAGTCTATTCAAGAACCATCTTAGGATAGATATTAGTCTTATGGTGAAATTGTTACAACCTAAGAATTTGATAGATGCGTTTCATATGGCTAGACATGTTGAGGCAATGGTAATGGTAGGCCAAAGGAAGAACCATGTGCAACAGTCTTGGAGGCAAAGTGCCTCACCTTCACTATCAGTCCCTTCTAGACCAGGGAGCAACATTCTAAAGGGTTCCATGGGAGGGAGCATGAGTGCACCAAGCTCTTCTAAATACTCATCTCCTGGTGTATTAAGTCCTACCACTGTGAAGGGTGGAATTCAGGGGAGTATGAGGAATGGAGGGAAGATGCTTTCAGCTGGAGAAATTGAAGATAGAAGAAAGAAAAGGTTGTATTTTTGGTGTGCCTCGAAATACACACCTGGACACAAGTGTGCCAGAACCCAATTATATCAGATTATGGTGGAAGAAGCTGAAGAAGAAGTGGAACCAGAGGTTTTTTTAGACTGTGAGGAAACTGTAGAGTTGGGGAATGCAGATAACATCAAGGAAGATGGACCGATTTTGTCTTTGAGTGCCTTGTGGGGATCAGCTAATTGAGAGACAATGAAATTGAGGATTAGAGTACAATGGAGAGATTGTGTAGCTCTAGTTGATACATGCAGCACCCACAATTTTCTGAGCATTTCTACAGCAAAAACACTGAGGTTGGGAATTTAGAGGAAGAACAGTTTGAGGGTTGTAGTGGCTGATGGGAATGTTCTAAACACATTAGGTCAATGCCATGCAGTAGATTGGGAAGTTCAGGGTAATTTTTTCTCTACTGATTTCTTAATCCTTCCCTTGAAAAACTGTGATGCAGTGTTAGGAATTCATTGGTTGTTCACACTAGGAGATATTTATTGGAACTTTGCTGAATTACAAATGGGGTTCAAGTACAAAGATGAAAATGTATGGTTAAATGGGATGCAGCCTGGTCAATTGCAGCTGACCAATACTAACACTTGTGAGAAACTGCTGAAAAGTGTGAAGAGTCCTTGTACAACTGCACTTTGGTTGTTAAATCCGCAAATGGAACTGAAGGGAGGAATGAATCAAGTTCCTCAAGATATCCAGAAGTTACTGCAGAAGTTTAGTGGAATTTTTGAGGAACCAAAGGGACTGCCACCTGATAGTGGGCATGAACACAGAATTGAGCTGATTAATGAGAAAATGCCAGTAAAAATCAAGCCCTACAGACATCCTGCCTACCAGAAGGATGAAATAGAAAAATTGATTGGGGAGATGTTGGAATCTAGAGTGATAAGGCACAATAATAGTTCATTTTCTTCCCCTATAATGATGGTTAAAAAGAAGGATGGAGGGTGGCGTATGTGTGTGGATTACAGGAAGCTAAACCAACTTACAGTGAAAGATTGTTTCCCAATGCCAGTAATTGAAGAACTTCTGGATGAGTTGGGGTCTGCAATGTTCTTTTCTAAGCTGGACCTCAGATCAGGATGAAGGAGGCAGACATTCACAAGACTTCTTTTAGGACTCATGAGGGGCATTATGAGTTCCTTGTGATGCCCTTTGGGCTCACAAATGCCCCTGCAACCTTCCAAGGGCTTATGGACAAGGTATTTAGAAGCCAACTGAGAAAATATACACTGGTTTTTTGATGACATATTAGTCTACTCACCTGATTGGGCTTCTCATTTGCTTCACCTCCAAGAAGTATTACAAATCCTGCAAGAAAACCAACTGTATGTTAAGTTATCCAAGTGTTGTTTTGGAGCTTTGGAGGTAGAATATCTGGGATAGATTATTGCTAGGGGAAAGGTGAAGATGGATCAGTCTAAGATAAGGAATATAGTGGAATGGCCAGTGTAACACCCCAATTTTGGGCTTAGAAGTTTAGGGTATGAACCGGACCGGTCTGATTTTCGGTTCGAATATAAAAAGAGATTTTAGGGAAAGCCTAGTTCGGGATGCTTTAAATATATGAAAAAATATCTAAAAATCCTCTTTTAATATATAAAAGAGAGTTGTAACACCCGGGTTTAGGGGTCGGGTGAAAATAATGTTTTAATAATTCGGGTTCGGTTTTATAATTTAAATAAATTAAATAATGGTTCGAGTTTTGTTTACAAATAAAACAAAGGTATTGGACCCAATTTTTAAACCAAGCCCAATAGCCATTCATTAATGGCATTTGTGTAAATATCAAATAAAACCCATTTTTAGTTACCTTATAATTCAAATAAACCCCAAAAATCCCATCATCTTCTTCCTCTTCAATCTTCCAACGACATGGAAGCCCTCCCCCTCCCCCTTTCACCATTTCATCTCTTCCAACTTCATCTTTGGAGCTTTTGAAAAGGTAATTGTGTTTTTGACTTGGCCTTGGTCTCCTCTTCATTTTGGTAACTTTAGATTTCACTAAAACTATGTATTTTGTAATTTGGGTTTTTTTGAAAGTTTATGTTAAAGGATGGAGCTTTATGAGTTTTTACTAAAGTTTTTGATTTTATATTGTTAGATATGGTGTTTATGAATCAAATAGTCTAACATATATGATTTTTATTGTTTTTAAATGGATTCCCGAATTTGGGTTTTGGTGGGTTTTTAGGAGGGTTTTTAGTTGAGTTTTGGGTGTGGTTTGTGTTGGAAATTGAGGGTTGATGTTAGGGCATTGGTTGGGGGTCGTTTTGGAAGCATTTGGAAGTGTTAAATGTGTTGAAATCGCAAGTTTTGGACTGTGCAAAGGGGCTGCTCGGGAATGGCTTTTTGGGGGTTGTTCTTGGTTCGAGAAACAAGTGTTTAATGTTTGAATTGTATTCCGGGTTTGCTACATTGTGTTGTGGACTGATTTGAGGTTAATTTACTTGTGTTGAGGCGATTAGAAGCAAGGAATTGCATTGGTAAAGCTTTGGGATCGAATCCGGAAGTGAGGAGGCTTGTTTTGGCTTTGCTTGTTTTGCTTAAGGAAATGAGGTGAGTGGTTAAAATGTTTTAAATGGCTTTGATCAATTGGTTCGAGCATGTGAATGTGGAAATGTTTTCAAGTAACATTTGGTTCAAAGTTGGTTTTGAAGAAGTTTAGTTTTGAGCTTGAAAAGTCAATTTTAAACTCAAAGAGTAAGTGATGTGAAATGCCTCTTTAAATTTCCCCCTTTATCATTGTTTTTCATCTCTTGAAATGATATTTTGTTATACATGAAATTCCAATACTTTGGGAAGAAGCATGTTGCTATTTATTATATCGTTGCTCATGTATGATGGTAATAATGTGGATGTTGATATGCCTTGTAAGGTGTGAGTAAGTTGGTGCAAGTTGTGCACGAAAATGGTGAGTAAGACCATTTGTGATCGGTAAGATTCCAAGTAGTAAGTGATGCCTAATTGTGGATTTTGTTACATCTTGATTTGATTGTGCATGATATAGTGAGTACATGTCGTATGTTAGTGATTGTATATTGTGTTGCATGGTTGGTGTCGAACCTCACGTGATGGTTGTCGTTGCTCCGGTGATGTGTAGTCCCGCTGGTAGCGAATGGTATAAGACTCCGGTGATGTGTAGTCCCACCGGTAGTGACTAGTAGAAGAGTACTTTGATGTGTAGTCCCATTGGAAAACTACTAGTCGAAACGGTGATGTGTAGTCCCACCGTGTGTGTTTGGTTATGCTTGTGCATACCATGTGTTGTTCATGTGTATCTCACTATATCATTCTCTTTTATGGTTTTGCTTTAATCTAAGATCATACCTTTATGCATACTATGAAGTGTAATGCTATGATAAATGCCTATATTGTTGAATTGTGGTTGAACTTGTATGGTAGTAGAAGGATTAGGTCGTTGGATGATTTGTATGCGTTGACCTTCATTTTAAAGAAAGCTTTGAACCCTGCATTGTCGTAGTTATGTTTTAGAGCTCCGCTCACTAAGCTTTATGCTTACGCTCTCCTTTTTCCGACAATGCAGATCTTTAGCTTGGAGTTAGCAAGGAGCAAGATAAGGGCGTCCAAGCGTGTGGTGGTTTGCTCAAGTATGGTTTAATTAAATAACGTAATAGTCTAGCAATGGGAAGTGTTACGTGTTTTAGGAGCTTGTATCTAGACTCCTTTGTATTGGCCACATATTGTTAATGCCTTATGTTGTTGTATTGGTTTGATTATGGTTTATAACGCATGATATACTATGATGAATGTCGTGTTTGTTGGCATGTCTACGTGTTTTGGTTGCTAAGGCATGAAATCTTAAATGCTTGTATGTCCATATATGCATGAATTGCGCTTGTATGAATGATATGTATGGATGCCTTGTTAATATGCTTGGTTGCTATGTATGGCTCATGTATGATTGCTCGAATGATTGTATGTACGAGTCTTGTGAGTGTTAATTCATGCCTTTGGTCCCTTTCGAGCTTCTACATATGTCTATGCATGATCTTAGTGTTTTACATAGTTAGGGAGTCCTTAAGTTGGGCAGTAAGTGATCCCCTGCAGTAAGGTTTCGAAACCATGGGTAAGGTTTCGAAACCTTTGCAGAAAATTTGGTTCCAGGGGTCACCGCCAGCCAAAGTTTCGAAACCGTTGGGGTAGGTTTCGAAACTATGGTCAAAAGGTTTCGAAACCTTCCCCAAGGTTTCGAAACCTTTGGTGAAAATTGGCTCCAGGGGTTTCTGCCAGCAAAAGTTTTGAAACCCTTGGTAAAGGTTTCGAAACTTCTGCTTAATACTGCACTGTTTGACCCTTTTTGGCCTGTTTGAAGAGAAAAACACATAGGTGCTAAGATGCCTTTAGTAAAGATTAAAATTGGGATGTTTGAATGTGGTTTGGGGGATTGAATGTTGTCTCGTGTGATATGTTCCGCTGTTTGATCTCTTAGAATTTAATACTCGAATGTGACAAGATTAAAATGAAAAACAAATAGGGTTGCTAACCGAGGGGGAACCTTAACGGGTTTCGCTTCGGTTTTCCCCGTGTAGCTCACTCGGACCGGTCATCCGGCCAGACCGGGACGAGGGGGTTACAAGAGTGGTGAAATCAATTTTGCAAAATAAGGTTTGGAAATACTACATTTCGGTGTAGTGACTAAAATGTGATTTTTGAAAAGTTTAGTGGTGACTGTTTTGTAAGGATTGAAACTTTGAATCTTTAAGGAGCTAATTTACCCAAAAATGATTTCTCCAGATTTTTCCTTAATTTAGGTGATTCAATTAATGTTTTAGTTAATTAAAAAGAAAAGGGAAACTACTTTTTGGAATTTCATAACTACCTTTTCCTAAAATTTTCTCATTTCTTTTTCTCTAAAAATTTCATCATCCAAACACTTTTCTCCAGCAACTTTTGCATTGATCTTCACTTCAATTGATGAGATTTCTATCATCAATTAATTCCTAATCAATGTTGCTTCAAATCCTTTTGATTTCCTCATTGGATTTTCAAGGAAATTGGCTCAAATCAAGGAGAAATCACCATGTAGAGGTAAGGTTGTTCTTCTCCTCTAAATACTCAGTTCTTTACTGAAATTCTCAAGTTGTCAATCCTTAATTTAAGTTTTATAAATGGTTTTAATGTTAGAAACTTGATTTTTTGGCTTAAAACTCAAGATTTGGAAAAAATATTGAAGAATTTCGTTGAAATTTGATTGGGCTCTGTTTGAGATGGTTCTTTAATGTATTTTGGATATTAAATGATGTTAGAAATGAAATTTTATCAATGCAATCCCGAATAGGTTGTATTTCCTAAGTTTTTGCTTATGAAAATGGTGGTTTTGAGGTGATCTTGGTGTTCTATTATAACTGGAGGTATAAGGACGAGTTTAGGTTTATTTTGGATGTTATTTGATGTTTAGAAATGGTTAGAAGTGATCGATCTTGGCTGGGTTAAGTTTTGGAAGAGTTTGGAGGTGTTTTCGGTTGTGTTTGGTAGTCGAAATGTTGGTTTTGGTTAGAGCAGCGAGCTTAGGTGTGATAGCTGAAGATTTTAATGCATGATGATGCATTAATCCTCTACTTTGATGTGTTGAAAATAGGGGAGGCATCTTCGGACACCTTTGGAGTTGATCCGGAGGCTTGATTGGCGTTTCGGCAAACAAACGAAATGTAATCGTTGAGTGGAGTTGGGTTTCCAGCTTTGAAACATTTATTTGAAGGTTTTGGGAGATTAGTTTAAGTCTAAACAACTTAGCTAAGCTCAAGAGTAAGTTTTCGAAAAAACTCCCTTGGATGAGCCATGAAGTGGTTTGATGCATTGGTTATAGTTTGCATGTTTAAATTCTGTTTTGAAAGCATGTTTTAGGATGGTTAATGCTGGTTTTGAAAGCCATGTGATGAAGGATGCTCAAGGTAAGAGATCCTTGGTTTATCATATTGTAAATATGGATTTGATGCATAGTGATGCATGATGTTAAATGGCTTTGTTTAATGCTTTAAAACAGTGAATTGTTGATGTTATATGATGTATATTGGCAAGTGATGTAATGGTTTTAAAGTACTTGAATCGGATATAGTTAGCTGGCTATAGGATTGGGTGCACCGTGAATAAAGTCGCCTTGGATGTTGTCATTGTATCGTAAATTCCATCCAAGTACCCTAACGAGTGAGGTAAGATCACAACGGTGGTTAAAAGTCCGTGTGTGGATCTTATGTCATGTGTCCCTTGCACTCGTTAGTGGAATTATACAACTACCGATGAGTGATGTGGAGGGGTTGTGATTGTACCGTTAAACTCCATCACGGGTATTGAGGGGTTGTGATTGTACCAATAAACTTCACCTTATGTTGTTCGGTAGTGTGTATGAAGCGTATAGGACAACGCTTGTAATCCGCGTATCCGATTGTGTTTTGAGTTGTAAATGGTTATGAGTTATCACTTGAGAGACAATATGATGTGATGGTTATAATGAAGCATGAGATGCTTGTTATGTATACAAGGTTGCATGAAAAGAGTTGAGCATGTATTTAGAAAGCTTTGTTGAAAGTGTTTTCTAAAATGCATTATTGTGCTGTTTTCTTTAGAGCATGCCTCACTAAGCATTTGTACTTACGCTCTCTCTCTGGAACCAATAATGCAGATAATTGAAGTGCTTAAGGGCAACAAGGAGGCTAGAGTGTCCAAGGGAAACCAAGCTCATGTATGGTGATGTTTTCATACACTATTAGTTTTGGTAATTTGGCAATGGGAACCTAAGATGTGTTTTGGGAGATGTGTTGAACTCCCTAGTTTGTGGCATGTTGCTTTTAATGGTTTGAGATTGTAAATGGCCTTTTAATGCTTGTTTTGGAGATTGGTTGATTGATTGGTTTGGATAATAGGAAGCATGCCTATAGATATGTGAAATTCTATGTTTAATGCTATGGATGTGTTTAGGAGTTGCAAACATGCTCTTAATATGTATGATGACTTGTTGGCATGGTTAGGAAGTCATTAAGATGTGTTTGAGTGGTTTTATGTATGAAAAAACTAGCAAAATCTGCAGCTTCTGGGCAAACCGTATCGGAACAGGCACTGGCGTTTCGAAACGATTTGGCCACTGGAAGGCCCTATTTCAGAACTAGTCTCGAAACGAACCCCTGTTTCGGAACGGTCAACACCGTTTCGAAACGGGTGACCGTTGGGCATCAATTTTGAATGATGTTGAAGTTTGCGAGTTTTATGTTTTATTCCCGAAAGTTGTTTTTGCAATTGTATGAGTTCGAGATGTCCAATTAATATGAAATTTGACAGGGAAGCTTGTAATATGACTAATTAAATATTGGTAATTTTAAAATCAGTTATGACCTTCTAATTCTCGGAATTTACAATTTGGTTCCTAACATTTGTATATTGTGCAATTGAGTCCCTTATTGAAATTCGATCGCTGTGCTTTACACCTATATGTTGCATGAGAACTCACTTAGGGTTAATGTGCATCTAGAAAAGATTAAAAAGAAAAAAGGGTCGTTAATCAAGGTTGACTTTCGGGTTGACTTTGGTTTTCCCCGTGTAATCTTCGTAGTTCGGGTCAACCGTCTAGGCCGGGCTAAGGGGGTTACATTTAGTGGTATCAGAGCTTAGTTCTCGTATCTTTGGGATTTGTATGAGGATGATGTATGTGTATTTGCATGATATGCCTATTGGGTGAAAGCATGTTTTGTGAGTTGTGATGTATGGTTGCAATTATGATGCTATGCTATGTTGAAGCATGTTAGGGGAACCCATTGCCATGTCAAAACTAATGAAAGGAATTGTTTTTTGAAAATGAGCTTGAGTACTTGGATTACTTACCTTGTTGAGCCTAACTAAGTTTATTGCATTTGTGTCAGTGTATTGTTTTTCTTGTAAATGGGACCTCGTAGGGAGATGAGGGTGAATACGAGAGCTATGGCTCAGAATGAGAACGAGGGAAATGCTGATAATGTTGTGGATATACCTCCTCCTCCTGGTGGTGGTGCTGGAGGTGATAATGCTGGCGTTGGTGCTGGTGTTGGGGTCGCTGAACCTGAAGGTGTGCAGGGGCAAGCTGCTCCTGACATGACTGTCTTGATACAGGCTATTGCTGGAGCCTTCAAGGCAGCAGTAGCTGTAGCTCACGGAGCTGCACATCAGGGTGATGCTAACGTGAGATTGCCTTTGGAACGTCTCCGTAGTCTGGGAGGGACTGAGTTCAGAGGTTTATCTCATGAAGGATCCGAATCTTGGATGGAAAGCACGAAGAGGTTTCTGGGGCAAATGAACTGCAACAATGTGCAGAAATTGGGTTGTGTGGTGTCACTGCTACATGATGATGCGTATACGTGGTGGACGACCACTGTTTCTGGAATGGAGGATAATGATGTGACTTGGACGTTCTTTCTGATCGCGTTCAAGTGAAAGTATCTAGGTGTGCGATACCTAGATGAGAAGAAAAGAGAATTTATGTCTCTTACGCAAGGAAGCATGACGGTGGCGGAGTATGAGATCCAGTTTGTCCGCCTTAGTCACTACGCACCTGAGCTAATCCCTGATGAGCGGGAGAGGTGTGAACGTTTCCGTTATGGTTTGGTGACGGATGTGAAGACTTTCATGCTTGCAGCTGAGTATACGGATTTTGATGTGCTGGTGAGTAGAGCGAAGGACATTGAGCAGAACTTGGGTCTGTCTTCCAGAGGTGTTAGTTCTAGCTCAGGCAAAAGAGTTGCTGATTATAGTTCCGGTGGTGAACGGAACAAGAAAGGACGGGATAAGAGGTATCAGTCTTCTGCTAGGCGTGGTAATGGAGGGCATGGTGCGCCTGTTCAGGGTGATAGGATGAGAGCTGATCAGAACACGCGCTGGACGTGTGGATCACGTGGTCATTTGAGGCGAGATTGTCCTCGAGCAGCGAGGGAGGTTTAGGCTCCTGTAGCAGTGACCGGTAATTCATGCTGGAATTGTGGTTCAGCAGACCACATGAGGAGGGAGTGTCCTTTGTTGCCCGGTGGTGGTCAGGGACGTGTTCATGTGGTAGTTGCACCACAGAGAGGTCGTGGGCGCGGCCGTGGTAACTTCCAGCGCATAGATGATGGTGGGAGGAATGTGGCGCATGTGGTGGCTGTTCAACCTGAGGGTGGTGGCCAGGCTCGAGTGTATGCTCAGCGAGAGGGGAGAAATGATACGGATGTGATCGCATGTACATTTACTTTGCAATTCTTATCATTACTTTCCTTGATTGATTCTGGATCTACACACTCATACATATTGCGTGAACATGCTCAATTGCTTGGTTTACCTGTTGAGTCATTGGATGTTGGTATGCGTGTAACTAGTTCCTTTGGTGAGACCATTGTGACACGGAAGTTGTATAGAAGATGTCCTTTGGTAGTGCAAAACCATGTTTTTCTTGTTGTTCTCATGGAATTGCCATTCTATGGTTTTGATGTAATCCTTGGAATGTATTGGCTTGTTGAACATCGAGCTGTGGTGGATTTTGAGAACAAGCGAGTTTCGTTGAAACTTACGGATGATTACGAAGTAGTGGTGGTTGGTGAGAATGTGAAGTTTCTTGCTAATGTGGTTTCTACATTGGAAGCAAGCCGAATGATGAGGCAAGGTTGTGAGGCTTACCTGGCTTTTGTGATGAATCCTAGCTCTAAGGAGTTGCGGGTTCAAGATATCAGGACTGTGCGGGAGTTTCCTGGTGTGTTTCCAGAGGAGTTGCCTAGATTGCCTTCTAGTCGAGAGGTGGAGTTTGGAATTGAACTGTATGAAAATACAACTCCAGTGTCCATTACTCCTTACCGAATGGCACCTAAGGAGTTGAAGGAGCTGAAGACGCAACTTCAGGAGTTGCTTGATCGTGGTTTCATTCGGCCGAGTGTGTCACCTTAGGGTGCACTGATCTTGTTTGTGAAGAAGAAGGATGACACTATGAGAATGTGCATCGATTATCGTCAGCTGAATAAGTTGACTATCAAGAATCAGTATCCTTTACCGAGGATTGATGATCTTTTTGATCAATTTCGGGGAGCGGCTGTGTTCTCTAAGATTGACTTAAGGTCAGGTTACTACCAGCTGAAGGTGAAAGATGTGGATGTACCAAAAACAACCTTTAGAACGAGGTATGGGCATTATGAGTTCCTTGTGATGCCGTTTGGTTTGACGAATGCTCCTACAGCTTTTATGGACACGATGAATAGAGTGTTCCATGAATACTTGGACAAGTTTGTTGTGGTGTTCATTGATGATATCCTTGTCTACTCTCGTACTGAGGAGGAGCATGAAGGGCATTTGCGGATTGTGTTGCAGGCGCTGTTGGAGAATCAGCTTTATGCTAAGCTGAGCAAGTGCGAATTCTGGCTTAGGGAAGTTGTTGTCCTTGGTCATATGGTTTCTGCTGAGGGGATTCGTGTTGATCCTCAGAAGATTGAGGCGGTGATGAATTGGAAGCCTCCTAAGTCTTTTCATGAAGTCCATAGTTTCCTTGGGTTGGCGGGATACTATCGGAGGTTTGTGGATGGATTTTCAAAGATTGCTGCACCTTTAATGAAGTTGTTGCAAAAGGATGTCAAGTATGAATGGACGGAGGCAAGACAACAAGCTTTTGAAAAGCTTAAGGTAGCTTTGACACAAGCTCCTATCTTGGTTCAACCTGAATCAGGGAAAGAGTTTGTGGTGTATAGCGATGCATCCTATGTTGGTTTGGGGTGTGTGTTAATGCAAGAGGGTAAGGTGGTGGCTTATGCATCGCGCCAGTTGAAGGTGCATGAGCCCAATTATCCTACGCATGGTATTGAGTTAGCTGCGGTGGTTTTTGCTTTGAAGATTTGGAGACATTACCTATATGGTGAGAAGTGTACTGTGTACACGGATCACAAAAAGTTTGAAGTATCTGATGTCTCAAAAAGATTTGAATCTTAGGCAACGACGTTGGGTGGAGTTGCTTAAAGATTATGATCTGACAATCGAGTACCATCCGGGAAAAGCTAATGTTGTAGCGGATGCCTTGAGTAGAAAGGTGGCAGTGGAGTTGAGGGCTATGTTTACCAGCTTGAGTATTTCGCAAGATGGGGGTCTTGTGGCCGAATTGCAAGTGAAACCATCTTTGGTTCAGTTGATAAAGGATAAGCAGTTGTTGGATGATTCTTTGGTGCCACATGTTCAGGATATTGTTGAGGATAGACCATCAGATTTCTGTTTTAATGATGATGGGGTTCTATGTTTTAGGAGTCGGATAGTAGTGCCGAATGATGCTGAGTTGAGGCGTACTATTCTGACTGAAGCTCATAGTAGTCCTTTTGCTATGCACCCTGGTAGTACAAAGATGTATCGTGATCTTAAGGATGAGTACTATTGGGTGGGTTTGAAGAAAGATGTTGCGGAGTATGTGGGTAAGTGCATGGTTTGTCAACGGGTTAAGACTGAACATCAGTTTCCTTCAGGGTTGTTGCAACCATTGAGGATTCCTGAGTGGAAGTGAAAGGATCACCATGGACTTTGTGTCTGGTTTGCCTTTGTTGCCATCGAAGAAGAATTCGGTGTGGGTGATTGTGGATCGCCTTACGAAGTGTGCACATTTCTTACCTGTGCATACTACGTATACCTTGGATAAGCTTGCGGAGCTGTACATTGTTGAGATTGTACGATTGCATAGTGCGCCAAAGTCTATAATGTCGGATAGAGATCCGAGGTTTACATCGCGTTTTTGGGAATGTTTGCATCAAGCTTTGGGTACACGGCTGAATTTCAGTACTTCTTATCATCCACAGTCGGATGGACAGTCCGAGCGTGTTATTCAAGTGCTTGAGGATACATTGAGGTGCTGCGTGATTGAGTTTCAAGGTTCTTGGGAGAAGCATTTGCTTTTGGTGGAGTTTGCTTATAACAATAGCTGTTGAGTGTGTAAAAGTTCTATTATTTACACCCTTTTTAACCCATATTTCTGCTGCATTCAAGCATCATTGCATTGCATTTAGGTTAGTTTTCAGTGAAACATCACAAATGGATCAAAAGCACGGATTCTACTAAAAGATGGCTATTTTTGCAGGTATCTTCCATAGTAGACGTTGAAGGCAGGCGCAGGGCAGAGAAGCAGGAGAGCTGAACTAGGCAAGCAGACGAAGAAGACGAAGCTGCCATGGACCTGTCGTGACAGCATGGTGACAGCAGAGTTATGAAGAGGAAAAGCAAAATGGACCTCGATAGATAGAGAAAAATCTGCTCGTCTGTCGTGTGAAAGCCACATATTTTTCCAAGCCCCGGATCAAAAGATATGTCAAGCCAAAGATCAAGGAGAGGAAATTCCTAGAAACAAGGATGCAGCTAGAAAGTAGGAGTCTTTAGAGATTTAGTCTTTATTAGAATCTTACTTTTAATTAAAGTTGTAATCCTTGTTACCTTAGAAGACTTGAGCCCAAAGCTTATATAAGGGCATAGATTTAACCTAGGAGACACGACCGATTACCCCATAACCTAAACCAAAAACCCCTATCGTCCACCCGTCACCGACATGTTCTAAATTCCCCCTAGGGCCACGGGTTGATTTGTAAAGTAGTTGCAAGGGTTGTTTTGTTTTAGGAATTTTCAGTTCAATAAAATGAACTTCAAGTTCTCTTATTTTGGTTTTAACCTCTTGCAAGAGCATCGGGAGAGCATTGTGAGGTTATCCATTTACTTAGCATCGGGAGAGTTAAGTAGACGAAAGAAATAAGAGCGAGTTCTCTAGTTTATAGTTGAACCATCTTGTGCCTAGGGATAGGGCAAGGTTAAGTGGCTAAAGAAGAATTCATACACATCGGTGTTCATCCTTCGATTCACGCCGGGAGGTATCATCAAAGACGTGTTCATCGACATACTTGGACCTAGGGATAGGCCAAGGCAGATCTGGGATTCTTGCCAAGCTTGAAGTACGGAGTTGGTGTGTCTGCTGCCGCGACAGCTAACGGACAGCCGTCGCGACAGGTGCTATCGGCGACGGGAGCAACGACAGAACTGGAGATCCTAAGCAATCCAATACCCGCACTACTGAGCAATTCAATACCAGCCCATTCTCTCTATCTTTATAACTCAACCCTTTTATTTGCGTTTTTATTCTATTATTCTCGTGACAAATCTTCTAAACTATTTCCTTTACTTTGTGCAGTGAACTAAGGTGAAGTCATTAACCCAATCCCTGTGGAGACGATATCCGATACTTTGTATCACTTTACTACTTGCGTCGTGTACACTTGCACTACAATTGCGATAGACTCTTTTACACGCAACAAGTTTTTGGCGCCGTTGCCGGGGATTGGCAACATAACTACACCTTTCTTTTCTTGCACTTTTTGTTTTAATTTTCGTTTTTGTTTTTATTTTTCTTTTCTTTAATTTTTCTTTTGTTCTTTCAACTCTCGCTTTTCACGAGGTTTTCTTGTTTATGCGCAGATCGAAAAGAGGCGAAGATCCTGAGTATAAATTAGATCTGGAGATCGAACGTTCCTTCAATCTCAAGAAACAACTTCGCCAACTTTTATACCGGAACGAGTACCTTGAGAAACAGCTAGAGCAGATGGCCCGTAACCAGCCCGCTGGTGGAGAAATACCGCCTGTCGGCGACCCGCTTGGGGCAGATGGACGACGGTCATGTCGTGACTACATGCTGAACGATCATGTAGAGCTGGAGACCATGCTACCGGATATTGATGTTGACAACTTCGAGCTTAAGCCTGTCATGTTTAGTATGATCAACAACGCCGGGCAGTTTAGTGGTTCTGCGACAGAAGATGCTAGGGAGCATCTCAAAACGTTCTAGGAGATTTGTGGTTCGTTTAGACTATCAGGAGTCAGTCCGGAGATACTGAGGCTTCGTTATTCCCCCATTCATTGAGGGATAGAGCTAAAACTTGGTGGAATAAACTTACACCGGATTCTATTATGACTTGGGCAGATCTAACTCGTGAATTTTTATCTCGTTTTAATCTTTCGCATTTATCTGAGCGATTACGTAACGAAATTGCTACTTTTCAACAGGAAGACGACGAGCAGATGCACGAGGCCTGGAACAGATTTACTACTCTTCTACGGAACTGCCCAATGCATGGATTTCCCGTCTGGAATCAGGTAACTAAGTTCTATAATGCTGCTAACTTACAAACTCGCATTCGGATTGATTCTGCAGCAAATGGACTATTATTGGATAAAGATCCGGACGAGGCATTGCAAGTTTTGAAAAACCTAGCCAAGAATGAGGAGCAGTTTCCGATAGCTAGAAGAGGGGGTAAACGGGTACTTGCTGTCAAAGACTATGAGGCCGACAACACTATGAAATCACAGGTAGCATTCCTTACCAAGGCAATGAAACACTTATTAAATGAAGAAGAATTACGAGGATTTGTTGTCGAGGAAGTTTGTGCTATTTGTGAGGGAAATCATAGTAGGGATGAGTGCCCAATAAATATAGAAGAAGGAAAATATGTTGGAAATTACAAGCCGAACTACAATTCCAACAACTACAACTCTAATTGGAGGAAAGATCCCAAATTTTCCTGGAATAACCCTAACAATGCCCTGAATCCGCAAGCATATAATCAAAATCAGGGAGGTCCTAGACTACTGACGAGACAGCAACTGCCGCCGCAACTACCGCCGCAGCTGCCGCCGCAGCAGCAACAGCAGCCACCACCTGCCACGAGTAGTGTATTGGAACAGACTCTGGCCACCTTTATGTCTCAGACCGGTATGTATATGGAGAATATAAATCAGTTTGTCAAGAAGACGGAAAATTTTATAGATAAAACCGAGATGAGAATGACAAATCATGAGGCTACGTTGAAATCCCTAGAGACACAAATGGGTCAGGTGTCGCAACATATTAAACCAAGGCAGAATGGAGGATTTCCTAGCAATACTGAAAATGCTAGACCGCCCCCACATGAGCAATGTAAGGCGATTACTACTAGGAGTGGGAAAAAGCTACCAGGGCCAGAAAAAGAAGCTGAAACGGAAAAGGAACCTGCCTTGGATAAACCTGCTGAGGAAGCTGCCCCGACTGGTGATAAACAGACTGCCGCCGATGAGCCTGTCACAACAGCAGAAGAGACAGAGGAGAAAAAAGATGATTATCGTCCTCAGATTCGCATGCAGTGGGAAGGACGCATTGCTGATTATCGTCCCCACCACCCTTCCCTCAACGGATACAGCAAGCTAAGCATGAATCTCAACTTAAAAAGATTTATGATATTTTTAAACAAGTTCATATTAATATTCCGTTGTTAGATGCTGTTAGGGAAATGCCCGATTATGCTAAATTTCTCAAGGATGTTTTGTTGAAAAAATCTAAACTTGGGGAATTTGAAACGGTAAGGATGCAAGAAGGTTGCATGAGTATTCTTCATCGGCAGCCACCCCAGAAAAAGAAGGATCCAGGGAGCTTCATCATACCTTGCGTAATCGGCGACAAATTTGTGGGTAAGGCACTTTGTGATCTTGGTGCCAGTGTTAATCTAATGCCCGAATCTGTTTTTCAGAAACTAGGTATTGGCAAGGCGCGGCCCACGACAGTTGCCCTACAGCTAGCCGACCGCTCTTACGTTCACCCCGAGGGAAAAATTGAAGATATTTTGGTAAGAGTGGATAAACTTATTTTTCCTGCTGACTTTCTTATTTTGGATTGTGAGGCAGACGAAAACGCACCAGTCATCCTAGGGCGACCCTTCTTAGCCACGGGAAGATCATTGATTGATGTGGAGAAAGGAGAACTCACCATGCGCGTAAACGATCAAGAGATTAAGTTGAATGTTCTCCAAGCAATGAAACATGCTGATGTGGACAAGGAATGCAAGGCCATCATTGAGGTGACCTTTGATCACCCCTGCATCAGGTCGAGCTGCCGTGATATAAAATTTGGTCACTGCCGCGACAGCCACCTACTGACCTATCACGACAGCAACGATGACAGCAACGACGACAGCATCGACGACAGCGACTCCTCTGAATCCGATACATCTGATACTGAAGGTCAGGAGGAGGTAAACTGGTTAGGCCATCGTCCAGGTAAGTTATTCGAACCCTTGAATTACACTTCGGATAACTATTTAATCCAAAAGCCTTCTACTGTTGAACCACCTGTCTTAGAACTTAAGCCCCTGCCAGGGCAGCTTAAATATGCTTATATTGGTTGCAATGATACACTGCCCATAATCATCTCTGCTAAGCTGCCGCAGGAACAGGAACGACAGCTGATCGACATGTTAAGGCAGCACAAAAAGGCGATTGGATGGACGATAGCAGACATTCAGGGCATTAGTCCGTCAATATGCATGCATAAAATCCTCATAGAGGAAGATCATAAGCCGACTATTGATGCTCAAAGGCGGCTAAACCTTGCGATGAAGGAGGTAGTGCGTAAAGAGATAATCAAATGGTTAGATGCTGGTATTATTTACGCCATCTCCGACAACAAATGGGTAAGCCCGGTGCAATGTGTTCCCAAGAAAGGAGGAATGACCGTGATAACCAACGAAAAAATTGAGTTAATTCAAACCAGGACTGTGACCGGTTGGAGGGTTTGTATGGACTATCAGAAGCTTAACAAAGCTACCCGAAAGGACCACTTTCCTTTACCCTTTATTGATCAAATGCTCGATAGATTAGCGGGTAAGCCTTACTATTGTTTTCTTGATGGTTACTCAGGTTATAATCAGATTGCTATTGCACCTGAGGATCAAGAGAAAACGACTTTTACATGCCCCTACGGAACATACGCATTTAGGAGGATGTCGTTTGGACTCTGTAATGCACCTGCCACCTTCCAAAGGTGCATGATGGCTATATTCTCCGACATGGTAGAGGACTTCCTTGAGATTTTCATGGATGATTTTTCCATTTTTGGAGACGATTTTGAAAGCTGCCTCGGCAATCTTCAAAAGGTACTTGAAAGATGTGAAAAAGCTAATCTTGTTCTAAATTGGGAAAAATGCCATTTTATGGTGGACGAAGGGATAGTCGTTGGCCATAAGATTAGCTGCCGTGGGATAGAAGCCGACAGGGCCAAGATAGAAGTCATAGAGAAGCTGCCGCCGCCAACCACAGTCAAGGGCATTAGGAGTTTTTTAGGGCATGCGGGTTTTTATCGGAGATTCATTGCAAATTTCTCGAAAATCACGAAGCCCCTATGCCATCTCTTAGAGCAGAACCGACCCTTTGACTTTAATGAAGAATGTACTGAAGCATTCAAGGTTCTGAAGGAAAAGCTAGTGACAGCCCCCATAGTACAGCCACCAGACTGGACACAACCATTTGAAATTATGTGTGATGCTAGTGACTATGCTGTCGGGGCAGCACTTGGGCAGCGCAAAGATAAGCTGTTTCACGTCATATACTATGCCAGCAAGATGTTAAATGACGCCCAAATGAACTACACCACCACAGAAAAGGAGCTGTTAGCTGTGGTGTTCTCCATCGACAAGTTTCGTTCCTACATACTTGGGACGAAAGTAATAATACACACCGACCATTCTGCCCTAAAGTATTTGTTTGCAAAGAAGGATGCAAAGCCTAGGTTGATACGATGGATCTTGCTATTAAAAGAGTTCGACCTTGAGATCAAGGACAAAAAGGGGACAGAAAATCAGGTGGCAGACCACTTGTCGAGGTTGGAGAAGGGACAGAGTCTACCCATAGACGAGACAAACATACTGGAGACCTTCCCAGATGAGCAGCTCTTTGCTGCCGCAATTGCTGTCGCGAAAGCCATGGCGGCAGGTAAGTCTTCTAACCTTCCCTGGTATGCTGATTTCGTTAATTTTATAGTTAGCGGAATATTACCTTCTGATCTTAATTATCAAGCCAGGAAGAGATTCCAAAATGATGTTAAGCATTATTATTGGGACGAACCTCTTCTTTTCAAAATGTGCGCAGATCAGGTTATAAGGAGGTGTATACCACAAGAAGAGCAAGAAGACATTCTCCATCACTTCCATGCTTCACAATATGGAGGACACTTAGGAGGAAATAAGACTGCTGCCAAGGTGCTGCAGTCAGGGTTCTATTGGCCGACATTATATAAAGATGCACATGAGTTTTACAAAAACTGTGACAGGTGCCAGCGGACAGGTAACATCTCGAGGAGAAACGAGATGCCACTGCAGAACATTCTAGAAGTCGAGATCTTCGACGTTTGGGGGATTGATTTTATGGGACCTTTTCCATCATCGTGTGGAAATCTTTACATCCTCCTAGCAGTGGATTATGTCTCCAAGTGGGTAGAAGCAATCGCAACTCAAAAGAATGATGCCAAAACGGTCCAAAAGTTTTTGCACAAAAACATTTTTTCTAGATTTGGCATCCCTAGGGCGATTATCAGTGATGAAGGGAGACATTTTGATAATAGGGTAATTGCTGCCGCCTTGAAGAAATATGGTGTCAAGCACAGGATCGCGACAGCATACCACCCACAGACCAATGGACAGGCTAAGATTTCCAATAGGGAAGTGAAGAACATTCTTGAGAAGATGGTTAAACCAACTAGGAAGGACTGGTCTTTACTTCTAAATGATGCATTATGGGCATACAAGACAACTTTCAAGACTCCATTGGGCATGTCTCCATACCGACTGATTTATGGGAAAACATGTCACTTGCCTGTCGAGATCGAGCACAAAGCATATTGGGCAATTAAGGCAGTGAATATGGACTTGGACAAGGCCGGCCAGAAAAGGTTATTAGATCTGAACGAGATTGAAGAATTACGGACAATGGCCTACGACAACGCAAGGATCTACAAAGAAAAGATTAAGAAGTGGCACGACAAGAAACTGCTGCCACGACAGTTCTGCCCAGGGCAGCTTGTGTTGTTATTTAATTCTAGACTTAAACTCTTCCCAGGAAAGCTAAAGTCTAGATGGTCTGGCCCATTCCAAGTGATACAAGTTTTTCCCCATGGTGCCATCACAATTCAATCATTAAAAGACGGGCACCAATTCAAAGTCAATGGACAGCGCCTCAAGCATTATCAGGGGACTGAAGCCCCATGAATACAGGAAGTGGTTACTTTAGGAGATGCCCCACAAGGCATCCCTAATTTAACCTAATTTTTATTTTTATTTATTTTATTATTTATTAGGAAATTAGGAAATTAGGTTTATTTTATTCGAATAATGTTTTGTTTTTCTAATTTCAGTTTTTAGGAAATAAAGGAGTCAAGAAGAAAAGGAGAAGTGACCCAAGCCCACCGCCCATCCATCAGCCCAATAAAGCCCATTTATAGAAACCTGTCGCTTCGGCTGCCGCCGCGGACGGATATGACAGGCTGTCAATACACTGACATGGCAGACGCAGAAGCGTGCGGCAGACGCGTAACAGACGCATAAATGCGTGTCAGACGCGTCAGACATGCTAAATCCAATCGGCCGCCCCGTTCTTCACGCCTGCCGTTGCGACATTAAATGGGCAGCTACTCGACCGCTATAAAACCCCATTCTCATTTTCATTTTTTCTCACTTCTGCTTATTCTTCTTTGCTTTCTCCTCTAGTTTTATTTGCTTTCTTCAGATTTCACAACCATTGCAACCAACATGTCTACTAGACAGACCCGTCGTAGTGCTGCCTCAGCATCCTCCTCAGCAGCAGCAACGCCCTTTGCCAACAAGGAGTTATGGGAAGAACGCGGGTTCGTTTACATCCGTAAAGCACCCAACATGGGACTCCGGCCCTTCATTGCTAGAGCGATCCACAATCTGCTATGGGAGCACTTTGCTGAACAACCGGCAGAGCTAAACGACACCTTGGTCCGGGAGTTCTACGCGGCCATAGACAGCAGAACGGCGACATCCGTCACCATTAGAGGAGTGCAAGTGCCTTTCACTGCCGACAACATCAATCACATGTTTGGCCTTTTCTTTGGCCCCGATGATGATGCTCACCAGAAATTTCTCGACACCCTCGATGCTGCCGCTTATGATGCTGTCATGGTGGAGTTGACAGAGGAGGGAAAATCATGGACAACCAGCAAGAAAAACCCCCACTCCGTCAACAGGGGGAAGCTCCTACCGGAGGCAAAACTGTGGAACGCTTTCATCAAAAAGCGTATCCTGCCGTCTTCCCACCACACAACAGTCAACCGACAGCGGCTGGCCCTTATTCACTTCATCATGCACAACAGGCCCATCAATGTGGGCAGATATATGAGGGACAGCATCCTGGACTGTGCCTTCCGCTCCGATTCACGCCTCTACCTGCCGTTCACCATAACTTCCCTCTGCCGATGTGTTGCTGTACCCGAGGATTCCTCCGACAAAATAAGGAAGGGCAGAGGCTGGACAGACAATAACATCAACAGCCTCATGGAGCTGATCGTGGCTACACCTGTCTCCTCCTTCAACCCTGTCGGCTCCCCCGCAGAATCATCAGAGGAGCCTGCCCCGGAACCTGCTGCCGCCACCGCTCCCACAGACCAGACCACCCTCCTCCTTATTACGCTACAACGGGTAGAGGAACGACAGATGGGATTGATGACGTTCATACGGGACTTCACGAACTCGGCGGTAAATTTTATTACCCAAACTTTAAATTTTCCCGATATTCAATTCCCTATTTTTCCTGCCCATTATTTCCGTATCCCCACTCCTGTCCACACCCCTGTTCACACACCCACCCCACCCGGCTCTCCACATTCCCACTCTACCGCCTCCACCACATCACTTGCCCCGACGGCAGTAGGCAGCCCACCGGCAGATACCTCTCCTAGAGGAACAAAGCGGCCTGCCTCTGATGACAGCCCTCTGATCCGGAGGAACTTAGAGAGAGAGTTTACACCGGTCAAGCGAATTAAACATGTGGCAGACAAGAAAAGGCTGCCCAAAGCTAGCATCACCACCAGCAGCTCTTGGGACAGTGGCAGCAGTTCCGATGTTCAGCTTGTGGAGCAACCTGCCCCTACATCCGCCCCTGAACTTGCCCAGCCTCCTCCACAGCCCAGACGCCGCCATCAGATCCGTGTCAGCAGCAGCAGCGAGGACAACGACTGAAAATTTAAGTTTTTATTCTTTACTGCTGCCTGCCCTTTTATCTTTTGTGATGTACTTTTCTTTCTTTTTTCATCTTTTCATGTCATTTTGCATTGAGGGCAATGCAACCCTCGAGTTTGGGGGTGGCAACCCTCCATCATTAATGGAGTCTTATGCACATCTTTTTATTATTTGTTGTGTCTTTTTACTTATTTAAGTTCTCTAAAAAAATCAGAAAATATAAAACTGTTGGCTTAGAACTGTGAAGTTAACTTACCTGTCATGACGGCTCTGTCGTGGCAGCATCTTTAGGACAGTTTAAGGAGAAGTTTAGAGCCTTTCTATAGTTCTGAAAACTTAAACACCTTTGTGACTGTTATATTGCTTAGATTTCTTTTAGCCAAACTAGAATAGGAAGCTTAGAACTTGAATAGCCCCTAGAGGTGCCTAACACTGGCTCTAGGAAAGAAGTTTAGCAAAAGAAAATCAAAAACCTAGAGGTGCCCGAAACCAGCTCTAGGAAGCTAACTAGAGGTGCCCGAAACTGGCTCTAGAAAAACTTAGCTTGAAAATAGAAGAAAAGAAGCATGAATATGTGCTTTCTAAAAAAATAAACTTTGGCATAAAAATTCGAGTTAAGAAGTTGAATATTCTAGTGAAACTAAGAGAGTCTTAGCATATAACTGTTCACAAACATGCACACACTGCACGAGAACTATAGGGAGATTCCGGACAGATCCTAACCTTTCCGACAGGTTACTGCTGCCATAGAGAATGAGCGACGGGTAAGGGATAGTTCACTGTTTGAAGGCCAACACAAAAATTTTCATTTTTCTTTTAGGTTTAATTGCTTGAGGGCAAGCAAAGACTTGAGTTTGGGGGTGTGTTGAGTGTGTAAAAGTTCTATTATTTACACCCTTTTTAACCCATATTTCTGCTGCATTCAAGCATCATTGCATTGCATTTAGGTTAGTTTTCAGTGAAACATCACAAATGGATCAAAAGCACGAATTCTACTAAAAGATGGCTATTTTTGCAGGTATCTGCCATAGTAGACGTTGAAGGCAGACGCAGGGCAGAGAAGCAGGAGAGCTGAACTAGGCAAGCATACGAAGAAGACGAAGCTGCCATGGACATGTCGTGACAGCATGGTGACAGCAGAGTTATGAAGAGGAAAAGCAAAGTGGACCTCGATAGATAGAGAAAAATCTGCTCGTCTGTCGTGTGAAAGCCACATATTTTTCCAAGCCCCAGATCAAAAGATATGTCAAGCCAAAGCTCAAGGAGAGGAAATTCCTAGAAACAAGGATGCGGCTGGAAAGTAGGAGTCTTTAGAGATTTAGTCTTTATTAGAATCTTACTTTTAATTAAAGTTGTAATCCTTGTTACCTTAGAAGACTTGAGCCCAAAGCTTATATAAGGGCATAGATTTAACCTAGGAGACACGACCTATTACCCCATAACCGAAACCAAAAACCCCTGTCGTCCACCCGTCACCGACCTGTTCTAAATTCCCCCTAGGGCCACGGGTTGATTTGTAAAGTAGTTGCAAGGGTTGTTTTGTTTTAGGAATTTTTAGTTCAATAAAATAAACTTCAAGTTCTCTTATTTTGGTTTTAACATCTTGCAAGAGCATCGGGAGAGCATTGTGAGGTTATCCATTTACTTAGCATCGGGAGAGTTAAGTATACGAAAGAAATAAGAGCGAGTTCTCTAGTTTATAGTTGAACCATCTTGTGCCTAGGGATAGGGCAAGGTTAAGTGGCTAAAGAAGAATTCATACACATCGGTGTTCATCCTTCGATTCACGCCGGGATGTATCATCAAAGACGTGTTCATCGACAGACTTGGACCTAGGGATAGGCCAAGGCAGATCTGGGATTCTTGCCAAGCTTGAAGTACGGAGTTGGTGTGTCTGCTGCCGCGACAGCTAACGGACAGCCGTCGCGACAGGTGCTATCGGCGACGGGAGCAACGACAGAACTGGAGATCCTAAGCAATCCAATACCTGCACTACTGAGCAATTCAATACCAGCCCATTCTCTCTATCTTGATAACTCAATCCTTTTATTTGCGTTTTTATTCTATTATTCTCGTGACAAATCTTCTAAACTATTTCCTTTACTTCGTGCAGTGAACTAAGGTGAAGTCATTAACCCAATCCCTGTGGAGACGATATCCGATACTTTGTATCACTTTACTACTTGCGTCGTGTACCCTTGCACTACAATTGCGATAGACTCTTTTACACGCAACAATAGCTACCAAGTAAGTATTCAAATGGCACCATATGAAGCCTTGTATGGGAGGAAGTGCAGAACTCCTCTTTGTTGGGCTGAAACAGGTCAAAAGTTGGTTTCAATGCCGGCCTTGTTGAAAGGAACCACCGAGAAGGTGAAGCTCATATGTGAGCGGTTGAAGGCAGCTTCTGATCGACAGAAGTCTTACGCGGATTTGAAGCGTAAGGAGATTGAGTTTACAGTGGGTGATCGTGTTTTCTTGAAGGTTTCGCCTTGGAAGAAGGTGATGAGGTTTGGTCGATAGGGTATGTTGAGCCCTATGTATATTGGACCGTACGAGGTGATTGAGCGTGTGGGTCCTGTTGCATACAAGCTGAGGTTACCGCAAGAGTTGGAAAGGATACATGATGTGTTTCATGTCTCTCTGCTTCGAAGGTATAGATCGGATCCTTCGCATGTTATGCCTGTGGAGGAAGTGAAGTTGAATCCGGATTTGACTTATGATGAGGAACCGGTTGAAATTCTGGATTCGGACAGTAAAGTTCTTCGAGGCAAAACCATTGAATTGGTTAAGGTGTTGTGGAAGCATCGTGGTGTTGAGGAAGCCACGTGGGAAAGAAAGGATGACATGAAGAAGCAGTTTCTGTACCTTTTTCCTCCAGGTAAATTTTGAGGACGAAATTTCTTAAGGGGGAGAGTTGTAACACCCCAATTTTGGGCTTAAAAGTTTAGGGTCTGAACCGGACCAGTCTGATTTTTGGTTCGAATATAAAAGGAGGTTTTAGGGAAAGCCTAGTTCGGGATGCTTTAAAAATATGGAAAAAATATCTAAAAATCCTCTTTTAATATATATAAGAGAGTGGTGAAATCAATTTTTCAAAATAAGGTTTGGAAATACTACATTTCAGTGTAGTGACTAAAATGCAATTTTTGAAAAGTTTAGTGGTGACTGTTTTGTAAGGATTGAAACTTTGAATCTTTAAGGAGCTAATTTACCCAAAAATGATTTCTCCAGATTTTTCCTTAATTTAGGTGATTCAATTAATGTTTTAGTTAATTAAAAAGAAAAGGGAAACTACTTTTTGGAATTTCATAACTACCTTTTCCTAAAATTTTCTTATTTTTTTCTCTCAAAATTTCATCATCCAAACACTTTTCTCCAGAAACTTTTGCATTGATCTTCACTTCAATTGATGAGATTTCTATCATCAATTAATTCCTAATCAATCTTGCATCAAATCCTTTTGATTTCCTCATTGGATTTTCAAGGAAATTGGCTCAAATCAAGGAGAAATCACCATTTAAAGGTAAGGTTGTTCTTCTCCTCTAAATACTCAGTTCTTTACTGAAATTCCCAAGTTGTCAATCCTTAATTTAAGTTTTATAAATGATTTTAATGTTAGAAACTTGATTTTTTTGGCTTAAAACTCAAGATTTGGAAGAAATCTTGAAGAATTTCCTTGAGATTTGATTGGGCTCTGTTTGAGATGGTTCTTTAATGTATTTTAGATATTAAATGATGTTAGAAATGAGATTTTATCAATGCAATCCTTAATAGGTTGTATTTCCTAAGTTTTTGCTTATGAAAATGGTGGTTTTTGAGGTGATCTTGGTGTTCTGTTATAGCTGGAGGTATAAGGACGAGTTTAGGTTTATTTTGGTTGTTATTTGATGTTTAGAAATGGTTAGAAGTGATGGATCTTGGCTGAGTTAAGTTTTGGAAGAGTTTGGAGGTGTTTTCGGTTGTATTTGGTAGCCGAAATGTTGGTTTTGGTTAGAGCAGCGAGCTTAGGTGTGATGGCTGAAGATTTTAATGCATGATGATGCATTAATCCTCTGCTTTGATGTGTTGAAAACAGGGAGGCATCTTCGGACACCTATGGAGTTGATCCGGAGGCTTGATTGACGTTTCGACAAACAAGCGAAACGTAATCGGTGAGTGGAGTTGGGTTTCCAGCTTTGAAACAGTTATTTGAAGGTTTTGGGAGCTTAGTTTAAGTCTAAACAACTTAGCATGTTTGATGCATTGGTTATAGTTTGCATGTTTAAATTCTATTTTGAAAGCATGTTTTAGCATGGTTAATGCTGGTTTTTAAAGCCATGTGATGAAGGATGCTCAAGGTAAGAGATCCTTGGTTTATCATATTGTAAATATGGATTTGATGCATAGTGATGCATGATGTTAAATGTCTTTGTTTAATGCTTTAAAACAGTGAATTGTTGATGTTATATGATGTATATTGGCAAGTGATGTAATGGTTTTAAAGTACTTGAATCAGATATAGTTAGCCGGATATAGGATTGGGTGCACCGTGAATAAAGTCTCCTTGGATGTTGAGGGGTTGTGATTGTACCGTAAACTCCATCCAAGTACCCTAACGAGTGAGGTAAGATCACAACGGTGGTTAAAAGTCCGTGTGTGGATCTTGTGTCATGTGTCCCTTGCACTCGTTAGTGGAATTATACAACTACCAATGAGTGATGTAGAGGGGTTGTGATTGTATCGTTAAACTCCATCACGGGTGTTGAGGGGTTGTGATTGTACCGATAAACTCCACCTTATGTTGTTCGATAGTGTGTATGAAGCGTATGAGACAACGCTTGTAATCCGCGTATCCGATTGTGTTTTGAGTTGTAAATGGTTATGAGTTATCACTTGAGAGCCAATATGATGTGATGGTTATAATGAAGGATGAGATGCTTGTTATGTATACAAGGTTGCATGAAAAGAGTTGAGCATGTGTTTAGAAAGCTTTGTTGAAAGTGTTTTCTAAAATGCATTATTGTGTTGTTTTCTTTAGAGCATGCCTCACTAAGCATTTGTGCTTACGCTCTCTCTCTGGAACCAATAATGCAGATAATTGAAGTGCTTAAGGGCAACAAGGAGGCTAGAGTGTCCAAGGGAAACCAAGCTCATGTATGGTGATGTTTTCATACACTATTAGTTTTGGTAATTTGGCAATGGGAACCTAAGATGTGTTTTGGGAGATGTGTTGAACTCCCTAGTTTGTGGCATGTTGCTTTTAATGGTTTGAGATTGTAAATGGCCTTTTAATGCTTGTTTTGGAGATTGGTTGATTGATTAGTTTGGATAATAGGAAGCATCCCTATAGATATGTGAAATTCTATGTTTAATGCTATGAATGTGTTTAGGAGTTGCAAACATGCTCTTAATATGTATAATGACTTGTTGGCATGGTTAGGAAGTCATTAGGATGTGTTTGAGTGGTTTTATGTATGAAAAACCAGAAAAATTTGTAGCTTATGGGCAAACCGTATCGGAACAGGCACTGGCGTTTCGAAACGGGGGCCTGTAATGGCCCTCGTGTTTCGAAACGGCTGGAGGCTGTTTCGAAACGATTTGGCCATTGGAAGACCCTGTTTCGGAACTAGTCTCGAAACGAACCCGTGTTTCGGAACGGTCAACACCGTTCCAAAACGGGTGACCGTTGGGCATCAATTTTGAATGATGTTGAAGTTTGTGAGTTTTACGTTTTAGTCCCGAAAGTTGTTTTTGCAATTGTATGAGTTCGAGATGTCCAATTAAGATGAAATTTGACAGGGAAGCTTGTAATATGACTAATTAAATATTGGTAACTTTAAAATCAGTTATGACCTTCTAATTCTCGGAATTTACAATTTGGTCCCTAACATTTGTATATTGTGCAATTGAGTCCCTTATTGAAATTCGATCGCTGTGCTTTACACCTATATGTTGCATGAGAACTCATTTAGGGTTAATGTGCATCTAGACAAGATTAAAAAGAAAAAAGGTCGTTAATCAAGGTTGACTTTGGTTTTCCCCATGTAATCTTCGTAGTTCGGGTCAACCGTCTAGGCCGGGCTAAGGGGGTTACAACCTGTTCCAACTAATGTCAAGGAACTTAGAGGATTTTTGGGATTGTCAGGGTATTACAGGCGATTTGTTAAACACTATGGGAGTATAGCTAGGCCATTAACTGATCCTTTGAAGAAAGGAGGATGGAAATGGGGAACTGAGGAGATGGCAGCTTATGAATCCTTGAAGAAAGCTGTGACAACTGCACCTGTGCTAGCCTTGCCAGATTTCACTTCTACATTTATAGTAGAAATTGATGCTTTAGATATGGGTGTGGGAGTTGTGTTGTCTCAAAAAGGGAGGCCCCTTGCCTTCTTCAGCAAGAGTCTAGGAATCAAACATCAAGGGCTTTCAGTATATGAGAAAGAAATGCTGGTAGTGTTAATGGCAGTAAAGAAATGGACAGCTTACCTGGTTGGCAGACACTTTATCATTCGAACTGATCACTAGAGTTTGAAATTCTTGGCTGAAAAGCAAACAATCACACCATTTTAGTAGAAATGGGTTGTAAAGATGATAGGATACAGTTATGAAGTCCAATACAGAAAGGGTGCTACCAATGTGGTTGCTGATTGCCTATCTAGAAGACCTGATTCAGGGAGCATAATGACTATGGGAGTGAGCAGCTTAGACACTGAATTGATGAAGAGAATAGTGAGTTCTTGGCAGAAGGATGAAAAATGTGTGAAGATAATCAAGGAACTAGAGAGTGGCAGTTCCAGGCATAACAAATACAGTTGGGATGGTCAGATTTTGAAGAGAAAAGATAAATTGGTGGTGGGAAAGGATGATGAACTAAGAAAGGAATTACTGAATTTCTTTCATGGAAGTGCTGTGGGAGGACATTCAGGAGCACATGCCACCATGAGAAGAATGACCACTGTGCTGTATTGGAAGGGTCTTAAAAGAGAAGTCAACAGTTTTGTGAGAGAATGTATGATTTGCCAAAGATGCAAAGGAGATTTGCACCACCCCAGGGGACTCTTGCAACCTCTTCCTATCCCTGAAACTATATGGAGTTCTATCATCATGGACTTTATTGAAGGGTTACCAACTTCAAGGAACAAAAATAGTATTCTGGTGGTGGTAGATAGACTCAGTAAGTATGGTCATTGTAACGCCCCGGTTTTGGGCTCAGAAGTTTTGGGCGTTGACCGGTTCGGTCAAAGTGCTGATCGAATATATAAGAGTGAATTTGGAAAAGCCTAGTTCGGGTTGCATTAAAAATATGGAAAAATGTTCTAAAATCATCTTTTAATATATTTAAGTGAACTGTGAAATCAATTTCGGAAAATGAGGTTCGGAAGGTTGACATTTTGGCTAGTGACCAAAATGTAATTTTTGAAAATTGCGGGACAGTTTTATAAAGGATTGAAACTTTGAATCTTTAAGGAGCTATTATTCCAAAAAGGATTTCTCCAGATTTTTCTAAGATATTTTAAGGCCTTATTCTGATTTTAAAGATTATGAAATGTGGAGGGAAATCATTTTTACCATTTCTTAACTAACTTTTCATTTTCTCTCAATTTTCCTTTTCTCTCATTTTCTCTCAACCCAAACACATTTCTCCAGAGTTTCTCTTCTGATTTTGTTGCGTAAATCTCTCATTTCAACTCTCTTTTGATTCCTAATTATCTCTACAACAAAACCTCTCAATTTGCAAGTTGTTTCATCAAGCTTTTTGGCTCTAAAAAGGAGAAATTCAAGTTTGGAGGTAAGAACGTCCTTCTCCTATAAACTATCAGTTCTTTACTGAAATTCCTAAGTTCTCAATCCTTGATTTGTGTTTTGTTAATGGCTTTTCAATTGAAATCTTGATTTTGGCTTAAAATGCAAGATTTGGTGATTTTGGTGAAATTTTCGTGTGATCTATTTGGGCAGTGTTTTGAAGTGTCAAAATGGTGTTAAATGAATGCTAAACTGATTAGAAGTTGAGGTTTAATCAATGCAATCCCGGATAGGTTGAATTTCCTAAGTTTGGCTTGAGTTTTTGGTTGTTTTTGGAGTGTTTTTGGTGATCTGTTATAACTGGAGGTATAAGGATGTGTTTGTGATCATTTTGGATGTTAATTGATGTTTAAAAATGGTTAGAAGTGATGGATCTTCGCTGGGTTAAGTTTTGGAAATGTTTGGAGGTGATTTCGGTTATGTTTGGTAGCCAAATTGTTGGATTTGTGATGAGCAGCGAGTTGAGTCTTGTTGCTGGTGTTCTTAATGCATAATGATGCATTAATCCTCTGTTGTTGTGTGCTTGAAACAGGGGAGTTTGATCCGTGAGCTTTGAAGGTGTTGCGGAAGGTTTTCGGATGCTTGGAAGGCTTGTTGGCTAGCCTTGTTTTGTGTATCGGTGAGTGAAGTTGGGTTTTCAGCTTTTAAACCAAGGTTTGAAGGTTTTGGGAGCTTAGTTTAAGTCTAAACAACTTTGCTAAGTTCAAGAGTAAGTGATTGGATTTTCGCTCTTGAATTGTGTTGTGTTTTGGTTTTAAAAGCAATTGTGGTTGATGATTGAGATGCATGTGTTTTGCATGGTTTAAATCTGTTTTGAAAGCATATTTTAGCATGGTTTAATGCTGGTTTTGAAAGCCATTTGAGAAGGATGCTCAAGGTAAGGGATCCTTGGTTTTGTACATGGTAATTGTGGTTTAGATGCATAGTGTTGCATGTTGGTCTATGGCTTTGTATGATGCTTTAAAACAGTGAATTGATGATGGTAAATGTTACTTTTTGCATATTGGTTATGCATGTGAATCATTGGATTAATAAAGTAATGGTTTTGCATATTGGTTATGCATGTGAATCATTGGACTAATGTGGTGATGGTTTTTGCATTGTGGTTATGCATATGAATCAGTGGAATAACATGGTAAGATGGTTATGTTGGCAAGTGATGAAAGCGGTTCTTGGTTCGTTGATCGAATATAGTTAGCCGGCTATAGGATTGGGTGCACCGTGAATTAAGTCGCCTTGGAGGTGGAGTGGTCAAGAGTGGACCGGTAAACTCCCTTCAAGTATTCTAACGAGATGGTTAAGGTCATAATGGAGGTGTTGCCCATTCGAGGACCTTGGTTGAGCAAAGGTTATATGGTGTTTAAAAGTCCATATATGAGAACCTTGTGCTTGTTAAGATCACAATGGCGGTGTAAGACCATGTGTGGATCTTATGTGGGGTGTCCCGGATCTCGTTAGTGATTTATACAACTACCAATCGGTTATGCAAAGGTTGTATGGTGTTTAAAAGTCCATACATGGAAACCTTGTGCATGTTGAGGTTGTATGGTGTTTAAAAGTCCATGCATGGGAACCTCGGGAAAAGCTAAGGTTGTATGGTGTTTAAAAGTCCATACATGGGAACCTTAGGCTTGTAAGGTCAAATGGTGTTTAAAAGTCCATTTGGGAGGCCTTAGATTGGTAGGGTGTATGGAGCGTAGGGACAACGCTCGGAATCCACGTATCCGATCGGGTTGTTGAGTTGAAAAGTGGATGTGGTTGATCACTTGGAAGCCAATGTAATGTTCTTGATCATAAAGAAGCATGAGATGCTTGAAAAGATGCATGGTTGCATGAAAAGTGTATGATGCTAGTGAATGCATGTTTACTTGTTAAGTTGAACAAGTGTTGATTATCATTTGGTAAATGATGCATGTGAGCATGAAATCTCCTTAATGCATTGGAGGCTTGTTTTTAAAGGCATGTGATGATGATGTTGTGGTTCATGTAAGTTGCCTTTGGTTTAATGCATGTGTTGGTTTGTTGAGTAATGGTTTTAAAGGGTTTCTTGCTCGAAATGATGTTCAAGTTTATGAATGGGTAATATGAAATGGAAGTGTTTTCCAAAGTTTTGATTCAACTTTGCATATGGTGTTTATGCATGGATTGGTTAAATGGATGATTTTGTAAGTTGGGCATTGAAATGGTTTTCTTAGCTTGCTAAGCTAAGGGTTGGTTTTCATGTAAGTGCAATGTATGGTTTAAGCATGTTGTTGAAAAGGAGTTTTCAAACTTTGCTTGGTAATCAAATCGGGTTTGTTTTTAAAGTGTTTTGTAACCCGCTGCATTGATGGTGTTTTGGTTTTGAGCATTCCTCACTAAGCATTATGTGCTTACGCTCCTTTTTGTCCATCAATGCAGATTCTTGAAGTTTGGACAGCAAGGAGCAAGGGATTCAAGGTGGACTCCAATTGAGATGTATGTCTCGGTGAATAGCTATAGTTAATAAAGGCTATGGGGGTAGAATCTCTTGGATTGATGTTTTTGTGTTCGTATAAGTTCGGACAAGTATGTTTTAATGTCGTTGATGTTGTTGGAACATGTTTTGGCTTTAATGAGATTGATTTGGAAAGTTTGTGCTTAAATGGTTGCTTGTGTAGGAAGCATGCCTATAGATTTGGGGATTTTTGCATATGAAGTTATTTTGTTGATTTGATGATGCTTATAAGTTTTATATATGTGGAATTGCATGTTGGTAAAGTTTGGTGGCATTTGGAGCATGTTTGAATGATCAATTGCATTTTTTGGAATTGCATTTTGCTGCAATCTGTGCAGGCGTTTCGGAACAGTGTGCACCGTTTTGGAACGGGTGCCTTGAATGAACCCATGCGTCCGAAACGGTATGCACCGTTTCGAAACGGTTTGGTCTCTGCCAGACCCCCGTTGCGGTACGCGTTGCGGAACGGCCCCGTGTTTCGAAACGGGCTCTGCCTGTTTCGGAACGGGTGACCGTTGGGGGCTGACATGGGCGGTTAAATGTTTCAGAATGTTTGCATTTTGGTCCTGAAACTTGTTTGTGCAATTGTATGAGTTCGGGATGTCCGTTTGAGCTGAAATTTGGTAGAGAAGCATGAAACCTGATTAATTTTAAGTTGGTAACTTAAAATCTGGTTAAGTCCTTAAAGTTTTCAGAATTTACAATTTGGTCCCTAAAGTTGTAAATTGTTCAATTGAGTCCCTGTTTGATCTCTGATGGTTGTGATCTTTGAGTATGCTGTTTGCATGATCACATCTAAGGTTAATGTGCATCTAGACAAGATTAAAAAGAAAAAAAAGGGTCGTTAATCAAGGTTGACTTTCGGGTTGACTTTGGTTTTCCTCGTGTGACTTTCTTAATTCGGGTCAATCGTCTGGGCCGGGTTAAGGGGGTTACATTTGGTGGTATCAGAGCTGAGTTGCGAATGCTTGGGGAAAACGGTAAGTTGTTGTGATGTGTGTTTGTTGTTTACCTTGATGAGTGGTTGAAAGTTGGTTGAAACACGTGTTTCTGAGTGTGTTGCTGATGTTTTTGAGAAAATTGTTGATGTTTCTGAGCATGTTTTATGGTTATGAATCTTGGTCGAGTTTATGTGGAAATGTGCTGATGTTGTGAGCTGATGTTATGCATGATGAATGTGTTATGAGCATGTTATGTTGATAATATGCTGTGGCAAGTGGATGCTGTTTGATGTAAGCATGATCGAATATGTTGTTTGATATGCTTGATGTTGTGATATATATGTTGTGTTGACTGTTATGTCATGTAAAGGGGAGGATTCGGGATACCCATTGCCTTATTAATATAGCTATTGTGTTATTTGGAGTTGGAGTTTGAATCCTTGCTTAATGCTGGTCTAACTGGTTTGTTTGTTTGTTGTGATTGTTTGTTTTTGTTAGTAGTATGGCAAAGTCGATGGAAGAATGGCAGTTGGGTAAGCTGGTTGCTGCCTTGGGGCAGGTTGTTAGGGCATGGAATTCACCCTTTTGTAGAGGTGTTTTGTCTCAGTCTTCTGTACCTGGGGTTGAGGTGTTAAGGCAGAAAGAAGAAGCTGGTTCTGTGATGAAGAGTTCATCATCTGTTGAGCAGGAGGTGTTGGGAACATCTCAGGCTGAGGTAAAGGTAAAGTCAGTGGATGTGCTGGCTGTGGGATGTGTGGGTTTGCCGAAGCAGCGTTTGCTTGATTTGGGTGCTGTGGAGTATCATGGTTCTTCACCGGAGATGTTTGAGGCCTGGTTGGCCAGTGTGGTTCTGATCTTGGATCAGGAAGGCTGTGATTATGCCTGTAGGCTGGGGAGTGTTGTTTCTCTTATGTTGGAGGATGCTTGTGTCTGGTGGACATCGGTGGCGGTGGCGTCACATATTCCTGATATTGGTTGGGATTTCTTTGTATCTGCTTTTTGTGAAAGGTATCTTGGAAGGGAATTTCCAAGGGTTGAGCAATGTGAAGGTAGTGTTGTTGTGGAGCAAGTGTTGCTTGAGCAAGGGGTGGAAGCCCAGCCACCGGTGTGTGACCGTTGTGAAAGGCGCCATGTTGGAGGTTGTTGGGGCGCGGGTGCTTGTTGGAATTGTGGTTCCAAAATGCATGTTAAGCGTGATTGTCCTCTTGGAGTGAAGTCAGCTTTGGTGTTAGCCAAAGGGTCTTTGAAAGGTTGTGGGCATGGTCGAGGCAAGGTTCAGAGGTGGCAGAAAGAGCAGAAGGTTGTGAAGAGTTTGGGGAAAGAGAATTGCTGGAAATGTGGGTCTGCTGGACACATGAGACGTGATTGTTTGAGGTTGGCTCGGAACAGCCAAGGTTCCTTACCGCAAGGAGTTGGTGGTGACCCTGGTGTGCTAGCTGGTGCTGCAGTTGTGCGGCAGGAGGATGATGGTTCCGCAAGGAAGAGAGCTCGTCTGATGAAGCTTCAGGGTGGTGTTGTGTTTTCAGGTAACCTTGTTAAGTAATCTTTGCTCTAGTTACCTTAGTTTAGTTTCTGTTGGTTTTCCTTGCGTGGTAAGTTTAGTCTTGTTGTTAGCATGTTTGGGGTAATGGTAGTTGTTTGGAAACATCTTTGGTGTGAAGAAGGTTTAGTGAGTATCTTGTGGTTAATGGTTGTTGGTATGATGAAGTTAGATAAGCTAGAAGTGAGGTAGGAGGTTGTTCTTAGACGGATTTGAGGATGTTATTGGAGGGTGTGAACTGGCATTCATGCACAGTTAAAATCATTGTTATATACTATATTATATATGTTGGTCCATGCATACATGTGGCATGACATTAGAGGTTTTGCATACATGTACATCAGGCATTGATAGGGCATGTAGGTGATCATGCATACGATGTTCACACTCGCTAATAATTAATCGAATCTGTTAGTGTGGTGGTTGGTTTGGATGATGGGTTTCTAGAGGTTGTTTTGGTGCTGAGTGAGGGTTAGAAGTATTATTAAGCTAGTTGCTAGCAATGATGAGAGTGGTATGGCCTGTGGTAGAAGGATAGTGTTTGATGCTCAGAGAGTTTAGTGGTTTGGTGGTGAAGGGTACCGGTTGAGGTTAGTATCGGTTAAGTGGTTTGTATAGCTAAAAGGAAGTGGTAGTTCCTTGGTGCTAGTGATGTTGCAGTTTTGTGGTTGTGTTTCCAAGTGCTGAGGTAGCTTAGCTTTTAAGTTGTTGTGGAAGGGTTGTGCTTGTAAGTGCTGGTTCTTAGTAACCTTTGAGGAGTTGAAGAGCTGTTATGTGTGTTGTGGTTAAGCATTGTTCTGGTAATGCAAGTGATATGGTTGAAGTTTGAAGTGAAAGGGCTATGAAAGATCGAAGGCTTTTGTTGGTTGTTTGGGTGCTTGTGAGAAGTGGTTGGCTGGTTGTGGTTAGAAAGTTCTGTTTGAAGTCAGCTGGTGGTGTGTGGAGCGGCTGACGGATTCAAGTTGGGGTTATGTTGTAATTCTTGGAATCTGGGCGAGTAGTCCTGGTAAGCTGTTATGGTGATGTTGGCGGCCGATGTGAAGGATTATCAGCATTCGTTGAGGAGTTTGGGTAAGCAGTTGATGCTTAAAGATTTCTGCTTGTTGGGAAAATCCTTGGAAGAGGTTTGGGAGTTTGCAAGAGTTTTTGAAGCAGAGAAGTTTGCATAGTGGCTGAATTGGATTGGTTGTTGTCACTGTGTAAACAAGTCTTGGGAGTTGTGTGTTACAGTGATGTGTGTTGTAAGAGCTGAAGTTCTTCAGGTTGATGTTGGGGCTGTGTACGGTCCGATTATGTGAAAGGTTAAGTTGTGGCTATCTTTGAGTGTTCTGGATTTTGTGAACAGCATGTGGTGGTGTTGGGTTCGGTGGAGCTTTGTGTGGAATGTGTTCAGTGATGGTTGAGGCTTTTGTGTTGCCTTGTGTGTTGCTTTGAGAAGGTTGTTGTTCTCTTTTCGCCGGTTGAAATTTCGAGGACGAAATTTCCTAAGGGGGGGAGAGTTGTAACGCCCCGGTTTTGGGCTCAGAAGTTTTGGGCGTTGACCGGTTCGGTCAAAGTGCTGATCGAATATATAAGAGTGAATTTGGGAAAGCCTAGTTCGGGTTGCATTAAAAATATGGAAAAATGTTCTAAAATCATCTTTTAATATATTTAGGTGAACTGTGAAATCAATTTCGGAAAATGAGGTTCGGAAGGTTGACATTTTGGCTAGTGACCAAAATGTAATTTTTGAAAATTGCGGGACAGTTTTATAAAGGATTGAAACTTTGAATCTTTAAGGAGCTATTATTCCAAAAAGGATTTCTCCAGATTTTTCTAAGATATTTTAAGGCTTTATTCTGATTTTAAAGATTATGAAATGTGGAGGGAAATCATTTTTACCATTTCTTAACTATCTTTTCATTTTCTCTCAATTTTCCTTTTCTCTCAACCCAAACACATTTCTCCAGATTTTCTCTTCTGATTTTGTTGCCTAAATCTCTCATTTCAACTCTCTTTTGATTCCTAATTATCTCTACAACAAAACCTCTCAATTTGCAAGTTGTTTCATCAAGCTTTTTGGCTCTAAAAAGGAGAAATTCAAGTTTGGAGGTAAGAACGTCATTCTCCTCTAAACTATCAGTTCTTTACTGAAATTCCTAAGTTCTCAATCCTTGATTTGTGTTTTGTTAATGGCTTTTCAATTGAAATCTTGATTTTGGCTTAAAATGCAAGATTTGGTGATTTTGGTGAAATTTTCGTGTGATCTGTTTGGGCAGTGTTTTGAAGTGTCAAAATGGTGTTAAATGAATGCTAAATTGATTAGAAGTTGAGGTTTAATCAATGCAATCCCGGATAAGTTGAATTTCCTAAGTTTGGCTTGAGTTTTTGGTTGTTTTTGGAGTGTTTTTGGTGATCTGTTATACCTGGAGGTATAAGGATGTGTTTGTGATCATTTTGGATGTTAATTGATGTTTAAAAATGGTTAGAAGTGATGGATCTTGGCTGGGTTAAGTTTTGGAAGTGTTTGGAGGTGATTTCGGTTATGTTTGGTAGCCAAATTGTTGGATTTGTGATGAGCAGCGAGTTGAGTCTTGTTGCTGGTGTTCTTAATGCATAATGATGCATTAATCCTCTGTTGTTGTGTGCTTGAAACAGGGGAGTTTGATCCGTGAGCTTTGAAGGTGTTGCGGAAGGTTTTCGGATGCTTGGAAGGCTTGTTGGCTAGCCTTGTTTTGTGTATCGGTGAGTGAAGTTGGGTTTTCAGCTTTTAAACCAAGGTTTGAAGGTTTTGGGAGCTTAGTTTAAGTCTAAACAACTTTGCTAAGCTCAAAAGTAAGTGATTGGATTTTCGCTCTTGAATTGTGTTGTGTTTTGGTTTTAAAAGCAATTGTGGTTGATGATTGAGATGCATGTGTTTTGCATGGTTTAAATCTGTTTTGAAAGCATATTTTAGCATGGTTTAATGCTGGTTTTGAAAGCCATTTGAGAAGGATGCTCAAGGTAAGGGATCCTTGGTTTTGTACATGGTAATTGTGGTTTAGATGCATAGTGTTGCATGTTGGTCTATGGCTTTGTATGATGCTTTAAAACAGTGAATTGATGATGGTAAATGTTACTTTTTGCATATTGGTTATGCATGTGAATCATTGGATTAATGAGGTAATGGTTTTGCATATTGGTTATGCATGTGAATCAGTGGACTAATGTGGTGATGGTTTTTGCATTGTGGTTATGCATATGAATCAGTGGAATAACATGGTAAGATGGTTATGTTGGCAAGTGATGAAAGCGGTTCTTGGTTCGTTGATCGGATATAGTTAGCCGGCTATAGGATTGGGTGCACCGAGAATTAAGTCGCCTTGGAGGTGGAGTGGTCAAGAGTGGACCGGTAAACTCCCTTCAAGTATCCTAACGAGATGGTTAAGGTCATAATGGAGGTGTTGCCCATTCGAGGACCTTGGTTGAGCAAAGGTTATATGGTGTTTAAAAGTCCATATATGAGAACCTTGTGCTTGTTAAGATCACAATGGCGGTGTAAGACCATGTGTGGATCTTATGTGGGGTGTCCCGGATCTCGTTAGTGATTTATACAACTACCAATCGGTTATGCAAAGGTTGTATGGTGTTTAAAAGTCCATACATGGAAACCTTGTGCATGTTGAGGTTGTATGGTGTTTAAAAGTCCATGCATGGGAACCTCGGGTAAAGCTAAGGTTGTATGGTGTTTAAAAGTCCATACATGGGAACCTTAGGCTTGTAAGGTCAAATGGTGTTTAAAAGTCCATTTGGGAGGCCTTGGATTGGTAGGGTGTATGGAGGGTAGGGACAACGCTCGGAATCCGTGTATCCGATCGGGTTGTTGAGTTGAAAAGTGGATGTGGTTGATCACTTGGAAGCCAATGTAATGTTCTTGATCATAAAGAAGCATGAGATGCTTGAAAAGATGCATGGTTGCATGAAAAGTGTATGATGCTAGTGAATGCATGTTTACTTGTTAAGTTGAACAAGTGTTGATTATCATTTGGTAAATGATGCATGTGAGCATGAAATCTCCTTAATGCATTGGAGTCTTGTTAAGGCTTGTTTTTAAAGGCATGTGATGATGATGTTGTGGTTCATGTAAGTTGCCTTTGGTTTAATGCATGTGTTGGTTTGTTGAGTAATGGTTTTAAAGGGTTTCTTGCTCGAAATGATGTTCAAGTTTATGAATGGGTAATATGAAATGGAAGTGTTTTCCAAAGTTTTGATTCAACTTTGCATATGGTGTTTATGCATGGATTGGTTAAATGGATGATTTTGTAAGCTGGGCATTGAAATGGTTTTCTTAGCTTGCTAAGCTAAGGGTTGGTTTTCATGTAAGTGCAATGTATGGTTTAAGCATGTTGTTGAAAAGGAGTTTTCAAACTTTGCTTGGTAATCAAACCGGGTTTGTTTTTAAAGTGTTTTGTAACCCGCTGCATTGATGGTGTTTTAGTTTTGAGCATTCCTCACTAAGCATTATGTGCTTACGCTCCTTTTTGTCCATCAATGCAGATCTTGAAGTTTGGACAGCAAGGAGCAAGGGATTCAAGGTGGACTCCAATTGAGATGTATGTCTCGGTGAATAGCTATAGTTAATAAAGGCAATGGGGGTAGAATCTCTCTGATTGATGTTTTTGTGTTCGTATAAGTTCGGACAAGTATGTTTTAATGTCGTTGATGTTGTTGGAACATGTTTTGGCTTTAATGAGATTGATTTGGAAAGTTTGTGCTTAAATGGTTGCTTGTGTAGGAAGCACGCCTATAGATTTGGGGCTTTTTGCATATGAAGTTATTTTGTTGATTTGATAATGCTTATAAGTTTTATATATGTTGAATTGCATGTTGGTAAAGTTTGGTGGCATTTGGAGCATGTTTGAATGATCAATTGCATGTTTTGGAATTGCATTTTGCTGCAATCTGTGCAGGCGTTTTGGAACAGTGTGCACCGTTTCGGAACGGGTGCCTTGAATGAACCCAGGCGTCCGAAACGGTATGCACCGTTTCGAAACGGTTTGGTCTCTGCCAGACCCCCGTTGCGGTACGCGTTGCGGAACGACCCCGTGTTTCGAAACGGGCTCTGCCTGTTTCGGAACGGGTGACCGTTGGGGGCTGACATGGGCGGTTAAATGTTTCAGAATGTTTGCATTTTGGTCCTGAAACTTGTTTGTGCAATTGTATGAGTTCGGAATGTCCGTTTGAGCTGAAATTTGGTAGAGAAGCATGAAACCTGATTAATTTTAAGTTGGTAACTTAAAATTTGGTTAAGTCCTTAAAGTTTTCAGAATTTACAATTTGGTCCCTAAAGTTGTAAATTGTTCAATTGAGTCCCTGTTTGATCTCTGATGGTTGTGATCTTTGAGTATGCTGTTTGCATGATCACACCTAAGGTTAATGTGCATCTAGACAAGATTAAAAAGAAAAAAAAAAGGTCGTTAATCAAGGTTGACTTTTGGGTTGACTTTGGTTTTCCCCGTGTGACTTTCTTAATTCGGGTCAATCGTCCGGGCCGGGTTAAGGGGGTTACAATCATTTTGTTGCAATATCTCATCCTTTTTCACCCAAGGATATAGCTCAAATTTTCCTTGAAAATATATTTAAAATACATGGTCTGCCAAAAGATATTGTTAGTGATAGGGATAGAATATTCATAAGTTTATTTTGGAGGGAGTTAATGGAAAAGCTAGGAGTTACTGTAAATGCATCTACTACCTATCATCCTCAATCAGATGGGCAAACTGAAAGAGTCAACCAGTGTGTTGAGACTTACCTTAGATGTATGACAGGGGAGAGGCCAAAGGAATGGGCCAGTTGGTTACACTTAGCTGAATGGTGGTATAATACAACTTTTCATACTGCAATTCAAGTGACTCCTTATCAGGCAGTGTATGGTCAGCTTCCTCCAATTCATTTACCATACATAGCAGGGGAATCATTGGTGGCAGCTGTAGATAGAAGTTTGCAGCAAAGAGAAGCAGCTATCAAGATGCTTAAGTTTCACATGAAGAGGGCACAAGATCGAATGAAGGTCCAAGCTGACAAAGGGAGAATGGAATGTGAATTTCAGATTGGAGATGAAGTCTTTTTGAAACTTCAACCCTATAGGCAACAGACAGTGGCCTCTAGGAGTTGTTTGAAGCTGAGCCCTAAGTGGTTTGGTCCTTTTGAAATAACAGACAGAGTGGGGAAAGCGGCCTATACATTGAAGCTCCCTCAGAACTCTAGGGTACATCCAGTATTCCATGTATCCCAGTTGAAGAAGAGAGTTGGACCTCCCGAGTTAGTTCAACAAGATCTGCCAGTGATTGATTCGGATGGAAGTATCAACAAAGAACCTTTGAGAATCATTGACAGGAGGATTGAAAAAAAAAAAGGAATAGAGCAGTGACAGAGGTGCTGGTCGAATGGGCTAATTCATTTCCAGAGGATGCTACGTGGGAAGTATTGCATTCACTTCAACAACAATTTCCTCAATTCAATCCTTGAGGTCAAGGATTACTTGAAGAAGGGGGCAATGTCAGGGACCTAAATGGAAGAGAGCCGTTGTGGTTTTAAATTTCTGCTTATTTCTATTTTTATTACTTGCCTTAGCTGTTAAGCCCGTTTAATGAAACGGTGCGTTTAGTGGACTCATGTGAATAGATAATATGGGGTCGTTTCGGGGCTAGGGTTGTTTAAGAGGTATCATTTCTGAGCTGTAAGACTTATGCGAATTTAGAATGAACTTCTAGCCTCCTTTATTTTCTCTTCTCAACCTCTCTGAATCTTCTTTTTTCTTATCCTCTTTTTCTTAAATTCTTGTTTCACGTTTCGGGTTGTTACAGTACGGCGGCAAAGGAAAATGAGCGCCTCCAAATTCATAAAGTGTGTCACAGTCGGCGATGGAGCCGTCGGCAAGACATGCCTGTTGATTCCTACACTAGCAATACTTTCCCTTTGGTCAGCCTTTAACGCAATCATCTTTCTTGTATTTTCGGATCTTTATTGAATGATTGCTTCACTTCTTTACATTTTTCTTTTAGATTTGTTTGGTTCTCTGATAGATAAAGAAAACCATAATACAAACTCAAATTTTATATAATTATTTACCGTTAAAATGAGACAAAAGATGTTTAAAATTGTTGATGTTGAGCGAGATCTCTTGTATATTTCTATAATTGCTCTAAATTTATCTCTTGTATTTAATAAATTCAATTAGATTAGGGCTAATGTCGTTACAGTGTAGGCTGATAATGTTCTAGATATTTTTGCTGTTAGTTGAAATTAATTCTCTCAAAATTAAAATCAAGATTGGGGATTTAAGTTCTGTTTGTTTTGACGATTGGTATGGAAACAAGACTAACGATTTTCGACAATTTCAGTGCAAATGTGGTCGTGGATGGTTGCACCGTCAACATAGACTTGGTGACTCCAGAATTCAAGAAACACCACACTCTGAAGTCATCCTCGGAAAGGCACGTATCATCAGCTGAACTCACCCGAAATCTTGATAACATCTTACGATGTGACCTTGATAAGAGCCCCTAGCCTAGATGTACTGACATCTAATGAATACTCTGACTTATCTCCGAGCTAGAATATTAGTGTAGCCATCATAAGTGTAACTCCTAAGATCTGCCACCGAGCACCACCTAACAACTAGCGGGTATAAATGGAAAAGGAGACAAATGAGAGAAGGAGAGAATTTCTCGTCTTGACTCAACTTATAATTGGCTCAAGGATATTCTTTGACGACCCTTCATTTTTTATTTGTTTCGACCATCGTACTAACTGCGGCTCTCTGCCCTAAACCTACAAGGGGGTGAACCGCCTAAAACTGCCATTAACCACCTTTGTCTTCCTCTACACCTCCTTTGTTCTGCCTCCTCATTTAGACATCAACAATTGATACAATGAACATGGACTACATTCATGACATGAGGAATTAAGCAAGATGTATCCCCATCAATGGCCACTCTTGTATAACCCTGACTTTCCATCTTCAACTCAAAATCAGTTTGAGACGATTGACCATTATGGCCAACAACCACAACCCTACATATTACGAGTTCTACTAGATCAATCATGGACTCCATGACCAACATGATTCGTACATCCAACCACAACATCAGCCGACTCAGTGCACCTATGATCGCAACCGCCAACAAGATCTCATCTTACAAAATGAACTGTGAAATTTGCAAATACTATTCTAAAGCGCTTTGGTTAACCAACAATTGCATCAACAACATATTCAGTAGTAACAAGACGATGCTAAAAGCTTTTCAAGAGCTAGAGTCTTTCAACGTCAAGGGGACCGTGACGAGAGGAGGAAGAAAGATCATTCGACACTGATGAACAACACCAACGAGTGTAAAGGGTTGCCCCTCGAAATCAAATGAACCCCAACGGATATGACCCTTTCCTTGAAGACCTAAGGGAACAAGAATAGGGAAGACAAATATAAATGATGCATAAATAGATCGATGATCTTCGGACCTTAGGCAACTCTAGAAAAGATTGGGTAGCGGAAGAGGTTAGCACCCTCGTGCCCGCATGTTGGCATCCCTGTACCACCTTCACTTTAAACTACCGAAGAAAATTTATGTTGGGACTGAGGATCCAATACAAGAACCATATGGACATCATGAGAGCCTCTAATAAGCCAAGGTGCAAGGCCTTCCCGACAACTTTAAGAATGAGAGTAAAAAATTGGTTTGACTCCTAACCACCGGAGCCTATAGGAGACTTTAAGAGTTTGTCCCATAGCTTTGTTGGTCAATTTGTAAAACCAAAATTGATTTTGATATAACAATATACCTTAAGGACTAAATTGTAAAACAATAAATTTTTAAGTATTTTCAAAGATTCACAATTTCACAAGCCGTTTTGAACCAAACACTATTTCAAGTCAAAACACATTAAAAGGGTTCAAATTTTCAAAGTGTTTTCAAGGCAAATAGCAACAAAATGCCTAGACGTATCGATACCCTTATGCGTATCGATATAGTTTTTCAACACTGAAATTTTAATCGTTCATAGTGTACCGATACAGTCCAACCCCGTATCGATACGATATTCATCTAGGAAAAACTTTAAGTTATAGCGTATCGATACGCATCTGTAACCCCCTTAGCCCGGCCTAGACGGTTGACCCGAACTACGAAGATTACACGGGGAAAACCAAAGTCAACCCGAAAGTAAACCTTGATTAACGACCCTTTTTTTTCTTTTTAAACTTGTATAGATGCACATTAACCCTAGGCGTACTCTTGAGATAAGCATACTCAAAAATCACCGCAATCGGAAAGCAATAAGGGACTCAATTGCACAACATACGAATTTAGGGACCAAAATGTAAATTCTGGAAATTAAGAGGACTTAACTAATTTTTAAGATACCATTATGAAATTAGTCATGTTACATGCTTCTATGTCAAATTTCACCTCAAACGGACATCCCAAACTCAAACAATTGCATATACAAAGTTCAGGACTAAAACGTGAAGATTTCAAAACATAAACCATACAAATCAGTGCCCAACGGTCAATTGTTTCGGAACGGGGGTTGACTGTTCCGAAACGCGGGACCATTTCGAAACCTGTTCCAAAACAGGGCTTGGCAGTAGCAAAAGTGTTTCGGAATGGCCTCTACCCGTTTCGATATACAAGGGCTATTACAGGCCCCTGTTTCGAAACGGTAGTGCCCGTTCCGATACAGGCTGCTTAGAAAGTGCATAATTTTCTGGTTTAACATACATTCGACCAATCAAACATATCCCTTTGACCTCCTAATCATGCCAACAAGTCATCATACATTAAAGGAACATACTTGCATCAACAAAACATATTCATGGCATCAATTAGGGAAAACCTCAATCTATAGGCATGCAACCTATTACTCAAAACCAACCAAACATCAAACCAACAAAGCAAACACCAAAATGGCCAATTACATATCCAAAACATCATAGGCAGCATGACAAACTTAGGGAGTCCAAAACATCTCCCAAAAACACAACCTAGGTTCCCATTGCCAAATATCAAAGGCTAATAATGTTGTGAAAATGTCACCATACATGAGCTTAGCTTTCCCTTGGATTACTTGCCCTCCTTGCTGCCCACAAACACCTCAATTATCTGCATTAATGGTTCAAGAAAGAGAGCGTAAGCACAAATGCTTAGTGAGGCATGCTCTAAAGAAACAACTCAATAATGCATTTTGTAAAACACCTTTCACAAGGCCTTTTCAACACGTTTCATCATTTCTCATGCAACAATGCATATACAACAAGCATCACATGCTTAAATAACATAAACATGTCATATTGGCTTCCAAGTGATACCATAACCATTTTTCAACACAAAACACAATCGGATACGCGGATTACAAGCGTTGTCCCATACGCTTCATACACACTACCAAACACACAAGGTGGAGTTTATCGGTACAATCACAACCCCTCAACACCCGTGATGGAGTTTAACGGTACAATCACAACCCCTCCACATCACTCATTGATAGTAGTATAACATCACTAACGAGAACACGGGACACACAACACAAGATCCTCACATGGCATTTTAACCACCATTATGATCTTAGACATCTCGTTAGTGTACTTGGATGAAGTTTACGGTACCATTACAACCCCTCAACATCCAATGCAACTTTATTCACGGTGCACCCAATCCTATAGTCGGCTAACTATATCCGATTCAAGTACTTTTAAACCAACACATCACTTGCCAATATACATCATTTACAATCAACAATCCACTGTTTTTAAAGCATTAATCAAAGCCATTAAACAATCATGCATCACTATGCATCATAACCACATTTTTCAATGTCAAACCAAGGATCTCTTACCTTGAGCATCGTTCAACACATGGCTTTCAAAACCAGCATTAATCATGCTAAAACATGCTTTCAAAATAGAATTTAAACATGCAAATTAAACACATTGCATCCAACCATTTCATGGTTCATCAAAGAGAGAGTTTCTCCGAAAACTTACTCTTGAGCTTAGTTAAGTTGCTTAGACTTAAACTAAGCTCCCAAACCTTCAAACATTGGTTTCAAAGCTGAAAACCAAACTTCACTCACCAATTCTGTTTCACAAGCTTGTCGAAACACCGTTCAAGCCTCCGGATCAACACCACAAGGATCCGAAGATGTCTCCCCTGTTTTAAACACATCAAAGCAGAGGATTAATGCATCATCATGCATTAAAATCTTCAGCCATTACACCTAAACTCGCTGCTCTCACCAAAACCCACATTTCGGCTACCAAACACAACCGAAATCACATCCAAACACTTCCACAACATTACCCAGCCAAGATCCATCACTTCTAAACATTCTTAGACATCAATTAACATCAAAAAAGAACCTAATCACGTCCTTATACCTCCAGCTATAACAGAACACCAAAATCACCCCAAAAACCACCATTTTCACAAGTAAAACTTAGGAAAATCAACCTATTCGGGATTGCATTGATTAAACCTCCATTTCACATCATTTAAACATCCAAAATACATTAAAAAACATCTCAAAATAGAGCCCAAACATCCAATACGAATTTCTTCAAAATTAAATCCAAATCTTGAATTTTAAGCCAAAATCAAGTTCACAACATTAAAACCTTTAATAAAAATCAATTTAAGGATTGAGAACTTGGGAATTTCAGTAAAGAACTGAGTATTTAGAGGAGAAGAACGTTCATACCTCTAAATGCGGATTTCTCCTTGTTTAGAGCCAAAATCCTTGAAAATTCAATATGCAAATGAAGAGGATTTGATGTAGAAATGATTAGGAATCATTTGAGGATTGAAATCTCATCATTTGGTGTGAAAATCAAAAGAAAAGCTGCTGTGGAAATGTGTTTGGCTGAGGGAATTTTGAGAGAAAATGAAATGGGAAAATTTTAGCAAAAGTTAGTTATGAAACTAAAATATGGTTTTTCCCTCTTTTCTTTTTATTAATTAAACATTAAATGAGTCATTAAAATCAAGAAAAATCTGGAGAAATCCTTCCTTGGGTAAATTAGCTCCTTAAAGATTCAAAGATTCAATCCTTTCAAAACAGTAACGAACTTTTCAAAAATTACATTTTAGTCACTAATTCGAAATGTCATATTTCCAAGCCTTATTTTGTAAAATTGATTTCACAACTCCCTTATATATATATTAAAAGAGGATTTTAGATATTTTTCCATATTTTTAATGCATCCCGAACTAGGCTTTTCCTAAAACCACCTTTTATATTCGAACCGAAAATTAGACCGATCCGGTTCAAACCTTAAACTTCCAAGCCCAAAATTGGGGTGTTACAGCATCGGGACTGTATCGATACAATTTTCATATAAAAATATTATTTGCTATAGCGTACCGATACGGTATGTCACCGTATCGATACGATATGCTTACCTTTGCAAAAATCTTTGCATTTAATATTCGAATGTTGGATTGCCATTTATTGGAATCCAAAAGTTTTAAATGACCGTTGAACCATATCGATATGCTAAGGTAGCGTACCGATACACTTTTTAGAAAAACTCAATTTAGGATTCTAGTGAGCAAAATCCGTATCGATACGCCCCTTAATATCGTACCGATACGCCCTTCAAGCGTATCAATACACCATATTTTTAAATCACAACAACTTTTTCTTCTTTGAGACAAGTACCGATACGCCCACGAATCGTACCGATACGGTAGGTTGTGGAGGAGCATTTATTATTGAAAATTGCAGCCTAATAGCTAGATTAATGACCTCAACCACCCAAACGGCTAGAAATCAATGCAAGGGTATAAAAACAAGTCTCAAATGCTACAACAACAACTATTGAGCTTTAAAGCAACATCAAAGCATTCAAATCCAAACCTTGTTCATTTAGAGTCAAATCTTTGTACACAACTCAATTGATTTTATCATTGTAATTTTTTATTGAGAGTTTGGGGAGTGTTTGATTGTATTTGGGTAAACATCAACCTTTGAGAGGTACCTGTAAGGTTTACCAAATTCCTTCTTTATAAAGAGTGTGTTGGATTAAGCTTTGGGTAGAAAGCTTAACCGGTTTTATAAGGTTTCCTCCTCATCCAAGAAAAGGGGGAGAATCAATTAGTGGATTGATTAAAAATCCTTAGTGGGAGCTAAGGTAGTGGAGGTAAAGTTCATTTAGGAACTTGAACCACTATAAATTGCCTTATGTCAAATTTTCATTCATCTAATTTCCACCTTCAAATTTTTAATCGCCAATTCACCCCCTCTTGGCCATTTGCAATCGTTTGACTAACTCAACAACTAGTATCAGAGCTACACTAATCGAAAGGATTACAACCCTTTTGAGTCGATTCTAGGAGAGTTTGATCAATAACAACTTGAAGCAAAGACATCCACCTCCAGCCCCAACCTCTATGAGTCTCAATCCACCACAAAACCACCATTCTTCAATGGGGGATAACTACCCATATTGGAAGAATCGAATGCGACTCTTCATCAAATCCAAGGACTACATGGTATGAGACGTTTTAAAAGACGGACCAAACATTCATATGAAGAGAGATGGTGAAGGAAGATTAGTCCTAGAGATCAAAGTCGAGATGACTGATGAAGATAGAAGACACTTGCAAGTCAATGATAAAGCCTTGCATATAATCTTTTGTGCTTTCAATCCTGATATATATTCCAAGGTGTCTTCCGTCGAAAGCGCCAAGGAAGTTTGGGATACCCTCGAGATGACATATGAGAGAACTAGCGATGTTAAAGAGACAAAGATCGAGCTGCTCAATTTAAGCTGTGAAAATTTTAAGATAGATCCCGATGAAAGCGTCTCCAAGATGTTTGATCGGTTCTCGGTCATCGTCAAAAGATTAAAAGGCTTTGGTGAAGTCATTCCCGAAGACAAGCTAGTTCAGAAACTTCTACATTCTCTTCTGGAATCTTGGGATGGAAAATGAACGACCATCATCGAAGCTAAAGATTTGAAGACTCTCAAGCTTGATGCCCTTGTTGGATCTCTACTCACTCATGAGATCATGAAACAAGGGAGGGAAGAAGAGAAGAAGAAAAAAGAGAAGAAAATTGAGAAGGAGGTTGAGAAGAAGAAGATTGGAATTGCACTTAAAGCTTCATACACCGATAACGATTCTAGTAAAGAGGAAGATGAGGAGATGGCCATGTTGGCCAAAAGATTCACACGATTCATGAAGTCAAACAGAGGAAGAAAATTCAATGGAAAAGGGGATTTCAAGAATAAGAGTAAAGAAGAAGAGAAGGACCAAATCACTTGCTATGAGTGCAAGAAGACCAACCATATCCGATCCGAGTGCCTTCAATTGAGAAAGAAAAGCTTTAGGAAGAAGAACAAACTCAAAGCTCAAGTGGCAACTTGGAGCGACGACGAGTCATCCGAAGAGGAGGAGGAAGTGGCCAACCTTTGTCTCATGGAATTTGAGGAAGAACAAATGGTAAACCCTAACTCATCATCTCTTACTTACAGGGAATTATATGATGCTTATGATGCGTTACAAGATATTTATGATGAGTTGGTTGAAAAATACAACGAGTATATTTTGGAAAATAAGAAAATATTTTTGATTTGAAATTATATCATATGCTTTTGTGCTTGTAGATGACTATTCTAGGTTTACTTGGGTTCTATTCTTAAGTACAAAAGATGAGGCTTTAGAAAATTTCTTCACATTTTCTAAAATAACCCAAAATGATCTTGAGCTTAAAATTACTCACATTAGAAGTGATCATGGAACCGAATTTCAAAACTTGGGTTTTGAAGAATTTTTAAATGAAAATGAGATTAGCCATAATTTTCCCGTACCTCGCACTCCTCAACAAAATGGGGTAGTTGAGAGGAAAAATCGAACTTTAGAAGAAATGGCTAGAACCATGCTTTGCGAAAATAATTTACCGAAATATTTTTGGGCGGAAGCCACACATACCACTTGCTACATTATAAATCGAGTAATGATTATGCCTATTTTAAGGAAAACACCACATGAGATTTTAAAATCTAAGAAGCCTAACATTAATTATTTTCATCAATTTGGTTGCAAGTGTTTTGTTTTAAACAATGGTAAAGACAACTTAGGAAAATTTGATGCTAAAAGTGATGAAGCTATTTTCTTAGGATATTCTTTAAACTTTAAAGCCTTTCGTGTATTTAATAAGAGAACTTTAGTAGTAGAAGAGTCTATCGATTAAAAGGGTTCAAATTTTCAAAGTGTTTTCAAGCCAAGTAGCAACAAAATGCCCATGCATATCGATACCGTTATGCGTATCGATACGATTTTTTAACACTGGAATTTTAATCGTTCATAGCGTACCGACACGGTCCAATCCTGTATCGATACGATAATCATCTGGGTAAGACTTTAAGGTATAACGTATCCATACGCATTGGGACTGTATCGATACAGTTTTTATATAAAAATATTCTTTGCTATAGCGTACCGATACGGCATGTCACTGTATCGATACAATATGATGACCTTTGCGAAATCTTTGTATTTAATATTCGAACGTTGACTTGTTAGTTATTAGAATCCAAAAATTTTAAAGGACCGTTGAACCGTATCGATACGCTAAGGTAGTGTACCGATACGCTTTTTAGCAAAACTCAATTCAGGATTCTAGTGAGCAAAATTCGTATCTATACGACATTACGTATCGATACGCCCCTTAATACTGTACCGATACGCCCTTCAAGCATATCGATGTGCCATGTTTTTCAGTCACAACAACTCTTTTTTCTTTGAGACAGGTACTGATACGCCCACGAACCGTACTGATACGGTAGGTTGTTGAGGAGCATTTATTGCGGGAAATTGCAGCCCAACGGCTAGATTAATGACCTCAACTGTAACCCCCTCGTCCCGGTCTGGACGACTAACCGGTCTGAGTAGGTTATACAGGGAAAACCGAAGTGAAACCCGCTAAGGATCCCCTTCAGTTAGCAACCCTAGAAAATTTCTTTAATTATTATCTTGTCTAAATGGATTAAATTGAACCTATGTGAAAAGACAACAACGGAAGCAACAAGCGAGGCGATCAACCCAAACAACATACCAAAAACAGTCCATTTTAGCTTAAACTACAGGCCGTATCGAAACGCCCAAAGGGTGTATCGATACGCCTTGACTAGGTCAACTATCCAAAGTCAACTCGAAGAGACCGTATCGAAACGCTGGTCAACCGTATCGATACGCCCTCATCGGTCAATTTCTCGTGGTCAACGCTACGAAGACCTTTCTGAACCGCCTAGGACCGTTTCGATACTCTCAATTTCTCGTCAAAATCTTAGATTTCCAGTAGCAAAATTGTACCGAAACGCCTCTCCCGCGTATCGAAATGCCAAGGCCAAATCTGCTGTCTCTAACCAATAAAAAACAATGTATTAACCTTTTAATCAACCACAAATTTACTGTTACACATAAGTTCTCAATTCCCTAACATTTTCTCAAAAATTCAAAGCCGAAATCCTCCCAAATAATTCCATTTTCCTACTCCAGCAAAACCCAACCATTACCTCTCAATTTAAACACTTAAAACACTCCAAAACATGTCCAAAACATCACCCTAAGGCTGTAAAATCATCAGCCCTTCGTTTCTCCACATAAACACCTTGAAAACTCTCAATTTCTACTCCTAAAAATCACCTACAGCAGTAGCTTCGGGAATCCATTCAAACCAAAACTATCACCACTTAAGAACCATCGAATAACATCTAAAAACACTTATCCAATGTCACTGCAACATCATCCCAACAATTTTTCACAAAACCACCCCCAAAACTCAACCTAAAACCCTTCAAAAACCTCCCTAAAACCCAATTTCAGGAAACGTCAAAAAACCATGTAAAAATCAAGTATGTTGGACCTTATAGGTAGTAAACAACTTATATAACATTAATAAATCAAAAGCTTAAGTTGAAGCTAATAAAGCTCACATTTTTAATCCAAACTTTCAAAACTCTAAAATGGGAAATCATGGGTTTGATGAAAAATAAAACTATAGACTCGTAGAGAATGATGATCACAAGTCAAAAGTGAGTTTACCTTTGAAAAATCTCCAACAATGAGCAAGAGAGATGATGGAATAGTGAAATGGAGAAGGGAAGGTTTTTCACGTTTGAAATTTGGGAGGTAGGAGATGATGAATAGTTTGGGTGTTTTTGAAATAAGAGTGTTTTTATTTTACAAGTCAAAATATTTACCACTTTGCCATTAATGAGATGGTTATCTCCAAAAAATCCTAAAATCATGGAATTGGGCTTTAAATCAAAACAAGTCCAACATAAAATCATTTGTTTTGAAAACACGAGGCCCAAAATATTATTTTAATTTCACCCGACCCCCAAACCTGGGTATTACAACTCTCCCCACTTAAGGAATTTTGTCCTCGAAATTACCTGACGGAAAGTGATACGGAAAATGTTTCTCCATATCTTCCTTTCTCTACCCCAAGTGGCTTCTTTCACACCGCTGTGTCGCTACTTAACCTTGACATGCTTGATAGATCTCCCATGCAGCACTAAAGGTCAATAATACACACCTCAACACGATCTCTAATATTTGAATATCTCTCTCGGACTGATCATCAGACTGAGGGCGATACGTTGTATTGAAATTCAAACGGGTACCCAAAGCAACATGTAGACATTTCCAAAAGCTAGCTGTAAACCTCGAATTCCTACCTGACACAATCAACTTCGACACACCACGTAATCTCACAAACTCACTAATGTAAAAATCGGCTAACTTACGTATGAACGACTATGAAATGAGCACACCTTGTGAAACGGTCAACAATCACCTTAACTGAATTATTCTTAAAGGAAGTCAAAGGCAATCCTGATACGAAGTCCATCGTAACATCTTCTTACTTCCATTTTGAAATTCTCAACGGTTGTAGCAAACCAGACGAAAATTGAGATTCTACCTTAACATACTGACAAACCTCACACTTGCTCACAAAATCGACAACACCTCTCTTCAGACCAACCCAATAGCACTCATCTTTCAATCCACGGTTCATCTTTGTACTACGGGGATACATAGCAAACGGAATATTGTGCACTTCAATCAACATCATACGCCTCAAATCATTGTCATCTGGCACAACTATCCTATCTCTGAAACACAAGACCCCACCAACACTGAAACTTTAGTCTGTATGTCTTCATTCCGCTATATTTTGCACGTGAGGTGCCAAAGATCTATCTAATAGCTGCTTCTCTCAATTCAACTGACCTAAAGTAGATCCATCCTGAAGCTCGGCCACTAGATCACTATCACCGGACAAGCTCTAACTAGGAAACATGGCTCTTAACTCAACGACTACCTTCCTACACAAAGCATCCGCCATTACATTGGCTTCACCTGGATTATACTCAATCTAGAGACCATAGACCTTAAACAATTTTAACCACCTACGTTGTCTAAGATTCCACTCTTCCTATGTCTTCAAAATTTTCAGGATCTGATGGTTTGTACACACTATGCATTTCTCACCATACAAGTAATGCCTCTAAATCTTCTTCAAAGCAAACACATTTGCAGTTAACTCTATGTCATATGTCGGATAGTTACGCTCATGAGTCTTCAACTGTCTCAAGGCATAAGCCACCACTCTTCAGTCTTGCATGAGAACACAACCTAACACTACATATGAAGAATCATTGTAAATCACATAGTCCTTACTCGACTCTGGCTAAATCAAAATCGATGCATTGGTCAAAGCTTCTTTCAAATTCTCAAAGGCTTGTTGTCTTCCATCTGACCACTCAAATTGAACATTCTTTTGAAGCAACTTCGTCAAAGGAGCAGCTATCTTCGAGAAATCATTCACAAACCTCTTATAGAATCCGACTAAGCCTAGAAAACTATGAATCCCTGTCACAGGCTTCGGTTGCTTCCACTCAACAATGGCTTCTATCTTCTTTGGATCAACTTTAATCCCATCGACTGACACTATATGTCCAGGACTACTTCTTGGATCTAGAACTCGCACTCACTCAACGTTCCATACAACTGTTTGTCTAACAAGGTCTGTAAAACTATCCTCAAATGCCGATCATGGTCTTCCTCGGGACGCGAGTACACCAAAATATCATCTATGAAAACAATCACAAACTGATCTAAGTACTGATAGAAAATTCTATTCATCATATCCATGAAAGCAACTGGCGCATTAGTCTAACCAAACGACATAACCAAGAATTTATAACGACCCTATCCAGTCCTAAAAGCTGTCTTCGGTACATCAACCTCTTTTACCTTCAACTGGTAATACCCGGATCTCGAATCTATCTTAGAAACATTGAAACAATTCTAAGCTAATCGAGTAAATAATCAATTCTCGGCAACGAATACTTGTTCTTCACTGTCAACTGATTCAACTATCTGTAATCTATGCACATTCTCATACTAGCGTCTTTCTTCTTCACAAACAGTACAGATGCGCCCCAAGGCGAAGAACTTGGACGGATAAAACTTCCATCTAACAACTCTTGCAACTAAGTCTTCAACTCTTTCAATGCTTTCGGTGCCATACAGTACGGAGCATTCGAAAGAGGAGCAGATTCCGCATACCTCTCTATAGCAATTCTACTCCTCTACCGGATGGTACACCAGAAAATTCTTCCGGAAACACTTTCGGGAGATTGTAGACCGTTCTGATATCCTGTGGTCTAACCTCGATCAATTTCAAATTCATCCCTAAGCTAGGTAGGCCTGACAACCAAACTCAAACAACCTCTGAGCCTCGGAAGCTAAAACAACATTCGATACGAAATCCACATTCTCACCTACCATTACAATCTCATAGACATCCGCAGGCTTTAAGAAAACTCCCCTTTCTCAAAGTCTACCCTAATTCTATGTTCTACAAGCCAATCCATGCCCAGTATCACATCAAAGTCGTAATAAGGCGGTTCCATCACATCTACTGGAGACACGTGACCCTGAACCATCAACGGACATCCCTTGTACATCATTCTGACCACGACTGTATCCTAGAAGGAGCTAGTAACACTAACACCTACCTCTAATATCTCACAAGGTAAATTCAACAACCTCACATGCTCTCTAAAAATATACGAATACGTAGATCCAGAATTAATCAGAGAAAATAAACTCAATGACTGTATCGAGGAATTACCTGCTATAACATCGACATCACCTTGAAGTCAGCTCGTAGGTCTTTACTTCTTTTACCAACTCATCATAGGATCGATCACATTGTTCTTCCTCAACAGGAACCAACTCATATGCACGCTGACCCAAACAGACAAACTATAACTCAAACTCTAGTACGGACATACTGCCCTGAACTAGAGCGATGAACTCTCTCATCGTTCACATTCTCTGAAACCTCAGATTCATGATTACCAACTCCAGGCCCACGCCTCGGTCTCATACTTGCCAAAGACAACAATACAACAACAAACAAAACACACAAGCAAAATATATGGGGTTAGCAAGGGGCAAGGGTCCAAGGTGCTCAAGTACTCCTTTACTCAAAAACCTTTTTAAATAAGTAATAGTATCAATGGGAACTCGACTCTACGCCACAACACAACCATCATGCTAGCACATACTTTCAAACACCATACTAACAAGCAAACATCAAGCATACATGGTGTTGATTGTGTAAATGTTCTATTATTTACACCCTTTTTAACCCATATTTCTACTGCATTCAAGCAACATTGCATTGCATTTAGGTCAGTTTACAGTAAAACATCACAAATACACTAACGGCACAGATTCTACTAAAAGATGGCTGATTTTGCAGGTAGCTGCCATAGTTGACAAAGAAGGCAGGCGCAGGGCAGAGAAGCAGAAGAGCTGAACTGGACAAGCAGACGAGGAGGACGAAGCTGCCATGGATCTGTCGTGACAGCAAGGTGACAACAGCCTTATGAAAAGGAAAAGTAGAATGGACCTCGATAGATAGAGAAAAATCTGCTCGTCTGTCGTGTGAAAACCAAATAATTTTCCAAGCCCCAGATCAAAAGATATGTCAAGCCAAAGCTCAAGGAGAGGAAATCCCATGAAACAAGGAGGCGGCTGAAAAGTAGGATATTTAGAGATTAAGTCTTTATTAGAATCTTACTTTTAATTAAAGTTGTAATCCTTGTTATCTTAGAATACTTGAGCCCAAAGCTTATATAAGGGCATAGATTTTAACCTAGGATATATCATAGATTACATACCCCATAACCGACAACCAAAACCCCTCCGCCGTCTACCCGCCGCCGACATGTTCTAAATTCCCCCTAGGGCCACGAGTTGTTTTGAAAAGTAGTTGCAAGGGTTGTTTTGTTTTAGGATTTTCCAAGTTTAATAAAATAAACTTCAAGTTCTCTTATTTTGGTTTTAATATCTTGCAAGAGCATCGGGAGAGCATTGTGAGGTTATCTATTTACTTAGCATCAGGAGAGTTAAGTATACGAAAGAGATAAGAGCGAGTTCTCTAGTTTATAGTTGAACTATCTCGTGCCTAGGGATAGGGCGAGGTTAAGTGGCTAAGGAAGAATTCATACACATCGGTGTTCATCCTTCGATTCACGCCGGGAGGTATCATCAAAGACGTGATCATCGACAGACTTGGACCTAGGGATAGGACAAGGCAGATCTGGGATTCCTGCCAAACTTGGAGTACGGAGTTGGTGTGTTCGCTGCCGCGACAGCTAACGGACAGCCGCCGCGACAGGTGCTGTCAGCGATGGGCGCGACGACAGAACTGGATTTCTTAAACTTCTCAATACCTGCACTACTGAGCAATTCAATACCAGCCCATTCTCTCTATCTTGATATTTCTACTCTTTTTATTTACGTTTACTTTAATATTCTCGTGACATTCTTTCTAAACTATACCCTTTACTTTGTGTAGTGAACTAAGGTGAAGTCATTAGCCCAATCCCTGTGGAGACGATATCCGATACTTCGTATCACTTTACTACTTGTGTCGTGTACACTTGCACTACAATTGCAATAGACTCTTTTACACGCAACAAGTTTTTAGCGCTGTTGCCGGGGATTGGCAACATAACTACACCTTTCTTTTATTGCACTTTTCGTTTTTGTTTTTATTTTTCTTTTAACTTTTCTTTTTCTATTTTTCGTTAGTACTTTCAACTCTTACTTTTCACGAGGTTTTCTTGTTTATGTGCAGATCTAAAAGAGGTGAAGATCCTGAGTTTAAATTAGATCCAGAAATTGAACGTTCCTTCAATCTCAAGAAACAGCTTCGCCACCTTTTAGACAGGAACGAATACCTTGAGGAACAGCTAGAGAAGATGGCCCGTAATCCGCCCGTTGGTGGAGGTATACCGCCTGTCGGCGACCCGCCTGCGGCAGATGGACGACGGTCATGTCGAGACTACATGTTGAACGATCATGTAGAACTGGAGACCACGCTGCCGGATATTGAAGTTGATAACTTTGAGCTTAAACCTGTCATGTTTAGTATGATCAACAATGCCGGGCAGTTTAGTGGTTCTGTGACAGAAGATGCTAGGGAGCATCTCAAAACATTCTAGGAGATCTGTGGTTCGTTTAGACTGCCAGGAGTTAGTCCGGAGATACTGAGGCTTCGGTTATTCCCCCATTCATTGAGGGACAGAGCTAAAACTTGGTGGAATAAACTTACGCCGGGTTCAATCGTAACTTGGGCAGATTTATCTCGTGAATTTTTATCTCGTTTTAATCCTTCGCATTTATCTGAGCGATTACGTAATGAAATTGCTACTTTTCAACAGGAAGATGACGAGCCGATGCACGAGGCCTGGGACAGATTTACTACTCTTCTTCGGAACTGCCCAACGCATGGATTCCCTGTCTGGAATCATGTAACTAAGTTCTATAATTCTGCTAACTTACAAACTCGCATTTGAATTGATTCTGCAGCAAATGGACTATTATTGGATAAATATCCAGACGAGGCATTGCAAGTCTTGAAAAATCTGGCTAAGAATGAGGAGCCGTTTCCGACAGCAAGAAGAGGGGGTAAACGGGTACTTGCTGTCAAGGATTATGAGGCCGACAGCACTATGAAATCACAGGTAGCATTCCTTACTAAAGCAATGAAAAGGTTATTGAATGAGGATGAATTACAAGGATTTGCTGTTGAGGAAGTTTGTAATATCTGTGAGGGAAATCATAGTCGGGATGAGTGCCCAATACAAATAGAAGAGGGAAAATATGTTGGAAATTACAAGCCGAATTACAATTCCAACAATTACAATCCAAATTGGAGGAAGGATCCCAAATTTTCCTGGAGTAATCCTAACAACGCCCTGAATCCGCAAGCACACAATCAGAATCAGGGAGGACCGAGATTGCTGACGCGACAGCAACTGCCGCAGCACCTGCCGCCGCAGCAGCAACAGCAGCCACCACCTGCCACGAGCAGCATATTGGAACAGACTCTGGCCACCTTTATGTCTCAGACCGGTACGTATATGGAGAATATGAATCAGTTTGTCAAGAAGACGGAAACCTTTATGGATAAAACCGAGATGAGGATGACAAATCATGAAGCTACCTTGAAATCTCTAGAGACACAAATGGGTCAGGTTTCTCAACATATTAAGCCGAGGCAGAATGGAGGATTCTCTAGCAATATTGAAAATGCTAGACCGCCCCCACATGAGCAATGCAAGGCAATTACTACTAGGAGTGGGAAGAAACTACCAGGGCCGGAAAAAGAAGCTGAAACAGAAATTGAACCTGCCTTGGAAAAACCTGCCGAGGAAGCTGCTCCGACAGGTGATAAACAGACTGCTGCCGATGAGCCTGTCATGACAGCAGAAGCGACAGAGGAGAAAAAGATGATTACCGTCCTCAGATTCGCATGCAGTGGGAAGGACGTATTGCTGATTATCGTCCTCCACCACCTTTTCCTCAACGGATACAACAAGCTAAGCATGGATCTCAACTTAAAAAGATTTATGATATTTTTAAGCAGGTTCATATTAATATTCCGTTGTTAGATGCTGTTAGAGAGATGCCCGGTTATGCTAAATTTCTCAAGGATGTTATGTCGAAAAAATCTAAACTTGGGGAATTTGAAACGGTAAAGATGACAGAAGGTTGCATGAGTATTCTTCATCGGCAGCCACCCCAGAAAAAGAAGGATCCGGGGAGCTTCATCATACCTTGCGTAATCGGAAACAAATTTGTGGGTAAGGCACTTTGTGATCTTGGTGCTAGTGTTAATTTAATGCCAAAGTCTGTTTTTCAGAAATTAGGTATTTGAAAGGCGCGACCCACGACAGTAACTCTGCAGCTGGCAGACCGCTCTTACGTTCATCCAGAGGGAAAGATTGAAGATATTCTGGTAAGAGTGGATAAGTTTATTTTTCCTGCTGACTTTCTTGTTTTAGATTGTGAGGCAGACGAAAACGCACCAGTCATCCTTGGGAGACCCTTCTTAGCCACGGGAAGATCACTGATTGATGTGGAGAAAGGAGAACTCACCATGCGAGTGAACGATCAAGAGATTAAGTTGAATGTTCTCCAAGCGATGAAACATGCTGATGTGGACGAGGAATGCAAGGCTATCACTGATGTTACCCTTGATCAACCCTGCATCAGGTCGGGCTGTCACGATATTAAATTTGGACACTGCCGCGGCAGCCACCTACAGGCCTGTCACGACAGCAATGACGACAGCACCGACGACAGCAACTCCTCTGAATCCGATACATCTGATACTGAAGGTCAGGAGGAGGTAAACTGGTTAGGCAATCGTCCAGGTAAGTTATTCGAACCCTTGAATTATACTTCGGATAACCATTTAATCCAAAAGCCATCTACTGTTGAACCACCTGCCTTAGAACTTAAGCCCCTACCAGGGCAGCTAAAATATGCTTTTCTTGGTTCAAATGACACGCTGCCCGTAATCATCTCTTCTAAGCTGCCGCAGGAACAAGAACGGCAGCTAATCGACATGCTAAGGCAGCACAAAAAGGCGATTGGATGGACGATAGATGATATACAAGGCATAAGTCCGGCGTTATGCATGCACAAAATTCTTCTAGAGGAAGATCATAAGCCGACTATTGATGCCCAAAGGCGGTTAAACCATGCGATGAAGGAGGTAGTGCGTAAAGAGATAATCAAATGGTTAGATGTTGGTATTATTTACGCCATCTCCGACAGCAATTGGGTGAGCCCGGTGCAATGTGTTCCAAAGAAAGGAGGAATGACCGTGGTAACCAATGAGAACAATGAGTTAATCCCAACCAGGACTGTGACCGGTTGGAGGGTTTGTATGGACTATCGGAAGCTTAACAAAGCTACCCGAAAAGACCATTTTCCTTTACCCTTTATTGATCAAATGCTTGATAGATTAGCGGGAAAACCTTACTATTGTTTTCTTGATGGTTATTCAGGTTACAATCAAATTGCTATTGCACCGGAGGATCAAGAAAAGACGACTTTTACATGCCCCTACGGAACATACGCGTTTAGGAGGATGCCGTTTGGACTCTGTAATGCACCTGCCACCTTCCAAAGGTGCATGATGGCCATATTCTCCGATATGGTAGAGGATTTCCTGGAAATTTTTATGGATGATTTTTCCGTCTTTGGAGACGATTTTGAGAGCTGCCTCGGCAATCTTCAAAAGGTACTTGAAAGATGTGAAAAAGCCAATCTTGTTTTGAATTGGGAAAAATGCCACTTTATGGTGGATGAAGGAATAGTCCTTGGCCATAAAACTAGCTGCCGTGGGATAGAAGTCGACAGGGCTAAAATAGAAGTAATTGAGAAGCTGCCGCTGCCGACCACAGTCAAGGGTATTAGAAGTTTTTTAGGGCATGCTGGTTTTTATCGAAGATTTATTGCAAATTTCTCAAAAATCACCAAGCCCCTATGCCATCTCTTAGAGCAGAACCGACCCTTTGACTTTAATGATGAATGTACTGAAGCATTCAAGGTTCTGAAGGAAAAACTAGTGACAGCCCCCATAGTACAGCCACCAGACTGGACACAGCCATTTCAGATCATGTGTGATGCTAGTGACTATGCTGTCGGGGCAGTACTTGGGCAGCGCAGAGATAAGCTGTTTCATGTCATACATTATGCCAGCAAAACATTAAATGACGCCAAAGTGAACTACACCACCACAGAAAAGAAGCTATTAGCTGTGGTATTCTCCATCGACAAGTTTCGTTCTTACATACTTGGGACAAAGGTAATAGTGCACACGGACCATTCTGCCCTGAAGTATTTGTTCACGAAAAAGGACGCAAAGCCTAGATTGATACGGTGGATCTTGCTATTACAAGAATTCGACCTTGAGATCAAGGACAAAAAGGGGACAGAAAATCAGGTGGCAGACCACTTGTCGAGGTTGGACAAGGGACAAAGTCTACCAATCGACGAGACAAACATACTGGAGACCTTCCCAGATCAGCAGCTCTTTGCTGCCGCAATCGCTGCCACGACAGCCATGGCGGTAGGTAAGTCTTCTGCACTCCCCTGGTATGCTGATTTCGTTAATTTTATAGTTAGCATAATACTTCCTTCTGATCTTAATTATCAAGCCAGGAAGAGGTTTCAAAATGATGTTAAACATTATTATTGGGACGAACCTCTTCTTTTCAAAATGTGCGCAGATCAGGTTATAAGGAGGTGTGTACCACAAGAAGAGCACGAAGACATTCTCCGTCACTGCCATGCTTCGCAATATGGAGGTCACTTAGGAGGCAATAAAATTGCTGCCAAGGTGCTGCAGTCGGGGTTCTACTGGCCGACACTATATAAAGATGCACAGGACTTTTACAAGAACTGTGACAGGTGCCAGAGGACAGGTAACATCTCAAGGAGAAACGAGATGCCCCTGCAGAACATTCTAGAAGTCGAGATCTTCGACGTTTGGGGGATTGATTTTATGGGAACTTTTCCATCTTCATGTGGAAATCTATACATCCTCCTAGCAGTGGATTGTGTCTCCAAGTGGGTAGAAGCAATCGCAACTCAAAAGAATGATGCCAAAACGGTCCAAAAGTTTTTGCACAAAAACATTTTTTTCTAGATTTGGCATCCCTAAGGCGATTATCAGTGATGAAGGGAGACATTTTGATAATAGGGTAATTACTGCCGCCTTGAAGAAATATGGTGTCAAGCACAGGATCGCGACATCATGCCACCCACAGACCAATGGACAAGCTGAGATATCTAATAGGGAAGTTAAGAACATTCTTGAGAAGATGGTTAAGCCAACTAGGAAAGATTGGTCTTTACTCCTTAATGATGCATTATGGGCATATAGGACAGCTTTTAAGACTCCATTGGGCATATCTCCATACCGACTGATTTATGGAAAAACCTGTCACTTGCCTGTCGAGATCGAGCACAAAGCATATTGGGCAATCAAGGCAGTGAATATGGACTTGGACAAGGCAGGCCAGAAAAGGCTGTTAGATTTAAACGAGATCGAAGAAATAAGGACAATTGCATACGACAATGCAAGAATTTACAAGGAGAAAACTAAGAAGTGGCATGACAGGAAGCTACTTCCACGACAGTTCTGCCCAGGGCAGCTTGTGTTGTTGTTTAATTCTAGACTGAAACTCTTCCCAAGAAAGCTAAAGTCTAGATGGTCTGGCCCCTTTCAAGTGATACAAGTTTTTCCTCATGGTGCCATAACAATCCGATCATTAAAAGACGGGCACCAATTCAAAGTCAATGGACAGCGCCTCAAGCATTATCAGGGGACTGAAGCCCTAGGAATACAGGAAGTGGTTACTTTAGAAGATGCCCCACATGGCATCCCTAATTTAACCTAAATTTTATTTTTTTTTATCTATTTTTATTATTTATTATTTATTAGAAAATTAGGTTTATTTAATTCGAATAATGTTTTTACATTTTCTGTTTTTAGGAAATAAAGGAGTCAAGAAGAAAAGGAGAAGTGACCCAAGCCCACCACCCATCCATCAGCCCAACAGAGCCCATTTATTGAAGCCTGTCGTTCCAGCTGCCCCACAGACACGGATAAGACAGGCTGTCAACAGACTGACACGGCAGACGCAGAAGCGTGTGACAAACGCGTAATAGACACATAATTACGCGTCCGACGCGTCAGACACGCAAAATCGCAACAGCCGCCCCGTTATTCACGCCTGCCATTACAGCATTAAATGGGCAGCAACTCGACCGCTATAAAACCCCGTTTTCACTTTCATTTTTCATCACTTCTGCTTATTCTTACTTGCTTTCTCCTCTCGTTTTTATTTGCTTTCTTTATTTTCACAACCCTTGCAACTAATATGTCGTCTAGACAGACCCGCCGCAGTGCTGCCTCAGCCTCTTCTTCAGCAGCAGCGTCGCCCTTCGAAACAAAAGAATTATGGGAGGAAAGGGGTTTCATTTACATCCAAAAGGCACCCAACATGGGACTCCAGCCATTCATTGCTAGGGTGATAAGGAATTTGCTATGGGAGTAATTCGCCGAACAACCGGTAGAACTGAATGATACATTAGTCCGGGAGTTCTATGCTGCCATCGACAGCAGAACGACAACATCTGTCACCGTCAGAGGTGTAGAGGTGCCATTTACAGCTAACAACATCAACCACATGTATGGCCTATTCTTTGGCCCCGATGATGATGCCCACCAGAAATTTCTAGATACCCTCGATTCTGCCGCCTATGGTGCTGTCATGGCAGAGGTGACGGAAGAAGGAACGGAGTGGACAACAAGCAAGAAAAACCCAAACTCCGTAAAAAGGGGGCAGCTGCTCCCAGAAGCAAAGCTGTGGAACGCTTTCATCAAGAAGCGTATCCTGCCGTCTTCCCATCACACGACGGTGAACCAGCAGTGACTCGCCCTCATCCATTCAATCATGCACGACCGGCCTATCAACGTGGGCCGTTATATGAGGGAGAGCATTTTGGATTGCACCTATAGAACAGCCTCCCGCCTCTGCCTGCCGTTCACAATAACTTCCCTATGCCGCTGCGCTGCTGTTCCAGAGGCCACCACAAACAAACTAATTAAGGGCAGAGGATGGACCGACAACAACATCACCAGCCTCATGGAGCTGATAGTGGCAACACCTATCTCCTCCTTCAACCCAGCCGGCTCCCCAGCAGAATCATCTGAGGAGCCTGCCCCTGAACCTGCCGCCGCCACCACCCCGACAGACTAGTCTGCCCACATCCTTGCTGCGATACAACGGGTGGAAGAGAGAAAAATGGGACTAATGACCTTCATCCGGGATTTCACCAACTCGACGGTAACCTTTATTACCAACACTTTAAATTATCCCGATGTTACTTTCCCTACTTTTCTTGCCCACTATTTCCGCATCCCCACCCCTGTCCACACACCCACACCACCTGCTTCCCCACATTCCCACTCTACTGCTTCCACCCTATCACCTGCCCCGACGGCAGCTACGAGTCCTCCGGCCGACAGCCCCGCACGTGGCACGAAGCGGCCAGCTACAGCCGACAACGATGAAAACCTCTGATTATGAGGAATTTGGAGAGAGAATTTACGCCTGTCAAGAGGCAGAAGCACGTGGCAAATAGAAAACTAATGCCCAAGCCTAGCACCACCACCACCAACACTTGGGATAGCGGCAACAGCTCCGACATCCAGCTCGTGGAGCAACATGTCCAGCCTCCACCACAACCCAGACGCCGCCGCCAGATCTGTGTCAGCAGCAGCAGTGAAGACAGCGATTGAAAATTGAAGTCTTTTATTTTCCTTTTATTGCTGCCTGCCTTATATATTTTGTGATGTACCTGCCTTCCTGTTTCTGTTTTTTTCTGTCATTTTGCATTGAGGGCAATGCAACCCTCGAGTTTGGGGGTGGCAACCCTCCATCATTAATGGAGTCGTAGTACATCTTTTTAGTATTGTGTCTTTTATTTAAGTTCTCTTAAAAAAATTAAACTGTTGGCTTAAAACTGTGAAGTTAACTTACCTGTCATGACAGCTCTGTAGTGGCAGCATCTTTAGGACAGTTTAAGGAGAAGTTTAGAGCCTTTCTATAGTTCTGAAAACTTAAAACACCATTGTGACTGTTATATCGCTTAGATTACTTTTAGCCAAGCTAGAATAGGATGCTTAGTACTTGAATAGCCCCTAGAGGTGTCTAACACTGGCTCTAGGAAAAGAAGTTTAGCAAAAGAAACTCAAAAACCTAGAGGTGCCCGAAACCGGGTCTAGGAAGCTAACTAGAGGTGCCCAAAACTGGCTCTAGTAAAACTTAGCTTGAAAAAAAAAGAAAAGAAGCATGAAAATGTGCCTTCAAAAAAATAAACTTTGGCATAAAAATTCGAGTAAAAGAGTTGAATATTTTAGTGAAACTAAGAGAGTCTTAGCATATAACTGTTCACAAGCATGCACACACTGCACGAGAGCTATAGGGAGATTCCGGACAGATCCTAACCTTTCCGACAGGTTGCTGCCGCCACAGAGATTGAGCGACGGGTAAGGGACAGTTCACTGTTTGAAGGCCAACACAAAAATATTCATTTTTCTTTTAGGTTTAATTGCTTGAGGGCAAGCAAAAACTTGAGTTTGGGGGTGTGTTGAGTGTGTAAAAGTTCTATTATTTACACCCTTTTTAACCCATATTTCTGTTGCATTCAAGCATCATTGCATTGCATTTAGGTCAGTTTACAGTAAAACATCACAAATACACTAACGGCACGGAATCTACTAAAAGATGGCTGATTTTGCAGGTAGCTGCCATAGTTGAAAAAGAAGGCAGGCGCAGGGCAGAGAAGCAGATGAACTGAACTGGACAAGCAGACGAGGAGGACGAAGCTGCCATGGATCTGTCGTGACAGCAATGTGACAACAGCCTTATGAAGAGGAAAAGTAAAATGGACCTCGATAGATAGAGAAAAATCTGCTCGTCTGTCGTGTGAAAACCAAATAATTTTCCAAGCCCCGGATCAAAAGATATGTCAAGCCAAAGCTCAAGGAAAGGAAATCTCATGAAACAAGGAGGCGGCTGAAAAGTAGGATATTTAGAGATTAAGTCTTTATTAGAATCTTACTTTTAATTAAAGTTGAAATCCTTGTTATCTTAGAATACTTGAGCCCAAATCTTATATAAGGGCATAGATTTTAACCTAGGATATATCATAGATTACATACCCCATAACCGACAACCAAAACCCCTCCGTCGTCTACCCGCCGCCGACATGTTCTAAATTCCCCCTATGTGAAAAGACAACAACGGAAGCAACAAGCGAGGCCATCAACCGAAACAACATACCAAAAACTATCCATTTTAGCTTAAACAACAGGCCGTATCGAAACGCCCAAAGGGTGTATCGATAAGCCTTGACTAGGTCAACTGGCCAAAGTTAGCTCGAGGAGACCGTATCAAAACGCTGGTCAACCGTATCGATACGCCCTCATCGGTCAATTTCTCATGGTCAACGCTACGAAGACCGTTTTGAAACGCCTAGAACCGTTTCGATACTCTCAATTTCTTGTCAAAATCTCAGATTTTCAGTAGCAAAATTGTATCAAAACGCCCCTTTCGCGTATCGAAACGCCTGGCCTAAAACAAGGGGACCGTATCGAAACGGGACCAATCGTTTCGATACGCCTGCTGCGAGCAGACTGGTTTTAGCTGGTTTATGGCACAAGGCTACCTCAAACACCAACTAAGACTTCCCACAACCAACATGCATTAACTCTAGATACAAGGCACCCTATAACAAGCATGCTTAGCACTCAACATACATATAAAAGCCATTCCATAAGAGAAGCATCCATCAACAAGATAAGCATTTAGATAGGAACTTGCATACAAACATGCATATCAAAACCATTTAGCCATAGGAAACATTCATTCACCTAAGCAATGCATACCCAAAACTTAAATCCCTTCAAACATGAAAACCTAAGCATCTCATAAACACATGGCTTACAACTCTAACACCAAAGCATAGGCATCTCAAAGAACATGGTTTTTCAATTCCATCAACACAAAGCATTGGCAACATAAAGCCTACATAAAGGAGTCTAGATATACGCTCCTAAAACACGTAGCATTTCCCATCGCTAAACTACTACATTATTTAATAAACCATACTTGAGCAAACTACCACACGCTTGGACGCCCTTTTCTTGCTCCTTGCTAACTCCAAGCTAATGAATCTGCATTGTCGGAAAAAGGAGAGCGTAAGCATAAAGCTTAGTGAGCGGAGCTCGAAAACATAACAACGCCAATACAAGGTTCGAAGCTTTCTTTAAAATAAAGGCCAACACATACAATCCATCCAACGACATAATCCTCTTACTAACACATAAGATCAACCATAAGTCATCAACATAGACATTTATCATGGGATCACACTTCATGGTATGCATAAAGGCATAATCCTAGATTTAAAGAAAAACCATTAAGAGGGAATGATATAGTGAGACACAAACATAAACAATACATGGTATACACAAGCATAACCAAAACACACACGGTGGGACCACACATCACCGTTCGACTAGTAGTTTTCTGATGGGACCACACATCACCGTACTCTCCTACTAGTCACTACTGGTGGGACCGCACATCACCGTAGTCTTATAGTAGTCACTATCGGTAGGACAACACATCACCGTAGTAACGACAACCATCACGTGAGGTTTGACACCAACCATGCAACATGATATACAAATCACCATCATGCGACATGAACACACTATATCATACACGACCAAAATAACTTGTAACAAAATCCACAATTATGCACAAACTTACTACTTACAATCTTACCAACCGCAAGCGGTCTTGCTTACAATTTTCGTGCACAACCTGCACCAACTTACATATATTTTACAAGGCATATCAACAACACCATTGATTTCATCATGCATGATCAACAACATAATAACAAACAACATGCTTCCTTCCAAAGTATTGAAATTTCATGCATAACAAATTATCATCACAAGTAATGAAAAACAAACGGTAAAAAAGGGAATTTAAAGAGGCGATACACATCAACTTACTCTTGAGTTTAGATTGACCTTTCAAGCTCAATCCAAACTCTTTCAAAACCATCTTTGAACCAAAACATTGCTTAAAACATTTCCACTCACCATTCGCACACCAATGCAAACCACAAAGTCGTTTCAAGCTTCCAACTTTCACGGGACCGCGTCTGAACCGCCCAAGGCCAAATCCGCTGTCTCTAACCAATCAAAAACAATGTATTAACCTCTTAATCAACCACAAATTTACTGTTACACACAAGTTCTAAATTCCCTAACATTTTCTCAACAATTCAAAGCCGAAATCCTCCCAAATAATCTCATTTTCGTACTCCACCAAAACCCATCCATTACCTCTCAATTTAAACACTTAAAACACTCCAAAACATGTCCAAAACATCAACCTAAGGCTGTACAACCACCAGCTTTTCATTTCCCCACATAAACACCTTAAAAACTCCCAATTTCTACTCCTAAAAATCACCTACAACAATAGCTTCGGGAATCCATTCAAACCAACACTATCACCACTTAAGAACCATCAAATAACATCTAAAAACACCTATCCAATGTCACTATAACATCAGCCAAACAAATTTTCACAAAACCACCCCCAAAACTCAACCTAAAACCCTTCAAAAACCTCCATAAAACCCAATTTCGGGAAACATCAGAAAACCATGTAAAAATCAAGTATGTTGGACCTTATAGGTAGTAAACAACTTATATAACATTAATAAATCAAAAGCTTAAGTTGAAGCTAATAAAGCTCACATTTTTAATCCAAACTTTCAAAACTCTAAAATGGGAAATCATGGGTTTGATGAAAAATAAAACTATAGACTCGTAGAGAATGATGAGGACAAGTCAAAAGTTAGTTTACCTTTGAAAAATCTCCATCAATGAGCAAGAGAGATGATGGAATAGTGAAATGGAGAAGGGAAGTTTTTTCACGTCTGAAATTTGGGAGGTAGGAGATGATGAATAGTTTGGGTGTTTTTGAAATAAGAGAGTTTTATTTTACAAGTCAAAATATTTACCACTTTGCCATTAATGAGATGGCTATCTCCAAAAAAATCCTAAAATCCATGGAACTGGGCTTTAAATCAAAACAAACTCCAACATAAAATCATTTGTTTTGAAAACACGAGGCCCAAAATATTATTTTATTATTTTAATTTCACCCGACCCTCAAACTCGGGCGTTACGATGAGGAGTACGATGAGGAGTGAGACAATCCCACATTCCTTAAAAAGCTCACCAAACTCCAAGCGTAAGCTCCTCTTCGATCTAATCAAAGAGCCTTAATGCCTTTTCCTAGTTGGTTTTGTACTTCATTTTAAAATTCCTTGAACTTTTCAAGGGCTTTAGATTTATGATGCATTAGGTAGATGTACCCATATATACTGAAGTTATCTGTGAAAGTAACGAAGTATTGAAACCCTCCTCTAGCCTTGTGTATTAATTGGTCTATATACACCACTATGTATTAATCTCAAAAAATCACTTGCTCGCTCAATTTTACCATTAAAATGAGCTTTGGTCATCTTTCCTAATAAGCAATGCTCGCATAATCAAGTTGTTCAAAAACAAATGAATCAAAAATCCATCTTTATGGAGTTTTGAAATGCGTTTTCACTTATGTAACCCAAGTGACAATGCCAAAGATAAGTTTGATTAGAGTCATTTGTTTTTGATCTTTTCATATTTATGTTGTAAATTGAATTCTCTTGATCCAAAATATAGAGGTCATTTATTAATTGTGTCACACCATAGAAAACTTTATCGAGATAAAAGTAACAACAATTATTCTTAATAATTATCTCAAAACCAATCTTGTTTAAACAAGAAATTGAAATGATGTTTTTTTAGTCAAACTAGACACAAAATAACAATCCTCTAAACATAAATTAAGTCCACTAGACAACGATAAAGTATATGTTCCTATAGCTAATGCAACAACTCTTGCTCCATTACTAACTCATAGGTCCACCTCTCCTATTCTCAGATTTCTATTCTTTTGTAGTCCTTGTACAAATGTACAAATATGAGAATCACAACCGGTATCCAATACCCAAGAAGTAGGTGTTGATAAATTAATATCAATAACATAAATATCTGAGGCGAACACTCCACTTTCATTTGCCTTCTTGACTTTTCCAAGATAAATGTGGCAGTTTCTTTTACGATGACATGTCTTATTACAATGGAAACATTTTCTTTTGAGTGACCAGTCAATGTAGTTTACACCATTCAACTTGTCCTTCTCAAGGACCGATCACAATGATAACAAATTTGTATTTGTCATAATAAGTCTACAACAATAAAATATGAATTTTGAGTACATTTACCAAGTTTGTTTACAAAAAGTCTTTATACTCCCACTATTTTTATTAAAATTAATAACCCTCAAATATTAATGTCGAAAGTACTTTCTGTAAAGTTTTTCTAGTGGGCAAGGATCTATATTTCACATTCTCTTAAGTTAGCTTTTCCTTTTTCTCTTAAGATTATGGTCTATTTAGGTAAGCAACACTTGCTAATTACATCTCATGTAACTCCATTATTTAGTGAACAACTTTTGTTCGTAATCATCTTATGATTATCCAAATAACTAACTTTTAGGTTTTCTAATCATATTAGAGTAACCTAGTTAAGTCTTTAACCAATATTACAACCAACGAATATCATTTGCTTACTCTTCGCGTTTGGCCAAGATAGATACAAGTACCTCGCTTTAGCAGAACCTACATTGTATCGATCTAGACTTTAACGAGGGTTAACATTGGGAAACAATAAAAGACTTAAATTTTTTGAGGGGTTTTGTGAATATTATCTCACCATTTAACATTTGATCTTATCAGTTAACTAGCATGCATCTCATACATTCATTTTATCACATACATAAAAGGCAGTAAATATTAATGCAATAGTTATAGCCCATATCCTAAGGTGGCCCGTCCCAAGCCAATGGGAGAACCAAACTATTCTAAGGATAAAATACTTCTCAAGCATCTTTTTGTCGGCCCATACTTTTGTTCCTCGCGTCTATGCTTCTTCGTATAGATTACAATTTCAGAAACTCGTTTTATATACGAGGGAGTAAGATGAGAAGAGCATTACAAAAGAAGTAGAGAAAGACACGACACGCAGACCGTATTTATAAAAAAATTATAAATAAAACTAAATGGGCTATTGGGCTATAACTATGCATTCCAAACACCGTGCATATCAAACATAATAACGACATGGTTTGTTATTAAGGTCTTACCAGATTGTTCCTGCGTAAGGGTCAAGCCCTTTGCGGGGTTTTAAGAGGGCAGAACCCCTTGCAGGGTTCCAGTCAACGACGGATTTTTTTAGATCAACATCTTAATTGCTGTGTAAAAATCTCATGATTTGATAATTTTTATCAACATTATCGCGATTTTTTAGGATTTTAAAATCCACGAGGTTTTTACTGAAACAACTTTTGTTACTTTCCCACATGAAAACTATAGACTAACCATTAGTCTAATATATATCTATAACCCACATATGTTAATACTTAACATCTAAAACCCTACAACTCCGTATTGAATATGTTAACAATTAACATATAATATTTTAAACCTTAACGACAAATACTTGATGATTAACTCTTAATCATCAATCTTAGGAACATCTTTTAACTAGATTAACAGATTACCCATGATTGAATATATTTTCTAGTACAAATATCATATATTCGCTAAATAAATAAATAAATAAATAACATGTATCTCATACAATTACATCACCCAAGTAATTAAAACCTGAATTTGTATCGTACAAGTAACTCTGATACCACTGTTGGGACACGCTAGTACACCCCATGGCGCAGCGGAAAAATTATCCGGCGATTACCACTAGTGATCCATGTACAAGGAACGAATCGGGGTGAATAAGGGTGAAGAATTACCTGTTTAAAATTTGGAATTCTGAGTTTGGAGGAGATAGATATTCAATCACGATTCCACGATGTCGATTCCTAAGCCGCAACAATAGCGCTCTGGTCTCTACGTAGTTCACCCAGTCGAAACAAGTATATAAAAAAACTCTCTAAACCATTTAGAAGGGAACATGCATATAAAAACTCTCTAAACTATTTAGAGGGTTTTTCCCAAAAAACATTAATGACTACTAGATCTCTCATGCCTTTATATAGCCTTTGAAATCCTAATTTAACTCATATTAAGATTTCAATATATATATTAAATATATATAATCCCAATTCAACTTAATTAGGATTTCAATATATATATATATATATTAAATATATATAATCCCAATTCAATTTAATTAAGATTTCAATATATATATATATATTAAATATATATAATCCCAATTCAACTTAATTAGGATATTAATATATATATTAAATATATATAATCCCAATCAAACTTAATTAGTATTTCAAAAAATATATATATATATATTGATTTAAATCGAATTATATTATTTATATATTAAAAGAGACATAATTACAATTATTATTTTTCTTTTAATATTTACACAATAGTTAAATCATATATATCAAATATATATTAATTTAACTAAATTCGTAAACAAAAAACTTTTACATATATAACTCGTTTAATATATGCTCATTTCAACTGTGGGTGTGACCCTATAGGTTCATATAACGTTAGTAGTAAATATTAGAACATTTCTAATATTACAAACAATGAGTGACATCTAGCAATATGTCACTGTCACCTAAGTTACAAGAAATCATGATTCGACATAACCTTTTCGTGATTAACTCTATTTATGTATTACATCCTTTTGTCCTTTATATCTAGATTGAATACAAGTCATGGAACAATCACACTTGTATTGTCCATCTAATGTTTCTTGATATCTTGAGTAGACTATTTTAAACGAATAACTATGATATCTCATATCAACTTATTCGAGCATGACCATGCATTTCTAGTCTCACTCAACTACATATTAGTCTCAATGTATTATTGTTGTCCATGCCCACATTAATACTCAACTAAGGACATTTTAGAATAACCATATTATTCTAAGGACTTTATTATAATTCAATTTATTTATGCACGCAAAATAACTAAAAATAATAATGACAATGCTTCTTTATGAATAAAAAAGGTAAAAACAAATGTCATTTAAAATCATTTTATGATTGGTCTTTGGGCATACTCTAATAGACACGCCGAAGTAGAGGAAACAAATCCAAAACGAGCGTTTCTCAAAGCCTAACTCCTCAACGGCACGCCTCACAAAGCTAGCTTAATTAAAAACAAAGATGACCTCGTTGAGCTTCCATGAGTCTCTTAGGGGTAAAACTGGAGGCTTGTCTTCTTCAGGTAACTAGGGCGGTGACAGAGGAAGATGCAACCACCACCGACATGTCAATGTGGTCAAGAAAACATAGAATGGGACTTACCAAACTTACACTAACAACACTCCCCTTAACATGTCTTTAACTAAAGTATTCAGACATATTAAAAACTCAAGAATCTTGAGACCCCTTCACCAATAAGGCCAAACTCCCAAAGAGACAACATGTTTTATTGCAAGTTCCGTTGACAAAGAGGCCACAGTGCGGGATGGTGTGCTGCCCTCAAAGATGCTGTGGAGGAAGCCATCCGAAAAAGGGCACCTACAAGAGTTTGTACGAAGGGATATACCACAAAGAGAAGACCGTACTAGGGCGCGCAAAATGACTAGTTAAGGGAGTCATCAATTTGATAATAGGCGGACCCCACCAACCTGCAACAGGGGTTCCTCGTCTCAGAGTGTAATGTCCATGGAAAAATAATAAAAAGGGCCAGACTTGTAGACGATTGGAAGGCCGATTTCAAGAATTTCGACTCTTCGCAAGTTCTTGATGACCCATTGGTTGTTTCAGTTTGGCTCGGCGACTTCACAGTTAAGAGGATCTTGGTGGATAGTGGAAGTGAAATAGAAGGTTTGCAATGAGGTGCATTTCGAAAGATGGAAGAGTCTTGGGAGCAGTTAAAGCCTAGTGGACCAATTTATGTTTGGGAAAACTACACCAATGGTCCTCAAATTATTATTATTTTTCTATTTTAGTCCTCAAACTATGTTTTTCAGCAAAATCTTCCCTTCTGTTACATAGTTCTCATGTTTTGGTCCCCGACGTTAAATAGCTAACGGTTTTGCTGACGTGACATTTTTTTAAGAGGGGATAAAAATGATTAAAAAATATTTAAAAAATGTCACATCAACAAAACCGTTAGCTATTTAACGTCGGGGACCAAAACATGAGAACTATGTAACAGAAGGGACGATTTTGCCGAAAAACATAGTTTAATGACCAAAATAAAAAAACGGTAATAGTTTGGGGACCACCAGTGTAGTTTTCCCTTTATGTTTTCTCTAACCATTTGATCGACATAAAGGGCTCAATGGTTTTTCTGGTGGCAAGAATACCATCACGATCAACATTGAGTTTTTATTGGTCGATCAGCCTTCCGCTTATAACGCCATATTTGAGAGACTGTTGAGGAGAAAGGCTAAGTTGATATCGAAAACGTTCAGTCCCCTATCTTCTCCGAGGAAGGATACATAAAAGCAAACCAATATATAGCCAGAGAGTGTCACTTGCAGTCCCTAAAAATATCTTAGAACAGTGCCACATGACTCCCCTCAACCTGACAAGTTGGCGCACATTGATAGAGACGTTATCATGTTAGATCGAATGTAGCTTGGTTTGGAAAGCCTCGATGTGGACTCGAAGAGAACTGAATCTATTAAGCAAACGAAGATCTTCTCATTTTTTGAAAGGGATAAGGATAAGACGAGTCACATTACTTCTAGGCTTTTCCTGTCTCGGTGTTAACTAATCGGCCTCTAAAGGACGTTCTCCAACGAATAAACTCTTCTAGAAAAATGGTCAAATGGAGGATCGAGCTCAACGAGTTTGGAATTAAGTTTATACCAAGACATCCCATCAAGGCTCAGGTTCAGGCAGAATTCAGTGTTCATTCGTTGCGGTGGGAATCAAAGACAATGGGAAGATACTCTTGGAACTCAAGGTATATTCGAGATATACCTAAACTCATGTTGCATGTCTAGACGAAGAGGAACTTTAGAATTTCCCACCAATGACAAAGGGCTGGAGGATCTCAAAGAAAGAGTCAGACTATGCAACAAAGCTGCCAGATCCATCCTCATTGGTGATAAAATTTGTAGGATAAACTTATCTCAACCCCTCCTTCGTTGTCTGGGCCCTCATAAGGCCAACTACGTCATCTGCAAGATACATGAAGGTATTTGCGGGCATCAAATGAGAGGAAGGGCACTAGCGCACAAGGTACTTCAACAAGGCTTCTATTGGTCAACCATAAGATGTCGTTAGATATTGTCACCAAATAAAAAATAATACATATTTTGATGTATGCGGACCCTATAAAAAATAATACATAACAGTAACTAAATAGGTGGAATCAAGGGGGGGGAACACCTTTATTCTTTCCCTTAAAACATCATAACGAGATGTATATGCCTAGGATCTTACAATGAATGAATGTGAATGCATGAATGGATGAACGAATGACTGCGTGAAAGACTACATAAATGAATCAAAAACCAAGAGTTCACAACCACTCGTATCTACCTACTACTTCAAAGCACATTCAAGAATCCACAACAGCTACTAACATTTGCACTGTATCAGATATTTCATGAACATCTATGCACATTGAATGCCTCTGGCATTGTGTTTTTCTCCAAGGGCGTCGAGATGCCTACACTTCTATGTCTTGAAAAATGCCTAATTTGTAAAAGTGCGGATGTTTATGTATCATCTATGTCCCGAGTGACACTAGCTTTGTAAACTACAAATGAACTGGATGCCTCTCTCCATTCAATGCCTTTGGCATTTGTTTTTCTCCAAGCGCGTTGAGATGCCTACTGTTGAGTGTGTAAAAGTTCTATTATTTACACCCTTTTTAACCCATATTTCTGATGCATTCAAGCATCATTGCACTGCATTTAGTAAAACATCACAAAAGGATAAAAAGCACGGATTCTACTGAAAGATGGCTATTTTTGCAGGTATCTGTCATAGTAGACGATGAAGGCAGGCGCAGGGCAGAGAAGCAGGAAAGCTGAACTGGGCAAGCAGCCGAAGAAGACGAACCTGTCATGGACCTGTCGTGAGAGCAAGGTGACAACAAACTTATGAAGAGGAAAAGTAAAGTGGACCTCGATAGATAGAGAAAAATCTGCTCGTCTGTCGTGTGAAAGCCATATAGTTTTCCAAGCCCCGGATCAAAAGATATGTCAAGCCAAAGCTCAAAGAGAAGAAATCCCTAAAAGCAAGGATGCGGCTGGAAAGTAGGAGACTTTAGAGATTTAGTCTTTATTAGAATCTTACTTTTAATTAAAGTTGTAATCCTTGTTACCTTAGATGACTTGAGCCCAAAGCTTATATAAGGGCATAGATTTAACCTAGGAGGCATAACCGATTACCCCATAACCGACATCAAAAACCCCTGTCGTCCACCCGTCACCGACATGTTCTAAATTCCCCCTAGGGCTACGGGTTCTTTTGTAAAGTAGTTGCAAGGGTTGTTTTGTTTTAGGATTTTTCAGTTCAATAAAATAAACTTCAAGTTCTTTTATTTTGGTTTTAACATCTTGCAAGAGCATCGGGAGAGCATTGTGAGGTTATCCATTTACTTAGCATCGGGAGAGTTAAGTATACGAAAGAAATAAGAGCGCGTTCTCTAGTTTATAGTTGAACCATCTCGTGCCTAGGGATAGGGCGAGGTTAAGTGGCTAAAGAAGAATTCATACACATCGGTGTTCATCCTTCGATTCACGCCGGGAGGTATCATCAAAGACTTGTTCATCGACAGACTTGTGCCTAGGGATAGGGCAAGGCAGATCTGGTATTCTTGCCAAACTTGAAGTACGGAGTTGGTGTGTCTGCTGCCGCGACTGCCAACGGACAGACGTCGTGACAGGTGCTGTCGACGAAGGGAGCGATGACAGAACTGGAGATCCTAAGCAATTCAATACCTGCACTACCGAGCAATTCAATACCAGCCCATTCTCTCTATCTTGATATTCCAATTCTTTTATTTACGTTTTTATCTTACTATTCTCGTGACAACTCTTAATTATTTCCTTTACTTTGTGCAGTAATTCAAGGTGAAGTCATTAGCCCAATCCCTGTGGAGACGATATCCGATACTTAGTATCACTTTACTACTTGCGTCGTGTACACTTGCACTACAATTGCGATAGACTATTTTACACGCAACAAGTTTTTGGCGCCGTTGCCGGGGATTGGCGACATAACTACATCTTTCCTTTATTGCACTTTTTGCTTTTATTTTTATTTTTTTTCGTTTTTATTTTTAGTTTTTCTTTAATTTTTTCTTCTGTGTTTTCAACTCTTGCTTTTCAAGAGGTTTTCTTGTTTATGCGCAGATCCAAAAGAGGTGAAGATCCTGAGTATAAATTAGATCCGGAGATCGAACGTTCCTTCAATCTCAAGAAACAACTTCGCCGACTCTTAGACATAAACGAATATCTCGAAGAACAGCTAGAGAAGATGGGCCATAACCAACCTGCTGGTGGTTTCATACCACCCCTTGGCGATAATAACCCACCTGTCGTCGACCCGCCTGGGGCAGATAGACGAAGGTCATGTCGTGACTACATGTTGAACGATCATGTAGAGCTGGAGACCACGCTGCCGGATATTGATGTTGACAACTTCGAGCTTAAACCTGTCATGTTTAGTATGATCAACAATGCCGGACAGTTCGGTGGTTCTGCGACAGAAGATGCTAGGGAGCATCTCAAAACGTTCCAGGAGATCTGTGGTTCGTTTAGACTGCCAGGAGTTAGTCCGGAGATACTGAGGCTTCGGTTATTCCCCCATTCATTGAGGGACAGAGCTAAAACTTGGTGGAATAAACTTACACCGGGTTCCATTATGACTTGGGCAGATCTAACTCGTGAATTTTTATCTCGTTTTAATCCTTCGCATTTATCTGAGCGATTACGTAACGAAATTGCTACTTTTCAACAGGAAGACGACGAGCCGATGCACGAGGCCTGGGACAGATTTACTACTCTTCTACGAAACTGCCCAATGCATGGATTCCCTGTTTGGAATCAGGTAACGAAATTCTATAATGCTGCTAACTTACAAACTCGTATTCGGATTGATTCTGCAGCAAATGGGCTATTATTGGATAAAGATCCGGACGAGGCATTGCAAGTTCTAAAAAATCTAGCCAAGAATGAGGAGCAGTTTCCGACAACTAGAAGAGGGGGTAAACGGGTACTTGCTGTCAAGGACTATGAAGCCGACATCACTATGAAATCACAGGTAGCATTCCTCATTAAAGCCATGAAACACTTATTGAATGAAGAGGACTTACGAGGATTTGCTGTCGAGGAAGTTTGTGCTACTTGTGAGGGAAATCATAGTAGGGATGAGTGCCCTATAAATATCGAAGAGGGAAAATATGTTGGAAATTACAAGCCAAACTACAATTCCAACAACTATAATCTCAATTGGCGGAAAGATCCCAAATTTTCCTGGAGTAACCCTAACAATGCCCTGAATCCGCAAGCATATAATTAGAATCAGAGGGGTCCTAGATTGTTGACGCGACAGCAACTACCGCCGCAGAACCTGCCGCCGCAGCAGCAACAGCAGCCACCACCTGCCACGAGTAGTGTATTGGAACAGACTCTGGCCACCTTTATATCTCAGACCGGTACGTATATGGAGAATATAAATCAGTTTGTCAAGAAGACGGAAACCTTTATGGATGAAACTAAGATGAGAATGACAAACCATGAGGCTACCTTGAAATCTCTAGAGACACAAATGGGTCAGGTGTCGCAGCATATTAAGCCAAGGCAGAATGGAGGTTTCCCTAGCAATACTGAAAATGCTAGATCGCCCCCACATGAGGAATGTAAGGCAATTACTACTAGGAGTGGGAAGAAACTACCAGGGCCGGAAAAAGAAGCTGAAACAGAAAAGGACCCTGCTTTGGACAAACCTGCCGAGGAAGTTGCCCCGACAGGTGATAAACAGACTGCTGCCGATGAGCCTGTCACGACAGCAGAAGCGACAGAGGAGAAAAAAGAAGATTATCGTCCTCAGATTCGCATGCAGTGGGAATGACGCATTGCTGATTATCGTCCTCCACCACCTTTTCCTCAACGGATACAGCAAGCTAAGCATGAATCTCAACTTAAAAAAATTTATGATATTTTGAAATAGGTTCATATTAATAATCCGTTGTTAGATGCTGTTAGGGAGATGCCCGGTTATGCTAAATTTCTCAAGGATGTCATGTCTAAAAAATCTAAACTTGGGGAATTTGAAACGGTAAGGATGCAAGAAGGTTGCATGAGTATTCTTCATCGGCAGCCACCCCAGAAAAAGAAGGATCCGGGGAGCTTCATCATACCTTGCGTAATCGGCGATAAATTTGTGGGTAAGGCACTTTGTGATCTTGGTTCTAGTGTTAATCTAATGCCCAAATCTGTTTTTCAGAAATTAGGTACTGACAAGGCGCGGCCCACGACAGTTACCCTACAGCTAGCCGACCGCTCTTACGTTCACCCCGAGGGAAAAATTGAAGATATTTTGGTAAGAGTGGATAAGCTTATTTTTCCTGCTGACTTTCTTATTTTAGATTGTGAGGCAGATGAGAACGCACCAGTCATCCTAGGGCGACCCTTCTTAGCCACGGGAAGATCATTGATTGATGTGGAGAAAGAAGAACTCACCATGCGCGTGAACGATCAAGAAATTAAGTTGAATGTTCTCCAAGCGATGAAACATGCCGATGTGGATGAGGAATGCAAGGCCATCATTGAGGTGACCTTTGATCAACCCTGCATCAGGTCGGGCTGCCGTGATATAAAATTTGGTCACTGCTGCGACAGCCACTGAAACGCCTGTCACGACAGTGACGACGTCAGCAACGACGACAGCACCGACGACAGTGACCCCTCTGAATCCGATACATCAGATACTGAAGGTCATGAGGAGGTAAACTGGTTAGACCATCGTCCAGGTAAGTTATTCGAACCCTTGAATTACACTTCGAATAACCATTTAATCTAAAAGCCCTCTACTGTTGAACCACTTGTCTTAGAACTTAAGCCCCTGCCAGGGCAGCTTAAATACGCTTATCTTGGTTGTGATAACACTCCCTGTAATCATCTCTGCTAAGCTGCCGCAGGAACAGGAACGATAGCTGATCGACATGTTAAGGCAGCATAAAAGGGCGATAGGATGGACGATAGCAGACATTCAGGGCATTAGTCCGGCAATCTGCATGCACAAAATCCTCCTAGAGGATGATCATAAGCCGACTATTGATGCCCAAAGGTGGTTAAACCTTGCGATGAAGGAGGTAGTGCGTAAAGAGATAATTAAATGGTTAGATGCTGGTATTATTTACGCCATCTCCGACAGCAAATGGGTAAGCCCGGTACAATGTGTTCCCAAGAAAGGAGGCATGACCGTGATAACCAACGAAAACAACGAGTTAATCCCAACCAGGACTGTGATCGGTTGGAGGGTTTGTATGGACTATCGGAAGCTTAACAAAGCTACCCGAAAGGACCACTTTCCTTTACCCTTTATTGATCAAATGCTTGATAGATTAGCGGGTAAGCCTTACTATTGTTTTCTTGATGGTTACTCAGGTTATATGCTATTGCACCGGAGGATCAAGAGAAAACGACTTTCACATGCCCCTACGGAACATACGCATTTAGGAGGATGCCGTTCGGCCTTTGCAACGCACCTGCCACCTTCCAAAGATGCATGATGGCTATATTCTCCGACTTTGGAGACGATTTTGAGAGCTGCCTCGGCAACCTTCAAAAGGTACTTGAAAGATGTGAAAAAGCTAATCTTGTTCTTAATTGGGAAAAATGCCATTTTATGGTAGATGAAGGGATAGTTCTAGGCCATAAAATTAGCTGCCGTGGGATAGAAGTCGACAGGGCAAAAATAGAGGTCATAGAGAAGCTGCCGCCGCCAACCACAGTCAAGGGCATTAGGAGTTTTTTAGGGCATGCTGGTTTTTATAGGAGATTCATTGCAAATTTCTCAAAAATCACCAAGCCCCTATGCCATCTCTTAGAGCAGAACCAACCCTTTGACTTTAATGAGGAATGTACTGAAGCATTCAAGGTTCTGAAGGAAAAGTTAGTGACAGCCCCCATAGTACAACCACCAGACTGGACACAACCATTTGAGATTATGTGTGATGCTAGTGACTATGCTGTCGGGGCAGCACTTGGGCAGCGCAAAGATAGGCTATTTCATGTCATATATTATGCCAGCAAAACATTGAATGATGCCCAAGTGAACTATACCACCACAGAAAAGGAGCTGTTAGCTGTGGTGTTCTCCATCGACAAGTTTCGTTCATATATACTTGGGACGAAAGTAATAGTGCATACCGACCATTCTGCCCTCAAGTATTTGTTCGCAAAGAAGGACGCAAAACCTAGGTTGATACGATGGATATTGCTTTTACAAGAGTTCGACCTTGAAATCAAAGACAAAAAGGGGACAGAAAATCAGGTGGCAGACCACTTGTCAAGATTAGAAATGGGACAGAGTCTACCTATAGACGAGACACACATATTGGAGACTTTCCCAGACGAGCAGCTCTTTGCTGCCGCAATCGCTGTCGCGACAGCCATGGCGGCAGGTAAGTCTTCTAACCTTCCCTGGTATGCTGATTTCGTTAATTTTATTGTTAGCGGAATATTACCCTCTGATCTTACTTATCAAGCCAGAAAGAGGTTTCAAAATGATGTTAAACATTATTATTGGGACAAACCTCTTCTTTTCAAAATGTGCGCAGATCAGGTTATAAGGAGGTGTATACCACAAGAAGAACAAGAAGACATTCTCCATCACTGTCATGCTTCACAATATGGAGGTCACTTAGGAGGCAATAAGACTGCTGCCAAGGTGCTGCAGTCAGGGTTCTACTGGCCGACACTTTATAAAGATGCACAGGAATTTTACAAAAACTGTGACAGGTGCCAGCGGACAGGTAACATCTCGAGGAGAAACGAGATGCCACTGCAGAATATTTTAGAAGTCGAGATCTTCGACGTTTGGGGGATTGATTTTATGGGACCATTCCCGTCTTCATATGGGAATTTGTACATCCTCCTAGCGGTGGACTATGTCTCCAAGTGGGTAGAAGCAATCGCAACTCAAAAGAATGATGCCAAAACGATCCAAAAGTTTTTGCACAAAAACATCTTTTCTAGATTTGGCATCCCTAGAGCGATTATCAGTGATGAAGGGAGACATTTCGATAATAGAGTAATTGCTGCCGCTTTAAAGAAATATGGTGTCAAGCACAAGATCGCGACAGCATACCACCCACAGACCAATCGACAGGCTGAGATATCCAATAGGGAAGTGAAAAACATTCTTGAAAAGATGGTTAAGCCAACTAGGAAAGATTGGTCTTTACTTCTGAATGATGCATTATGGGCATACAGGACAGCTTTCAAGACTCCATTGGGCATGTCTCCATACCGACTGATTTATGGGAAAACCTGTCACTTGCCTGTCAAGATCGAGCACAAAGCATATTGGGCAATCAAGGCAGTGAATATGGACTTGGACAAGGCCGGCCAGAAAAGGTTATTAGATCTGAACGAGATTGAAGAATTACGGACAATGGCCTACGACAACGCAAGGATTTACAAGGAAAATCCTAAAAAGTGGCACGACAAGAAACTTCTGCCACGACAGTTCTGCCCAGGGCAGCTTGTGTTGTTATTTAATTCTAGACTTAAACTCTTCCTAGGGAAGCTAAAGTCTAGATGGTCTGGCCCGTTTCAAGTAGTTCTAGTTTTTCCACATGGTGCCATCACAATTCAATCATTAAAAGACGGGCACCAATTCAAAGTCAATGGACAGCGCCTCAAGCACTATCAGGGGACAGAAGCCTCAGGAATTCAGGAAGTGGTTAGTTTAGGAGATTCCCCACAAGGCACCCCTAATTTAACCTAAGTTTTCTTTTTATTTTATTATTATTAATATTATTTATTAGGAATTAGATTTATTTTATTCGAATAATGTTTTGTTTTTATAATTTCAGTTTTTAGGAAATAAAGGAGTCAAGAAGGAAAGAAGAAGTGGCCCAAGCCCACCGCTCATCCACCAGCCCAATAAAGCCCATTTATGATAACCTGTCGTTTCGGCTGCCGGCGCAGACGGACTTGACAGGCTGTCAACAGACTGACACTGCAGACGCAGAAGCGTGCGGCAGACGCACAGCAGACGCATAAATGCGTGTCAGACGCGTCAGACACGCTACATCCAATCTGCCGCCCCGTTATTCCCGCCTGCCGTTGCGGCATTAAATGGGCAGATACCCAACAGCTATATAACCCCGTTCTCCCTTTCATTTTCATCACTTCTGAATTTTTCTCTCTTGTTTTCTCCTCTAGTTTTATTTGTTTTCTTTCTTTCACAGCCCTTGCAACCAAAATGTCGTCGAGACAAACCCGTCGTACCGCTGCTGCCGCTTCCTCTTCAGCAGCAGCATCCCCCTTCGCCAACAAGGAACTATGGGAGGAGCGTGGCTTCATTTACAACAAAGATGCCCCCCATATGGGACTCCGGCCGTTCATTGTGAAGGCCATAACGACACAGCTATGGGAGGACTTTGCCGAGCAGCCGGCAGAGCTAAATGATACGTTGGTCCGGGAGTTTTACGAGGCCATCGACAGCAAAACGGCGACATCTGTCACCGTCCGAGGAGTGGAAGTACCCTTTACCGCCAACAGCATCAACCATATGTTCGGCCTTTTCTTTGGCCCCGATGATGATGCTCACCAAAAATTTGTAGACACCCTTGATGCTGCTGCCTATGAGGCTGTCATGGCGGAGCTGACAGAAGCTGGTACGACATGGACTACCAGTAAGAAGAACCCCCACTCCGTCAATAGGGGGCAGCTCCTCCCCGAAGCAAAACTGTGGAACGCTTTCATCAAAAAGCGTATCCTGCCCTCGTCCCACCACACGACAGTCAACCGACAGCGGCTGGCCCTCATTCACTCTATTATGCATGACAGGCCCATCAATGTGGGCAGGTACATGAGGGACAGCATCATCGATTGTGCCTTCCGCTCAGACTCACGACTCTGCCTGCTGTTCACCATCACAGCCCTCTGTCGCTGTGCTGCTGTACCAGAAGAGCCCTCCGACGAACTACACCAAGGTTATGGCTGGACCGACAGTAACATCTCCAGCCTCATGGAGGTCATAGTCGTATCACCCATCAACGCCTTTGATCCAAACGCACCACCTGCTGACTCGGATGAGGAACCTGCCACCGAGCCTGCCCCTGAAGCTGCCACCGCCACCGCTCCGACAGATCAGTCGGCACTTATCCTTGCTGCAATCCTACGGATCGAGGAGCGGCAAATGGGTTTGATGACTTTCATCCGCGACTTCTCAAATGCAACGGTAAACTTTATTACCAATACTTTACATTTTTCGGATGTCACCTTCCCCTCCCATTATTTCAATATCCCCTCCCCCACACCTACACCACCTGTTTCCCCCCATACCCATTCTACCACTTCCACACCATCCCCTGCCCCGACGGCAGCAGGCAGCCCTCCGGCAGACACCTCCCCTCGAGGAACCAAAAGACCCGCCACTGATGACAGCCCTCTTATCCGGAGGAATTTGGAGAGCGACTTTACGCGGGTCAAGCGAATTAAGCACGTGGTAGACAAGAAACGGCTGCCCAAAGCCAGCACCACCACTAGTAGCAGCTGGGATAGTGGTAGCAGTTCCGACGTCCGGCTAGTGGAGCAACCTGCCCCTCAACCTGCCGATGATCCTGCTGATCAACCTGCTCTTGAACCTGCCCAGCCCCCTCCACAGCGCAGACGCCGCCATCAGATCCGCGTCATCAGCAGCAGCGAGGACAGTGAGTGAAAATTTAAGTCTTTATTTTCCTCTTATTGCTGCTTGCTTTTATATTTTGTGATGTACTTTTTCTTTCTTTTATTTTTCATCTCATTTTGCATTGAGGGCAATGCAACCCTTGAGTTTGGGGGTGGCAACCCTCCATCTTTAATGGAGTCTTTAGCACATCTCTTTATTAGTTGTTGTGTCTTATTATTTATTTATTTTCTCTTTAAAAAAATCAGAAAATTAAACTGGTGGCTTAAAACTATGAAGTTAGCTTACCTGTCATGACGGCTCTGTCGTGGCAGCATCTTTAGGACAGGTTAAGGAAAAGTTTAGAGCCTTTCTATAGTTCTGAAAATTTAAACACTTTTGTGACTGTTATATTGCTTAGATTTCTTTTAGCCAAACTAGAATAGGAAGCTCAGAACTTGAATAGCCCCTAGAGTTGCCCAACACTGGCTCTAGGAAAGAAGTTTAGCAAAAGAAAAATTAAAAACCTAGAGGTGCCCGAAACCGGCTCTAGGAAGCTAACTAGAGGTGCCCAAAACTGGCTCTAGAAAAATTTAGCTTGAAATTAGAAGAAAAAGAAGCATGAAAATGTGCCTTCTAAAAAATAAACTTTGGCATAAAAATTCGAGTTAAGAAGTTGAATATTCTAGTGAAACTAAGAGAATCTTAGCATATAACTGTTCACAAGCATGCACACACTGCACGAGAGCTATAGGGAGATTCCGGACAGATCCTAACCTTTCCGACAGGTTGCTGCCGCCATAGAAAATGAGCGACGGGTAAGGGACAGTTCACTGTTTGAAGGCCAACACAAAAATTTTTTTCATTTTTCTTTCTTCATTGCTTGAGGGCAAGCAAAAACTTGAGTTTGGGGGTGTGTTGAGTGTGTAAAAGTTCTATTATTTACACCCTTTTTAACCCATATTTCTGCTGCATTCAAGCATCATTGCACTGCATTTAGGTTAGTTTTTAGTAAAACATCACAAAAGGATTAAAAGCACGGATTCTACTGAAAGATGGCTATTTTTGCAGGTATCTGTCATAGTAGACGATGAAGGCAGGCGCAGGGCAGAGAAGCAGGAAAGCTGAACTGGGCAAGCAGCCGAAGAAGACGAACCTGTCATGGACCTGTCGTGACAGCAAGGTGACAGAAGACTTATGAAGAGGAAAAGTAAAGTGGACCTCGATAGATAGAGAAAAATATGCTCGTCTGTCGTGTGAAAGCCATATAGTTTTCCAAGCCCCGGATCAAAAGATATGTCAAGCCAAAGCTCAAAGAGAAGAAATCCCTAAAAGCAAGGATGCGGCTGGAAAGTAGGAGACTTTAGAGATTTAGTCTTTATTAGAATCTTACTTTTAATTAAAGTTGTAATCCTTGTTACCTTAGATGACTTGAGCCCAAAGCTTATATAAGGGCATAGATTTAACCTAGGAGGCATAATCGATTACCCCATAACCGACATCAAAAACCCCTGCCGTCCACCCGTCATCGACATGTTCTAAATTCCCCCTAGGGCTACGGGTTGTTTTGTAAAGTAGTTGCAAGGGTTGTTTTGTTTTAGGATTTTTCAGTTCAATAAAATAAACTTCAAGTTCTTTTATTTTGGTTTTAACATCTTGCAAGAGCATCGGGAGAGCATTGTGAGGTTATCCATTTACTTAGCATCGGGAGAGTTAAGTATACGAAAGAAATAAGAGCGCGTTCTCTAGTTTATAGTTGAACCATCTCGTGCCTAGGGATAGGGCGAGGTTAAGTGGCTAAAGAAGAATTCATACACATCGGTGTTCATCCTTCGATTCACGCCGGGAGGTATCATCAAAGACGTGTTCATCGACAGACTTGTGCCTAGGGATAGGGCAAGGCAGATCTGGGATTCTTGCCAAACTTGAAGTACGGAGTTGGTGTGTCTGCTACCGCGACTGCCAACGGACAGACGTCGCGACAGGTGCTGTCGACGACGGGAGCGACGACAGAACTAGAGATCCCAAGCAATTCAATACCTGCACTACCGAGCAATTCAATACCAGCCCATTCTCTCTATCTTGATATTCCAATCCTTTTATTTACGTTTTTATCTTACTATTCTCATGACAACTCTTAATTATTTCCTTTACTTTGTGCAGTAATTCAAGGTGAAGTCATTAGCCCAATCCCTGTGGAGACAATATCTGATACTTAGTATCACTTTACTACTTGCGTCGTGTACACTTGCACTACAATTGCGATAGACTATTTTACACGCAACACCTACACTTTTGTGACTCGAAAGACATATGATCTGCAAAAGTGTGGATACATGCTCTTGTAGATGTTGCCTCATCTTATTCAACGTTATAAATTTCCACACTTCTGTGCCTCAGAAGACATCTGATCTGTAAAAGTGTGGATGTCTGCTCCGATAGACGGTGCCTCCGTTGATCCGACACTAAATGCCTCGATGATCAAATAAATAGAGATGCATGTAAAAGAATATTGTAAAGTGTCCACAAGTTCTATATGTCATGCACATTCCATCTCATATTATTGTTGTTTTAAAGCACATCTTAGGCATAATTAGGACCATGCATTGCATTTTACAATATTTCTTTACTTTTCCATATTTTTATAGACTATCTTTTATTTGGTGAAGAAAATGTACTATTATAGTGTACTTTTGGTTTTAGGTACTAAAGACTGACAGAGGGAAAGATGAGCTGAGAATGCGATGCTGAGGCTGCGAACCATGGAGCTGTACTAATGCAGTTCCAGACCAGAAATAGTAGCTGCCGAGTGCTGCCGCCGCCGACCTTGCTGCCTAAGACAGCAGACTAAGGAGTTGGAGAACCGAAGTGCAATTTGAAGAGCAGAAAATCATGATTCTATCGATGACGTCCACTCAATTTTCCGACGTCTGTAGCAGCGGGTTGAGCCGTCGAAGCGAAATCTAGAGATTTCTTGCGGGACAAGACAACGTGATAAAGTCCACATTCAACTCAAAGAAGTCAGAGTTTAAAGTCACATTTAATGTGGAAATCTACTTTAAAGACTTCTACTTCAAGAAGAAATAGACCTAGCTAATGTCTATAAATACTCAATGTAATTCTAATTCCAAACATTGTAGGTTTTCTTTAGGCATAGCTTAGGTGTTCTTGCCGCCGACATGTTCTAAATTTCTCTAGGTTTGGGTTATGTTGTAATTAGTTGTGAGAATGGTTGTTTAGGTTTTAAAGTTTGTTTTTGCAATAAAATACTCTGAGTTTGCTTAATTCACGTGCTTCACTTCTTCAATTAGTTCCAAAAGTCCAGTTGAGGAAATCCATTTGTCGGGCACAAGAGTGTCAAACTCATGAAAGAATTAAGTACGGTCTCATCATGACGAGGTGATGACTAGTTCGGCTTAGACGTAAGTTAGAATTTTAGCGGCTAAAAGGAGCAACCAAACGTTGACTACCTGTGTTAGGTTTACGCTGAGATTGCTAGGTATTGCCTACATCACGCAGCAATAGAATCCTAGGCTAGACATAGGTAGGATCACTTCAGAATTGCTTCGCCGAACTTGGAGTATTGTTGAGTGTGTAAAAGTTCTATATTTTACCAGCTATTTAACCCATATTTCCGCTGCATTCAAGAATAATTCGTTGCATTTAGGTAAAGTTTCACATATACATCACATTTAGATAAAATGGCACAGTTTCTACTGATTTCACTACTTTTGCAGGTAGCTGTTGTAGCAGACTCAGGACAGTGAAGGAGCAGAGCTGGAACACAGGACTGGAGTCGAGAAGGAGAACGCTGACGTGGCATCTATGACGACAGCAATGGTGAAGGGAAAAGTGGAGTGGAGCTCGACAGATAGAGAGATTTAAGCCGGTCTGTCGTGGACCACTCCTATATTTTTCTGAGCCCTAAGGCAAAATGAATGCGAAGCGCAAAGTTCAAGGAAGAAACCCAAAGTAAGAAAAGAGGACGAATTAAAGGCATCCACTCAGAAGACTTCGTCTTAATTAGAGTTGTACTTTAGTTTGAACTTGTATTCTTACCTTATTAGAATACTTGAATCCAAGGCCTATATAAAGACATGTAATTCGACCTAGGGAAGGATATCTCATTCTCTAGCCGTCTTCCCCAAAACCCTTATCGTTTCCCCCTTCTCATCATGTTCTAAACTTCCCCTAGGGCTAAGGGTTGATTCTGTAAATTAGTTGCAAAGATTGTATTGTTTTTAGGAATTTCCTGTTCAATAAAATACAACTTCAAGTTTGCTTATTCTGGTTTCAACATCTTGCAAGAGTATAGGGAGAGCATTGTGAGATTATCTATTTACTTAATATCGGGAGAGTTAAGTATACGAAAGGAATAAGTGCGTGTTCTCCAGTTTATGGTTGAACTATCTCGGACCTAGGGATAGGACGAGGTTAAGTGGCTAAGAAAGAATTCAACAACATTGGTGTTCACCCTATTGATTCACGCCGGGAGGTATCATCCGAGAAGTGTCATGAACAGTACTTGGAGGTAGGGATAGGACAAGTCACAACATGGATTCTTGCCAAGCTTGAAGTACAGAGTTGTGTGATCGCTGCCGCGACAACAACAGACTGCTGCCGCGACATGGACGATAATAGAACATTAGTTCTTTTGCAGTGCAACACCTACACTATCGAGGAGATCAATACTGACCTATTTCTTAACCCTAAAAACTTCGTTATCTTATATTCAGTATTCTTCAATATTATTCTTCAATCATTTAAACTCTTTTTCTTCTCTCTTGTGCAATAATCCAAGGATAAAGCTATTTCCAGTCCCTATGGATTCGACATCCGATACTTCGAGTATCACTTTACTACTTGCGTCGTGTACACTTGCACTACACTACGATAGGACTTTTGACATGCAACAAGTTTTTGGCGCCGTTACCGGGGACTGGCAACATATATTTACCCTTACTTTTACTGCACTTTCTTCCTTTTTAATTTTTTTTGTTTTTATTGGGACTGTTTACCCTGTGCTTTTCACAAGGTTTTTCGTTTGCTTATGCGCATATCAAGACGGGGCAAAGAACCTGAGTACAAACTAGACCCTGAAATCGAATGTTCGTGCAACCTCAGGAACCGAGTCCACCTTTTGATAGCCATAAACGATTATCTTGAGGAATAGTTGGATGCAATGCATAACGGGGTAAACAACCCGAGGAATCCTGAAGATCCTCCCATCGATGAAGGGAATGGACGGCCTGCTGCCAAGGCCGGACATCGGTCCTGTCGTGATTACATGATCAATGATCATGTGGAACTGGAAACCACCTTGCGAGACGTAGAACTTGAAAACATCGAGCTAAAACCTGTGTTGTTCAACATGATCAACTCCGCTGGCCAATTTAGTGGTGCTGCTACAGAGGATGCCTGACAACATCTGAAAACGTTCCAAGAAATCAGTGGATCGTTTAGATTACCAGGAGTAAATCCGGAGATACTGATGCTTCGATTATTTCCTCATTCACTGAGGGACAGAGTGAAAACTTGGTGAAATAAAGTAACGCCGGGTTCAATACGAACTTGGGTGGATCTATCTCGTGAATTTTTATCTCGTTTTAATCCTTCCATTTATCTAAGCGATTACGTAATGTAATTGCTACTTTTCAACAAGAAGATGATGAGCCAATGCACGAGGCATGGGACAGGTTTATCACTCTTCTAAGGAATTGCCCGATGCACGGATTCCTCGTAAGGTATCAAGTCATCAAATTCTACAATGCGCCAACATACACACTTGGATGAGAATAGATTCAACAGCGAATGGACTGCTGTTGGATAAAGATCCAGACGAAGCCATGATAGTATTGAAAAATCTAGCAAAGAATGAAGAGCAATTCCCTACAGCAAGGAGAGGTAAACGAGTGCTAGCTATAAAAGACTACGAAGCCGATAATTCCCTAAAGACACAGGTTGCGTACCTCACAAAGGCAGTATAAAATTTGCTAAAGAAAGATTTGAAACCTGTCTACTCTGCGGAAGAGGTATGCGAAACTTGCAGTGGGAATCACAGTTCGGAAGACTGCCCGTTACAACTAGAGGAAGGGATGTATGTGGGAAATTACAACAAATCCAATTGGAGGAAAGACCCCAAGTTCTATTGGAGCAATCCGAACAATGCATTAAATCCTCAGATGCAGAACAACCAAAACCAGGGGGCACCCAGAATCCTAACACGGCAGCAACCGCAACAGCAGTCGGCGGCCGCACCTAGTATACTGGAGTAGACATTGGCCACATTTATGTCACATAGAGGAGCTTACATGGAAAACATGGATCACTTTGTCAAGAAGACTGAGTCATTCATGGACAAAATAGAGATAAGAATGACTAACCATGAGGCTACACTGAAATCACTGGAGACACAGATGGGCCAGGTTTCCCAGCATATTAAGCCAAGGCAAAACAGAGGATTCCCTAGTGATACTGAAGTCGCTAGACAACCCACACATGAGTAGTGCAAAGCCATTACAACTAGAAGTGGGAAACAACTGTCAGGGCCGGAGATGAAAACCGTACCGATCGAGGAACCAGCCTTAGAAACACCTACCGCGAACATTGCCCCGACAGAAGAGGAGAAACCTGCTGTCGCCATACCTATCACGACAGCAGAAGGGACAAAGGAGAAAGACAAGAATGCTGAAGATCCTAAGCCTCCTCTGATTCGGAATCCATGTGAAGGACGTCTGGAAGATTACCGTCCTCCACCTCCTTTTCCACAACGGTTACAAAAGCAGAAACAAGAGTACCAGCTCAAAAAGATCTATGATATTTTTAAGCAGGTTCACATCAATATACCGTTGTTAGAGGTCATCAAGCAGATTCATGGTTATGCGAAATTTCTCAAGGATATTATGTCGAAAAGATCCAGACTTGGGGAATTCGAAACGGTAAAAATGACAGAAGGATGCATGACTATCTTGCACAGACATCTACCCCAGAAAAAGAAAGATCATGGGAGCTTCATCATACCGTGCATAATTGGTGACAAAATCGTGGGTAAGGCACTTTGTGATCTAGGTGCTAGTATAAATTTAATGCCAAAATCTGTGTTTCAGAAATTAGGTATTAGACGAGCACGACCCACGACAGTCATGCTGCAGCTGGTAGATCGCTCTTACGTCCAACCAGAAGGGAATATAGAAGATATTCTGGTAAGAGTGGATAAGTTCATTTTTCCTGTTGACTTTCTTATTTTAGACTGTGAAGCAGATGAGAACGCACCCATAATCCTAGGGCAACCCTTCCTAGCCACATGCAGATCACTGATTGATGTAGAGAAGGGAGAACTAACAATGAGAGTAAATGATCAAGAGATCAATCTCAATGTTCTCCAGGCAATCAAACATGCTGATGCAGAAGAAGAATGCAAGGCCATCACTGAAGTAATCCTTGACCAACACTGCATCAGGTCGAGCTGCCATGACATTAAATTTGGTCACTGCCACAGCAACCACCTGGAAGACTGTCACGGCAGCAACGACGACAGCAACTCCTCAGATTCAGACATATCCGACACTAAAGGTCACGAGGAAGTGAATTGGATAGGAAATCTCCCAGGTAAGTTGTTCGATCCCCTAAACTATACCTCAAATGAACACATAATACAAAAGCCTTTAACTGTAGAACCACCTGTTTTAGACCTTAAGCCCCTGCCAGGGCAGCTTAAATATGTTTTCCTTGGTTTAAATGATACATTGCTTGTAATCTTCTCTTCCAAGTTAATACAGAAACAGGAATATCAGCTAATTGGGATGCTGTAGCAGCATAAGAAGGCTATTGGATGGATGATAGCTAACATCCAAGGCATCAATCCAGCATTATGTATGCACAAAATTCTCCTAGACGATGATCATAAGCCGATCATTGATGCTCAGAGATGCTTAAATGATGCTATGCGAGAAGTGGTGAGAAAAGAGATCATCAAATGGCTTGACGCTGGGATAATTTATGCCATCTCGGATAGTAAGTGGGTGAGCCTGGTGCAGTGTGTTCCTAAAAAGGGAGGAATAACCGTGGTGACCAATGCAGAGAACGAACTAATCCCAACAGGACTGTGACCGGTTAGAGGGTTTGTATGGATTACTGGAAGCTTAACAAAGCCACCTGGAAAGATCATTTTCCCCTACCTTTTATTGATCAAATGCTTGATAGATTAGCGGGAAACCTTATTATTGTTTTCTTGATGGTTACTCAGGTTACAACCAGATAGCTATTGCACCGGAGGATCAAGAGAAAATGACCTTCACTTGCCCATACGACACTTATGCTTTTCGGATAATGCCATTTGGACTCTGCAATGCACCAACAACCTTCCAAAGGTGCATGATGGCGATATTCTCTAACATGGTGGAGGACTTCCTGGAAATTTTCATGGACGATTTTTCCGTCTTTGGAGACAGTTTTGATGGTTGTTTAGGCAACCTACAGAAGGTGCTCGAAAGATGCGAGAAAGCGAACTTGGTCTTGAACAGGGAAAAGTGCCACTTCATGGTGGATGAAGGGATCGTCCAAGGCCACAAGGTGAGCTGCCGCGACATACAGGTAGACAGAGCAAAGATTAAAGTCAATGAAAAGCTTCCGCCACCCACCACAGTCAAGGGAATTAGGAGTTTCTTAGGGCATGCTGGGTTTTATCGAAGATTTATTGCAAATTTCTTGAAGATTACCAAGCTCTTATGCCACCTACTGGAGCAGAATCATCCCTTTGACTTCAACACTGAATGTACTGAGGCATTCAGAATTATAAATGAAAAGCTGGTAACAGCCCCAATTTTACAACCACCAGACTAAAGTTTGCCATTCGAAATAATGTGTGATGCCAGTGACTATGCTTTAGGGACAACACTAGGGCAGAGGAAGGATAAGCTCTTCCATGTTATTTAATATGCTAGTAAAACATTGAATGATGCCCAAGTGAATTACACCAAAACAGAAAAGGAACTGTTAGCAGTGGTGTTCTCAATTGACAAGTTCCGTTCGTACATACTTGGAACAAAGGTGGTGGTCCATACAAACCATTCAACGCTGAAGTATCTGTTCGCTAAAAAAGATGCAAAACCTTGACTGATACGTTGGATTATGCTGTTGCAAGAATTCGACATTGAAATCAAGGATAAAAGGGGGACAGAAAACCAAGTCGCAGACCACTTGTCGAGATTAGAGATGGGAAAAAGTCTACCAACAGATAAGACCAACATAATGGAGACCTTCCCTGACGAGCAGCTTTTTGCTGCCACAAGCACTGCCGCGATAGCCATGGCGGCAGGTAAGTTTTCTGAACTTCCTTGGTACGCTGATTTTGTTAATTACATTGTTAGCGGAGTACTCCCTCCTGAACTTAATTACCAAACAAGGAAGAGGTTCCAAAATGATGCAAAACATTATTATTGGGACGAACCTCTTCTTTCAAACATTGTGCAGATCAAATTATCAAGAGGTGTGTACCACAGGATGAACATGAAGCTGTGCTTCACCACTACCAGACTTCCCCATATAGAGGACACTTAGGTGGAAACAAAACCGCTGCCAAGGTTTTGCAATCTGGTTTTTATTGGCCCTCATTGTTCAAGGATGCCTAAGAATTCTACAAAAGCTGTGACAAGTGCAAACGAACTGGGAACATTTCAAGAAGACATGAGATGCCGCTGCAAAACATCTTAGAAGTTGAAATCTTCAACGTATGGGGGGTTGACTTCATGGGACCATTCCCAACAACTTGTGTGAACCTCTACATCCTACTGGCAGTGGATTATGTATCCAAATGGGTTGAAGCGATCGCCACACAGAAAAATGATGCCAAGACTGTTCAGAGATTTCTGCACAAAAATATTTTCTCTAGATTTGGCATATCTAAGGCGATCATCAGTGATGAAGGGAGACATTTCGACAATAAGGTAATCACTGTTGCCTTAAGAAAATACGGCATAAAGCACCGCATTACAACAACATATCACCCTCAAACCAATGGACATGCCGAAATATCCAACCGAGAAGTAAAGAACATTCTTGAGAAGATGGTTAAACCTACTTGAAAAGATTGGTCTTTACACCTCAATGATGCACTCTGGGCCTATAGAACAACATTTAAAACACCATTGGGAATGTCACCCTACAAGCTTATATATGGGAAAACATGCCACTTACCTGTCCAGATAGAACACAGAGCTTACTGAGCTATCAGGTCAGTAAACATGGTGTAGAACTAGTGTTTTGATATAATAATTGAAAATTGTTTTGGACTAATTTGAAAAGAATTTAAAACTTGGTTTTAAGTCCAAACAACTTGAATTTATGTTTGAGGGATCTTAAAAGGTTTTTGGCAATGTTTTTATTGATTTTAAATAGCCAAACTTAACTTTTCAAGCTACCCGTACCGATACGGTCTTACCCGTATCGATACCTTTTTTGCCTAGTTTGGTCACTGCCAAAACCCGTATCGAAACAGGCTTGGCCGTTTCGATACGGATCAAGATCGTTTCGATACGCCTAGTAAGCGTACTGATCCCCTTTCCAACAACCAACGGCTATTTCCCAATGGTCATTTAAAAGTGAAACCGTATCGATACGCCCTCAAGCGTATCGATACGCCCAGGCTGGCAAGAGCCCAACGACTAGTTTCTGATGAAGGTCGTACCGATATGGGTTTAAGCGTATCGATACAGAAGGCTGCAGAACGACATTAATGAAGGGAAATAAAGTCCTCAACGGCTCCAATTCATCCCCAACGGCTAGTAACGACTATAAACTCATCAAGGAGTATAAAAGGGACCTCCAAGCATCAAGTAAAGGCTAATGCTCATATTGTCAATCGACAAATGATCAAGAATTGTCTTAGAGCTTAAATTGTCATTTATTGTATAGACAAACACTAGTGAGCCAAAATTGTCAAATTTGCTCAAGTGTTTTAGGTTTTGGGTGAGTGCTTTAATTGTGCAAACAAACACCTATTAGAGGGATTTGTGTTTGCTTTATTTATATCTTTGTAAAAGAGGGTTTGATTAAGGCTTTGGGTAGAAAGCTTGATCGGTGTTAAGGGTTTCCTCCTAAGCCTAGAAAATGGGGACGAATCAATAGTGGATTGATTGGAAATCCTTAGTGGGGAGCTAAGGTAGTGGATGTAGACCTTGGTTAGAAGGTTGAACCACTATAATTCATTGTGTCAATTTACTTTTTAGCTTCCACAACCCTTCCACCCAAAAATTCACCTCTCCACCACTTGGTGAGCCATAACGGTTGAACGAATCGAGCCCTTCACAACTCAACAATTGGTATCAGAGCTTGGCTCAATTGAGGAGGATTCACATCCTATTGAGAAGATCCGGCAAGCTCGATCACTATTTCATCAACCGGCTCAAATGGCACAATCAATCGACAAACCGCCTTTCTTTGACGGAACTAACTATGCCCATTGGAAAACAAAGATGAAGTTATTCATCAAATCAAGAGATTACAAGCTATGGGATATAGTTGAAGATGGTCCATTCGTGCCTCAACGAAGCAAAGCAGAGTGGAGTGCCGACGATCGCAATAAGATGGAGCTTAATTGCAAAGCCTTGCACATCTTGTTTTGTGTTTTTGGCCCAACCATCTATGAGAAGATGTCTTCTTGTGAGAGTGCCAAAGAGGTATGGGACAGGCTTGAAGTCACATACGAAGGGACCGATGAAGTCAAGGAGAGCAAGATTGGGCTCCTAACCTAAGAGTATGAGAACTTCAAAATGGATTCGGAAGAAAACATCAAGAAGATGTTTGATAGGTTCTCCACTATCACTAATGGTATCAAAGGCTATGGAGAAGCCATCCCAGAGGAAAAGCTTGTTCGATAGCTCATCTACTCACTTCCCGAGTCTTGGGACTCAAAGAGGACCGCCATCATCGAAGCAAAGAATTTGAAGACTTTGAAGCTTGATGAACTCATGGGGTCACTCCTTACTCATCAAATCATGAAGAAGAACAAATAGGATGAGAAGAAGAGGGAATAAATTAGAGCTATGGGAGAGAAGAAAATCAAAGGGCTAGGCATCAATGCAAGTGCCATGGCTCTCAAATCCTCCATTTGTCATCACGTTGATTCAAGTGAAGAGGAGGATGAAGAAGAGGAGATAGTCTATCCCTTCAAGAAGTGTGCCCCGTTCATGAAGAAAGCCTTGAAAGAGCTTGAACGAGATTCCAAGAAAAATGAGAGGTAAACACTTCAAGCAATAAGAAGAAGGCACATGTGGCTACTTGGAGTGAATAGGACTCCGGCGACGATGAACAAGCCAACATTTGCCTTATGGCCATCGAAGAAGATTCAAGGGTAACTTCTAATTCATCTACTTCATGTTCTTACTCTTTTGATGAATTACAAGATGCCTATGATGATTTCGTTTTAGAGTTTAAAAATCACATTTTGAAAAACAATAAATTGATTTCAAAGTTAAAAATTCAAAATGATTTGATTTCTAAAACCAAACTTGAACTTGAAGCAAAACTCGAAGAGTTTGAGTTAAAATGTTTTGATTTACAAAATTTGCTTCAAAAAGTTCAAGAAGAAAAGGATTTGATTCCCAAAGAGCTTGAAAAGAAAAATAATTTTGGAAAATCAAATTTTTATGTAAGACAATCTAGTGCCCCTAGATTTGTAAAAGGAAAATGTTTTAGAAGTGTTTGGGTCCCAAAAAGACTAACCACTTCAATTAAAAAGGACGATATTGAAAAATGGATTCCTAAGGGGGCTAAAATTTGTGCTACTAATGTTCATGGATCCAAAGCAATTTGGATATAAAAAATTACTTGATTGTTTTTTGCTAGGTGTGATGGAGATGTTCAACAAGTTAAACATTGAGGGGGAGCTCCATGCACACAAGGAAGAACACTTGAAGAAGGAAGGCTTCACATCCTACCTTGAGTTCAAGTGTTGGTAAAAATTCTAGTTGTTTTTTTTATTTCATTTGTCTATTTTATTTTAAATTCAACTAGATGATCATATATGTTGGACTAACATCTTTGATGATGCTTTGAGTAAGGGGGAGCCATTTAAAAACCAAATTCTTAGTTTTGTCAACTTTTACCACTATTGTTATTTTGAAATTAATGTTTTAAATTCTTTTTGATATGACAAAAAGGGGGAGAAATAGTTTGAAAAGTTGAATTTTCAAATGAATAAGGGGGAGCTTTATTTCATTTCATATCTTCAATCTCTTATTCACATTTTTAAAGTTAAAGGGGGAGAATCCCAAACAATTTTTCCAGATAGTTTTATTATATCAAAAAGGGGGAGATTGTAGAACTAGTGTTTTGATATAATAATTGAAAATTGTTTTGGACTAATTTGAAAAGAATTTAAAACTTGGTTTTAAGTCCAAACAACTTGAATTTATGTTTGAGGGATCTTAAAAGGTTTTTGGTAATGTTTTTATTGATTTTAAATAGCCAAACGTAACTTTTCAAGCTACCCGTACCGATACGGTCTTACCCGTATCGATACCTTTTTAGCCTAGTTTGGTCACTGCCAAAACCCGTATCGAAACAGGCTTGGCCGTTTCGATACGGATTGGGATCTTCTCGATACACCTAGTAAGCATATCGATCCCCTTTCCAACAACCAACAGCTATTTCCCAATGGTCATTTAAAAGTGAAACTGTACCGATACGCCCTCAAGCGTATCGATACGCCCAGACTGGCAAGAGCCCAACGACTAGTTTCTGATGAAGGTCGTACCGATACGAGTTTAAGCGTTTCGATACGGAAGGCTCCAGAACATCATTAATGAAGGGAAATAAAGTCTTCAACGGCTCCAATTCATCCCCAACGGCTAGTAACGACTATAAACTCATCAAGGAGTATAAAAGGGACCTCCAAGCATCAAGTAACGGCTAATGCTCATATTGTCAATCGACAAATGATCAAGAATTGTCTTAGAGGTTAAATTGTCATTTATTGTATAGACAAACACTAGTGAGCCAAAATTGACAAATTTGCTCAAGTGTTTTAGGTTTTGGGTGAGTGCTTTAATTGTGCAAACTGTAACGCCCCGGTTTTGGGCTCAGAAGTTTTGGGCGTTGACTGGTTCGGTCAAAGTGCTGATCGAATATATAAGAGTGAATTTAGGAAAGCCTAGTTCGGGTTGCATTAAAAATATGGAAAAATATTCTAAAATCATCTTTTAATATATAAAAGTGAACTGTGAAATCAATTTTGGAAAATGAGGTTCGGAAGGTTGACATTTTGGCTAGTGACCAAAATGTAATTTTTGAAAGTTGCGGGACAGTTTTATAAAGGATTGAAACTTTGAATCTTTAAGGAGCTATTATTCCAATAAGAATTTCTCCAGATTTTTCTAAGGTATTTTAGAGTTTTATTCTGATTTTTAAAGATTATGAAAGGGAGGGAAATCATTTTAACCAATTTCTTAACTAACTTTCCATTTTCTCTCAATTTCCCTTTTCTCTCATTTTCTCTCAACCCAAACACAATTCTCCAGATTTCCTTCTCTGATTTTGACATCTAAATCTCTCATTTGATTCCTAATCATCTCATCAACAAAACCTCTCAATTTGCAAGTTGTTTCATCAAGCTTTTTGGCTCTAAAATGGAGAAATTCAAGTTTTGAGGTAAGAACGTCCTTCTCCTCTAAACTATCAGTTCTTTACTGAAATTCCTAAGTTCTCAATCCTTGATTTATGTTTTGTTAATGGCTTTTCAATTGAGATCTTGATTTTTGGCTAAAATGCAAGATTTGGTGATTTTGGTGAAATTTTCGTGTGATCTGTTTGGGCAGTGTTTTGGAGTGTCAAAATGATGTTATATGAATGCTAAATTGATTAGAAGTTGAGGTTTAATCAATGCAATCCCGGATAGGTTGAATTTCCTAAGTTTGGCTTGAGTTTTTGGTTGTTTTTGGAGTGTTTTTGGTGATCTGTTATACCTGGAGGTATAAGGACGTGGTTGTGATCATTTTGTATGTTAATTGATGTATAAAAATGGTTAGAAGTGATGGATCTTGGCTGGGTTAAGTTGTGGAGGTGTTTGGAGGTGATTTTGCTTGTGTTTGGTAGCCAAATTGTTAGATTTGTGATGAGCAGCGAGTTGTGTTGTTGTTGCTGGTGTTTTAATGCATAAGGATGCATTAATGTTCTGTTTTTGTGTGCTTGAAACAGGGGAGTTTGATCCGTGAGCTTTGGAGGTGTTTGCGGAAGGTTTTGGAAGCTTGGAAGGCTTGTTGGCTAGCCTTGTTTTGGTTATTGGTGAGTGAAGTTGGGATTTCAGCTTTTAAAACAAGGTTTGAAGGTTTATGGGAGCTTAGTGTAAGTCTAAACAACTTTGCTAAGCTCAAGATTAAGTGAATGGATTTTGCTCTTGAATTGTGTTGTGATTTGGTTTTAAAAGCAAGAGTGGTTGATGTTTGAAATGCATGTGTTTTGCATGGTTTAATTCTGTTTTGTAAGCATGTTTTTAGCATGGTTTAATGCTGGTTTTGAAAGCCATTTGAGAAGGATGCTCAAGGTAAGAGATCATTGGTTTTGTATATGGTAATTGTGATTTTGATGCATTGTGTTGCATGTTGATCAATGGCTTTGTATGATGCTTTAAAACAGTGAATTGATGATGGTAAATGTTACCTTTATGCATATTGGTTATGCATGTGAATCATTGGATTAATGATGTAATGGTTTTGCATATTGGTTATGCAAGTGAAACATTTGGCTAATGTTGTGATGGTTTTGCATTATGTTTATGCATGTGGAACATTGGATTAATATGGTAAGATGGTTATATTGGCAAGTGATGTAAATGGTTCTTGGTTTGTTGATCGGATATAGTTAGCCGGCTATAGGATTGGGTGCACCGTGAATAAAGTCGCCTTGGAGGTGGAGTGGTCAAGAGTGGACCGGATAAGCTCCCTTCAAGTTTCCTAACGAGATGAGGTCATAGTGGAGGTTGTTTCCCATGGGAAGACCTTGGTTATTTGAGGTCATAATGGAGGTGTTGCCCATTCGAGGACCTTGGTTGAGCAAAGGTTATATGGTGGTTAAAAGTCCATATGTGAGAACCTTGTGCTTGTTGAGATCACAATGGCAGTGGTTAAGTCCATGTGTGGATCTTGTGTGTGATGTCCCGGATCTCGTTAGATGATGTTCTACAACTACCAATCGGTTATGCAAAGGTTGTATGGTGGTTAAAAGTCCATACGGGAGAACCTTGTGCATGTCAAGGTTGTATGGTGGTTGAAAGTCCATACATGGGAACCTTGAGGAAAAGCTAAGGTTGTATGGTGTTTAAAAGTCCATACATGGAAACCTTAGGATGTTGAGGTCAAATGGAGGTTGTTGCCCATTTGGGAGACCTTGGATTGGGTAGGGTGTAGGGAGCGTAGGGACAACGCTCGGAATCCGCGTATCCGATCGGGTTGTTAAGTTGTAAAGTAAATGTGGTTGATCTTTTGGGCCAATGTAATGTTCTTGATCATGTGAAGCATAAGATGCTTGAATTGATGCATGGTTGCATGTGAAGCATGAGATGCTTGAATTGATGCATGTTTGCATGTGAAGCATGAGATGCTTGAAAAGATGCATTGTTGCATGAAAAGTATATGATGCTAGTGAATGCATGTTTACTTGTTAAGTTGAAAAAGTGTTGGTAATCATTTGGTAAATGATGCATGTGAGCATGAAATATCTATGTTGCATTGGAGTCTTGTAAGACTTGTTCTAAAGGCATGTGAAGATGATGTTATGGTTTTATGTTGCCTTGGTTAAATGCATGTGATGGATTATTTGAATGATGGTTTTAAAAGGTTTCTTGCTTGATATGGCTTTCAAGTTAAAGAAAGGTATGTTGTGAAAAGGGAGTGTTTTCCATGGTTTTGTTTAAGCTTGGCATATGGTGTTTATGCATGATTTGAGCTTGATGTTGAAAAGGGTTTTCAAACATGGCTTTGATAAAGAAATCGGGTTTGTTTAAAAGTGTTTTTAATGACCCGCTGCATTGATGGTGTTTTGGTTTTGAGCATTCCTCACTAAGCATTATGTGCTTACGCTCCTTTTTGTCCATCAATGCAGATTCTTGAAGTTTGGGCAGCAAGGAGCAAGGGATTCAAGGTAGACTCCAATGGAGATGTATGTCTCGGTGAATAGCTATAGTTAATAAGGGCAATGGGGTAGAATCTCTCGGGTTTATGTGTATGTGATCGTATATGTTTAATCAAGAATGTCTAAATGTTGTTGCTAATGTTGTTGGAACATGAATTGGCTTTTATGAGTTTGAATTGGAAGATTTGTGTCTAAATGGTTGCTTGTGTAGGAAGCATGCCTATAGATTTGGGGCTTTTCTTATATGTTGTGTTTCTGTGGAATTGTTGATGCAAGTATGTCTCATTTATGTTGAATTGCATGTTGGTAAAGTTTGGTGGCTTTCGGAGCATGTTTGAATGATCAATTGTGTGTTTGTGTGAGCAAAATGTAGCATTCTAGGCTAGGCGTTTCGGAACAGATGACACCGTTTCGGAACGGGTGCCCTGCATGAACCCAGGCGTCCGAAATGGGTGCCACCGTTCCGAAACGGAAAGCATTCTGCAAGACCCTTGTTGCGGAACGCGTTGCGGAACGGCCCCGTGTTTCGGAACGGGCTTGGCCTGTTTCGGAACGGGTGACCGTTGGGGGCTGACATGGGCGGTTAAATGTTTCAAAATGTTTGCGTTTTGGTCTTGAATCTTGTTTGTGCAATTGTATAAGTTCGGGATGTCCGTTTGAGCTGAAATTTGGCAGAGAAGCATGAAACCTGACTAATTTTAAGTTGGTAACTTAAAATCTGGTTAAGTCCTTAAAGTTGTCAGAAATTACAATTTGGTCCCTAAAGTTGTAATTTGTTCAATTGGGTCCCTGTTTGATCTCTGATGTTTGTGATCTTTGAGCATGGTGTTTGTGTGATCACATCTAAGGCTAATGTGCATCTAGACAAGATTAAAAAAAGGGTCGTTAATCAAGGTTGACTTTCGGGTTGTCTTTGGTTTTCCCCGTGTAATCTTCGTAGTTCGGGTCAACCGTCCAGACCGGGCTACGGGGGTTACATTTGGTGGTATCAGAGCTGAGTTGCGAAGGTTGGGGAAAACGGTAAGTTGTTGTGATGTGTGTTTGATGTTTATCTTGTTGTGTGGTTGAAAGTTGGTTGAGACATGTGTTTCTGAGTATGCTGTTGATGTTTCTGAGCATGTTGCTGATGTATGCAAGTATGTTTTGTGGTTATGAGTCTTGGTTGAGTTTATGTGGATATGTGCTGATGCTATGAGCTGATGTATGCATGGTGAATGTGTTTGAACATGTTATGTTGCTAATATGCTGGTGCAATTTGATGTTGTTTGATGTAAGCATGATCAAAGTATGTTGTTTGATATGCTTGATGTTGTGATATCCATGTTGTGTTGACTGTTATGTCATGTAAGGGGGGGATTCGGGATACCCATTGCCTTATTAATATAGCTAATGTGTTATTTGGAGTTGGAGTTTGAATCCTTGCTTAATGCTGGTCTAACTGGTTTGTTTGCTTGTTGTGATTGTATGTTGTTGTTGTTAGTGGTATGGCAAAGTTGATGAAAGAATGGCGGTTGAGGGAGATGGTTGCTGCCTTGGGGCAGGTTGTTAAGGCAAGGAATTCACCCTTTTGTAAAGGTGTTTTGTCTCAGTCTTCTGTGCCTAGTGTTGAGGTGGTAAGGCAGGGGAAAGGAGCTGGTTCTGTAAAGAAAAGCTCATTATCTGTTGTTCAGGAGGTGTTGGGAACATCTCAGGCTGTGGTTGAGGTAAAATCAGTGGATGTGCTGGCTAGATGTGTGGGTTTGCCGAAGCAGCGTTTGTTTGATTTGGGTGCTGTAGAGTATCATGGTTCTTTCCCGGAGATGTTTGAGGCCTGGTTGGCCAATGTGGTTCTGATTTTGGATCAGGAAGGCTGTGATTATGCCTGTAAGCTGGGGAGTGTTGTTTCTTTGATGCTGGAGGATGCTTGTGCCTGGTGGACATCTGTGGCAGTGGCGTCACATATCCTTGATATTGATTGGGATTTCTTTGTATCGGCCTTTTATGAAAGGTATCTTGGAGAGAAGTTTCCAAGGGTTAAGCATTGTGAAGATAGTGCTGTTGTGGAGCAAGTGTTGCTTGAGCACGGAGTGGAAGTTCAGCCGCCGGTATGTGACCGTTGTGAAAGGCGCCATGTTGGACGTTGTAGTGGCGCAGGTGTTTGCTGGAATTGTGGTTCTAAGTTGCATGTTAAGCGTGATTGTCCATATGGAGTGAAGTCAGCTTTGGTGTTAGCCAAAGGATCCTTGAAAGGTCGTGGGCACGGCCGAGGCGAGGTTCAGAGGTGGCGGAAAAAGCAGAAGGTTATGAAGAGTTTGGGAAGTGAAGCTTGCTGGAAATGTGGGTCTGCTGGACACATGAGGCGTGATTGTTTGATGTTGGCTCGGAACAGCCAAGGTTCTTTACCGCAAGGAGTTGGTAGTGACCCTGGGGAGTTAGCTGGTGCTGCAATGGTGCGGCAGGAAGATGATGGTTCCGCAAGGAAGAGAGCTCGTCTGATGAAGCTTCAGGGTGGTGTTGTGCTTTCAGGTAACCTTGTTAAGTGATCTTTGCTTTAGTTGCCTTAGTTTGGTTTCTGTTGGTTTTCCTTGCGTGGTAAGTCTAGTCTTGTTGCTAGTATGTTTGGGGTAATGGTAGTTGTGGTTTGGTAATATCTTGGGTGTGAGGAAGGCTTAAGTGAGTACCTTGTGGTTAATGGTTGTTGGTATGATGGAGTTAGATAAGTAAAAGGTGAGTTAGGAGATTGTTTTTAGACAGATTTTGAGGATGTTATTGGAGGGTGTGAACTGGTATTCATGCATAGTTAAAAATCATTGTTATATGCTATATTATATATGTTGGTCCATGCATACATGTGGCATGACATTAGAGGTTTTGCATACATGTACATCAGGCATTGATAGGGCATGTAGGTGATCATGCATACGATGTTCACACTCGCTAATAACTAATCGAATCTGCTAGTGTTGTGGTTGGATTAGGTGGGATGATGGGTTTTTAGAGGTTGTTTTGGTGCTGAGTAAGAGTTAGAAGTAATATTAAGCTAGTTGCTAGTAAGGGTGAGAGTGTTATAGCCTGTGGTGGAAGGATAGTGTTTGTTGCTTAGAGAGTTTAGTGGTTTGGTGGAGAAGGGTACCGGTTGAGGCTAATATCGGTTAAGTGGTTTGTGTGGCTAAAAGGAAGTGGTAGTTCCTTGGTGCTAGTGATGTTGCAATTTTGAGGTTGTGTTTCCAAGTGCTGAGGTAGCTTAGTTTTTAAGTTGTTGTGATGGGGTTGTGTTGGTTCTTAGCAGCCTGTGAGGGTCCATAAGCTGTTATGTGTGTTTTGGATAAGCAATGTTCTGGTAAGGCAAGTGTTGTGGTCAAAGCTTGTGCTGGAGAGGTAATGAAAGATCGAAGGCTTTTGTTAGTTGTTTGGGTTCTTGTAAGAAGTGGTTGGCTGGTTGTGGTTAAGAAAGTTCCGTTGAAGTCAGTTGGTGGTGTGTGGAGTGGCTGGTGGAGTTGAATTGGGGTTGTGATGTAATTCTTGGAATCAAGGTGTGTAATCTTGGTGAGCTGTTATGGTAATGTTAGCGGCAGATGTAAAGGATTGTCAGCTTTTGTTGAAGAATTTGAGTAATCAGTTGATGTTTAAGGATTTTCGCTTGTTGGGAAATCCTTAGAAGAGGTTTGGGAGTTGCAAGAGTTTTAGAAACAGAGATGTTGGCATAGTGGCTGGTTTGGATTGGTTGTTGTCTCTGTGTAAACAAGTCTTGGGAGTTGTGTGTTACAGCGTTGTCTGCTGTAAGAGCTGAAGTTCTTCAGGTTGATGTTGGGTTTGTGTACAGTCCGGTTATGTGGAAGGTTATGTTGTGGTTACCTTTGAGAGTTTGGAATTGTGAACAGTGTGTGGTGGTGTTATGTTTTGGTGGAGGTTTTGTGTGGAATGTGTTCAGTGTTGGTTGAGGCTTTTGTGTTGCCTTGTGTGTTGCTTTGAGAAGGTTGTGGTTCTCTTTTCGCCGGTTGAAATTTCGAGGACGAAATTTCCTAAGGGGGGGAGAGTTGTAACGCCCCGGTTTTGGGCTCAGAAGTTTTGGGCGTTGACTGGTTCGGTCAAAGTGCTGATCGAATATATAAGAGTGAATTTAGGAAAGCCTAGTTCGGGTTGCATTAAAAATATGGAAAAATATTCTAAAATCATCTTTTAATATATAAAAGTGAAATGTGAAATCAATTTTGGAAAATGAGGTTCGGAAGGTTGACATTTTGGCTAGTGACCAAAATGTAATTTTTGAAAGTTGTGGGACAGTTTTATAAAGGATTGAAACTTTGAATCTTTAAGGAGCTATTATTCCAATAAGAATTTCTCCAGATTTTTCTAAGGTATTTTAGAGTTTTATTCTGATTTTTAAAGATTATGAAAGGGAGGGAAATCATTTTAACCAATTTCTTAACTAACTTTCCATTTTCTCTCAATTTCCCTTTTCTCTCATTTTCTCTCAACCCAAACACAATTCTCCAGATTTCCTTCTCTGATTTTGACATCTAAATCTCTCATTTGATTCCTAATCATCTCATCAACAAAACCTCTCAATTTGCAAGTTGTTTCATCAAGCTTTTTGGCTCTAAAATGGAGAAATTCAAGTTTGGAGGTAAGAACGTCCTTCTCCTCTAAACTATCAGTTCTTTACTGAAATTCCTAAGTTCTCAATCCTTGATTTATGTTTTGTTAATGGCTTTTCAATTGAGATCTTGATTTTTGGCTAAAATGCAAGATTTGGTGATTTTGGTGAAATTTTCGTGTGATCTGTTTGGGCAGTGTTTTGGAGTGTCAAAATGATGTTATATGAATGCTAAATTGATTAAAAGTTGAGGTTTAATCAATGCAATCCCGGATAGGTTGAATTTCCTAAGTTTGGCTTGAGTTTTTGGTTGTTTTTGGAGTGTTTTTGGTGATCCGTTATACCTGGAGGTATAAGGACGTGGTTGTGATCATTTTGTATGTTAATTGATGTATAAAAATGGTTAGAAGTGATGGATCTTGGCTGGGTTAAGTTGTGGAGGTGTTTGGAGGTGATTTCGGTTGTTTTTGGTAGCCAAATTGTTAGATTTGTGATGAGCAGCGAGTTGTGTTGTTGTTGCTGGTGTTTTAATGCATAAGGATGCATTAATGTTCTGTTTTTGTGTGCTTGAAACAGGGGAGTTTGATCCGTGAGCTTTGGAGGTGTTTGCGGAAGGTTTCGGAAGCTTGGAAGGCTTGTTGGCTAGCCTTGTTTTGGTTATTGGTGAGTGAAGTTGGGATTTCAGCTTTTAAAACAAGGTTTGAAGGTTTATGGGAGCTTAGTGTAAGTCTAAACAACTTTGCTAAGCTCAAGAGTAAGTGAATGGATTTTGCTCTTGAATTGTGTTGTGATTTGGTTTTAAAAGCAAGAGTGGTTGATGTTTGAAATGCATGTGTTTTGCATGGTTTAATTCTGTTTTGTAAGCATGTTTTTAGCATGGTTTAATGCTGGTTTTGAAAGCCATTTGAGAAGGATGCTCAAGGTAAGAGATCCTTGGTTTTGTATATGGTAATTGTGATTTTGATGCATTGTGTTGCATGTTGATCAATGGCTTTGTATGATGCTTTAAAACAGTGAATTGATGATGGTAAATGTTACCTTTATGCATATTGGTTATGCATGTGAATCATTGGATTAATGATGTAATGGTTTTGCATATTGGTTATGCAAGTGAAACATTTGGCTAATGTTGTGATGGTTTTGCATTATGTTTATGCATGTGGAACATTGGATTAATATGGTAAGATGGTTATATTGGCAAGTGATGTAAATGGTTCTTGGTTTGTTGATCGGATATAGTTAGCCGGCTATAGGATTGGGTGCACCGTGAATAAAGTCGCCTTGGAGGTGGAGTGGTCAAGAGTGGACCGGATAAGCTCCCTTCAAGTTTCCTAACGAGATGAGGTCATAGTGGAGGTTGTTGCCCACGGGAAGACCTTGGTTATTTGAGGTCTAATGGAGGTGTTGCCCATTCGAGGACCTTGGTTGAGCAAAGGTTATATGGTGGTTAAAAGTCCATATGTGAGAACCTTGTGCTTGTTGAGATCACAATGGCAGTGGTTAAGTCCATGTGTGGATCTTGTGTGTGATGTCCCGGATCTCGTTAGATGATGTTCTACAACTACCAATCGGTTATGCAAAGGTTGTATGGTGGTTAAAAGTCCATACGGGAGAACCTTGTGCATGTCAAGGTTGTATGGTGGTTGAAAGTCCATACATGGGAACCTTGAGGAAAAGCTAAGGTTGTATGGTGTTTAAAAGTCCATACATGGAAACCTTAGGATGTTGAGGTCAAATGGAGGTTGTTGCCCATTTGGGAGACCTTGGATTGGGTAGGGTGTAGGGAGCGTAGGGACAACGCTCGGAATCCGCGTATCCGATCGGGTTGTTAAGTTGTAAAGTAAATGTGATTGATCTTTTGGGCCAATGTAATGTTCTTGATCATGTGAAGCATAAGATGCTTGAATTGATGCATGGTTGCATGTGAAGCATGAGATGCTTGAATTGATGCATGTTTGCATGTGAAGCATGAGATGCTTGAAAAGATGCATTGTTGCATGAAAAGTATATGATGCTAGTGAATGCATGTTTACTTGTTAAGTTGAACAAGTGTTGGTAATCATTTGGTAAATGATGCATGTGAGCATGAAATATCTATGTTGCATTGGAGTCTTGTAAGACTTGTTCTAAAGGCATGTGAAGATGATGTTATGGTTTTATGTTGCCTTGGTTAAATGCATGTGATGGATTATTTGAATGATGGTTTTAAAAGGTTTCTTGCTTGATATGGCTTTCAAGTTAAAGAAAGGTATGTTGTGAAAGGGGAGTGTTTTCCATGGTTTTGTTTAAGCTTGGCATATGGTGTTTATGCATGATTTGAGCTTGATGTTGAAAAGGGTTTTCAAACATGGCTTTGATAAAGAAATCGGGTTTGTTTAAAAGTGTTTTTAATGACCCGCTGCATTGATGGTGTTTTGGTTTTGAGCATTCCTCACTAAGCATTATGTGCTTACGCTCCTTTTTGTCCATCAATGCAGATTCTTGAAGTTTGGGCAGCAAGGAGCAAGGGATTCAAGGTAGACTCCAATGGAGATGTATGTCTCGGTGAATAGCTATAGTTAATAAGGGCAATGGGGTAGAATCTCTCGGGTTTATGTGTATGTGATCGTATATGTTTAATCAAGAATGTCTAAATGTTGTTGCTAATGTTGTTGGAACATGAATTGGCTTTTATGAGTTTGAATTGGAAGATTTGTGTCTAAATGGTTGCTTGTGTAGGAAGCATGCCTATAGATTTGGGACTTTTCTTATATGTTGTGTTTCTGTGGAATTGTTGATGCAAGTATGTCTCATTTATGTTGAATTGCATGTTGGTAAAGTTTGGTGGCTTTCGGAGCATGTTTGAATGATCAATTGTGTGTTTGTGTGAGCAAAATGCAGCATTCTGGGCTAGGCGTTTCGGAACAGATGACACCGTTTCGGAACGGGTGCCCTGCATGAACCCAGGCGTCCGAAACGGGTGCCACCGTTCCGAAACGGAAAGCATTCTGCCAGACCCCTGTTGCGGAACGCGTTGCGGAACGGCCCCGTGTTTCGGAACAGGCTTGGCCTGTTTCGGAACGGGTGACCGTTGGGGGCTGACATGGGCGGTTAAATGTTTCAAAATGTTTGCGTTTTGGTCCTGAATCTTGTTTGTGCAATTGTATGAGTTCGGGATGTCCGTTTGAGCTGAAATTTGGCAGAGAAGCGTGAAACCTGACTAATTTTAATTTGGTAACTTAAAATCTGGTTAAGTCCTTAAAGTTTTCAGAAATTACAATTTGGTCCCTAAAGTTGTAATTTGTTCAATTGGGTCCCTGTTTGATCTCTGATGTTTGTGATCTTTGAGCATGGTGTTTGTGTGATCACATCTAAGGCTAATGTGCATCTAGACAAGATTAAAAAAAAAGGGTCGTTAATCAAGGTTGACTTTCGGGTTGACTTTGTTTTTCCCTGTGTAATCTTCGTAGTTCGGGTCAACCGTCCAGACCGGGCTACGGGGGTTACACAAACAAACACCTATTAGAGGGATTTGTGTTTGCTTTATTTATATTTTTGTAAAAGAGGGTTTGATCAAGGCTTTGGGTAGAAAGCTTGATCGGTGTTAAGGGTTTCCTCCTAAGCCTAGAAAATGGGGACGAATCAATAGTGGATTGATTGGAAATCCTTAGTGGGGAGCTAAGGTAGTGGATGTAGACCTTGGTTAGAAGTTTGAACCACTATAATTCATTGTGTCAATTTACTTTTTAGCTTCCACAACCCTTCCACCCAAAAATTCACCTCTCCACCACTTGGTGAGCCATAACGGTTGAACGAATCAAGCCCCCCACAACTCAACACATAGAATTAGATAAGGTAGGACAGAAGCGGCTACTTGACTTGAACGAAATTGAAGAAATTCGAGCAATGGCCTATGGCAACGCAAAGATTTACAAAGACAAAACTAAGAAGTGGCACGACAAGAAGTTGCTGCCACGACAGTTCTGCCCAGGGCAGCTTGTGTTGTTGTTTAACTCTAGGTTGAAACTTTTCTGAGGAAAGCTTAAATCTAGGTGGTCCGGCCCCTTCCAAGTTGTGCAGGTTTTTCCCCATGGGGCCATCACGATCAAATCCTTAAAAGACGGGCACCAATTCAAAGTCAACGGACAGAGACTAAAGCATTATCAGGGGACTGAAGCCCCAAGGATGCAGGAAGTAGTTACTTTGGGAGATGCCCCTCAAGGCATCCCTAATTTAACTTAGTTTTTATTTTATTTTATTTATTAGGAATTAAGAATTATTTTATTTTTAGGAACTAAGGTTTTATTTGAATTATTCTTAGGAAATAAGGGAAACAAGGAAAGGAGAAGAAGTGAGCCAGCCCACCATATCAACAGCAGCCCAAAAAGCCCAAAAGATGAGTTTGTCGTCACAACGTGTCATCAGCTGTCGTGACAGACACAAAAAATACAGCATGGCACCACGCTGTCGCGGCAGACACGCAAACGCGTAGCAGACGCGCAGCAGACACGGAAACACGTGACAGACGCGTCAAAACTCGCGTAATAACTGGCCCCGTTTTTCGCGCCTGTCGTTATAGCTCCAACGGGCAGCAACCCATTCATCTATATAAACCCCCATTCACTATTCATTTTCACCTCACTTTTACTCTCTCAACTTGCTCTCTCTAGATCTCAAATTTTTCTTCATTTTCCACAGCCTTGCAATCATGACTAGCAGACAAACGCACAGAAGTGCTACCTCAAGCTCTGCCGCAGCAATGAGCACAACCAGCCACAATACCATCCCAAACCGCTTTGCCTCAACCGACTCTGTCGGCAAATATTACCACTCCTTCCAGAAGAGGGAGATGTGGGAAGAAAGGGGTTTTCTCTACACCAAGCCCACGGGAAACCTCGGGCTTGAACCCTACATCGCAAGGAAGATCCATGCCTTGAAGTGGCAGCGGTTTACTGCCCAGCCAGAAGAAATGAATGTCACACTAGTCCGGGAATTTTATGCTGCCGTCGACAGCAAGGATACCACAACCGTGACTGTACAAGGTAAAGAAATTACTTTTGAGCCTTCCTACATCAACACACTTTACGGCCTGCATATCAGTAGAAGGGAGGATGCCCACACAAGGTTCGTTGAAAGTCTATCGCCGACAAACTATGATGCGGTGATGGCAGAAGTAACGGAGGAGGGGACAGAGTGGAACACTGACCCAAAGCATCGATAGACGGTGAAAAGAACTCAACTCACTCCCGAGGCCAAATTATGGAACCACTTCGTGAAGAAGAGGATCATGCCATCATCCCATAATAGTACGGTCGACCGACCCATGTTAGCACCTGTCCATTCAATTCTTAATGAAAGACTTATAAATGTCGGTCGGTACATAAGGGAGGGGATTTTGGAATGAGCCCTCCGACCATCGGGACCTCTTGTCTTCCCATACCTCATCACGAAATATGTTGAGGCCACAACGTTCCAGAAATTGCCGAAGACTTCAAAGTCCAAGGCAAGGGATGGACGGAGCGTAACATCTTCCGCCTCATGGAATTGAAAGCAGCCACACCACTCTCCTACTTCAACCCGTCTGCCACAGTAGAGGAGCCGGTAGGCCCCAATCAGCTAGAAACTGCCGCAGTAGAGCAGCAGCAACCAACAACAGCAGCCCCTCCAGCAGATGCCTCCACTTAGATTCTGGACACACTAAAAAAGATGGAGGAAAGGCAGCATGGTCTGATGAGTTTCGTAAGGGACTTCACGGCAACCACGATACATTTCATTCACAATAATTTAAATTTTGCAAATGTACAATTCCCTGCCTTCCCAGAACAATATTTTACTGCCCCTACCTCTACACTTACTCCTGCTGCCACACCAAAAACCTCATTTGTTGCATCTACTCCAACTTCGGCCGCGACAATTGAAGGCGGCAGCCATACTGCCATCGCTAGTACCAGCGGCGAGAAGAGAAAGGAGACGCTGCCAGAACTCGACGACGACTATTTCGAAGGGTTCTCCTCATCCTCCATCTGGCAGGACTCTGATAGGGAGCCCTCTATTGGTAGGGAACTTTCTAAGGAGTTCACTCCTATGAAAAAGCACAAGCCCAACCAAGCTGGTGAAGGATCATCCGGCCAGGGAAAGTCTGCTAGTAGCAGCAGCAGCTCTGAAGATGAGGTTCAAGTGCTGGACAAGCTAACCCAAATCTCACCGACCCGTATCCAGCCGCCAAGGGAAGCCAAGAAGAAAACTGCCTCTGACTCTCCTAGCACTCTGTCGGCCCCCACAATGAAGGTCACTGCCCACCGGCAACTACAGATTAGCAGCAGCAGAGATGACAACTCTTCAACTTAAGTTTCTATCATATTTTTGTTGTCTTGCTGTTTTATATATTTGTGATGTATTTTATTTTTGTTTTTTTTACATGTCATCATGCATTGAGGGCAATGCAACCCTTGAGTTTGGGGGTGGCATCCCTCTAGTAATGAAGTGTCTTTTGTGTTTTAAAATGGTGTCTTAGTATTAGTTAATATTTATTTTATTTTTGTCAACAAAAATTTGGCTTAAGTCTTTGAGCTAAACTTACCTACCGCGACATACGCTGTCGTGACAGTGCCTTTAGGAAATTTTAGGATCTGTTTAGAGCCTTTCTATGATTCTAATCTGTACAACACTCCTTGTGACTCTTATGCCATCTAGATTACTTTAGCACACTGGAATAGGAATGTTTACCCACTTGAAACTGCCCCTAGAGGTGCCTATCACTGGCTCTAGGAAAACAATAAATGAAAGAAAATTATTCAGACTCATTTGCATGCAAAACTGCCTTGCACTGATTTTAGGAGATTTCTTTTTAAGCTAAGTTAGAAAAAACTAAAGGAGCCCAAGAATTTCCTCTAGAAAATATGCAGTTAAATCAAGAGTCAGAAAAACTAAAGGAGCCTAAGAATTGCCTCCATAAAAAATTGAATTGGCATAAACTCAAGTTTGAATGCATAAATATTCTGGTATACTAAGAGAATCTAGATACATAGTTGTTCAAAAAACCTGCACACACCCACAAGAATTATAGCATGGATGTGAATGAATCAAGAAATGCCCGACAAGGTATTGCTCTTGATAGAGAATAAGTGGTAGGTAATGAAAGGTTCACTAATTTAAGCCAAACCAAAAAGCTTTCATTTTAGTTAGGTAATATTTGCTTGAGGGCAAGCAAGAACTTGAGTTTGGGGGTGTGTTGAGTGTGTAAAAGTTCTATATTTTACCACCTATTTAACCCATATTTCTGCTGCATTCAAGAACAATTCATTACATTTAGGTAAAGTTTCACATATATATCACATTTAGATAAAATTGCACAGTTTCTATTGATTTCACTACTTTTGCAGCTAGCTGCTATAGCAGACTCAGGACAGTGAAGGAGCAGAGCTAGAACACAAGACTGGAGTCGAGAAGGAGGACGCTGTCGTGCCAACCATGACGACAGCAATGGTGAAGGGAAAAGTGAAGTGGAGCTCGACAGATAGAGGAATTTAAGCCGGTCTGTCGTGGACCACTCCTATATTTTTCTGAGCCCTAAGGCAGAATGAAGGTCAAGCCCAAAGTTCAAGGAAGAAACCCAAAGCAAGAAAAGAGGACGAATTAAAGGCATCTACTGAGAAGACTTAGTCTTAATTAGAGTTGTACTTTAGTTTGAACTTGTATTCTTACCTTATTAGAAAACTTGAACTCAAGGCCTATATAAACACAGGTAATTCGACCTAGGGAAGGTTTTCTTATTCTCTAGCCGTCTTCCCCAAAACCCTTGTTGTTTCCCCCCTCTCATCATGTTCTAAACTTTCCACAGGGCTAAGGGTTGATTCTGTAAAGTAGTTGCAAGGATTGTACTGTTTTTAGGAATTTTCTGTTCAATAAAATACAACTTCAAGTTTGCTTATTCTGGTTTCAACATCTTGCAAGAGTATCGGGAGAGCATTGTGAGATTATCTATTTACTTAATATCGGGAGAGTTAAGTATACGAAAAGAATGAGCGCGGGTTCTCCAGTTTATGGTTGAACTATCTCGGACCTAGGGATAAGACGAGGTTAAGTGGCTAAGAAAGAATTCAACAACATTGGTGTTCACCTTTTGATTCACGCCGGGAGGTATCATCCGAGAAGTGTTATCTATAGTACTTGGACCTAGGGATAGGACAAGTCACAACAGGGATTCTTGCCAAGCTTGAAGTACAGAGTTGTGTGATCGCTTCCGCGACAACAACAGACTGCTGCCGCGACATGGACGATAACAGATCATGAGTTCTTATGCAGTGCAACACCTGCACTACTGAGCAGATCAATACCGGCCTATTTCTTAACCCTGAAAACTTCGTTATCTTATATTCAGTATTCTTCAATATTATTCCTCAATCATTTAAACTCCTTTTCTTCTCTCTTGTACAGCAATCCAAGGATAAAGCTATTTCCAGCCCTTGTGGATTCGACATCTAATACTTCGAGTATCACTTTACTAATTGCGTCATGTACACTTGCACTACACTGCGATAGGACTTTTGACACGCAACAAGTATCTGGTAGACTTGCCGACGGGACTTCTCTCCATCTCACCTGTCGGGATAGTGAAAGTTGCAAGAGCAGAGTTCCGCCGTGGCATTGAAAGTTGTCGAAACCTTAATCTACCATTACCCGCCGAGGCAGCAGGTCGTGGTAGCGCAAAACGACTTGACCTATTCAACGCAGTTTCACACTAAGGAGTAGCATAACACTGGCCTCTCTATCAATATGATTACTTCCTTTTATTACTTGTGTTTAATTTCACTTTTCTTCTCAAACAACCATCTTACTTGTGCATTTACTTTATTTGTGCAGGAAGAACAATTTGAACCAAGCTCTCCCATCCCTATGGGAGACGATATCTTATATACTATAACTTGACAGGAGTGTGCACTTGCGCTCATAAAAAGAGAACACCCAAACACTCTACAAGTTTTTGGCGCCGTTGCCGGGGATTGGTAACAGCGAATTTCGTTTTTAATTTCCGCACTTTTATTTTTTTCTTACATTTTATGTTATTTTTATTTCTAATTGAAAAAAAAATATTTTACAGTTTCCTTTACTAGTGTATGACCAGGGCAAATCCAAAAGGAGAAATTCTCTTCTACGACGATATCGAACGTAGAGCAAGAGAACTAAAAAAGGATATCAGAGTAACCCTATGGAAAACCAAAGAGGAAAAAGGCAAAGCAAGGGTAAACATGGACATTCCCAACAATGCCGCGAACGACGGGGAAAGGCAGCACGATTTGCCGCCCAGAGATCAGCAAGTTCCACCAAGGCAACCCCCTCTTCCGCTCAGGCAGCCCCAATATGTTCGAACCACTAGAGATTATCTGGAACATGACTTTAGAGGGTTCGATCCGACAGTGATAGAACTTGAAATTGAGGCGGACCACTTCGAGCTGAAGCCTGTCATATTTAACATGATCAACACGCTAGGGCAATTTGGAGGGACTGCCACAGAAGATGTTCAGCAGCACTTGAGAGGATTCTTGGACATCTGTAGAGCATTCAAAATATACGGGGTCCACCAAGATGTACTGTGGCTGAGGTTATTTCCCTATTCACTGAGGGATAGGGCAAAACAGTGGTTGAACAAACAGCCAGTAGGATCGTTCAACACGTGGACAAAATTGTGTAAAAATTTTTTGGACCAATTTAGCCTGTCCAATCTCACAAACACACTACGAAACGAGATAACATCCTTTTGACAAGGGGATGATGTGCCGATGTATGAAGCCTGGGAGCGGTACCAACAGATGCTGAACAACTGCCCGCTACATGGTCTTTTGGCTTGGACACGTGTATCAATATTCTACAATGGGGTGAACTACCCAACAAAGATGATGATTGATGCCTTAGCCAACAGAATCATCCTTGACAGACCGCCAGAGGAGGCACTGCAGATTCTGAATCAAGCGGACAGGAATGACTATAAGTATCCAACAGCCCACCGTGGCGGCATTAGACGGCCAACCATTGTGAACGAGGTAGAAGTCTCCGAATCTGTCAATGCCCGCCTTGACAAGCTGACAGAGTTGGTTATGAGCATCATAAAACCTGCTGGGAAAGTCTGTGAGGCAAAGGCTGTAAAGTCGTTCTGTGACGAGTGTGGGGGTAACCATGATTCCTCTGACTGCACCGCATCTACCAACTTTATTGGAGGATACGAGAGGAACAACAAACCTGCCCATAACACCTACAATACTGGATGGAAGAACCATCCCAACTTTTCCTGAAGCAACCCAAAGACTGCTGCAAACCCACAACAGCAACAGGAAGGCTACCAACAAAACCTGTTTAGACAACAGGCTCAATAGCCGCAAAACAATAATTCACTAGAAGCAACTCTTCATACTTTTATGTCTAGAACTAGTGATTTTATTGCTCGCACTAATAAATTCATTGATAAAACCGAGTCTTTTATGGATAGGACGGAGATGAAGATAAACAACCAGGAGGCTGCTATAAAAAAGTTGGAGTCCCAATTTGGGCAATTCACAAAGATCTTCAGCATCAGAACAATGGGAGCAGCATCAGAACAATGGGAGCAACATCTAAACCTACTTACGAGCAGAGTAAAGCTATATCTACTAGAAGTGGGAAGTAGTTGGATGAACCCACGGTGGAAAAGCAACCAAAAACACAGCCAGCCCAGAGAGAAGAGCCTGTCGCGGCATCAACAACACCAGCCGCCCCAGCAGCTGAACATAACAACGGTCCTGAAGTAGACGATCTTCCACAGATTAAGTTCCCATGCAAGGAGCGTATTGAGGACATCCGCTTGGCAACACCTTTCCCCAGAGACTTAGCAACAAAAGCAAGAGCACCAGTTTAGAAGATTCCTGGATATTCTGAAAAAGTTGCACATAAACATACCTCTAATAGAAGCCATTCAAAATATGCCCAACTATGCCGAATATCTCAGGGACATGGTTTCTAGAAGAAAGAGGATTGGGGAGTTTGAAACAATTGTTGTAACATAAGAATACATGGCAATGTTGCACAACAAACTCCTGCCAAAGCAAACAGACCCGGGCAGCTTTGTTATCCCATGTAGAATAGGCAGCAAACATGAAACAAAAGCCCTGTGCGACTTGGGAGCCAGCATAAATCTAATACCAAAGCAGTCTTCGATAAATTAGGAATTGGGCCAGCCAAGCCTACCTCCGTCATGCTAAAACTTGTTGATCATTCCTTTGTACAACCGGAGGGTAAAATCAAAGACATCCTAGTGAAGGTGGGCAACTTTATTCTTCCTAGCATAAAGTTAAATGTGCTACAACCCTCAGGAAAAGAAGAGAAAGGATGCCCAGATGCAAAAGCTGCCAAAATCTGCATAGAGACAGACCAGGGCAGCAACTGTCGCGACAAACCAAAGGGCAGGCTAAAGGAACCAACAACACAAAACCTGAAGGAACAAGAGGACTCCCCAAGAGGGAAGGACAAGCCAAATTACCTTAGGAAGTGGTTATGTCTGGGAGATGCACCCAAATGCACTCCCAACATAACTTATTTTTTTATATAATTTCTTTATTTTTATGCATTAGGATTAGAGTTTAATTTATTTTCTTAGGATTAGATAAGTTTTCAGATTCTTATTTTCTAGAAGTTATTTAATTACTTTTACTTTTATTTTTATAATCAGGCTTAGGAATAAAATAGTCGGATCAAGAAGGAGGCCCCGCAAGGAGCCAACCCACCATCCCGCTGAGACAGCCCAGGGTAGCCCATCGCAGAAATGCGTAAGAGCTAGTTAACCGCTAATGGCTAACTACCAACGGTTTTAAAAATAACATTCAAAAATCCCGTAACGTGCCCGAGACAACTGGACCGTTAGACATTTAATGCCGCCACAGCACCTCTCGACAACTTCTATTTAAACCCTTCTCACTTTAATCATTTACTTTAGTTTCACCATCTTGCTTTCTTATTCTTGCATCCACTGGTCTCACTTTATTTTCTTTCAAGTTTCAGTAAACTTCAACCGTCTCACATGGCTTTCTCATCGACACCCAAACCCACATTCCAACGCTTCTTCTTCCGCGCAGCTAAAACGAGATACCAAACTCAGTTCGCAAAGCAGAACATATGGGAGGATAAAGGCTTTCATTATACTCGGCAGACAGGAGACCTTGGCTTAGAGCCTGCCCTGTTCGAGACCATACATAGCAAGGGATGGGAGATGTTCGCACGACAGCCAGAGATAGCCAACATCACCATGGTTAAGGAGTTCTATACCCACCATCCCCACCCAGAGATGTCGTTCATGTACGTCCGATGGGAGCCTGTCAAGCTCAAGGCTGCCACTATCAACAATTTCTATAGCCTGGATATGCACGACAACCCTCACGAGGAGTGGAGGCAGTCACTGACGGCTACCGATTATGAGAAAATCAAGGCCAAACTCTGCAAGCTCAACACGCCGTGGTTAGCATGCAAACATGGAGGATCTGTCCAACGCCACCACCTGCTGCCAGAGGCAATGCTGTGGAATACATTCGTAAAGTAGCGCCTGCTGGCCACCTCCCGCAACTCTACCGTAGATCAGCCGCGCCTTACCCTAATCTACAACATCATGATGAACCAGCCCATCAATGTTGGGGAAATTATCTGCAAGGAGATCCACACTTGCTTCCGGAAGACGAAGGGCAAGTTGTACTTCTCGTCCCTCATCACAGGACTTTGCGCCAACTTTGGTGTTCCGACCGACCCAAAAGATAAGATGACAACAGCCAAAGAAGGGTGGACAAGAAAAGTCTGCATACAAATGATGCATGCCCTAGAGACAGAGCCTATAACGCCCAGCCAGCCATATGCCGCCCAGCCTGACACACCAGCCTCCCCCGATAGTACTGAAGCTGCCCTAGACAACGAAGTCCTCATGCTGCTGCAGACCCTTATCAATAGCACCAAATGCATCGAGCAACATCAACTGACCTTCATGAAATACGTGGGGGAAGTCCAAGAAGACTTTGTGGCTTATCTCCTGTAGAAATTCCTTGATGACAGACCCATCCTGCCTCCATATCTTGTAGACCTTGCAGCAGCAGCCCCTTCACAACGAACGCCATCCATCGCCGCTGCCCGCCATACCGCCCGCCAGGTGCCCTCTCCGACGCACTACCCATCTTACTCAGCCACCACCAAATCCAATAAAGTGACAGACTCCCCCGAGAGGCATTAGCAGCACCATTCACCTGCCTGCACAGCAATGACAGTGGCAAACACCTCCTTATTAGAGGAAATTGAGCAGTAGCTGTCGGAACTAGCAACATCAATCGTAGCAGCAGCAGCCATCCCAATGGCGATTAACCCTCCGGCAGCATCCACGGAGGAAGGCACTAATAAGAGGAAGCGGCACATCATAGCCGCCGAGACTGAGGACGACGAGAGAGAGTCAGAAGAGAGCGAAGCACCTCATACCGCTCTCCCTGCCGAACTTCAAGAAGAGCCTCGCCCCACAAAAGTCCAGCCGCCGCAGACAGCAAAGAACTCGCCTGCTAAGTGTGCCACCAAGACATTTGGCGGCCGCCGCTTCATCATCCAAACCTCTTCCTCCTCCGCAGCAGAAAAGACTTAAGCCTCCTCTCAACTCTCAGCCAATTTTTAGTTCTTTTTCTTTTTCTTTTCTTCATTTTATTTTTTTATGTTTTCTTTATCACTTGTTATTATTTTTTTTGTTTTATTTTGTGCATTGAGGGCAATGCCCATCTCGAGTTTGGGGGGGATAGCTCTCACATCTTTTTTCTAGGCTTACTTAGTAGCATATAGGTTGCATTGTACTTGCCTTAGTAATAATCGGAACATAAAAATTTGTTATATAACTTGTGCCTATGACAGTTAGCCGATTACTTATTTTCGCACTAATAATAAATTGAACTTAATTTGGGAAAAGCATGAAAAATGACTTAGATTTTTTTTAATTTGCCAAAACTGTCAAACTCTACTGTTACTTGCTGGATTTGTTAGAATATCTAATGAACAATGCATGCTTGTTTTTAGAATTCTTGCAAAGTTCTAACAATGGTTGCAGGTAGCCGCCAAGGCAGAAAAGATAAACAAAAAATACAGCACTGCCACAGCAGCAGAAGTAAAAAAAGAACATTGTTGTTTACCCTAGAGGTGCTCGCAACAGGCTCTAGGAAGAATCATGTCTGAGGACACTCTGCTGCTATCAAACTCTATGAATCTGAAAGTTTTGAAATGACGGAAAAATTAGCATGAGTGAATGAAAGTCTTCACGGGATGACTCTACTCCATGGGTTCGGGGTTTTGTAGTTTGCTCCTATCTTAATTTCAGACCTAGAAGAGTAGTTGTGATAAGCTGAAGCCTTCATAGCCATGATTAAAATATTGTGCTTAACTGTGCTGCCTCAACAACAACCTTATATATCGTTACAACATCTTTGTTTATTTAGTTATTCTGCATATTCATCCTATACATAGTCCTGCACACTCTGCACTGGCATTAGAATCCTGATTTGTAGAGCAGAAAACCCTGATTATATCGATGATTTCCACTCGATTTTTGACGTCTGTAGCAGTGAGTAGTGCCGTCGAAAGGAAATCTCAAGATTGCTTGCGGGACAAGGCAACGTGATAAAGTTCACATTCAACTCAAAGAATTCAGAGTTTAAAGTCACATTTAAAGTGGAAAGCTACTTTAAAGACTTTTACTTCAAGAAGGACTAGACCTTGCTAAGGAAGTTGGTCCTGATGAATACGAAAAGTTTCTTCTTATGACAATGCTAAGGAAGTATGAGACAAGATTGAAGTCACATATGAAAGAACCAATAAGGTGAAGGAGACCAAGATTGGACTTCTCAACCTCAACTATGAGAATTTTAAGATGGACCCGAAAGAAGACATCAAAGCTATGTTCGATCAGTTCTCCGTCATAGCCATTGAGCTTAAAGGTTTTAGAGAGGTGATTCCTGAGGACAAGCTTGTGAGAAAGTTTATCTATTCACTTCCCGATTCATATGATTCCAAGAAGACCGCTATAATTGAAGCAAAGAACTTGAAGACGTTCATGTTGGGTCACGTCGGCACGCCCCATGGCGCAGCGGAAAAATTAATCCGACGTAATCCAGTCAAGATCCATGTACAGGAACGAATCCGGGGTGAAAAGATGAAGAGTTACCTTTTGAAACACTGGAAACTGGAAAACCGACAGTATGTCAGAATAACCACGTCAAGTAAAACCAGAATCTTCACAGGTTTGCAACGACCTCTACGGAGTCCACCCGAACAAAACAAACAAAGTTTCCGCCTCCCTAACACTTAGGGATAAATTTCGACAGGTTTGAACACCTTCCAGACAGAAGTCGAAATCCCTCCAGGGATTCCTGAGGGAGTCTGAAATCGACTAGGGGTTCTACCGGGACTTGGATTCAAACTAGGAAATCGCCAGGAATTTGCCAGGGGGCAAGAGGAACACTAGAAAAATATCGAACAGCTTCTCAGAAGAAATCTGGGACTTGTCGAAAATTCCAAAAGGGAATTCTTAGGGATATGTCGAAATTTGCAAGGAGGAATAGGGATGATTTGGTTGCTAGCCCTTGTCCCTTTAAATAGTATTCAGAGACTTAATTCTAGTTGAATTCCTTAAATCCAAGTTCAACCAAAATTCATAGAATATAATTCTATTTGAAATTGGTTTATATTAAATATACATTATATTTAATAATATTAAATGAAATATATATATTTAATTATGTATAATCTTATTCTACATAAAACATGGATTAAAATATACATTGTATTTAATCTAAATATATATATTTTTATTATATAGAATCTCATTCTATCTTTACTTGGATTTAATTATATTTAAATATATATTTTTTTAATTATGTAGAATCTAATTCTACATAAATTTGGAATTAAATATACATTATATATAGTTCCAAATATATATTTAAATTTCTAGAATCTTATTCTATAATATTTAAGTCTCTAAATATTTTCCATACTCTAAATAATATCTGATAAATACAATATTTGTCCAATATTATTCCTATTTAAGGGAGTTGCCGATTTCCCATATCCCATAAGGGATTTTCGGCAACCTCCCTAAAATAGGGAGTATGGTTTCCAATTTTTTTGTACGTTTCATTCGAAGGGTGTGACCCTTGTAGGTTCATGCAACCTTAGTGTAACGCCCCGGTTTTGGGCTTAGGAGTTTTGGGCGTTGACCGGTTGGTCAAAGTGCTGTTCGAATCTTAAGAGGTTAAATTAGGAAAGCCTAGTTCGGGTTGCATTAAAAATATGGAAAAATGTTCTAAAATCATCTTTTAATATAATTAAGTGAACTGTGAAATCAATTTTGGAAAATGAGTTTTGGAAGTGTGACATTTTGGCTAGTGACCAAAATGTAATTTTCGCAAGTTTGGTGGCTATTTTATAAAGGATTGGAACTTTGAATCTTTAAGGAGCTATTAATCCAAAAGGGATTTCTCCAGATTTTTCTAAGGTTTTATAAGCTATTTTCTGATTTTAAAGATAACAAAAAGGAGGGAAAACTCATTTTGGCTATTTTCTCAACTAACTTCCCATTTTCTTTCTCTCTTTTTCTCTCAACCCAAACACTCCATTTCCAGAGATTTGTTTCTGATTTTCTCACTTAAATTCCTCCTTTCAACTCTCATTTGATTGCAAATCATTGTATCTTCAAAACCTCTTCAATTGCTACAAGTTTCAACAAGCTTTTTGATTGCAAAAAGTGGAGAAATACAAGTTTGGAGGTAAGAACGTCCTTCTCCTCTAAACTATCAGTTCTTTACTGAAATTCCTAAGTTTTCAATCCTAAATTGATGTTTAATTAAAGGCTTTTAAGTTGATTTATAGATCTTGGCTTATTATGCAAGATTTTGATGATTCTTGAGGATTTTCGTTAGATCTGAGTAATCTGTGTTTTAAGAGATGTTTTTGATGTTAAATGATCTCTAAAATGATGTGGAATTGAGTCTTGATTGATGCAATCTCGGATAGGTTGAGTTTCCTAAGTTTAGCTTGTGTTTTAAGGTAGTTTTTGAGGTGATCTTGGTGATCTGATGTTGCTGGAGGTATAAGGTTGTTGATAGGTTGTTTTTAGATGTTGTATGATGTTAATGGAAGTGAGGTTTTGCTGGTTTATGGCTGGGCTTTGTTTAGAAGTGGTTTGGATGCATTTTCGGTTGTGTTTGGTGGCCGAAAATGGAGGTTGGATGAGAGCAGCGAGTTTAGGTGCTTTCATTGAAGCAATTAATGCATGATGATGCATTAATCCTCTGCTTTGATGTGTTGAAACAGGGGAGGCATCTTTGGATCCAAGTTTGGTTGATCCGGAAGCTTGATTTGGTGCTTGGCTTGAAGCAAAGTGGAAATTGGTGAGTGAGTGGATTTGTGGAATTGGATTTTCAGCTTTAAAACCAAGGTTTGAAGGTTTTGGGAGCTTAGTTTAAGTCTAAACAACTTTGCTAAGCTCAAGTGTAAGTTTTCGGATTTTCTCTCTAGTGGTGGCCATGACTTGATGTTTTGCAAAGTGATGATTTGCATGTTTTAATTACTGTTTTGAAAGCATGTTTTAGCATGGATTTTGCTGATTATATAAGCCATATGTTGAAGGTAACTCTAGGTAGGAGTTCCTTGTTTTTATACATTGAAATGATGTGGTTTGATGCTTTGAAATGCATGATGAAAATGGCTTGGTTTAATGCTTTAAAACAGTGGATTAAGTGATGAATATGATGTATATTGGCAAGTGATGTTTTGAAAATGTTAAGGTCACTAAGGTGGTTAAAAGTCCATGAGTGAGCCTTGTTACTTAAGATCATCAAGGTGGTTAAAAGTCCTTGGATGAGTCTTGTTGCGGACACTAAGGTGGTTAAAAGTCCTTAGGTGATCCTTCCATGGTGTTTAAAAGTCCATGGGCCAAGGTGTTTAAAAGTCCTTGGGGCCAAGGTGTTTAAAAGTCCTTGGGGTGATTCAAGCATTGAACACAAAGGTGGTTAAAAGCCCTTGTGTGGTCCTTATTCATGGTGTTTAAAAGTCCATGGCCAAGGTGTTTAAAAGTCCTTGGGGCCAAGGTGTTTAAAAGTCCTTGGGAAAGTTGTTGAACTTGTTTTGTGAAATGAAATGTATCACTTGAGCCAGTATGACATGTTAAGTAATTTGTGAAGCATGAGATGCTTGTTTTAATGTTTATGTTGAAGCATGGGATTGTTTGTTTAAGTATGCTTTGAGCATGTACAAGGTTGATTTAAGCATGGTTTATAAATGGTTTTAATTGCATTATTGAATTGTTTTAAATGAGCATACCTCACTAAGCTTTTGCTTACGCTCTCTACGTTTTCTTAATTCAATAATGCAGAGCATTAGAGTCTTTGAGGGCAGCAAGAAAGGTCAAGCAATCAAGTTCAAGAGAAGCTCAAAGTATGGAAGGTTTTGTTAAACACTTAGCTTTTGTGTGTTTTGGCAATGGGGGACCAATGTGTATGATTTGGGAGGTGTTTGAGACTCCCTAAGTATGTTGAATGTTGTTTTAAATGCTGGTTTTCGGATTGGAACCTTATATGCTCGTTTTGCAAGTTTGGAGTTTGAAGAGCTAGCTTGTGTAGAAAGCATGCCTATAGAATTGGGGCTTTTTGCATATGGTGTTGAATTGTTGATTTGTTGGTTTATATAAGTCCTAAATATGTTTAATTGCATGCTGGTAAAGTTTGGTGACGTTTGGAGCATGTTTGAATGATCAATTGCATGATTTGGTGTCCTTGTTTGCTGCAATCTGTGCAGGCGTTTCGGAACAGTATGCACCGTTTCGGAACGAGTGCCTTACACGAACCCAGGCGTCCGAAACGGTGTGCACCGTTTCGAAACGGTTTGGTCTCTGCCAAGGCTGTGTTTCGGAACGGTGTTGGTCAGTTTCGGAACGGCCCGTGTTTCGGAACAGGGTCGAGCCGTTTCGGAACGTCCGACCGTTAGGGAGCTGACATTGGCAGTTATATGTTTTGAATTGTTTACGTTTTGGTCCTGAATCTTGTATGTTCAATTGTGTGAGCTTGGGAAGTCCTTTTGAGCTGAAATTTCACAGAGAAGCATGAAACCTGATTAATTTCAAGATGGTAACCTTAAATTGGGTTAAGTCCTTTTAATTATCAGAAATTACAATTCGGTCCCTAAAGTTGTAATTTGTTCAATCGGGTCCCTGTTTGATCTCTGATGTTTATGATCTTTGAGTATGATGTTTGTGTGATCACAATTAGGGTTAATGTGCATCTAGACATGATTAAAAAGAAAAAATAAGGGTCGTTAATCAAGGTTGACTTTCGAGTTGACTTTGGTTTTCCCCGTGTGACTTTCTTAATTCGGGTCAACCGTCTAGGCCGGGTTAAGGGGGTTACATTTGGTGGTATCAGAGCTGAGTTTGTGAGTAATTGGGGATGAATGTATGCATGATTGAAGTATGTTTAGTTTGTATGCTTGTTGTTTGAAAGCATGATCAGTGGCTTGTAATGTTGATGCAATTGAGATGTATGCTATGATGTTGCATGTTGAGGGTACCCATTGCCAAACAAAAGCTAATGAACTGAAGTTGATTTTTAATGAAATTGAGCTTGAATACTTGGATTGCTTACCTTGTTGGGCCTGACTTGTTTTATTTGCATTGTGATTGCATGGTAAAAGTATGGCACCACGTAGAGAGTTATGAGGTAGTGTGCGAGCTACGGCTCCTAACGAGAATGAAAACGAAGAGAATACAGGTAGTGCTGTGTTACCTCCTCCTCCGCCTGGTGGTGGTGCTGGAGGTGAGCGAGCTGAAGCTGCAGCTGGTGCTGGAGCTGCTGGACCAGAGGTTGGTCAGGGGCAAGCTATGCCTGATATGTCTATGCTGGTACAAGCTATTGCGGGTGCTTTTCGAGCAGCAGTAGCTGGAGCTCAAGGAGCTGGGCATCAGGGAGATGCTGGAGTCAGATTACCTTTGGAGCGTCTGCACAGTCTTGGAGGGACTGAGTTCAGAGGTATGTCTGCTGAGGGTTCGGAAGCTTGGCTAGAGAGTACCAAGCGTATCTTGGGTCAGATGAGCTGCATGGATGTGCAAAAGTTGGATTGTGTTGTGTCCTTGCTGCAGGACGATGCTTATACGTGGTGGACGACCACCATAGCTGGGATGGCTGAAGCTGATGTTACTTGGACATTCTTTCAGAATGCGTTCAAGAGGAGATATCTTGGAGTGAGATATCTGGATGAGAAGAAGCGTGAATTCATGTCTCTTACCCAAGGGAGCATGAGTGTAGCTGAGTACGAAGTGCAGTTTGTACGCCTTAGTCAGTATGCACCGGAGCTGATACCTGATGAACGTGAGAGGTGCGAAAGGTTCCGTTATGGCTTAGTGACGGAGGTTAAGACCTACATGTTGGCTGCTGAGTACAATGATTTTGATGTGTTGGTTAGTCGATCCAAGGACATTGAGATGAACTTGGGTTTAGCTGCGAAGGGTGCTGGAGCGAGTTCTGGCAAGAGAGCTGCTGAGTATAGTTCCGGAGGTGGACGGAACAAGAGGGGACGTGATCAGAAGTATCAGTCCTCAGCCAAGAGAGGTGGTGGTGCACCTGCTAGGGGTGGTTTTGCTAGAGCTGAACCAAGTGCTTGCTGGATCTGTGGTTCGCGTGGTCACATGAAGCGTGACTGTCCTCGTGCTGTGAGGGAGGTGCAAGCTCCTGTTGCGGCTGCTGGTAATGGATGTTGGAACTGTGGTTCTGTTGATCATCTGAGGCGGGATTGTCCGAGGTTGGCTGGTGGCCAAGATCGTGCTCCTGTTGTAGCTGCACAGCAGAGAGGTCGTGGGCGCGACCGTGGTAATTTTCAGAGGAGAGAGGAAGGTGGTCGCGGAGTAGCTCATGTTGTGGCTATTCAACCTGAGGGTGGAGGCCAAGCGAGGGTGTATGCTCAGCGCGAGGGAAGGAATGATGCTGATGTGATTGCAGGTACCTTTACTTTGCAATCCTTGTCATTGCTTTCTTTGATTGATTCTGGATCTACGCATTCATACATTTTGCGTGAGCATGCTTAGTTGCTTGGTTTGCCTGTTGAGTCTTTGGATGTTGGTGTTCGTGTCACTAGTTCTTTTGGTGAAACTGTTGTGACTCGAAAGCTTTATAGAAGGTGTCCCTTGGTTGTTCAAGAACATGTCTTTCATGTTGATCTTATGGAGTTGCCTTTCTATGGTTTTGATGTGATCCTTGGTATGGATTGGCTTGCTGAGCATCGTGCTGTTGTGTATTGTGAAAATAAGCGAGTTTCGCTGAAGCTTGCGGATGATTATGAAGTTGTTGTTGTTGGCGAGAATGTGAAGTTTCTTGCTAATGTTGTGTCTACCTTGGAGGCGAGTAGGATGCTGAGGCAGGGTTGCGAAGCTTATCTAGCTTTTGTGATGAATCCTAGCTCTAAGGAGTTGCGGGTGCAAGATATCAGAGTTGTGAAGGAGTTTCCTGGTGTTTTTCCTGAAGAGTTGCCTGGTTTACCTCCTAATCGCGAGGTGGAGTTTGGAATTGAGCTGTATGAGAATACAACTCCTGTGTCCATTACTCCCTATAGAATGGCACCTAAGGAGCTGAAGGAGCTGAAGACGCAGTTGCAAGAGCTGCTTGATCGTGGTTTCATCCGGCCGAGTGTGTCGCCTTGGGGTGCTCCTGTCTTGTTTGTGAAGAAGAAAGATGGCACTATGAGGATGTGCATTGATTACCGTCAGCTGAACAAGTTGACCATCAAGAATCGGTATCCTTTGCCGAGGATTGATGATCTCTTTGATCAATTTCGGGGAGCTGCTGTGTTCTCTAAGATTGACTTGAGGTCAGGGTATTATCAATTGAAGGTGAAGGATGTGGATGTGCCTAAGACAGCTTTCAGGACAAGGTATGGGCATTATGAGTTCCTTGTGATGCCGTTTTGTTTGACAAATGCTCCTGCTGCTTTCATGGACATGATGAATCGTGTTTTTCATGAATACCTGGACAAGTTCGTTGTGGTGTTCATTGATGATATCCTCCTGTACTCGCGTACTGAGGAGGAGCACGAAGAGCATTTGAGGATTGTGCTGCAAGCCTTGTTGGAGAATCAGCTTTATGCTAAGCTGAGCAAGTGTGAGTTTTGGCTTAGGGAGGTGGTGTTTCTTGGGCATGTGGTCTCAGCTGAGGGGATTCGTGTTGATCCTCAGAAGATTGAAGCGGTGATGAACTGGAAAGTTCCTAAGTCTGTTCATGAGGTCCGTAGTTTCCTTGGTTTGGCGGGATACTACCGGAGGTTTGTGGATGGTTTTTCCAAGATTGATGCTCCTTTGACGAAGCTGTTGCAGAAAGATGTTAAGTATGAGTGGACGGAAGCGAGACAGCAAGCTTTTGAGAAGCTGAAGGCAGCTTTGACTCAAGCTCCTATCTTGATTCAGCCTGAATCAGGGAAAGAGTTTGTGGTCTATAGTGATGCATCCTATGTTGGTTTGACGAAGTGTGCACATTTCTTGCCTGTGCATACTATGTTTTCTTTGGATAAGCTGGCAGAGCTGTACATTGCTGAGATAGTGAGGTTGCATGGTGTGCCTAAGTCGATTGTGTCGGATAGGGATCTGAGGTTCACATCGCGTTTCTGGCAGTGTTTGCATCAAGCTCTGGGTACAAGGTTGCATTTCAGTACATCCTATCATCCTCAGTCGGATGGTCAGTCTGAGCGAGTTATTCAGATTTTGGAAGATATGTTGAGATGCTGCGTGATTGAGTTCCAAGGTTCTTGGGAGAAGCATCTGCCTTTGGTTGAGTTCGCTTATAACAATAGTTATCAGGCGAGTATACAGATGGCACCTTATGAGGCTCTGTATGGGAGGAAGTGTAGGACTCCTCTTTGTTGGGCTGAAACTGGTCAAAAGTTGGTTTCGATGCCTGCTTTGTTGAAAGGGACCACCGAGAAGGTGAAGCTCATTTGTGAGAGGTTGAAGGCTGCCTCTGATCGGCAAAAGTCTTACGCGGATTTGAAGCGTAAGGAGATAGAGTATGCGGTGGGTGACCGTGTGTTCTTGAAGGTTTCGCCTTGGAAGAAGCTGATGAGGTTTGGCCGGAAGGGTAAGTTGAGCCCTCGGTACATTGGACCATATGAGGTGGTTGAGCGAGTGGGTCCTGTTGCGTATCGGTTGAGGTTACCTCAGGAGTTGGAGAAGATTCATGATGTGTTCCATGTTTCTATGCTCCGGAAGTATAGATCTGATCCTTCGCATGTGATGCCTGTAGAGGATGTGGTTTTGAATCCGGATTTGACCTATGATGAGGAACCGGTGAAGGTTCTGGATTCGGATAGCAAGGTTCTTCGTGGCAAGACCATTGAGTTGGTGAAGGTGCTGTGGAAGCATCGAGGTGTTGAGGAAGCCACGTGGGAGCGGAAGGAAGACATGCTGAAGCAGTTTCCTTATCTCTTTTCTTCAGGTAAATTTCGAGGACGAAATTTCTTAAGGGGGGGAGAGTTGTAACGCCTCGGTTTTGGGCTTAGGAGTTTTGGGCGTTGACCGGTTGGTCAAAGTGTTGTTCGAATCTTAAGAGGTTAAATTAGGAAAGCCTAGTTCGGGTTGCATTAAAAATATGGAAAAATGTTCTAAAATCATCTTTTAATATAATTAAGTGAACTGTGAAATCAATTTTGGAAAATGAGTTTTGGAAGTGTGACATTTTGGCTAGTGACCAAAATGTAATTTTCGCAAGTTTGGTGGCTATTTTATAAAGGATTGGAACTTTGAATCTTTAAGGAGCTATTAATCCAAAAGGGATTTCTCCAGATTTTTCTAAGGTTTTATAAGCTATTTTCTGATTTTAAAGATAACAAAAAGGAGGGAAAACTCATTTTGGCTATTTTCTCAACTAACTTCCCATTTTCTTTCTCTCTTTTTCTCTCAACCCAAACACTCCATTTCCAGAGATTTGTTTCTGATTTTCTCACTTAAATTCCTCCTTTCAACTCTCATTTGATTGCAAATCATTGTATCTTCAAAACCTCTTCAATTGCTACAAGTTTCAACAAGCTTTTTGATTGCAAAAAGTGGAGAAATACAAGTTTGGAGGTAAGAACGTCCTTCTCCTCTAAACTATCAGTTCTTTACTGAAATTCCTAAGTTTTCAATCCTAAATTGATGTTTAATTAAAGGCTTTTAAGTTGATTTATAGATCTTGGCTTATTATGCAAGATTTTGATGATTCTTGAGGATTTTCGTTAGATCTGAGTAATCTGTGTTTTAAGAGATGTTTTTGATGTTAAATGATCTCTAAAATGATGTGGAATTGAGTCTTGATTGATGCAATCCCGGATAGGTTGAGTTTCCTAAGTTTAGCTTGTGTTTTAAGGTAGTTTTTGAGGTGATCTTGGTGATCTGATGTTGCTGGAGGTATAAGGTTGTTGATAGGTTGTTTTAAGATGTTGTATGGTGTTAATGGAAGTGAGGTTTTGCTGGTTTATGGATGGGCTTTGTTTAGAAGTGGTTTGGATGCATTTTCGGTTGTGTTTGGTGGCCGAAAATGGAGGTAGGATGAGAGCAGCGAGTTTAGGTGCTTTCATTGAAGCAATTAATGCATGATGATGCATTAATCCTCTGCTTTGATGTGTTGAAACAGGGGAGGCATCTTTGGATCCAAGTTTGGTTGATCCGGAAGCTTGATTTGGTGCTTGGCTTGAAGCAAAGTGGAAATTGGTGAGTGAGTGGATTTGTGGAATTGGATTTTCAGCTTTAAAACCAAGGTTTGAAGGTTTTGGGAGCTCAGTTTAAGTCTAAACAACTTTGCTAAGCTCAAGTGTAAGTTTTCGGATTTTCTCTCTAGTGGTGGCCATGACTTGATGTTTTGCAAAGTGATGATTTGCATGTTTTAATTACTGTTTTGAAAGCATGTTTTAGCATGGATTTTGCTGATTATATAAGCCATATGTTGAAGGTAACTCTAGGTAGGAGTTCCTTGTTTTTATACATTGAAATGATGTGGTTTGATGCTTTGAAATGCATGATGAAAATGGCTTGGTTTAATGCTTTAAAACAGTGGATTAAGTGATGAATATGATGTATATTGGCAAGTGATGTTTTGAAAATGTTAAGGTCACTAAGGTGGTTAAAAGTCCTTGAGTGAGCTTTGTTACTTAAGATCATCAAGGTGGTTAAAAGTCCTTGGATGAGTCTTGTTGCGGACACTAAGGTGGTTAAAAGTCCTTAGGTGATCCTTCCATGGTGTTTAAAAGTCCATGTGCCAAGGTGATTAAAAGTCCTTGGGGCCAAGGTGTTTAAAAGTCCTTGGGGTGATTCAAGCATTGGACACAAAGGTGGTTAAAAGTCCTTGTGTGATCCTTATTCATGGTGTTTAAAAGTCCATGGCCAAGGTGTTTAAAAGTCCTTGGGGCCAAGGTGTTTAAAAGTCCTTGGGAACGTTGTTGAACTTGTTTTGTGAAATGAAATGTATCACTTGAGCCAATATGACATGTTAAGTAATTTGTGAAGCATGAGATGCTTGTTTTAATGTTTATGTTGAAGCATGGGATTGTTTGTTTAAGTATGCTTTGAGCATGTACAAGGTTGATTTAAGCATGGTTTATAAATGGTTTTAATTGCATTATTGAATTGTTTTAAATGAGCATACCTCACTAAGCTTTTGCTTACGCTCTCTACGTTTTCTTAATTCAATAATGCAGAGCATTAGAGTCTTTGAGGGCAGCAAGAAAGGTCAAGCAATCAAGTTCAAGAGAAGCTCAAAGTATGGAAGGTTTTGTTAAACATTTAGCTTTTGTGTGTTTTGGCAATGGGGGACCAATGTGTATGATTTGGGAGGTGTTTGAGACTCCCTAAGTGTGTTGAATGTTGTTTTAAATGCTGGTTTTCAGATTGGAACCTTATATGCTCGTTTTGCAAGTTTGGAGTTTGAAGAGCTAGCTTGTGTAGAAAGCATGCCTATAGAATTGGGGCTTTTTGCATATGGTGTTGAATTGTTGATTTGTTGGTTTATATAAGTCATAAATATGTTTAATTGCATGCTGGTAAAGTTTGGTGACATTTGGAGCATGTTTGAATGATCAATTGCATGATTTGGTGTGCTTGTTTGCTGCAATCTGTGCAGGCGTTTCGGAACAGTATGCACCGTTTCGGAACGGGTGCCTTACACGAACCCAGGCGTCCGAAACGGTGTGCACCATTTCGAAACGGTTTGGTCTCTGCCAAGGCCGTGTTTCGGAACGGTGTTGGTCAGTTTTGGAACGGCCCATGTTTCGGAACAGGGTCGAGCCGTTTCGAAATGTCCGACCGTTAGGGAGCTGACATTGGCAGTTATATGTTTTGAATTGTTTACGTTTTGGTCCTGAATCTTGTATGTTCAATTGTGTGAGCTTGGGAAGTCCTTTTGAGCTGAAATTTCACAGAGAAGCATGAAACCTGATTAATTTCAAGATGGTAACCTTAAATTGGGTTAAGTCCTTTTAATTATCAGAAATTACAATTCGGTCCCTAAAGTTGTAATTTGTTCAATCGGGTCCCTGTTTGATCTCTGATGTTTATGATCTTTGAGTATGATGTTTGTGTGATCACAATTAGGGTTAATGTGCATCTAGACATGATTAAAAAGAAAAAAATAAGGGTCGTTAATCAAGGTTGACTTTCGAGTTGACTTTGGTTTTCCCCGTGTGACTTTCTTAATTCGGGTAAACCGTCTAGGCCGGGTTAAGGGGGTTACACTTAGCAACAAAATTAGAACTGTTCTAATTTTACAAACAATGAGTGGCATCTAGCAATACATCATTGCTACCTAAGTTGCATGAAGTCATGGTTTGACTTTCCTAATTCCTGAATAAACTTTCTTTATGTATTTCATCCTTTTGTCCTTTATATCTTAGATGAACACAAGTCATGGGTTAGTCACACTTGCGTTGTCCATCTAGTGTTTCTTGATGTCTTGAGTAGATTATGATAAACGAATCTCTATGATATCTCATTTCATAATATTCGAGCATGGCCATGCATTTTCTAATCTCACTCAATCAAGTGGCCGAAGATATTTCTCCCATTATGTAGGAGGGGAAAATCCTTTCTTGATCAACCATATTCCACTACATAGGTCATCACATATCCAATCATCAGTCTTTATAATGTACTCAGTTACGACACACGTTTGACTATGTCAAAATACGTAAATTTTTATGTTGAAATCATGTTGATCTCGAGTCTGAGGATTATACATATGTTTATCATGAGCAATGTTGTGACTGTCACATAATTACCCAAGAAACATGCTCATAGCGGGTCAATTCAGTATGTTGTTCTCTAACAAATACTTATGTGTTGATTTTGACATCTCTATGTCAATGACAACGCTTGTCATCAACCACATATTAGTCTTTATATATTATCATTGTCCATACCTGTAATAATATTCGACTAAGGATCCTATTTAACAATAATCGTATTATTGTATAGACATTATTATCCAATGGTTAGTTTGATGCACAAAAACATACCAAATGACAATAACGGCAATGCCATTACTTGATAAATCTAGTAAAATAGTATGTCTATTCAATCATCATATGATTGGTCTTTGGGCATACTCCAACAGTTCAAGCTTGACAATCTAATGAAATCTTTGATCACACATGAAATGATGATGTCCAAGGGGAAGAAGAGGACAATGAAGAGATGAATGTTGCTCTTAAATTCTCCACAAGACAACAAGAAGAATCAAGTGGAAAGAAGGATGAAGATGAAGAGATGGCCAAGCTCTTGAAAAAGATAAAAGAGATTTATGAAGTGTGAAAAGGAAGAATCAAGACATGAATCAAGAATGAAGAGAAGAGATCCCATCATTTGCTTCAAATACAAGATGTTGTGACACATCTAGTACGATTGCTTAAAGATAAAGAAGGGATCAAGCCATAAGAAGAAGGCATTTGTGGCTACATGGAGCGATAAAGAGGATTCCACCGATGATGAGGTAGCCAGATTTTGTCTCATGACCATTGATTAAGATTCAATGGTAACTTCTAATTCATCACCTTCAATTTCATATACTTTTGACAAATTACAAGAAGCCTATGATGAATTGGTTTTAGAATTTGAAAAACATATTTTGAAAAACAAGAAAATGGTTTCAAAGCAAAAAGTTGAAAATGATTTAATTTCTAAAACCAAATTTGAACTTGAAGCAAAACTTAATGAGTTTGAGAAAAAAAGAATTTTGATTTACAAAAGTTGCTTAAAAAGTTGAAGAAGATCATCAAAAAGAAATTGATAATCTTAAGAAAGAAAAAGTTTTGATTTACAGAAATTTTGAAAAGAAAATGTCACATCAAAGACAATTTGTTCCCCTAGATTTTTAAATGGTAAAAAGGTTAAGAACATTTGGGTCCCCAGAGTACTCATTTCTTCAAAGAAAAATGAAGACTTTAAAAAATGGATTCGTAAGGGGAGAATATTTTTTGGAACTAACGCTAGTGGATCCAGATCAATTTGGATAGCAAAATACAAGTGATTATCTTTTGTAGATGTGCTTGAGAATTGATGAGCAAAGTCGATGTTTGGAAGCTCTTGACACATAAGGGAGGACACTTGAAGAATGAGAGGCTTATCATCCTACATTGGTTTAAGTGATAAAATTTTGTGTTTGATGCAATTGCTTGATCATGTCTAAATTATTTAATTTTCTTTATGATTCAAGCATATTTGTGTGACTCCATATGATGCCTTAATTGTATATAATTAAGGGGAGTCTCAATTGCATGAGTTATATGTTTTTGGCCTAATATTTTTATCCTTATGTTTTTGCCCTAAATTTGTTATTTTTGGTTGAATATGATGAAATTCATGCTTTCTATGTTCTAAATGATGATTTTCTTAGAAGCATGTATAGCAAAATGTGCAAAATGTATATTCAGGACCTTAAGGAGACTTTGTATGAGCTTAAAATTAAATTAGAAGGCCTCTTGAGTCGTCTTTGCTACATTTTTCACCATTTTATGCAGTCGGTACTGGTACAGCTCATACTGTACCAATACTATCTTCAACCAGTACCGATATGAACGTCTCCGTACTGGTACACATTGTAAAAAATGGATAGTTTGGTCTCCTTTTTACCATGCGTTATTATGTTCAATGATAATTTTGATATGTAACATGTTTATTGAATTTCTTGCATTTATTTATTTTATTCATTTAAAATTTAATATTTTTCTCTTGAATTGTTGGACTAAAAATTTGTTGCTTGATTAAGGGGGAGCCTATTTCTTATTCTTTCATGTTTAAAATATTTTTCTGGTATACACTCCATTTTTATTATGTTTTGAAGTGATTTCAAACATTGTTTTGAATTATTTTTTAATATAAAAAATGGTGTTTTGAAGTGATTTCAAACATTGTTTTGAATTATTTTTTATATAAAAAATGGAGAGTGATATGTTTGAAAAATTAAATTTCAAAACGAAAAATGAGGAGCTTTAATATTTTTTCTAAACAATATTCTCTTTTTCTAAAATTATTTTTCTAAGTGGGGGGGGGGGGATTTCAAAAACAAATTTTCAAGTGGTTTCGTTATATCAAAAAGGGGAGATTGTTATATTAAAAAAAGGGAGATTGTTGAAATTTTGATGTAACTTAAATGAAAAATGTTTTTGGACTTAAACATATTTGCAAAATTGATTCAAAGGCCAAATAACTTGAAAAATATGTTTGAAAAGTTTTTAAAGTGTTTTGACATGTTTAAATGTTTTCAAAATAGCCAAAATGTCAAAAACAAGGTGTGAGTACCGATACAGTCTTTCTCGTACCAATACCCAACAGTTCGTATCGGTACGGTCATACGCGTACTGATATGAGGTGTTTTCCCAAAGGGTTTCAAATTTCCAGTAGCCATTCTTCGTACCGATATGGTTAGGCATGTACCGATACTCAGAATCATGTACCGATACACCATGCATTAATTGCTTTTTACGACTCTTTCTTCTTAAGGTAGGTACCTATAGTGGGACCCATGTATTGATACTGAGATCCCATAATTGCATTTATTGCTGGAAATAAAGTCTCCAACGTGTAACCCACTCGACTCGGCCTAGTCGATAAATCGAACCGAACAGGTCACACGGGGAATATTGAAGTAAACTGGGAAGGTTTACCTCAATAAACGACCCTATTTTTTTATTTTTATCTCTTCTAGATGCAGGTTAGGTTCCTATGTGTTTAATCAAATTAGCGGATCAAATGACAACTCAAACGCACGTCGATTATTACCAAATTTAGTTTTATGGACCATTTTGTAAACTTAACAAATTACACGGGTTTATCCCATTTTCACTTTACCAACCATTAAGCAAACTCATTTCATGCATTTAGGTAAAAACTCATATCAAATTAATCATTAGAACTCATTTAATTGCATGCATGACAAACAGGGACCAAAACGCAAAGAAATAGAACTTCAAAGTATTCCCATAACTGTCATAATAGCCAGCCGTTTCGGAACGACAAGCCCCATATCAGAACGAGTGTATCGAAACAGAGGCACCTATTTCGAAATGCGGGCTCGTATCGAAACTACTCTTGACTCGTTTCGAAATAGGGTTTCACAGTAGCAAAACGTACTGAAACGGACCTCCATGTTTCGATACACCAAGGCATTTTCAAACACTCGTTTCAAAACGAACAAGGGTGTTTCGAAACACATGGGCCTGCAAAGCATAGATTTGCTGGTTTAACACTTCAAAAACCACCTCAAACCATTCCAACATACACTCAAACATGCTCACAACCAAAATGCCCTTCAACTACAAAATTCACATGGCAATAACATCATCAAAGCAACACTAACATCAATAATGGATTCTAGATACATGCTTCCTAGAAAATTCAAGCATCAAAAGCCAAATCTCAAATTCAAACATAATCCAACATTTCGAGGCCACTTACATACCAAAATATGCATACCAAACTTGAGCCAAACCAAAAAATACCAAAACAATTAACATTCATAGCATTGAACACCCCCATTGCCTTTATTACACTAGTTCAAAACCAAGACATACATTCAACGAAGTCTCTTGGAAATCCTTGGAAAGTTGCTGCCTCCAATCACTTAATTATCTGCATTGATGAACAAAAGAGAGCATAAGCATACATGCTTTGTGAGGAATGCTCTAAGCCAAAAACACCATCAATGATTAAAAAAAAAATCACCCTTTTGAAAACCACCATGCCTTCTTTAAAAACCCATGCATTTCATCATTAAAACCAACATGCTAAACATCATGCAATAAGTATTAAATACTTCTCGAAAATTAAACCATTGCTAAACAAAAATCAAGCTTTCCAAACATATTCACCAATACGTAAAGCTTAAAGTAAATTATGTATTTTCCACAATATGTATCATTAACATTTCCATAACAATTAAATCCATTATATTGGCTTACAAGTGCTTAACAAAATTCTCATTTCTCAAAAAGCATATCGGATACACAGATTACCAAGTGTTGTCCCAAACACTTCATACACTCTACCGGCATCTTAAGGCTCACACGCGAGAGCAACCCTCCACCGTTGTGACACCCGTGTAACCCCCTCGTCTCGGTCCAGACGCTTGACCGATCCGAGCAGGCTACACGAGGATAATCGAGATGAAACCCGTTAAGGCTCCACTTCGGTTACCGACCCTAGAGAAAATTTTTCATTTTTATCTCATCTAAATGCATTGATTAAACCTAAGCGGAAGCCCAACAACAAACCGGGCCTAAGCCCAACCTTTGGAACCCTTTAGAGATGTCAAATAGCCCAAAATAGGTCCGTGTTTCGAAATAGTCAGAGCCCGTTTCGAAACAACAGCTTCAATTTAAAAAGTCAGACACCCGTTTCGAAACGCATCCACCCCGTTTCTGAACAGGGTCTCAATTTGCCTTGCCGTTTCGATACCAGTTTCGAAACAGGCAATTCCAGTGGAAAAAGTGTTTTGAAACTAGTTTCGAAATAGGGGCTCACAGTAGTCAAACCGTATCAAAACGAGTTCCGATACGGGGGCCCTAGAACCAAACCTGTTTCGAAACAGGACAACCCGTTTCGAAACACTTGTTGCCTGCAACTTCCAAAAATCAGTTTTAGACATCTCCTATTGATTCCAAGCGTCCGAAATAACTACACGAAGCATACAAATCATACAAGTACATTCTAGAGGCATGCATCCTATAGCAACAAGCTCAAAATATATGAGGATTCAAAGAGGAACATACATCCAAAGATCATGCATCTCAAGGACTTAAACATTCAAGGTTCATGCTTGCACAAGTCATACACTTAGGCAAATTTAAGGTAGGCAAAACCAACATGGTTTACAAGCAAGGCATACATCCAAAGGCCAAATTAACAAGCACATAGAAGGAGTCTAACATGCTCCTAAACAACAACATCATACTACCAAAGTATTATAGCACGAATACATGTCTCATTGCTTGACCATTACATCATAACTAAAAACCATACTTGATAGCTAGCACCACAAAGCACACACACTTGGAGGCCCCCTTCTTGCACTTAGCAACCCACGAGCTACTGATCTGCATTGTCGAACAAAGAGAGCGTAAGCAATAAAGCTTAGTGAGGTTAAGCTCTTTAAAACAAAACCTCGACAATGCAGGGTCCAAGCACGATCTCAACCAAGGTAAATGCATGACCATACCTTCGATCCTCAAGAGCTAAAATGTCAATGATGCATGAACAAATATCTAATAACATGTCATGCTCAACAAGCTCATTTCCACAACATATGTAAGCACATATATACATCCAAATAGGAAACACATTTCCACATCACATTGATACACATATCAATTTATATTGGCACCTAGCTATGACTCGAATACGCGGATAAACACATTGGAACTCACATCAAACAAACACTTTACCTCACGATGGGATTACACTCATCACCGGTCTCGCGAAGGGGATTCCACTCATCCTCATGCCCCGTTGATGGGATTTCACTCATCATCGACTAATATATAAAATAATTTCCGGGTGAACTTGTACTCCTCCTTGGTGACTCAACGCCACCAAGGCCACACAGGAGTTTGACTCATGTGTGCACACTAACATCCTAATGATCGATCATTTGTACTCAAGCATACTAGTGCCAACATTTAACTCCATCCACATTATCATTTACAACCAATTTCGTGCTTAGCACGTACTCACCATGATCACAATCATGAACAATCCATATGCATAACACAATGCATCACAACCATGCCTCATCACACATGTATAACACATTATACATAAATCATCATATCATAAACATCAAGTAAGAGTTCAACCAATGTCTCTAGTTTAAGCTTAGGATTAGGCTACCACCCCAATCCTAACTCAAGGTGGGTCTACCAAGCCCGACCTAGTCCACATGCTCGAACCAAACACTTAGAAAACACTTAGAAAACATTAACCACTCACCTTCACTTCCAAGCTCAATACTAAGCAAGTAACCAACTTCAAGCTTCCGGATTCACCCCCGATGCTTCACCAACACAAGCTCTTGCTTCTAAACAACCTGAACACAATCCAAACAACTTCAAATCAGCCCAAGCATCAAAGTAACTAACTCGGAATACAACTCAAACATCAAACACAACACTTCAAGCCATTATCAAACCCCAAATTTATCCAATTCCAGCAGTCTATAAACCTTGATCAAAACCCATGTTCCCAACACATTTTATACCCACAAATGATCCCAAAGCAACCCCTAACCATAGTACTAACATTAGCCCACCAATTCCAACCTAAAACAACCCCAAAAACTCATCCAAAACCCTTCAAAAACCCCATTTAAACCCACTTTCGGGAATGTGTTCAAAACCATGTAGAATTCATATATGTTGCATCATTTGACTCATAGACTTCATAACTAACAACATTAAATCGAAATATTAATTTAAACATAATAAAGTTATCATTTTTAATCAAAATCTCTAAAAACTCAATTTCCAAAACATTGAGGAAAATGAAAACCATTTGTACTTTTGAAGAGAGGAAGTTGAGGACAAGTCAAAAATGATATTACCTTTCAAAAATGAGTTGAAATGAAGAAGCAATGTGATGGAATAGTGGAGGGGATGAGAGAGCTCTTCTTCACGTTAGTTTTGGTTTGGAGAAGAGAATGAATAGTGGCTATTTGATAAAAAGAGGGGTTTAAAATTGAAAGTTAAGCTATTTACAACTTTGCCGTTAATGAATGGCTAGTTCCCTTATTCTTTAAAATCCACCCAAGTTGAATTTCATTTCAATTTAGTCAATATAAAAAGTTTGTTTTTGAAACCCGAGGCCCAAAAGATTATTTTAATTATAAAACCGAACTTGAAATAATATTAAAATATTATTTTCACCCGACCCCTAAACCCGGGTGTTACAACTCTTCCCCACTTAAGGAATTTCGTCCCCGAAATTTCCTGACAGAAACTGCTCAAGCATATCAGCTTTCCTCTCCCACATGGCCTCTTCCACACCACTATGTCTCCACAACACCTTGACCAACTCTATGGTCTTGCCACGCAATACCTTGCTATCAGAAGCAAGTATCTCTACAGGCTCTTCATTGTAAGACAAATACGGATTCAACTCTATCTCCTCAACGGGCATAACATGAGAAGGATCTGATCTATATCTCCTAAGCATCGACACATGAAAGACATCATGGATCTTCTCTAACTCAGAAGGTAATCTCAAACGGTAAGCTACAGGCCCAATCCGCTCAACTATCTCATACGGACCAATGAACCTCGGACTCAACTTGCCTTTCCGGCCAAATCTCATCACCTTCTTCCACAGAGATACTTTCAAAAACACTTTCTCACCCACAGAGAACTCAATTTCTTTCCTCTTCAAATCCGCATAAGACTTATGACGATCGGAAGCTGCTTTCAAATGGTCACAAATCAACTTCATTTTGTCGGTAGTCCCCTTAAGCAAATCCGGCATAGGTAACAATCTCTGACCTGTTTCAGCCCAACAAATCGGAGTCCTACATCGTCTACCATACAAAGCCTCATAAGGAGCCATCTGAATACTAGACTGATAACTGTTGTTGTAAGCAAACTCAACTAAAGGTAAGTTCTTCTTCTAAGAACCCTGGAAGTCAATCACACAACAACGAAGCATAGCCTCTAGAATCTGTATCACTCGCTCTGCTTTCCCATCGGACTGCAAATGATAAGAAGTACTAAAATGCAAACGGCTACCTAGAGCACTATGCAAACAACCCCAGAACCTCGAAGTAAATCTAGGATCTCTATTTGAAACAATAGACTTCGGAACTCCATGAAGTCTCACAATCTCACGGATGTAGAAGTTTGCCAACTTGTCTAAAGAATCTGTAGTGTTCACTGCTAAGAAGTGAGCACACTTAGTGAACCTATCCACTATCACCTACACAGAATTCTTCTTCGAAGGAGACAACGGCAATCCCGACACAAAATCCATGGTAATCCTCTCCCATTTCCGTTCCGGAATCTTCAAAGGCTGTAACAAACCTGAAGGAACATGATGTTCTGCCTTCACTCTCTGACAAACCATACAACGGCTCACATACTCGGCTACATCTTTCTTCAAACCAACCCAGAAGTAATCATTCTTCAAGTCACGGTACATCTTGGTACTACGCGGATGCATAGAAAAAGGACTCGAATGTGCTTCACTCAGAATCTGATGTCTCAACTCAACATCTTCTGGTACAACAATTCTATCTCTAAAGCACAACAAGTTCTCACCACTGAAACTATACTCGGTCGGTCTTCCTTCGGCTATGTCCTGAACATGAGGAACTAGAGTCACATCTCGCAACTGCTTCTCTCTATTCAACTGAATCAAAGAAGGCTTCACTTGCAACTCGGTGATCAAACCACCATCACCGGATACACTCAATCTAGCAAACATAGCTCTCAACTCAACGACAACTTTTCTACTCAAAGCATCGGCTACTACATTTGCCTTACTCAGATGGTACTCAATAGTCAAGTCATAATCTTTTAACAACTCAAGCCACCTTCTCTGTCTCAAGTTCAACTCTCTCTGTGCATCAAATACTTCAAGCTCTTATGATCGGTGTAAACTATACACTTCTCACCATACAAGTAATGACACCAAATCTTCAATGCAAACACAACTGCGGCTAACTCTATATCGTGAGTAGGATAGTTCTTCTCATAAACCTTCAATTGTCTAGAAGCATAAGCAACAACTCTTCTTTCTTGCATCAAAACACATTCTAAACCTATGTAGGAAGCATCACTATAAATCACAAATTCTTTACCTGAAACAGGTTGCACTAACACTGGAGCATTTGTCAAGGCCTCTTTCAATTTCTCAAAGGCCTTCTGTCTTGCATCTAACCATTCGAACTTAACTCCCTTTTGCAACAATTTAGTCAAAGGAGCAGCTACCCTAGAGAAACCATCAACAAATCTCCTATAGTAACCGGCTAATCCTAGGAAACTCCTAATCTCAGTCACAGACTTAGGTTGTTTCCACTCAACAATAGCCTCAATCTTCGATGGATCAACACATATACTTTCGGCCGAAACAACATGGCCAAGAAATACTACTTCTCGAATCCAGAACTCACATTTACTAAGCTTCGCATACAACTGATTGCTCAACAATCTCTGTAACACAAATCTCAAGTGCTCATCATTCTCTTCTTCTGTCTTCGAGTACACAAGGATATCATAAATAAAAACAACTACAAAACGGTTTAGATAGTCTCTAAAAATTCTGTTCATCATATCCATGAATGCTGCAGGCGCATTCGTGAGCCCAAATGGCATCACAAGAAACTCATAGTGACCATATCTAGTCCTAAAAGTTGTCTTCGGAACATCACACTCTTTCACTTTCAACTGGTAGTACCCGGATCTCAAATATATCTTCGAGAACACTGAAGCACCTCTCAAATGATCAAACAAATCATATATGCGAGGCAACGAATACTTGTTCTTCACAGTCAACTGATTCAACTGTCTGTAGTCAATGCACATACGCATACTACCATCTTTCTTTTTCACAAAAAACATATGAGCACCCCAAGGAGAACTACTAGGCCTAAAGAAACCACGGTCTAATAATTCTTGCAACTAACTCTTCAATTCTTTCAACTATTTCGGAGCCATACGATACAGAGCTATCGAAACTGGATTAGACCCTGAAACAGTCTCAATCACAAACTCAACATCTCTGTTAGGAGGCAAACCCGGCAACTCTTCTGGAAACACATCCGGAAAGTCACAAACTGTTCTAATATCTTTCGGTCTAGCTTCACTCATATTCGGATTCATAACATAAGCTAAGTAAGCCCCACATCCGGAATCCATCAACCTATGAGCCTCTAAAGCTGACACAACATTAGACAATAACTTAATGTTCTCGCCCACTACTACCACCTCGTAGTCATCAGTAAGTTTCAAGGAAATCATCTTCGTCTCAAAATCCACACTAGCTCGGTGCTCAACTAACCAGTCCATACCCAGGATAATATCAAAACCATAAAAAGGAAGTTCCATCATATCAACAGAGAACACATGACCCTGAATATTCAGTGGACATCTCCTATACATACGTCTAACCACAATTGTCTCACCAAAGGAACTAGTCACATGCATACCTATGTCTAAGATCTCAACATGTATATCTAACTTTCGTGCATGCTCACTCAAAATGTAGGAATGTGTAGAACCCAAATCAACCAAAGAAAGCAAATACATAGACTATAACTCAAAATTACCTGCCATCACATCAGTGTCGTTCCCGACCTCTGTCTGAGCATAAACTCTCGCTGGTCCACCTGCCTCTGGCTGCACTGCCACAACATGAGCAAGGTTCCTCTGAGAATCTACCCTAGGTGCATTAGCCGTAGGCTGGAAGTAGCCACGACCGTGCCCACGGCTTCTCTGAAAATCATTGGCCCTCGCAGGAGCCTGAGCTAGGTTCGGTGCCTGTGCCGCCTGATGCGGACAATCCCTCTTAAAGTGGTCCCTCGAACCACAGTTCCAACAAGCATAGAAGTTACCCCAATACTCACCAGTGTGTTGTCTCCCACAACGTGTGCACTCGGGAAAACGCCCTCCTCCTCTATGGCCCTGATGGCCCCTACCATGGTGGCCACCACCACGCCTATGGTCAAACTGATGTCCGCCACGTCTATGCCTCTTGGCATCTCTACTGTCAAAGTTCTTGTGCCTCTTACTCAGACGAACAAAGCGGATCTCGTAGTCAGTCACAGTAGCATCTCCTTGAACAAGAGCCATAAACTCTCGCTTTTTCTCATCTATATACCTCAGTCCCAAGTACCTCTTTCTGAAAGCAGACTCAAAGAAATCCCAATCAACCTCTGCCTCTAGAACTCCAGTAGTAATGGTGACCCACCAAGTGTAGGCATCACCCTGAAGCAAGGAGATCACACAACCCAATCTACGTGCGCCCACACAACCCATCTGAGCTAAGATGTGAACGGTCTTCTCCAACCACAACTCAGACCTCTCCGGTGTCGATCCTCTGAACTCTTCGGTCCCCAAGCTACGGAGCCTCTCCAACGGTAAACTAACATCGTCACACCTAGGCTGAGCTGCATCCTGAGCTCCCGCAACTACGGCCTGAAATGCTCCCGCTATTTCTTGCACAAGCGGAGTCATATCAATTCCGGCTGGACCTTGGCTACCTTGGCCACCCTGAGGTCCCTCTCCTCCAGCTCCATCCTCGCCTCCAACTCCAGGCGGAGGTGGTGGTGGTGGTGGAGGTGGTGGAGGAACTCCAACTCCAGCAGCAGCAAGCCCTTCTATATGAGCCTCCACTCCAACCACCGGCTCAACCGGAGCCGCAACACGTGGCTCCTGACGAACCACACTCGGCCTACCTCTCGGCCTAGACATCACTCACAAACAATAACTACAACCACAACAAACATATAAAATTGGGTTAGCAAGGCAAGGCTTCCAAGTGCTCAAGTATGTTCCCTCACTTTAGAAATTCTTTTCCGATGTAATAGTAGCAATGAGACTCTTAAACAACATGCTTTTAAACAAAACAATCATCATACTTGTCACACAAGCAATCATGCTTACAAGGCAAGCAAACACCGTGAATATCAATACAGAACTTAAACTTACCTCACTTACCTGCCCAAGGTCTCAGTAACCTTAGGCTCTGATACCAACAAGTGTAACCCCCTCGTCCCGGTCCGGACGTTTGACCGATCCGAGCGGGCTACACGGGGATAACCGAGATGAAACCTGTTAAGGCTCCACTTCAGTTACCGACCCTAGAGAAATTTTTTCTTTTTTATCTTATCTAAATGCATTGGTTAAACCTAAGCAGAAGCCCAACAACAAACCAGGCCTAAGTCCAACCATTGGAACCCTTTAGAGATGTCAAATAGCCCAAAAATAGGCACGTGTTTCGAAATAGTCAGAGCCCGTTTCGAAACACCAGCTTCAATTTAAAAAGTCAGACACCCGTTTCGAAACGCATCCACCCCATTTCGGAACAGGGTCTCGATTTTCCTTGACGTTTCGATACCAGTTTCGAAACAGGCAATTCCAGTGGCAAAAGTGTTTTGAAACTAGTTTCGAAATAGGGGCTCAAAGTAGCCAAACCATATCAAAATGAGTTCCGATACGGGGCTCTGGAACCAAACCCATTTCGAAACAGGACAACCCGTTTCGAAACACCTGTTGCCTGTAACTTCAAAAATCAGTTTTAGACATCTCCTATTGATTCCAAGCGTCCGAAACAACTACACGAAGCATACAAATCATACAAGTACATTCTAGAGGCATGCATCCTATATCAACAAGCTCAAAATACACGAGGATTCAAAGAGGAACATCCATCCAAAGATCATGCATCTCAAGGACTTAAACATTCAAGGTTCATGCTTACACAAGTCATACACTTAGGCAAATTTAAGGTAGGCAAAACCAACATGGTTTACAAGCAAGGCATACATCCAAAAGCCAAATTAACAAGCACATAGAAGGAGTCTAACATGCTCCTAAACAACAACATCATACTACCAAAGTATTATAGCACGAATACATGTCACATTGCTTGACCATTACATCATAACTAAAAACCATACTTGATAGCTAGCAGCACAAAGCACACACACTTGGAGGCCCCTTTCTTGCACTTAGCAACCCACGAGCTACTGATCTGCATTGTCGAACAAAGAGAGCGTAAGCAATAAAGCTTAAGGAGCGTAACCAAGGCCACGCGCGAGTTTGACTCATGTGTGCACACTAACATCCTAATGATCGATCATTTGTACTCAAGCATACTAGTGCCAACATTTAACTCCATCCACATTATCATTTACAACCAATTTCGTGCTTAGCACGTACTCACCATGATCACAATCATGAAAAATCCACATGCACAACACAATGCATCACAACCATACCTCATCACACATGTATAACACATTATACATAAATCATCATATCATAAACATCACGAGACATAAAGATCAAGTAAGAGTTCAACAAATGTCTCTAGTTTAAGCTTAGGATTAGGCTACCACCCCAATCCTAACTCTAGGTGGGTCTACCAAGCCCGACCTAGTGCACATGCTCGAACCAAACACTTAGAAAACATTAACCACTCACCTTCACTTCCAAGCTCAATACTAAGCAAGTAACCAACTTCAAGCTTTCGGATTCACCCCCGATGCTTCACCAACACAAGCTCTTGCTTCTAAACAACCTCAACACAATCCAAACAACTTCAAATCAGCCCAAGCATCAAAGTAACTAACCCGGAATACAACTCAAACATCAAACACAACATTTCAAGCCATTATCAAACCCCAAATTTATCCAATTCGAGCAGTCCATAAACCTTGATCAAAACCCATGTTCCCAACACATTTTATACCCACAAATGATCACAAAGCAACCCCTAACCATAGTACTAACATAATAAAGTTAAACAACATTAAGTCGAAATATTAAGTTAAACATAATAAAGTTATCATTTTTAATCAAAATCTCTAAAAACTCAATTTCCAAAACATTGAGGAAAATGAAAACCATTTGTACTTTTGAATAGAGGAAGTTGAGGACAAGTCAAGAATGATATTACCTTTCAAAAACGAGTTGAAATAAAGAAGCAATGTGATGGAATAGTGGAGGGGATGAGAGAGCTCTTCTTCACGTTAGTTTTGGTTTGGAGAAGAGAATGAATAGTGGCTATTTGATAAAAAGGGGGGTTTAAAATTGAAAGTTGAGCTATTTACAACTTTGCCATTAATGAATGGCTATTTCCCTTATTCTTTAAAATCCACCCAAGTTGAATTTGATTTCAATTTAGTCCACATAAAAAGTTTGTTTTTGAAACCCGAGGCCCAAAAGATTATTTTAATTATAAAACTGAACTCGAAATAATATTAATATTATTTTCATTCGACCCCTAAACTCGGGTGTTACAACCCGTGGTGGAGTACTCGGTACAATTAAAACCCCTCAACACCACTCATCGATAGATGTATAGTCCACTAACGAGAGACGGGACACATACAAGGTTCGCACCCGGGAGCTGCCCTCTACCGTTGTAACCTTAAACATTCCTCAATCCTTAGGGTACTTGGATGGAGTTTTCGGTACAATCACAACCCCTCAACATCCAAGGCAACTTGTTTATAGTGCACTCAATCCTATAGTCAACTAACTATATCTGATTTCATTTAAAAAACACTTTACACAACATCACTTGCCAATATAATCCACATTTTATGCATACCTCAATATTTTTCCAAAGCATTCAATATAAGCCATATTTCAAGCATTAAACCATGCTTCAAATACTCATGCATCAACACATGCATACAAGGATCACTTACCTTGTGCATCCTTGGACCATATGGCATCATCAACCACATTTTATAGACTGAAAACATGCTTTCAAACAGTAGGTTAACACAAATAAAACAAGTGCACCCAAAGGCTCATAATAGCACAATCCGAGGGAGAAATTCACTTTACTTACTTCCGAACTTAGTAAAGCGTTTCAAGCTCTTACTAAGTTCCCAAAATATTTTCTAAAAACGCTTTCATGCTGGAAAATCAGTTTCCACTCACCGACTTGCGAAACCACTTTTTCCAACGCAATAATCAACCGTTTAAAGCCTCCAAAACCACTTCGATCGATTCCGGAACACAATCCCCTATTTTCAACACATTAAAAAATAGAGATTCAATGCACCATAATGCATCCAAACACCAGCACTCAAAGGAAACCCGCTGCCCAGCTCTAAAGCATCAAATTACCCATCCAAAATAACCGAAATCTCATTCTATTGATCTCTGAACTCAGCCCAGCCACAAATAAAAACTTCCAACACATTTTAAGCATAAATCAACATCCAAAAACAACCTAAAACCATCTTTATACCTCCAGCAACTCAGATCTCCCATAACACCCCAAAAACCCAACCAAAAACACCTTAGAAACTAAAGATCTCAAGGACTTCGAGATTAATATGATTAAGACTCCATTTCAACACCATTATCTTTCCAAAACTTGATTAAAAACCATCATAAAAAATCATATCAAAACAATTTCGAAAATCACATTAAATCATCTCTTTAAATCAAGATTTCACAATTTTATCAAAACCTCAATAAAACTTTAATAAAAAACATGAATAAAGAGTCAAATATCTTTGGAATTTCACAATTTGGCAAGTTTCGCTTTCAAGAATCTTGAAGAGATTTGAGAAAAATCAAAAGAAAGATGTTGGAAATCAAAGGAGAAAATGAAAGTGAAAGAAATCTGGAAAATGAGTGAATGAGAGAGTGTTTGGCTGATGTGGAATGAAGAGGATGAAAATGATAATCAATTTTGTTTAACTAAAATAACTACCTTTTTAAATTAAATCAATAAAAGTAACTTTTAATATTTAATAAACCATTTAAAACACATGCCAAAATAGGGAAAAGGCTTAATTGCCATTAAGCTCCCTAAAGGTTCTAAGATTTTGACTCTTTTTGAAAAACACCCTTTTTCCACAATTTTAAAATCATACATTTTGGTCACTACCCAAAACGTACACTTCCCAAAACTTGTTTTGCAAAATTGATTTAACCAACACCTTAAACATCATTTTATAGGATTTTAAGAAATTTTTATCACATTTTTATTCCATCCCGAACCTTGATTTCCCTGAACCACCTTTTAACGTCTCGAACAACTGATTACCAGTTCCACTAGCCTAACCTGACACGCAAAACACCTAGGCCTAAAACCAGGGCGTTACACAATGGCTAGAAACATTCAAGAACTCCTTAGAGGGTTTAAAAGACTCATTCAAGCAGCCATGGAACAACAAGAAACATCATTGCCAACATTTATGTATAGAGAAAGTGTTTTGTGCTTGTAAAGTCTATTTTTTATTAGAACATACTTGTGAGCTTAATTGTTAAATTCACTTAATTGTTAAATTCACTCAAGTGTTAGGTTTTGAGTGAGAGCTTAATTTGCAAAAACATTTTCCTTGAGAGGTTTTCCTTTGTTTTCACAATTTATATTTTCTCTTTGAAGAGAGTGTCTCAAAGCTTTGGGGTATAATCTTTGAGGGAGTTGTAAGGTTATCTCTTTTAGCCTTAAAAAGAAAGAAAAATTGAGTGAATTTGTGAAAAATTCTTAGTGGGGAAGCTAAGGTAGTGGAGGTAGACTTGGTTTAGAAGTCGAACCACTATAAATCCTTATGTAATTTTTAAATTCCCATTGCTTCCATCAAAGGCCAATTAACCCCCCTTTTAACGTATTCGGTTGATCGTATTCGAGTCCAACACTTCAGAACCTAGTGACTTCGGAATTTAGCAAGCACAAACCTCCGAAGTCATCCTAGGATAGGAACTTGTCATTAGTTGAACTCACCCGAGATCTTGATAACATCTTGCGATGTGACCTCGTTCAGAGCCCCATACTAGCTATATTGACATCTAATGAATACTGACCTATCGCCGAGCTAGAATATCAATGTATCCATGAGAGTTGTAACTCCTAAGATCTGCCATTGGATGCCACTTGGCAACTAGCAGGTATAAATGGAAAAGGAGGCAACTAAGAGAAGGAGAGAGTTCCTCCTCTTGACTAAGCTGATAATTGGCTTAGGGATATTTTAAAAAATATATTTTAATTTTTTTTTCTATTTGGGTGCCTCTTCATTTCGGCATCTGCACCCATGTCTAACAATCATTCTCGAGTATGAGTAAGATATATTTTTAAAAAACTTTTTCTATTTCATGAAATCTTGTCATCTTTTCTACTATTTGCTCTTCCAGATCATCTTCTTCAACACCCATTTCTACAGCTCAGGTACTTGTTTACACATCATCATCATCATTATCACTATTACTTTTACTATGATTCAATGAGTTTAAGCTTCCACTCGTGTATAAAACAGATGCGAGGAAGATCTTATTAAGAAATAACCATTTTCTTGCACGATGTTTAATTCTAAGCAATTTGATTAAGTGATATGTATTGTTGAATATTGAGGTCATGAGTTAAAGAATTTGATTCAGTTATTGTGTTATGTCATTTCTAATATAGATAATTAGCCTTACAAGTTACAACTGATATTATCCCCTTAGTTTCATTTATGTGTCGGGTTAGTTTCTATGTTTCAATATTCTGCCTGGTTTCAGTTTGCTTTCCTAGAGTTCGCATTGAGCAGCAGCTTGAATGAAGGACGAAAATGAGAGAAAATGATTTTTTTAATCTAACAACGAAGCTACAAAATAAGAAGTAAAAAAATGTTATAAATCTCGGTCAATGATTGAAAAAAGTGTTCCATAAAAATTTAAAATGAAATCCAAAGGGAAGAAAAAGAAAAAAAAAAGTGTACTAATACTTTATGATTTTTTTTGAACTATAATTATATAAGACATTAGCCATTGTGTTTAGTTCCACCGTTGCTGCCTTTCTAGTCACCTTCTCCGGTTAGAACCAACACCAAAATGAAGAATCCCTATCGTTTTACTCCTTGAATCCTTACAAAATACAAGGTTGAGGTTTTGGGATGTCAAATACTTTTCTTGCTAAGGGTGCTACAAATAAGTGCTTCATTGCCAAGACTTTCGCAAATTGCATACCCATGAATTCCTTCGCCTTTATGTGCAGAACAAAGAGACGAACATAGCCACGTTGGACAAACGCATAATTTTATGTCACAAGTCTAAATTTTTAGAAAATTATATTAGAAATTTAAAGGGTGTAAAATTGATAGAAAAGACAAAAGAAAATAGCTAAATATTGGGAATCAAAGTGCGGAACAATTCTCGTTGAAATTAACCGGCTAAAATAGAGAAATAAACTAGAAAACAATACAATAAAAGAAGACAAAATTTTTACGTGGAAACTCCGAATCAGAAAAAAAACCACGATCGTTGTCAAAGACAACTCGAAAAACCACTATGTGAAAATGGTTACAACACACTATTTTAACAATTCGGACACCTCAAGTACACCCGAGAAAATATTTAACTACAACTTGCACCACTCTAATACAAGAGAATAGAAAGGAATTTAAAAGCCAAATAGAACTCTTGTACTTTTGAAAATAGAAATGGTTAGGCCTATTTATAGTTGAGTTCCAAGGACTAACTTATAAATAGCTTAATCTTTAGTGACCAAGAAAATAATTCTCCCGTGAATTTTTTCCTACTTACCCAACTTGTTTTCACCAGTTTCAATATATGGTGCAGCCAGTTTAGTCTTTGGTGGGTGCCATCTTTGACGAATTTCAAATCATTTCCCAACAAATCTCCCCAATGACTTGAGATTCCACCTCTTTCACAATTTCAAAATAAAATCCACCACAAAAAGTAGACATTTATAAAAATAGACTTGGACATGTCAAAAATGCTGAAACTTATGGTGGAACTTCCACGTTGGCTCCCTTTGTAAGTTGATCAGCCATCGACACCACACACCTTGCATCAATGTCAACCAATGCCCGTATATAACTTCAGATCTGCTAGCAGCAACACATCCTCTTTCACGGCAAATCGGAGATACCATGAGAACGTATTTGTCAACTTTATAGATCAAATTCATCTACGGTGACAAGCGACACGATGCTAGTTTCTGATTCGGAGCCTTTTGCTGGACTTGCTCCTCCTGGATAATTTTTTCTTCATGCCCAGCCTTTCCACACCTCCAGCAAACCACACTCTTTTCCTTCTTCTCCTTCACCTCTAATACCGAATCTGTGGAATCATGACCTCTGTTCTTCAACCTTCTCTCCTCAGAAATAAGCTTATTAGTAATCTCTAAAAAAATTCAGAGTTTCCTTCCCATACATCAAAATAGGTTTCACGTGCTCATCTGATGTCAGAAGAGACAATATAAGCTGTAGAGCTTTATCTTCATTGTCGATCTTAACTCCAATAGTCTCTAATTCAATGACAATATTATTGAGTGCTTTGAGATTATCTGAAATCCCAGAACCTTCATCCATATGCAAAGTATGAAACCGCTCCTTAAGGTGCAATATGCTTGAAATGCCCTTCCCATGTTACAATACTTCAAGTTTTTTCCAAATCTCTTTTGCACCAGAGATTCCTTTCACGTTAGGAAGAACATTCTTTGCTAAAGCCAGTCGAATTGAACTTGCTGCTCTCAAATCAAGATCCTCCCAATCTTCATCACTTATACTAGAGCCGGCTTTTCCAGAATCATTGCTGCATGGCTTTCTTTTTAGCGCCTTGTGCATTCCCCATTGTATTAACACATCTTTCATGTTTATTTGCCATAAACCAAAGTGGATATTTCCATCAAATTTCTCAACGTCAAACTTCATGGCGAGTGGCATCTCAACTGAATGTAGTATGTGAACAATGCACCAGGTAGTTCCCAGGAATGAGAGGTGGATCACAAGAATCGCTTAAATACCAAGGCCCTGTTTGACAATTAGCGGATAGCTGATAGCGGATTACATTAGCTGATAGCTGATTGCATTAGCTGATTTGACTAGCGGATTGTATTAGCTGATTGTATAAAAGTGTTTGGTAAAATTAATTGATAGCTGATAGCTGTTTGATTATTTAAACAAGCAAAATGACATATAAGGACATGATTATATTTAATACTTGTTTGAATAATTTATCACTTATTAATATTTTGTATCTAATAAATATTAATTAGATTTGTAAAAAAAATATTATTATAAATTTCCTAAACATATTTGAAAGATTTATATATTAATTTATTATTTATATAATTATTAAATTTTTTATATGCACATATAAATATGTGATAATAAAAAAATAGAATTAACTTACAAATGTCACCATATAAATTAGTAGTAACAACAAATAAGTCTAATATTTAATATGTTATTATTTATATTAAAAAATATTATTATTTAATTTAGGTTATTTGGAGATTTTTGTAATTGTTAAGGGTAAAAGAGTCATTATAACTCTAATATCAAACCTCTAATCTCAAAAAGCTCATATTAGGAGCTTTTTCAAAATTAGCTTTTTCACCCCAATCCGCTCTTTCAATCCGCTATTTACCAAACATCAATATTAGCGGATTTGACTAGTCAAACCTCTAATTATACCTCAAACCTCTAATTTTTACCCAAACCGCTATTTACCAAACAGGGCCCAAGTCTTTCCTTAGCAAGAACTTTTCTAGACATGCACTTCCACACTACCACAGTAACCACCAATCGAGAAGAAGCTAAGAACAATCTTTAAAAAACCACAAACTCAAAAGAAAAAATTTCTTTTCCAAAATGGAGGTTCAGACAATGCTACAACCAAAAGGATAAGAAAATTATCACTCCTTCAATCTTGCTCTGATGCCAATTGTTGAGAATTAAAGTGAGGAACAATTCTTCCTTGAGATTAAAAAACTAAAATAGAGAAAATAAACTAAAAAACAATACAATAAAAGAACACAAGATTTTTACATAAAAACTCTCAATCGAAGAAAAAAAATTACGACCGTTGTCAAAGAAAACTCGAGAAATCACTATGTCAAATGGTTACAACAAACAGACTGTTTTCACAATCCCAATACCCCAAGTACACCCAAGAAAATATTTAACTACAACTTGCACCACTCTAATACAAGAGAATAAAAAGAAATTTAAAAGTCAAATAGAACTCTCAATACTTGACTTGGTACTTTTGAAAATGAAATGGTTAGGCTTATGGGTGTAAACGAGCCGAGTTAAATTCGAGTAGTGTTAAGCTCGACTCAAACTCAAAATACTTAAAGCTGAGTTCGACTTGAAAGCTCGCAAGCTCAAAATTATTAAACTTGAGCTCAAAATCAAAATTAGAACTCAAACTCAAAAAACACAAATATACCAAGTCAAACTCAAATATCATTAAAATCAATTCAAGCTTTAAATTATTAAGCTCAACTAGAGCTCAAACCCAATTGGAGCTCAAACTCCAATCTAAAAAAAACTAATATAAAAATATTTTTAAACTTGTTTTCAGCCAAAAGGCCAAAAAACATGCTTTTACAATGTAAAGCTTGCTTCTATTTATAGCCAGATTCTTTCCTCCTTCCTTCACATCTGAGCGACGTGGGATTAGGATCAACTATAGTTGCCTTTATATCATGCGGAAAGGGGGAATTGCATCAAGAGTCCTCTAAACTTCTCATCGTGTTCAACTTGATCACTATGTAGAATTTGAACTATAAAATCCTTATTTAATACTATAATTATATATAATTATTATTGATTTCGAGTAGCTCGTGAGCTTTTCGAGTCGAGTATCAAGTAACTCGGCTCGGCTCGTTAAGAACTCAAGCCCAATTTGAGCTCGAGTCAAGTCCAATCGAGTGAGCATTGACTGAGCTTTGATCGAGTCGAGCTCGAGTAGCTCACGATTTGTCTCATCTCATTTACAGCCCTAGTTTGACCTATTTATAGTTGAGTTTCAAGGACTAACTTACAAATAGCCTAATCTTTAGTGTCCAAGAAAATAATTCTCCCATGAATTATTTCCTACTTAATCAACTTGTTTTCGCCATTTTTATTATACGGTGTAGCCACTTTAGACTTTGGTGGCTGCCATCTTTGACAAATTTTAAGCAATTTCCCAACACTAAAGTATATGATAATTTGAAATTTTCAAAAGAGTTATTGCCTCCAACACCCACTTTGATATATTCCTGATACATCAAGCATTTGAATTCCTTACCATTTAAATCGAGAATCATAAATTCCCATGGCTATACTTGAATCCTCTCCGTGCAAAAATTAATGTTATGAGTAATATCATTTTTCCATTCAATAAGGTTACGTGTGCATTGTTTGTCACCGAGCTTTGACAAAGTAAAACAAGAATGTGGTTTCGAATTTAGATATTGTGAAGGAAAAAGAAGTTAGACACCGAGATGGTTTTTCCTTTTTCATGGTTTGGTCATACTGGACTTTAAACTAATCCGAACAAGAGAGGGGTCTACCCTACCATGGCGGCCTTGATTAAGCTGAGGCAGCAATGTTTGCAGTTTAAATATGAGAGCATTGAACTAAGCATCTGTGTTATATATACATATATATTTCAAATATAACATTTTGTATATTGGTAATGTCTAGGGGCGCTTATCGAGTGAGTCGATCACGAGTTGAGTAGTACTCGACTCATGCTCGTTAAAAATCTCGTTGCTCGACTCAACTCATTGCTATTTAAACTCAATAAAATTTTACTCGACTTGTGCTCGTTAAAGAATCTCATTGCTCAACTTGACTCGTTGCTCATTAAGCTCGCCAAAATTTTTTACCTTGTTTTTTTAAATATATGTAAAATCTAGTGATACTATTAAGCTTAATATAGACATACAAATTCAAAAAAAAAATGTAAGGGCTGAGGAGATAAATAAACGAACTTCTCATGACCGAGTTAGAGATGAAGTAGATATTTGAGTGTGAGACTCTTTTTAGTCTCTCAACAATCTTTGATGAACAACCTTAGGGATTTCGAGGTTTTAACTTTCAATCGTATTTTTTTATATTGGAACTAAAGACTTTTCCCATTTTCTACTTTTATACATAAAGTAATAATAAAAGAAAAATGAAAGAATAAATATTCTGATTTAATTTCTTATTAATACGAATGAACTTTTTAAATTCTCAAAAAATACAAAACGTTTTGGAAATTTGAAACCAAACCTAGTAACTCACTAAACTTTTCTAATGTTTTCAACTAGCCTTTAAACTTCTTGGAGTATAATTTTTAAGCTAGACATTAAAAATCATAAAACAATTATAAAAAATAATGAGTTGCTCGCAAACTTTTCAAGTCGAGTTGGGCCTTGCTCGAGTCGACTCGCTAAGATCTAGAGTTGAGTCCACTATATTCGAGTGTTAAGCGAGTTAAACTCAAGTTGTTTGTGAGCTGCTCAACTTAATATGCACCCCTAGTAATGTCTAAATCCCCCCAATATTTTCATAGTTAATTTTGACACCTACTCTCTCTCTTTTTTTCTCTATTGTCTTTTCTCAGAGTAGGTTGTGTTCGTGAAATTTCGTGTTGCTATTGTCGCCTTTTGTTTTAGTTTATTGGTCTTTTTTTCCATACTCTCTATTGAGTGGATCGAATTAACCGATATGACCAAGAGAAGGGTGAATTGGCAATTTAAAAAAAGAAGGGAGCAAAACGAACAATTAAAAATGATGGACAAGGCAATTATAGTGGTTCAAGCTTCTAAACAAGCTCTAAATCCACTAACTTAGCTCCCACTAAGGATTTTCAACAAACTCTTCACTAATTTGTCCTTCCCCTTTTCTAGGCTAAGGAGACAACCTTTACAAATGTTCAATCTTTCTACCCAAAGATTGAACCACAAGACTGTCACTTACAAAGAAGATGTTGGCTATTACAATTGATCTCTCACAAGATAAATATAGCCCAAATTGATTACAAACACTCCCCAAACTCACAAATTTGATTTACACTAAGAACTCTAAGAGTTGGGTACAAGAATTTGACAATAAGTGCTTAGGGTTTGGATTGGATTGCTTGAATGTTGCATTGAGGCTCAATAGTTGTTGCTGGTACTTTTGAGGCTTGCTTATATACCTTCTCATTGATTTCTAGACGTTTGGGTGGTTGATATCATCAATAGAGCCTTTGGGGCTCTCTCTTCCCTCCAGAAATGTTGTTATGCAACTAACCGTATAGAAACACGAGGCATGTATCGAAACGGACACAAAAAAGAGTTGTTGTGTTTAAAAAGGGACCCGTATCGAAACAACTATAGGTCGTATCGAAGCAGTTTGAAACTGTAAAATCCCTTTAGGTGCAAAAAGGGGGTCGTATCGAAACTGGTATAGGTTGTATCGAAACATTTTGAAATTGTAAATTGGTGTTTCGAAACAACAAAGGGGTGTATCGAAAACACATAACCAATCTTTCAAAAGTTCGGTTCTGACAAGTAACTGCTAGTTCATTTAATGCTCGATTTTGAAAATATTTAACCCCTGTATCGAAACGGGTATTAGCCGTTTTGAAACGAAATTTAAAAACAAAAGCCTTGAAAGACTAGATGAAGGTTGTATCGAAACAGGCTAGCCCATTTCAGAAACCTTGTCTCGAAACAGATTAGTCCGTATTGAAACAGACATTTCTAGTGGCAAAACGTATCGAAACACTTTAGGGGTGTTTTGAAACGCTTGGGCAATTTTGAGTATTTTGGCTTTAAAACACTTAGAAAATTTTATAGGGTTTACGTTTTGACTTCAAAACATTTTAAGTTTAAAATTTACTTGTCAAATGTGAGTCTTTTGAATACTTAAAAATTTATTTACTTTGCAATTTAGTCCTTGGATTATTTGTTATATCAAAATCAAACATTGGTTTTACAATATCCCCTTTTTGATATAACAAAACCAAAGTAAATTTTTAAGTAAACTCCCTCTAAATTGAAGCTAGTTTTTAAAAAAGATTTTGAAAAAAATTAGATTAACCCTTCTCCCCCTTTTTGTTAGATCAAAATCAATGAAGGAATAAAATCATGAGATAAAGCAATATAGCACAAGACAAAGCATAATTTCATTAAGCATAATAAACCAAGGCAAAAATAATTCCACAATATACAAACATAATATCCAAACTTAAAACAATATATCATAGTATAAGTCTTAAAACAAAAAACATAGATAATTGCATAAATAGGGAAATCCTAAACTAGATGATATGCAATGTAATGCAAAGATATAAGGCTCATCGTCATCTTCATTATTGGCGGTGCTCCTTCAAAGTTGTCTCCACTCGCCATAAAAGCCGGTAAAAGACATATCCAATGAGGCTTGTTGAGTTTCAACCGAAGTGAGTCGATTCTCAACACTTTGGACACGTCCCTCCAAGGAACTGAAGTGAGTGTCAATGGCGTCAAAATTGGAGTCCATATGGGTTCGCAAGCCATTGAATTGCTCGGTGAGAAATGTCATGAGAGCTTCATTGTTTGGTGGAGCAACTTGAGGTTGGGGTTCGGGGGCTGCAACTTGAGGAGGATGCTCAACACGAATCCACTCTCAATCAATGAAATGAAACTTGCAACGAAGAAGAGTGCACTCATCGATGTGATCCTTGAGAGATTCCAGAAAGTCAAGAGAGCAATTGATCCCCAACTTTGAGAACAAGTAACTCAAGGCGGTGCGATAAGCGACGGAAGTGACAATATCTGAGTTGCAGTTTTGAACAAGATGCACCATCTCGGCAAACATGATTTGGCAAAGATTTGATCGACGTTATATAAAGTGCTCATTAGTCCTATATTTTATATACATTCCATCTCATATTATTGTTGTTCTGAAGTACATTTTAGGCATATTTAGGTGCATGCATGCATTATTTATAGTATTATTTACTTTACCCTGTTTATATTGAATATCTTTAATTTGGTGAGAAAATGTATTGTTTTATTTAGATTTAGTCTCAAGTGCTAGAAGTTGTCAGAAGAAGAGAGGAGATGATGCTGAGGCATCAAGCCAAGGAGCTGTACTGAAGCAGTTCAACACAAAGAGAAGGGTTGCCGAGTAGCTGCCGCCGCCATACCTACCGCCCAGGGAAGCAACCTATGGAATTGGTGAATTGGAGTGCGATTGGAAGAGCTTAATTTTCTGAGTCCAATGAGCCCATCCATGCAATTTATCGATGCCGGGAACATCAGACTAAGCTGCCCAAGGGGAGATTATCCAAGACGGCTTAAGGTTACTTGTGCCACAAGGAGTCCAACTTCAAGTCAAAGAAGTCAGATTTAAAGGATGCATTCAATGCTAAACCTACTTTATGATGAGGAAGATTTCTACTCCAAGGAGGACTTAACCTAGGCCAATGCCCTATATATACCCGACCATACCTTGTATGAGAGACACAACATAGTTGGCATAGTTTAGTTTCTCTTGTGTTTTCTTGCCGCCACTATGTTCTAAGTTCTCTAGGGTTTGGGTTATGTTGTAAAGTAGTTGTGAGAACGGTTGTTTAGGTTTCAAGTTTGTTTTTGCAATAAATTCGAGGTTTGTTTACTTCATATACTTCACTGTTTTTAATTGAGTCGAGAGATTGAATGGGGGCAATCTATTTGTTTGGTATCGATAAAGTCAAAACTCACGAAAGAAGTAAGAACGATCTCATCAATACTAGGTGTTGATCAATTCAACCTAGACATAGGTTAGGGTTTAAGGTAGCTAAAAATAAACGAACAAAGGTTGTTGTTCATTGCACGATTCACGCTGATGGGTATTATCTGCAGTGGGCAACAACAACATTCTGATTTAGACATAAGCGGGATCATTATCAAAGCCTTTTGCCGAGCCTTGAAGGACTGCCGAGTTTGCCACCGAGCCAATCATCTGTTCCACTACTGAGGCCGCGAAAGCATTGAAGCAGCCAATCTGCCATCTTCCGTCGAGGCAGCAAAGTCTGGCAGCACAAAGCAACTTAACCTATTCAACGCAGTTTCACACTACTGAACATCATAACCTGACCCATTCTATCACCCTGATCTTTTCTATCAAATTACCTATATTTATTTACTTTTCTTTGCAAAACTAAAATTTACTTAGGCATTTAATTTTCCTTGTGCGGGAATTGCGATTCGAATAAGCTGTCCAATCCTTGTGGGAGACGATATCTTTTATACTATATCTTGACAAGAGTGTGCACTTCCACTCATATTTAGAGAACACCCAAATGCTCTACACGTTCCTCACAAAAGCGACGAATCCAAAAATCATCGACTTGCCGAATGTGGGAGAATTTTCCTCCGGAAGGACGAAACCACCACGAGACCATGAGATGAAGGATGCGATCATGAGCATCAAGGACCGTGACGGAGCCACCAAGAGTATGTCCCAATGAGTTCTCATCCGAAATACCCTCATCTTCAAACCTGAATCTTCTTTCCCATTAGGTAGGACTCAATAGCAATCACTTGAGAATGATCGGCATTGGAGATACATCGGGCATTGGCATAGAAGAGAAGAACCATGTTACGACACAAAGTACCGGGTAAGCCCAAAAAGGATAAGAAATTCCAACGCCTTAATAATTGGAGATAGCAAAATTGAAATCGTTCTGAATACAAAAAGGGTATAGAGACAATACGCTCATGACAGATTGCATGATCTTGAAAGAGCTTGAAATTGGTATGAGCTTCTTTGTTTCGAAGATTCTTTTGATAGAGTAGAGTGAGGTTGGGACGAGAGGAATCGTCATCAATGTTAGAACTTACAGTAGCCTCATCGGTTCGTACTCTCTTCCTAAAGCCCATATTTGAAATCTGGAAATAAATCAAGACACAAAAATACATGTATTCGTAAATCAATCAAATTCAATCCAATAGGCAATCCAATAGTCAAGGTGTTGATAAAAAACTATACAATATATGTTAAAAACATAAATAAATATAAAATAAATTTTATGGTATAAAGAATTTCGAAAAACAGTAAAGAAAAATATACGATATAGTTTTTATATTCGAACAAAAAATTTTCAAGTTTTAAAGAAATTTTGCAAAAACTTCAAAACCCATACTATAAGTATATATTCTATACAAAAATTTAGTAAAAACATTAAAGAAAATCAAACGAAAATTTAAAAAGAAAAGAAAAAGGGTTTAACCTTGATATAGGATAATGAATGAATGAGGGATGATTCATGCAACAAATTGCTTGCAAAGATTTTCAAGTTTTAAAGAAATTTTGCAAAAACTTCAAAACCCATACTATAAGTATATATACAAAAATTTAGTAAAAACATTAAAGAAAATCAAATGAAAATTTAAAAAGAAAAGAAAAAGGGTTTATACCTTGATATAGGATAATGAATGAATGAATGAGGGATGATTCATGCAACAAATTGCTTGCAAAGATTTATCCTTGATGTGTGGATTGAAAACCCTAAAAAAAATTTAGGTTTTGGTATGAAAAAACAAGAGATTTGATGAGTTTATATAGGGGTTTTCAGTTAGGGTTTGAGAGAAAAAGAGAGTTAGTGTTTTAATTAATGTTAGATACTTATTTAAGGCTATTTAAAACAATCTGCGTAGACGCGTATCGATACACCATTTGGCATATTGGAACGAGGGTCTTGAAAAGCTTTCGAGCCATTTCGGTACAAGACTTGTTTCGATACAAGATGACCCTGTTTCGGAACAACATCGCGAACTCGTATAGAAATGCGAAGAGCCCGTTTCGATACGTTTCATTTTTGTAACCATCTTATAGCGAGCCCGCATCGAAACAGATGTACCTGTTTCGATAAACCTTTGCCAGAAAATCCATTTTGGGCAGTTTTAAGTCCAAAAGGCCAACTTAGATCGAGCTTAAATGTATATAAATGATATATGAGCATGTTATATGAACTAAAACAGTTGCATACTCCCCCTAACTACAAGCATAGATGCAAAAGGAGGCAAATCAACACAAGCATGATCATCAAATAATTTCAGGCACATTTTTTGTCATTTAGGACCTAAAAGAGTCAAGGAAGGATGGTTAAACCTAACTCTCTCCTAATGGTCCAAAACATTATTTATCTAAAGGTTTGGTAAAAATTTCAGCTAATTGGTTCAAGGTATCAACATATTCTAGAACTACATCATTTTTCAAGACATGATGTCTAATGAAATGATGTATGATTTCTATATGTTTGGTTCTAGAGTGTTGGATGAGATTCTTAGTGAGACAAATGACACTAGTGTTTTCACACTTAGGGGGTATGGTATCTACTTGAACACCATAATCTAAGAGTTGTTGCTTCATCCAAAGAACTTTAGCACAACAACTCCCTAAGGATATGTACTCCGCTTTAGTGGTAGATAAGGCTACGCTATTTTGTTTCTTAGAGAACCAAGATACGAGTATAATACCTAAGAATTGACATGTTTCGAAGGTACTTTTCCTAAATATCTTACATCCCCATAATCCGCATCGGAGAAAGCATGAAGGTCAAAGGAGGAATCCCTAGGATACCAAAAACCTAAACTAGGTGTATCTCTAAGTTATCTAAAAATTCTCTTAATGGCAACTATTTTGATTCTCTTGGGCTAGCTTAAAATCTAGCACACAAGCAAACACTAAACATAATATCCGATCTACTTGCGGTAAGGTAAAGCAAAGAGCCAATCATAGATCTATATAGCTTAGAATCGACACACTTACCTCCCTCATCTTTGCCAAGCTTTATTGATGAGCTCATTGGAGTGGCTTGAGGCTTTACGTTCTCTAAGACAAACTTCTTGAGCATGTCCTTTATGTATTTTTCTTGATTGATGAAGGTTCCATCCTTTCTTTTCATGATTTGGAGCCCCAAGAAAAATGAGAGCTCTCCCATCATGCTCATCACAAATTCCCCTTGTATTAGCTTAGAAAATTATTGGCAAAAAAATTCATTAGTAGAACCAAAAATATCATCATCAACATATATTTGAACTACCAAGATGTCATTGACTTATCTTTTAATGAAAAGTGTAGTATCTACCTTACCTTTTTCAAAACCTTTTTGAATCAAAATGTTTGAAAGCTTTTCATACCAAGCTCTAGGAGCTTGTTTTAAACCATAAAGATCTTTAGTTAGTTTGAAAACATAATTTGGAAATTGTGGATCTTCAAAACCCGGTGGTTTTTCAACACACACTCCTTCATTTATAAAACCATTTAGAAAAACACTTTTCACATCCATTTGAAAAAGCTTGAAATCATGATAGCATACAAATTCAAGAAACATCTTAACATCTTCCATTCTAGCTACGGGTGCATATGTTTCATCAAAATCAATTCACTCTTCTTGAGTATAACCTTGAGCAACAAGCCTAGCCTTGTTCCTCACTATGTTACCACTCTCATCTAGTTTGTTTCTAAATACCCATTTTGTTCCTATAATTGATTGATTACTAGGCCTATCAACTAATGTCTATACTCTACTTCTTTCAAATTGATTAAGTTCCTCTTGCATAGACAATATCCAAAAATCATCTTTTAATACTTCTTTGATACTTTTAGGCTCTATGCATGAGATGAATGCAACATGATTCATAAGTTTGAGAGAGGATCTAGTAGTTACCCCCTTGAATGGATCACCCAAGATTTCACCACCTTTGACATAATTGAACTCCCTTGGGTATGTCACCTTCTTTTCCTAAAGAGCCAAGTCCTTCAAGGCTTCAAGAGGTGGATCTTGTGCTTTCTCTTATTTAGTTGGAATCTCATCCACCTTTGATGTTTGTCCTCCATCAATGACTTCAATGATCCCTACATCAACATCATCACAAGATTTCTTCATCGGAAGGAAGTTATCATTGAAAACAACATGTATAGACTATTCAACAACCAAAGTTCTTTTATTAAATACCCGGTAGACTTTAGAATTTAGGGAATAACCCAAAAATATTGCTTCATCACTTTTAGCATCAAATTTACCTAAATTATCTTTTTCAATGTTTAAAATAAAACATTTGCAACCAAAAGGGTGGAAATAGCTAATGTTACGCCTTTTGGATTTAAAAATCTCAGAAGGTGTTTTCTTTAAAATAGGACTAATCGTTACTCTATTAATAATATAACAAGCCATATTAGTAGTTTCCACCAAAAAATACTTAGGTAAATTGTTTTCACAAAGCATAGTCTTAGCCATCACTTCTAAAGTTCTATTTTCCCTCTCAACTACCCCATTTTGTTGAGGAGTGCGAGAAGCCGAAAAATTATGGCTAATACCATTTTCATTACAAAAATCTTCAAAACCCATATTTTGAAACTCGGTTCCATGATCACTTCTAATATGTGAGATTTTAAGATCAAGATTATTTTGGGTAAGTTTTGTAAATGTGATAAAATTTTCTAAAGCCCAGTCCTTAGTACTTAATAATAGAACTCAAGTGTATCTAGAAAATTCATCTACCAATACAAATTCATATGACTTACCACCCAAGCTCATAGTTCTAATAGGCCCAAATAAATTCATATGGATTAATTGTAACACCCTACTAGTTGAAACATCATTAATGAATTTAAATGAGGTTCTCTTTTGTTTACCTTTAGCACAAGCATCACATAATTTATCTAATGAAAATTTTAGTTTGGGTAAACCTCTAACTAGATTTTGGGAAGCCAACTTTTCTAAAACACTTATGCTAGCATGCCCTAGTTTCCTATGCCACAACCATGCATCATTCTCATCACGTGCAACTAAACATGCATGAGTTGAATGTATGTCATCTAAATGCACCATATAAATGTTTCCTATGCGATGGCCAATGAGTATTATTTTATTTGTTTTAATGTTCACAATTTTACACCCATTTTTATCAAAATGAACATCAACACCTGTCACAAAGTTGACTAATGCTCAATAAATTATGTTTAAGACCATTGAAAAGCAATACATTTTCAATAAGAATGGACGAGTGATTACCAATAGAGCTGATGTCCTCAATATGACCTTTGGAGTTGTCACTGAAAGTTACCACTCCACCATACTTTGGCTTGAGCTCTATGAATCTACTCTTGTCTCCGGTTATATGTCTTGAGCATCCATTATCAAGGTACCATGTGTTTTGACTTGAAGCTTTGGCCTTGTAGCAATGCTCCCCCAACAAACAAAGATTAGTTCTTTGATTTTGGTACCCAAACCATTTTAGGTCCATAAGTGTTAGCTCCCAAAAACTTGGTTCCCTTAGGAATCCAAGATGAAATAACAATAATATTATTAGAAGCTACAAGTTCCTTAGGAACTCATACACCTCCAATCCTCTTAGCTCTATAATGCGTTTGAGAGCCACTTTGTTTGTAGTTAAAATTATTTCTCTTTACATATTGGGTTTTTGAAGAACTACCCTTGTCAAAACCGTTTTCCCCAATAGCAAGAGAAGTTTAAAGATTATTCACTTCCTTAGTGTGATAATCTTGGAAATCAGAAAGAAGTTTTTCAACATCAAGAATTTTCTTTTTAAGCTTTATCAAGTATAAACCTTCGTTTCCAATTCAAAATTGGTTTTTGAAAGAGACTCCTTTTCAGATTTCGAATCAGAAATATTTTTCTTGTTTTTCAAAATAGACATTTTATATTTCCCAACAGATTCATCATAAACTTCTTGCAACTCATCATAGGCATCATAAAGTCCATTATAAGTAAGAGATGATGAATTAGAGTTTACCATAGATTCCTCCTCAAGGGCCATGAGCTTCTTCTTCTTCTCAAAGCTCTTCTTCTTTAGTTGAAGGCAATCAATGCGAATGTGACTTGACTTCTTGCACTCATAACAAATGAGTTGGTCTTTCTCTTCTTCTTCGTTCTTGTTCTTAAAGTCTTTTCTTCTTAAAAACTTTTTACCACGGTTGGACTTCATGAACCTTGAGAATATTTTGGCTATCATAGCCAATTCTTCAAACTCGTCTTCCCCACTAGAAGAGCCTCCTCTTGTGGCAGAGAGGCTTTGAGAGCAACTTCTTGTTTATTCTTCTCTACCTCTTGTTTGACTACTCTTCTCTTATTTTCTCTTCTCTTCTTCTCTCCCTTGTTTCATGATCTCATCGGTAAGGAGAGATCCTACTAACTCATCGAGCTTCAAGGTCTTCAAATTCTTTACCTCGATGATTGCGGTTCTCTTCCCATCCTATGACTCAGGAAGTCAATAGAGTAGCTTCCGGACTAGCTTGTCTTCGTGAATGATCTCTTCAAAGACCTTTAAACCATTCACGATGATAGAGAAGTGATCAAACATCTTTGTTACGGTCTCATCTACTTCCATCTTGAAGTTCTCATAACTAAGATTGAGGATCTCGATCTTTGTCTCCTTTACATCACTTGTTCCTTCGTAAGTGGTCTCGAGAGTGTCCCACACTTCTTTGGCACTTGTGATCGAGGATACTTTGGAGTAGATATCCGGTCCGAGTGAGAAAAATAGCATATGCAAGACTTTGTCATTCATTTGCAATCTTTTCCTATCGTCCTCACTCTTCTCCACCTTCTTTTTTGGAATAAGCCTTCCTTCTTCATCTCTCTTCATTAGAATGATTGGTCCATCTTCTACCACATCCCATATGGTGTAATCATTTGAATTGATGAAGAGACGCATTTGGTTCTTCCAATAAGGATAGTTATACCCATTGAAGAAGGGTGGTTTGGTGATAGATTGTGACTCGTACATGCTTGGCCCGAAGGTAGATGCCATGGCTTGACATGGAAATTGATCAACACTCTTTTAGGATCTCCTCTTGTGGTTGTAAAGCCTTCAAAGAGGTAGGCGCTGATATCAATTCTTGACTGGATCGAATTAACCGATATGGCCAAGAGGGGGTGAATTGGTAATTTAAAAAAAGAAGGGAGCAAAAGGAACAATTAAAAACAATGGACAAGAAAATTATACTGGTTCAAGATTCTAAACAAGCTATGCATCCACTACCTTAGCTCCCAATAAGAATTTTCAACAAACTCTTCACTAATTTGTTCTTCCCCTTTTCTAGGCTAAGGAGACAACCTTTACAAAATATCAATCTTTCTACCCCAAAGATTGAACCACAAGACTCTCGCTTACAAAGAAGATGTTGGCTATTACAATTAATCTCTCACAAGATAAATATAGGCCAAATTGATTACAAACACTCCCAGAACTCACAAATTTGATTTACACTAAGAACTATAAGAGTTGGGTACAAGAATTTGACAATAAGTTCTTAGGGTTTGGATTAGATTGCTTGGATGTTGCTTTGAGGTTCAATATTTGTTGATAGTTCTTTTGAGGCTTGATTTTATACCTTCTCATTGATTTCTAGCCGTTTGGGTGGTTGAGATCATCAATAGAGCCCTTGAGGCTCTATCTTCCTTCCACAAATGCTGTTCTGCAACTACCCGTATCGGAACACGAGGCCTTTTATCGAAACAAACACCATAAAAAGAAAGAGTCATTGTGTGTAAAAAGGGTCTCGTATCCAAACGTCTATAGGTCATATCGAAATAGTTTGAAACTGTAAAATGACTTTAAGTGTAAAAAAGAGGTCATATCGAAACATCTATAAGTTGTATCGAAACGTTTTGAAACTGTAAATTGGTGTATCAAAATAGAAAAGGTGTGTATCGAAAAAACTTAACCAAATTTTCAAAAGTTCGGTTCTTACAAGTAATGGCTAGTTCATTTAATTCTTGATTTTGAAAATACTTAACCCTTGTTTTGAAACGGGTATTAGATGTTTCGAAACAACATTTAAAAACAAAAGCCTTGAAAAGCCTAGATGAAGGCTGTATCGGAACATGCTTGCTTGTTTCGAAACCATTGTCTCAAAATAGATTAGTCTGTATCGAAATGGACATTTCCACTGGAAAAATGTATCAAAACACTTTAGGGGTGGTTCGAAACGTCTGGGCGATTTTGAGTATTTTGGCTTTGAAAATTTTATGGGGTTTAAGTTTTGACTTCAAGACATTTGAAGTCTAAAATTTACTTGTCAAATGGGAGTCTTTTGAATACTTAAAAATTTATGCAATTTAGTCCTTAAATTATTTGCTATATCAAAATCAAACATTGGTTTTACACTCTCATTGTTTCTGAGGGGGTTCGGTGTTGTTGGTTGCTGGCTTTGATGATGGTATTTTAGAAGAGTCTAAAGAATGATAACCTAATTTAAGGTTGAAAGACTATATGTTTTGAAACTTGTCCAAGCAACCTAAAATATTAGACTTTTTTATAATATTTTAGGTTGATTTTTTTCATCAAGTTTCGAAACTTGTTTCTTTAGTTTCAAAACTTGTCAAAAATCACGAAAAAACAACCTAAAATGTTATCAAAAAGTTAACATTTTAGGTTGTTTAGACAAGTTTCAAAAATTATCATTTTTTAGCTACAGCCCAGACTCACCCTTATTAGGGGGCTGGTTGTTATGCTTGACGTGACCAATTGGATCTCTCCATGTCACGGTACACTTTATTTCTTTTTGTTTAAAGGTTTCCAACATCTTGATTTTGTTTTAATTCATTCTGTAATACACGAATTTTACCCGTGATAGTATGTATAAATATTATATAATATTTCTCTTAATTAATAAATAATAAATAAATCAGGTTTTAGTCAAAAATATATAAAACCCAAAAATATATCAAATAGTCCAATGTCCAATACATATATAATCCCAAAATCCAATATAAATATCCATATTACATTAGAAGCCCAAATACAATTCAAAGGCCCAGTTATTGTTTGATCCAGCTATTTCCCGCAAAAAATAACCTATATAACAACCCAAACAAACACATATTTGAAGTTCCCACCCACTTTGTCCACGTGTCAGGCTCTGATTCGTCCAAACAAAAGGACACATATTATGGTCTTTCTACTTATTAGCTGTCAACAGTTGGTGGGTGCTGATGTCAGCATGACATCACATCACACTATCCCTTATAAACAGGGAGGAGAGAGAAAAGTCAACATAGTAATGAAGCAATAATTAGAGCAATTATTAGTTGAAGTAAAGAGGAAAGTGAGAGTTATACCAGAGGGAGATCAAGAGACGTCAGGAAAGGGAGAGGCCGTCGGAAAAGATAACTGGAAGCACTATTTCGTCACTAGAATTATCAGTGACTCACCGGAAGGTACTTTCCTTCTGTTATTTTCGTTTTGCTGCAAGTAACACATGAAAAATATTAGTTTATAAGCAAAACAATGAAAAAACAGTAAATGAAAATGCTAAACTAGGGTGGCTGGAGCTGTAACCCCCTCGACTCGGCTTAGACGCCAGACTAAACTGAGCGAACTACATTGGATTTGCCAAAACATACTCGAAACGATTCCTTTGAAAATGTTCCATTTTTTCTTTTTATCTTGTCTAGATGCATTATTATTTGGGTAATCTTCACTGATGGTCACTTTTGTTTTGGGTTTGTTTTATTATGGTCACCCGAATTCAAAAAGGATGATTTGGCCACTTACGTTCGAAACCGTTTCTGTTTTGGTCACTGGACCGTTAACCATCCGTTAATTAAAAATAAAAATTTCTAATTTGACCCCCAAACTTTCAAAACTTCATTTTTTACCCGAATCCACTACACTCATACTCCCTTGTACAAAAAATTTAGACATCCATGAAAGCAAAACTCACCTCCTACTTACACATATCATCCCACGCTTACACAGCATGGTAAAATTGCTATCAACGCCTTTTCTTTAATCCGATATCCTCGACTATGCACGCTGGATCGACTGGAGCGTCATTTTGTGTAGGTTGGTTTACCTGCAATTCAAAAATAGGGTCAAGAAATTGGTAAAAACAAGAAAGAGAAATGTGGATCAAAAAGGGGAAATGAAATGAAAGAAAGGGTTGATGATAGAATAATAAAATGCTTCAGAGTCAATAAAAGTACCGAATCCAGGATCCAAACATTATTTTGATTGCTACTAATCCCCCCAACTGCATCAAACCTACCAAGCAATATGTTTGAACAGAGAATACGATCCGAGAAGGAAAAAAAGGATGGTTTGATTCTAAAGGAGGATATGATGATTTCACTAGACTAATTGCTATTCAAATTTGATGATGTATAAAAAATGTAAGGCTCAGAAATAAACCCTGGATCAACTGCTTTTACTGGATTTATGTGGCCTGCACCCATCTCGAAAGGGGTCGAACCGGCCGTTGATCCACCGGCAAGAATGGTGTCATCGGTCGTGTCTCTCGTATAAGCTGGTAAAATAGCAAAACAAAAACATTGTCAATTTTGTCATTGCTATTTACATCAATGGTTTATTCATGCCATTGACCTTGTTTATTTTTGTACCTGTGGTCATGATAGCAGATCTAATGGCAGCGGGTGACCACTCTGGATGGACAGATTTGAGACGTGCGACGACTCCCAAAACATGAGGATAAGGATGCATGTAATATCTGTTTTTTGGTTGTGTCAGATGAATTTTTTACTTGCGGGATTCCGCTAGATAGTTTCCGATCATAGTCCCCTGACTGATGTCAACGTGCACTGTAGGGATATTATCGTCGGCATCTGCGATCGGCTTGGTAAAGGGTTCTGCAAATATCAAACCCGATCCATTTGCTCTCTTGACCGCTGCTTGTGCTATTTCGTACACTAGGCCTGGAGTGTAAAAGCATAAGACTACTCTCCCAGTAGCTAGTCTTTATTTCCAGTTCCCCAAGCTGCACACACTGAATATAAAATACAACACGTCGTAATACGATGTAAGAGAAGTTAGACACAAATAATTTTGTCAAATGATTAACTCTTTGTACTGTTGCATACAACATTAGTACATATCACTCACCCATCAACAAAATAACTGACTGCATTCACCAGTTTTCCTTTGATTTCTTTGCTGATTATGCTTTGTCCCTAGGAATTAAGAATAAATCAGTACAAGTAATACAATATGCATGCAGGAGATAATTGGAACGGTTGGAACAAGTTGGTGTTTAATGTTCATTGCACCAACTTATGCAATGCTTTAGATGGTGATCGAATCTCGGTTCTCCTATTGAATGTCTAGTTTGATCTTATGTTCTTGCTATCTGGTGAATGGGATTGAGAAGTGTTTTTTGTATTTGGTTTTGCTCTCAAACACATCATGGCAGGATTATGGATTATCTTTGGGAACTTTGTCTCTATGTTTGATTTTGGCATTTTTTCAACCATTTCTATTTTGTTAAGCATTGAACATTGTTATTGGCTTGTGCTAAATCTCTGTGTATTTTAATAAAAACCAGTTTCATTTAGGAATTATAAGTTTTGGAAAAAGATCACGTATGTTACCATCATGGAGAAGTTACTGTTGAGGACTATTTCAGTTCGAAAACTTCGATCAATAGTTGAAGCAGCTACACAAAGGGACCACGGTGCAACATTTTGGACTAGAGATGGCTCTGGACCATCATTTCCTGCAGATGAGACAGAGCTTGGGAATCGGATATTGCAGGCTTTAAGGGCTTGGAGTTCATTGTGTTTTGGGGAAGATGGTAAAAAATGAAGTTTTTAAAGTTTGGGGGTCAAATTAGAAATTTTTATTTTTAATTAACGGAGGGTTAACGGTCCAGTGACCAAAACAGAAACGGTTTCGAACGTAAGTGGCCAAAATCATCCTTTTTGAATTCGGGTGACCATAATAAAATAAACTCAAAACAAAAGTGACCATCAGTGAAGATTACCCTTATTATTTCCTTCAGTGCACATGCTAGCATCGGATTAAATCTCGAAAGAATCAAGCATCGATTTGAAAACCAATTATGCGTGTTTGTAATTTAGACACCAAAACGTAAAAATGAATAACCGAGAGGACTTCATTAAATTAAAGATTTCTAAATCTTAATTAGTTAGGTTACATGCTTAGTGGTCAAATTTCATTATTAAATGATCACCCAAACTCATTTAAATTGCATAAACAATAATTTGTGACCAAATTGCATAGACTCCAACTTCAGAATAGCAATAACTAGAAAATAGCCTTGGTAACAATACACCTCTTGCCCGTACCAATACGAGTTCCATTTTTCAAATGGGTATCGGTACGGTCCCCCGCGTACCGATACTGGTATTATGTTTTAAAATCAGGAAATTTCAGTAGCTAAGAAGTGTACCGATACGGTTGCCCGTGTATCGATACCTGATATATTTCTCAAAGGGGCGTATCGATACGAGGCTAGGCATACCAATAGCCCTGTGTAATTTAGCACAAATTTGAGCCTTTTTAGATCCCGCATACCGATACCTAGGGACCCGTATTGGTACCACTTGGCCTATAATGACCTCTTGGCCAAACATATGACACTTAGGCTCAATCAAACAAGCTTCAATCATCATGTAAATATCAACTCACTAACATATGAATCAAAAGACATCATTATACCACAGATCCACATATGCAAGATCAATCATCAAACATGGGAAGCATCAACATAGTCCTATATGCATTCTCTCTACCCAAACATACAAAAGCTATCCCAAGCCCAATATCAAACTTCAAACATAACAAAATACTTCCATGGCGTTTAGAAACATGCTCAAAACCAGGGAACAACATATTACAAATCTCCCAATACCCAAGGCCACATTGCCCCTTAACTGCTACAAAAGTCTAAGTATGTAAACCATACTTGTTAAACCGAAATCCTGGAAGACCCCTTTCCCAAAATGCCACCTCCAAAGCTTACTTATCTGCAAGGATGAGAATGGAGCGTAAGAACAAGATGCTTAGTGAGTGATGCTAAAAAAAACTTATCAATGCAATTAAAAACCTTTGAGTAAAACTAAACTTCGAGGCTAAATAAGTATGTGATAAATTAACAATGCTCTTATATACCTTTCAAAACATACAAACCATATGCCTTTCAATGTATCACGGATTACATGCATAGTTTGATATGCAAAATCTCAACTTAAGCTTTCATATGCATAAACATTTCAAATAGCATAGCTTAAGGAGCATCATCATCATAAATCACAACATATCCATCTTTCATATTCACCATGATACATTAGTTTATACATATTGGCATTATAGTGACCCAAAACCGTTACATTACATTTTAAGAAAACACATCAGATACTCGAATTCACGTGGTGGTACCTTTAAAGACACCTTGAACTTGGTGGTACCTTTAAACACACATTTTATATCCACCAACCGGAGTAACCCCTCAATGGTTGCGGTTCTCATTGGTTGGAGCAACCCCTCAAAAAACCTTGAGGCGACTTATTATAGTGCACTTTAAGCCATATGGCTAGCCAACTATATTCGATAACTTTTAACCATTGCAACTTGCAAATATACTCAACTAAAACATGTTACCTCACTGTTTTACATATGCATCAATCAAAACAATTTCCAATACATTAAACCATGTATTTTAGGCATTCTTTAAATCCTTCCGCAAACCATTTTCGTATCCATAAATCATCAATATATGATCGTTCGAAACATCTTTCAATGCTAAAACATGCATATAACAGTAGGTAATTGAAACCAATAACAAGAGCATGAAAAGTATTTCATAAAACCGAAAACGAGAGCAAGAACGTCCGATACTTACTTCCGAGTTTAGATAAGCGTTTCCAGCTTAATCTAAACTCCTAAAATCACCTTCAAACCTTTATATAGCTTTAAATCTCATTTCCACTCACCGACAACGCAAAGCTTTCCTCGCTGATGCAAATTCAAGCTTCTAATCGCCTCCAAATATTCATTAATCGTTGTAGGATTAATTTCTCCCATTTTATTCACATAATAAGAGAGGGTTAATGCATCATTGTGTATCTATAAACCCAGCAACATTAATCCCAAACAAAACTTCACTAAAAACCATCAATCGCCTTCCAAAGACAACTGTAAACACCCCCAATTTCATCCTAAACAAAGCCCATCTATATACTAATGATTTGAATCACTTAACATCATCAATTAACATCAAAAAATCCCTACATCACCACCTTATACCTCCAACAACTTAATAACACCATAAACACCTTAGAATCCAACTATTCACAACCTAGAAAATTAGAAATTCAATTAGTTTCGAGATTTATTTTGTAAATATCATCTTTCAACATTAAAAATACTCTTTAGAAGTAATCTTAACCAATCAATATCACAATTATTCAGATTCACAACAAAGATCTATCAATTTCTTAATCAAACTAACAATAAACCTTTAAATCATGATTTAATTACCAACACATGTTAAAAATTGATTGTAAAAGATCAAGAACTTGAGAATTTCAGTAAAGAACCTATGATTAAAGGAGAGAAACGAAAACCACCTTTAATTATAGACTTCCTCCTTAATTGGCTTGATTTTGATGAAATCTCCAAGGTAATGTGGTGTAGAATCAAGAAAATCAATTGTTGAAATCAAAAATAAGATTAGAAGATGAATCAATGGAATTATTAGTAAGAAAATAGTAGTTTGGTTGCTGAGAATTTGAGAGAAAAAGTTGGAGAAAAGAAGTTACGTAAGAAAATATTTTGGCTAATTAAAATAAAACTAATTAAAAACCTTTTATTTTACTTTATTAACCCTTTTTTTAAAATTATTTTAAAATAGCCAAAATTAAGGAAAAAGTCTGATAAAACCAAAGGATTTATCAGCTCTTTAAAGATTCTAAGTTTTGACCCTTTTACGATTTAGTCACCAAAATATTTTTGAAATCTTTACATTTTACTCACCAAACTCAAAATATCATTTAATCCAAATTTATTTTATCAAATTGACACCTCAAATATGTTTAATACATTAATTAAACATTTTATGATATTTTATCATATTTAACTTTAGCCAAAAATAATTTATTTGAATTTATTTCTCGAAACCAATTTGAACTAACTAATCTGGTCCACCCGAATCGTCTAATCTATCTAGCTAACTCCTATGCCCAAATTCGAGGTCTTAAAGGAGTTTATCTCTTGTCGCTGAAGTGTTAGGACAACACTGGTTGTAGTCTAATAGGGGGTATTCAGGTAGATTTAGGGGAGAAGCCGAGAGATCCTGCCGGATCGAGTAGTTTTAGGTGGTTTGGGTACACAAATTGAATGTTTTAGTGTTTTTTAGGTTCTGGTGCGGTGGAGCACGATGGTCAGAAATTGCTTCACGGCTGCTAGAGTGAGGTCGGGATGATCTGAGTCAGAAAGATGATGGCTGACGTCGCTTGCGGTGGCTGGGAGTTGACTCTTGACGACCGACAAAATGGTTAGAGATGAACAGTAGTGACCATAGTGGATTAAAGGGTGGTTGGTATGGCGGAGTATGGTCGGCTCTTTTGATGTTCATACCGTTTGGGATGAATACCAAATGATTTTTGTTAATTTGATTTTCAAAAACAAGAAAGGATGAGGTTTTGGTGTTTGAAGTGGATCAAATGAAAAAAAAAAACAGATGACCAAGGATAATTTTAGTGATGAACAGTGGGGTTTGATCGTTTTGGGTATGGGTTTTTTGGGAATAAGATGTTAGAGTTGAGAGAGTTTTGAGAGAGGAGAGAGGGTAGAGAAAGAAAGAGAGAATGATTTGGTGTTATGACCATTTTAACTCGATCTAGGGCTTTATATGTGAATAATAAAGGTACCGTTTTGAAATCGGGTCAAAGGGGATCCGCGAGCTTAAACGGGTTGAACCCTAGGGTCTACGCATTTTTATTCGGATCCCCTATTTTTTCCTTTTATTTTCCCTTCTAATTCAGTTTGGTTCTTTTTTAATATAATCAAGGTTAAAGTTTCCATTTCCTTTAATCTTAGTTCTTTATTCAATTAAATGCATTTAAATTATTTGTATGATGCATGTTTTAAAATTGAGCATATAATATTAATCGTTAGATGATTGAATTCACTTAAATTTAATTGTTAATTGTTTAAAGCCTTGTTTTATGATCAATTAGGATTTAATAATTCATTTAGGAAAGATAATTTTATCAAATTAATTTGTACTAAGTGGAAAACTTTGGATTCTAAATTTTGGTGATGTCCATTGCAATGGGGTGTTATCCAACATGAACTTTACAGTTGAATACTTAGTATTCATTAAAACCTTAGAAATTGATAAATAACCTAAATAATTAATTAGAGCCTTAATTAGGACTAGTACTTTAAATAATTAGTGAAATTAATAAACTAGGGAATATTATCTCTAATTTTGGGGTTTAAATATGGATGGTGCTCAAGCAATTGAGTGTTATCTTATGTAAGCCTTTAAATTAAATAATATTCATAGAATTAAATAATACATTAATTATAATTAGAGCCTTTTAAGTAAGAACTTAAAATAATGAAGACAATAATAAATCATGCATATAAAACCTTTTATATTTGAAATAATTTTTTGAAATATGAATAGAGGTGCCCTGAACGTATAATGGTGTTTGCAATTTATATTTAAATCAAAAATATATTTCATTATAAAAGGAATATTTCGATTTTACGATTAAATTAAATTCAAATTGTTATTCAAGAATGTCAATATGCCACGCAAAATTAAAGGAACCAATATCGGGCGTTTGTGGGGTGCTAATCCTTCCCCACACCTAACAAAACCCCGAACCCTAATTTTAAAAGAATGAATCTCTGGTTGTTTTTATGGTGTCTAATCTACCAAAGTGATTGGTGGCGACTCAAAATATTTTCAAATATCGAATTTAAACGAAAACCCCTAATCTCAAAAAATTAATCGTCAAGCTATTTTATCGCGTAAAAAAATGGTTTCGACAGCTTGGCGACTCTGCTGGGAACATTCGAGAGTCATGCCTTAATTAATTTTGTGTGACATGTTGGCATTTTAAGAATGGTAATTTGAATTTAATTTCTTCAATAATTCTTGGATGAAGTTGTAGAAAGAATGGAAATATGGTTTTTACTTTTGTGATATAAATTGTCCTTCATGCATAAGCCTTGTAATCGAGCTTCTCTTTTAAGTGGGAGCGAGACATGACCCTATGTGAGGTTCTCCACCTTTGAGCGAGAATTTTATCTTTCTTCCGATATATTAACCTTATACACCGTGAGGTTACGCCTCCGCTATAAGGGAACATATACTCTCGAATCGATATCTTGTTGTCATAGTAGACAGTAACGATAGTTCGGGTACCCAGAGTTTAGAACAAAAATCAGATGCAGTAATCTAGGAGTCCACCCCACTAGAGCCAGACCGGGACCTTAAATAGAGTGATGCCGATTTAAATATGTTTCTTTGGTTATTCTCTCTACTCAATATAACCTGCTTTATTGTATCAATTTAATCTAAGTTTTTGCCTTCAATATTACTACACAATACTGACACAGTATTTGTTGTTGTTTTGTTTGTTTTGCTATTTTTGGAATATGTGGCATTATGTTGCATTTTTAAGGGGTATCAATTCGAGTATTAGTTAATTAGGAAGTGTTCATAATGGCCGAAGGATCTGATAAACGAGGAGAAGGTAATACATCAGTGTGGTCATGGTCAGAGACTTAGAGGAGACACAATATAAAAAGGGAGATAGCATTCATGGGTACCATGTATCGAAGATGAAAGACGACACCAAGATTGTTTCTAAACAGAACGACTATATGCCGAAATTGAAAGCAATATGGGCACATTGGGATGCTGACATGAAGAGTCACTTTCAACATAGGTTTGGGGATATAGTGCTACTGTTAGATGTCCAATAGACAAAGAGTTGATTAGAGCAATTAACTAGTTTTGGAACCCGACGTACAATTGCTTCACCTTCAGGAATATAGATATGACACTTACACTAGAGGAATATGAGGCCCTGTTTCATAGTCCAAGAATCTAAATAGACAAGGTTTATACAAGGCCCAATAAAAATTCAAGCTTTAGGAAAAAGTTGAAGGCGGTCACAAGAATGAATGAACCCTGGTTCAATGGAAAATTGTCAGAAAAAGGTAATGACAAGCTGACAGAAGACAAAGAGCGTATACATTGGAAGATTATCTGCGGATTGATTTTGACAAAGCGATGATCCGATATGGAAAAGAAGCATGTATGCTTTATGCATCTACGAAATGGTTTTGTTCCCATGGACTTTGGACTATATAGACCCATTGACACTAGGGCTATTTGAGCGTTCAGAAAAAGGAGTTAACCCAGTACCAACTATATTAGCAGAAACTTATAGATCATTAACTGCTTGTAGGAAGGCGGGAGAAGGAAGATTCTGGGGCTGTGCACATTTGTTGGAAGTATGGTTTAGAGGACATAGGTGGGCCATATCTCATAGAGTCGACATATTTTTTAGTACCTACTCACCGTTGGAGGAGTATATTGCTAAATGCATGATAGAGAAAATGACAGAAGAACGGTGGAAGGAATACTTCAAGAAAATGAAGGACATACATATCATATGGAAGGCTCCCTAGTTGAATAGGGGTGGTAGTTATATGTACCAATGTGGAGTTAGAGATTGGGTCCCACTATTGGGAGTTTGGGGATGAATAGCCTATTTCCCATTATTAGTGTCAAGATAGTTTGCATCGAGACAATTTATTCCTGCCACTGCATGTATGGAAAATTTTGAATACGCTTATAAGACGAATGATTACAAGTCAAAGGTATACGAAACTACAGAAGCATGGAAGGAACCAAGGAGGGTGGACCCGTATGAGGAGTCAAAAGTTATGCCAAGATATGAAGATTGGAGGGGTCGAAGGGTTAATGATAACGTCCTTCAGAAAAATCAAGGAAATGCTGCTTCGAGTGATGAACATGCAAGGAGTGAACCGTCAACATTAGACAAGTTGAAGCGCGGTCATGAGATAGACTTATAAGGGTATGAGAAAAGGACCAACGACCTCAAGCACGAGCTGACCATGAATAAGCTGGATGTCGATGTTCAAGTTGGACGAGAAAAGAATCTCCAAGAATAGAATAGGAAGATTAGATAGGAATTGGAGGACTTAAAGAATACTCAAGCTGATTGTAAGAAACTACAAAGGGGATGTTTGAGCAAGTTAGTCGATGATATGTCTGAGTAGTTGGATAAAGCTATGAAGAAAACAAATGACTATAAGAATTTGTATGAAGATACAAAATGGTCATAAAGGAAGAAGATTCAAGAGTTAAGGGAATTAAGTAGTCGAGCCAAACAAAAGTTAGCAGAGGAACAAGCTAAAAACTCTGAATTGTCATCCCAGGTGTCACAGATGGAGAAAGTAATCACATGATATTATAATCAGAGAAGAGCTAACATTGAACAAGAGATTGAGGAGTTAATGAAGAAAGTAGCAGAATTGGAGGATGTCGTACAACATTTGAAGGAACATGTGGCAAGCTTTAAGGAGTTAAAGAAGCAAAAGGCAAGCTTGAGGTAGCTAATCATACCATCCAAAGGTAGAACCATGAGCCGGTTAACTTCAAGGGCCAAGTAAAGGGAATTACTCAGTCATGCAAATACTGTCCCATGAAGCTATGAGCCTGCTACAACAAACTGACATCGACACTGAGCTAGGGCACACACTGACTAGGATGCTTAATAAAGTTGTCAACCTAGGAGCTAGGGCTTGTTGTTTTCTATAATTGACATTATCTATTTTCTGTACTCGATCTTTTAGTCAATGAATGTTTCTCTAAAGACTAGTTCTTGAAATCGATGCCTTTTTGCATTCATGCATCCATGCATCCATGCATTCATACATTCATGCATTTGCATTTTATTTGACAAAATATGATGTAAATAATAAAAAAAAGATTCTATGGCAGTGACTTTTGATTTGCAAACATACCACATTCATACTGAACATGTTTACGCTCCAGGACCATGGCTATGAAAGATAGGATCACTAGTATAGAAAATTATCGCTTGGAGGTGCAAAGCAGACTTGACAGGGTTGAATAGTCCATGAAGGATCACATTGCCCAAGCATAGAGAGAGATTATTAACCAGTTGACTACTTAACTGGGACATAAGGAATCTGGCAAGGGTAAAGTACAAGAAAGAGCTTCAAATGACATGAATGAGCAAACATATACTACATCTCACGTGAGGGTGAAACCTGAGGGACCACCTCCTATGAAGAAGGTCCAGATTAATCTAGTCGGAGCAACTTCTAGTTATTTGGTCGATATGGGAGCGAACTTTGGGAGTAGCAATGAAGTCCTAGACTTGAACACTGTTAATGAGATCGAGAAAATATGTGCTAAGATTGAAAGGAAATATGAGGAACGCTGCAAGGCTTTAGAAGACATGTTGCTGAGATGAACAAGTTAAATGAGCGTTGATCCAATGTTGTTGATCTGAGCTTCATTGTTGACTTGATCCTTCCACCCAAGTTTAAGGTACTAGACTTCGAGAAATATGATGGGGCGACATGCCCGTAAGAAGATCTTACTTTGTACTGTCGTAAGATGGCTGCCTATCTAAAGGATATGAGAAATTGATGATTCATTATTTCCAAGATAGCTTGTCGGGTTCAATAACACGTTGGTACACCCAGCTAAGTCGGGTGAACATTATGTTATGGAAGGACCTTTCTGGAGCTTTCGTTGAGAAATATAAACATATAACTAAAATGATCCCTAGTCGTGTATTGCTGCAAGGGATGGAAAAAAATCCAATGAAAGCCTCCGTCAGTATGCTAAGGGGTGGAGATATGTGGTAGCACAGGTTCAGCCACCACTGATGGAGAATGAGATCACCCACATGTTTGTTCACACTTTGAGGGGTCCAGTCTTTGAACGTTTAATCAGTAATGCTACCCAAAATTTTGCTGACATGGTGAAAACTGTCGAGCTGATAGAGGCAGCAATCAAGTGTGGAAGGATTGATAGTAGAGAAAGCTCCTGTAAAAACTTCAAGAGAAAGGATAATAAGGTGAATAATACAAGTGCTTATGAGGCTCCAAAGAATGTTACATTTACACCACCCAGTGCTGCATTAGGGAGTTCACAAAATTCAGACAGGAAAGATTCCCAAGGTCCGAGAAGAGATAACGAGAAGTTGAATTTCACACCTTTACCAATATCATATACTTAAATGTATCCACGGTTGTTTGAGGCAGACTTGGTTCGACCATACTATCTTACCCCTCTTCAACCTCCATACCCTCAATGTTATGATCCAAAAGCTCACTGTAAATATCATATTGGGATCCCGAGGTACACGATAGAAAACTGCTTTTCATTCAAGAAGATAGTGTAGAACCTTATAAACAATGAGTGCTGAAATTTGATAAACCCAGTATAGCTGCTAATCCGTTACCCAAACCACAGAGGATGAGGAGTGAATGCTATAAAGGAAGAGGATGAAGCCAAACATGTAAAGGTGGATGTATTAGAGATCAAATCTCCTCTAAAATGGGTGTTTGAACAATTGTATAATGCCGAGATGACACATATGGATATGAAGGTTGAGAAAGAGGCAGAGTTAGGAATACATTGTGAATATCACCAGGAAGATGGCCATGAAATTCAACACTGTTATGAATTCTGATGTTTGACTTAAAGAATGATGAATAATGAGGAGATTGAATTCTTTGAGAAGACATGGGAAAGGAAAGAATTTGAGGTATGCACCTTGTTGAGTGTGTAAAAGTTCTATTATTTACACCCTATTTAACCCATATTTTTGCTGCATTCAAGCATTATTTATTGCATTTAGGTCAGTTTACAGCAAAACATCACAAATATATTAAAAGGCACAGTTTCTACTAAAAATGGTTGTGTTTGCAGGTTACTGCCGTAGCAGACGGAATGGGCAGGCGCTGGGCAGTGAAGCAGAAGAGCTGGAACTGGACGAGCAGTCAAGGAGGACGATGCTGCCAAGGTTGCCGTCGTGATAGCAGAGGACGACAGCAGTTTTGAGGAAAATAAGCAAAGTGGACCTCGACAGATAGAGAAAATTCAGCCCGTTTATCGTGTGAAATCCCTATATTTTTCCAAGCCCCAAATCAAAAGGAATGTCAAGACCAAAGTTCAAGGAGAGAAAATCCCAAGCAAGAAAGATGACGGCTGTAAAGTAGATTCCTTGAAGATTTAGTCTTTATTAGAATTATACTTTCATTTAAAGTTGTATTCTTGCTATTTTAGATAACTTGGACCCAAAGCTTATATAAGTGCATATATTTTGACCTAGGAGGCATAACCGATTACCTAGCTTCCTTCCCAAAACTCTAGTCGTTTTCCTTCCCACAACATGTTCTAAATTCCCCCTAGGGCCACGGGTTGATTTGTAAAGTAGTTGCAAGGGTTGTTTTGTTTTAGGAATTTTCAGTTCAATAAAATAAACTTCAAGTTCTCTTATTTTGGTTATTAATATCTTGCAAGAGCATCGAGAGAGCATTGTGAGGTTATCTATTTACTTAGCATCGGGAGAGTTAAGTATACGAAAGAAATAAGAGCAAGTTCTCTAGCTTATAGTTGAACTATCTCGGGCCTAGGGATAGGACGAGGTTAAGTGGCTAAAGAAGAATTCATCCATATCGGTGTTCATCCTTGGATTCACGCTGGGAGGTATCATCAAAGACGTGATCATTGACATAATTGGACGTAGGGATAGGCCAAGGCACATCTGGGATTCTTGCCAAACTTGAGGTACCGAGTTTATTGTTCGCAGCCGTGACAAGCAACGGACTGATGCCGCGACAGGTGCTGCCGCGACGGGGACGACGACAGAACTGGAGTTCCGAGACTTAGCAATACCTGCACTACTACGCAATTCAATACCAGCCCATTCTCTTTATCTCGATTTTCCTACTCTTTTATTTACGTTTACTTCATTATTTTCGTGACAACTTCTCAAATATTTTATTTACTTTCGTGCAGTGAATTAAGGTGAAGCTATTAGCCCAATTCCTATGGAGACGATATCCGATACTTCGTATCACTTTACTACTTGCGTCGTGTAAACTTGCACTACCATTGCGATAGTCTCTTTTACACGCAACAAGTTTTTGGCACCGTTGTCGGGGATTGGCAACATAACTCTACCTTTCCTTTTACTGCACTTTTCATTTTTGTTTTTATTTTTATTTTTCTGTTTTTCTTTGGTGTGTTCAACTCTTGCTTTTCACAAGGTTTCTTGTTTATGCACAGATCGAAACGAGGTGAAGATCCTGAGTATCCATTAGATCTGGAAATCGAACGTTCATTCAATCTCAAGAACCGACTTCGTCACATTCTAGCCAGGAACGAGTACCTTGAGGAACAGTTAGAGACGATGGCACACCGAGGAGACGACCCTCCTGTTGGAGATGGAGAGGGTAGACAGCCTGTCGTCGATCCTGCTGCCGCTGCCGGACGACGGTCCTGTCGTGACTACATGTTGAACGATCATGTAGAATTGGAAACCACGCTGCCGGACGTAGATGTTGACAACTTCGAGCTGAAACCTGTTATGTTTAGCATGATCAATAATGCCGGTCAATTCAGTGGTGCTATTACAGATGATGCTAGGGAGCATCTCAAAATGTTCCAGGAGATCTGTGGTTCGTTTAGACTGCCAGGAGTTAATCCGGAGATACTGAGGCTTCGGTTATTTCCCCATTCATTGAGGGATAGAGCAAAGACTTTGTGGAATAAACTTACGCCGGGTTCAATTAGAACTTGGGCAGATTTGTCTCGTGAATTTTTATCTCGTTTTAATCCTTCACACCTATCTGAGCGATTACGTAATGAAATTGCTACTTTTCAACAGGAAGATGACGAGCCGATGCACGAGGCCTGGGACAGATTTACCACTCTTCTACGGAACTGCCCAATGCATGGATTCCCCGTTTGGAACCAGGTAACTAAGTTCTATAATGCTGCCAACTTACAAACTCGTATTCGAATTTATTCATCAACAAATGGATTACTTTTGGACAAAGACCCGGACGAGGCAATGCTAGTATTGAAAAATTTGGCTAAGAATGAGGAGCAGTTTTTGACAACGAGAAGAGGGGGGTAAACGAGTACTAGCTGTTAAGGATTATGAGACCGACAGCACAATGAAATCACAGGTGGCATACCTTACTAAGGCAATGAAAAAGCTCTTGAATGATGATGCACAACATGGATTTGCTGTTGAGGAGGTATGTGAAATCTGTGAGGGAAATCATAGTTCGGATGAGTGTCCTATACAGTTAGAAGAGGGAAAGTATGTTGGAAACTATAAGCCGAATTACAACTCCAACAACTATAATCCCAACTAGAGAAAGGATCCCAAGTTTTCTTGGAGTAATCCTAATAATGCCCTGAATCCTCAAGCGCACAATAATCAGAATCAGGGAGGACCTAGATTGCTGACTCGAGAGCAACTACAGCCGCAGCAGCAGCTACAACAGCCATCAGCTGCCACAAACAGTATACTAGAACAGACTTTGGCTACTTTTATGTCTCAGACAGGTACTTATATTGAGAACATGAATCAGTTTGTCAAGAAGACAGAAACATTCATGGATAAAATAGAGATGCAGATGACGAATCATGAAGCTACTCTGAAATCTTTGGAGACACAAATGGGTCAGGTTTCCTAGCATATCAAACCAAGGCAGACTGGAGGATTTCCTAGTAATACTAAAAATGCTAGGCAACCCACACATGAGCAATGTAAGGCCATTACTACTAGAAGTGGGAAGAAATTACCAGGGTCGGAGATGGAAGCTGAAACAGTAAGGAAACCAGCCTTGGATAGACCTGCCGAGGATGCTGCCCCGACAGGTAACAAACAAACTGCTGCCGATAAACTTGTTACGACAACAGAAGCAACAAAGGAGAAACATGATGATCCCAAACCTCCTCAGATTCGTATGCAGTGGGAAGGACGTATTGCTGATTATCGTCCCCCACCTCCTTTTCCTCAACGGTTATAGCAAGCGAAGCAAGAATATCAGCTCAAAAAGATTTATGATATTTTTTAGCAGGTTCATATTAACATTCCGTTGTTGGATGCCGTGAGGGAGATGCCCGGTTACGCCAAATTTCTCAAGGATGTCATGTCGAAGAAATCTAAACTTGGGGAACTTGAAACGGTCAAGATGACAGAAGGATGCATGAGTATTCTTCATAGGCAGCCAACCCAGAAAAAGAAGGATCCGGGGAGCTTCATCATACCTTGTGTAATCGGAGATAAATATGTGGGTAAGGCACTTTGTGATCTTGGTGCTAGTATTAATTTAATGCCAAAATCTGTTTTTCAGAAATTAGGTATTGGAAAAGCTCGGCCCACGATAGTAATTCTGCAGCTAGTAGACCGCTCTTATGTTCATCCGGAAGGAAAAATCGAAGATATTCTGGTAAGAGTGGATAAATTTATTTTTCCTGCTGACTTTCTTGTTTTAGATTGTGAAGTAGATGAAAACGCACCAATCATCCTGGGGCGACCCTTCTTAGCCACGGGCAGATCACTAATTGATGTGGAAAAAGGAGAACTCACCATGAGAGTGAACGACCAAGAGATAAAATTGAATGTTCTCCAAGCTATGAAGCATGCTGATGCAGACGAGGAATGCAAGGCTGTCACTGAAGTTACCCTTGATCAACCCTGCATCAGGTCGGGCTGTCACGACATCAAATTTGGTCACTGCCTCGGCAGCCACTTACAAGACTGTCACGACAACACCGACGACAGCAACACCTCAGAATCCGATATATCTAATACTGAAGATCAGGATGAGGTAAACTGGATAGGCGATCGTCCAGGTAAGTTATTCGAACCTTTAAATTATACTTCGGATAACCATGCAATCCAAAAGCCATCTACTATTGAGCCCCCTGTTTTAGAACTGAAACCCCTGCCAGGGCAGCTAAAATATGCTTTTCTTGGTTCAAATGATACGTTGCCCGTAATCATCTCTTCCAAGTTGATGCAGGAACAGGAATAGCAATTAATAAGGATGCTGCAGCAGCACAAAAAGGCAATTGGATGGACGATAGCCGATATTAAAGGCATTAGTCCGGCATTATGTATGCATAAAATCCTTTTAGAGGATGATCATAAGCCGACTATAGATGCTCAAAGGCGGCTAAACCATGCGATGAAAGAGGTGGTGCGTAAAGAGATAATCAAATGGTTAGATGCTGGTATAATTTACGCCATCTCCGACAGCAAAAGGGTGAGCGCGGTGCAATGTGTTCCCAAGAAAGGTGGAATGACCGTGGTGACCAACGAAAACAATGAGTTAATCCCAACCAGGACTGCGACCGGTTGGAGGGTTTGTATGGACTATCGGAAGCTTAACAAAGCTACCCTAAAGGACCACTTTCCTTTACCCTTTATTGATCAAATGCTTGATAGATTAGCGGGCAAACCTTACTATTGTTTTCTTGATGGTTATTCAGGTTATAATCAAATAGCTATCGCACCAGACGATCAAGAAAGGACGACCTTCACATGCCCCTACGGAACGTACGCTTTTAGGAGGATGCCTTTTGGACTATGCAATGCACCCGCCACCTTCCAAAGGTGCATGATGGCCATATTCTCCGATATGGTGGAAGACTTCCTTGAAATTTTTATGGATGATTTTTCAGTCTTTGGGGACGATTTTGAGAGCTGCCTAGGAAATCTACAAAAGGTACTTGAAAGATGTGAAAAAGCAAACCTAGTCTTAAATTGGGAAAAATGCCACTTTATGGTGGATGAAGGGATAGTCCTTGGCCATAATATTAGCTGCCGTGGGATAGAAGTCGACAGGGTCAAAATAGAAATGATCGAAAAGCTGCCGCCGCCGACCACAGTCAAGGGTATTAGAAGTTTCTTGGGACATGCTGGTTTTTATCGGAGATTCATTGCAAATTTCTCAAAAATCACCAAGCCCCTATGCCATCTTCTGGAGCAGAACCGACCCTTTGACTTTAATGATGAATGTACTGAAGCATTCAAGGTTCTGAAGGAAAAATTGGTAACAGCCCCAATAGTACAGCCACCAGACTGGACACATCCATTTGAGATTATGTGTGATGCTAGTGACTATGCTGTCGGGGCAGCACTTGGGCAGCGGAGAGACAAATTATTTCATGTCATATATTATGCCAGCAAGACACTGAATGACGCCCAAGTCAACTACACCACCACAGAGAAGGGGTTATTAGCTGTGGTGTTCTCCATTGACAAGTTTCGTTCTTACATACTTGGGACGAAGGTTATAGTGCACACAGACCATTCTGCCTTGAAGTATCTGTTTGCGAAAAAGGATACAAAGCCTTGATTGATACGGTGGATCCTACTATTGCAAGAATTCGACCTTGAAATCAAGGACAAAAAAGGAACAGAAAATCAGGTGGCAGATCACTTTTCACGGTTGGAGAAGGGACAAAGTCTACCAACAGATGAGACAAACATACTGGAGACCTTCCCAGATGAGCAGCTCTTTGCTGCCGCAATCACTACCGCGACAGCCATGGCGGCATGTAAGTCTTCTGAACTCCCCTGGTATGCTGATTCGTTAATTTCTTAGTTAGCGGAATCATTCCTCCTGATCTTAATTATCAAGCCAGGAAGAGGTTCCAAAATGATGTTAAGCATTATTATTGGGACGAACCTCTTCTTTTCAAAATCTGTGCAGATCAGGTTATAAGGAGGTGTGTACCAGAAGAAGAGCAAGAAGACATACTTCATCACTGCCATGCTTCACAGTATTGAGGTCACTTAGGAGGCAACAAAACTGCTGCCAAGGTGCTGCAGTCAGGGTTTTACTGCCCGTCATTGTATAAAGATGCACAAATCTTCTACAAGAGCTGTGACAGGTGCCAAAGGACAGGAAACATCTCAAGGAGAAACGAGATGTCACTGTAGAACATTTTAGAAGTCGAGATCTTCGACGTTTGGGGGATTTATTTTATGGGACCATTCCCATCTTCATGTGGGAATCTATACATCCTCCTGGCAGTAGATTATGTCTCTAAGTGGGTTGAAGCTATCGCCACCCAAAAGAATGATGCCAAGACAGTCCAAAGGTTTTTACACAAAAATATCTTTTTTAGGTTTGGCATCCCTAAGGCGATTATCAGTGATGAAGGGAGACATTTCGACAACAGGGTTATTGCTGCTGCCTTGAAGAAATATGGTGTCAAGCATCAGATAGCGACAGCATACCACCCACAGACCAATGGACAAGCTGAAATATCTAATAGGGAAGTTAAGAACATTCTTGAGAAGATGGTTAAGCCAACTAGGAAAGATTGGTATTTACTTCTCAATGATGCGTTATGGGCATATAGGACAGCTTTCAAAACTCCATTGAGAATGTCTCCGTACCGACTGATTTATGGGAAAACATGTCATCTACCTGTTGAGATAGAGCACAGAGCATACTGGGCAATCAAGGCAGTGAATATGGACTTGGATAGGGCAGGGCAGAAAAGGCCATTAGATCTGAACGAAATTGAAGAAATCCGGAAAATGGCCTATGACAATGCAAGAATTTACAAGGATAAAACTAAGAAGTGGCATGACAAGAAGTTGCTGCCACGATAGTTCTGCCCAGGGCAGCTTGTATTGTTATTTAATTCTAGACTGAAACTTTTCCCAGGGAAACTGAAATCTAGATGGTCTGGCCCGTTCCAAGTCGTACAGGTTTTTCCCCATGGTGTCATAACAATCCGATCATTAAAAGACGGGCACCAATTCAAAGTCAACGGACAGTGCCTCAAGCATTATTAGGGGACTGAAGCCTCATGAACGCAGGAAGTGGTTACCTTAGGAGATGCCCTACATGGCATCCCTAATTTAACCTAAATTTTGTTTTTATTTAATTTTATTATTATTATTTATTATTTATTAGGAAATAATATTTATTTTATTGGAATAATGTTTTTATTTTTATTGTTTTCAGGAAATAAAGGAGTAAAGTAGAACAGAAGAAGTGAACTCAGCCCACCATCCATCCATCAAACCAACAAAGCCCAAATGTTGAAGCCTGTCGTTACAGTTGCCGCGACAGACGCGGAAAATACAGGCTGTCATCACGCTGTGGATTGAGACTATTAATAATGAGTTTTTTGATGGGAAGGGGGTGTTACATTTGTGGCATTAGAGCTAGAGTTTAGTCGATTCTATGACTAAACCAAAGCTGTAAAACCTATGTTTGATTTTGATATAACGAAGTAGTTTAAGGATTAAATTGAAAACTTGGAAAATATTTTTAAGTCCCTCAAAAGGTTTTCAAATCAACAAGGTTTTAACTCTAGATTGAAAAACTCAAACTCTAAAATATTTTCTAAGTATTCCAAGGCTAAACTATTGAAAATCACATATGCGCATCGATACGCTTCTAGCCGTATCGATACCCATTGAACCAAACTTGGCCACTGGAGAAACGTGTTTCGATACGCCCCTTACCGTATCGAAATAAATTGAATATGTATCGATATGCTCTCTCTGTAAAAACTGAAGGAGTTTGAATGGCGTACCAATACGTTGTCACCCGTATCGATATGGATTTAATGGAATTTCAAATTTCAAAAGCCTTAAATGTTTTTGACCGTTGGTGTCAGTTGTTAGGTAACAGATTTTTAAAGTGTTGGTTGTCCCGTACCGATACGCCATTTTCTGTATCGATACATAATCTTCTAGTGAGCTTTGTTAGAATAATGGTATCGACACGGTCTTACCCGTATCGAAATGGATCCCTATCATGTACCGATATGCTTACAAGCGTATGGATATGCCCCTCTTATAATTGTGCAACGAATTTTTCTGTTTTGAGACATGTGTCGATACGGATCCCCGCGTACCGATACGGTAGGCTGCATAAGTGCATTTATGGTGGAAAGAGAGGGTCCCAACGACTATATTCAATACCCTAACCACCAAACGACTAGAATTAATGAAGAAGGTATAAAAGGAAGCCAATTGAAGAATAGCAACAACTATTGCTTCCAAAAGAATCATCTTTACAAAAATTCGAGCTCAAAGTGCCTAATTTCTTATCTCTTGTAAAATCGCAAATTGAATTGTGTTTAATTCTTATCTTGTATTCAAATTTGGGTTGAGTGCTTGTATTTAAAGGGGCAAACTTTTATTGAGAGATATCTTTCTTGCCTTAAATTCTTCTTTGTATCCTTGTGAGGGTTTGGTTAAATTTTGGGTAAAAAATTTGACCGGTATTGTAAAGGTTACCTCCTAAGCCTTGAAAAGGGGAAGAGCAATTAGTGGATTGTTGGAAAATCCTTAGTGGCAGCTAAGGTAGTGGATGTAGAGTTCATTTCGAACTTGAACCACTCTAAATTGTCTTGTTCTTCATTTTTTGCTATTCCACATTCACTCCAAAATTTTAAAAACCCAATTCACCCCTCTTTACTTTGATCAATCCATTGATCCACTCAATAAATGGTATTAGAGCCTACCTCTTTGAAGAATTAACAACCACAAGAGGAGTTTCTAGGAAGAGTGTGATTAACTACAAAGCAAGCCATAAAATCTACCTCCGGCTCTAGCAAGGATGTAACCCCCTTAACCCGACCTAGACGGTTAACCCGAATTAAGAAAGTAACACGGGGAAAAGAAAAGTCAACCCGAAAGTCAACCTTGATTAACGACCCATTTTTTTTCTTTTTAAACTTGTATAGAGGCATATTAATCCTAGTTATGATCATACAAACAACATACTCAAAGATCATAAACATCAGAGATCAAACAGGGACCCAATTGAACATTTTACAACTTTAGGGACCAAATTGTAAATTATGTAAATTATAAGGACTTCATCCAAATTAAAGTTACCATCTTGAAATTAATCAGGTTTCATACTTCTCTGTCAAATTTCAGCTCAAACGGACATCCCAAACTCATACAATTGCTCAAACAAGATTCAGGACCAAAATGTAAACATTCCAAAACATTTAACTGCCATTGTCAGCCCCCAACGGTCGGCTGTTCCGAAAAAGGGTGAGCCCGTTTCGAAACGCGGGGCCGTTCCGCAACGCGTACCGAAACGGGGGCTGGCAGTGGCCTTTCCGTTTCGAAACGGTGCCTACCGTTTCGGACGCCTGAGCTTATTCAAGGCACCCGTTCCGAAACGGTGTCCACTGTTCCGAAACACCCTGCAAAGAATGCAGCAAAAAGTTTCCTTAAACATGCAATTGATCATCCAATCATACTCCAAATACAACCAAACTTTACCAGCAACAAATTCAACATTCAAGAGACATATTTGCATCAACCAAACAGCATACTAACATCATATAAGAAAAGCCCCAATTCTATAGGCATGCTTCCTACACAAGCAAACCATTCAAGCATAAAACTTCCAATTCAAACATGTAAAGGCCAATTACAAAACCAGCATTTCCAATCAACATTAAACATACTTAGGGAGTTCTAAACATCTCCCAAAACATACACATAGGTCCCCCATTGCCAAATGCCCAAAAGCTAAAGTGTTTAAGAAAACCTTCCATACTTGAGCTTAACTTCCACTTGATTGCTTGCCTTCCTTGCTGCCCTCAAAGTACCTTAATGATCTGCATTATTGGTTTAAGAAAACGAAGGAGAGCGTAAGCAAAAGCTTAGTGAGGAATGCTCATCAAAACCATTCAATAATGCATTTACAAAACACTTTATAAATCACGCTTCAAATCATCATTTACTCATTCTCAAGCGATTTAAACAAGCATTACATGCTTCCATATCATTACATGTCATATTGGCCACAAGTGATAAGTTCCATCTTTTAAAAACAAGATCAACATAAGACTCACACATGGACTTTTAAACACCATTGTGATCTTATAGTACTCAAGAACCACACAAGGACTTTTAACCACCTTTGTGTTCTTCCCAAGGACTTTTAAACACCTTGGCCCCAAGGACTTTTAAACACCTTGGCCCATGGACTTTTAAACACCATGGTAAGGACCACACAAGGACTTTTAACCACCTTTGTGTCCTTAACAAGAACAATCCAAGGACTTTTAACCACCTTGATGTTCTTAATTAACAAGGCTCACTCAAGGACTTTTAACCACCTTAGTGACCTTAACAAGAATCAACATGGACTTTTAACCACCATGGAGTTCTTAGAATCCACAAGGCTCACTCAAGGACTTTTAACCACCTTAGTGACCTTAACCTTTTTCAAAACATCACTTGCCAATATACATCTTTATCATCAAATAATCCACTGTTTTAAAGCATTAAATCAAGCCATATTCATCATACATTTTTAAGCATCAAACCACATTTAATCAATGTTCAAAAACAAGGAACTCTTACCTTGAGCTTCCTTCAACATATGGCTTACAAAATCAGCAATAACCATGCTAAATCATGCTTTCAAAACAGAATTTAAAACATGCAATAAACCACATTGCACAACAATCAAACCATGGCCACCACTTAGAGAGTTTTTCCGAAAACTTACACTTGAGCTTAGTAAAGTTGTTTAGACTTAAGCTAAGCTCCCAAGACATTTGTTTCAAAGTTGAAAACCCAATTTCACTCACCGATTACACTTCGCCTCTTGCCGAAGCACGAATCAAGCTTCCGGATCACCACCACTTGGATCCAAAGATGACTCCCCTGTTTAAAACACATCAAAGCAGAGGATTAATGCATCATCATGCATTAATAGCTTCAATGAAAGCACCTAAACTCGCTGCTCTCATCCACACTCCATTTTCGGCCACCAAACACAGCCGAAAATGCATCCAAACAACTCCTCAACAAAGCCCAGCCATAAACCATCAAAACCAAACATCATTTAACATCTAAAAAGAACCTAACAACATCCTTATACCTCCAGCAACATCAGATCCACAAGATCACCTCAAAAACAACCAAGAATCACAAGCTAAACTTAAGAAATTCAACCTATCCGGGATTGTATTGATCAAAACTCAATTCCTTATCAAATTAATGTTCATTAATCATCAAAAACACATCTCAAATCACAGCTTTAACAGATCCAACGAAAATTGACCAAAAATCACCAAATCTTGCATTTTAAGCCAAGATCCATTTCACAACTTTAAAAACCATTTATAAAACATCAATTAAGGATTGAGAACTTAGGAATTTCAGTAAAGAACTGATAGTTTAGAGGAGAAGGACGTTCTTACCTCCAAACTTGAGTTTCTCCTCTTTTGGAGCCAAAAAGCTTGAAGAAACAACTTGCAAATGGTGAGGTTTTGTTGATGTGATGATTAGGAATCAAAAGAGAATTGAAAAGGAAGATTTAAGTGACAAAATCAGAAAGAAATCTCTGGAGAGAAAGTGTTTGGGTTGAGAGAAAATGAGAGAAAAGGAAAATTGGAAGTTAGTTACAAAATAGCCAAAATGATTTCCCTCCACTTTTCTTTAGCTTTAAAATCAGAATTAAACATTAAAATATCTTAGAAAAATCTGGAGAAACTCCCTTTGGGTAAATAGCTCCTTAAAGATTCAAAGTTTCAATCCTTTCTAAAACAGTCACGCAACTTTCAAAAATTACATTTTGGTCACTAGCCAAAATGTCACCCTTCCAAACCTCATTTTGTAAAATTGATTTCACAGTTCACTTATATATATTAAAAGATGATTTTAGAACATTTTTTCATATTTTTAATGCAACCCGAACTAGGCTTTCCTAATTTCACCTTTTTAGATTCGAACAGCACTTTGACCGAACCGGTCAACGCCCAAAACTTCTAAGCCCAAAACCGGGGCGTTACAACTCTCCCCCCTTAAGAAATTTCGTCCTCGAAATTTACCTGAAGGAAAGAGATAAGGAAACTGCTTCAGCATGTCTTCCTTCCGCTCCCACGTGGCTTCCTCAACACCACGATGCTTGCACAGCACCTTCACCAACTCGATGGTCTTGCCATGAAGAACCTTGCTATCCGAATCCAGAACCTTGACCGGTTCCTCATCATAGGTCAAATCCGGATTCAATTCCACTTCCCCCACAGGCATTACATGCGAAGGATCAGATCTATACTTCCGGAGCATAGAAACATGGAACACATCATGAATCTTCTCCAACTCTTGAGGTAACCTCAACCGATACGCAACAGGACCCACACGCTCAACCACCTCATATGGTCCAATGTACCTAGGGCTCAACTTACCCTTTCGGCCAAACCTCATCACCTTCTTCCAAGGCGAAACCTTCAAGAACACACGGTCACCCACCGCATACTCTATCTCCTTACGCTTCAAATCCGCGTAAGACTTCTGCCGATCAGAGGCTGCCTTCAACCGCTCACAGATGAGCTTCACCTTCTCGGTGGTTCCTTTCAACAGAGCCGGCATCAAAACCAACTTTTGACCAGTTTCTGCCCAACAAAGAGGAGTCCTACACTTCCTCCCGTACAAAGCCTCATAAGGTGCCATCTGTATACTCGCCTGATAACTATTGTTATAAGCAAACTCCACCAAAGGCAAATGCTTCTCCCAGGAACCTTGGAACTCAATCACGCAGCACCTCAACATATCCTCCAAAATCTGGATAACGCGCTCTGATTGACCATCTGTCTGAGGATGATAGGATGTACTGAAATTCAACCTTGTACCCAGAGCTTGATGCAAACACTGCCAGAAACGCGATGTGAACCTCGGATCCCTATCCGACACAATCGACTTAGGCACACCATGCAACCACACAATCTCAGCAATGTACAGCTCCGCAAGCTTATCCAAGGAAAACATAGTATGCACAGGCAAGAAATGCGTACACTTCGTCAGGCGATCCACAATCACCCAAACCGAATTCTTCTTCGACGGAGACAAAGGTAAACCAGATACAAAATCCATGGTAACCCTCTCCCACTTCCATTCAGGGATTCTCAACGGTTGCAACAAACCTGAAGGAACCTGATGCTCAGCCTTAACTCGCTGACACACCATACACTTGCTCACAAACTCTGCAACATCCTTCTTCAAACCCACCCAATAGTACTCATCACGAAGATCACGGTACATCTTAGTACTACCAGGGTGCATAGCAAAAGGACTACTATGACCTTCAGTCAGAATAGCACGCCTCAACTCAACATCATTGGGCACTACTATCCGACTCCCAAAACACAACACACCATCATCATTAAAGCAGAAATCCGAAGGTCTACCCTCCGCGATATCCTGAACATGAGACACCAAGGAATCATCCAGCAACTGCTTTTCCTTGATCAACTGAACCATAGATGGTTTCACCTGCAACTCAGCTACAAGACCACCATCACGCGATATACTCAAGCTGGCAAACATAGCCCTCAGCTCAACAGCTACCTTCCTACTCAAGGCATCCGCAACCACATTAGCTTTTCCCGGATGGTACTCAATCGTCAAATCATAATCCTTGAGCAACTCCAACCAACGCCGCTGCCTAAGATTCAACTCCTTTTGGGACATCAGATACCTCAAACTCTTATGATCCGTGTACACAGTACACTTCTCACCATACAGATAATGTCTCCAGATCTTCAGAGCAAAAACCACTGCAGCCAACTCAATATCATGCGTAGGATAATTGCGCTCATGCACTTTCAACTGCCGTGATGCATAAGCCACAACCTTACCCTCTTGCATCAGCGCACATCCCAAGCCAACATAGGATGCATCACTGTAGACCACAAACTCTTTCCCTGATTCAGGCTGAACCAAGATAGGAGCTTGCGTCAAAGCCGCCTTCAGCTTCTCAAAAGCCTGTTGTCTTGCTTCCGTCCACTCATACCTAACATCCTTTTGCAACAACTTCGTCAAAGGTGCGGCAATCTTAGAAAACCCATCCACAAACCTCCAGTAGTATCCCGCCAAACCAAGGAAACTACGAACCTCAAGAACCGACTTAGGAACCTTACAATTCATCACCGCCTCAATCTTCTGAGGATCAACACGAATCCCTTCAGCAGAAACTACATGCCCAAGAAACACCACCTCCTTAAGCCAGAACTCACACTTGCTCAGCTTAGCATAAAGTTGATTCTCCAACAAAGCTTGCAAAACAATCCTCAAATGCTCTTCATGCTCCTCCTCAGTACGCGAGTACACAAGGATATCATCAATGAACACCACAACAAACTTGTCTAGGTATTCATGAAACACACGATTCATCATGTCCATGAAAGCAACAGGAGCATTTGTCAAACCAAACGGCATCACAAGGAACTCATAATGCCCATACCTTGTCCTGAAAGCTGTCTTAGGCACATCCACATCCTTCACCTTCAACTGGTAATACCCTGACCTCAAGTCAATCTTAGAGAACACAGCTACTCCCCGAAATTGATCAAAAAGATCATCAATCCTCGGCAAAGGATACCGATTCTTGATAGTCAACTTGTTCAGCTGACGGTAATCAATGCACATTCTCATAGTGCCATCCTTCTTCTTCATAAACAAGACCGGTGCACCCCAAGGTGACACACTCGGCCAAATGAAACCATGATCAAGCAGCTCTTGCAACTGCGTCTTCAGCTCCTTCAGCTCCTTAGGTGCCATTCTATAGGGAGTAATGGACACAGGAGTTGTATTCTCATACAGCTCAATTCCAAACTCCACCTCGCGATTAGGAGGTAAACCAGGCAACTCCTCAGGAAACACTCCAGGAAACTCCTTCACAACTCTGATATCTTGCACCCTCAACTCCTTAGAGCTAGGATTCATCACAAAAACTAGATAAGCTTCACAGCCTTGCCTCAGCATCGTGCTTGCCTCCAAGGTAGACACCACATTGGCAAGAAACTTCACATTCTCACCAACCACAACAACATCATAATCATCCGCAAGCTTCAGCGAAACTCGCTTATTTTCACAATCCACAACAGCACGATGCTTAGCAAGCCAATCCATACCAAGGATCACATAAAAACCATAGAAAGGCAACTCCATAAAATCAACATGAAAAACATGTTCTTGAACAACCAAAGGACACCTTCTATACAACTTTCGAGTCACAACAGCCTCACCAAAAGAACTAGTGACACGAACACCAACATCCAAAGACTCAACAGGCAAACCAAGCAATTCAGCATGCTCACGCAAAATGTAAGAATGCGTAGATCCAGAATCTATCAAGGAAAGTAATGACAAGGATTGCAAAGCAAAGGTACCTGCAATCACATCCGCGTCATTCCTCCCCTCCCGCTGAGCATACACCCTCGCTTGACCTCCCCCTTCGGGCTGAATAGCCACAACATGGGCCACTCCTCGACCACCCTCCTCTCTCCGCTGGAAATTACCACGGCCGCGCCCATGACCTCTCTGCGGAGCAGCAACAATAGGAGCACGCACTTGGCCACCAGCCAACATAGGACAATCTCGCCTCAAGTGATATGTGGATCCACAACTCCAGCACCCGTTACCAGCTGCCGCAACAGGAGCTTGCACCTCCCTCACAGCATGAGGACAGTCACGCTTCATGTGACCACGTGATCCACAAATCCAACAAGCACTCGGATCAGCTCTAGCATTGCCTCCTCGAGCAGGTGCTCCACCACCTCTCTTAGCTGAGGACTGATACTTCTGATCACGTCCCCTCTTGTTCTGTCCACCGCCGGAACTATACTCAGCTGCCCGCTTACCAGCACTTGCTCAAGCACCTCTAGCAGATAAACCCAAGTTCATCTCAATATCCTTGGCTCGGCCCACCAACACATCAAAATCATCATACTCAGTGGCCAGCACATACATCTTCACATCCGTCACTAAACCATAACGGAATCTTTCGCACCTCGCCCGCTCATCAGGTACCAACTCAGGTGTATACTGACTGAGTCGCACAAACTGCACCTCATACTCAGCCACAGTCATGCTCCCCTGGGTAAGAGACATGAACTCACGCTTCTTTTCATCCAGGTACCTTACACCAAGATACCTCCTCTTGAACGCATTCTGAAAGAATGTCCAAGTCACATTAGCTTCAGCCATCCCAGCTATAGTGGTCGTCCACCACGTATATGCATCATCTTGAAGCAAAGATACAACACAACCCAGCTTTTGCACATCAGTGCAACTCATCTGACCCAAGATCCTCTTGGTACTCTCCATCCAGGACTCAGAACCCTCAGCAGACATACCCCTGAACTCAGTCCCACCAAGACTGCGTAAGCGCTCCAAAGGTAGTCTAACTCCAGCATCTCCTTGATGCCCAGCTCCTTGAGCTCCAGCTACTGCCGCTCGAAAAGCACCAGCAATAGCTTGCACCAACATCGCCATGTCAGGCATAGCTTGCCCCTGACCAGCCTCAGGTCCAGCAGCTCCAGCACCAGCTGCAGCTTCAGCTCTTTCACCCTCAGCACCACCACCGCCAAGTGGAGGAGGAGGTAACACCGCACTACCCGCGATTTCCTCATTCTCATTCTCATTTGGAGTCGTAGCTCGCACATTACTTCTCAACTCTCTACGTGGTGCCATACTCTAACTATGCAATCACAATGCAAATAAACAAAGTCAGGCCAAGCAAGGTAAGTAATCCAAGTACTCAAGCTCAATTTCATTCAAAATCAACATCATTACTTAGCTTTGATTTGGCAATGGGTACCCACAACATGCTTCACCACAGCATACAACTCAATTGCATCAAATTCTCAAACCACTGAACATGCTTTCAATCAATCAAGCATACCTAGCATACATACTTCAATCATGCACACATTCATTCCCAACTACTCGAGAACCTAGCTCTGATACCACCAAATGTAACCCCCTTAACCCGGCCTAGACGGTTGACCCGAATTAAGAAAGTCACACGGGGAAAACCAAAGTCAACCCGAAAGTAAACCTTGATTAACGACCCTTTTTTTCGTTTTAAACTTTTCCAGAGGCATATTAATCCTAGTTATGATCATACAAACAACATACTCAAAGATCATAAACATCAGAGATCAAACAGGGACCCAATTGAACATTTTACAACTTTAGGGACCAAATTGTAAATTCTGTAAATTATAAGGACTTCATCCAAATTAAAGTTACCATATTGAAATTAATCAGGTTTCATACTTCTCTGTCAAATTTCAGCTCAAACGGACATCCCAAACTCATACAATTGCTCAAACAAGATTCAGGACCAAAATGTAAACATTCCAAAACATTTAACTGCCATTGTCAGCCCCCAACGGTCGGTTGTTCCGAAACAGGGTGAGCCTGTTTCGAAACGCGGGGCCGTTCCGCAACGCGTACCGAAACGGGGGCTGGCAGTGGCCTTTCCGTTTCAAAACGGTGCCTACCGTTTCGGACGCCTGGGCTTATTCAAGGCACCTGTTCCGAAACGGTGTCCACTGTTCCGAAACACCCTGCACAGAATGCAGCAAAAAGCTTCCTTAAACATGCAATTGATCATCCAATCATACTCCAAATACAACCAAACTTTACCAGCAACAAATTGAACATTCAAGAGACATATTTGCATCAACCAAACAGCATACTAACATCATATAAGAAAAGCCCCAATTCTATAGGCATGCTTCCTACACAAGCAAACCATTCAAGCATAAAACTTCCAATTCAAACATGTAAAGGTCAATTACAAAACCAACATTTCCAATCAACATTAAACATACTTAGGGAGTTCTAAACATCTCCCAAAACATACACATAGGTCCCCCATTGCCAAATGCCCAAAAGCTAAAGTGTTTAAGAAAACCTTCCATACTTGAGCTTAACTTCCACTTGATTGCTTGCCTTCCTTGCTGCCCTCAAAGTACCTTAATGATCTGCATTATTGGTTTAAGAAAACGAAGGAGAGCGTAAGCAAAAGCTTAGTGAGGAATGCTCATCAAAACCATTCAATAATGCATTTACAAAACACTTTATAAATCATGCTTCAAATCATCATTTACTCATGCTCAAGCGATTTAAACAAGCATTACATGCTTCCATATCATTACATGTCATATTGGCCACAAGTGATAAGTTCCATCTTTTAAAAACAAGATCAACATAAGACTCACACATGGACTTTTAAACACCATTGTGATCTTATAGTACTCAAGAACCACACAAGGACTTTTAACCACCTTTGTGTTCTTCCCAAGGACTTTTAAACACCTTGGCCCCAAGGACTTTTAAACACCTTGGCCCATGGACTTTTAAACACCATGGCAAGGACCACACAAGGACTTTTAACCACCTTTGTGTCCTTAACAAGAACCATCCAAGGACTTTTAACCACCTTGATGTTCTTAATTAACAAGGCTCACTCAAGGACTTTTAACCACCTTAGTGACCTTAACAAGAATCAACATGGACTTTTAACCACCATGAAGTTCTTAGAATCCACAAGGCTCACTCAAGGACTTTTAACCACCTTAGTGACCTTAACCTTTTTCAAAACATCACTTGCCAATATACATCTTTATCATCAAATAATCCACTGTTTTAAAGCATTAAACCAAGCCATATTCATCATGCATTTTTAAGCATCAAACCACATTTAATCAACGTTCAAAAACAAGGAACTCTTACCTTGAGCTTCATTCAACATATGGCTTACAAAATCAGCAATAACCATGCTAAATCATGCTTTCAAAACAGAATTTAAAACATGCAATAAACCACATTGCACAACAATCAAACCATGACCACCACTTAGAGAGTTTTTCCGAAAACTTACACTTGAGCTTAGTAAAGTTGTTTAGACTTAAGCTAAGCTCCCAAGACAATGGTTTCAAAGCTGAAAACCCAATTTCACTCACCGATTACACTTCGCCTCTTGCCGTAGCACGAATCAAGCTTCCGGATCACCACCACTTGGATCCAAAGATGACTCCCCTATTTAAAACACATCAAAGCAGAGGATTAATGCTTCATCATGCATTAATAGCTTCAATGAAAGCACCTAAACTCGCTGCTCTCATCCACACTCCATTTTCGGTCACCAAACACAACCGAAAATGCATCCAAACAACTCCTCAACAAAGCCCAGCCATAAACCATCAAAACCAAACATCCTTTAACATCATTTAACATCTAAAAAGAACCTAACAACATCCTTATACCTCCAGCAACATCAGATCCACAAGATCACCTCAAAAACAACCAAGAATCACAAGCTAAACTTAGGAAATTCAACCTATCCGGGATTGCATTGATCAAAACTCAATTCCTTATCAAATTAATCTTCATTAATCATCAAAAACACATCTCAAATCACAGCTTTAACAGATCCAACGAAAATTGACCAAAAATCACCAAATCTTGCATTTTAAGCCAAGATCCATTTCACAACTTTTAAAACCATTTATAAAACATCAATTAAGGATTGAGAACTTAGGAATTTCAGTAAAGAACTGATAGTTTAGAGGAGAAGGACGTTCTTACCTCCAAACTTGAGTTTCTCCTCTTTTGGAGCCAAAAAGCTTGAAGAAACAACTTGCAAATGGTAAGGTTTTGTTGATGTGATGATTAGGAATCAAAAGAGAATTGGAAAGGAAGATTTAAGTGACAAAATCAGAAAGAAATCTCTGGAGAGAAAGTGTTTGGGTTGAGAGAAAATGAGAGAAAAGGAAAATTGGAAGTTAGTTACAAAATAGCCAAAATGATTTCCCTCCACTTTTCTTTAGCTTTAAAATCAGAATTAAACATTAAAATATCTTAGAAAAATCTGGAGAAACTCCCTTTGGGTAAATAGCTCCTTAAAGATTCAAAGTTTCAATCCTTTCTAAAACAGTCACGCAACTTTCAAAAATTACATTTTGGTCACTAGCCAAAATGTCACCCTTCCAAACCTCATTTTGTAAAATTGATTTCACAGTTCACTTATATATATTAAAAGATGATTTTAGAACATTTTTCCATATTTTTAATGCAACCCGAACTAGGCTTTCCTAATTTCACCTTTTTAGATTCGAACAGCACTTTGACCAAACCGGTCAACGCCCAAAACTTCTAAGCCCAAAACCGGGGCATTACAAAGGATGAGTCTCAATCGACCACAAAACCGCCTTTCTTCATCGGTAACAACTATCCTTTTTGGAAGAACCGGATGCGTCTCTTCATTAAATCCATTATTATCTTGTTTGGGATGCTATTGAAGATGGTCCCTCTATTCCGATGAAGAGAGACGACGAAGGAAGACTTGTGCCAAAAAGGAAAAATGAAATGAGTGAAGAATAGAGAAAGAAGATTCAAATCAACGACAAGACTCTTCACATGCTATTTTGCTCTTTTCGTCCCGATATCTACTCCAAAGTTTCCTCCATCAAAAGTGCTAAGGAAGTGTGGGATACACTTGAGACTACATATGAAGGAACAAGTGATGTAAAGGAAACAAAGATTGGAATTCTCAATCTTAGCTATGAGAATTTCAAAATGGAGCCCGACGAAACCGTTTCAAAGATGTTTGATCGTTTCTCAACAATCGTCAATGGGCTAAAGGGTTTTGGAGAGATAATCTCGGAAGACAAACTAGTTCGAAAACTACTCAACTCACTTACTGAGTCTTGGGATGGGAAAATAACCGCCATCATTGAGGCCAAGAATTTGAAGACACTCAAACTTGATGAGCTAGTTGGTTCTCTCCTAACTCATGAGATCATGAAGCAAGGAAGGAAAGATGAAAGAAAGAAAGAAGAAAGAAAAGTAGAGAATCATGAGGTAGACAAGAAGAAAAAGCTAGGAGTGGTTCTCAAAGCTTCTCTACATGAGGAGAGCACTTCTAGTGAGGAGGAAGATCTGGAAGAATTGGTTATGATAGCCAAAAGATTCTCACGGTTTATGAGGTCCAACCGGGGTAGAAAAATTCAAAAAAAATGGACTTCAAGACCAAAAACAAAGAAATAAAAAAAGGATCTGATCATATTCTATGAGTGCAAGAAACCGTGTCATATTCGTTCCGAGTGTCCTCAACTCAAGAAGAAGGGCTTTGAGAAGAAGAAGAAGCTCAAAGCTAAGCTTGCTACTTGGAGTGATGAGGAGTCATTCGAGGATGAGGAACAAGAAGTGGCCAACTTTTTCCTCATGGATCTTGAGGAGGAGGATTCTATGATAACCTCTAACTCATCTACTTTCGATTTTACATTTGATGAATTGCATGAAGCTTATGATGAGTTACAAGAGGTTTATGATGAGTTAGTTGAGAAGTATAAGGAGTCGGTTCTAAAAAATAGAAAGATCATTTTGGAATTAAATGCTAAAAATGACTCACTTTCTCAAGCTAACTTGAAATTTGAGAAAATGATCTTAGGTCTACAAGATGAAATTGAATTCTTTCAAAAAGAAAATGTAGATTTAAATAATCTTATTTCTCAATGTAACATGGAACACCAAAAGGTGTTAGATGAGCTTAATAAGTTCAAAGAGTCTTTCAAGAGTGTTGGTAATGTGAAAAATGAAATTGGTAAATCATCTAAAACAAACCAACCTAAGAGAAAGACCTATAACTACAAACAAAGTGGCTCCTATAGGCATAATAGAACTAAAAGAATTAGAAGTGTATGGGTTCCTAAGGAACTTGTAAAATCTAATAATGTTGATGTCATGTAACCTTGGATTCCTAAGGGAACCAAGATTTTGGGAGCTAACACTCGTGGACCCAAAATGATTTGGGTACCAAAAATCAAAGCTTAATCTCTTTGTTTGTAGGGGGAGCATTGCTACAAGGCCAAAGCACAAAGCCAAAACTCATGGTACCTTGATAGTGGATGCTCAAGGCACATGACCGGAGACAAGAGTCGATTCATGGACTTAAAGCCAAATAGTGGAGAAGTAGTGACATTTGGTGACAACTCCAAAGGCCACATTAAAGGTATTGGCTCCATAGGTAATCACACTACTATACTCATTGAAAATGTTTTGTATGTCGATGGTTTAAAACAAAATTTATTGAGCATTAGTCAATTGTGTGATAAAGGGTTTAATGTCTTATTTGATAAAAATGGGTGCAAAATTGTTGACATTAAATCAAATAAAATAATGCTCATTGGTCATCGCATAGGTAACATATACATGGTTCATCTAGATGACATTCATTCATCCCATGCATGTTTTGTTGCACAAAATGAAAATGATGCATGGTTATAGCATAGGAAACTAGGACATGCTAGCATTAGTATTTTAGAAAAATTAGTTTCCCTAAATCTAGTTAGAGGTTTGCCCAAGATTAAATTCTCAATTGATAAAATATGTGATGCATGCTTTAAGGGTAAACAACATATATCGTCCTTTAAATCCATTAATGATGTCTCTACTAGTAGATGTTTACAATTGATTCATATGAATCTTTTTGGGACTATTAGAACTATGAGCTTGGGTGGTAAATCGTATGCTTTTATACTTGTTGATGATTATTCTAGGTTTACTTGGGTTCTATTCTTAAGTACAAAAGATGAGGCTTTAGAAAAATTCATCACGTTTTCAAAATTAACTCAAAATGATCTTGAACTTAAAATTTCTCACATTAGAAGTGATCACGGAACCGAGTTTCAAAATCTAGGTTTTGAAGAGTTTGTAAATGAAAATGGTATTAGCCACCATTTTTCGGCTCCTCGAACTCCTCAACAAAATGGGGTAGTTGAGAGGAAAAATAGGAATTGACAAGAAATTGCTAGAACCATGCTTTGTGAAAACAATTTACCTAAATATTTTTAGGCGGAAGCCACAAACATCGCTTGCTACATTGTAAATCGAGTAATGATTATGCCACTTTTAAAGAAAACACCATATGAGATTTTAAAATCTAAAATGCCTAACATTAGCTATTTTCATCCATTTGGTTGCAAGTGTTTTGTTTTAAATAATGGAAAAGACAACTTAGGTAAATTTGATGCTAAAAGTGATGAAGCTATTTTCTTAGGGTATTGTTTAAACTCTAAAGCATATTGTCACAGGGCTAGACTTTAGCTAGGCTAACCGTGCAGCCTTAGTCGCATTCTCGGCTGAATGCTACGACAAAGTCACCCGAATCCCTCGTTACGGTGCTAGACTCCTGCTAGCTGGATCGTACGGCCTTAGGCAATGCTCCCTTGGTGAACGCCTAAGTCTGCCTGGATTCACGCTCTGGAAGATCAAACACTTCCCAGAGCCAACGAACGCAAGATCCTTCTAAGCGGAAGCTCTTTATAGAACAACTGGAAGGAATTGGAAGCAATAGGCAACAAGAACACGAAGAACACTAAGAACAATAAGAACACTCAGAGAGTAGAGTAAATGCTTCTTCTATTACTCAAGTGAATGAATGAGTGAATGATTACAACTGAGCTGGGGAGGCTCTATTTATAGTTGAACTCCCCTAGATCCAACGGTACAGTTTGAATTACATCGACGTGCGAGATCTATCTTATCTCTTAGTTTAAATCTCTAATTATCACAAACATTATCTCTAAGATAATCACATAATAATATAAGTGATAATCACGATGGCTTATCACAGTTACCATCCCAAATTACCATGGTAAATCCTCCATGGATTCTACTAAGTCTGGTGGGCTTGCAGGCTTTCTAGCATTCTACAAGTGCCAGGCCAAGTATGATGGTCTTGGCGAGCCCAATGCTCCGCGCACAACCTCTATGCTCGATGTTTGTGCCAATGCCTCGGCCTAGATAATTTGTTCCGTGAAATTCTCCCCCATTGAAATTAGCGACGCCCTCGTCGCTGCTGTCGAACGATCCTGGGCAGGGTCAACTTGTTCACTCGTCGACGCCTCGGCTTCCTGCAATCCTCCCATACGAACTGCTAGCCTCGATTCAAACTTCCTTGGACAATCGCGCTCCAAGATGCCACTCGGTACAACACCATCGTAGGAGTCCATCCCTATAATCTCTGATTTGCCTCGATTCGGATCCTCTTGATCCCGCGACAAAGACTTGGAAGTCACAACATTGAACACATGTCTAGTTCCCAGAACTCTGAAAGGTCTCTTCAAATCTTTTCCCCCGCAACGAAGGCTAGGTCTCACTCGGCCTACGCTCATCAAAGATGGCTAATAAAACTCAAAACACTAGGAATGTGTTTAAGATGTACCTTCCTCTCGGTCGTCGTCGACGTCCCCGCATTTACTCTAAAACGTGTCAGCCCTTCTTCGTCTACGAAGTCTGACACCCCTCGCATCGAACTTTGTATAGTCAAGTTCGTTGCGCAACTCTGATTGCCACACCACATTGACACTTCTCGCTTGATGTCCGGTGCTCTCTGCTTGCATCGACTCTTCTACCTCGAAGATCGTTGTCGCGACTTGCATTGACACTTCTTCCTCGAAGTCCTCCGCTTCTTTCTCACCTTGCCCACAAGTGACTTCTCCACGGTTTCTATGTCTCTCAACGGCTTATCCCCCTTTGACCCTTTCCTAGCTTTGGTACTCAATGATGTTTGTCCGTCAACACCATCATCTAACACTACCTTTGGCTCTACAGTGGCCTCAAAAGCAATGTCCCTTTCCTCGGTCACATCCTCGGATAGCGCTGCCTTAGACCCTCTCTCAAGTGTGGTCTCAAAAGCAATGTTCTTCCCTCGAACATCCTCCGCAAGCTCTCTCGTAGCCTTAGACATCTTCAACCCATTCTGCTCGGTACATGTGGCAGAACTAGATAACTCCGAACCAAGCTTGATCGGCACGATGCTCTTGGCCTTGCCCAACCCTTTGGACTCCTTGGCTCGAACTGGGCATCTTCGCAACTTGTGAGGCCCCTTAAGGCGGTAGTACTCCAATTTCTTTCTCATTACTCTTGGCTTCATAGATTTTTGGCTCGCTATCGCACCAAGTCTCGTCCTTGGCTTGACTACTGTGGCAGTTGTAGTCGAACCATGACTCACACTCACCTTGGCAGCACTGACTGATGCAATCGCCCCAAGTATCGCTACTTCTCCCTCTGACTCGTCTGCCGTCTTCATCATGGCTGCTAGGCGGCTCTTCTCGGGACATCCTCGTATCAGATGAGGACCATCGCAAAAGTAGCACTTCAGCTTCTTCTTGCTCACTTTCTTTTCCGGCACAGACTTAGCCTCACCATTCCCTTCGTCTGTCGAACTGGAACTGGTTGACTCAACACCTGATGGTTTCCGTTCTACAAGCACACTCAGAGGTTCAGTATCGCCGGCCTCTGAAAGTCTCTGAGCATCACCTTGCTCCACTGCGAGCTTCGCCTTCAGTCTAAGTCCCTCTAAGAAAGGTTTGAGCACGCCCCATTCACTCATTGCAGTCTTGCAACTGAGCAGCTCACTCCTGAGCTCATTCACCTCTTTCCGCAAAGCTTCTACCTCAGCTTCACGAGAACAACTCTCTCTAACTGCCTTGAACTCAGTGAGGATGCGTTGTGTCTCGTCCTTGAACATGTCCACCTTGGACTCTATCTTTTCAAGACGAGATTCCACAACACCTTGAATCTGTTTGGACTCCTCCTCGGATTCCCTTAGCCGATTCACCCTCGGTATCAAGGTATTCATACCCCCGAACAGTTCATCTATATGTTCCTTAAAAAAATCAGAAAGTTGGTCAAATTCTTCAAATGATATCTCACCTGTTTCATCGTCAATGTTCTCCAGTAGTTTTCACCGCGACACTCCTTGTCGGTTTCCTGTTGCGCCATCTCAAACACACTTTGCCACGAACTAGTCAGGTCCGTTTGAGTAACTCGAACAAATCACCACCACGCTTGACTGCACCTGCAAGCTTGGAATCCACCAACACTTATCTCTGCCTACAAGCTAGCTCGAACGCAAGTCACTCCGTCGACTCGGTTTGACGCTGCTTCTCAAACACATGCAAGTCCCTTCCTCGACTCGCACTGAACATCACTTCCTTGAACAGAAAATGGCTATGACCACTTCCCTGGTCCGCACACGCTTCGATCACCTCCCTGACCGAACATGCTCTGATACCACTTGTCACGGAGCTAGACTTTAGCTAGGCTAACCGTGCGGCCTTAGTTGCCTTCTCGGCTGAATGCTACGACTAAGTCACCCGAATCCCTCGTTACGGTGCTAGACTCATGCTAGCTGGACCGTACGGCCTTAGGAAAAGCTCTCCTGGCAAACGCCTAAGTCTGCTTGGATTCACACACTGGAAGATCAAACATTTCCCAGAGCCAACGAACGCAAGATCCTTCTAAGCGGAAGCTCTTTATAGAACAACTGGAAGGAATTGGAAGCAATAGGCAACAAGAACACGAAGAACACTAAGAACACTCAGAGAGTAGAGTAAATGCTTCTTCAATTACTCAAGTGAATGAATGAGTGAATGATTACAACTGAGCTGGGGAGGCTTTATTTATAGTTGAACTCCCCTAGATCCAACGGTACAATTTGAATTACATCGACGTATGAGATCTATCCTATCTCTTTGTTTAAATCTCTAATTATCACAAACATTATCGCCAAGATAATCACATAATAATATAAGTGATAATCACGATGGCTTATCACAGTTACCATCCCAAATTACCCTGGTAAATCCTCCATGGATTCTACTAAGTCTGGTGGGCTTGCGGGCTTTCTAGCATTCTCCAAGTGCCAGGCCAAGTTTGATGGTCTTGGCGTGCCCAATGCTCCGCGGACAACCTCTCTGCTCGATGTTTGCGCCAATGCCTCGGCCCTAATAATTTGGTCCATGACACTATCGTGTATTTAATAAAAGAACTTTAGTAGTAGAAGTGTCTTTTCATGTTGTTTTCGATGATAACCTCCTTCCGAGGAAGGAATCTTGTGATGATGATGATGTAGGAATCCTTGATGCCTTTGATGGAGGACAAACATCAAAGGAGGATGAGATTCCAACTAAAGAAGAAGATACACAAGATCCACCTCTTGAAGACTTGAAGGACTTGGCTCTTAAGGAAAAGGAAGTGAGCTACCCAAGGGAGTACAACTATGTGAAAGGTGGTGAAATCTTGGGTGATCCATCCAAGGGGGTAACTACTAGATCTTCTCTCAAAATCATTAATCATGTTGCTTTTATCTCTTGCATTGAGCCTAAGAACATTAAAGAAGCATTAAAAGATGATTTTTGGATTATGGCTATGCAATAAGAGTTAAATCGATTTGAGAGAAGTAATGTATGAACATTAGTTGAAAGGCCTAGTAATCAATCTACTATAGGAACTAAAAGGGTATTTAGGAATAAACTAGATGAGAGTGGTAACATTGTGAGAAACAAAGCTAGATTAGTTGCTCAAGGTTACACTCAAGAAGAGGGAATAGATTTTGATGAAACCTATGTACTTGTAGTTAGAATGGAAGCTATTAGGATGTTGCTTGCGTATGCATGTTATCATAACTTCAAGCCTTTTCAAACGGATGTGAATAGTGCATTTCTAAATTGTTTTATAAATAAAGAAATGTATGTGGAACAACCACCGGGTTTTGAGGATTCAAAATTTCCAAATCACGTTTTTAAGTTAACCAAAGCACTTTATGGTTTAAAACAAGCTCTTAGAGCTTGGTATGAAAGACTTTCAAACTTTTTGATTGTAAAAGGTTTTGAAAAAGCTAAGGTGGACACTACACTTTTCATAAAAAGATATAAAAATGACATCTTAGTAGCGCAAATATACGTTGCTGATATCATTTTTGGATCTACTAATGAGTGTCATTGCAAAGAGTTTGCTAAGTTAATGCAAGGTGAATTCGAGATGAGCGTGATGGGGGAGCTCCCATTCTTCTTGAGAGTCCAAATCAAACAAAGGAAGGATGGCACCTTCATCAATCAAGCAAAGTACGTGAAAGATATGCTGAAGAAGTTTGGCTTGGAGCAAGCAAAGCCTCAAGCTACACCAATGAGTTCATCTACAAAGCTTAACAAAGATGAAGGAGCTAAGTGTGTTGACTCTAAGCTTTATCGCTCTACGATTGAATCTTTGCTTTACCTTACCGCAAGTAGACCAAATATATTGTTTAGTGTTTGCTTGTGTGCTAGGTTTCAAGCTAGTCCTAGAGAGTCTTACCTAATAGCCGTTAAAAGAATCTTTAGGTACCTTAGAGATACTCCTTACCTAGGTCTTTGGTACCCTAGAGACTCAACCTTCAACCTTCATGATTATTCGGATGCGGATTATAAAGGATGTAAAATTGATAGGAAAAGTACTTCGGGAACTTGCCAATTCTTGGTTCCCTAAGAAACAAAATAGTATAGCTTTATCTACCACCGAAGCCGAGTACATATCCTTAGGGAGTTGTTGTGCTCAAGTCCTTTGGATGAAGCAACAACTCTTAGATTATGGTGTTAAAGTTGAAACCATACCCCTTAAGTGTGATAACACTAGTGCTATATGCTTAACCAAAAATCCCATCCAACACTCTAGAATCAAACATATAGAAATAAGGTATCATTTCATTAGAGATCATATCCTTAAGGAAGATATTTTTATAGAGTACGTTGACACCTTGAACCAACTAGCGGACATTTTTACCAAACCTCTAGACAAAGAGCGTTTTTGGTCCCTTAGGAGAGAGCTGGGTCTAACTAGCCTATTTTGACCCTTTAGGACCCTTTTTGAGGTTAAAAAGCTTGATTTTGTGTAAATGCATGTTTATGTGTTGTTGATCTTGATAGAAACCATGCTTATAGCTAGGAGGAGTATGCTTCTGTTAGAACATGCTTAAACTTGATCATTCATCATTGCATTCATTTAGGAGACATTAAAGTTGAGCCTTTGGTTGTTCTTAAAGCCAAAAATGCATTTCTTGGCATAGGGTATCGATACGGCCTCATGCGTATCGATACGAGTACTTCATTAGTTGACCAGATTGCATTTGGTCTAAAACGAGTATCGACACGGTTAAACCCGTTTCGATACGATATATGAGCGTTTCGATACAGACCTTTGACACACGTTTCCAAGGAATTACCATTTTACCCTCGTATCATTACACCCTCTGGCGTATCGATACTCGATTGCGCAGACTGCTTATTAATGGCATTTAAAGAATTTCACTTTTACCTAAATCGAAATTTCAAAACTGTAGTCGTTTTTATTCTATAAAAAGCCTCTAAATCCCTCATAATTTCACCACACAACTCAAAATCTCTTGAGGGTTTTTCAACATCAAGCTTAACTTTGAAAGCTTTCTATCAATTTTACCACAACTCAAAATCTTTTTATTTTCTTTGATTTTCGTTTTAAATTTTTCTTGTTTTGTTTTGTTTTCTCAAAAACAAACTTTATCAATTTTTGTTTGTTTTTGATTTGCCTTTCATTTTTTTAAAACCTTGATTATTGATTTTCAATGGGTTGAATGAGTAAAAAATTATGCATACACACTGTTTTTGATCTATTTCTCTAGACAATGGCACCAAAAAAGAGAGCGCGCACTATCAAAGTCGGTGAAGCTTCCAATCCCAGAAATGGTACTCACCCAAACCTTACTCTTATCTATCAAAAGTGCTTTAGGACCACCGGAGAACTCACCTATTTACGAAGCTTTCAAAACTATAGAATCTTTCCAGAGAGGGTAATTTCCGTTCCTTTTCTTAACTCGAAGTGCTTCAAATTTGTCTATTTACCTTTGCTCCAAGAATGGAAGTTCATTGATTTTATCCAAATTCCCTGCTTTTTCTATCGCCATTTGGTTTTGATTTTCTATGCTAATGCCAAGTGTGTTGCCAATCAAGCAGGTGTAGTTTATGCTGTCAACTCTTATCTAATGGGTAAAAAGATCACCATCGATGTTCAATCTATTTGTGATGTTTTTAAATAAGAGGATGAGGGTCTCGATGATGAGAATTCTCTTGGCCATGTCTTGGAAGGTTCCGTGACCGCTCTCAATGCCCTGGATCGAATCCTACACTTGATGATTTCTTGGTGGTTTAGACCTTCATGAGGGAAATATTCTACCATCCGCCAAGTAGATGATTTTTGGATTCGGTGCTTCTGTCAAAGACAACAACCAAATCTTGCTCGCATCATGTTTGCGGAGATTGTCTATCTCGTGCAACACCGCCACACTACTCTTGTCACTTCATTCACATATGAGACGACTTTGAGTTATTTCTTCACCCAAAAGGAGATTGATTGTTCTCACGACTACCCGACACCCCTCATCGATCCCATTGATGAAAGATCTCTTTCTAGGGGGGAAGTTTCATTACTTCAATGGTAGTTAGCTTCGTCTCTCTGAGCTTCATAGCGATGCGATTTTTGAAGAAATTGCCAATCCTCAAGCTCCTCCAACTCCTCCTCCACCTTCATGGATGCCCTTATGACCTTTCTTAACGAACAATTCACGGGCTTACGCACGGGAATTGCTTCCTTGGATCAAGTGATGAATTCAGGGTTTGCCGCTATAGACACACGCTTTACAAGCTTTGAAGATCGTGTGAAGAATGTGGAGACGTGTCTCACTTCTCTTGAAGGCGGTCACAATTCCATGAACATCTCTCTTACTGCTTTTCATGATAAGTGGCGTCAATCAAGGAGGAATGATGATGCACATGAAGAGGACGATGAAGATGATGAAGATGGCGATGGAGAAGAGTAGTAGATTATCTTTGCATTTCATTCATGTCATTTAGGATTTCTATTTATGCACTTTGAATTATGTTCTTAGGATTAAGTTTGCATTCTAAAACCTATGCTTTGATTCTTGTTCTTTGGTTTTTATTTTGATGTTTTATTTGTTTTTGAACTTAATGTTTATCTATATTATGTTGCTTGGTTATTATATATGCCTTTTGCCTATTTTTATCTATGTCTCTTATTTTTTATCTAACAAAAAGGGGAGAGGGAACAAGCTCGCTTAAAAAATTTTAACTTAAATTTTACCTAGCTAATATTAATGGGGATTGTTTTGTAAAGTTTTTCAAAAGTCTAAAAAATTTCAAGTTTTGGTTTTGTTATATCAAAAAGGGGGAGATTGTAAAAGCTATGTTTAATTTTGATATAACAAAGTAGTTTAAGGATTATGTAACCCCCTCGCCCCGGTCTGGTTGATTGACTGGTTCGAGTAGGCTACACGGGGAAAACCGATGTGAAACCCGTTAAGGTTCCACCTCGGTTAGCAAACCTAAAAATTTCTTTTAATTAAATCTTCTCTAAAGGCGCGTTTAAATCATATGTGATCACGACAGCGGAATACGACATGAAATAAAAGCAACCAAGCCCAAACAACATGTTAAACAGCCCATTTTTAAGTTTATAAGCAGGCCATTTCGAAACACCCAAGAGGTGTATCGAAACGCCTTGACTTGGTCAACAACCCCAAGTCCACATGAGAAGGCCGTACCGGAACGGTGGTCAACCGTTCCGAAACACCCCCAACGGTCAACTTCTCGTGGTCAACGACATATTGACCATTTCGAAACACCTGGACCCGTTTCGAAACCCCAAAATATCGGCAATTTCTCAAATTTCCAGTAGCAAAACTGTACCGAAACGGACTCCAAGCGTATCGAAACGCCTGGCCTGAAACAAGAGGCCGTATCGAAATGAGACCAACCGTTTCGATACACAGGCTGCGAAAACACATATTTTTGCTGGTTTTAGATACAAGGCAGCCCTAAAACTCCACTAAAACACTCAAAACTCAACATACAACCAATCTAGATGAAAAGCACCCTAATAGCACATGCTTAGCACACAATTAAACATGTAAAGCCAAACATTAGATGAATCATCAACACACCAAGGTCTCAAGACTTAGACAAGCATACACATAGCATCCACATAAGAGATAGGCATTGCATTGTAAGACATATTCAAAACTTAAAAGGCCATAAGCACATGCCTTTACATAGATGTTCACATTGCATCACTAACACAAGTACTCATCCAAAAGCATAGCATCTCAAACAAGCATTCAACAAGGCTTAACATGGTTTACAAATCCAAGCAAAGCATAAACATCATCAACATCTATGAGTCATACAACACTCATACAAAATGCATAGCAGCCCCATTGCTAAACTACTACTTTATTTACTAAGTCATACTTGAGTAACTACCAAGCTTGGAAAGCCCCTTCGCCTTGCTCCTTGCTAACTCCACGCTACTGATCTGCATTGTCGAAATGAGAGCGTAAGCTAGAAGCTTAGTGAGGATGCTCTAGAAACAAAAACAACGACAATGCAGGGTTCAAGTATATAATCCTTACATCACACACACAACATGCGTAGGCAACAATATAGCAACCTAGCTAGCAACACTAGAGTCATAAATATGGCATCTCACATCATATTAAGCTCAACCATATAAATCATATATCTCAACATCATAATCACCATAACAAGTACATTGGCCACTATTAGTTTACTCGGATATGCGAATTTACTCTCAACAACAACATTACCTCGGTGGGATTACACTCATCACCGGACCTTGCATGGATGGGATTCCACTCATCATCACATGCTCTACGGATGGGATTTCACTCATCATCACGTATAATATAAATAATTTTCGGTGGAATATTACATCACCGTACTCCTCCTTGATGACTCAACACCATCAAGGCCACGCGCAAATTTGACTCAACGTGTGCACACTAATCCTAATGATCGATCATTTATACCCGGTAAATTTACTAGTGCCAATTACTTTTAAACAACATCACACATCCATCATTTATATCATACGTACAACATCACATTTATCAATGTAAACACATACAACATCAATTCACACCTCACAAGATCAATATGGCATAGGCATTTAAAGTTCATTAACAAACAAGAAGTTAAACTACCAATTTAACTTCTACCTTGGAATGGCCTACCAAGCTCATTCCAACACCTCCACTACACACAGTTGAACCAACTTTAAAACAATTTAAAGTTTTACTCACAACCCTTCATTAGCAAACCAAGCAAGCAAGTCAAGCCTCCTCAATTCCCGGATTCGATCCTGATGCTTCTCCGATGTTTCCTCTAGCTTCTAACCAATCAAAACACAAATATTACTCACCAATTCAATGCTATACTCAGTCACAAACCCAACTCACAAACACATGTTAAAGCTTCTCAAATTCAAACCCAAACTAACCACAAAACTTTCATTTTTGTGCTCCCCAAATACCCAGCTAAAAAATATGATTTCCAACACCCAAATGACATCTAAAAGCTTCCAAAGCACTTACCTAATAACCCTATACCATCAGCCCTTCAACCAACCCTAAAACACACCAAAAACTTAACTTTTGACACTTTGAAAAATGCTCCAAAGACCCACTTCGGGATTTTTCCCAAGTCCTTCCATTTCAAGATATTAAGTGTATTTAGGTGAGATTAAATCAAAACCCAACTCAACAAATTAAAAGCAAATGAAAAACCCATTAAAAATCCAAACTTTCCTTCAACTTGAAAAATGCAAATATTGATAGTTTTGTAATCTAAGACCATGAAAATGATGGGGATGATGAGGAGAACTCAAATATGAAATTACCTTCGAAAATGCTCTTGAATTGATGGAAAAATCAAATGGAATAGTGAATTAGGGGTTTAGAGAGGGTTTGGGTCAGTTTCACGTGAAATTGGAAAAAAGGGGGAAAATGAAGCCTTTTTTTGTTCTTTTTGATTCAAAAAGGTTGTCTACTTTTTGTTTTGGCTTAATTACAAAATTGCCACCCCTTTATTTTAAATCTCAATTAAATCAATAATAAGGTCAATTTAAATAAAATCGATTTTGACAACTCGAACCAACTCACGCGTCTAACTCCTAACCCCAAAACACGGGTGTTACAACTCTCTCCCACTTAAGGAATTTTTTCCCCGAAATTACCTGACTGAAAGAGATAAGGAAACTATCTTTCCATATCCTCCTTCCTCTCCCAAGTGGCCTCGTCCACCCCTCAACGTTGCCACCTCACTTTCACTAACTTAATCGATCTACCCCGCAACATCTTACTGTCAGAAGCTAAGATCTCAACTGGTTCTTCCTCATAAGTCAAATTCGGATTCAATTCAATCTCTTCTACGGGCATAACATGTGATGGATCTGACCTATACTTACGGAGCATCGAAACATGAAATACATGCAGACACTCCCAAAATCGAGCTGTAAACCTCGGACTGACCATCTGACTAAGGATGATAAGACGTGCTAAAATTCAAACGGGTACCCAAAGTTGTATGCAGACACTCCCAAAATCGAGCTGTAAACCTCGGATCTCTATCGGACACAATAGACTTCAGCACACCATGCAGTCTAACAATCTCACCAATATACAGATCGACCAATCTATCTAATGTATAAGTCGTATTGACTGCCAAGAAGGGAGCACACTTTGTGAAATGGTCCACTATGACCCAAACTGAGTTCTTCTTCGTTGGAGTCAAAGGCAAACCCGAAACTAAATCCATGGTGATATTCTCTTATTTCCATTCTGGAATTCTCAACGGTTGCAACAAACCCGAGGGAACCTGATGTTCTGCCTTCACTCTCTTCCACACCATACACTTGCTAACGAAGTCGGCTACATCTCTCTTCAAACCCACCCAAAAGTATTCATTCTTCAAATCGCGGTACATTTTCGTACTTCCAAGATGCATAGCAAAAGGACTACTGTGCGCTTCATTCAAGATCGTACGTCTCAAGTCACTGTCTTCTGTCACAACTATCATATTTCTGAAACACAAGACTCCATCGGTACTGAAACTGTAGTCTGAAGGTCTACCCTCGACTACATCTTGCATGTGAGGTGCCAAAGATCTATCTAAGAGCTGCTTCTCCCTAATCAACTGACCTAGAGTAGGCCTAACCTGAAGCTCGGCTACCAAGCCACCATCTCCGGACAAGCTCAATCTAGCAAACATGGCTCTCAAATCTACAACTACATTTCTACTCAAAGCATCAACCACTACATTGGCCTTACCCGGATGGTACTCAATCGTAAGATCATAGTCTTTTAGCAACTTTAGCCACCTACGCTGTATGAGGTTCAAATCTCGTTGAGTCATGATGTACTTCAAACTCTTGTGATATGTGTACACTGTGCATCTCTCACCGTACAAATAACATCTTCAAATCTTCAGAGCAAACACAACTACAGCTAACTCTATGTCATGGGTCGGATAGTTACGCTTGTGAGTCTTCAACTGTCTTGAGGCATAAGCTACTACTCTCTTGTCTTGCATGAGAACACAACCTAGGCCTACATAGGAAGCATCACTGTAAACTACATAGTCTTTCCCAGACTCTGGCGGAATCAAGATCGGTGCTTGGGTCAAAGCTTCTTTCAACTCCTCAAAGGCTCTCTGTCTTGCATCTGACCACTCAAACTGAACACTCTTCTGAAGCAACTGTGTCAATGGAGCGGCTAACTTCGAGAAACCTTCTACGAATCTTCTATAGTATCCAGCTAAGCCTACAAAGCTACGAACTTCTGTTACGGACTTCGGTTGCTTCCACTCAACAATAGCCTCTATTTTCTTCGGATCAACTCTAATCCCATCGGCAGACACTACATGCCCTAGGAAGACTACCTCTCGGATCCAGAACTCACACTTGCTCAACTTCGCATACAACTGATTATCTAACAAAGTCTTCAAAACTAGTCTCAAATGTCGGTCCTGGTCTTCCTCGGTACGCGAATACACCAAGATGTCATCTATGAAAACAACTACAAACTGATCAAAGTACTGATGAAAGATCCTATTCATCATATCCATGAAGGAAGTCGGTGCGTTAGTCAGCCCAAAAGGCATGACTAAGAACTCATAGTGACCATATCTAGTCCTAAAGGCCGTCTTCGATACATCAACCTCTCTTACATTTAGCTGGTAGTAACCTGATCTCAAGTCAATCTTCGAAAAGACTGATGCCCCTCTCAACTGGTCAAACAAATCATCAATTCTAGGCAAAGGATACTTGTTCTTCACCGCTAACTGATTCAACTGTTTGTAATCTATACACATTCTCATGCTTCCATATTTCTACTTCACAAACAAAACTGGAGCACCCTAAGGTGAAGAACTAGGTCGAATGAAGCCTCTATCCGTCAACTCTTGCAACTGAGTCTTCAACTCCTTCAGTTCTTCCGGTGCCATACGATACGGAGCAATCGAAACAGGAGATGAATCTGAAGAAGTCTCTATAGTAAACTCTACCTCTCTATCAGGTGGTAAACCCGACAATTCTTCCGAAAACACATTAGGAAAGTCACACACTGTCCGGATATCTTGAGGTCTAACCTCACTCATGTTTGGATTTATCACATAGGCCAAATATGCTTCGCAACCCATCTCGACTAACCTCTTAGCCTCTAGAACTGAAACTACATTGGATAAGAACTTCACGTTCTCACCTACCACCACTATCTCATAATCATCTGTGAGTCTCAAAGAAATCCTCTTAGTTTCAAAGTCTATCCTAGCTCTATGCTCAGTGAGCCAGTCCATACCAAGAATCACATCAAAGCCATAAAAGGGTAGCTCCATCATATCCACTGGAAACACATGTCCCTGAACCATCAACAGACACCTTCTGTACATCTTTCTAACTAGTACCGTATCCCCGAAGGAACTAGTAACACTAACTCCTACCTCTAGTATTTCACAAGGAAATTTCAACAACTTTGCATTCTCACTCAGAATATAAGAATGTGTAGATCCGAAGTCAATCAAAGAAAGCAAACCCAAAGACTGTATCGAGAAGTTACCTGCAATCACATCTGTGTCACACTGATCCCTACGCTGAGCGTAAACTCTGGTCTGACCTCCACCCTCTGGCTGGACTGCAACTACATGTGCTATGTTCCTCTGGCCATCATTTCTCGGCTGGAAGTTACCTCTACCACGCCCGCGGCCTCTCTGAAAGTCATTGGCTCTAGCAGGAGCTTGAGCTGTTGCCTGCGCCACCTGATGTGGACAGTCACGCCTAATATGATCCCTAGCTCTTCAACCCCAACATGAGTGGAAATTTCCCCAACACTCACCGGTGTGGTTCCTCCTGCAACTAGCACATGTGGGCAACCTCTCACCAGTCCTCTGGCCCTCCTGGCCCCTACCGTGGTTGCCTCCACAACGTCTATGGTCATAGTGATGCCGGTTGTCCCGATGCCTCTTGGCATCACCTCTATCTAAGTCACTAGATCTCTTCCCAGAACTGGAACCACCAGATCGTTTGGTTAAGCCCAAACAGTGCTCCAAGTCCTTGGCCCTAGCGACCAAGACATCAAAATATGTGTAGTCATAAGCTAAAGTGTACCTCTTGATCTCTTCATTCAACCCATAGCGGAAACGGTTACAACGTTCCACTTCCGTAGGAACAAGCTCGTATACATACTGACTCAGCCTGACAAATCTGATCTCATAATCTGTCACAGTCATACTCCCCTGAAGCAAAGCCATAAATTCCCTCTTCTTCTCATCGAGATATCGAGGACCCAGATATTTCTTATCGAATGCTGACTCGAAGAACTCCCAAGTGATCTCAGCCTCTTCCATACCCGTAGTGATGGTGACCCACAAGGTGTACGCATCACCCTGAAGAAAAGACTCAACACACCCTAACTTGCGTTCCCCGGTACATCCCATCTGTGTCAAAATACGGACGATCTTCTCTAACCACATCTCAAACCTCTCTTGTGTCGACCCTCTGAACTCTTCACCTCCCAAACTGCGAAGTCTGTCTAATGGCAAACCCGTACCCTCTCCCTGGGGTTGTGCCACTGCCTGACCCCCAGCCACTGTAGCCTGAAAAGCCCCAGCTATCGCCTGAACTAAGGGAGCTAGATCTATTCTGGCCGGTCCTTGGCCAACTTGAGGTCCTACGCCCTCGGCTCCTGCCTCACCTCCCTCTTGATGAGGAGGAGGTGGAGGAGGTTGAGGAGCCTGCGCCCCTCCAATCTGCTCAACTCCCGGAGCTTGTGCCCGTGGTTCCGGCTGAATCATCCTAGGCCTCCCTCGTGGTCTCATGATACAGCTAGCAAGATAACAACTACAACAAACAACATATAAGGATTAAGTTAGCAAAGGCAAGGGTCCAACTGTGCTCAAGTACTTTACAAAACCTTTTTAAATTAAGTAATAGTAGCAATGGGCACTCTACACTACACCAAACGCAACAATTCATGCTTCCAATCACCATATGAACGATCAAACAACAAGAATTCATGGAAAAGCACGCACCAAGACATAACAATTGCTTAACACATTAAACTTACCTCACTTACCTGCCCGAGGTCTCGGTAACCTCAGGCTCTGATACCAAAAAATATAACCCCCTCGCCCCAGTCTGGTCGATTGACCGGTTCGAGTAGGCTTCACGGGGAAAACCGATGTGAAACCCGTTAAGGTTCCACCTCTGTTAGCAACCCTAAAATTTTCTTTTAATTAAATCTTCTCTAAAGGCACATTTAAATCCTATGTGATCACGACAGAGGAATACGACATGAAATAAAAGCAACCAAGCCCAAACAACATTTTAAACAGCCCATTTTTAAGTTTATAAGCAGACCGTTTTGAAACACCCAAGAGGTGTATCGAAACACCTTGACTTGGTCAACAGCCCCAAGTCCACACGAGAAGGTCGTACCAGAACGGTGGTCAACCGTTCTGAAACACCCCCAACGGTAAACTTCTCGTGGTCAACGACATATTGGTCGTTTTGAAACACCTGGATCCGTTTCGAAACCCCAAAATATCGGTAATTTTTCAGATTTCCAGTAGCAAAACAGTACCAAAGTAGACCCTAAGTGTATCGAAACGCCTGGCCTGAAACAAGAGGTCGTATCGAAACGAGACCAACCGTTTCGATACACGGGCTGCGGAAAGACAGATTTTTGCTAGTTTTAGATACAAGGCAGCCCCAAAACTCCACTAAAACACTTAAGACTCAACATACAACTAATCTAGATGAAAAGCGCCATAATAGCTAATGCTTAGCACACAATTAATGTAACCCCCTTAACCCAGCCTAGACGGTTGACCCGAATTAAGAAGTTTACACGGGGAAAACCAAAGTCAACCCGAAAGTCAACCTTGATTAACGACCCTTTTTTTTCTTTTTAATCTTATCTAAATGAATATTAACCCTAGATATGTTCATAGGATCAACATACTCAAAGATCACCGCAATCAGAAAACATTTAGGGACTCGATTGCACAAATCATGAATTTAGGGACCGAAACGTAAATTCTGGAAATTACAAGGACTTAACCAACTTATCAGTAACCATTATGAAATTAGTCATGTTTCATGCTTCTCTGCCAAATTTCAACTCAAACGGACATCTCAAACTCATTCAATTGCATAAACCAAGTTCAGGACCAAAACGCAAAGGTTTCAAAACATATAACCGTCAATTTCAGTGCCCAACGGTCGGGTGTTTCGGAACAGGGATGATCCGTTCCGAAACGCGGGGCCGTTCCGAAACAAGTTCCGGAACAGGGCTTGACAGTGGCAAAACCGTTCCGGAACGGTTCCACCCGTTTCGGAACGCCAAGGCCATTTTAGGCCCCCTGTTCCGATACGGTAGCACCTGTTCCGAAACAGGCTGCCCAGATTGCAGAAATTTTGCTGGTTTATAATGTTTTCGACCAATCAAACATAAACCAAAGACCCTCAAATCATACCAGCAAGTCATTATATACTTAAGGAACATAATAGCATCAACTATACTCAAACATGGCATCAATCATGGAAAATTCCAATTCTATAGGCATGCTTCCTATATTGAAAACCATTCAAACACCAAAACACCAAACAAACCTCATAAAGTCCATTTACATGTTCCATCAATATCAAAAGCATAAAACCAATTTAGGGAGTCAAAAACATCTCCCAAAACAACAACATAGGTTCCCCATTGCCAAATGCCCACAAGCTAATAGTGTTAGGAAAACATTCACCATACATGAGCTTAGTTCTTCACTTGGATTCTTCACCTTCTTGCTACCCTTATGTACTTCAATGCTCTGCATTATTGGTTTAAGAAAAGAGAGAGCGTAAGCATATAGCTTAGTGAGGAATGCTCATTTAAAACATCACAATAATGCATTTATAAAACTCCTTTGAAAACCTTAGTTCAAAACAACATTCGATCATGCACACAAGTGTGTAAACCAAGCATTTCATGCTTCAAATCATTAACATGTCATATTGGCTTTCAAGTGACAAATCCATAACCTTTCTCAACTCATAACACAATTGACAATCGACAATCGGATACGCGGATTACAAGCGTTGTCCCTACGCTTCATACACACTACCAATATCAAGGTGGAGCAATGGTACAATCACAACCCCTCAACACCCGTGATGGAGACTATGGTACAATCACAACCCCTCCACAACACTCATTGGTAGTTGTATAACATCACTAACGAGATCACGGGACATACAACACAAGATCTACACATGGACTTTTAACCACCATTGTGATCTTACAATACACAAGGTCAACACATGGACTTTTAACCACCATTGTGACCTTAACAATACACAAGGTCCACACATGGACTTTTAACCACCATTGTGACCTTAAAACAAGAACCACCCATGGACTTTTAACCACCATGTTGTTCTTAACCATCTCGTTAGTGTACTTGGATGGAGCATGGTACAATCACAACCCCTCGACATCCAAGGCGACTTTATTCACGGTGCACCCAATCCTATAGCCGGCTAACTATATCCGATTCAAGTACTTTTAAACCAACCACATCACTTGCCAATATACATCATTTAACAACATTAATCCACTGTTTTAAAGCATTTAACAAAGCCAATATCATCATGCATCATTATGCATCAAAACCACATTTATCAATATACAAAAACAAGGATCTCTTACCTTGAGCATCAATCAGTACATGGCTTATAAAATCAGCAATAAACATGCTCAAATATGCTTTCAAAAACAGAATTTAAACATGCAACAAATCACTTTGCATTCAACCAACTCATGATTCATCAACAAGAGAGTTTTTCCGAAAACTTACTCTTGAGCTTAGCTAAGTTGTTTAGACTTAAACTAAGCTCCCAAACCTTCAAAACATTGGTTTCAAAGCTGAAAACCAAACTTCACTCACCGATTCCATTTCGCCACTTGCCGAAACACCAATCAAGCTTCCGGATCAACACCACAAGGATCCAAAGATGTCTCCCCTGTTTTAAACACATCAAAGTAGAGGATTAATGCATCATCATGCATTAATATCTTCAACCAAAGCATCTAAACTCGCTGCTCTCCTCAACACTCACATTTTGGCTACCAAAGACAACTGAAATCACATCCAAACACCTCTACAACACTACCCAGCCAAGATCCATCAACTCCAATCATTCTTAAACCTCAATTAACAACCAAAAAGGATCTAATCACGTCCTTATACCTCCAGCTATAGCAGACCACCAAGATCACTCCAAAAACCACCAAAAACTCAAGCAAAACTTAGGAAAATCAACCTATTCGGGATTGCATTGATTAAACCTCAATTTCTCATCAATTATACATCCAATTTACATTAAAAACACATCTCAAAACAGTGCCCAACCAGATCATACGAATTTCATCAAAAATTAACCAAATCTTGCATTTTAAAGCCAAGATCAAGAACACAACTACAAAACCTTTAATAAAACACAAATCAAGGATTGAGAACTTGAGAATTTCAGTAAAGAACTGAGTATTTAGAGGAGAAGGACGTTCATACCTCTAAATGTGAGTTTCTCCCTTTTTGGAACCAAGATTCTTGAAAATCCAATAAGCAATTGCTAAGGTTTTGATGTAGAATTGATTAGAGATCAAATGAAAGTTGAAATCTCATCTTTGGATGTCAAAATCAGAGGGAAATTTTCTGGAGAAAAGTGTTTGGGTTGAGAGAAAAGTTGAGAGAAAAGAAATGGAAAATTTTGAAGAAAGTTAGTTATGATCACCAAAATATCTTTTTCCCTCCTTTTACTTTTAACTAAAAACCATTAATTAATTGATTAATATTAAGAAAAATCTGGAGAAACTCTTCTTGGGTAAATAGCTCCTTAAAGATTCAAAGTTTCAATCCTTTTTAAAACAGTCACCAAGTTTCCAAAAATTACATTTTAGTCACTAACCCAAAATGTCACACTTCCAAACCTTATTTTGTAAAATTGATTTCACCATTCTCTTATATATAATAAAAGAGGATTTTAAGATATTTTTCCATATTTTTAATGCAACCCGAACTAGGCTTTCCTAAAATCACCTTTTATATATTCGAACCGTAACCCGACCGACCCGGTCCGAACCCAAAACTTCTAAGCCTGAAATTGGGGTGTTACAACTCTCCCCCCTTAAGAAATTTCGTCCTCGAAATTTACCTAAAGGAAAGAGGTACGGAAACTGCTTCAACATGTCATCCTTCCGCTCCCACGTGGCTTCTTCCACACCACGATGTTTCCACAACACCTTTACCAACTCAATGGTCTTGCCTCGAAGAACCTTACTATCCGAATCCAGAATCTTCACCGGTTCCTCATCATAGGTCAAATCCGGATTCAATTCCACTTCTTCCACAGGCATCACATGTGAAGGATCAGATCTATACTTCCGAAGCATAGAAACATGAAACACATCATGAATCTTTTCCAACTCTTGCGGTAACCTCAACTTGTACGCAACAGGACCCACACGCTCAACCACTTCGTATGGTCCAATGTACCTAGGGCTCAACTTACCCTTCCGGCCAAACCTCATCACCTTTTTCCAAGGGGAAACCTTCAAAAACACACGGTCACCCAACGCATACTCAATCTCCTTACGCTTCAAATCCGCGTAAGACTTTTGCCGATCAGAAGCTGCCTTCAAGCACTCACAAATGAGCTTCACCTTCTCGGTGGTTCCTTTCAACAAAGCTGGCATCGAAACCAACTTCTGCCCTGTTTCAGCCCAACAAAGAGGAGTCCTACACTTCCTCCCGTACAAAGCTTCATAAGGTGCCATTTGAATACTTGCCTGATAACTATTATTATAGGCAAACTCCACCAAAGGCAAATGTTTCTCCCAAGAGCCCTGAAACTCAATCACGCAGCACCTCAACATATCCTCCAAAACCTGGATAACACGCTCGGACTGTCCATCCGACTGCGGATGATAAGACGTACTGAAATTCAACCGTGTACCCAAAGCCTGATGCAAACACTTCCAGAAACGCGATGTAAATCTCGGATCCCTATCTGACACAATCGACTTTGGCACCCCATGCAGCCGCACAATCTCAGTAATGTACAGCTCCGCAAGCTTATCCAAAGTGTACGTAGTATGCACAGGTAAGAAATGCGCACACTTTGTCAGGCGATCCACAATCACCCACACCGAATTCTTATTCGATGGCGACAAAAGCAGACCAGATACAAAATCCATGGTAATCCTTTCCCACTTCCACTCAGGAATTCTCAACGGTTGCAACAACCCTGAAGGAAACTGATGCTCAGCCTTAACTCGCTGACACACCAAACACTTACTTACAAACTCAGCAACATCTTTCTTTAAACCCACCCAATAGTACTCATCACGAAGATCACGATACATCTTAGTACTACCAGGGTACATAGCAAAAGGACTACTATGACCTTCAGTCAGAATAGCACACCTCAACTCAGCATCATTGGGCACTACTATCCGACTCTCAAAACACAACACCCCATCATCATTAAAACAGAAATCCGAAGGCCTACCCTCCGCGATATCTTGAACATACGGCACCAAGGAATCATCCAACAACTGCTTTTCCTTGATCAACTGAACCAAAGATGGTTTCACTTGCAACTCAGCCACAAGACCACCATCACGCGAAATACTCAAACTGGAAAACATAGCCCTCAGCTCAACAGCTACCTTCCTACTCAAGGCATCCGCTACAACATTAGCTTTACCCGGGTGATACTCAATCGTCAAATCATAATCCTTGAGCAACTCCACCCAACGTCGTTGCCTAAGATTCAACTCCTTCTGAGACATCAGATACTTCAAACTCTTGTGATCTGTGTACACAGTACACTTCTCACCATACAGATAATGTCTCCAGATTTTCAAAGCAAAAACCACTGCAGCCAACTCAATGTCATGCGTAGGATAATTGCGCTCATGCACCTTCAATTGCCGCGACGCATAAGCCACCACCTTACCCTCTTACATCAACACACATCCCAAACCAACGTAGGACGCATCACTATACACCACAAACTCTTTCCCTGATTCAGGTTGAACAAAGATAGGAGCTTGCGTCAAAGCTGCCTTAAGCTTCTCAAAAGCCTGCTGTCTCGCTTCCGTCCACTCATACTTAACATTCTTCTGCAACAACTTCGTCAAAGGTGCAACAATCTTTGAAAACCCATCCACAAACCTCCGATAATATCCTGCCAAACCCAAGAAAACTACGGACTTCATGAACAGACTTAGGAACCTTCCAATTCATCACCGCCTCAATCTTCTGAGGATCAACACGAATCCCTTCAGTAGAAACCACATGACCAAGAAAAATCACTTCTCTAAGCCAGAACTCACACTTGCTCAGCTTGGCATAAAGTTGATTCTCCAACAAAGCTTGCAACACAATTCTCAAATGCTCTTCATGCTCCTCCTCCGTACGCGAGTACACGAGGATATCATCAATGAACACCACAACAAACTTATCCAGGTATTCATGAAATACTCGATTCATCATGTCCATGAAAGTTGCAGGAGCATTCGTCAACCCAAACGGCATCACAAGGAACTCATAATGCCCATACCTCGTTCTGAAAGCTGTCTTTGGCACATCCACATCCTTGTCTTTGGCACATCAACATCCTTCACCTTCAACTGGTAGTACCCTGACCTTAAGTCAATCTTAGAGAACACAGCTGCTCCCCGAAATTGATCAAAAAGATCATCAATTCTCGGTAATGGATACCGATTCTTGATAGTCAACTTGTTAAGTTGACGATAATCAATGCACATTCTCATAGTGCCAACCTTCTTCTTCACAAACAAGACCGGTGCACCCCAAGGTGACACACTCGGCCGAATGAAACCACGATCAAGCAACTCTTGCAGTTGCGTCTTCAGCTCTTTCAACTCTTTAGGTGCCATTCGATAAGGGGTAATGGACACTGGAGTTGTGTTTTCAAAGAACTCAATCCCAAACTCCACTTCGCGATTAGGAGGCAATCCAGGAAACTCCTCAGGAAACACACCAGGAAACTCTCGCACAGTCCTGATATCTTGCACACGCAACTCCTTAGAGCTAGGATTCATCACAAAAGCTAGGTAAGCTTCACAGCCTTGCCTCAGCATCCGGCTCGCCTCCAATGCAGACACCACATTGGCAAGAAACTTCACATTCTCACCAACCAAAACTACGTTATAATCATCCACAAGCTTCAACGAAACCCGTTTATTCTCACAATCCACTACAGCTCGATGCTCAACAAGCCAATCCATACCAAGGACTACATCAAAACCATAGAAAGGCAATTCTATAAGATCAACATGAAAAACATGTTCTTGCACAACCAAAGGACATCTTCTATAAAGCTTTCGAGTCACAATAGTCTCGCCAAAAGAACTAGTGACACGCATACCAACATCCAAAGACTCAACAGGCAAACCAAGAAACTCAGCATGCTCACGCAATATGTATGAGTGTGTAGATCCAGAATCAATCAAGGAAAGTAATGACAAGGATTGCAAAGTAAAAGTACCTGCGATCACATCCGTGTCATTCCTCCCCTCCCTCTGAGTATACACCCTGGCCTGGCCTCCACCTTCAGGCTGAACAACTACAACATGAGCCACATTCCGTCCACCCTCTTCTCTCCGCTGGAATTTACCACGGCCGCGCCCACGACCTCTCTATGGTGCAACAACTCCAGGTGCACGTCCTTGGCCACCACCGGCCAACAGAGGACACTCCCTCCTCATGTGATCAGCGGATCCACAGTTCCAGCACGAGTTACCAGCCGCACCAACAAGAGCATGCACCTCCCTCACCGCTCGAGGACAATCACGCCTCAAATGGCCACGCGATCCACATGTCCAACATGTGTTCGGCTCAGCTCTTGCCTTGTCTCCCTGAGCAAGCACACCTTGCCCACCACCTCGCTTAGCTGAAGACTGATACTTCCGATCACATCCTCTCTTGTTCCGACCACCACCGGAACTATACTCAGCAACTCGCTTACCAGCACTAGAACTAGCACTTCTAGAGGATAAACCCAAATTCATCTCAATATCCTTTGCCCTACCAACCAGCACATCAAAATCATTATACTCAGCAGCCAGCATGTAAGTCTTCACTTCCATCACCAAACCATAACGGAACCGTTCACACCTCTCCCGCTCATCAGGGATAAGCTCAGGTGCGTATTGACTGAGTCGGACAAACTGAACCTCGTACTCAGCCACTGTCATGCTCCATTGAGTGAGAGACATGAATTCCCTCTTCTTTTCATCCAAGTACCTCACACCCAGGTACATTCTCTTGAAAATGTTCTGAAAGAACGTCCATGTCACATCAGCATCCGCCATCCCAGAGATAGTGGTTGTTCACCAAGTGTATGCATCGTCTTGCAACAACGATACCACACAGCCCAGCTTCTGCACATCAGTGCAACTCATTTGACCCAAGATTCTCTTGGTACTTTCCAGCCAAGACTCAGAACCTTCAGCAGACAAACCTCTGAACTCAGTCCCTCCCAGACTGCGCAAACGTTCCAAAGGTAGTCTAACACCAGCATCTCCATGATGCCCAGCTTCTTGAGCTCCAACTACCGCTGCTCGAAAAGCTCCAGCAATGGCTTGTACCAGCATTGTCATGTCAGGAACAGCTTGCCCCTGACCAGCTTCAGGTCCAGCGACCCCAGCCCCAGCCGCAACATCAGCTCCTTCACCCCCAGCACCACCACCACCAGGCGGAGGAGGTAAATCCACCACATTTTCAGCATTCTCCTCTTTCTCATTTTGAGCCATAGCTCGCGTATTAATCCTCGTTTCTCTACGAGGTGCCATTCACTAACAATGCAATCACAATGCAACAAACAAAGTCAGGCCCAGCAAGGTAAGCAATCAAAGTACTCAACCTCATTTCCAATTTAAAACAAATTATTACATTAGCTTTGATTTGGCAATGGGTCCCTCTAACATGCTTCACCACAACATACATCACAATTGTAACATACTTACAATTCACACAACATGCTTTCATTCAACAAGCATACAAAGCATACATACACTCATCACCCACATAACCATTTCCAAACATTCAAGAACTCAGCTCTGATACCAACAAATGTAACCCCCTTAACCCGGCCTAGACGGTTGACCCGAATTAAGAAGTTTACATGGGGAAAACCAAAGTCAACCTGAAAGTCAACCTTGATTAACGACACTTTTTTTTTCTTTTTAATCTTATCTAAATGCATATTAACCCTAGATATGTTCATAGGATCAGCATACTCAAAGATCACCGCAATCAGAAAACATTTAGGGACTCGATTGCACAAATCATGAATTTAGGGACCAAAACGTAAATTCTTGAAATTACAAGGACTTAACAAACTTATGAGTTACCATTATGAAATTAGTCATGTTTCATGCTTCTCTGCCAAATTTCAACTCAAACGGACATCTCAAACTCATTCAATTGCATAAACCAAGTTCAGGACCAAAACGCAAAGGTTTCAAAACATATAACCGTCAATTTCAGTGCCCAACGGTCGGGTGTTTCGGAACAGGGATGATCCGTTCCGAAACGCGGGACCGTTCCAAAACAAGTTCCGGACCAGGGCTTGACAGTGGCAAAACCGTTTCGGAACGCCAAGGCCATTTCAGGCCCCCTATTCTGATACGGTAGCACCTGTTCCGAAACAGGCTGCCCAGATTGTAGAAATTTTGCTGGTTTATCATGCTTTCGACCAATCAAACATAAACCAAGGACCCTCAAATCATACCAGCAAGTCATTATATACTTAAGGAACATAATAGCATCAACTATACTCAAACATGGCATCAATCATGGAAAATTCCAATTCTATAGGCATGCTTCCTATATTGAAAACCCTTCAAACACCAAAACACCAAACAAACCTCATAAAGGCCATTTACATGTTCCATCAATATCAAAAGCATAAAACCAACTTAGGGAGTCCAAAACATCTCCCAAAACAACAACATAGGTTCCCCATTGCCAAATGCCCAAAAGCTAATAGTGTTAGGAAAACATTCACCATACATGAGCTTAGTTCTTCACTTGGATTCTTGACCTTCTTGCTGCCCTTATGTACTTCAATGCTCTGCATTATTGGTTTAAGAAAAGAGAGAGCGTAAGCATATAGCTTAGTGAGGAATGCTCATTTAAAACATCACAATAATGCATTTATAAAACTCCTTTGAAAACCTTAGTTCAAAACAACATTCGATCATGCACACAAGTGTGTAAACCAAGCATTTCATGCTTCAAATCATTAACATGTCATATTGGCTTTCAAGTGACAAATCCATAACCTTTCTCAACTCATAACACAATTGACAATCGACAATCGGATACGCGGATTACTAGCGTTGTCCCTACGCTTCATACACACTACCAATATCAAGGTGGATCAATGGTACAATCACAACCCGTCAACACCCATGATGGAGACTATGGTACAATCACAACCCCTCCACATCACTCATTGGTAGTTGTATAACATCACTAACGAGATCACGGGACATACAACACAAGATCCACACATGGACTTTTAACCACCATTGTGATCTTACAATACACAAGGTCCACACATGGACTTTTAACCACCATTGTGACCTTAACAATACACAAGGTCCACACGTGGACTTTTAACCACCATTGTGACCTTAAAACAAGAACCACCCATGGACTTTTAACCACCATGTTGTTCTTAACCATCTCGTTAGTGTACTTGGATGGAGCATGGTACAATCACAAACCCCTCGACATCCAAGGCGACTTTATTCACGGTGCACCCAATCCTATAGCCGGCTAACTATATCCGATTCAAGTACTTTTAAACCAACCACATCACTTGCCAATATACATCATTTAACAACATTAATCCACTGTTTTAAAGCATTTAACAAAGCCATTATCATCATGCATCATTATGCATCAAAACCACATTTATCAATATAAAAAAACAATGATCTCTTACCTTGAGCATCATTCAATACATGGCTTATAAAATTAGCAATAAACATGCTCAAATATGCTTTCAAAAAAAGAATTTAAACATGCAACAAATCACTTTGCATTCAACCAACTCATGATTCATCAACAATAGAGTTTTTCTGAAAACTTACTATTGAGCTTAGCTAAGTTGTTTAGACTTAAACTATGCTCCCAAAGCTTCAAAACATTGGTTTCAAAGCTGAAAACCAAACTTCACTCACTGATTCCGTTTCGCCACTTGCCGAAACACCAATCAAGCTTCCGGATCAACACCACAAGGATTCGAAGATGTCTCCCCTGTTTTAAACACATCAAAGCAGAGGATTAATGCATCATCATGCATTAATATCTTCAACCAAAGCATCTAAACTCGCTGCTCTCCTCAACACTCACATTTCGGCTACCAAACACAACCGAAATCACATCCAAACACCTCTACAACACTATCCAGCCAAGATCCATCAACTCCAATCATTCTTAAACCTCAATTAACAACCAAAAAGGATCTAATAACGTCCTTATACCTCCAGCTATAGCAGACCACCAAGATCACTCCAAAAACCACCAAAAACTCAAGCAAAACTTAGGAAAATCAACCTATTCGGGATTGCATTGATTAAACCTCAATTTCTCATCAATTATACATCCAATTTACATTAAAAACACATCTCAAAACAGTACCCAACCAGATCATACGAATTTCATCAAAAATTAACCAAATCTTGCATTTTAAAGCCAAGATCAAGAACACAACTACAAAACCTTTAATAAAACACAAATCAAGGATTGAGAACTTGGGAATTTCAGTAAAGAACTGAGTATTTAGAGGAGAAGGACGTTCATACCTCTAAATGTGAGTTTCTCCCTTTTTGGAACCAAGATTCTTGAAAATCCAATAAGCAATTGCTAAGGTTTTGATATAGAATTGATTAGAGATCAAATGAAAGTTGAAATCTCATCTTTGGATGTCAAAATCAGAGGGAAATTTGCTGGAGAAAAGTGTTTGGGTTGAGAGAAAAGTTGAGAGAAAAGAAATGGAAAATTTTGAAGAAAGTTAGTTATGATCACCAAAATATCTTTTTCCCTCCTTTTACTTTTAACTAAAAACCATTAATTAATTGATTAATATTAAGAAAAATCTGGAGAAACTCTTCCTGGGTAAATAGCTCCTTAAAGATTCAAAGTTTCAATCCTTTTTAAAACAGTCACCAAGTTTCCAAAACTTACATTTTAGTCACTAACACAAAATGTCACACTTCCAAACCTTATTTTGTAAAATTGATTTCACCATTCTCTTATATATAATAAAAGAGGATTTTAAGATATTTTTCCATATTTTTAATGCAACCCGAACTAGGCTTTCCTAAAATCACCTTTTATATATTCGAACCGCAACCCGACCGACCCGGTGCGAACCCAAAACTTCTAAGCCCAAAATTGGGGTGTTACAATTAAACATGTAAAACCAAAAATTAGATGAATCATCAACACACCAAGGTTTCAAGCCTTAGACAAGCATACACATAGCATCCACATAAGAGATATGTATTGCATTGTAAGACAGACTCAAAACTTAAAAGGCCATAAGCACATGCCTTTACATAAAGGTTCACATTGCATCACTAACACATGTACTCATCCAAAAGCATAACATCTCAAACAAGCATTTAACAAGGTTTAACATGGTTTACAAATCCAAGCAAAGCATAAACATCATCAACATCTATGAGTCATATAACGCTTATACAAAATGTATAGCAGCCCCATTGCTAAACTACTACTCTATTTACAAAGCCATACTTGAGCAACTACCAAGCTTGGAAAGCCCTTTCACCTTGCTCCTTGCTAACTCCACGCTACTGATCTGCATTGTCGAAATGAGAGCGTAAGCTAGAAGCTTATTGAGGATGCTCTAAAAACCAAAACAACGACAATGCAAGTATATAACCCTTACATCACACACACAACATGCGTATGCAACAATATAGCAACCTAGCTAGCAACACTAGAGTCATAAATATGGCATCTCACGTCATATTAAGCTCAATATATAAATCATATATCTCAACATCATAATCACCATAACAAGTACATTGGCCACTATTAGTTTACTCAAATATGCGAATTTACTCTCAACAACAACATTACCTCTGTGGGATTACACTCATCACCGGACCTTGCATGGATGGGATTCCACTCATCATCACATGTCCTACGGATGGGATTCCACTCATCATCACGTATAATATAAATAATTTCCGGTGGAATATTACATCACCGTACTCCTCCTTGATGACTCAACACCATCAAGGCCACGCGTGAATTTGACTCAACGTGTGCACACTAATCCTAATGATCGATCATTTATACACGGTAAATTAACTAGTTCCAATTACTTTTAAACAAAATCACACATCCATCATTTATATCATACGTACAACATCACATTTATCAATGTAAACACATACAACATCAATTCACACTTCACAAGATCAATATGGCATAGGCATTTAAAGTTCATTAACAAACAAGAAGTTAAACTACCAATTTAACTTCTACCTTGGAATGGCCTACCAAGCTCATTCCAACACCTCCACTACACACAGTTGAACCAACTTTAAAACAATTTAAAGTTTTACTCCTCACCCTTCTTTAGCAAACCAAGCAAGCAAGTCAAGCCTCCTCAATTCCCGGATTCGATCCCGATGCTTCTCCGATGTTTCCTCTAGCTTCTAACCAATCAAAACACAAATGTTACCCACCAATTCAATGCTATACTCAGTCACAAACCCAACTCACAAACACATGTTAAAGCTTCTCAAATTCAAACCCAAACTAACCACAAAACTTCCATTTTCGTGCTCCCCAAATACCCAGCTGAAAACTATGATTTCCAACACCCAAATGACATCTAAAAGCTTCCAAAGCACTTCCCTAATAACCCTATACCATCAGCTCTTCAACCCAACCCTAAAACACACCAAAAACTCAACTTTTGACACTTTGAAAAATGCCTCAAAGACCCACTTCGCGATTTTTCCCAAATCCTTCCATTTCAAGATATTAAGTGTATTTGGGTGAGATTAATTCAAAACCCAACTCAACAAATTAAAAACAAATGAAAAACCCATTAAAAATCCAAACTTTCCTTCAACTTGAAAAATGCAAATATTTATAATTTTGAAATCTAAGACCATGAAAATGATGGGATGATGAGGAGAACTCAAATATGAAATTACCTTCGAAAATGCTCTTGAATTGATGGAGAAATCAAATGGAATATTGAATTAGGGGTTTAGAGAGGGTTTGGGTGAGTTTCACGTGAAATTGGAAAAAAGGGGGAAGATGAAGCCTTTTTTTGTTCTTTTTTATTCAAAAAAGTTGTCTACATTTTGTTTTGGCTTAATTACAAAATTGCCACCCCTTTATTTTAAATCTCAATTAAATCAAAACTAAGGTCAATTTAAATAAAATCAATTTTGACGACTCGAACCAACTCACGCATCTAACTCTTAACCCCAAAACACGGGTGTTACAGATTAAATTGAAAACTTGAAAAGATTTTTAAGTCCCTCAAAAGGTTTTCAAATCAACAAGGCTTTAACTCTAGATTGAACAACTCAAACTCTAAAATATTTTCTAAGTGGTCCAAAACCAAACTATTGAAAATCGCATATGTGTATCGATACCCTGTTAACCAAACTTGGCCACTGGAGAAACGCATTTCGATACGTCCCTTACCGTATCGAAACATCGTATCGAAACAGATTGAATCTATATTGATACGCTCTCTCTATAAAAACTGAAGGAGTTTGAATGGCGTACCGATACGGTGTCACCCGTATCGATACGAATTTAATGGAATTTCAAATTTGAAAAGCCTTAAATGTTTTTGGTTGTTGGTGTCAGTTGTTAGGTAACAGATTTTTAAAGTGTTGGTTGTCCCGTACCGATACGCCCTTTGCCGTATCGATATGGAATATTCTAGTGAGCGTTGTGAGAATAATGGTATCAATACGGTCCTACCCGTATCGAAACAGATCCCTATCCCATACCGATACGCTTACACGCGTATTGATACACCCCTCTTGTAATTGTGCAGCGACTCTTTCTGTTTTGAGACATGTATCGATACGAATCCCCGCGTACCGATACGGTAGGCTGCAGAAGTGCATTTATGGTGGAAAGAGAGGGTCCCAACGATTATATTCAATACCCTAACCACCCAAACGGCTAGAATTAATAGAGAAGGTTTAAAAGGACGCCAATTGAAGACTAGAAACAACTATTGCATCCAAAAGAAACATCTTTACAAAATTTCAAGCTCAAAGTGCCTAATTTCTTATCTCTTGTAAAATCCCAAATTGTGTTGTGTTTAATTCCTATTTTGTATTCCAATTTGGGTTGAGTGCTTGTATTTAAAGGGGCAAACTTGTATTAAGAGATATCTTTCTTGCCTTAAATTCTTCTTTGTATCCTTGTGAGGGTTTTGTCAAATTTTGGGTAAAAAATTTTACCGGTATTGTAAAGGTTACCTTCTAAGTCTTGAAAAGGGAAGAGCAATTAGTGGATTGTTGGAAAATCCTTAGTGGTAGCTAAGGTAGTGGATGTAGAGTTCGTTTCGAACTTGAACCACTCTAAATTGTCTTGTTCTTCAACATTTGCTATTCCACATTCAATCCAAAATTTTAAAAACCCAATTCACCCCCTTTTGGCTTTGATCAATCCATTGATCCACTCAACAGAAGCTTATTGCATTGATGTTGCATTACTTTGCCACCTAAGAGTTTTAAGTTGTGTATATTGTGACTTGTCGACTAATCCGATCTTTCATATAGATATGTCTGAGATGAACGAAGCTCATATTGATGAGCACGCTACTGGATCCTCGACACATGGCGAGGAGATTAGAGGAGGAGATCCTCAGAACCCACCACAACCGTAGGACCCTCTTGATCAGGGTACTGAGCCTGCAACTCCTACTGCTCAGGCTGAATGTTACCAAACTATGAATAATATGTTCAAACAATTCATGGTTGCGATGCAAGCAACATCATCTGTTTAGCCTACCCCTCATGTTGTCTAGTATGTTCGTGGCCCTGTGGAAAAGTTGGCTTCGATCTGAGTCTATTCCTTTACCGGACAAGATGATGATAATCCTGAAGTTGTCGAATACTGGCTGGATAACATGCTGCGTATCTTGAACAAGCAGCTGCAGTGTTCGGATGAACACAAGTTGGAGTGTGCTATTGCGTTATTGACCGATGAAGCCCTCATGTGGTGAGAAACCACTATTCTCACAGCTCCTGAAGAATCGGTTACTTGGGATTTTATTCTCCGAGAGTTCCAGAATAAATACATTAGTTAATATTACCTTACGAAAAGGCAGAACACCTTTCTCCATTTGAGGCAGGGTGGGCGACCTATCGAGCAATATATTCATGATTTCTGCAAATATTGGCAATACGAAGCAGAATTTATAAAGAAAGAGGAAGAAAAGTGCAGAATGTTTGTAGCTGGCCTTAGCGATGAGCTACGACCTATGTTTACGACCCTTTGTATCACCAATTTCCAGGATCTGGTGAACCAAGTCAAGGCCACTAAAGCTGCCCAGAGAGCTCAACAGGCTAGTGGGTCTGGAAAATCTAAGAAGAGATTTAGGGATGATTCTCGACCTCCGAGATGGAACAAGAAGGGGAGATATCAAGGCCTCAAGCAGAATATCTATTCACAGCCAACCCAATCTGGGAATATTAAGAGACCTCGGCCTGTGACGCAGTATTTTGCTAAAGCCGCATTCGTTGACAGCACTGGAGGCTCGAATCGAGGTAACCAGTACCCTCTCTGCAATTACTGTCAGAATAGGCATCCATCAAGACAATGTCGTAAGTAGACTGGAGCATGTTACAATTGTGGCCAGCATGGTCACTTCATTCATGATTGTCCTATGAATGCAACCAAATCTGTCGTCACACCGACCATTTCTCTTCTCCTGCTCAATCCTTTCGGGGTAAAGGATCGAAGCAAGGATCAATGGAAACATATGGATGACCGAGTGGACAGGGGAAACCCTTTAACAAACAAGATCGTGGTGTTGAGGAAGTATCGTGGTGTTGAGGAAGCCACGTGGGAACGGAAGGATGACATGCTGAAGCAGTTTCCTTATCTCTTTCCTTCAGGTAAATTTCGGGGACGAAATTTCTTAAGGGGGGGAGAGTTGTAACGCCCCGGTTTTGGGCTTAGAAGTTTTGGGCTTGGACCGGTTCGGTCAAAGTGCTGTTCGAATATAAAAAGGTGAAATTAGGAAAGCCTAGTTCGGGTTGCATTAAAAATATGGAAAAATGTTCTAAAATCCTCTTTTAATATATATAAGTGAACTGTGAAATCAATTTTGCAAAATGAGATTTGGAAGGGTGACATTTTGGCTAGTGACCAAAATGTAAGTTTTGAAAACTGCGTGACTGTTTTAGAAAGGATTGAAACTTTGAATCTTTAAGGAGCTATTTACCCAAAGGGAGTTTCTCCAGATTTTTCTAAGATATTTAATGATTTAATTCTGGTTTTTAAACAAAAGAAAAGTGGAGGGAAGTTATTTTCCTATTTCCAACTAACTTTTCCATTTTCTATTTTCTCTCATTTTCTCTCAAACCAAACATTTTCTCCAGAGCTTTTTCCTCTGATTTTGTCACCTAAATATCTCTTTTCAATTCTCTTTTGATTGCTAATCATCTCATCAACAAAACCTCATCATTTGCTAATTGATTCTTCAAGCTTTTTGGTTCTAAAAAGGGAGAAACTCAAGTTTTGAGGTAAGAACGTCCTTCTCCTCTAAACTCTCAGTTCTTTACTGAAATTCCTAAGTTCTCAATCCTTAATTGATGATTTATAAATGGTTTTAAAGTTGTGTAATGGATCTTGGCTTTAAATGCAAGATTTGGTGATTTTTGATGGATTTTCGTATGATCTGTTTGGGCTGTGTTTTAAGGTGTTAATTTGATGTTAAAAGAATGTTAAATTGATAAGGAATTGAGTTTTAATTAATGCAATCCAGGATAGGTTGAATTTCCTAAGTTTAGTTTGTGATTCTTGGTTGTTTTGGAGTGATCTTGTGGATCTGTTGTTGCTGGAGATATAAGGATGTTGTTAGGTCCTTTTTAGATGTTAAATGATGCTTAAGGATGTTTAGTTTTGATGGTTCTTGGCTGGGCAATGTTGAGGAGTTGTTTGGATGCATTTTCGGTTGTGTTTGGTAGCCGAAAATGGATTGTGGATGAGTGCAGCGAGTTTAGGTGCTTTCATTGAAGCTATTAATGCATGATGATGCATTAATCCTCTGCTTTGATGTGTTTAAAACAGGGGAGTCATCTTTGGATCCAAGTGGTGGTGATCCGGAAGCTTGATTGGTGTTTCGGCAAGAAGCGAAACAGAATCGGTGAGTAGAATTTGGTTTTCGACTTTGAAACCAGTGTTTTGGAGGTTTGGGAGCTTAGTTTAAGTCTAAGCAACTTAGCTAAGCTCAAGAGTAAGTTTTCGGATAAACTCTCTTGGTCATGGCCATGGTTTTGGTTGTATGCAATGTGGTTGTTTGCATGTTTTTAAATCTGTTTTGAAAGCATATCTAGCATGTTTATTTGCTGAGATTATAAGCCATGTGTTGAAGGAAGCTCAAGGTAAGAGTTCCTTGTTTTTGAACATTGTTTAAAAGTGGTTTGATGCTTAAAGATGCATGATGTTTATGGCTTTGTAAAATGCTTTAAAACAATGAGATATTGATGATATTGATGCATATTGGCAAGTGATGGTTAAGGTCACAAAGTTGTTTAAAAGTCCTTGTGTGAGCCTTGTTTATTTAAGAACAACATGGTGGTTAAAAGTCCATGGTTGGTTCTTGGTTAAGATCATCAAGGTGGTTAAAATTCCTTGGATGAGTCTTGTATATTTTAAGAGCAATATGGTGTTTAAAAGTCCATAGTTGGCTCTTGGTTAAGGTTACAAAGGTGGTTAAAATTCCTTGTGTAAGCCTTGTTACTTAAGAACATCAAGGTGTTTAAAAGTCCTTGTACGGTTCTTGTTAAGGACACAAAGGTGTTTAAAAGTCCTTGTGTGGTCCTTGCCATGGTGTTTAAAAGTCCATGGGTCCATGGTGTTTAAAAGTCCATGGGGTTAAGGACACAATGGTGTTTAAAAGTCCATGTGTGGTCCTTGGTTATTGTAAGATCACAATGGTGTTTAAAAGTCCATGTGTGAATCTTATGTGAAATGTATCACTTGTTGCCAATATGTCATGTAATGGAATGGAAGCATGCATTGCTTGTTTTAAAGGTTTAAGAGCATGTGTAATGTTGCTTGAAGAGTTATTTATAAATGAGTTTTTATAAATGCATTATTGTATGGTTTTAAATGAGCATTCCTCACTAAGCTTTTGCTTACGCTCTCTCTCTTTTCTTAAACCAATAATGCAGAGCATTAAGGTGCATTGAGGGCAGCAAGGAGGGCAAGCAACCAAGTGGAAACTAAGCTCAAGTATGGGAAGGTTTCTTAAACACTTTTAGCTTTTGGCATTTGGCAATGGGGAACCTATGTGAATGTTTTGGGAGATGTTTTGAACTCCCTAAGTTTGTTTAATGTTGTTAATAGTGCTGGAACATGTAATTGGCCATTATGTGGTTGGTTTGGAGATTTAATGCTTGAATGGTTTGCTAGTAGGAAGCATGCCTTTAGATTTGGGGCTTTTCATTTTTGATGCTATAATGATGATTGGTTGATGCAAATATGTTCCTTGCATGTTGTATGTCTTGCTGGTAAAGTTTGGCTGCATTTGGAGCATGTATGGTAAGTCAATTGTGTGTTTTAGCAACAAATTTTCTGCATTCTGTGCAGGCCGTATCGGAACGGGAGCTACCGTTTCGGAACGGGTGCCCAGTAGTGGCCCAGGCGTCCGAAACGGAAGGTACCGTTCCAAAACGGAAATGCCTCTGCCAGGCCTCGTTTCAGAACACGTTGCGGAACGGTCCCGCGTTTCGAAACAGGTTCTCCCTGTTTCGGAACACCTGACCGTTGGGGGCTGACATGGGCGGTTATATGTTTTGAAATGGTTGCATTTTAGTCCTGGATCTTGTTATTGCAATTGTATGGGTTTGGGATGTCCGTTTGAGCTGAAATTTGGCAGTGAAGCATGAAACCTGATTAATTATAAGTTGGTAACTTTAATTTTCATTAAGTCCTTATAATTTTCAGAATTTACAATTTGGTCCCTAAAGTTCCATTTTGTGCAATTGGGTCCCTGTTTAATCTCTGATGATTATGATCTTTGAGCACGCTGTATGTATGATCATATCTAGGGTTTATGTGCATCTAGAAAAGTTTAAAAAGAAAAAAAAGGGTCGTTAATCAAGGTTGACTTTCGTGTTGACTTTAGTTTTCCCCGTGTGACTTTCTTAATTCGGGTCAACCGTCTAGGCCGAGTTAAGGGGGTTACAAAGGGATTCCTTTTTCGGCCAATTTGTTGGCTTTAACGATTCACGAATTTGATGTCATCCTAGGCTTAGATTGGCTTAGTGAGCACCAAGTCTGGGTAGATTGTTGTAAAAGAAAATAGTATCTTCGGGGTTTGGACAAAGAAAGTGTTGTACCGATGAATGCGAGGAATCCATCATTGTATGCTTTGACATAGGAATCCAAAGGCGAACCACAACTACAAGACATTGACATTGCATGTGAATTTTTTGATGTCTTTCTTGATGAACTTCCGAGATTGCCCCCAACCTATGAAGTACAGTTTGGCATTGAGGTGCAACCTGGGACTACTCCAGTTTCCATTGCACCATATCGGATGGCAGCTGTGGAGTTGAAAAAATTAAAGGCTCATATTTAAGACCTATTGAACAAGGGTTTTATTCAACCGAGTTCTTCACCTTGGGGAGCAATGGTTCTCTTTGTTAAGAAAAATGATGGTTCTATGCGAGTGTGCATCGACTATAGACAATTGAATAAAGAACCATCAAGAATAAATATCCATTGCCTAGAATAGATGACATGTTCGATCAACTTAAAGATGTCTCTATGTTTTCAAAGATCGACTTAAGGTTGGGCTACTATCAAAAGAGGGTTAAGGAGTGTGATATGCCAAAGACTGCCTTCCGTACTAGATATGGATACTATGAATTCTTGGCAATTCCCTTTGGTGTAACTAATGCACCAACCGCTTTTATGGATTTGATGAATCGGGTCTTTCGGTCCTATCTTGAAAATTTTGTAGTGGTGTTTATAGATGATATATTAATCTATTCCAAGAATGAAGCGGAACATCGAGATCATCTTCGTAATGTACTTCAGACTTTAAGAGAGAAACAATTCTGGCTTACCAAAGTTAATTCTCTAGGCCATATTGTGTCGGCTTCGGGCATTCAAGTGGACCCAAAGAAAATCCAAGCCATAGTAGAATGGCATCCACCGAAGAACATTGGTGAAGTTAGAAGCTTCCTTGGGCTTGCTGGCTACTATCGCAGGTTCGTCAAAGGATTTTCTCTGATAGCCGCTCCTTTAACCAAATTATTGAGAAAATGAGCTTCTTGTGTTTGGACCGAGGTTCAACAACGAAGTTTCGATCAGCTAAAGCAAGTATTGACTCATGCACCTGTCCTAACCCAACCCGATTCTGGAAAGGACTACACAGTTTATAGTGATGCATCACATATCGGGTAAGGATGTGTATTGATGCAAGAAGGCAAGGTTATTTCTTATGCTTCGAGACAACTTAAGCCACACGAGATGAATTATCCGACCCACGACCTTGAATTGGCTGCAGTTGATTTGCATTGAAAATATGGACACATTATCTCTACGGAGAGAAATGCTATCTTTTCACTGACCATAAAAGCCTTAAATATTTATCGACTAAAAAGGAGTTGAACCTTTGGCAACGGATGTGGATGGAACTCCTAAAGTAATCTGATCTGGTCATCGATTACCATCCGAGCAAGGCCAATGTAGGGCGTGTATGTGTTCCCTTTTTGTGGAAGCGCAAGTGCATACTCCTGTCAAGTTATAGTATATAAGATGTCGAATCCCACGAGGATTGGACAGCTTGTCTTGTTCTTTAGTTCCTGCACAAAGGTAAAGTAAAAACACAAGTGAATGATTGGTTGAGATTGAAAAGTAAATAAAACACATGTAAAAGAGAACAAGTGAATTAGATTGATAGAGTAGGCAGGGTTATGCTGCCACTTAGTGTGAAAATTGCGTTGTAATAGGTATGAGTTATCCTTTGCTGCCACGATATGCTGCCTCAGCGGGTACGGCGGGGGGCAAACTACAACCCTGTCACGCGGCAGCAGCAAGTCACTGTCATTGCAGGGGTGTGTACTATCTCTGCAGGTGGAATGGAAAGACGTCCCGGTGGCAAGTCTGGCAGATACTCCAAGTTTGGCAGGATAGTCTACAGTGATCCCTCCTATTTCTAGGTTAGGATGCTTGAGATTGATACCTTGAGGACTAGTGTGAAACCAAATCAATCAACTCAGTTAGTGATCCCTTTTAGCCATTGAAACTTGTTGACTAGTATGGAATCAAGTTAGTCACGCCTCCCGCTGTGACCGTACTTAACCCTTTCGTGAGCCTTGCGCTTTCGTGCCCGACAAATAGATTCTCTCAAAGGAATGGTGTTGAAAGATTGAAAGAATGAAGAACAATGGATTAAGTAAACTTGGAATATTTTATTGAAGAAATAACTCAAAGACCTGAAACAACCGTTTCACTCTAGTTACAACATAATCCTAACCCAAGGGGGATTTAGAACATGGCGGCAGAGAAGAGCACAAGCAAAGTCTGTAGAAAACCTAGTATGATTTAAACTAGAAGTACAATGGGTATTTATAGACTCAAAACTAGGTTAAGTCCTCTTTGAAGTAGAAGTCCTCTAAAGTAGCATTTCTTCTTTAATGTAGCTTTAAATGTTGACTTATTTGCTTGGAATATCGACTCTTCCTCGTTTTCCTTAGCCCGCAAGTAAGCTTGGGAATTTCACTTCGACAGCCCTAGCCGCTGCTACAGACGTTAAAAAATCACATGACCACCGGTGATAGATGTAGGAGTTTTTGCTCTACAGGTCGCGCTCTGGTTCTCCTAACTTACATAGTCCGTTGTCGCGGGCAGTAAGGTCGGCAGCAGCTTTGCTCGGTAGGTGCTCGACAGCTACTTACTTTAATTGGAATTTCTTGAGTAGAGCTCATGGGTTTGCTCCTCAACGTTGTGTCCTCCGTTCCTCGGCTCCCTCGTTCAGCTGTTAGTATCTACAAGCAAAAATACACTAAGACAATACCTCTTGTCGACCAAATGACTGATAAGTTATAAAAGCAAGGTAGAACAATGAAATACTGTAAAATGCTATGCATGAACCTAGCTATGCCTAAAATGAGCTTAAAATAGTAAAAATAAGAGTTGGAAAGTGTATGAAATATAGGACTTTTAGACACTTTACACACCTCCAAACTCGAACTATTGCTTGTCCTCAAGTAATGCAACCTAAAGTACTTACTCTAATAATAGCAAGAAAGAAAAACTTGTTTTTAACCTCATATTCTGCCTTAAGGCCGAGACACCTATATCTATAACTTAATGAAGAGAAATAAGTAAGAAAACAACTCAAAATTAAATTCCTAATGACTGTGTGATGTTTGCAAATCTGTAAACAATCTGAATACGCAAAATAAAGGATTAAACAAAGATATTGTTGTAATTTAAAGGTTCCTGCCGAGGCAACACAGTTTCAGCACATTATTTATTTTTAATCAAGGCAGTGAGGGCTTCAGCTTATCACAACTACTCTTCCAGGTCTGACGTTTAGATAGGAGCAAACTACAGAACCCCGAACCATTGGAGTAGAGTCATCCCGTGAAGGCTTTCATTCACTCATGCTAATTTGTTCATCACTTTAAGGCTTTCAGATTCATGGACTTTGATAGAAGGGGAGTGTCCTCGCACATGATTCTTCCTAGAGCATGTTGAGGGCACCTCTAGGGTAACACAACACATTTTTCTTTGTTTTTGATTTTGCTGCTTTTGGCAGTTCTGCATTCTTCTATTTCTTTTGCCTGCCTCGGTGGCTACCTGCAATTATCATTAGAATCTTGCAAAGAAAACAAGCAGGCAGTGTTCATCAAATATTCTAACACATTCAGCCATTAACAGAGATTTTTAACATTTTCAGGCAAAAAGAAAAAAAATCCAAGTCATATTTCATGCTTTTTCCCAAGATTAAGTTCATTTTTTAATTAGGTGCGAAAATAAGGTAATTGGCTATCCTATCATAGGTACAAGTCATAACAAACTTTTGTTTTCCGATTATTACTAAGGCAAGTACAATGCAACCTTTATGCAACTAAGAATGCCAACAAATGATGCAAGAGCTATCCCCCCTAAACTCGAGATGGGCATTGCCTTCAATGCACAAAACAGAAAATAAGAAAAAATACATGTTAAAGATAATAAAAAGAAAACATGAAACAAAATAAAAAGAAAAGAAGTTAAGAGTTTGTTGAGGGTTGAGAGGAGGTTGGATTCTAGTTAGCTGAGGAGGAGGAGGATGTTCGGACGACGAAGTGGCGGTTGGCAGATGCCTTGGCGGCGGTTCGAGCAAGTGAGGTCTTTGGCGTATGTTGTGGCTCTTTTGGAGGCTCGACATGTGGAATGTCAGGAGATGTTTTGCTTTCTTCTAACTCTGTCTCGAGGTCCACATGTTCTTCTGCTATTATGTACCGCTTCCTCTTCCTTGTCCCTTCCTCTGTGGGTGCTTCCGAAGGTATGAATGCCATTGGGATGGCTGCTGTTGCCACTACTACTGATGTTTCTGGTTCCGGCGGCGACTGCTCAATCTCCTCTAATGTGGAGGAGTCTCCCACTGTGTTGGCTATGCAAGCTGGGGAGAGATTCAGCCGGTGCCTCTCAGGTGAGTCTACCACTGTGTTCGATGGGGTGGCGGCTGAGTGATGTAGAGAATGCATAGGAGAGGGCACCAGATGGTCTGTCTGGTGGGCAGTGGCGGCTGGTGAAGTTCTCTGTGCTCTTACTGCTACTGCAAGCTCATCAGGAAAGGGTGGCATGGTGGGCACATCACTAGGGAATTTTTGTAGTAAATAAGCCATCGGGGCTTCTTGGGCCTCCCCCACGTAGTTCATGAAGGCCAATTGTTGCTGCTCTATCCGTTTTGTATGTTCGAGGAGTGTGTGGAGCAGCGGGAGGACTTCTCTATCTGGGGCAGCGTCAGTACTGCCGGGGGTGGCTGGCATTTCAAACTATGTAGCGGAGGGCTGGCTGGGCGTGACTGGTTCTTTCTCCACATCCTACATCATCTGAATGCGGACCTTTTTAGTTCATCCCTCCTTGGTAGTTGTAAACTCATCTGTGGGCTCTGCTGGGACTCAAAAATTAGTGCAAAGACCTGTGATGAGGGACAGAAAGTATAGTCTGCCCTTCTTCTTGTTGAAGCAATTGTATATTTTCGTGCAGATGATTTCCCCCACATTGATCGGTCAGTTCATCATGATACTGTGAATTAAGGCTAGGCGCGGCCGGTCAACTGTTGAGTTGTGAGATGTGGGCAGCATGCATCGTTTCACAAATGTGTTCCTCAGAATAGCTTCAGGCAGCATGTGGCAGTGCTGGACAGATCCCACATGTTTGCCCCCCAGCCATGGTGTGTTGGACTTGTAGATTCTATCCTAGATCTCCTCATAGTGGGCAACCTTAAGTGACTGCCTCCATTCCTCGTGTGGGTTGTCGTTCATATCGAGGCCATAATAGTTGTTGTTGACAGCAAGGTTGAGCTTGAGCGCCTCCCCGCGGACATAGACGAATGGCTTGTCTGGGCAGGGATGATGAGAGTAAAATTCCCTGACTATAGTGATGTTCGCTATGTCAGACTGCTGAGAGAACATCTCACATCCCTTGTAGTGGATGGTTCGGAACAAGGCGGGCTCAAGACCACGGGCTCCTGTTTGCTTCATGTAATGGAAGCCTTGTTCCTCCCAAACGTCCTGCTTGGAGAATTGTGCTCTATATCTCTCCTCGTCTGCCTTGAAGAAAAACTTGTTGTAGGTGGGTTTTTGGGTAAATGTTGAAGCCATGTGAACGATTGTATTCTTACTGAAAATAGAAAGGAAATATTATGATAGCAAAAGAATAAGATAGAAGCTAGCAAAAAGATGGAAGAGAAGTAAAATGAAGTGAGTGAGTGGTTTCTATAGGAGCTGTCGAGATGTGTCGGGACGGTATTAAATGATCAATGGTCTGATTTCCTTGTGCACGTTACAGATTATTCTGCCCGTTATTTTTGGAGCCGTTGGTGGCCAACTAGCCGTTACACTTTGCTGCGTTGGCTGCTCACTCGGCAGGATGGTTGGCGGGCTTTTTGTTGGTCTTCCTTTGTAATCCCGCTCTTTTATTCTTGATCCTAAAAGAAAAAAAAATAAAAATAATTAAATGATGAAATACTGAAAATTAATCTAATCCTAAAACAAAATAAACTATAATCGTAATGCGTAAAAATAAAAGTAAAAAAATTAAAATAAAAATTAAGTTATGTTGGGAGTGCATTTGGGTGCATCTCCCAGACATAACCACTTTCTGAGGTGGTTTAGCTTTTTCTCCCTTCTTGGGGGGTCCTCTTGTTCCTTTACTTTCTGTGTAATAGGGTCCGTCAATCTGCCCCGAGGTTTGTCATGGTAGCTGCTGCCTTGGCATGTTTCCACACTTATCTTGGCAGCTCTTTCATCCGGGCATTCCTTCCCTTCCTCTGAGGGTTATAGCACATTCATCCTTATGCTTTGGTCCTCTACCCTCATTGTAAGCTCCCCGAGCTCCTCATCTATCAGTGTTCTGCCTGTGGCCAAGAAGGGTCGTCCGAGGATTATGGGGGCTTTCTCATCGGCCTAACAATCCAAGATGAGGAAATCGGCTGGGAGAATTAGGCTGCCCACCTTGACCAGTATGTCTTCAATCTTTCCCTCCGGTTGCACGAACGAGTGATTGGCAAGTTTAAGCATTAAGGAGGTTGGCTTCACATATCCAATACCTAGTTTGTCGAAGACAGCTTTTGGCATAAGGTTTATACTGGCTCCCAAGTCACATAGGGCACTGGTCTCATGCTTGCTGCCCAGCCTGCATGGTATAACAAAGCTGCCCGGATCTGTCTGTTTGGGTCGCATCTTGTTATGCAGCATAGCCATGCATTCTTTAGTGACAACCACTGTCTCGAACTCCCCTATCTGTCTCTTCTTAGAAACTATATCTCTGAGATATTTGGCGTAGTTGGACATGCTTTGTATAGCTTCTATTAGAGATATGTTAATATGCACTTGTTTCAGCATATTTAAGAATTTTCTGAATTGGTGCTCCTGCTACTGTTGTTTGAGCTTTTGGGGGAATGGAGTTGGCGGGCGGATGTCCTCTAATTGTTCCTTGCTTGGGGGCTTAGTCTGGGGAGAATCATCCTTGTCAGGGCTGCTTCCATGTTCTGCTGCTGGGGCGGCTGAAGTCGGTGTTGCTGTTGGGGCGGCTAATATGAGTGCTGCTGGGGCTGGCTTACTTGTCTATTCCGGCTGAGTTCCTAGTTGTTCTACCATCCTCGGTTCGTCCAGCTGCTTCCCACTTCCTGTAGTCATGGCCTTGCAATGTTTAAAAGTGGGCTTGGCCGCTTCTGGCGGGCTGCTGGATGATGCTCTCATGGTCCGACTGTGGTAGATTTCGGTGAACTTCCCAAATTGGGTCTCTAGGTTCTTAATAGCAGCCTCCTTGTTGTTCATCTTCATCTCTGTCATGTTCATAAAAGACTTAGTTTTTTCAATAAATTTATTTGTATAAACAATAAATTCACCAATTTTTTTCATAAAGTTATTTAGAGTTGCTTCTAGTGAATTATTGTGTTGTGGCTTTTGAGTCTGCTACCGGGACTGATTATGCTGGTAGCCTCCCTATAGCTGTTGTGGATTTTCTAATGTCTTTGGGTTTCTCCAGGAGAAATTGTGATGGTTTCTCCAGTTAGGATTGTATGTGTTCTGGGATGGCCTGCTATTTCTCTCATATCCTCCCATGTAGTTTGCAGATGCAGTGTATTCAGAGGAATCATGGTTGGCCCCACATTTGCCACAAAAGGGCTCAACATCTTTTACTTCATGGACCTTCCCTGGGGATTGCACCATCTTCATCACCAGCTCCATCATAGTGTCGAGGCGGGCATTAACATATTCAGATGCTTCCACCTCATTTATAGTAGTTGGCCGCCTTGTACCACCTCGGCGGGCTGTCGAGTATTTGTAATCGTTTTTAGCTGCTATGTTGAGCAGTCGTAGTGCTTCCTCTAGAGGTCTGTCTAGGATGATCCCGTTAACCGAGGCATCTATCAACATTCGAGTTGGGTAGTTAACCCCATTGTAGAATATTACATGAGTTCAAGCCGGTAAACCATGAAGCGGACAATTGTTCAGCATTTGTTGGTACCGCTCCCATGCCTCGTACATCGGCTCGTCATCCCCTTGTCTAAAGGTTGTGATCTCATTCCGCAGCCTATCAGTGACGTTGGATGGGCTCAATCGTTCTAGAAAATCCTTGCAGAGCTCCGCCCATGAAGTGAAAGATCCGGCTGGCTGGTTATTCAACCACTGTTTCGCCCTATCCCTCAGTGAATAGGGAAATAGCCTTAGCCGCAATATATCCTGGTGTACCCCATGATTCTTGAATGCTCGGAAAATGTCCATGAATCCTCGTAGATGCTGCCGAGCATCTTCTGTGGCAATCCTTCCGAAATGCCCTAGTGTGTTTAGCATGTTGAACATGACAAGCTTCAGTTCAAAATGATCTACCTCTATCGCCGGTTCTGTCACTATTGGCTCGAACTGTTGGAAGTCATGTTCAAGGTAGTCCCTAGTTGTTCGCACTTGGGGTGGATCAGGGGGATCCTGCCTCTACTGTACTTGGTGTCCTCTGGGCGGCAAATCTTGTTGCCCGCCCCTGCCATTGATGGCATTAATTGGGGGGTCTTCGTTTACCATGGTTTCATCCTTTGCTTTACCCTTGTCTGTGTTCTTTAAGGCTTACCTTATTTCCCTCTTGATTCGTCTAGTTTCATGCTCAAGATCGTCGTCAATAATGAAGTTTCCTTTGGGGTTAGCCCTTGTCATACACATGCAAAGGACACTGTAAAATTCTTTTTTTCGATTAAAAATAAAAATAAAAGAAATAAAAAGGTGCAGAAATTTAAAAAATGAAATTCGTTGTTACCAATCCTCGACAACGGCGCCAAAAACTTGTAGGGCGTGTAGGTGGTCCCTTTTTTCGGGAGCATAAGTGCACACTCTTGTCAAGTTATAGTATATAAGATGTCAAATCCCACGAGGATTGGACAGCTTGTCTCGTTCTTTAGTTCCTGCACAAAGGTAAAGTAAAAGCACAAGTGAATGATTGGTTGAGACTGAAAAGTAAATAAAACACAAGTAAAAGAGAAGAGGTGAATCAGATTGATAGAGTAGGAAGGGTTATGTTGCCACTTAGTGTGAAAACTGCATTGTAATAGGTATGAGTTATCCTTTACTGCCACGATATGCTACCTCGACGGGTACGGCGGGCGGCAAACTACGTCCCTATCACGCGGCCACAGTAGGTCACTGCCAATGTAGGGGTGTGTACTGTATCGGCAGGTGGAATGGAAAGGAGTCATGGTGGCAAGTCTGGCAAATACTCCAAGTTTGGTAGGATAGTCGACAGTGATCCCTCTTATTTCTAGGTTAGGATGCTCGAGATTGATACCTTGAGGACTAGTGTGGAACCAAATCAATCAACTCGGTTAGTGATCCCTTTTAGCCGTTGAAACTTGTGGACTAGTGTGGAACCAAGTTAGTAACGCCTCCCGTTGTGACCGTACTTAACCCTTTCGTGAGCCTTGCAATTTCGTGCCCGACAAATAGATTCTCTCAAACTACTGGTGTAGAAAGATTGAAAGAATGAAGAACAATGGATTAAGTAAACTTGAAATATTTTATTGAAGAAATAACTCAAAAACCTAGAACAACTGTTTCAATCTAGTTACAACATAACCCTAACCCAAAGGGGATTTAGAACATGGCGGCAGAGAAGAGCACAAGCAAAGTCTATAGAAAACCTAGGATGATTTAAACTAGAAGTACAATGGGTATTTATAGACTCAAAACTAGGTTAAGTCCTCCTTGAAGTAGAAGTCCTCTAAAGTAGCCTTGCTTCTTTAATGTACTTTAAATGCTGACTTCTTTGCTTGGAATATCGACTCTTCCTCGTTTTCTTTAGCCCACAAGTAAGCTTGGGAATTTCACTTCGGCATCCCTAGCCGCTGCTACATACGTCAGAAAATCACATGACCATCGGAGATAGATTCAGGAGTTTTTACTCTACAGATCGCGCTCCGGTTCTCCTAACTTCCATAGTCAGCTGCCGTGGGCAGCAAGGTCGGCAGCAGCTTTGCTCGGCAAGTGCTTAGCAAAAAATTACTTTAGTTGGAACTACTTCAGTACAGCTCATGGGTTTGCTCCTCAGCGTTTTGTCCTCCGTTCCTCGGCTCCCTCGTTCAGCTGTTAGTATCTACAAGCAAGAATACACTAAGACAGTACCTCTTGTTCACCAAATGAATGATAAGTTATAAAAGCAAGGTAGAACAATGAAATACTGTAAAATGCTATGCATGAACCTAGCTATGCCTAAAATGAGCTTAAAAACAGTAATAATAAGAGTTGGAAAGTGCATGAAATATAGCTTTGACATTGATAAACATGAGATCATGTATATTGATTTTTGATATAATGTTGTTCATATTGTTTATGACTACCTCACTAGGCAATGTATCACCTAACGTGTCTCATCTCATGCACTTTCAGGTTGAAAGATCGAGTGTCAGAAGATCGGATTTGGCTAGGTAAGACAAGTCACTACAGGTCTCAAGTAATGTGTTTTTGACTTATAAACTCCTAAGAAGGTGGCAAAGTAGTTGTACTAGTCATTTGTGCCCATTTTGATGTGTTGGTGAAGTGCCTAAGTTGTAATATGGTTTATGGCCCTAAATAGCCTTTTTGGTTGGCTTAAAGTAGTATAAAAATGCATAGTTGGCTCAAAAAGGTAAAAACATAGTAAATGCATTCATATGATCATGAAATTTGGCATACTAGTAGTTTATTTTATTGAAATATTGTGTGTAAAGTTTCGTTGCATTTGGACATCGTTCGATAGGTCAAATTGAGTAAAAACCAACAACGATCTATCATTACAGGTCGGGCCGTATCGAAACGTGTGATGCCGTTTCGATACGGGTAAGCATAGTTTGGACTGAGAAATAGAGTGTATCGGAATGGTCCATGGCTGTTTCGAAATATTTTGTCTCTAGAATCACTCATTCCGATACAGGTTCATAGCGTATCGATACGGGCAAGCTTGTATCGGCACGGTCTTAAGGGTAAGGTCAACAGGAGTTGACCATCATTCACCCATTTTGAAACAACTCTAGGGTGTTTCGATACGGTATTAGGTAAGTTAGTTAAAGGCTTATTGAACTGATTTCTAATTTCACAGTTTAGTCACTGAACAATCTAAGGTTAAATTGAATGTGTAAATGATCTCCAAATAGAATGAAATTTTGCAGACATGTCTTTAAAGTAGTGAATTTTAAAAGCGTAAGATAAATTGCATTGAAGGTGTAACCCCCTTAGCCCGGCCAAGACGGTTGACCCGAACTACGAAGATTACACGGGGAAAACCAAAGTCAACTCGATTGCACTTATTTGAGAAAGGCACAGCGATCGAATAACAAATAGGGACTCAATTGCACTTATTATAAATTAGGGACCAAAATTTAATTTCTGTAAATTAGAAGGTCTTTACTGATTATAATGTTACCAATATGAAATTAGTCATATTACATGCTTCTCTGCCAAATTTCATCTTAAAAGAACATCTCAAGCTCAAGCAATTGCAACTTCAACCTTTGGGACTAAATTGTAAGGCTTGCAAACTTCAGCACCATTCAAATCAGTGTCCAACAGACACCTATTTCGAAACGTCTACCTGTTGTGTCGAAACGTGGATCGAAACGGTGTTGACTGTTCCGATACACGTATTGGTTCCGAGACTAGTTCCAAAACGAGGCCTTCCAGTAGCCAAATCGTTTCGAAACATCCCTTAGCGTTTCGAAACACGAAGGCCATTTCAGGCCCCCGTTACGAAACACTAGAGGGTGTTTCGATACGGTTTGCCCAGATTCAGCAGCAAAGACTGGTTTTCATGCATGAAACCCAATCGAACACAACCTAATGACTCCCTAATCATGTCAACAAGTCATCCAATATACAAGGTACGTATTTAGTACTTCCAAACACATTCACATCATCCATCATGAAATCTCACAAGTCTAGAGACATGCTTCCTATCCTCAAAGCCAAATAAGCAAACAAACTTCAAAACAAGCATTTAAGGCCATTTACAATTCAAACCAACAAAAGCAAACATGCCTCAACCTTAAGGAGTTTAATACATCTCCCAAAACAAAACTTAGGTTCCCATTGCCAATTTATCAAAACTAATAGTGTATGAAAACTTCACCATACGTGAGCTTGGACTTCCTTGGATAACTTAACTTCCTTGATGCCCAAAGCACCTCAATTATCTGCATTATTGGTAAAAGAGAGCGTAAGCACAAATGCTTAGTGAGGCATGCTCTAAATACAACCAATACAACAATGCATTTTTAGAAAACACATTCAACAAAGCTTTTAAACCACATGCTCAACTCTTTCTCATGTTACCTTGCAACCTTTTCAAGCATCTCATGCTTCGTCACATTCAATACATTATATTGGCTTTCTAGTGATAGTTCATAACCATTTCAACACAAGACACAATCGGATACGCGGATTACAAGCGTTGTCCCACACGCTTCATACACACTACCGAACTACACAAGGTTCACACTCAAGAGCAATCCCTCCATTGATGTGACACCCGTGGTGGAGTATAACGGTACAATCTCAACACCTCAACACCACTCATCGGTAGTTGTGTAATTCCACTAACGAGAGTAAGGGACACATAATAAAAGATTCACACACGGAATTTACAACCACTGTTGTGATCTTACCTCAATCGTTACGGTACTTGGATGGAGTTTACGGTACAATCACAACCCCTCAACATCCAAGGCGACTTTACTTACGGTGCACCCAATCCTATAGCTGGCTAACTATATCTGATTCAAGTACTTAAAAACCATTTCATCACTTGCCAATATACATCAAATACCATCATCAATTCACTGTTTTAAGCATTAATCAAAGCCACTTATCATCATGCACCTCCATGCATCATAACTATATTAATAAGATGTCAAACCAAGGATCTCTTACCTTGAGCATCCTTCAATACATGACTTTCAAAACCAGCATTAACCATGCTAAAACATGCTTTCAAAACAGTAATTAAACATGCATTTCATAACTAATGCATCAAACTATAACTTAGCACATCCGAGGGAGTTTTTCCGAAAACTTACTCTTGAGCTTAGCTAAGTTGTTTAGACTTAAACTTAGCTCCCAAAACCTCCAAACAATCGTTTCAAAGCTGCAAACCCATCTCCACTCACCAATTATGTTTCTCCTTGCTCGCTGAAACTCTAACTACGCCTCTGGTACTCCCGAAACAACAGCAAAAGTGTCTGAATGTGTCTCCCCTATTTACAACACATAAGAGCAGAGGATTAATGCATCATCATGCATTAAAATCATCAGCCACTTCTCCTAAACTCGCTGCATCACCTAAACTCAACATTTCGACTACCAAACACAACTGAAATCACCTTCAAACTCTTCCAAAACTTAAACCAGCCAAGACCCATCACTTCTAATCATTTCTAAAAATCAATCAACATCAAAAACAACCCTAACCTCGACCTTATAGCTCCATCTATAGCAAAACACCAAAATCACCCCAAAAACCACCATTTTCATAAGCAAAAACTTAGGAAATACAACCTATTCGGGATTAGATTGATAAAACCTCATTTCTAACATCATTTAACATCCAAAATACATTAAAGAACTATCTCAAAACAGATCCCAATCAACCACAACGAAAATCTTCAAGATCTCTTCCAAAATCTTGAGTTTTAAGCCAAAATCATGTTTCTAATATTAAAACCATTTATAAAACTTTAATGAAGGATTGACAACTTGGAAATTTCAGTAAAGAACTGAGTATTTAGAGGAGAAGAACATTCTTACCTCTAAATGATGATTTCTCCTTGATTTGGGAAAAATTCCATGAAAATGCAATGTGGAAAACAAAAGGATTTGTTGCAAGAATGATTAGAAACCAATAGGTGATGGAAATCTCATCAATTGAAGTGAAGATCAATGTGAATTTTGCAGAAGAAAATGTGTTTGGATAATGGGATTTTGAGAGAAAAAGGAATGAGAGAAAATTAGGAAAAGGTAGTTATGAAAGTCAAAATTTAGTTTCCTCCTTTCTTTTATTTAATTAAAACATTAATTAAATCACCCAAATTAAGGAAAAATCTGGAGAAAACATTTTGGGTAAATTAGCTCCTTAAAGATTCAAAGTTTCAATCCTTTACAAAACATTCACTACTAAACTTTGCAAAAATCGCATTTTGGTCACTACCCCGAAATGTAGTATTTCCAAACCTTATTTTGTAAAATTGATTTTACCACTCTCTTATATATATATATTAAATGAGGGTTTTTTAGATATTCTTCTATGTTTTTAAAGCATCCCGAACTAGGCTTTCCCTAAAACCCTCTTTTATATTGGAACCGTTTCACAGACCGGTCCAACTCAAACCCTAAACTTCTAAGCCCAAAATTGGGGTGTTACAAAAGGACCCCTAGTTTGTCGAAATTACAATTTGCTCCCTAAAACTTGTAATAGTTTTAATTAGCACATGAATGACTAATCATTGCTTGTATGGATAAATTGGACTGAGTTATTTGATGGGAATGATTCATTGTAGGATGTGGATTGAGACTATTAATAATAAAAAGAAATTTTATTGCACTGGTTTCTGTATTGATCATCGGTTTCACATTTCGACCCGGTTCTCGACCAGGCCGAAAAGGGCTGTTACAGAAATAAATTTATCACAATAATCCTGAATTATATTGGATCTCTAGTTGTTAGATTGTTAGATTTGGGGTTTTGTGCTGTTTGTGTGGAATCTGAGTTGTTGGAGGTGTAAGGATGTAATTAGATTTTTTTCATGCTAATTGTTGTTTAAAAGTGGATGGAAGTGTTAGGTTTGGCTGGGTGAAGGTTGTATTGTAATCAAAGGAGTTTTCGGTTGTTTCAGATAGCCATTTTGGTGTTTTTGGGGAGAGCTGTGAGTTAGCTTGGATTTCTGGTGGTTTTAATGCTTGGTGATGCATTAATCCTCTATTCTTGTGTTGTATAAACATGGGAAAATGTATTGGAAGTAACCGGTGAAGGTTCATGAGCTTTGATTGCTTGGATTCACGTCGGCTAGTCGAGTTCACGCGTGTTAGTGAGTGAGAATGTGATTTTCAGCGTTGAAAGCTTTAAAAGGTGATTTGGGAACTTAGTGTTAAGCTTGAAACGCTTAACTAAGTTTGAAAGTAAGTAAATGAGTTTTCTCTCTCGGTTGTGCTTTTTTTTGATAATTTATGCACTATTTTGAATTAGTGGTTGACCTACTGTTAAAGCATGTTTTAAGCATGTAATGTTGAAGGATTCACAAGGTAAGTGGTCCTTGAAGTATATGATTTATACTTGTGATTTTAAGCATGGTTTAATTCTTAGAAATGTGATTTATTGATGATGCTTTGAAAATAGTGAGGTTTGTGTTAAATGTGAATTATATTGGCAAGTGATGTTGTGAAATGGTTTATAAATGATATCGGATATAGTTTCCCGGCTATATGATTGAGTGCACATTAAAATGTCGCCTTGGATGTCGAGGGGTTGGTGTCCCGTGTGTCTGTCCAAGTACCCTAACGATCGAGGAGGTTGGTGTCTCGTCTCTCGTTAGTGGTTAAGCATCTAACCGATGATAGGGTTGGTGTCCCTATGGGTTGTCATTGTACCCGGTTGATAGAGTACCTTTGGTTGTGAAAGTACCAATTCCGGTTAAGATGGCTTGAAGTGTCGGGTAGACACTTATTGTAATCTGTGTATTCGATATGATGTTTTAAGATGTGAACTTGTTTAATAATCACTTGTAAGCCAATATAATTGATGATGTATCATTGAATGGTTTATGTTGCATAATGTGGTCTATGCATGTTTTACTCTCTAAGCTTTGCATATGGTAGCTATGCATGTGAAGGCTTAAATTGAGTGTGGTTTGTAACTTGTCGATGATTCATGATACATGTTGCATGATGCTTAACATGTTGATTTTGAGTAAGAGAAGTTCATGGTTTTAGAAAGGGCATGATGGTTTTCAAATAATGTTTTAGCAAATTGAAATGAGATTTCAATGTGGACATGAAAAATGGTTTTAATGCATTGATGGTGTTTTGTTTTTGAGACTCCTCACTAAGCCTTGTGTGCTTATGCTCTTATTAGCCAATCAATGCAGATAATTGAGGTTTAGGAGGCAGCATGAAGCAAGGGATTCCAAGAGACTTCGCTTAAGAAAGTATATTTTGGTTTAGACTAAAGTAATAAGGGCAACGGGGATCCGTTGAATTGTTGGCTGATTTGTGTAAACTTACTTTTATGCAAGTTTGGTTTGTTGTTTTAGACTTGTAAATGGCCATTGGTATTTGGTTTATGCTTAAGCATGCATTTTGGTACCTTGCTTGGTTTAACAATAGGTTGTATGCCTATAGTTTACCTTTGATGCAAATGTTCATGTTATGATGTTGAATATGCTATGTTTGATTAAGGACCGATCCTTAGATATGTTGTGTATGCCTTAGAAGTATGTCTAAATTGTATGCTTATCTAAATCAAATGTTAAACCAGCAAAAATGGGCATTTCAGGCCCATGCGTATCGGTACGCGGGGTACCGTATCAGTACGGGTAGGCCATATTTGGCTTGGCGTATCGGTACGGAAAGACTCGTATCAATACGGTCATTGTGAAACTTGTTGAGCAAATTGGTACAGGGGATCGTATCGATACGGTTTTGAGCTATTGGAATCAGGGTTATAAATCATCTCAAAATCTTACCGATATCGTGCTTAGTGTATCGATACGGTGCCAGGTAAGTTAGTTGTTTGGGATCTTTTTGAGGTTCTGTTTCTTTATGTTTTAGTCCCTGAATGTTGTGGATGCAATTAAATGAGACTGGATGGTTATTTTGAGCTGAAATTTGACAAATATTAATTTAATGTGATTAATTAAAGGTTGATAACTTAAAAAGTGAAGAATTCTTTGTAGTTTGGTAAAATTACAAAATGGTCCCTAAAATATTTTTGTATCCAATCCAGTACCAAATTGATGTTGGATCGAGTTGCAAATCATCTCAATGCGAAGTTTATCGCTTAGGTTAATAATGAGCATGTAGACAAGATAAAATGAAAAATATTAGGGTCGTTTACTGAGGTAAACTTCCTGGTTTACTTTAGTGTTCCTCGTATGACCCGTTCGGTTCGGTCTTTCACCTAGATCGGGTCGAGGGGTTACATTTGGTGGTATTAGAGCCAGGTTATGATAGAATAGGATTAAGGTAAGTTATTGGTAAGTTGACGTGAAGTAATTCTAAGTGAATGATGATGTTTGCTTTGCACGGTGATTGTTATAATCATGTTGTTGATGAATAAATGAAATCGATGTCAAACATGATGAATGCGAAGTATGTATAAATTGTCATATACATGATGATGTTCTGGGCTGAATCTGATTGATTACTATGCAAGATGCTTGTGATACATATGTTCTTTGCTTTATGCTATGATTAGAGTAAATTGGGATACCCATTGCTTTATTGCTATAGCAAAGTGTTTGAAATTGAATTAGAAGTCTTGGATCCTTTCTTGAAGTTGACATGATTTCTTGTTTTGTTTTATTATCATGCCTTAATTATAATAACACAATGGGACCAAGGAGAGAGTTACATTCTGGTACGATTGCTTCTGCTGGTGAGCAGGGAAATCAGGAGAATGAGATTCTTCCTGGTGGGAATTTACCTCCTCCACTGCCTCCACCCGGGGGTGAGGAGCAAGGACAACATGGGCAAGCTGGGCCTGTGTTGGATGATTTGACGTCTCTCATTCAGGCAATTACTGGAGCATTCTAGACTGATGTTGTCGGAGTGCAAGTGCAAGCACCTGCTACTGGGCAAACGGGGTTGCCGTTAGAATGGTTGTGTAGTTTGGGAGGAGTTGAGTACCGTGGTTTGTCGCACGAGGCATCCTAGGCTTGGATGGCCAGTACAATCCGGATTTTGGATCAAATGGGGTGCAATGATGCACGTAAGCTGGGATGTGTTGTTTCATTGTTGCAAGGTGATGATTACAGTTGGTGAACGACTGTAATTGTGGCTATGGAGCCCAATGAGGTTGATTGGGAGTTCTTCCAAGCTGCCTTTAAGAAGAAATATCTAGGAGTTAGATACTTGAATGACAAGAAACGTGAGTTTATGTCTTTGGCTCAGGGTAGCATGTTTGTGGATGAATATGAAGTTTAGTTTGTTTGTTTGAGCCAGTATGCTCCTGATTTTGTGCCGAGTGATAGGCATCTTTATGACCATTTCCGTTATGGATTGGTGCAAGAGGTGAAGACTTTCATGTTGGCCTTTGATTACACAGATTTTGATGTATTGGTGGCACGAGCCAATGTTATCGAGCAGAGTCTGGGCTTGAATTCTCGTGTGGATGGTTCTAGCTCGGGTAAGAGAGCTCTAGATTTCGATCTTGGAGGTGGACAGAATAGAAGGCAACATGATAAGAGGCATTGCGCGGATGCGAAGCAAGGCAGAGGAAGGTCTGGACGATGAGCTTTTGGTCAGGGTGCTCAGGCTAGATCAACTTTTAATTCTTGATGGGTATGTGAATCACGTGTGCACATGAGGCGAGATTGTCCTTGTTTGTCTCGAGAGGTGCAGGCTCCTACAGTTGTGGCGGCTAGTGCTTGTTGGAGTTGTGGTTCGGCTGACCATTTGAGATGTGATTGTTCGTTGTTTGCTAGAGGTGGTCAGGTTAGAGCACCAATTGTTTCACCACAACGAGGTCGTGGGCGGGGGCGTGGTAGCTTCCAACGTAGAGAGGATGGTTAGAGAGTTGTAGCACATGTTGTGGTTGTCCAATCTGAGGGTGGTGGTCCTCCGAGGGTGTACACACATCGCGAGGGACGCAATGACATTGATGTGATTGCAAGTACTTTCACTTTGCAATCATTTTCATTGTTATCTTTGATTGATTCTGGTTCTACGCATTCATATATCTTGAGTGAGTATACACATTTCCTTGATATTCTTGTTGAGATGTTAGAGGTAGGAATGCAAGTAACTAGTTCTTTTGGTGAAACTGTTGTTACGAGAAGGTTGTAAAGGAGATGTCCTTTAACTGTTCAAGGCCATGTGTTTGCAGTTGATGCAATAGAGTTACCTTTCTAGGGGTTTTGATGTAATCCTTGGGATGGATTGGTTGACCAAGCATAGGCTGTGATCGATTTTGATGCTAAACGAGTTACCTTGAAACTCGCTGATGATTACAAAGTGGTAATTATGGGCGAGAATGTGAAATTCTAGTCCAATGCAATTTCGGCCCTTGAAGCGAGTCGTATGATGGAGTTGGGTTGTGAAGTTTTCTTAGCTTATGTGATGAATCCAGGATCGAAGAAAGTGCATGTATAGGACATACGTACTGTATGTGAGTTTTTGGGCGTATTTTCGGAAGAGATGTTTGGGTTGCCGCCGAGTAGAGAGGTTGAGTTTGGCAAAGATTTGTATGAAAATAAGACTCTAGTGTCTATTGCTCCCTATCAAATGACCCCAAAAGAGTTGAAGGAATTGAATATGCAACTTCAGGAGTTTCTTGATCGAGGGTTTATTAGACCTAGTGTTTTACCTTGGGGTGCACCAGTCTTGTTCGTGAAGAAGAAAGATGGCACGATGCGAATGTATATAGATTATCGGCAACTGAACAAGTTGACGATTAAGAATAAGTATCCTTTCCCAAGAATTAATGATTTTTTGATCAGTTTAGAGGTGCTTCAGTGTTTTCTAAAATTGATTTGAAATCTAGATATTACCAGTTGAAGGTAAAGGATGTAGATGTACCTAAGACTGCTTTTCGCACAAGGTACGAGCATTACGAGTTCTTGGTGATGTCTTTTAGCTTGACTAATGCACTGGCTGCATTCATGGACATGATGAAATGTGTGTTCCATGAGTTTTTGGATCAATTTGTGGTTGTGTTTATTGATGATATTCTCGTGTACTCTCGTACCGAGGACGATCATGATAAGCATTTGTGGATTGTGTTGCAAGTGTTGTTGGAAAATCAGCTTTACGCCAAGTTATGTAAGTGTGAGTTTTGGCTTAGAGAAGTTGTCTTTCTTGGACATGTGGTGTCGGCCACAAGTATTCGGGTTGATCCACATAAGATTGAGGCGATGATGAATTGGAAGATGCCTAAATGGGTGACGGAAGTTTGTAATTTCCTTGGTTTGGCGGGTTACTATCGAAGGTTTATGGATAGGCTTTCTAAGATTGTTGCTCCGTTAACCAAGTTGTTGCAAAAGATGTTCGTTTTGAGTGGACGGATGTTAGACAACAAGCTTTCGAAAGGTTGAAGGAAGCTTTGACGCAATCTCATGTCATGATTCATCCTGAATCAGGTAAAGAGTTTGTAGTTTATAGTGATGCACCATATGTTGGTTTTGGATGTGTGTGGATGCAGGGTGGGAAGGTTGTGGCATATGCATCTAAGCAATTGAAGGTGCATGAGCACAACTATCCTACTCATGATCTAGAGCTTGATGTAGTTGTGTTTGCTTTAAAGATTTGGAGGCATTACCTTTATGGTGAAAAGTACACCTCGTACACATACCACAAGATTTTGAAGTACTTGATGTCCCAAAAAGAGTTGAATCCTAGACAACGAAGGTGGCTAGAGTTGCTTAAAGATTACGACTTGATGATCGAGTACCATCCGGGGAAGGCTAATGTTGTAGCCGATGCCTTGAGTAGGAAGGTTGTTGTAGAGTTGAGGACGTTGTTTTCTCGGTTGAGTATATCGCGAGATGGTAGGTTGATAGCTGAGTTACAAGTGAAACCTTCCTTGGTTCAGTTGATTAAGGAGAAGCAGTTGCTTGATGATTCTTTGGTGCCTCATGTTCAGGATATAACAGATCGTAATGCAACTGACATTTGTTTCAATGATGATGGTGTTTTGTGCTTTAAAAGTCAAATAGTTGTGTCGGAGGATGTTGAGCTGAGGCGCGTTATCTTGACGGAGGTTCATAGCAGTCCTTTTTCTATGCACCCTGTTAGTACAAAGATGTATCATGGGTTGAAAGATGGGTACTATTGGGTTAGGTTGAAGAAGGATGTTTCTAAAATTGTGAGTAAGTGTATGGTTTGTTAGTGCGTGAAAGTTGACCATCAATTTCCTTTCGAGTTGTTGCAACCTTTGCAGATACCGGAATGGAAATGGGAGAGAATTATGATGGATTTCGTGTCCGGTTTTCGTTTGACGCTGAAAAAGAAGAACTCTATTTGGGTAATTGTAGACTGTCTTACGAAGTGTGCGCATTTCATAGTTGTGCATACAACGTATACGTTGGATAAGCTGGTAGAGTTGTACATTGTTGAGATTGTGAGGTTGCATGGTGTACCTAAATCTATAGTGTCAGATAGGGAACCAAGGTTTACAACGAGGTTTTGGGAGTGTTGAATCGGGTCGGTCGAGAACGGTTTGAACCCTTTAAGGTTGGTTTAGGGAACTCCTAGTTCGAGATGCTTTAATAATATGGAAAAATATCTAAAATTCCTCATTTATTATATAAATGTTTATGGTGAAAACAATTTTACAAAATGTGATTTGGAAATTTTACATTTTGGTGTAGTGACAAAATTGCAGTTTTTGCATAAGTTGACTAGTGACTGTTCTGTAAAGGATTGAAACTTTGAATCTTTAAGGAGCTAATTTTACCAATTGTTTTTCATCAGATTTCTCTTCAATTTGGGAGTTCTTAATAATGATTTAATTTGGGAGTTCTAAAATTTCTCTTTTCATTTTCTCTCAACTTCCACTTAGCCAAACACATTTCCCTCACCAAAGAACCTCTGATTTTCATCCCTTTTGCTAAGATTTCATCTTTCTAAGGATTTCCTATCTTCACTTCATCAAATTCTTTTGTTTTCACTTTGGAATTTCAAGAAATCTTTCTCAAATTAAGGAGAAATCAACCATTAGAGGTAAGCTTCGTCCTTCTCCTCTAATGATCAGTTCTTTACTAAGATTCTCAAGTTATAAATCATTTGTTAATAGTTTTTAAGATGTTTTAATGTTATAAACAAGAAATAGTTGCTAAATTCAAGGTTCTTGATGTGATTTTGATGATTTTTGTATTTTGAGTTAAACTCTGTGTTGAGGTTGATTTCTAACATGTTTTAGATGATATTTGATGTTGAGATTGAGGTTTTAACAAGTAAATCCCGAATAGGCTTGGGTTCCTAAGTTTTAGATGTTAGATTTGTGGTTTTTGGGGTGTTTTTGGTGATATGCTATTGCAGGAGATATAAGGTCGTGTTTGTGATGATTTTTTATGTTGATTGAGGTTTAGGAAGGGTTAGATTTGTTAGATCTTGGCTGGGATTTGATTTGAGAAAGTTTGGAGGTGATTTCGGTAATTTCGGATAGTCGAAATGGTGATTTTGAGTACTGCAACGAGTTAGAATGAGTGGCTGGTGATTTTAATACATGATGATGCATTAATCCTTTGCCCTTATGTGTAATGAACAGGGGAGACTTCATCGGACGCATTTGCTGTTGATCCGAGAGTGTTGGAGGCCTAGAAATCGTTTCGGCAAGCAAGTGAAACGTAATCGGTGAGTGCAAATGGTTTTAGAAGTCCTTGAGGGACAAGGAAACAAGGTTTGGGGATTTAGGATTGGTTTGAAACACCATCCTAAGTCTGGAAGTAAGTATGTTTAGAATTTGCTCTCAAAAAGTGGTCGATGCCCCTAAATGTTTTTAACATGCTCTTGATTTGAGATAGACAAATTCCTACTGTTTTATGCATGATTTATAACATGAAATGATGTTATGTGTTGATCCCATGAGATAACATGACTTTGTAAAGAGTTTTGAGATTTTTATTAAATGCTATGAATGAATTGTGGTTTTGAAATGAGATGAGATAGATTTGAGAAATGTTGCATCAAAACTGTAGGTGAGATGATGATTTTAATATAATATATTGGCATAAATGATGAGATGATTACCGGATATAATCGGTCGACCAATAGGATAAAAGTGCACTATAAACTAAAAATTCGTACGTGCTCTTTGGAATCGGGCAATAGGGGTAGTGCCATCTCGATCCAAAGTGAGAATCCGATGATTAGAGATATCATCCGGGTAGGTCTTGGTGAAACACCCAAATTTGTGGCGAAGAGAGATACCGCCATGAGAGTTCGGTGACGTGAAATTCCACTGGGTAGGACTTGGCTTTAAGTCAAGCTAATCTGCATATCCGAGTAAAGATATAATATGAAATGCCAATATATGAGATTGTGTTTGATTCACATGTACCAATATTGAAATGTTATTTATGCTATGAGAAATGCATATGAGATTTTGAGACTTAGGAAATGCTTTTGAATGTCAAGCATGTATGGCTTTGCCAGGAGTTTTGCATTGGTTAAATGCATGAGATTGATAGATAGATGGTACATGTTATTTTCAAATGGAGATTTGCTTTGAATGGTTTTCAAGCATGAGATAGAAAGAGCATGTTGTAGAAAATGGTTTTTGAGAATGAGATTTAAAAGCTTGCATTGTTGTGTTGGTGTTTTTAGAGCATGTCTCACTAAGCTATCATGCTTACGCCCTCTTTTACCAACAATGCAGATAATTGAGACACTTTGGGCAGCGAGGAGGCTTAAGAAGATCCAAGGGTTTGTAAACCTCAAGTATGGTGATGTTTTAAATTTACTATAGTAATGATATTTGGCAATAGGACCTAGTGGTTTGCTTTAGGAGATGTATTTTGGACTTTCTGTGGTTGATGTAAGTTTTGTATGGTTCATATGGTTTGTAAGAGGTCTTTATTGTTGTTTTGGTACTTATTCTTGCTATATGGTGTGATTGTGGTTTGAGTTTTAAGCATGCTTCATTAGTTGCCTTGCTATGCTTGAGTTAGTCAACTAAATGTTGTCATGTGGTTTGGAATTGCATGCCCATATGTTTGAGTGGTTGCCTTGAGTGTGTTATTATGATTTGAGGATGATTATTTGAAGTTTGAAATGATTTCAAGGCTGAAAATGGGACAGTTCTGGTTTCGTATCGATACACGGGCTTTCGTATCGATACACATAAGCCAAATTTGTACTTTTCTGCACATGCGTTTCGGTACGATTGGGAGGTGTTTCGCTACGGGCTTGAAGGGTGTACCGATACACGGGGAAGCGTATCGATACGCTATTTGTGACTTTGGTCAGTACCATCTCGCATATCGATACAGTCTCAAGTGCATCGATACACGAACGTTAATTCTATTAATGGCATCTTTGTATGTTTGAAATTGTTGCATTTTAGTCCCTGATTTTCAAGTGTACAATTGGATGAGTTTGGTTAGTCGGTTTTTGATGAAAAGTTGCAAAGAAGCATGAAACATGACTAATTAAGTAATGGTAAACTTAAAATCAGTAAATCCCTTGTAATTTGTAGAAATTATGTTTTGGTCCCTAAATGTCTAATTTGTACAATTAAACCCTAAACGTTATCCGATCGTTGTGCCATTTCTTCCTATGATCTTTTGCGGTTACATAGGTTTAATGTTGCATCTAGAAAATATAAAAAAGAAAAAAAGGTCGTCAATCAGAGTTAACTTTAACGAGTTGGCTTTGGTTTTCCTCGTGTAATCACCTCGGTTCGGGTCAACCGTCTAGATTGGGCTAAGGGGGGTACATTTGTTGGTATCGGAGCCAGGTTTGCGAATAATTGGGGCGTTGGTTAGTGGTTTGTAAGTGTAAATATGAGTGGTTATGACCTTTGTGAAAGCATGTTGTGTGATTGTACAATGTTCTAGCTTTAATGCGATGTAATGCATGCAAGTTGATGGGTTGAGATGAATTTGTGATGCTATGCTATGATTGGGGGTATAGATGGGGAACTCATTGCCATATCCTTACTATTGGAAAGAATTGTTTTGAAAACGAACTTGAACACCTTGGATTTCTTTCCTTCTACTGCCTAACTGAGATTTATTGCATTTTGCTAGTTGCATCATTTTGAAATGGGGCCACGTAGAGAGCATAGAATAAACACACGTAACACGGTCGAGAATGAGCCGAATGAGAATGATTAGCGTGTTGAGAATCTACCGCCTCCTCCTCCTGGTGGACCACCCGGTGGTGGTGGAGTGGGGGTTGGTGCTGCGGGAGTTGGAATAGGGGTTGTTGAACCCAAGGGAGCACGAGGGCAAGCTGCTCTTGATATGACAGTGTTGATCCAGGCTATTGCTGTAGCCTTTTGGATGGTAGTAGCTGGAGCTTATGTGGTTGTACCTCAGGCTGGTGCTGGAGCGAGTTTGCCTCTAAAGTGACTCTGAAGTCTATGAGGGACTGAGTTTAGGGGGCTGACCCCTGAGGGTTCCGAATCTTGGTTGGAGAGCACCAAGAGAATCCTTGGACAAATGAATTGTAATGATGTCCAGAAGTTGGGGTGCATCGTATCTCTGTTGCATGGTGATGTCTACACATGGTGGACGACCACTATAGCTGGTTTGGAGGATGTTGAGGTGTCTTGGACGTTCTTTCTGAACGCGTTCAAGAGGAAATATTTGGGAGTCCGTTATTTGGACGAGAAAAAGAGGGAGTTTATGTTCCTAGTACAAGGTAGCATGTTGGTGGCGGAATATGAAGTACAGTTTGTACGCCTTAGCCAATATGCACCAGAGTTGATCCCTAGTGAACGGGAGAGATGCGAGCGGTTCAGATAAGGGTTGGTGGCTGATGTGAAAACTTTTATGCTTACATCAGATTATACCGATTTTGATGTCTTGGTCACTCGAGCCAAGGACATTGAGCTGAACCTTGGTCTGGCGAGTCGAGCGGGAGGATCTAGCTCGGGGAAGCGACCTGCGGTTCATGATATTGGAAGGGATCGGTTCAAGAGGCCTAAGGAAAGAAGGTCACACATGGATGCTAGACGTGGGGGAGGTAACCATGAGAGAGGTAAGCAAGGGCCGAATGCTTTCATCTGTACCCCTGAATGTAACCGGTGTGGCAGGAGACACACGAAAGAGTGCTGGGGCAACATTGGTACGTGCTGGAATTGTGGTTCCCGTGGGCACATGAAACGAGATTGTCCCCAGCCGATACGAGAGAGGCAGGCTCCGATGAGAGCAGTTGAGCCACAAAGACGCCGTGGGCGCGGCCGTGGTAATTTTCAGCGTAGAGATGATGGTGCGAGGAATGTGGCACATGTTGTAGCTGTTCAACCTGAAGAAGGTGGCCAGGCCAGAGTGTATGCCCATCGTGAAGGGAGGAATGACACAGACGTAATTACAAGTACCTTTACTTTGCAGTCTTTGTCATTACTTTCTCTGATTGATTCTGGATCTACACACTCCTACATATTGCGTGAACATGCTCAAATGCTTGGTTTGCCTGTGGAGTCTTTGGATGTTGGTATGTGTGCGGCTAGTTCTTTCGATGAAACGGTAGTAACAAGGAGGTTGTATAGGAGATGTCCCTTAAAGGTGCAAGAACATGTGTTCTTGGTGGATCTTATGGAATTGCCTTTCTATGGATTCAATGTAATCCTTGGTATGGATTGGCTCGTCGAGCATAGGGCAGTTGTGGATTTTGAGAATAAGCGGGTTTCGCTGAAACTTGTTGATGATTATGAAGTTGTGGTGGTAGGAGAGAACGTGAAGTTCTTATCTAATATGGTTTCGACGCTTGAAGCGAGCTGGTTGTTGCGTCAAGGATGCGAAGCTTATTTAGCTTATGTAATGAATCCTAGCACGAAGGAAGTACGGGTGCAGGATATAAGGATGGTGCGTGAATTCCCTGGGGTATTTCCGAAGGAGCTGTCTGGTTTGCCGCCTAGTCGGGAGGTTGAGTTCGGAATTGAGTTGTATGAGAACACATCTCTGGTGTCCATCGCTCCCTATCGAATGGCACCTAAGGAGTTAAAGGAGCTGAAGACGCAACTTTAGAAGATGCTTGATCTAGGCTTTATTCGGCCTAGTGTGTCACCTTGGGGTGCACCAGTCTTATTTGTTAAGAAGAAAGATGGCACAATGAGAATGTGAGTTGATTACCGAAAGCTGAATAAGTTGACTATCAAGAATAAGTATCCTTTACCTAGGATTGATGATCTTCTCGATCAGTTTTGTGCAGCGGCTATGTTCTCAAAGATAGATCTACGGTCAGGATATTATCAATTGAAAGTTAAGGATGTGGATGTGCCGAAAACAGCTTTTTCGAATGAGATATGGGCATTATGAATTTCTGGTGATGCCGTTTGGTTTGACGAATGCTCATGATGCTTTCATGGATATGATGAATAAGGTGTTTCATGAGTTCTTGGATAAGTTCGTTGTGGTGTTCATCGATGATATCCTTGTGTACTCTCGTATCGAGGAGGAGCATGAAGCACATTTGAGGATTGTTTTACAAGTGCTGCTAAAGAATCAACTTTATGTTAAGTTGAGTAAATGTGAGTTTTGGTTGAAGGAGGTTGTTTTCCTTGGTCATGTGGTTTCGGCCGAGGGAATTCGTGTTGATCCTCAGAAGATTGAGGCAGTGGTGAATTGGAAGCCTCTTAGGTCTGTTCATGAAGTTCGTAGTTTCCTTGGTTTGGCGGGTTACTACCGAAGGTTTGTGGATGGGTTTTCCAAGATTGCTGCTACTTTGACGAAGTTATTGCAGAAGGATGTTAAGTTTGAGTGGACGGAAGCGAGACAGCAAGCTTTTGATAAGCTAAAGGAAGCATTGACGCAAGCTCCTATCTTGATTCAACCTGAATCATGAAAAGGGTTTGTGGTGTATAGTGACACATCCTATGTTGGTTTGGGGTGTGTGCTGATGCGAGAAGGTAGGGTAGTAGCTTATACATCGTGATAGTTGACGGTGCATGAGCGTAATTATCATAGGCATGACATTAAGTTAGCGGTAGTGGTGTTCACTTTAAAGATCTAGAGACATTATCTATATGGTGAGAAGTGTATGGTGTACACGGATCATAAGAGTTTGAGGTATCTTATGTCTCAGAGGGAGCTAAATCGTCGGCAACGACGTTGGGTGGTATTGCTTAAGGATTATGACCTAACGATCGAGTATCATCTGGGAAAGGCCAATGTTGTGGCCGATGCTTTGAGCAGGAAAGTGGCGGTGGAGTTGAGGGTGATTGCTTGTTTGAGTATAACGCGAGATGGTGGTCTTGTTGCTGAGTTGCAAGTGAAGCCATCTTTGGTTCAGTTGATAAAGGGTAAGCAGTTTCTTGATGATTCTCTTGTGCCGCATGTTCAGGATATTGCGGAAGGAAGGCCTTCGGACTTTAGTTTCAATGGTGATGGTGTTCTATGCTTTGGGAGTCGGATAGTGGTGTCGAGTGATGTGGAGTTGAGGCGCACTATTCTGACTGAAGCTCATAGTAGTCCTTTCTTTATGCACCCTGGTAGTACGAAAATGTATTGTGATTTGAAGGATGAGTACTACTGGGTGGGGTTGAAGAAAGATGTTGTCGAGTTCGTCAGCAAATGCATGGTTTGTCAGCGGGTTAAGGCTGAACATCAGGTTCCTTCTGGTTTTTTGCAGCCGTTAAGATTCCCAAAATAGAAGTGGAAAGGATCACCATGGACTTCGTGTCTGGGTTACCGTTGTCGCCATCGAAGAAAAATTTTGTTTGGATGATTGTGGATCACCTTACGAAGTGTGCACATTTCTTGCTTGTGCCTACTACGTATACCTTGGATAAGCTAGCTGAGTTGTACATTGCTGAGATTGTACGATTGCATGGAGTGCCAAAATCTATAGTATCGGATAGAGATCCAAGGTTTACATCAAGGTTCTGGGAATGTTCTCATCAAGCTTTGGGTACGCGGCTGAATTTCAGTACTTCTTATCATCTGCAGATGGATGGACAGTCGAAGCGTGTTATCCAAGTGCTTGAGGATATGTTGAAGTGTTGCGTTATTGAATTTCAAGGATCTTGGGAGACACACTTGTCGTTGGTTGAGTTTACTTATAATAATAATTACCAGGCAAGTATTCAAATGGCACCGTATGAGGCTTTATACGGGAGGAGGTGTAGAACTCCCCTTTGCTGGGCTGAAACAGAGCAGAAGTTAATTTCAATGCAAGCTTTGTTGAAGGGGACCGCCGAGAAGGTGAAGCTCATTTGTGAGCGTTTGAAGGCAGCATCGGACCGGAAAAAGTCTTATGCAGATTTGAAGCGTAAGGAGATAGAGTTCGCGGTTGGCGAACGTGTGTTTCTGAAAGTCTCACCTTGGAAAATGTGATGAGATTTGGTCGAAAGGGCAAATTGAGTCCGAGGTTTATTGGACCATATGAGGTGATAGAACATGTAGGTCGTGTTTCTTACAAGCTGAGACTGCATTCAGAGTTGGAAAAGATACATAATGTGTTCCTTGTATCCATGCTTCGAAGGTATAGATCAGATATGTCGCATGTTATGCTTGTAGAAGAGGTTGAGCTAAATCCGGACTTGACATATGATGAAGAGCCCGTTGAGATTCTAGATACAGATAGTAAGGTTCTCTGAGGTAAGACCATAGAGTTGGTTAAAGTCTTGTGGATACATCGTGGCGATGAGGAAGCCACGTGGGAAAGGAAGGATGACATGAAGAAGAAATTTCCTCACCTTTTTCCATCAGGTAAATTTCGAGGATGAAATTTCTTAAGTGGGGGAGAGTTGAAATGCCCTGGTTTTGGGCCTAGATGATTTAGATGTTGAATCGGGCCGGTCGGGAACGGTTCGAACCCTTTAAGGATGGTTTAGGGAACACCTAGTTTGGGATACTTTAAAAATATGGAAAAATATCTAAAATTCCTCATTTATTATATAAATGTTTATGGTGAAAACAATTTTACAAAATGTGATTTGGAAATATTTCATTTTGGTGTAGTGACCAAATTGCAGTTTTTGCAAAACTTGACTAGTGACTGTTTTGTAAAGTAATGAAACTTTGAATATTTAAGGAGCTAATTTTACCAATTGTTTTTCATCAGATTTCTCTTCAATTTGGGAGTTTTTAATATTGATTTAATTAAAGGAATTAAAAGAAAAGTCAAATGTTGACTTTTCATAACTACCTTACGATAGTTTTCTCTCTTTTCATTTTCTCTCAACTTCCACTCAGCCAAACACATTTCCCTCACCAAAGAACCTCTTGTTTTCATCTCTTTTGCTGAGATTTCGTCTTCCTAAGGATTTCCTATCTTAACTTTATCAAATTCTTTTGTTTTCACTTTGGATTTTCAAGAAATCTTGCCCAAATTAAGGAGAAATCATCCATTAGAGGTAAGCTTCGTCCTTCTCCTCTAATGATCAGTTCTTTACTGAAACTCCCAAGTTATCAATCCTTTTTAATGGTTTTTAATCTGTTTTAATGTTATAAACAAGAAATAGTTGCTAAATTCAAGGTTCTTGATTTGATTCTGATGATTTTCGTATTTCTAAGTTAAACTCTTTTTTGAGGTTGATTTCTAACATGTTTTGGATGATATTTGATGTTGGGATTGAATTTTTAACAAGTAAATCCCGAATAGGCTAGGGTTCTTAAGTTTTAGATGTTAGATTTGTGGTTTTGGGGGTGTTTTTGGTGATCTGCTATTTTTGGAGATATAAGGTCGTGTTTGTGATAATTTTTTATGTTGATTGAGATTTAGGAAGAGTTAGATTTGTTAGATCTTGGCTGGGCTTTGATTTGAGAAAGTTTGGATGTGATTTCGGATAGCCGAAATGGTGATTTTAATGCATGACGATGCATTAATATTCTGCTATTATGTGTAATGAACAGGGGAGACTTCATCGGACGTATTTGGTGTTGATCCGAGAGTGTTGGAGGCCTAGAAATCGTTTTGGCAAGCAAGTGAAACGTAATCGGTGAGTGAAAATTGTTTTAGAAGTCCTTGAGGAACAAAGAAACAAGGTTTGGGGATTTAGGATTGGTTTGAAACACCATCCTAAGTCCGGAAGTAGGTATGTTTAGAATTTGCTCTCCAAAGGTGGTTGATGGCCCTAAATGCTTTTAACGTGCTCTTGATTTGAGATAGAAAATTCCTACTGTTTTATGCATGATTTATAACATGAAATGATGTTATGTGTTGATCCCATGAGATAGCATGACTTTGTAAAGAGTGTTGAGATTTTGATTAAATGCTATGCATGAATTGTGGTTTTGAAATGGGATGAGATAGATTTGAGAAATGTTGCATCAAAACAGTAGGTGAGATGATGATTTTAATATAATATATTGGCATAAATGATGAGATGATTACCGGATATAATTGGTCGACCAATAGGATAAAAGTGCACTATAAACTAAAAATTTGTACGTGCTCTTTGGAATCGGGCAATGGGGGTAGTGCCATCCCGATCCAAAGTGAGAATCCGATGATGAGAGATATTATGCGGGTAGGTCTTGGTGAAACACCCAAACTTTGTGGCGGAGAGAGATACCGTCATGAGAGTCTGGTGATGTGAGATTCCACCGAGGTAGGACTTGGCTTTAAGTCAAGCTAATCTGCATATCCGAGTAAAGATATAATATGAAATGTCAATATATGAGATTGTGTTTGATTCACATGTACCAATATTGAAATGATATTTATGCTATGAGAAATGCATATGAGATTTTGAGACGTAGGAAATGCTTTTGAATGTCAAGCATGTATGGCTTTGCCATGACTTTTGCATTGGTTAAATGCATAAGATTGATAGATACATGGTACATGTGATTTTCAAATGGAGATTTGCTTTGAATGGTTTTCAAGCATGAGATAGAAAGAGCATGTTGTAGAAAATGGTTTTTGATATTGAGATTTAAAAGCTTGCATTGTTGTGTTGGTGTTTTAGAGCATGCCTCACTAAGCTATCGTGCTTACGCCCTCTTTTACCAACAATGCAGATAATTGAGACACTTTGGGCAGCGATGAGGCTTAAGAAGATCCAAGGGTTTGTAAAGCTCAAGTATGGTGATGTTTTAAATTTACTTTAGTAATGATATTTGGCAATGGGACCTAGTGGTTTGCTTTGGGAGATGTATTTTTCACTCTCTGTGATTGATGCAAGTTTTGTATGGTTCATATGGTTTGTAAGAGGTCTTTGTTGTGGTTTTGGTACTTATTCTTGCTATATGGTGTGATTGTGGTTTGAGTTTTAAGCATGCTCCCGACTTCTTTCGGCATTGTTCTTTAGAATGCATGTGTCGACAGAAATTACAAACTGGGAACTTCGTTTCTTGTTTAGAACCCTCAATGCTCTCAATGGAATTTGCACTAGGAAAGAACTGTGTTACAGCTTGTGGTTTAGCGAAGTATTCATACTGGGAAGGCTGTGAATACACACTCGGTTTCGAATCTTGATACTTCCCTTTCTTGAAAGATTCATGAGGTTCATCTCGGTGTCTTTTCTCAGATTTGTTCGACCCTCTATTCTTGTGAGCCTTTTGAGCACCTTCGCTAGCTTTTACTCTATTCACAAGGGTTTGAAAATCGATGATGCACAAAGCCGTAAATATAGGACGTAGTTCATCATTTAAACCGTTGATAAACATCCTACACTTCTCTTCTTCTTTCTCAATATATTCAGCCCCATATCGATAGTATTTGCAAAAGTCGTGAATATACTGCTTGATAGGTCGATCACCTTTCTTTAGATGAAGGAATACATCACGTCTCTCAGCAAGGTAGTATTCCCTGATGTACTTCTTTTGAAATTCTTGTAGGAAGAACTCCATTTCACAGTCACTTCAGATATTGCCAGGATTGTTGCTTCCTACCAATATAGTGCATCATTAACTAGCAAAGAAAAGGCACATTTAAGTTTATGTTCTTCAGAACAATGCAACTGCTTATTCAGAATCTGTAAAGTATTGTCTAACCAATACTCTACAACTTCAGGGTTATCATTATTTTTCGCGGTAAATAAATAAGCCTGATGTTGAGATAACTTATCAATAGGAACTCAAGTATTCGAAATAGCAACAATGGGAGTTTGAGAAGTTTGGTCAACTTTCATCGATGTCATGAATACTTTGAACGTATCAGCCATGTTCCTAAAGCATTCTATTTGAGCCGATTGTACTTCAGGCTCAAGATTTTGCACTGGAGGGTTTTGCAGATTCAAAGGATCCTTCCTTCTAAATTCCTCACCATGAGTTGAGGAATCAGCACTATGCTCATTTGTTTGAGCTTGATTAGAGTTAGACATCTTTAAATAAAAGATCGGATTAGCCGACAAGTCACAATACACAATAAATAAATCCTAGGTACCAAGGCATCACAATATACAATACAGGCATTCATAGGTTTAGTCCATGAGCGACTAAACTCTACCTCTCATACCATAAATGTAACACCCCCCTTCCTGGGCAGGTAGAGAACCGGGTCGGAGCGTGCTACCGATGAACAATATGGTGATCGGTACAATAAAATTTCATTTTATAATCAACACTTAAGCAATGTCATGAAATGATACATTACCAATATACATATCAATCCAATTAATCCCTTATGAAACAATATTTAATCATTTAGGACTAAATCGTAGTTATTACAAGTTTTAGGGACTAATTTCTAAATCTGCTGAATTAGAAATCTTTTGATACAATTGGTCACACCATAATGTAATTCAATACCATATTAACAGGTATGTAAATTTTCATGCAAATCGGTGTTCATTTACTCTTTCAATTTAATCATCCAAAATGCAGTGACCAAATTGTAAACAATGCAAACCTTCAGATTATGCCTTTTAACCAACTTAACTAACTCTGTATCGAAACGGTCAAGGCTGTTTCGATACGGATGTATGATGGTCAACCTTGTTGACTTTACCTTTCATACCATATCGGTACGAACAAGCCCCGTATCGGTACGGGTTGACGCTCTTTGACCTTGACTTTGACCTGTTTCGATACAGGTTAGACCCATATCGAAACAAGGGATTCCAGTAGCAAAATGTTTTGGTACGGCTCTAGACTATTTCAAAATGCCATGTTCCTTAGGTTCAATTACGCTTAATCGTATCGATACGCCATCACCCGTATCGATACCGCCTGACATGTGTAGAGTGTTTTAGTGTTCTCTAAATATGAGTGCAAGTGCACACTCCTGTCAAGTAATTGTATAAAAGATATCATCTCCCACAGGGATTGGACAGCTTGACTCGAATCGTAACTCATGTACAACGGAAAATTAAATGTACAAATAAGTTGAATTGTTTAAGAAGAAAAGTAAAATAAAACACAAGTAAATATAAGGGAAGAGTTTATATTGATGGAATGGGTCGGGTTATGCTGCTATTTAGTGTGAAACTGCGTTGAATAGGACAAGGTGCTTTGCACTGTCAGACTTTGCTGCCTCGGCAGGGGATGACAGGTAGGCTGCTGTGACGCTCTCGCTGCCCCGGCAGTAATATGGAAGTGTGTCTCGGCGGCGAACTCGACAGAACTACAAGGTTCGGCAGAACGCTTCAAAAGTGATCCCGCTTATGTCTAAGTCAGAATGTTGTTGATGCCCACTATAGATAATACTAGTCATGGCGTGAATGATGCAAAGACAGCAATGTTTGGTTCGTTCTCTTTTAGCCTGTAACACCCCAATTTTGGGCTTGGAAGTTTAGCGTCTGAACCGGACCGGTCTGATTTTCGGTTCGAATATAAAAGGTGGTTTTAGGGAAAAACCTAGTTCGGGATGCATTAAAAATATGGAAAAATATCTAAAAATCCTCTTTTAATATATATAAGTGAGTGGTGAAATCAATTTTACAAAATGAGGCTTGGAAATATAACATTTCGAGTTAGTGACTAAAATGTAATTTTTGAAAAGTTTGTGACTGTTTTGGAAGGATTGAAACTTTGAATCTTTAAGGAGCTAATTTACCCAAGGGAGGATTTCTCCAGATTTTTCTTGATTTTAAAGACTCATTTAATGTTTAATTAATAAAAAGAAAAGAGGGAAAAACCATATTTTAGTTTCATAACTAACTTTTGCTAAAATTTTCCCATTTCATTTTCTCTCAAAATTCCCTCAGCCAAACACATTTCCACAGCAACTTTTCTTTTGATTTTCACACCAAATGATGAGATTTCAATTCCCAAATGATTCCTAATCATTTCTACATCAATTCCTCTTCATTTGCATATTGAATTTTTAAGGATTTTGGCTCTAAACAAGGAGAAATCCATTTTAGAGGTATGAACGTCCTTCTCCTCTAAATACTCAGTTCTTTACTGAAATTCCCAAGTTCTCAATTCTTAAATTAGGTTTTATTAAATGTTTTAATGTTATGATCTTGATTTTGGCTTAAAACTTGAGATATTGATCTAATCTTGAAGATTTTCGTGGAGGTTGTTTGGGCTCTGTTTTGAGATGCCTTTTTAATGTATTTTGGATGTTTAATGATGTGTAATTGAGGTTTAATCAATGCAATCCCGAATAGGTTGATTTTCCTAAGTTTTTACTTGTGAAAATGGTGGTTTTGGGGTGATTTTGGTGTTCTGTTATAGCTGGAGGTATAAGGACGTGATTAGGTCCTTTTTGGATGTTAATTCATGTCTAAGAATGTTTAGAAGTGATGGATCTTGGCTGGGTAATGTTGTGGAAGTGTTTGGACGTGTTTTCGGTTGTGTTTGGTAGCCGAAATGTGAGTTTTGGTGAGAGCAGCGAGTTTAGGTGTAATGGCTGAAGATTTAAATGCATGATGATGCATTAATCCTCTGCTTTGATGTGTTTAAAACAGGGGAGACATCTTCGGATCCTTGTGGTGTTGATCCGGTGGCTTGAACGACGTTTCAGCAATCTTGTGAAACAGAATTGGTGAGTGAAGTTTGGTTTTCAGCTTTGAAACCAATGTTTGAAGGTTTTGGGAGCTTAGTTTAAGTCTAAGCAACTTAACTAAGCTCAAGAGTAAGTTTTCGGAGAAACTCTCTCTTTGATGAACCATGAGATGGTTGGATGCAATGTGTTTAATTTGCATGTTTAAATTCTGTTTTGAAAGCATATTTTAGCATGTTTAATGCTGGTTTTGAAAGCCATGTGTTGAAGGATGCTCAAGGTAAGAGATCCTTGGTTTTACATTGATAAATGTGGTTTGATGCATAGTGATGCATGATTGTTTAATGGCTTTGCTTAATGCTTTAAAACAGTGGATTGATGATGGTAAATGATGTATATTGGCAAGTGATGTGTTGGTTTAAAAGTACTTGAATCAGATATAGTTAGCCGACTATAGGATTGGGTGCACCGTGAATAAAGTCGCCTTGGATGTTGAGGGGTTGTAATGGTACCGTAAACTCCATCATAGTACACTAACGAGATGTCTAAGATCATAATGGTGGTTAAAATGCCATGTGAGGATCTTGTGTTGTGTGTCCCCTATTCTCGTTAGTGATGTTATACCACTACCAATTAGTGATGTGGAGGGGTTGTGATTGTACTGTTATACTCCATCACGGGTGTTGAGGGGTTGTGATTGTACTGGTGAACTCCACCTTGTGTGTTTGGTAGTGTGTATGAAGCGTATGGGACAACGCTTGTAATCCGCGTATTCGATTGTGTTTTGTGTTGAAAAATGGTTATGGATTATCACTTGAAAGCCAATATGACATGTCCATGTAATGAAGTATGAGATGCTTGTTGTGTATGCATTGTTGCATGGGTAATAATGTTCATGAATTTAAAGGCCTTTGAAAGGTGTTTTATAAAGTGCATTATTGAGTTGTTTCTTAGAGCATGCCTCACTAAGCATATGTGCTTACGCTCTCTTTCTTGAACCAATAATGCAGAGAATTGAAGTGCTTTAAGGGCAGCAAGGAGGTCAAGAATCCAAGAGAAAGACTAAGCTCATGTATGGTGACTATTTTTACAACACTATTAGTTTTTGGTATTTGGCAATGGGAACCTAGGTTGTGTTTTTGGGAGATGTTTTGGACTCCCTAAGTTTGGCATGATGCCTATGATGTTTTGGTTTTGTAATTGGCCATTATGGTGTTTGCTTTGTTGGTTTGATGTTTGGTTGGTTTGGAGTAATAGGTTCAATGCCTATAGATTGAGGTTTTCCTAATTGATGCCATGAATATATTTTGTTGATGCAAATATGTTCCTTTTATGCATGATGACTTGTTGGCGTGATTAGGAGGTCATAGGGATGTGTTTGATGGGTCGAATGTGTGTTAAACTAGAAAATTCCTGCACTTCTGGGCAGCCCATATCGGAACGGGTACTACTGTTTCGAAACAGGGGTCTGAAATGGCCTTGGTGTTTCGAAACGGGTAGAACCGTTCGAAACACTTTTGCTACTGCCAAGCCCTGTTTCGTAACAGGTTTCGAAACAGTCCCGCGTTTCAGAACGGTCAATCCCCGTTCCGGAACACTTGACCGTTGGGCACTAAATTATATGGTTTTATGTTTTGTAATCTTCATGTTTTAGTCCTGAACTTCGTTTATGCAATTGCTTGAGTTTGGGATGTCCGTTTGAGGTGCAATTTGGCAGAGAAGCATGAAACATGACTAATTTCATAATGGTATCTTAAAAATTGGTAAAGTCCTCTTAATTTCAAGAATTTACAATTTGGTCCCTAAATTCGTAAGTTGTGCAATTGAGTACCTTTTTGCTTTCTGATTGCTGTGATTTTTTAGTATGCTTATCTCAAAAGTACGCCTAGGGTTAATGTGCATCTAGACAAGTTTAAAAAGAAAAAAAAGGGTCGTTAATCAAGGTTGACTTTCGGGTTGACTTTGGTTTTCCCCGTGTAATCTTCATAGTTCGGGTCAACCGTCTAGGTCGGGCTAAGGGGGTTACATAGCCGCCTTAAACCCTAACTTATGTCTAGGCTGGATTGATCAACACTTGATTAATGTGAAGACCGTACTTACTCCTTAAACCCGAACAAATGGATAATAATCAACTAATCTTTCGCCTTAATTGAAAACTATGAAGAACATGGAATAATCAAACCTTGAGGCTTTATTTGCAAAAACAAACTTAAAATCCTAAACAACTGTTCTCACACTAATTACAACATAACGCAAACCCAAAGAGAATTTTAGAACATAATGGCGGCAAGAAAACCTAGACTATGCCCTAGGGAAAACCTAAGTTGTCTTGAAGTAAAAGTACAATGGGTATATATAGGCATTAGCTAGATCTAGTCCTTCTTGGAGTACAAGTCTTCAAAGTATCTTTTGCATTAAATGCAACCTTAAATTCTGACTTCTTTGAGTTGAATGTGGACTTCTTCACGTTGCCTTGCTCCGCAAGTAATCTCGCAATCCTCCTTCGGCGGCTCTGCCTGCTGCTACAGTCATCGGAAAATTGAGTGGACAACATCGTTAAAATCAAGCTTTTCTGCTCTACAGATCGCACTACAGTTCTCGAATTCCTCAGTTTGTTGTCTTGGACGACAGGTAGGGCGGCGGCAGCTACTCAGTAGCTGTTGTCTCTGTCTAGAACTACGTCAGTACAGCTCCCTGGTCTACTTCCTTAGCATCATGTCCTCAGCTCCTCTCTTCTTCTACCAGCCTCTAGTACCTGAAACTAAAAGTAAGCTAAAACAATACCTTTTCTTTACCAAATAACATATAATCTATAAAAAAAGCATGGCAAAGTACTGTAAAATGCAATGCACGATCCTAATTATGCCTAAAAATACTCAAAAACAACAATAATAGGAGATGGAACGTGCATGAAATATAGAACTTATGGACACTTTACACACCCCAAACTCGAACTATTGCTTGTCCTCAAGCAATGCAACCTAAATATACTTGCCCTTTTAAACTAATCGGAAAGAAAAATTATGTTTTAAACTTGATTTAACACCTCAAGGTCGTGGCACCTGTCATTATATTAGTGAGAGGGGAATAACATGAATTACCTCAGAATTAAACTATAATGCCAGTGAAGTGTGTGCAGGCTTGTGTACATGCTGAAATTGATAAATTTTCTAAGTAAACAGAGATGCTGTCATGATATACAAGGTTGTTGTCGAGACAACATAATTAAGCACGATTAAATAATCATGGCAATAAGGGCTTCAGTTTATCACAACCACTCTTTTGGGTCTGAAATTAACATAGGAGCAAACTACAAAACCCCGAACCCATGCAATAGAGTCATCCCGTGAAGACTTTCATTCACTCATGTTAATTTGTCCGTCACTTCAAGATTTTCAGATTCATAGACTTTGATAGCAGCAGAGTGTCCTTGCATATGATTCTTCCTAGAGCTTGTTTCGGGCACCTATAGGGATAGATAGCATAAAATTTTTCTTTTGCTTGCCTTGCCAGTGCTTTTGTTTTTTTTCTGTTTGTTGCATGTCGCGACAGCTTCCTGTAACCATGTTCGAATTTTACAAATAATTCAACACGATATGTTTATCAGAAACTCAAACAAATTCAGAAAGTGACAGTAGTGTTTTTAATTTTTGGCAACTATAGAGAAATCCTAAGTTTACTTCATGCTTTCCCCCAAAAATTTAGTTCATTTTAACTTGGTGCGAAAATTTAAATCGGTTATCCTATCATAGGCATAAGTTCTTTTAAAAAAATTTCTTTTCAATTAATTTTCTAAGGCAAGTACATACTGCAACCTAAAATGCACTAATTATGCCTAAACAAAAAATAATGAGTGTTAACCCCCCCAAACTCGAGACGAGCATTGCCTTCAATGCACAAAATAAAAAGTAGAAAAATAAAAGAAAAACGAAATAACTGAAAAATAAATATAAGAAAAGGGAAGGAGACTTAGGATTTGTTGTTGTCTGAGGTGTAGAGGATTTAGAGGAGTTATCTGCTATGTCGTCAATTGCGGGTTGTGGCAGTGGTCTGAGTAATGCTGCACTCTACTGTGCGCGACAACTTGATTCTTAAAAGTCTGGATTTGTATAATTAGTTGTGAAACAAGAATAGATGGTAAAAAAAATCTAGTCCTAAAAATCTACTCCTAATAAAGCGGTAAAGATGTGGAAAAATAAAATTATGTCACAGTAGGGTGGGCATCCCCCGATGTGAATACTTCTTGTTCTCTCGGTACAAAATCTCTTGCATAGTGCTTCAATTGTTGCTCATTAACTTTGAATTATGTCCCTCCATTTGCTGATTTTACTATCACGACACCATGTGGGAAAGCTTGGACTACTTCGAACGGCCCTGATCATCTGGATTTTAACTTCCCAGCGAACAGCTTGAGGCGGGAGTTGAACAACACTTGTTGCCCGGGCAGGAACTGCTTTTGTTAAATCTTGTTGTCGTGCCATTTTTTGACTTTTTCCTTGTACATCTTGGCGTTCTCGTATGCCTCTTGCCGGAATTCCTCCATTTCTGTCAGATCGAGTAATCTCTTTTTGCCAGCCTGTTTCCAATCCATGTTCACTGCCTTGACTTCCCAATATGCCTTGTGTTCTATTTCGACAGGAACGTGGCAGGCCTTGCCGTATACTAGTCGATAAGGGGACATTCTGAGTGGCATTTTGTAGGCTATCCGATACGCCCAAAGGGCATTGTCTAATTTCAACAACCAGTCTTTCCTGCTTGGATTAACAACTTTTTCCAAGATGGTTATGACCTCTCTCTTTGATATTTCTTCCTGCCCATTTGTTTGTGGATGGTATGTCGCGACAATCTTGTGCTTGACACCAACTTTTTGATGTGCCTTGGCAATTAGCTTGTTATCAAAATGGGTGCCCTCGTCACTAATGATAGCTCGTGGAATCCCAAACCTTGTTAATATATTCTTGTGTAGGAATCTATGGACGGTCTTTGCATCATTGTGAGGTGTGGTAATGGATTCTACCCACTTGGAGACATAGTCAACTGCCAGGAGAATGTACATGTTGCCACAAGAAGATGTGAATGGTCCCATACAATATATCCCCCAAACATCGAACAATTCAACCTCTAGGATGGTTTGTAAAGGCATTTCGTTCCTTCTTGATATGTTTCCTGTTCTTTGGAAACTGTCACACTGTTTGTAGAAGGTTTAGGCGTCTTTATGCAATGTTGGCCAAAAGAAACTTGATTGGAGTACTTTTGTTGCAGTGCGCCGCCCTCCAAAATGGACTCCATATGGTGCTGCGTGGCACTGTGAAAGTATGGCTTGTTTTTCATTCTCCGAGACACAACGTCTAATAACATGATTTGCATAGTTTTTAAACAAGAAAGGCTCGTCCCAAAAATAATGCTTAGCATCATGTTGGAATCGCTTCTTTCCTTGGAAGATAAGTTCATAAGGTAAAACACCAGTTACCAAGTAATTCACGATGTCTGCGTACCAGGGTGTGGCTGCCATTGCTGCTGCCGCGGCCTCTTCATGGGCAGCTAGTGAGATGCCTTCAGCTTCCAGGGTGGCTACCAGGGTGGAGGCTAGTAACAACTGTTCATCAGAGAATGCATGCTAGATTTCGCTGGTGGTTGCCTTTTCTTATCCATTCTCAGGCCGAGATAGATGGTCCGCCACTTGATTTTCTGTGCCCTTTATGTCTCGAATTTCTATATCAAACTCTTGTAGTAGCAGAATCCAACGGATCAGGCGAGGTTTTTCATCTTTCTTTTCGAATAGGTACTGCAAGGCAGAATGATCTGTGTAGACTATCACCTTTGTTCTAATTAGATAGGGCCAGAACTTATCGAAGGCAAACACTACTGCCAATAATTCTTTCTCTGTAGTGTTGTAGTTGGTTTGGGCAAAATTTAGTGGTTTGCTAGCGTAATAGATTACATGGAAAATTGTCTCTGCGCTATCCTAGGGCGGCGCCGTTGGCAGCATTGCTAGCGTCACACATTAGTTCAAAGAGTTGGCTCCAATCAGAGGGAACTACCACAGGTGTTGTCAATAGCCTTTCCTTTAAGGTTTTGAATGCCTCTAGGCATGCCTCATCGAAGTTGAATGGTTTGTCCTCTTCCATCAAGGTACACAACAGTTTAGAAAATTTAGAAAATTTTTCAATGAATCGGCGATAAAAACCTGCATGTCCTAGGAAACTCTGAATGCCCTTGACAGCAGTTGGCGGTGGCCAGTTGGTGATCAGTTTGATCTTGGCTTTGTTTAATTCTATTCCCTGTGCAGAGATTTTATGCCCTAGGACTATGCCTTCATCGACCATAAAGTGGCATTTTTCCAATTGAGTACTAGGTATGTTTCCTCGCAACTGGTGAGTACTTTCTCGAGGTTGCCAAGGTAGCTGTCAAAGCTGCTACCGAAGACAGAGAAGTCTTCCATAAATATCTCCATGAAGTCTTTTATCATGTCGAAGAAAATAGCCATCATGCAGCGCTGGAATGTGGCAGGGGCGTTACATAACCTGAATGGCATTCTTCTAAAGGCATAAATGCCATATGGGCATGTGAATGTTGTTTTGGCCTGATCCTCTGGTGCAATGGCAATCTGGTTTTAACCTGAATATCCATCTAAAAAACGCTAGAAAGGTTTTCCAGCAAGGCGGTCAAGCATTCGATCAATAAAAGGTAACGAGAAATGATCCTTTTTTGTTGCTTTATTTAACTTGCGGTAATCCATGCATATTCTCCAACCAGTTACTGTTCTTGTTGGAATTAACTCATTATTTTCATTGCTTACTGTAGTTATGCCACCTTTCTTTGGTACACATTGTACCGGGCTTACCCATTCGCTGTCAGAGATAGGATATATAATACCAGCATCTAACCATATGATGATCTCCTTTTTGACGACTTCTCTCATGGCATCGTTTAATCTCCTATAGGCATGGACAGTTGGCTTTTGATCCTATTCGAGCTGGATTTTGTGCATGCAAATTGCTGGGCTTATTCTTTTTATATCTTCAATGGTCCAGCCTATTGCCTTTTGTGTTACCGTAGTAGTGCTATCAGCTTCTGTTCCTTTGTAGGCTGCAACTTGGAGAAATTATTACATGCAATGTCACTTGTTCCTAGGTAGACATACTTAAGTTGTGCAGATAAAGCTTTTAGTTCAAGAGTAGAGGGTTGTTCGATAGATGGTTTGAACATTTTACCACACTTTTTTATATAATTCAACGGTTCGAAATACTTACATGGCATGTTTGCTATCCAGTATGCCTCTTCTTGATCCTCTAGTTGATGTTCTACCCACTCACTGCATTTGTACATCTTCTGCGCTATTATCTAAATGGCTGTTGAGACAGCTGTCGAGGATGCTGCCCTGGCAGTCGTGTTGTAGGAAGGGTCTGTTAGCTTCGAAATTGAACTCTGAGATGGCCTCCATTTGCTGGAATTTTTCTAGATCATCAGCTCGTCTCATGGTTTGGAAGACAATCAACTTTACTTACTGATCGTTGACATATATTGTAAGTTCGCCTTTTTCAACATCATCTAGTGTTCTTCTTGTAGCTAGGAATGGTCGCCCTAGGATTATCGGTGCCCTTTCATCTGCTTCACAGTCTAATACTAGGAAGTCAGCAGGGAAAATGAATTTATCCCCCTTCACCATGATGTCCTCAATTTTTCCTTCCGGTTGTACATATGTTATGTCGGCTAGCTGTAGCATTACTGTCGTTGGGCGGGCGTCCCCTATCCCCAGTTTCTGGAAAACAGACTTGGGAATTAAGTTGATGCTTGCCCCTAAGTCACATAGGGCTCGTACGGAGTCGTTGCTGCCTATTTTACAATGAATTATGAAGCTGCCCAGATCTTTCTGTTTGGGCAGCGCCTTATTGTGCAGCATTGCCATGCATCCCTTTGTCACTACCACTATCTAAAATTCCCTGATCCATGTTCTTTTCGATACCATATCCTTTAGGAACTTGGCATAGATGGGAATATGTTCGATCAACTCTACTAGTGGAAGATTGATTTTGACTTGCTTTAGAACATCCAGGAATTTTTTAAACTGCATATCCAGTTTTTGTTTTTTCAATCGTTGTGGGAATAGTCGTGAAGGTGCAGTGTCTACAATTTTTTCCTTGGGGAGAGTCTTATTCTGGGGGGTAGTCGCTGGTTCAGAGTTTGTATGTTCATTCATGGTGTCATCTGTCCGTTGTTTTTCTGGTTCCAAGTTGCCTTTTTCAGGTGCTGCCGCGGCAGGGTGTCCAACAGCTGGAACTGGTTTAGCAAGTTTTGTTTCTTTCGCAGCAGACATGGATGGTTCTTACACTGTTATCCCACTTCTTTTTGTTATAGCTTTGACTGCTCATGGGATTTCCCTTTTGTAGTTTCCGTATCACTAGGTAATCCACCCATTGGCCTAGTGTTAACAATCATGGCGAACCTTCAGAATTGGGTCTCAAGATTCTTTATTGTTGCCTCATGGTTATTCATCCTAATTTCAATCATGTCCATGAATGACTCAGTTTTATCAATAAACTTATTTGTACGAATAATAAACTCACTAGTATTAGACATAAAAGTTTGAAGAGTTGCTTCTAGTGAATTATTGTTTTGTGGGTTCTGAGGTTGCTGTCTGGACTAGTTTTGTTGGTAGCATCCCTGTTGCTGTTGTAGATTGGCTGCAGTTTTAGGATTGCTCTAGGAGAAGTTTGAATGATTCTTCCAACCAGAGTTATACGTATTCGTGTTGGGCCTGCTATACCTCATGTATTCTTCAATGAAATTGGCAGATGCAGTACATTCGGAGGAGTCGTGGTTGCCCCCACACTCATCGCAGAATGGCTCTACAGCCTTGGCCTCATAGACTTTCCTAGTGGGCTTTACCATGTTCATAACCAGCTCTGTCAGCTTTTCGAGGTGGGCATTGGCAGATTTTGAGGCTTCCACTTCGTTCACAACTGATGGCCGCCTAATGTCGCCTCGGCGGGCTGTTGGGTACTTATAGTCATTTTGGCGGCTTGGTTCAGGATCCGTAGTGCCTCCTCTGGTGGTCTTTCGAGGATGATTTCGTTGGTTGAGGCATCAATCATCATTCGAGTTGGGTAGTTTACCCCGTTGTAAAACATTACACTTGTTTCCAAGCCAAAAAACCATGAAGCGGGCAGTTATTTAGCATATGTTGGTACCGCTCCCATGCTTCATACATTGGCTCATCGTCCCCTTGTCAGAAAGTTGTGATCTCGTTTCTCAATTTGTCTGTGACATTAGATGGGCTGAAACGATCCAAGAAATCCTTACACAGCTCTGTCCATGTGTTGAATTATCCTACTAGCAGGTTGTTCAACCACTGTTTTGCCCTATCCCTCAGTGAATAGGGGAATAACCTCAGCCTTAGCACATCTTGGTGGACTCCATGTATTTTGAAAGCTCTGTATATGTCCAGGAATCCTCTTAAGTGCTGCTGAGCATCGTCTGTGGTAGTCCCTCCAAATTGCCCCAACGTGTTTGATCATGTTAAACATCACGGGCATCGGCTCAAAGTGATCCGCCTCAATTTCATGTTCTGTCACTGTAGGATCGAACCCTCCGAAGTCATGTTCCAAATAATCACTGGTGGTTTGAACGTACTGTGGCTGCCTGGGCGGAATATGGGGCGGCTGCTTAGGTGGAACTTGCTGTTGTTCTCTGGGCGGCGGGTCTTGCTACCCTTTCCTGCCGTTTTGAGCATTGTTGGCAGGGTTGTCGTTTATTTCTTCCATGATTTCCTCTTCTTTTGCTTTCCCTAGGGCTGTTCTGATTTCCTTTTTGAGTTCTCTTGCTCTTCGTACGATATCATCACAATAAACAATTTCGCCTTTTGGGTTTGCCCTGGTCATGCACTATTAAAGGAAAATGTAAAATCCTTATTTTTTCCAATTAAAAATAAAAATAACTAGCACTAAAAATTTAATGCAAATAAATAAAAGTGCAGAAATTAAAAACAAATTTCGATGTTACCAATCCCCAGGAACGACGCCACAAACTTGTAGAGCGTTTTAGTGTTCTCTAAATATGAGTGCAAGTGCACACTCCTATCAAGTAATAGTATAAAAGATATCGTCTCCCACAGGGATTGGACAGCTTGACTCGAATCAAAACTCCTACACAAGGGAAAACTAAATGCACAAATAAGTTGAATTGTTTAAGAAGAAAAGAAAATAAAACACAAGTAAATATAAGGGAAGAGTTCAGATTGATGGAATGGGCCGTGTTATGCTGATGTTTAGTGTGAAACTGCGTTGAATAGGACAAGTTGCTTTGCGCTGCCAGACTTTGCTGCCTCGGCGGGGGATGACGGGTAGGCTGTTGTGACGCTCTCGTTTCCCAAGCAGTGGAATGGAAGTATGTCTCGGCGGCGAACTCGATAGAACTACAATGTTCGGTAGAACGCTTCAAAAGTGATCTCGCTTATGTCTAAGTCAGAATGTTGTTAATACCCACTGCAGATAATACCAGTCACGACATGAATCGTGCAAAGACAACAATGTTTGGTTTGATCTCTTTTACTCGCCTTAAACCCTAACCTATGTCTAGGCTGGATTGATCAACACTTGATTAAGGTGAAGACCGTACTTACTCCTTTCGTGAGTTCGACTCTCTCGATACCGAACAAATGGATAGTAATCAACTAATCTTTCACCATAATTGAAAACTATGAAGAACATGGAATAAGCAAACCTTGAAGCTTTATTTGCAAAAACAAACTTAAAATCCTAAACAACCGTTCTCACACTAATTACAACTTAACCCAAATCCAAAGAGAATTTTAGAACATAATGGTAACAAGAAAACCTAAACTATGCCCTAGGGGAAACCTAAGTTGTCTTGAAGTAAAAGTACAATGGGTATATATAGGCATTAGCTAGGTCTAGTCCTTCCTGGAGTAGAAGTCTTCAAAGTAGCTTTTGTGTTAAATGCAACCTTAAATTCTGAATTCTTTGAGTTGAATGCGGACTTCTTCACGTTGCCTTGCTCCGTAAGTAATCTCACATTCCTCCTTCGGCGACTTTACATGTTGCTACAGTCATCGGAAAATTGAGTGGTCAACATCGATAAAATCAGGATTTTCTGCTCTACAGATCGCACTCTAGTTCCCCAATTCCTCAGTTTGCTGTCTTGGGCGGCAGGTGGGCGGCGGCAGCTACTTAGCAGCTGATGTCTCTGTCTGGAACTTCGTTAGTACAGCTCCCTGGCCTGCTACCTCAGGATCATGTCCTCATCTCCTCTCACCTTCTACCAGCCTCTAGTACATGGAAACTAAAACTAAGCTAATACAGTACATTTTCTTTACCAAATAACAGATAATGTATAAAAAACATGGCAAAGTAGAGAATATTGTAAAATGTAATGCATGATCCTAATTATGCCTAAAAGATACTAAAAACAACAATAATATGAGAATGAATGTGCATGAAATATAGAACTTATAGACACTTTACAACCTGCAATAACAAATTTTTGATGGTTTTTATTCGATTTGACCTACCAAACGATGTCCAAAAGTAATGAAACTTTTCACACAATATTGCAATGCTATTAACTACTGACATGCCAAATTTCATCATCATTCAGATACGTTTACTATGTTTTCACCTTTTTAAGCCAATGATACATATTAAGCCATTTTAAGCAAACTTATCAAGTCATTTAGGGCACTTTTTCCACATATAACACATAGCCTTTATACACATATACAAAACATCAATACCGACTACTTTAACTACTTTGCCACCATTCTAGGAGTTCATAGAGACGAAATACTTTACTTTAGGCCTGAGCTGACTTGCCGCTTTGCAAACTAACTCCGATCTCGAAACGATAACTCTTAACCTGAAATGTATAGACACTGAATGCATTAGACTTATATAGTCTAAGTGAGGTAGCCAATAATTATATATGAACAAAGCATGGCATTTAATATGCCTTAATAATCATCATAATATCAATTGCATGAATAAATGTGGCATACTCTCAAATCATGTTTAAACATAGTATCAATCAACATATCATCAATGACAATATCTCAACATCATGACAATGCAATATCAATAATCAACATTCTTCCTTGGATCGATTTCAACCATATTTGGATACATGAATTCCACCACTACACCAACAATGAACAAATATGGTCCAATATCCTCCACTACACCGTTTTTGACCAACACAAATCACATCCCTCCACTACTTCATATAAACTCCATACCACTGAGCTCATGAATTCTATGGCATGCCAATTGTATCCAATACTTCGATCCCAAGGTTCGATAACAATAGTTCGATATCAATTATTCAATGACAATATCTCAATATCATGATAATGCAATATCAATAATCAACATTTTTCCTTGGATCGATTTCAACCGTATTCGGATACACGAATTCCACCACTACACCAACAATGAACAAATATGGTCCAATATCCTCCACTACACCGTTTTTGACCAACACAAATCACATCCCTCCACTACACCGTATAAACTCCGTACCACTGAGCTCATGAATTCTATGGCATGTCAATTGTATCCAATACTTCGATCCCAAGGTTTGATAACAATAGTTCAATATCAATTTCGAAACACCCTATTATCATTTCGAAACGCCTTACCTAGGCTGTTTCGTTACGAGCTTTACTGTATTGAAATGCCTAGCTCAAAACATCATTTTAGGCATTTTCAAGGAAGTCTTAACTAAGGATAAGTTTAATTAAGGTCTCTTAACAATATAATCTATAATTAGGCAGCAAGGATGCGATATTTGTACACTTTAACATCAATATTCTGATCATCGAAATTCAATTCTGACTATACCAATTTTCGGGGTGTTACAAAAAGTAGGTCAAATAGCTCCTTAAAGATTGAAAGTTCCAACCCCTTTACAAAGTAGTCACTAAAACAACTTTGTAAAAATCGCATTTTGGTCACTAATTCAAAATGTCCCACTTCCAAAGTCCATTTCTTAAAATTGTTTTTACCAAAATCATTTATATAATTAATAATGATTTTTAAGCATTTTCTCAAAATTTTATCATAACTAGAACCTTGATTTCCAACCCCTTAAAGATTGAAAGTTCCAACCCCTTTACAAAGTAGTCACTAAAACAACTTTGTAAAAATCGCATTTTGGTCACTAATTCAAAATGTCCCACTTCCAAAGTCCATTTCTTAAAATTGTTTTTACCAAAATCATTTATATAATTAATAATGATTTTTAAGCATTTTCTCAAAATTTTATCATAACTAGAACCTTGATTTCCCTGAATCGCTCCTGAAAACTCGAATCTCTAGTCTAGGTCCTACAAACCTCAAAATACTTCTAGGCCAAAAATTGGGGCGTTACAACTCTACCCCACTTAGTAAATTTTGTCCTCGAAATTTTAACTAAAGGAAAAAGGTGCGAAAACTGCTTCATCATTTTCGCCTTGCTTTGCCACGTGGCCTCCTCAACTCCTCGATGTCGCCACAACACCTTTAGAAGTTCAATCCTCTTATCACGAAGAAATCTGCTACTATAATCAAGAATCCAAATAAGCTCCCCATCATAAGACAAATCCGGATTCAACTCAATCTCCTCAACATGCATAACATGGAAAAAATCCGACCTATACCTCCGCAACATCAAAACATGAAACACATCATGAATTTTCTCCAACTCATAAGGCAACCTCAACTGATAGGCAACAGGACCAACACGCTCTGTAACCCCCTTAGCCCGGTCTAGACGGTTGACCCGAACCAAGGTGATTACACGGGAAAAATCGAAGTCAACTCGTTAAAGTTAACTCCGATTGACGACCCTTTTTTCTTTTTTTTTCTTTTCTAGATGCAACATTAAACCTATGTGACCACCAAAGATCATATGAAGAAATGGCACAACGATCGGATCACGTTTAGGGTTTAATTATACAAATTAGACATTTAGGGACCAAAACATAATTTCTACAAATTACAAGAGCTTTACTGATTTTAAGTTTACCATTACTTAATTAGTCATGTTTCATGCATCTCTGCAATTTTTCATCAAAAACCGACTAACCAAACTCATCCGATTGCACACTTGAAAATCAGGGACTAAAATGCATCAATTTCAAACATACAAAGATGCCATTAACAGAATTGTCGCGTATCGATACGCTTGAGACCGTATCGATACGCGGGATGGCAGTGACCAAAGTCACAGATAGCGTATCGATACGCTTCCCCGCGTATCGGTACGCCCTTCAATCCCGTACCGAAACACCTCACAATCGTACCGAAACGCCTGTGCAGAAAAGCACAGAGTTGGCTTATGTGTATCGATACGCAAGCCCGTGTATCGATAAGCAAACCATAATTGTCCCTTTTTCAGCCTTGAAATCATTTCAAACTTCAATTAATCATCCTCAAATCATAATAACATACTTAAGGCAACCACTCAAACATATGGGCATGCAATTCCAAACCACATGGCAGCATTTAGTTGACTAACTCAAGCATAGCAAGGCAAGGATCCTTCGGAAAATATGGAGGTTCGTCTAAAGCATCGTACCGACCTGAATCTAAAGCTTCTGCACAAATGTACCATGTAAGAGGTAAGGAACAAGTGGATGATTGCGACATCATTCCAGGTAAAAATTCAAGGATGATTTTTTCTTAAGGGGGGAGTTGTAACACCCCGGAAACCGGTCTAGTTGGAATTGAATTCCGATGATCGGAATATTGATGTTAAAGTGTTCAAATATTGCATCCTTGCTGCCTAATTATAGATTATATTGTTAAGAGACCTTAATTAAACCTATCCTTAGCTAAGACTTCCTTGAAAATGCCTAAAATGATGTTTTAAGTTAGGCCTTTTGATACAATCAGACTCGTACCAAAACGGCCTAGGTAAGGCATTTCGAAACAAGTATAGGGCGTTTCGATACGGTATTAACTAACTTTTGGACTTTTTCTTAACCGTTTTGATACGGTTATAACGATATTAACTAACTTTTGGACTTTTTCTTAACTGTTTCGATACGGCTTCACGCGTTTCGAAACGGGTTCCCTGATTCGAATATGTTTGAAGGATAAATATGAAAGGAAATGAAGAGGTGATGACTCACCAAATTATTGCTACCCCTCCCCATGTGGAAATAATTTAAGGGATAACTTGTAGTCATCTTTATTGATAAGAAATATAGAATATAGATAATGATATATTAAGCTTACCCTTGAATGAGGAAACCTTTTCATTGGCCATAACGGATGTGGGAAATGATTAAGCTTGGAAAAGGAATAAAGAAAGCTCGCATCTTTGTTTTTATTCATCGAGACTAATTTTATCTTCTTGTTTTGAAAGAACAAGCACACACCTCTATTATCTTCAACCTTGAGCTCTTAAGCATACACCTCCCAATTTCAGAGCTATAAGCTTAGGCTTTCTTTGATTTAAGAACATGAATTCATAGCTATCGATCGGGTAAGTGGAAGCCCTAAGTCAATCATCGATTCTCTTAATCAAGGAATGTCCAATTTCAAGCTTTAAGATAAGCTTTGTTTAATAGCTAATGGCTATTCAAATATCGATAATGTCATATTGATTCTAATAATCCCTTATTGTTCTTACTAATTCAAGAAGTGGAAAAGACTAATCCATCGTCTCCATTGAAAGCTAGGAATAAAGGGATAGTCATCCGAGAGCCGTTGGAGCTTCGGATTATCGAGGTGAGTGTAGTCGGAGTCTCGGGATTAGGCGAGGAGCCTTACCAAATTCATCGTTATTTATTTCGCATGATTTACTAACCATTGAATTAAAGGGGATTTACATAAAGTATTGTTGAAAGCGATATTGGTAAGTTTGGTAAGTATTGCATCGATTCATCATTCGTAGCATTGTTACCATTGTCATGGAAATCATTGAAGCATTGACATATAAAACCATTGACATTTTTTATTGCTATGGCTACATGATTATTGAGATATTGTCATTGAATCATTGATATCGAACTATTGTTGTCGAACCTTGGGATCAAAGTATTGGATACAATTGGCATGCAGTAGAATTCATGAGCTCAGTGGTACGGAGTTTATACGGTGTAGTGGAGGGATGTGATTTGTGTTGGTCGAAAATGGTGTAGTGGAGGATATTGGACCATAGTTGTTCATTGTTGGTGTAGTGGTGGAATTTGTGTATCCAAATACTGTTGAAATCGATCCAAGGAAGAATGATGATTATTGATATTGCATTGTCATGATATTGAGATATTGTCATTGAATCATTGATATCAAACTATTGTTATCGAACCTTGGTATCGAAGTATTGGATACAATTGGCATGACATAGAATTCATGAGCTCAGTGGTACATAGTTTATGCGGTGTAGTGGATGATATTGGACCATATTTGTTCATTGTTGGTGTAGTGGTGGAATTCGTGTATCCAAATACGGTTGAAATTGATCCAAGGAAGATTGTTGATTATTGATATTGCATTGTCATGATATTGAGATATTGTCATTGATGATATGATGATTGATACTATGTTTTAACATGATTGGAGAGCATGCCACGTTTATTCATGCAATTGATATTATGATGATTATTAAGGCATATTAAATGGCATGCTTTGTTCATATATTATTATTGGCTACCTCACTTAGACTATATAAGTCTACAGCATGTAGACTACCTCCCACATTTCATCAATACATGCATATCACAATGCATACTAGTGTGCACACTAACATCCTAATGATCGATCATTTGTACCCAAGCATACTAGTGTCAATACTAACTCATCACAAGATCATCATAACACAATATTCTCTCGTGCCTAGCACGTAGCCACCATGATTTACCATCATGCACCCACATTTCATCAATACATGCATATCACAATGAATAAACAAATCATCATGCCTCATTATCACATATAGCCACAATGTGCATAGCAAAATTAATCATAAATAACATATGAGACATAAACACAACATTTAAAGTTCATCCATAGGTCTCTAACAATAGCTTGAGATTAGACTACCAATGTAATCTCAACTCTAGGTGGGTATACCAAGCTCGACCTAGGTCTACATGCTCGAACCAACATTTGAAAACCAATTTGAAATCGAATAAACACTCACCGGACTTTCCAAACACAAGCAAACAACCGATCAAGCTCCCAACAGTTCCGAATTCGGATGCGAGGCTTCACCAACACAACTCCTCGTTTCTAAACAATCAAACACACTCTATTAATCACCAAAACAAACACAAACCACTATTGTAAACTCAGAACACCAATCAAGCTCAAATTCAAGCCAAGAACACTCTCAAAACCCACATTTTCGTGCAGCCACAAAACCCATCAAAGAACTTCAATTTCCAACATCAAATTCAACATCCAACACTCCCAAAACAACCTTTAAACATCACCTAACCATCAGCCCTCAAGTTCTTACCCAAAACAGCCCCAAAACCCCATTTTAAAGCACTCTAAAACCTCACTTAAACCCAAATCCGAGTTTCTTAATAAAACTTCGTGAAAATCAACTATGTTGAACCATTTGAGCTACCAATAACATATCTAATAATAAGAAATCAAAAGCTTTAACAATAGACCATAAATTTTGGATTTTTAACTTAAAACTTGAAAACTCTAATATGCAAAATAATGGGTTTCATTGAAAACTAAGAACATGAGTAGCAAGGGGAAGATGAGGACAACTCAAAAACGTTATTACCTTTCAAAAAGCTTCAAAGATGAAGCAGGGAGGAAATGGAATAGTAAACTTCAAAGGGGAGGGGAAGTTGTCGTTAGTTTTGAAGAGGAGGGGGAAGAAGATGTGCAAAAAGCAATCTTTTATTGTTTTGTTTTATTTTTAAAGCCAAAAGACCTAACTACCCTTTATGACATGGGATATTCACAAGAGTATGTAGTCCATGGCTATTTGGGCTTGATTTAAAATATGTCCAACACAATTAATTATTTTGAAAACAAAACCCGAAACATTATTTTAATTATTTAATTCACCCGACACCCAAACTCGGGTGTTACAAGTCCCTAAAACTTGTAATAACTACGATTTAGTCCTAAATGATTAAATACTATTTCATAAGGGATTAATTGGATTGACATGTATATTAGTAATGTATCATTGCATGACATTGCTTAAGTGTTGATTATAAAATGAAATTTTATTGTACCGATCACCGTATTGTTCATCGGTAGCACGCTCCGACCCGGTTCTCGACCAGGCCGGGAAGGGGGTGTTACACTTGTTTTTATCAAATTTTTCTATCAATTAGGAGCATTTTAAAAGGTTTTAATTAAAGATTAAAAGGGTTTAATAAAAAGAGAGTTGGTTATTTCATTAAAACTCATTTTACGTCATTTTTTCTCAGTCTATTTTCTCTCAAAGATTTCCTTCAGCCAAACACTTTCCATTTTCAAGAAACTTGAGGCAAAGCTCTGATCTACTGAGTTTATAATTTCTAAAGGATTCTTTAATCTTGATTTACTAAACCTTATTGTTTTCCTTTGATTTTTCAAGAAAAACACATCCAATTGAGAGAGATTTCGTCCATTAGAGGTAAGGTTCGTTCTCCTCCTCTAATGATCAGTTCTTTACTGAAATGCTCAAGTTATCAATCTTTTACATATGTTTTCTACGTTGTTTTGATGGATTAATCATGCAAATTTGGTTAAATTGAAGATTTCTTATTGAAATCTATGATTTTCATAATGCTACTATTTAACTTGAGTTGAGGCTGATATTAATCATGATTTAGATGTTAAATGATGTTGAAATAAAGATTTTATCATAATAATCCTGAATTAGATTGGATCTCTAGTTGTTAGATTGTTAGATTTGGGGGTTTGTGGTGTTTGTGTGGAATCTAATTTGTTGTAGGTATAAGGATGTAATTATATTGTTTTTAGATGCTAATTGATGTTTAAAAGTGGATGGAAGTGTTAGGTTTTGGCTGGGTTAAGGTTGTAGTGTGATCGAAGGAGGTTTCGGTTGTTTTGGATAGCCGTTTTGGTGTTTTGAGGCATAGCAGCGAGTTAGCTTGGGATGCTGGTGGTTTTAATGCTTGGTGATGCATTAATCCTCTATTCTTGTGTGGTATAAATAGGGGAGAACCTATCGGAACCAATCGGTGAAGGTTTGTGAGCTTGGATTCGTGTCGGCTAGTCGAGTTTACACGCGTGGATCAGTGAGAACTTGATTTTCAGTTTTTAAAGCTTTAAAAATGTGATTTGGGAACTTAGTGGTAAGATTGAAATGCTTAATTAAGTTCGAAAGTATGTAAAAGAGTTCACTCTCTCGGTTGTGCTATTATGTGATGATTTATGCACTATTTTGAATTAGTGGTTTACCTACTGTTAAAGCATGTTTTTATGAATAAAGTTACTGTTTTTAATGATATAATGTTGAAGGATGCACAAGGTAAGTGGTCCTTGAAGTATATGATTTATACTTGTGATTTTAAGCATGGTTTAATGCTTGGAAATGTGATTTATTGATGATGCCTTGACAACATTGAGGTTTGTGTTAAATGTGAATTATATTGGCAAGTGATGTTGTGAAATGGTTTATAAATGATATCAGAAATAGTTAGCCGGTTATAGGACTGAGTGCGCTTTAAAAAGACACCTTGGATGTTGAGGGGTTGGTGTCCCGTGACTTCGTCCAAGTACCCTAACGATCAAGGAGATTGGTGTCCCGTCTCTCGTTAGTGGTTAAGATCCTAACCGATGATAGGGTTGGTGTCCCTATGGGTTGTCATTGTACCCGGTTGATAGAGTACCTTTGGTTGTGAAAGTGCCAATTCCATTTAAGATGGTTTGAAGTATCAGGTAGACACTTGTTGTAATCTGTGTATTTGATATGAGGTTTTAAGTTGTGAACTTGTTTAATGATCACTTGTATGCAAATATAATTGATGATGTATCATGAAATGGTTTATGTTGCATAATATGGTTTATGCATGTTTTACTCGTTAAGCTTTGCATATGGTAGCTATGCATGTGAAGGCTTAAATTGAGTGTCGTTTGGAACTTGTCGATGATTCATGATACATGTTGCATGATGTTTAACATGCTAATTTTGAGTAAGGGAAGTGCATGGTTTTAGAAAGGGCATGGTGGTTTTCAAATGATGTTTTAGCAAATTGAAATGAGATTTCAATGTGGACATGAAAAATGGTTTTAATGCATTAATAGTGTTTTGTTTTTGAGCCTTCTCACTAAGCCTTGTGTGCTTATGCTCTTATTTGTCAATCAATGCAGATATTTGAGGTTTAGGAGGCAGCAAGAGGCAAGGGATTCCAAGAGACTACGCTTAAAAAAGTATGTTTTGGTTTAGACTAAAGTAATAAGGGCATTAGGGAATTCGTTGAGTTGTTGGGAGATTTGTGTAAACTCCCTTTTGTGCAAGTTTGGTTTGTTGTTTTAGACTTGTAAATGGCCAATGGTATTTGGTTTATGCTTTAGCTTTCATTTTGGTACTTGCTTGGTTTAACAATAGGTTGTATGCCTATAGTTTAACTTTGATGCAAATGTTCATGTTACGATGTTGAATATGATATGTTTGATTGAGGATCGGTCCTTAGATATGTTGTGTATGCCTTAAAAGTATGTCTAAGTAGTATGCTTAGCTAAATCGAATGTTAAACCATCAAAAATGGGCATTTTAGGCCCAGGCGCATCGGTACGGAAAGACTTGTTTCTGGCTTGGCGTATCAGTACGGAAAGACTCGTATCGATACGGTCTTTCTGAAATTTGTTGAGAAAATCTGTACATGGAACCGTATTGATACGATTTTGAGCTACTGGAATTTGGGTTATAAATTATCTCAAAATCGTACTGATACGGTGCTTAGTGTATCGATACGGTGGCGGGTAAGTTAGTTGTTTGGGATCTTTTTGAGGTTCTGTTTCTTTATGTTTTAGTCTCTGAATGTTGTGGATGCAATTAAATGAGATTGGATGATTATTTTGAGTTGCAATTTGACAGAGATGCATGTAAAGTGATTAATTAAAGGTTTGTAACTTAAAAAGTAAAGAAGTCCTTGTAGTTTGGTAAAATTACAAAATGGTCCCTAAAATGTATTTGTATGCAATCGAGTCCCAAATTGATGTATGATAGAGTTGCAAATCGTTCCACTGCGAAGTTTATCGCTTAGGTTAATAATGAGCATCTAGACAAGAATAAAACATGGGTTTTAGAGATAGAAGATAGGAAAACCTTTTGAAAACATTAGATCAATAAGAAACATCATTTACCTTTGAGAAATTAAGCCTAGATGGTTGTTTGGCTGAAAAGAAAATGAGAAGAGCTTCAAAATGTGCTTTTGACGTAAAATGTGAAAAGACGATCAACCCATTTTAGTTTTAATTAGAAAACCCTTTTTAAAATATTTGAATAGTCAAAAATAAAGGGGAAAATAGCTATAATTTCCCGCTCCTTCATGATTTTATGTTTTGACTCTTTTACAAAATGGTTACTAAAAACAGATTTTACAGTCTTTACATTTTGGTCACTAAACCGAAATGTCATGGTTCGGAAAACATTTTTCCAAAATTGATTTTACCAAAGTCGTATATATAATTATTAGGGATTTTAGAATTTTATTTCATATTTTTCCAACCATCTGAAGACCACTTTCCTTGACCTCACCCACTACTCCTAACACTGGTCTTTCGGACATCGAAGCCTTATCGAAACTTCTAGACCCAAAACCGAGGTGTTACAACTCTCACCCAGTTAAGAAATTTTGTCCTTAAAATTTACTTGATGGGAAAATATGCGGAAAATGACGCTTCATGTCATCTTTCCTCTCCCAAGTGGCTTTTTCAACACCTCGTTGTCGCCACTTCACTTTATCAAACTCAGTGGATCTACCACGCAAAACTTTTCTATCTGAACCTAATATCTCGATCGGCTCTTCATCATACGACAAATCCGGATTCAATTCAATTTCTTCAACAGGCATTACATACGAAGGATCTGATCTATACTTCCGAAGCATCGAAACGTGGAATACATCATGAATCTTCTCTAATCCGGAGGCAAACTCAATCTATATGCAACATGACAAACTCGTCCAACGATCTCATACGAACTAATGAATCTCGGACTCAGTTTACCTTTTCTACCGAATCTCATCACTTTCTTCCACGAAGATACGTTCAAAAAGACTTTCTCACCCATAGCATGCTCCATTTCTCGCCACCTCAAATATACATAAGATTTATGTCAATCGGTTGCTGCTTTCAAGCGATCACATATCAACTTCACCTTCTCGGTAGTACCTTTAAGCATAGCGGGTAGTGATACCAATTTCTGTTCGGCTTCTGCCCAACAAATAGGAGTTCTACACCTCCTACCATACAAAGCCTCATACGGTGCCATCTGAATACTAGCCTAATAGTTGTTGTTGTAGGCAAATTCAACCAACGGAAGGTGTTTCTCCTACGAACCCTGAAAATCAATGACACAAAAGCGCAACATATCCTCAAGCACTTGTATTACCCGCTCTGACTGACCATCTGACTGCAGATGATACGAAGTACTGAAATTCAATCGGCTACTCAATGCACTATGCAAACAATTCCAAAACCTCGATGTGAACCTCGGATCTATATCTGATACGATCGACTTTGACACATCATGCAGTCTCACTACCTCACGGATATACAAATCAGCCAATTTATCCAAAGAATCAATCGTGTTGACGGCTAGGAAATGTGCACACTTGGTGAGTCTATCCACTATCACCAAAACTGAATTCTTTCGTGAAGGAGTCAACGGCAAACCCGATACAAAATCCATAGTTATTCTCTCCCATTTCCATTCTGGAATCCGCAAAGGCTATAGCAATCTTGACAGAAACTGATGTTCGGCCTTTACTCGCTAACAGACCATACATTTACTCATAAATTCAGCCATATCCTTTTTCAAACCAACCCAGAAATAATCATTCTTCATGTCCTGATACATCTTCGTGCTACCCGGATGCATAGCAAATGGACTAGTATGGGCTTCACTCAAAATAGTGCGTCTTAAATCGGTATCATCAGACACAACAACTCTATCTCTGAAACACAAAACAATATCATTACTGAAAATGTACTCGATCGGTTTACCTTCCGCAATGTCCTGAACATATGAAGCTAGAGAGTTGTCTCGCAACTGTTTCTCTCGAATCAATTGTACTAGCGAAGGTTTCACCTGCAATTCGGCGATCAAACCACCATCATGTGACAAACTCAATCTGGAAAACATCGCTCGAAGCTCAACTGCCACTTTCATATTCAAAGCATCGGCTACCACATTGGACTTACCTGGATGGTACTCAATAGTAAGATCATAGTCCTTCAACAATTCAAGCCATCTTCGTTGTCGGAGATTCAAATATTTCTGAGACATCAAATATTTCATACTCTTGTGATCGGTATACACTGTGTATTTCTCAACATACAAATAGTGTCTCCACACCTTCAAAGAAAACACCATAGTGGCTAACTCAATATCATGTGTGAGTTAATTATTTTCATGAATCTTCAGTTGTCTCGACGTATATGCAGCAACTCTCCCATCTTGCATCAACACACACCTTAAACCTACATATGATGCATCACTGTAAATCACATAATCTTTCCCTATTACCGGTTGCACTAACACGGGTGCTCTAGTCAAAGCATCTTTCAATCGATCAAAAGCCATTTGTCTCGCTTCTATCCACTCATATCTGACAACTTTTTGTAACAATTTTGTCAACAGAGTAGCTATCTTTGAAAATCCTTCTATAAACCGACGGTAGTAGCCCGCTAAGTCTAGGAAACTACGAACCTCGGTCACAGACTTTGGTTGCTTCCAATTCACAACAGCTTCCACTTTTTTAGGATCAACTCTAATTCCATTCGTTGATACAACATGACCTAGAAACACTACCTCTCTAATCCAAAACTCGCATTTGCTCAACTTCACGTGCAACTGATTGTCTAGCAAAGTCTTCAACGCAAGTAACAAATGTCTATCATGGTCTTCCTCGGTGCGCGAATAAATCAATATATCATCAATGAACACCACAACAAACTGATCTAGGAACTCATGAAACACACGGTTCATCATGTCCATGAATGCGGCTGGTGCATTAGTCAACCCGGACGACATTACCAAAAACTCATAATGCCCATAACGTGTACGAAAATTTGTCTTCGATATGTCTTGTTCTTTCAGTTTCAACTGATAGTACCCGGATCTCAAGTCTATCTTTGAGAACACTGACGCATCCCGTAACTAATCAAACAAATCATCTATTCTCGGCAAAGGATACTTGTTCTTCACAGTTCATTTATTCAACTGACGGTAATCAATACACATTCGCATACTTCCGTCTTTCTTCTTAACAAATAGTACTGGTGCACCCCATGGTGATATACTCGGATGGATAAAACCACGATCTAATAACTCCTGAAGCTGAGTATTCAGTTCTTTCAACTCTTTCGGAGCCATCCGATACGGAGCAATCGATACGGGAGTAGAATCAGAATATAACTCAATAGCGAACTCGACTTCTGTATCCGGTGGCAAACCAGGCAACTCTTCTGGAAATACCTCAGGAAAGTCACAAACTATTCTAATGTCTTTTGGTCAAACTTTACTCATATCCGGATTCATCACATAGGCTAAGTATGCTTGACATCCCCGATTTATCATCTTCTTAGCCTCCAAAGCAGAAACAACGTTGGATAAGAACCTAACGTTCTCACCAACCACTACCACCTCGTAATCGACTGATAACCTCAACCTCACATGTTTAGTCTCAAAATCTACCTTTGCCTTGTGTTCTACCAAACAATCCATTCCCAAAATCACATCAAACTCGTAGAACAGCAACTCCATCATGTCGACCGGAAACACGTGACCCTGAACCATCAATGGACACCTTCGATACATCTTTCTAACCACAACTGTCTCACCGAATGAACTAGTCACACTCATACCCACATCAAGAATCTTACATGATATGTCCAACATCTTAGCATGCTCACTCAGAATATAAGAATGTGTAGAGCCAGAATCAATCAACGAAAGCAATGTCAGAGACTGTAACATGAAATTACCTGCGATAACATCAGTGTCGTTCCTGCCCTCTCGGTGTGCATACACCCTTGCTGGTCCACCTCCCTCGGGCTAAATTGCGACTACATGCACTACATTCCTCTGACCATCGTTTCTTTGGCTGAAAGTTCCATCGGCCTCGCTGGTACACGGCAGCTCGTGTCGGTGCATGTTCACCTCTAGCTAGCTGGGGAAAATCGCTTGAGATGATCCTTCGATCCATAATGCCAGCATGTACCATAAATTTCCCAACATTCTCTCGGATGAGATCTACCACACTTTGTGCACTCTGGTGTACGGTGAGCAAAAACTTGGCCTTGATAGCCACGCCCGAGGTTTCCACCCCCACGTCTATGGTCAAAACGCAGCCTCTTGTTCTTGTGCCCCTTGGCACGATCACGATCCCACTTCGCAGGCTGTTATCCTGAACTGGATCCGCCTCCTCTAGCAGACAAACCAAGATTATGCTCTATATCCTTGGCTTGGGCGACCAACACATCAAAATCTGTATAATCATCAGCCAACATGTAAGTCTTTACTCACTCAGTCAATCTATACCGAAACCTCTCGCAACGTTCCCTCTTTGTAGGAACTAGCTCAGTCGCATACTGACTCAGTCTAACGAACCGAATCTCATACTCAGAAATGGTCATGCTTCCCTGAACCAAAGCCATAAACTAACGTTTCTTCTCATTCTGATATCTCGGCCATAGATACTTCTTCTGGAAGGATGAACGAAAGAAATCTCAAGTGATATCTACGGTGGCCATACCCATGGTGATCGTAGTCCACCAAACATACGTGTCACCCTAAAGCAAAGATACCACACAGCCAAGCTTTTGTGCATCAATGCACTCCATCTAACCCAAAATCCTGGTAGTGCTCGCTAGCCATGCCTCGGCTCCCTCGGGCGATAACCCACAAAACTCTATTCCGCCCAAACTACAGAGTCTCTCGAGGGGTAACCCATCCCTCTGTCTGTGCTGCGGTGCAGCCAACTGCAACCCAGCCATAGCAGACTGAAAAGCCCCAACAATAGCCTGAATCAACGGGCTCATATTAGCTCCAACTTGTCTCTGGCTACCATGAGGCTCCTCACCTCGCACATCTGCTCCACTACCCAGAGAAGGAGGAGGAGGAGGAGGTAAATCTCCCTCTTGCGGATGCCCTACATCCTCAACCTGATTATCCTGTAGCTCACCACCCACATGACCCGTTCTAGGTCTTTGCATGATATACAAATACAATGCTACAACAACAACAGATAAAACAAAAGGAAATTATTCGGGTCAGCAACGTCAAGGGTCCAAGTTGCTCAAGTATCTTACAAAGGTTTTCCCGGTAATAGTATGTGGCAATGGGTACCTTACCCAGCAAGCTACCTCAAACAAGCAAGCAAACACCAAAAACAATCACACCGACCTCACTTACCTTTCTGGTTGCATGACAACCAACGCAAGCCTTTCTAAACCTGGCTCTGATACCAACAGATGTAACCCCCTCGACCCGGCCTAGCCACCAGACCGTATCGAGCAGGTCACACGGGACTAACCGAAGAAAAATTCAGAGATTTCCCTCCGATTAGTAACCCTAAACGCGTTGATTAATATCTTTTCTAGATGCTCAAGTTAAACCTTATGTTTAAGAACACACGGCGGGAGAAAACATTACAAGACGAGCACCCAACGATCAACTGAGCAACCATGGACCAAAATGCAAAACTAGCATAAAATAGGAACCTATGATGAAATTAAGGTAATCACTTTGAAATTAGTCTCATTTCATACTTCCATGCTGAAATACAACTCAAAACAAGCCCTCAAACAGACTCAAATGATAACACATCAAGCTTGGACCAAAACACAAGAAAAACAACTTCAAAGATGCTCTTAACTAACCTCCAACGACTCCCGTTTCGAAACACGCAATATGGATCTAACGTTTAAAATTCTAGAGAGCTTTCGTTCTGAAATGGTTAGACTCATTCTGGCCCTACTTAGCCCGTTTCGATACCCGTTCCAAAACACAAAGGCCAAAATAAGGGTCGTTTCGAAACGTTCGAGCCTATTTCGAAACTCCCTGCAGCAGAACAAAAAAATCTGTAGTTCAAGCATCTCTAAGGCTATTCCCTTGGTTCCCATCAACACAAGCAATAAGATAACAACAAGATAAGCATACAAACACCAAGAAAGAACAACCAAACTCACATTTAAGCAAGAGGACCAACTCACGATTAACAAACGACAAGATAAGAAACATCAAAAACCATGAACTAAGAAAAACGAGATAGAAAGCCAAAACCATTATGCTCAAGGTAAACAAGCCACCCAAGGCATAACAAACATGCTCGCAACACAAGGAGTCTACAAACACTCTCAAAACATAAATAAGGTCTATCCCCATTTCCACACACACTATTATCTAAAGAAGGCCATACTTGAGCTTGAAGTGGACACTTGGATCACTTCCCTTGCCTCATTGCCTTCCAAGATAGTCTATGGATCTGCATTGTTGGAAAAGAGAGCGTAAGCTACGAAGCTTAGTGAGCGGGGCTCAAAACCGAGCTACAACAATGCAGTTTTGATAACCAACTTCATTTTGGAAACCAAAACAATTTCTAAAAATCACTTTCGCATATCATTTCTTTTCAAGCATACCATACTTAAATCAAGTATGAGCAATTCCAACAACACATGCATCAACCATGCATAAACTATATGTTAACCACATATGCAAACCAAGCCTATCGGCTCCATTTCAACTCACATGCTTCAAGCATATAAACATAACCATATGAGTTTACCAAGCTCATATTAAAACCATAAGCAAATGAGTATACTGGCATCATTGACACGTTGCTCAGATAAGCGAACACCTTGATGGCAAAACCCCCCATCAAGCTACATGGTGAAACAACCCTCACTACAATCTCACTTCGATCGAGATGCCACAACCCGCATTGCCCGTTGGTGATAGCACAACCCCTATCACTCGCATCACAATGGCACAATGTAACGCCCCGATTTTGGGTTTAGGAGTTTTGAGCGTTGACCGGTTTGGTCAAAGTGCTGTTCGAATCTAAAGAGGTGAAATTAGGAAAGCCTAGTTCGGGTTGCATTAAAAATATGGAAAAATGTTCTAAAATCATCTTTTAATATAATTAAGTGAACTGTGAAATCAATTTTGGAAAATGAGTTTTGGAAGGGTGACATTTTGGCTAGTGACCAAAATGTAATTTTCGAAAGTTTGGTGACTGTTTTATAAAGGGTTGAAACTTTGAATCTTTAAGGAGCTATTTACCCAAAGGGAGTTTCTCCAGATTTTTCTAAGATATTTTAAGACTTAATTCTGATTTTTAAACATATTAAAAGTGGAGGGAAAGCCATTTGGCTATTTTGGATAACTAACTTTCCTATTTTCTTTCTCTCATTTTCTCTCAACCCAAACACTTTCTCTCTAGAGAATTTGATCTGATTTTCTCACCTAAATCCCTCCTTTCAACTCTCTTTTGATTCCTAATCAACATATCTACAAAACCTCACCATTTGCTACTTGATTCAACAAGGTTTTTGATTCCAAAAAGAGGAGAAACTCAAGTTTGGAGGTAAGAACGTCCTTCTCCTCTAAACTATCAGTTCTTTACTGAAATTCCTAAGTTTTCAATCCTTAATTGATGTTTTATTAAAGGTTTTTAAGTGGTGAAATGGATCTTGGCTTATAATGCAAGATTTGGTGATTTTTGATGATTTTCGTTAGATCTGATTAATCTGTGATTTGAGATGTGTTTTTGATGTTAAATGAACTCTAAATTGATAAGGAATTGAGTTTTGATTAATGCAATCCCGGATAGGTTGAGTTTCCTAAGTTTAGCTTGTGATTCAAGGTTGTTTTTGAGGTGATCTTGTGGATCTGATGTTGCTGGAGGTATAAGGATGTTAATAGGTTGTTTTTAGATGTTATATGATGTTAAAGGATGTGTGGTTCTGCTGGTTTGTGGCTGGGCTTTGTTGAGAAGTGGTTTGGATGCATTTTCGGTTGTGTTTGGTGGCCGAAAATGGAGGTTGGATGAGAGCAGCGAGTTTAGGTGCTTTCATTGAAGCAATTAATGCATGATGATGCATTAATCATCTGCTTTGATGTGTTGAAACAGGGGAGGCATCTTTGGATCCAAGAGTTGTTAATCTGGAAGCTTGATTTGGTGCTTTGGCTTGAAGCAAAGTGGAATTGGTGAGTGCGTGTGTGAAATTGGGTTTTCGGCTTTGAAACCAATGTCTTGGGAGCTTAGTTTAAGTCTAAACAACTTTGCTAAGCTCAAGTGTAAGTTTTCGGAATTACTCTCTAGTGGTGGCCATGATTTTGTTGTGATGCAAAGTGGTTTATTGCATGTTTTAATTACTGTTTTGAAAGCATGATTTAGCATGGTATTTGCTGATGTTGTAACCCATATGTTGAAGGAAACTCTAGGTAAGAGTTCCTTGTTTTTGTACATTGATTAAATGTGGTTTGATGCTTTTAAATGCATGATGAATATGGCTTGGTTTAATGCTTAAAAACAGTGGATTAAATGATGAAAATGATGTATATTGGCAAGTGATGTTTTAAAAAGGGTTAAGGTCACTAAGGTGGTTAAAAGTCCTTGAGTGAGCCTTGTTACTTAAGAACATCAAGGTGGTTAAAAGTCCTTGGATGGTTCTTGTTGCGGACACTAAGGTGGTTAAAAGTCCTTAGGTGATCCTTTCCATGGTGTTTAAAAGTCCATGGGGCCATGGTGTTTAAAAGTCCATGGGGCCAAGGTGTTTAAAAGTCCTTGGGGCCAAGGTGTTTAAAAGTCCTTGGGGTGAATCAAGCTATGGACACAAAGGTGGTTAAAAGTCCTTGTGTGGTCCTCTTTCATGGTGGTTAAAAGTCCATGGCCAAGGTGTTTAAAAGTCCTTGGGGCCAAGGTGTTTAAAAGTCCTTGGGAAAGTTGATGAACTTGTTTTAAAGAAATGGAATCTATCACTTGAACCAATATGACATGTTATGTTATGAAGCATGAGATGCTTGTTTTAAGTATGCTTTTGAGCATGTGCAAAGGTTGATTTAAAGCATGATTTATAAATGTTTTTAAATGTATTATTGAATGGTTTTTAAGAGCATTCTTCACTAAGCTTTTGCTTACGCTGTCTTTCGTTTTCTTAATTCAATAATGCAGAACATTAGGGAACCTTGAGGGCAGCAAGGAGGGCAAGCATTCAAGTGAAAGTAGAGCTCAATGTATGGAAGGTTTTGTTAGTACATTTTAGCCTTTGGTAATTTGGCAATGGGGGACCATTATGTATGTTTTGGGAGGTGTTTGGAACTCCCTAAGTATGTTGAATGATGATAAGAATGCTGGTTTTTGTGTTGGATCATTACATGCTTGTTTTGGAAGTTTGTGCTTGAATAGCTAGCTTGTGTAGGAAGCATGCCTATAGATTTGGGGCTTTTTGCATATGATGTTGTTTTGATGAATTGATGATGCTAGTATGTCTTATATATGTTGAATTGCATGCTGGTAAAGTTTGGTGGCAATTGGAGCATGATTGGATGTTTAATTGCATGTTTAAGAATGCATTTTGGGGCAATCTGTGCAGGGTGTTTCGGAACAGCTCTTACCGTTTCGGAACGGGTGCCTTAAACAAACCCAGGCGTCCGAAACGGGAAGAACCGTTCCGAAACGGTTTGGCTACTGTCAGCCCGTGTTCCGGAACCCGTTGCGGAACGGCCCGCGTTACGAAACGGGCTTTGCCCGTTTCGGAACGGGTGACCGTTAGGGGCTGACATTGGCAGTTAAATGTTTTGAATTGTTTGCATTTTGGTCCCTAAAGCTGTAATTTGTTCAATTGGGTCCCTGTTTGATCTCTGATGCTTGTGATCTTGAAATATGTTGTTGAGTGATCACAATTAGGGTTAATGTGCATCTAGACAAGATTTAAAAAGAAAAAAAAGGGTCGTTAATCAAGGTTGACTTTCGGGTTGACTTTTGTTTTCCCGTGTGGCTTTCTTAATTCGGGTCGACCGTCTAGGCCGGGTTAAGGGGGTTACATTTGGTGGTATCAGAGCTGAGTTCTCGAGTAATTGGGAATGAATGTATGCATGATTGAAGTATGTTTGCCTTGTATGCTTGTTGATCGAAAGCATGTTTAGTGGCTTGTGATTTGGATGCAGTTGAGTTGTATGATGTGATGTAGCATGTTGAGGGTACCCATTGCCAAACAAAAGCTAATGAAATGATGTTGATTTTGAATGAAATTGAGCTTGAATACTTGGATTGCTTACCTTGCCGGGCCTGACTTGTTTTATTTGCATTGTGATTGCATGGTAAAAGTATGGCACCACGAAGAGAATTACGAGGTAGTGTGCGAGCTACGGTTCCTAATGAGAACGAGAACGAGGAGAACACGGGTAGTGCGGTGTTACCCCCTCCTCCACCTGGTGGTGGTGCTGGAGGTGAGAGAGCTGAAGCTGCAGCTGGTGCTGGAGCTGCTGGACCAGAGGTTGGTCAGGGGCAAGCTATGCCTGATATGTCTATGTTGGTACAAGCTATTGCGGGTGCTTTTCGAGCAGCAGTAGCTAGAGCTCAAGGAGCTGGGCATCAGGGAGATGCTGGAGTTAGACTACCTTTGGAGCGTCTGCGCAGTCTTGGTGGGACTGAGTTCAGGGGTATGTCGGCTGAGAGTTCTGAAGCTTGGCTAGAGAGTACCAAGCGTATCTTGGGTCAGATGAGCTGCACGGATGTGCAAAAGCTGGGTTGTGTTGTGTCATTGCTGCAGGACGATGCGTATACGTGGTGGACGACCACCATAGCTGGAATGGCTGAAGCTGATGTTACTTGGACATTCTTTCAGAATGTGTTCAAGAGGAGATATCTTGGAGTGAGATATCTTGATGAGAAGAAGCGAGAATTCATGTCTCTTACCCAAAGGAGCATGAGTGTGGCTGAGTATGAAGTGCAGTTTGTGCGACTCAGTCAGTATGCACCGGAGCTGATACCTGATGAGCGAGCAAGGTGCGAGAGGTTCCGTTATGGTCTTGTGACGGACGTGAAAATGTATGTGCTGGCCACTGAATATGATGATTTTGATGTGTTGGTGGGCCGAGCCAAGGTGCTGGAGCAAGTTCTGGCAAGAGAGCTGCTGAGTTTAGTTCCGGAGGTGGACGGAACAAGAGGGGACGTGATCAGAAGTATCAGTCCTCAGCCAAGAGAGGTGGTGGTGCACCAGCTAGAGGAGGCAATGCTAGAGCTGATCCGAGTGCTTGCTGGATCTGTGGTTCACGTGGTCACATGAAGCGTGACTGTCCTCGTGCTGTGAGGGAGGTGCAAGCTCCTATCGCGGCAGCTGGAAATGGATGTTGGAATTGTGGTTCTGTAGACCATTTGAGGCGAGATTGTCCGAGGTTGGCTGGTGGCCAAGAGCGTGCTCCTGTTGTTGCTGCACCACAGAGAGGTCGTGGGCGCGGCCGTGGTAATTTCCAGAGGAGAGAGGAAGGTGGTCGTGGAGTAGCCCATGTTGTGGCTATTCAGCCTGAAGGTGGAGGCCAAGCTAGGGTGTATGCTCAGCGTGAGGGAAGGAATGATGCGGATGTGATTGCAGGTACCTTTACTTTGCAATCCTTGTCATTGCTTTCTTTGATTGATTCTGGATCTACGCATTCATACATTTTGCGTGAGCATGCTGAATTGCTTGGTTTGCCTGTTGAGTCTTTGGATGTTGGTGTTCGTGTCACTAGTTCTTTTGGTGAAACTATTGTGACTCGAAAGCTTTATAGAAGGTGTCCTTTGGTTGTTCAAGAACATGTTTTTCATGTTGATCTTATGGAGTTGCCCTTCTATGGTTTTGATGTGATCCTTGGTATGGATTGGCTTGCTGAGTATCGTGCTGTTGTGGATTGTGAAAATAAGCGGGTTTCGCTTAAGCTTGCGGATGATTATGAAGTTGTTGTGGTTGGTGAGAATGTGAAGTTTCTTGCCAATGTGGTGTCTACCTTGGAGGCGAGTAGGATGCTGAGGCAGGGTTGCGAGGCTTATCTAGCTTTTGTGATGAATCCTAGCTCTAAGGAGTTGAGGGTGCAAGATATCAGGGTTGTGAAGGAGTTTCCTGGTGTTTTTCCTGAGGAGTTGCCTGGTTTACCTCCTAATCGCGAGGTGGAGTTTTGAATTGAGCTGTATGAGAATACAACTCCTGTGTCCATTACTCCCTATATAATGGCACCTAAGGAGCTGAAGGAGCTAAAGACGCAGTTGCAAGAGCTGCTAGATCGTGGTTTCATCCGGCCGAGTGTGTCACCTTGGGGTGCACCAGTCTTGTTTGTGAAGAAGAAAGATGGCACTATGAGAATGTGTATTGATTACCGTCAGCTGAACAAGTTGACTATCAAGAATCGGTATCCTTTGCCGAGGATTGATGATCTCTTTGATCAATTTCGGGGAGCTACAGTGTTCTCTAAGATTGACTTGAGGTCAGGGTATTATCAGTTGAAAGTGAAGGATGTGGATGTGCCTAAGACAGCTTTCAGGACAAGGTATGGGCATTATGAGTTCCTTGTGATGCCGTTTGGTTTGACAAATGCTCCTGCTGCTTTCATGGACATGATGAATCATGTGTTTCATGAATACCTGGACAAGTTCATTGTGGTGTTCATTGATGATATCCTCGTGTACTCGCGTACTGAGGAGGAGCACGAAGAGCATTTGAGGATTGTTTTGCAAGCCTTGTTGGAGAATCAGCTTTATGCTAAGCTGAGCAAGTGTGAGTTCTGGCTTAAGGAGGTGGTGTTTCTTGGGCATGTGGTCTCAGCTGAGGGGATTCGTGTTGATCCTCAGAAGATTGAGGCGGTGATGAACTGGAAAGTTCCTAAGTCTGTTCATGAGGTCCGTAGTTTCCTTGGTTTGGCGGGATACTACCGGAGGTTTGTGGATGGTTTTTCCAAGATTGTTGCTCCTTTGACGAAGCTGTTGCAAAAGGATGTTAAGTATGAGTGGACGGAAGCGAGACAGCAGGCTTTTGAGAAGCTTAAGGCGGCTTTGACGCAAGCTCCTATCTTGATTCAGCCTGAATCAGGGAAAGAGTTTGTGGTCTATAGTGATGCGTCCTATGTTAGTTTGGGATGTGTGCTGATGCAAGAGGGTAAGGTGGTGGCTTATGCGTCGCGGCAGTTGAAGGTGCATGAGCGCAACTACCCTACGCATGATATTGAGTTGGCTGCAGTGGTTTTCGCTCTGAAGATCTGGAGACATTATCTGTATGGTGAGAAGTGTACTGTGTATACGGATCACAAGAGTTTGAGGTATCTGATGTCTCAGAAGGCGTTGAATCTTAGGCAGCGGCGTTGGTTGGAGTTGCTCAAGGATTATGATTTGACGATTGAGTATCATCCTGGAAAAGCTAATGTTGTTGCGGATTCCTTGAGTAGGAAGGTAGCTGTTGAGCTGAGGGCTATGTTTGCTAGCTTGAGCATATCGCGAGATGGTGGTCTTGTTGCTGAGTTGCAAGTGAAACCATCGTTGGTTCAGTTGATCAAGGAAAAGCAGTTGTTGGATGATTCCTTAGTGTCTCATGTTCAGGATATCGCGGAGGGTAGACCTTCGGATTTCTGCTTTAATGATGATGGTGTGTTGTGTTTTGGGAGTCGGATAGTAGTGTCTGCTGATGCTGAGTTGAGGTGTGCTATTCTGACTGAAGGTCATAGTAGTCCTTTTGCTATGCACCCTGGTAGTACTAAGATGTATCGTGATCTGCGTGATGAGTACTATTGGGTGGGTTTGAAGAAGGATGTTGCGGAGTTTGTGAGCAAGTGTTTGGTGTGTCAGCGAGTTAAGGCTGAACATCAGGTTCCTTCTGGGTTGTTGCAACCGTTGAAAATCCCTGAATGGAAGTGGGAAAGGGTTACCATGGATTTTGTATCTGGTTTACCTTTGTCTCCATCAAAGAAGAATTCTGTTTGGGTGATTGTGGATCGCCTGACGAAGTGTGCGCATTTCTTGCCTGTGCATACTACGTTTTCTTTGGATAGGCTGGCAGAGCTGTACATTGCTGAGATTGTGAGGTTGCATGGTGTGCCTAAGTCGATTGTGTCGGATAGGGATCCGAGGTTCACATCGCGTTTCTGGCAGTGTTTGCATCAAGCTCTGGGTACAAGGTTACATTTCAGTACATCCTATCATCCTCAGTCGGATGGTCAGTCTGAGCGGGTTATCCAGATCTTGGAGGATATGTTGAGGTGTTGCGTGATTGAGTTCCAAGGTTCTTGGGAGAAGCATCTGCCTTTGGTTGAGTTCGCTTATAACAATAGTTATCAGGCGAGTATACAGATGGCACCTTATGAGGCTTTGTACGGGAGGAAGTGTAGGACTCCTCTTTGTTGGGCTGAAACTGGTCAAAAGTTGGTTTCGATGCCGGCTTTGTTGAAAGGGACCACCGAGAAGGTGAAGCTCATTTGTGAGCGGTTGAAGGCTGCCTCTGATCGGCAAAAGTCTTACGCGGATTTGAAGCGTAAGGAGATAGAGTATGCGATGGGTGACCGTGTGTTTTTGAAGGTTTCTCCTTGGAAGAAGGTGATGAGGTTTGGCCGGAAGGGTAAGTTGAGCCCTAGGTACATTGGACCATATGAGGTGGTTGAGCGTGTGGGTCCTATTGCGTATCGGTTGAGGTTACCTCAGGAGTTGGAGAAGATTCATGATGTGTTCCATGTTTCTATGCTCCGGAAGTATAGATCTGATCCTTCGCATGTGATGCCTGTGGAGGAAGTGGTTTTGAATCCGGATTTGACCTATGATGAGGAACCGGTGAAGGTTCTGGATTCGGATAGCAAGGTTCTTCGTGGCAAGACCATTGAATTGGTGAAGGTGCTGTGGAAGCATCGAGGTGTTGAGGAAGCCACGTGGGAGCGGAAGGAAGACATGCTGAAGCAGTTTCCTTATCTCTTTCCTTCAGGTAAATTTCGAGGACGAAATTTCTTAAGGGGGGAGAGTTGTAACGCCCCGGTTTGGGTTTAGGAGTTTTGGGCGTTGACCGGTTTGGTCAAAGTGTTGTTCGAATCTAAAGAGGTGAAATTAGGAAAGCCTAGTTCGGGTTGCATTAAAAATATGGGGAAATGTTCTAAAATCATCTTTTAATATAATTAAGTGAACTGTGAAATCAATTTTGGAAAATGAGTTTTGGAAGGGTGACATTTTGGCTAGTGACGAAAATGTAATTTTCGAAAGTTTGGTGACTGTTTTATAAAGGGTTGAAACTTTGAATCTCTAAGGAGCTATTTACCCAAAGGGAGTTTCTCCAGATTTTTCTAAGATATTTTAAGACTTAATTCTGATTTTTAAACATATTAAAAGTGGAGGGAAAGCCATTTGGCTATTTTGGATAACTAACTTTCCTATTTTCTTTCTCTCATTTTCTCTCAACCCAAACACTTTCTCTCCAGAGAATTTGATCTGATTTTCTCACCTAAATCCCTCCTTTCAACTCTCTTTTGATTCCTAATCACCATTTGCTACTTGATTCAACAAGGTTTTTGATTCCAAAAAGAGGAGAAACTCAAGTTTGGAGGTAAGAACGTCCTTCTCCTCTAAACTATCAGTTCTTTACTGAAATTCCTAAGTTTTAAATCCTTAATTGATGTTTTATTAAAGGTTTTTAAGTGGTGAAATGGATCTTGGCTTATAATGCAAGATTTGGTGATTTTTGATGATTTTCGTTAGATCTGATTAATCTGTGATTTGAGATGTGTTTTTGATGTTAAATGAACTCTAAATTGATAAGGAATTGAGTTTTGATTAATGCAATCCCGGATAGGTTGAGTTTCCTAAGTTTAGCTTGTGATTCAAGGTTGTTTTTGAGGTGATCTTGTGGATCTGATGTTGCTGGAGGTATAAGGATGTTAATAGGTTGTTTTTAGATGTTATATGATGTTAAAGGATGTGTGGTTTTGCTGGTTTGTGGCTGGGCTTTGTTGAGAAGTGGTTTGGATGCATTTTCGGTTGTGTTTGGTGGCCGAAAATGGAGGTTGGATGAGAGCAGCGAGTTTAGGTGCTTTCATTGAAGCAATTAATGCATGATTTGGTGTTTTGGCTTGAAGCAATCATCTGCTTTGATGTGCTGAAACAGGGGAGGCATCTTTGGATCCAAGAGTTGTTGATCCGGAAGCTTGATTTGGTGTTTTGGCTTGAAGCAAAGTGGAATCGGTGAGTGCGTGTGTGAAATTGGGTTTTCGGCTTTGAAACCAATGTCTTGGGAGCTTATTTTAAGTCTAAACAACTTTGCTAAGCTCAAGTGTAAGTTTTCGGAATTACTCTCTAGTGGTGGCCTTGATTTTGTTGTGATGCAAAGTGGTTTATTGCATGTTTTAATTACTGTTTTGAAAGCATGATTTAGCATGGTATTTGCTGATGTTGTAAGCCATATGTTGAAGGAAACTCTAGGTAAGAGTTCCTTGTTTTTGTACATTGATTAAATGTGGTTTGATGCTTTTAAATGCATGATGAATATGGCTTGGTTTAATGCTTAAAAACAGTGGATTAAATGATGAAAATGATGTATATTGGCAAGTGATGTTTCAAAAAGGGTTAAGGTCACTAAGGTGGTTAAAAGTCCTTGAGTGAGCCTTGTTACTTAAGAACATCAAGGTGGTTAAAAGTCCTTGGATGGTTCTTGTTGCGGACACTAAGGTGGTTAAAAGTCCTTAGGTGATCCTTTCCATGGTGTTTAAAAGTCAATGGGGCCATGGTGTTTAAAAGTCCATGGGACCAAGGTGTTTAAAAGTCCTTGGGGCCAAGGTGTTTAAAAGTCCTTGGGGTGAATCAAGCTATGGACACAAAGGTGGTTAAAAGTCCTTGTGTGGTCCTCTTTCATGGTGGTTAAAAGTCCATGGCCAAGGTGTTTAAAAGTCCTTGGGGCCAAGGTGTTTAAAAGTCCTTGGGAAAGTTGATGAACTTGTTTTAAAGAAATGGAATCTATCACTTGAACCAATATGACATGTTATGTTATGAAGCATGAGATGCTTGTTTTAAGTATGCTTTTGAGCATGTGCAAAGGTTGATTTAAAGCATGATTTATAAATGTTTTTAAATGCATTATTGAATGGTTTTTAAGAGCATTCCTCACTAAGCTTTTGCTTACGCTCTCTTTCGTTTTCTTAATTCAATAATGCAGAACATTAGGGAACCTTGAGGGCGGCAAGGAGGGCAAGCATTCAAGTGAAAGTAGAGCTCAATGTATGGAAGGTTTTGTTAGTACATTTTAGCTTTTGGTAATTTGGCAATGGGGGACCATTGTGTATGTTTTGGGAGGTGTTTGGAACTCCCTAAGTATGTTGAATGATGATAAGAATGCTGGTTTTTGTGTTGGATCATTACATGCTTGTTTTGGAAGTTTGTGCTTGAATAGCTAGCTTGTGTAGGAAGCATGCCTATAGATTTGGGGCTTTTTGCATATGATGTTGTTTTGATGAATTGATGATGCTAGTATGTCTTATATATGTTGAATTGCATGCTGGTAAAGTTTGGTGGCAATTGGAGCATGATTGGATGTTTAATTGCATGTTTAAGAATGCATTTTGGGGCAATCTGTGCAGGGTGTTTCGGAACAGCTCTTACCGTTTCGGAACGGGTGCCTTAAACAAACCCAGGCGTCCGAAACAGGAAGAACCGTTCCGAAACGGTTTGGCTACTCTCAGCCCGTGTTTCGGAACCCGTTGCGGAATGGCCCGTGTTTCGAAACGGGCTTTGCCTGTTTCGGAACGGGTGACCGTTAGGGGCTGACATTGGCAGTTAAATGTTTTGAATTGTTTGCATTTTGGTCCCTAAAGTTGTAATTTGTTCAATTGGGTCCCTGTTTGATCTCTGATGCTTGTGATCTTGAAATATGTTGTTGAGTGATCACAATTAGGGTTAATGTGCATCTAGACAAGATTTAAAAAGAAAAAAAAGGGTCGTTAATCAAGGTTGACTTTCGGGTTGACTTTGGTTTTCCCCGTGTGGCTTTCTTAATTCGGGTCGACCGTCTAGGCCGGGTTAAGGGGGTTACACACAATCCTTACTGTGAAACCGAAGAAATTATCTCACGTGCGAATTTTATATTTATAGTGCACTTCACATCCTATTGATCGATCAATCTATCCGATATAAAGATCCACATGTGTCAATAAACTCATCGCAACATCTCATTCCACTGTTTTACACCGGGGTTAAACACATCCCCAAACACATCCTAGATACACAAGCCCATGCTTAGCATGAACTCAAGCAACATTTTCATAAATCACATGGTAATCTAATGCGACAAAATCAACATGCATTGATGCACAAAAACAGTGGAAAACATCATTAAAAATGATATGCTCGTGATCAAAACATGATCAACATATAAAATGGCGAAAATACCAAAATAACTCAAAACTTACTCTTGAGCTTGGATTGGCCTAACGGCACAACCCAAGCTTCCAAAATGCTTCTCTAACCTTGTTAGGGCGTTAAAAACATTTCCACTCACCAGCGAAAACCAAAAACCAAGCTGAAACACTTTTCTAGTTTCTCGATTCGCCCACAAACGTATCCAACAAATCCGGATCTTAAAACTCTGCTTCTAACCAACCCAAAAGAGAGGATTAGAGATATTTTCAACACTCTAACTTGTTGGAAAATAGAGATTCAACAACTCATTCAAATCACCTATTGAAACATTGCCGAAACAAACCGAAAACATCAGAAAACTCAAATCGGACAACCTCCAGCATAAACCCAGCATTATACATCATCAAAACACATGAATAAACATCTAAAAACATCAACCCATCATCAGTATATCATCAGCTATTGATTGATCACAAAACTCACTTTTACACCCACCAAATTTCAACACAAAACCCAAATTCGGGATTTCTACCATTCACCCATCATCTCAACATTATTCCTCTTCAAAAACAAAGCCCAAAACAACATTAAACCCAGCTTTACTAGATCTCAACGAAAATCACCCAAAAGAGCTCATTTTACCATATTTTACCCAAATTTTTAATAGAAACCTTTTTCAAAATCTTTACCTTAATAAATAAAAGACTAAAAAACATGGGAATATCAATAAAGAATATCAGAGGAGAATTTCTTCGCTCACCTCCAATGATAGTATTCCCCCTTGATTAGCAAAGAACACTTTAGAAAACTAAGAATAAAATATGGGTTTTAGAGATAGAAGATAGGAAAACCTTTTGAAAACATTAGATCAATAAGAAACATCCTTTACTTTTGAGAAATTAAGCCTAGATGGTTGTTTGGCTGAAAAGAAAATGAGAAGAGCTTCAAAATGTGCTTTTGACATAAAATGTGAAAAGATGATCAACCCTTTTTAGTTTTAATTATAAAACACTTTTTAAAATATTTGAATAGTCAAAAATAAAGGGGAAAATAGCTATATTGGCCCAGCCAATTTAGCTCCTTAATGATTCTATATTTTGACTCTATTACAAAATGGCCACTAAAAGCAGATTTTGCAATCTTTACATTTTGGTCACTAAACTAAAATGTCATGGTTTGGAAAACGTTTTTCCAAAATTGATTTTACCAAAGCCTTATATATAATTATTAAGGATTTTAGAATTTTATTTCATATTTTTCCGACCATCCGAAGACTACTTTTCCTAAACTCACCCACAACTCCCAACACTGGTCTTTCGGACATCGAAACCTTACCGAAACTTCTAGACCCAAAATTGGGGTGTTACAGGGTGGTTACGCCTTATACTTAAGCACGGAACGCTGGTTGATGACTGAACTCTGATGATACCTCCCAGCGTGAATCAAAGGCAAACACTAACTGTTCATACACTTCTTTTAGCCGCTGAAACTCTAACATATCCATAGGCCGAGTTAGTTAACACCACGTGGGGCAAAAACCGTACTTATTCCTTTTGTGAGCTCAACACTCCCGATATTGAACAAATGGATGATCTCACAAACGCTCTCTCTCGAGTAGAATGGGAAAATAATTAAAGCTAGAATAAGCAAACCTTAACTTTTATTGCATTAAGAACAAAATCTAAGTACAAAGAATTTTCACACAACTACTAAACAAATTAATCCTAACCCTAAGAAATTTAGAACATAATAAAGCTAATCCTAAGCTCAATCTCTCTCTCCCCGATCTTATGTGTACTTTTTTCTCCATGGCAGTAAGCCTTTATATAAGGGAAGGTGTAGGAACAAATCCTTCTTGAAGAGGAAGTTAAGTTGGACTTGGACTAGACTTTATTAAAGAAGTAAATATCTTTAATTTATTACAATATACACTTTTGTCCAAGAGTCGAACTTTATACTTCCTTCAATGTTTTCCTCCTCTTCTCAAGCTCCAGTTTCCACGCAAAGTGTGTAGAAAAATCCAACATTAAAAGCTCCACAAGTCGGCTACCACTTTGCTCATTTTTTCCTCTGGCGAAATGCTATTGTGGCCTAGCTTTTGCTGCCTTGGCATTGGTTTGCTCTGCTCAGCAAGGCTTCCTCAGCTTCCTTCAGTAGAAGCTGTCATGTGGCTTGGCTCGATCAGGGTCTGTTGTCTATTACTTCGGCCTCATCTTCCCTCCTACTTTCTATGTTGTGGCGACATCTTCCTACTCCAGCAGTGCAAATCTGCAAGAATACCAATCATACATTAAATAGTACATTTTTCATAGAATAAACAGAATAATAAGATCAAAGGTATAAATGATGAAATCTATGCATGAAAGGCCATAATGCAACTCAAATAGGTATAGGTTGAGTGATAATTGCCATGATAAGGGGTCAAAATATAGGACTTTTGGGCCCTTATCAGCAAACACAATGCCTGCAGACAATTCTTGATTAACAGTATTCAATATCAGGAAAGAACTAGTGCATTGCACCTATCCTATTATGAAAGTAAATTAGCAGGAACATTATCTCATGCACAGGTTTCATCGACAAACCCTACCTTGTTCTTAGCAAGCAAAGCTATTCTCATGGATCTACTTCATAAATTGTAATTCTCAATACCCGTTAGTTGATGTGAAACTAGCAAAGTTCTAGGAGTATCGGATGGATGTAGATACAAGGGATGGTTGCATTCTATAGGAGCATCCATTATAACAAGAAACCTATGTTACGAACAAGAATCTTAAAGTAGTTATAAATTCTAGAGGATATACCAAGACCATGAGATAAGAAGAAGAAGACACAGACGCAACAAAAAAAGAGAAAGTCGTTGCAGCAAGAAAAAACGTATATTGCTTCAGTAACCCAACCACAAATGGCTCGCCAGAAAAATGAACGTCGATGGCTCTGGTACAATGATGAAAGGTGGCCAGAATAGGTTGTAATATGATAGTAATGTCAATAGAATAGAATGAGGAAGAAAAGATATCTTGAATGTTTATTGATCTATCTAATACAGCACTGGTATATTGTTTATATAGCCAGCAAAAAGACAAAGCCTTAATGTATAACTAACTTAACTAACTCTTAATCCCAACATTATGGCAGTTTCTTCGTCTGCTTTTATAGCAGTTACGATCTGTCTTTGTGATAGTTTCTGTCTTTTAACAGTTTAGCGTTCGAGTGACGAGTATCAACGAGGGTTTTTGTCAACGAATGAGGCATGTCTGTATATGCTTATGATTCCTTGTTGTGGTTGTGCTGATATGACAAGAACAAGTAGCAGAAGAATTTGTTTTCTCCATAGAGCACTCTGGTCAAAGTAGTTGTTTTCTGGATTTCATTAAGAAGTTTATTCAAGTCTTTCTGAAAGTGATAGGTTTTGTATTTTAATGTCTGTCACATCCTTAGAATTTTATTGTATTTATTTTTATGCATTGAACTTTCAGTGTTTGAGGTGTGATACCTTTATAATCCTATCACTTTGAATATAATCCAGTATAATTCAAAAAGTGAGTTTTATACACCTCTATAAGTTTTTATACATTTAAATTGTTAAGTATCAATCGTGTAAAAACTTACGAATTAATGAAGACATTGTTTTGGATCTATTAACTATTTTTTATGCAACTTTCTATTGACATGGTTGAGATATAGAATTGGTTCGGAAGTTTACATGTATAGTAAGTACAATCATATTGATAAATTTAACGGTTGAACTGGTAAAGTATTAAAGGTAAATTACACGAAATACCACTGAACTTTAACTTGTGTATCGAAAATATCACTAAACTATAAATTGATACTATGATATTATTAAACTTAAATTTTGGCTTTAATCCACGCACTCCTCCGTTAACCATGTAACGAAATGTTAAACCAAAACGGCGACATTTTAGTAGAGTTGTTTTGATGCCTAAGATAGCCCAAAACGACGTCGTTTTGATAGAGAAAATTAAGAAAACATTACATTTAAAGACAATTAAACCAAACACCTCAAGAATTGAAAGTTCGTTTGGCGGTATGTGCTAACTTTCTGTTCTTGAGGTCCTTGGTTTAAGTCTCTTTGAGTGCAATGTTTTCTTAAGTTTTCCTCTATCAAAACGACGTCGTTTTGGTTTAACGTTCAGTTACAAGGTTAACAACGGATTGCTTGGATTGAAGTCAAAATCTAAGTTTAATGGTATACTAGTATTGAATTAGTTCAATGGTATTTTTGATACACAAGTTAAAGGTCATTGGCATTTCGTGTAGTTTACCCAAATATTAATCGTATAAAAACTTACAAAGCTGCGTAGAACTCACTTAGTTTTACATTGGTGCGAGTGAATCTCTCTATATAAATAATACTTAAACTACCTATAATCTTTAGAGGTAATTACGTTTGAACACCATCAAATCTATGACGTTTAGAAAATATCGATCGAGCTAAGACTCATTGGGCATAAATTTTTATTATGCATCAGATGCTCAAATTGTGTAAATTTGATGATTAGCACAAGGAGCAAAAGTCGACTACTGGGGATTGAAGAAGCGTTTTATTCGGGAACATGAACATCACAAATGCAATAATCCATGTTCATGGACCTCAATTTCTACAAAGTCTTGGTTGGCCTTTACAGGCTTTCGAGGAGGACGGTACAGTAATATCGGGATAGGCGGATAGCAACTCTTTCTGTATTTATCCATGGTTTGAATTCACTGCACTTAAAAGTTAAAAATTAGATAGGCCTAACATTAAAAATTAAAAATTAGGTTTAGAGTTAGTGATCATAGTTTAGAGTTTATAGTTTAAGGTTTAAGATGTAAAGTTTAATTTTTAGGGTAATGTTTAGGATTTAGAGTCAGAGTGTATGAATTAATCTTCTAGTGTTGGGGCATAAAAAGAGCACCAAAAAATATTAACAGACTTTTGTTCCACAAATTTGGCTTTAATTTTTTTATAGTCTTAATGTGATTACAAGATATTATATCTTCATACTTTTTTTAATCCTTTGATACACACACGTACCTTGCAAACATAGTTGCTTGAACTCAGGGCTCATATGATGAACATCATCATCTTTTTCAAAGTACCACTTGTCGAGTTCAATTTGTCTTTAATTTTTATTATTAGAAAAAAATATATATATATATATATATATATTGGTATTTAAAGATTTTTTTATTCAGTTAGGTATTTGTATTTGATTTGTCAATTCAAATTGGTACATAAACTTAATTTATTAGCTTAATTTGATATTTATGTATTTTTATCTCATTAGATACTTGAACTTGACTTGTAGATTAAATTAATACATAAATTTAACTTTTTGTTTCAATAATATAACTTATATTATTTTTTGAATAGTCGTAAGGTGATTACAATATAATATATGTTCATAGATATTCTTAGCCCTTTGACAATGCACGCACACCTTGCAAATAAATCGATTTGAACCCGGATCTCCTAAGATCAACATCAACTAAAAACTTTTACGGGATAATCTAATACATGATTAATAAAATTTGTATAAGACATAGAGTGGTTTTTACTTCACTCATATGACATAAAATGTTTTCATTACACTGTAACAAAATCTAATTTAAATTTAAAATATTAATACATTTAATAAAGTTATATAAATAAGTTGAAAATATATGATTTAGGTACAATAAAATGTCTCCAACAACATTGATGGGTCAACTTAAAAATTAAATACTCCCCCTATCTACTAATTAAATAGAAACTTTAAGCAACACAAACATTTCCTTGCTTTGGGATTCGGTCGTCTCTTAAACTTCTCACATTATCAATGTCACCACCACTTTCACTCATCAAATTGATGACCTATTTGGCACTTTTACATAAATAATAATATTTTAATTATTTATTTAAATGACATTTATAAAATATTTACAGAAAAGGTATTTTTTAACACGTAAGCCAAAAACACACCGCACTAGTTATGCTATTCAGAAGATGTATCTGATAGAGCGTTTTTTTGCTTACGTAGTAGGAAGTCGATAAGAGTTTTTAAAAGTTGTATTGGTAAGGACCAAACAAAAAAAAAGTATGCCATAAAAGGAGGTAAACAATGTGTTAGCTTGATCAATTAAGAATTCAATTTTTAATGTAATGCCTTTTGATTTTGCGAATTTAAATATATTTATATTAAAAAAAATTTGAAAGACCGTATTTTTGTGCTCAAATGTCGATTGAGATAATTTCTTTTTAAACTTATACAACTTTTCAAGATGTACAAGCTGAGAGGGGGCCTAATGCTCTTCTCATGGTTTTGGTCCCCAAATTTGTTGACTAAATTTAGATTGGCCAACATGTTGTTGGTACAATATATATGAGAACATAAATTTGAACTTATTTAAACATTTAATATTTTTTATATATGATTGAGAAAAAAAGTTGAGTGATGAATATTGTATCAAATTATATATTAAAATTTAAAATTTAAACTTTTAATTTTTAAAATTAAGAAACCTCAAAATAATTTTAAAGTTGAAATAAAAAAACTTTACGTTTCCAAATACAGAAATACTACTCATCACAAAATCAAAGTAGAGAAGCGTGGCGTGATTTTATTGGAGGGAACAAATCGGCTGGTGTGTGACAAAAACTTGATACCATCTTCCACTTTCCCTCTCCCAAAGAAAACGAGACACTGAAGAAGATAAGCTCTAAATTCTAAATAATATTTTTTTGGACTTATTGATATTATATTATTGTTAAAGAAAGGATAAACCCGTTTTCGTATTTTTAGAACCCGAACCCGAAATCCCTACCCGACTCATTCAACTCGTTTAAATCCTCACTTCTTTCACCCGATTCAATTTTCTTTTATCATCATCAGCGCCCCGCCTCCCCCTCCTCCAGCGAGCTGTTTCAGCTATTGTTCCGAGTTGTATGGCGATATCGGATGCGGTGATAGGGAATTTGATGATGATCTATGTGGCGGTGATAGCAGGGATAAAGGCGTACGGTTTGGTATGCGGGCGGAGTTTCGGTGGCGGTTTCGTGCTGATTGTGTCGAGCGCGGTGGTGGGTTTGATCCTAGTTGGCACGCTCACGTGGGACGTCACTCGTAAAGTGACCTACGCCATTTCCCGTGATCAACCTCCTTCCGTTCACGTTCACGAGATGTGCAAGGGTGGGATTTGCTGGCACGGTGTGGCGGTTCGTTCGCCGGCTTCTCAGGTCCGGTTCAGGCTCCCTCAACAATTCCCATACGGTTCTCTGTAAATAAAAAAAGGGGAAAGTTTGAGTTTTATTTTTGGAGGTGTAAGATAAGATTAAAAGGTTTCTGCTCTGGCTGTGAATTTTTGCTTTTTTTTTCCTTGAATTCTGATTGGGAGGAATAAAGTTGAAACAGTGTGTATAAAAGTAACTATCAAAATAACAAACGAAATGGAAGATCCTTTGTCAACAAGTAATTTTCCTTTGCTTTTCCTTTTCACCAACCTTATGCTTCTTTAGTCAAAAGTGCTTTTTTCCCAAACGGAAGCAGCGGAGGACTGGAGGAAGGCGAGTCATTTGATTTCCATGGTTGGTTTGGTGACATTGCTCTGCCTACCGACAACCAACAGCCCAGTTTGATTTTTTATTTTTATTTTTTTGCCTCGACGAAATTAATTTCAAATATTACGAATAATAAGTCTTTAAATATAAAAATTGAAAGAAACGAAAATTTTATTTAATTAATATTTAAATTAAAAAAATTAAAATGTTATTATATCAATAATATTTTGATACCTAAATCACTTCTTCCAGCCATATCATAGCTTGGTCCCTATTTATGTGTATTCTTTTTTATACAGCAGTAGGTGCAGAAGCCAATATTTTCGCTTCTTTGGAAGTTGAAAAACACGATCTTGCTAAAGAATAAGAAATTAAATTTTCGGATACGAGGTCACGCCCCCCCAAAATTCTATAGAGACACAGTCGAAGATTTGATTCCTCAACCTTGCAATTGAGAACAGTTCTTGATACGTGGAAGTTGATACCTGAACCACCTCTTCCAGCCATATCATAGCTTGGTCCCTATTTATGTGTATTCTTTTTTATACGGCAGTAGGTGCAGAAGCCAATATTTTTGTTTTTTTGGAAGTTGAAAAACACGATCTTGCTAAAGAATAAGAAATTGAATTTTCGGATACGAGGCGACGTGCCCCACGCGCCCCCAAAATCACGCGGAGACACAGTCGAAGATTTGATTCCTCAACCTTGCAATTGAGAACGGTTCTTGATACGTTGAAGTTGATCCCCGTTTTGAGACTGCACGTTGCCGGAGTTTGTAGAGAATGACCTCGGTTTGTGGTTTGCTTCAAGGAATCTGTGGTTTAGGGTTGGTGTTTGGGTGAAGTCGATGTGAGAGCTTGGTTTTCTGGTGCTATCTGAAAATAGTCGATCGTTCTGTTGTAAGAGACAGCGTTGCCGCTGCGCTTTACCGTGCACGTCCAGGTTCCTTTGCTTTTTTCGATTGCCCTTGACCCCGTTTTCTGGTGACTAATCCCTTTCTCCCCTTAATGTGCCCCATTTCTTGTTGACTCGTCACCTTCTTTGGGTTTGGTTAGATTGTTTCCTTGAGATTTATTATGGCTGTTATTTTTGTTTTGATGTTGGATTGAGCTTCTTGATATCATTTCTCTTGACGGCGAGAGCCGATGCTTTACTGGTGATTCTATGTGGTTGTTGTTGTGCTCTTCTATCTATGATGCCTCTTAATTGTTGCCGTTTAGTTTCTGAGCGGTCCGAGGAACTAGTTTTTGTAGCTTGTTGTCTATTTCAAGTTGGGACAGTGGTCGTTTTCTAAGTCGGTTGAGCCCTGGCTGGATTGTATTCCTAATTGAAGTGGGTCCTAAAACTGAGAATGTCATTTGCTCTAGGCCTTCTCGGCATTCCATTGTAAGCGTCGTGTAGTGTCTGTTGAGGGGAAAGCTGGTAAATTAAGTTATGTCTATTATGGCATGGAATGTACGTGGCCTAAGGAACAGAGAGACAATTAGGGCTCTCTGGAATTTTATGCTTAAACATAAACCTTCTATAATCTTCCTCAGTGAGACGAAATAGAAAAACGGTATCTTGAGAAGATCAAAATGAAGATGAAAATAGAACATTCGTTCTACGTTGAACCACAAGGATTAGCGGGTGGACTCGCTCTCTGGTGGGCAGGGGATGTAAATATCAATATTCTGAGGTATGGAAGGAACTTCATTGACACGAAAGTGGTTCTCCAGGAAGGAGATGCTTGGTTTGGCACTTTCATTTACGGCCCCCCGTATAGAGAGGAAAGGCAAGCCTTCTGGGAAGGTCTATCAGACCTTAGGGGTTCTGCTAATGTCAAATGGCTCATTATAGGTGATTCCAATACGATGATTAGACAAGAGGAGAAGGAAGGAGGAAACTCGATCAACCCAGAGGAGGTAAAATGTTTTGTTGATTTTTTAAATTCTTCTAGTCTTGTTGAAATGCCTATTAAGGGTGGTAACTTTACCTGGTTTAATCAAAGAAGTGAGGACAATTCTATTCTTGAAAAACTCAACCGCATTTTATGCTCCGCTGAGTGGAGCCCAGCCTTCCCAAAAGCTTTGGGGCTAATGGATATGGTAGTCGCTTCTGACCATGCCCATATTGTTCTGCTCACTAAGGGCTTTACCAGAACTGCCCTTATTAGATGGAATAAGGAAAAGACGAAACAGAAAAATGAGAAGAAATAGATGTTAACGATCGTGATTAAACATCTTCAAGGAAGGAAGCTCACTAATTCGAAGCTAGAAGAATATAAGAAGCTTAAAAAGGAAATAGATGTAGAGTGGGAAAGCGATGAGAGGTACTGGCATCAACGCTCTAGGGTTAACTGGTTGAAATAGGGAGATAGGAACACGTAGTTTTTCTACGCCACTACCATCTAGCATCGCAGAGCCAATTCCATCGTCAAAATAAAAAGGGAAGACGGAACTTGGCTTGAGGAAATTGAGGACATTGCATCTTATCTGCAACAACATTTCCAGAAGGTCTTCACTAGAGACCATTCGGTGAACTTCCATTGCCTCATGGATTACATTCCCAGATTGGTAACCGAGGAGATGAATTCCGATCTAAGCAAAGAAGTGACTGAAGAGGAGATTAAAAAAGGTTGTCTTTAATATGGGAGCGACTAAATCCCTTGGCCCTGATGGCTTTCCTAGTTGTTTCTACCAGACTTTCTAGGAGACTGTTAAAGGAGACCTTATCGGGATGGTATCCGCTTTTTTCAGGGAAGGTTTCCTAGACCTCGGACTTAACAAGACCAATATTGTGCTTATTCCAAAAAAAGACAAACTCAACTGAAGTCTCACACTTCAGGCCGATCAGCCTATGCAACTTTTCTCTAAAAGTTATCACCAAAATCTTAGCGTTGAGACTGAAGGTTTTCATCCCAGATATCATCCCTCACTATCAGTCAACCTTTGTGCAAGGAAGATCTATCCATGACAACATTATCGTAGCAAATGTGGCTTTCCACGCAATCAAACGGACAAGAAAGGGCAAGAAGAGACTCATGTCTCTCAAGATTGGCCTTGAGAAAGCCTATGACAAAGTGGATTTGGGGTGTTCTATACTTTGTTATGAGCAGGCTGGGATTCTGTGAATGGTGGATTGGCAGAGTCATGAAATGTGTCACGCTGGCTTCTTTCTCCTTAGTATTAAATGGCGAGCGCACTGTGGAGTTTAAAGCTAGGAGGGGACTGAGACAGGGAGACCCCTTGTCCCTCTTTTTATTCATCTTCATTTCAAGCATTCTGTCTTAGATTATAGCAAAAGAAATCGAGATGGACATATTCGAAGGTTTGAGAATCAAAAGGCGATTTCTAATATTGAGTCATCTCCTTTTTGCTGAAGATTGCCTGTTGTTCTCAGTTGCAAATGAAGAAAATTGTGCAGCTGCTCTTCGTATCCTTCAGCTATTCCAAAATTCTATAGGACAGTCGGTTAACTTCCATAAATCCTCAGTTTATTTTTCCCCCAATGTTAGCAACAGTTTCAAACTTCACTTGTCTAATGTTTTGGGTTTCAGATCTATGGAGGAGGATATTAGATATCTCAGTCTTCCCTCCTTTTGGGGGCGAAGCAAAAAAGAAGCCTTGGGTTTCATCAAAAAACGAGTACATAATAGATTAAGGGGATGGAGAGCTAAGTTCTTGAACATGTCTGGAAAGGAAGTCCTTATCAAGGCAGTTGCCCAGGCCATCCCTTCTTATGCCATGCAATGCTTTCTCCTCCCTGTTACATTCTGCGACGAGCTCAGCTCGCTGGTTGCAAATTTCTGGTGGAACAATTGTGCAGACAAGGATAGAAGCATTTATTGGATAAACTGGAAAGATCTTTGCCATCCAAAGGACCAAGGGGCATGGGCTTTCGGAACCCTAGAGTTTTTAACAAAGCTCTCATTGCAAAAATAACTTGGAAAGTGATAAAGCATTCGGAATCCCTTCTAGCTCAGACTCTTCGGGGAATCTACTACCCTAATGGTAATATCTTCGATGCACCCAAGTGCGCCAATCCTTCATGGGCTTGGACAGGTATTAGAGAAGGGGTTAAGGTAATAATGGAGGGAGCTCTTTGGAGAGTTGGAAACGACAGGTGTATCTCGACTTAGTACGATAACTGGGTCCCAAAACTCCCAAAGTTCTGGATCTCTTCTCAGCCGCCACCAAACTATCCTTCTCCATCTGTCAGTTGCCTCATGAATCCAGATCAAAGATCATGGAATAAATCAAAGATTAATGATCTGTTTTCTCCAGATGAAGCCAAAGCAATCTTGTCCATACCAATCGGAGGGCCTCATGTAAAAGACTCTTTTATTTGGGCCGAAACTAAGAATAGGGAATATTCGTCCAAGTCGGGCTATAGATTTATTGAGGAGATCTCTGAGGTTCGATCCAATCCATCATCCAGCGAAGCCCCGAGTGCGAGGAAGGAGTTTTGGAAATCTATTTGGAAATTAAAAGTCCCATCCAAGATTCGGTCCTTTCTGTGGAAGTTGTGCCATAACATAGTTCCCACCAAGGGCACCTTGGCGACTCGCTTTCATGGCAAGCTCTAGGATTCTAATTGCTGCCCCCGCTGTTGAGGTAAAGGGGAGTCTATTGAACATCTCTTATTTTTCTATTTGTTCGCACAGGCGGCCTAGAAGGCATCTAGGTTGAATTATTCCCCTTCCTCTCTTGGTTTCCCTAGATTCCCAAAATGGTAGATTAAGGTAAATGAATTCCGTAAACTAGGAAACTTTGAAGACGGTTGTGCTCTCATTGCCTTTCTCCTGTGGACGATGTGGAAGTCGAGGAACGCCTTAGTTTTTGAAGGAAGGCAAGATCTCCCTTGGGACGTGTGGCTGCAGGCGGAACGAGCCTTTACAGAATTCCTTCATTCTACCATGATTGGTCATCCGGAGAAGACTCATATCATTCAGGAGCTGAGGCAATAGACCCCACCTCCTCCTGATACGATCAAGATCAATTGTGATGCTGCATTTGACCACCTCTCAGAAAAAGTTTCAGTTGCGGCTATTGCACGTGAATGCTCGGGTTCGTTTATCCAAGGAGACTCTGCACCCTTTGTTGCTCCGTCTGCTGCAGTGGCGGAAGCTTTGACTATCAGGCTTGGCTTATCGATGGCCTTCCGAAATGGCTTCGTTAATATTATTATCGAGGCGGATTGTCAAGCTGTTATCGGCAGGCTAAGCGCAAGATCCCTGTCTGATTGGGTCTCTTCGGCCGTGGAGAAGGATATTAGGTCTATCGATGGATCCTTTGCCTCTTGTACTTTTTCCTTTGTTCTTCGATCATGTAATCAGGTTGCAGACTGGCTAGCCAAATATGCAAAAGAGCTTTAGGGTCAAATGCTTTGGGGACCTGATTCCTCCCCTTCCCATATTTTGTATATGTAGTTTTTCATGAAATGAAGTTATCCTTTGATAAAAAAAAAATTAGGTGCAGAAGCCAAATTTTATTGGTGAAAATGTAAAGTTGCGATTGTTGCTGCCTGATGCTTCGTTAACTCCTAAACTCCACTGCATTCTCTTACACTTAGCATAAAGGCTCTTGAACTCGGGGTAAGAGTTTGAGTGACAATTTAATTTTTTTAAAAAGATTATAGGTTTAAATTAAAATTTTTAAAAATTTTGAGGGTTTAACAAAAAAAAATTAATAATTTTAAGAGATTTGATAAGAATTTATAAAAATTTTGAAAGGATATTTAATTAAAAATATTTAAAAATTTAAAATTTAATGTGAATTTTTAAAAAATTTAATCAACTTTTTGTAAATAAATTAGAGAAAAAGTTTATAATTTCTCAAAATTTCAGAATGGTATAATCCCCTAATCTCTTATACTTTCCGCCTCTGAAGTCACCTATACAGACTCTAGAAGCCTGAACTGATCATTATAGCCATTCAGAACTTAAATAAGATGTTCCAAGGAAGATAAAATAGTGTACCCTTTTTATGGTACATACTAGTTTTGGTGAAGTCCCTTAAAAAAAAGTTTTGGTGAAGGGAGTTCAAATTTCACAAGTATCACTTACTAAATAGAATTACCGATGCGATATTCAACAACTGAATCAATTTATGTTGATATAAAGTGAAATTTTAATTTAGCAAAGTTCTTACTTTATTTGCCTGCTCTGCTCTGTTTGGGGTGCTTGCGTATGTTTAGACAATGCAGTAGGTTTGCTGATTTTAACCCAGTAGAGATTCTACATGTATGTTTACGCAATACAGTTCAATTCTACATGATTTAAGCAAATTTTATTAGGTAAATTTCACACATAATCACTAAACTATTCTGTAATATCTTTCTGGGTAGTGAGTTTTCAAAAGTTATAAAAAGGGCATTGAATTTTGATTTCTGTTATAAGATAGACACTGAACCGTTAGTTGTTGTTAACAACCTATTTAATTATTGCAAAAGGACATTGAATTTTCAAAAGTTGTTAACGTCCTGACTGAACATGTTCACCAAATTAAAGTAATATACTAGTTATTGCAAAATTATCATTGAACTATTTAATTATTACAAAATATTCATTAATCTATTTAATTTTTACAAAATTATAAATTCACCATTTAATTGTTACAAAATGGTTGGTTATTTGATGTGTCACACACCTTGCAGACAAATCGGATTGAACCCGGATCTCCTAAGATGAATAGCATCCTCTTTTCCACTAGGACCACTCGTTGGGTTGTCATTTGAATGGTTTCTAGAAATAAAAACCCTTAATTCATTTCATTTAAAATATTTCTAGAAATAAAGTCTCTTAAAATCAACTGCAAAAAACTTGTAGTATAACCTTCAATAACAACCCATTTTATAACAATCAGATCGTTTAATGATCATTTTGTAAGAATTAAATAGTTAATTTATTATTTTATAACAATTAAATAGTCCAATGTTCATTTTATACTAACATTTTATGAAGTTTAATGACATTTTGTAACAACTAATATTTTACTTTAATGAGGTGGACATGCCCAGTCAGTCTATATGACATCTAACAGTTCAATCTCATTTTGTAACAAATCTAAAATTTAATATCATTTTGTAATTTTTAAAAGTTTAATGTCTAAAAAATTATTTTAACCTAGTTTAATGACTATTCGTGTATTTTATCCAATTTTCTTTGATGACATTAGCTGACCCTGACATGGTCTAATTGTATTGGGTCACGGCTCGTGGGTTGAACTTCACATTTTTTTTCTATTTCAATATTACTTAAATCACCGTGTATAATTATGTACTACAATTTTTTTTTATTTGAGCTAAGGTATCTACCGCTAATAATGGTGACTAATTTTTTACCGCGAATATTTTCACTAAGAGATAAATGACTGATCATAAAATGAGATGCATTCCTTTTGGTAGAAATTTATATACTGCAACTTTCTTGATGCTTCAAAACCTATATTTGATGCAAACAATATTAAAAATATAGTTAAATATTAAATTTACACAGAAATATTGGTAAATTATGTAATATAATAGATGGGTTCTGATTCGCACAATGTATATGTATACATTTTCGCATATTATTAAAAATCGTTATTAATGTAATATCATTTTACGTTTAAATATCGCATACACAATTATATTTAGCCAATATAAAAAGATAAATGAATGCATTTAATTTTTAAAGGTTAAAATATACACCCAGGTCCATGTACTCTTCGTACATTTGAAATTGAGTCTCTCTACTTTACAAATTTAAAATTTCAAGTCCAATTATTAACATTGTTAATTAAATTTATGTCATTATAACATCATCTATTTTGGTAACATGGTTGTCAAGTTAGTAATGTTTTTCTTTAATTTCAAAATGTCACATAAGTGAATTTAACAGATAAAATTTAACAATGTTATCATTGGACTTTTAAAATCTGAAAAAGTTGAAGGGATAAATTCCTACAACTAGAAGTAGGAGGACAAAATTACAAATGTGTGAAGACTACAATGACTTAGGTCATATTTTAACAGTTTTAAAATGTGTATTATTGAATAAAACCAAAGTTTCATGTGTATTATTTAACCAAAACTAAAGTTTCATGTGTATAATTGAACTAAAATAAGAGCATGATGTATATAATTGCACTAAAAACTAAATTTATGTATCATATTACACATTTCATCACAATTTGTGTAGTTTTAATATTTACCCTTTAAAAATATTAACTGGAGGGATTTATCTAGATACTATCCTCTGTTAGAACAAAATTACTCTCAAAACAGATGGATACACCAATGGTTATACTAAAAAAAATTCTAGTATGAAAGGAAGATGGTTACGTTAAATAGAAATCTTCTGCCCTTATTTATGCTCTCACACTAAAAATTTATATTTAGGGTTTAGGTTTAAGGTTAGGATTTAAAGAATATGAGGTAGGGTGTATTTTTTAGAATTTAAGGTTTAAAATTTAAAATTAAAACTTAAAATTTAATGATTTAATGTTGAAGCATAGAAAATAGAAAAAGAGAGTATTGAAAATTTTTGTACGGTTATTTTGACTTCTAGTGAAAATGGAAAACAAAGCATAATTAAAGACGTTAAGCAGGGGAAATTAGCTGAGCTTTAAAAGATTGGTCTTATTAGACTTAGTAATGGTATATGCTGCCATACTTGCATTCAATTGATTTTGACTCCAAAACTAGTTACAATGATGAGAATGAGTTATGAATGTAAAGCTTATATAATTAATTCAATGGTAAACTACAATGACTATCACTAAATTTTGGGCATTGTATTGTCTATATTATTGAACTTTTAATTTGTTCAAGTATAGTATTGAATTTTTATTTTGGCTTCAATTATACTAATGAATCGTTAACTCAATAACGACATGATGAAGTGGACAGTGATTGCCAAAATGAATTTTGAATCAAAACTCTGTCGTTTTGGTATAGCTATCTTAATACCCAAATCGATGTAGTTTTAGGCACTAAACTTTAGGCGTGTATCAATTTTATCACTAAACGTAAAATAATTTTATTTTTGTCACTGAACATTTCAATCACCGCTGTCGGTCAATCGTAGTCCGTCACCAACCATTATGCGTGATAAGATCAGTACCAGAACGTTCACATTCCCCTCATTTTTGTTTTCCTTAAATTAATTTTTCATAAAACTCACTCAAAATCGATATTAATCAATTACTCCGATCTCCTCCAACGACCAACCGATGAGTCTAGTTTCAAGTTTTGTTGTCCGTCTTTACAAAATTATTCTTCTCATCGTTCAAATTCTAGAACAAATACCCCAAAACCCTCACATTAAAGAAATCCCAAAAACACTCAAAATGATGTTAATTACATCGGTTTTGAGTGGGTTTCGTGAAAATCTAATTCGATGAAAAGAAAGAGGAGTGTAATACGAATAGCTTGATACTGGTCTTGTTGCAAATGGTGACCGGTGACAGACGATGATTGATCGACAACGACAACTGAGATGTTTAGTGGTTAAAACAAAATTGTTTTAAAGTTTAATGTCAAAATAGTTATACCCCTAATGTTTGATGCATAAAACGATGTCGTTTTGAGTATCAATAGCTACACCAGAACAACGATGTTTTGTCCATGTCATTAAGCTGTTTGGATTTTAACAGCCTAGTGGTATAATTGAAGCAAAATAAAAGTTTAATGCTATAACTGAATAAATTAAAAACTTTAGTAGTATAAACCATACAACGACTAAAATTCAGTGACATTTGATGTAATTTATCATTAATTCAAACTAACGACTCCTTTTAATTTAAACTATACTTGATTAATTATACCATACAATTAATTAACACATTTTCGGTTTAATTGATTATTTGGTCGGATTATGGGTCGCCCTTATTTCAACAATGTCATATCAATAAGCCGAGTCTGCAAACGAAAGAGTGCCCACGAAAGTTGGGAACCGGGTTTCTTGTCTCGGAAAATCTTGGACTCGCCTGTTGTGTTTCAATTCAAAGATTGGGTTATCAGAGTACGTTTAAATTAAAGCCGTTCTAGTTTGTGCCGTTGTTTTTTTTTTTGTGCCGTTTAAATTAAAGATTGGGTTTTTAATCTCCTAAAATTTTGGACTCATCTGATTTTGGTCGGTGAGTCTTTCCCGAAATTTTTTATGTACACAATAACTTAAATTCAAAACATGCTTAAACAATATTAAACTGCTTACCACTTTGATCAATTATGTTGGTAATGTTGGTAGTTTGTGCCCTTACTTTTATCCTTCAATTTTTAAAAATTTAATCATTCTGATTTTAATTTTAAATTTTTATGTATTTCTTCATTAAATATTATAAAAAATTAAAAATAATGCAGGATGTAGTTAACATAATTTTGTTAAATTTTATTGTGTTATCTATTGAATTTTAAATTTCAAATCAAAATATTTATATATAAAAATATCACGTTATTAAATTAAAGAACCTTCATCAATAGTATTATTTGAACCTTAATTTTTAAATCAGAGAATTAAAAAATACCTAAAAATAAATACTAGGTTAAAACAATTTAGTCAATTTCGCATCGATTTCGGTTGTACTACTACCAAGTACCAACCAGTGTGCACGGTTCTAGTAGTAAACCGAAACATTTAACTCTCTATTCTGTATCAATGAAAATTTCAAATTGTATCGATCATACCAGATCATTTTGCTCAATTCCAATCTAACCGGTCAGAACAATATGCATCATCAGATGCATGTGTTGAGAGCCTGAACTTTAATGGGCAAATCACATGTACGAAGCCATGTGTTAGTTGGGATAGACTGTTACCCCTTCTAATTTTTTTAAATATAATAGTATTTTTATATTTTTAGTTTAAATATTAATCAAATAAGGTCATTATCACTTTTAAAATTTAAATTTAAAGGATTAATAAACTCGAGCTTAAAAGATTGACAAAAAATAAAGCAGGCAAGAAAGAGAAGAACACTTGAGTAAAAGCTCTTAATTATTTTGGTGTCTCAATGTGTAGTGATATAAATATACAATCTCTATTTATAGTTGAATCCCTTCAAATGTTCTAAAAGTTGAACCATCTTGGTATCTTACAATTTACTAGAGTGTTTACAAGTCATTAAGCTTCAAGAAAATAAGAAGAAAAAGAATGCTCCAAGAGTTGGGTCAAAATAAACCCAAATCACCCATTTGAACAACATGGGTTAGTAGTGAACGCCTTAGTCACACGTCTTTATGCATTCTTCCCTACTTGAATCAAACGGGTCCAACTTACTTTGGAACTACCATAATTGTAATTGGCTGTCAATCCTACTATAACTGGTTGTGACTTGCCTCGCTTATCCTCACAAAAAAGTTTAGACATTTCATCGTCGACAACTATGGTTTGTAAGCCATCTCGGCTGCCTATTTTTAAACTCTATTAGGACCCTTGTGCCTCTGTCATACCTACAGGCGGATGGACTTAGTCCCAACAATTTCAACAAATCACATTGAATACCACTAGATTCTGTTCAACGCATTTACTTTGTATGATTGCCCGTGTTGCATCTAAACTTTTTTGCTCACAAAGTTTGAAAACGCCATCCATCTGCCTCATCACTGATACTCCAACTCCTCGATGTAACCCTCAACATACTTGAAGCTTTCCCTAATATCACCCATGAATTCCTCGATTTATTACCGACAACATATATCTCGAATTAGTCACATGAGTCTCTAGAGCCTCACATGTTTTTATTTCTACCTAAAATCTCATCGTAAACCAACAACTTAATTAAACATCACTCTAATACCAATAAATATGAGCATGGATTTTAACAAAAAAAAAGGCCATGCCACCTTAGGTAGTAAATCCGCTTCATTTTTTTTTGGTTAGCATGACCCCTTGATGTGAGAACTCAGAAGTACAAGTACGACAATCTCATACGTTTCAAGTACCCTAAACGTCTCCGCTACATGTACGCGATGGGTACGACTGGAGTACGTAGTACAGATGTCCAACGTTCATAGGATACGACTAAGATATTTTAAGGATGTTTCGGGGACGACACACGATTTTTACGTGCGCCCCCAGAGAATTTGCGGCTTTTGTTGTTTCCCAACCATCGAAGCCGCCCATTAAATCCGAAAGCAATAACTTGTTGTGAAGATGGAAGAATTAGGGAAGAACTCAGGAAAAAATTAGGGTCAATGAAAGCTGAGTTGAGAATTAAAAAACAAAAAAAAAGAATTGATCGAAGAAGAAGAATTAAATGACAGCGCTGCAATTTTACGATATTAATTAATGTAAAATGTAGGGATGTTCAGACTTCGGTTTTAACTAAATTAGCCGGCCGAACTGAATTTTTTTCGGTTAATCGGTCGGTTAACGGTTAATAGTTTTTTAAACTTCGGTTAATTCGGTTCGAAATCGGTTAATTAACCAAATTAACCAAAAATTTTATATATTATATATTATATATTACATATATTTATTTTTGGTCATTGAACTTTTAAAAATTATAAAATGATTATTAATTTATTTATATATTATAAAATGGTTATTGAACTTTACCAAATTAGCACAAAATATCATTAAATTTATTGAATTATTAAAAAATTGATCATTAAACTTTTCAATATTTTTCAATAATTTATAACGTGCAATGAATCATTGACCATTTTGTAATAGTTCGATAAGTTTAATGGTTGTATTATAACTTCTGAAATTTTAGTGGCTAAAAAGATCATTTTAACATAGTTTAGTGACCATGTGTAATTTACGCAAAATTTTGTAACAAATTTCGGTTAATTCGAAAACCGACAGAGTTAACCGAACTTTTTTCGATTCGGTTAATTTTTTTTAAAAAAAAAATCAGTTGGATTAACAATTAACAGAAAAAAAATCGATTAAAATTTTTTTAGTAGTTCAGTCGGTTAACCAACCGATTGAACACCCCTAGTAAAATGAGCGGCGAAAAAAGGGAAAACATTAAAAAGGGGTTTTAACTTTTAATACCCAAACTATTGGATAAATAGCAAGACATGACCCTAGCTTTCCAGGATTCATGAAAAGGCACTAAATTTCAATCATCTTTACAAAGAGGTCCTTAATTTTTCAAATTGAGTTCAATTAAGCTATTGAATTTGATTCATTGTTCAATTTAGTCCTAAAATTAAAAAATATTTACAAATCAGTCATATCCAAATCAACATCCCCAGTTAAAAAAATAAGACTAACTTTAGGAGGAAAATGAAAGTTATAAGATGAAGACTAATTTTTAATTAATGTTATATTTGTTGAGCTTTAAAGTTTGATTTATTCTTCTAAATTTTAAGAGGGAAAATGAAAGTCATTAATTTTTAATGAAAAAGGGATTATTCTCAGGCGAAATGAAAGTCGTTGTTATTGTTATTATTATCACCACCACCACCATTACTATTACTCTATTCGGTAGATAATGTTTCACGTTTCTGTTTCGTATCATATTGTGCTTCGGGTAACTAGGACATAAACCACACATGTAACACTAATTTTTTAAAAATAAAATGAGTATTGATGGGAAAAATAAAAAGAGAAAAGATGGTAAGCGTGAGAATTTGATCCTGTAACCTATGCTTGGTGAATCCAAGCCTTAACCATTTGGGCTAAGAATCACTCTTGGGTAAATCTTGCACTGATTTTCTTTTGAAGTATGTTTTATTAGTCTGAAACAATAATAAATAAAATTACTAGAAGAATTCTCATATGTCAAAATTAATCAAAATGGTAGAAAAGACTGAATTGATTGGAACGAATGTAATGAATGAAAAATCCTCGGACACCGAACTAATTAAATGAACCGAAATGACGGTTATTCCCTCAAATTTTGAAAATAAATGAATTATTTGAAGGAAAAAAAGGATCAGACTTGAGATAAGTGAAAGCTTCTAAAATCCTGTAAATATCGGTAGAGCTTAAATAACTGTAATGCCCATATGTGTTTGAAGCTTGACATGTGTACGTCAGTCGTTCCTGATATTGTTGCAATAATGAAAAAATATTGTATAAATACATGTGGATCGTGACTTGTTCATGTTGAGTAGTGTCGGTGATCTATTTAGCTATGCTATACATATGGTACGTGTGGATTTTAGAGGACAGATAAACTGTTAGGAGTAGTGGATATCGCTAATAATTGTTCTACCTTTTGGATTAATTATCACATTGCACTTGAAAGTTAAATGGCCAAAATGCCCTTGTAAGCCTAAATGTTGGATTGGTCTTAAATATCTGAAATTTGAAAGAATCTTGATATAATTGAAATCTGGATGATCTTGATGTATAATTCTCTAAATATCTGGATGGAGTCGATAATTATTGAACTCCTCTAAAGAGGGTCCCCGTTTCTGAAATCAATCTAATTGAATAAAGTCCACTGTCTTCTTTCTATAATGAATAAAGACCTATAGTGCTAAATTGAAACATCTGGTGAGTTTCTTGCACATGAATATTTTATCCGATTTGAAACCAAGACTGTCTCTGTAATTTGAATCATGAATTCTATCTGTTTAGAGATATACCTCCATGTCTGATCTGAAAAATATGTTCTCTGATTTTTTATAAACTAGAAATATGTCTGATTTCTATTTTCGGCATTCCGTCTAACTACACTAAACTATTTTACTTTGGGATACTTCTTGGATATGATATGAAGTTTCTGCATGTTTAGCGTTGGTAATTTTTTATGGACCCAAGGTAATCCCTTGGGTAGGTTCCGACGCTTCAGCTCGGGTAATTCCTCATAGGCTTAAGGCACCCCTTAGGTTGGCTCATACGCCCTATGGGCCTAAGATAAGTCCTTATGGATGCAGTTCTGGAGAACCGCATATCGATGTACGGTTGGAGGGTAATTAGGTGCTTCAAATAAAACTTTCCTTTCTCATTAAATCTATCCTATTGAATAAATTACGAATATTTGGAACTCTATGTATGGTTCTTATCTGCACTCAATAGAACACGCTAGACTCCCTAGCTCAACTTCTGTAATCCATCTCCCTTTTGATTCTTCGGACTATAGGCATCTCCTCTGCTATTCAGGTAATCAAATAAAGAACAACTATGTTACCTTCAAGTACCTCGATAATATGAAATTTCATGTCAATATTATTGCTTTGCCTTATACCTACTTGTGCTTACCGCATCATTTGGTAATTCTATATTACTGAGCTTTTTCAAGCTTGCGTTATATTTACCATCGCAGGTTAAAAGAGTTTTATCATGGTTTAGTGGCTGACATCAGCGTTTGAAGTTCTCTCGGCGTTACTTTCGGAGTATGGTACTAGTACATTTAGTGGGCATGTATGTTGTGTCTTATTTTATGTCAGATTCTGTATTATAGTTATTGGATTTTTATTTTATGGTTTTATTAATGATGTTCTTACAAAGATTTTTATTTTACGATTTTAAATTGATGAGAAAAAAATTATTATTTGAGTTTTTAATGCGGGTCGTTCTGGTGGCCTGAATGTGACACCTCGGATTAGATCGGGCAAATCGTATCGGTCTGAGCAGTTTACAACACAACCAAGGTTTTCTTGTCTTGACGGAGAAGGAGGTTTCAAGATTACTGAAATTACGATACTACTATTATTTGCTTAAAGCTTTATTAGTATCTAGTACGAATTTGTGTTGTTTAATATTGTTATAGACTTAATTTATTATTTGAGTCTTGAGATTTGACACTTTAATATGGTGGTTTGTTTATAAATTTTATTTTATTTTTTATTTATAACTATTTTATATCTATTTATATTTTAAATTTTATTTATTATGTCGTACCGTTATTGTACCTATCCCTTGTACTTTTGGAAATTGCCATTTTTCATCTTGTTCCCGTCCCTATATTCTTCCCTTTACTCGTATCAGTGTAACATAGCGGGAGAATCCCACAAAATTCTTTCTAAGAAATTGAGGCTCAAAAGTTTAACGAAAAGTGAAGCAAGAAAGAAACAAAATAACATTGAAAGCTAGATTTAATGCTCCTAACTCTCAAGTATATTGATTGCTCCATGTTTAATGAAACAATAGAGTACCATAATATTATAGACGTTTATAATCAAATTTGAAAAGAAATTCGAATAATTCAACTCGATTTACTCGAATTTCATAAACTTGACTCGAAAAAATTTTGAATAAACTTTGAGTTATAAAGTAGGACTCTTCAACTCGACTAAAATGAATTTTTTGATTAGACTTGACTTGATCGAATGATCACCCCTAACTATAACACACGAATACTGTTAAAAAGTCAAATTATAATATGTCCTTATTTATTTTATAGGATTTTGTTTAATGTATAAAAATGCTATTTTTTATGTATAACATTGAATAATGTGGACGAAATAAGAAAATTCGCAAAAAATTACAAGATTAGATAAATAAGAAAAATTGTAAAAGAAAAGTGTAAAAGTTTATTGAAAATATGATATTTTTTCTGTCAGTTTAAGTGACAAAAATTGAAGCCAGAGGGTCAAATGAGAAAAAAAGTTCGGTGACTAAAATATTTTAAAAAAATTGAGGGTCAAAATTGTCATTAGAATTGTCATTAGAGGCGAATTTAGTGGGGGAGATGGCTCACAAGTAGAAATTATTAGATGGACTTTGCTTACTACGTTATCTATGGTCCATTTAATGAAATTTAGCCATTTTAGTGTAACTTTCTAGTAACTACCCACCCCTTCAGGACATGTAGAAGAGAGGTGAAGATTCATTTTGAAAGAAAAATGAGATGAAAAAAATTTATTGAATGTGACCATAGATGCTATGATAAGTCAGACCCATCTAATAACTTGTTGCCCGTAAGGGAGTCGCTCCTAAATTTTGTGTAATTTAGTTTTATTCTCTTTATTTATTGCTAAATTTTATTTTTATTTTTATATTTAATATCTAAAAATATGATAATTTATGTTTGACCTCTTAAAATATAATAATTTCTGAGATTCACTAATTGGTCTAGTGATCATAGATGCTCATACATCTCACCCTTTGTGTGAGTTTGAATCCCGATATTTGTCGGAAAAATATTATTTGTAACTCTACTTAATAAAAAATATATAATAATTTACGTTTGCCCTCTGTCAGATGAATTTAGTAATTGGGTTTGTTAGTTGAATTTTGTTGAATCTGTTATTTGTAAGCTATATATAGTTGTCATTGTAATTGTTTGGAATAACTTTGGTAATCCATTTTAATACCATTTTTAGTGGTAATAAAATTAGAAATTCATTTTCTATGTCCCTCAGATAATTTGTTAGATTTATTTCCTTTTTTAAAATGTGTTATTTTTATGATAAATTTAGTAATATTTGAAGTTTAATTTGATAATCTAATATAAGGTAGTATCCAGTTAATTAATTACAGTATCTAAATATAAAATAACATTTAAATATTTTTATTGTTAATATTATTCTAGTACAAATTAACCATTTAGCTTATTTTATTTTTTCTAAATGTTAATTTTGATGACTAAAATGGTCTCAAATTAAAAGAAAAAAAATCTGGTCTAAAGTGACACCGATCTATGACTCGTTAAGTTTTTTTCTTTTGAACATTTTACGTTATTTAGATTTTCGTTCTCATCATTTACAAAAAAAAAAAAATATTGCTATTTCAACCGACAAGTGTTAAGTCACATTGCACTCCCAAGGAGAGAACACGAGTTCGAACTTTAAAGAAGATATTGTTAGGAGGGACAATCTTACACCCTAAACATAGATCGTAAGATGAACATGCATATAATAAAAAAAATATTATTTCAATCTAAATTATTAAAACAATAATAAACGTTAAATTATCTCAAATGTGGCAATACGGTCAACCAATGTGGAAAATTGAAAACGAAAGCAATTCGTATTAAGAAACCTCAACGCTAAGCCTAAAAGTAATCAAATGATCTGCAAAAATATAAAACGTTAAGATGCATGGAACCAATTAAATAGATCTCTACAAAATTATAATGTATTAAATGAATATATATTTTTATCGATATTCGTAGATCCAAAAATGTCTAGATAAACCATTATTACTCTTAAAAAATCGTGCAGCATTGACCGAAATATAATGGTGTATTTTTTATTAAGTAGTGTTACAATAATATTTGTAAAGTAAATGTCAGGATTCGAACACACACATAAGAGAAGCGGACGAGCATCTATGACCACTAGGTCAATTAGGAATAGAAATCTTCTGTCCCTTTTCATGTCTCGCACTAAAAAACTAAGTTTAGGGTAAAAGTTAATGTTAGAGTTTAGAGAATTATGGGTAGGGTATATTTTTAGGGTATATAGTTTATGATTTAGAAATCGTAATTTAAGGTTATGACTTAAAATTTAATTTTTTTAATGCCGAACACCGAAAATGGGTATAAAATTTTTGTCGGTCTTAGTGGATCTCATACAAGTAGTGTATTTGATTTATTGTCATCTTAATTGAGTTTTTAAGCAATTACAGTTAGTTTTAAAGAATGAAAAGAAAATATAATAAAATTATAAAAAAAGAGTTCACAAAAATTAGAGTAGATTAATTTTATAAGTTGACCATTTTCTCTAAAACGATTAAACTGCACAAACTGACCACTAAATAATAAGATAAGACCCTATAAAGAAAGTGTTAAATCTTTTTAACTAACTCAAAAAAATAATAGACACAAAATAAACAGTATTTTTGGCGCTGAAGGACAAATATTATGAATATTAACATAAAAATACACGTAACATTAACATTACATTGATAAATTAGTTTTCTCACAACTCAACGGCTACATATCTCAGTGACTGTGAGTGTTCATCAATATAAAAAACTAGACCAAAGGTCTAAAGCAGAGGTACATCGGTAAGATAACTATATAAATGTTAACTAAAGAAGCAACATCAAATCTAATTCTCTAAAAAAAAACGTGTTATAAGAGTAGATAAAAAATATATTACAAGAGCAACAAAACCATCCATCATTTTATATGAAAAAAAACTATTCATCATTTTTATAGAAAATAAAAACATTCATTAAAGAAATAAAATAACGTAACTTATATATGCAAAACAAAAATGACTAAAATTATGACAAAGTCCAAAAGAAGAGAGAAGAGAAAAGAGAGGAAAAAAGATTAGCGATAAAAATATAAGAAAATCAAGATAAGTGGACGCAAAAGAGAGGAGTGCCTAGTAAATTTGTCATTATTTTAGCGGGGTTGTTCCCGTAATATTTATCTTAATTGATTTCCAACTAAATTATTAGTACAGTAAAATCTCTATAATATTCTTTAAATTAATAAATTCTATTAAATAATAATTTTTTTTTGGTTTCGATTTGGGCCAATGTAAAAAATCATCAAATTCGATAAGATAATAATAATATAATTTTTTGGAAATCCCCTCTATAAATATAAAGGTCCCATCAAAACTATAAATTAATAATTCATAAATATTACAATTACTACCTTGGTAACTTGCTAAAATATGAATCTATTGTAATCTGTTTCTTTTTAAAATTCAAATCTAATTCAATTTTATCTCTAACTATAAATTAAGTACATGCATTAGTCAAGTTAGATATAAATAATTTAATACATGAATATATTTAATAACATATACATGAATCTACTTATTTTTAATTAATTGGAATATTATGTACAATTTACAATTTACAAAAGACACAACTTATTCTCTAATTTTTTAACAAAAAATATAAAATTTTACTTTATTTATTAGATTATATTTTGATAAACAACTGTGTTAATTTTTTTACAACCTTCTTTAAAATATTAAACTTAAAATCCCGATACTTACACCATAAATTTTTAACCTTAAATTTGACCCTAAACTTTAAACTCTAACATTTAATCTTAATTTTAAATTCTAAACTAAACCCATAACCCTTAAATTTGATAATCACGTCTAAACTTTATTTTGCAGGTACTGTGTATCAATGTTTTTCTCAAATGCCATAAAATTATTATACATACATGCGTGCGTGCCTTCTCTTGTGTTAGTTTGGTAAACAACAAGAAGCCACTCTTAGGTGAACAACAAGAGGGATTGGCTTGGGGATTTCTTGGATGCAGCTGGGTAGACCACCAACCAAGCCTGGCCTGCATCAACTAAGATCAACTTTGTCCAGCTTTTGACACTCCACCCATCTTATCATCAAACCTCTTGATTTTCTGCATGCACGGCCACATGCTACAAACTTTGACAAGTATGAAACTAAAAATCAAATCAAATTAACTAATTACAGCAGAAAATAATAGGAGTTCAACTTCCCCCTGCACTTGACTTGCTTCTAACTTCGGTTCTTTGATTAATTGTCAACTTAGGATGATATATGTCATTCATGCATTGAGGTTATGGACCGGCGCGATAGGAGCGATCGCACAGGGTCCTCAAAAGAGAGGAGCTCCAAAAATAAAGAACCTAAATTACATTAGATTAAATATTTGTAAAAAATTATAAATTTTTATATATAATTCTGTGTATATGTGTAACAATAATCTAAAACTTAAAACATGCAAAAATAATGACACTTTTTAAGTGAAACGTTTGATTTTTAAATGTTTATAAGTCAATTTTTTGTTTCTCAGAGGATAATCTAATAATATTTTTCATAGTAAGTTAATTTTTTTTGAAAAAAAACTTCTCTTACTGCTTATAAATTAAGGGTCTCGAGGGCCCCAAAAATCTTTGAACCACCCATGCATTCATACGTGGCAAAAGATAAAAACATCTCTCACGGGAGACATTTTTGTTATAACCAAACCATAAGTTAATATAACACCTAATAATTAGATCTATCATGCCAAATCATCAAGTTAACTTATCTATCATGCCCCTTAAATCTTGATGTTGAAATCTTGCCTTTAAGTTTTCATATTCTAAGAAGATATAGTTTCTCTTGATGTAAAACTCTCTGATGGAAAAAAGAGAAAAAAACAAGTTAATTTATTTCTTGGAGACCGCTATCTCTTTATATAAGTAATTATCAAATCAATTATTAAGTATTTATAATTTTGTCACTCATCAAATTATAAATACAATTTATGGTATCTAAACTTTTATTTCCATGACACTTTAATATAAACAAAAATCCTTTGCCCCTTTAAATACCCCAACACTAAAAAAAATAAAAATTCTAAGTCCTAACCCTAAATTTTAAACCATAAACCCTATGAATACACCATACCAAATTCCTTTAATGTTAGTTATAATCCTTAACCTCAAATCCTAAACCTATTTTTAGTATGGGAACATTAAAAGGGGCAAATAATTTCTATTCCTTTAATATAATATGACACATGTAACATAATTGGTTGCTTAATTTTGTGTCATATTTTACAATAACATCATACATATGTGCCCACAATTGCATATTTTAATCCAACAATCTCCCACTTGGACAACATATGTTTCTTGATAAATGTACAACTTTCTGACGTCAAAACTTGCTAGTATATAATAAGTATTCTATAACAATTACATGCATCAACTATATCCATATAGGATTAAATCAGTATTTGTCATATCAATCATAACTAGACCCAACAATGGTTATATATACAAATATAATCAAATGACATAGATCAATCATGGATGCATAACATGAAAAATTACATGAAATGTGAACCAAACATTTCCAATTGGTCCTCCTAAACCTTAGTGAAATCAAATTTTATTCATATCAGAGTGTGAATAAACCAAAAGATTTTTGTAGAAATAATTTTAAAATATCATTAAACTAATGTAACAGAAATTGTGTCTAAAAGGAATGTGCATTTTTCAAATTACAACTTGTAACCCCCTCGTCCCGGTCTGGACGACTGACCGGTCCGAGTAGGTTACACAGGGAAAACTGAAGTGAAACCTGTTAAGGCCCCACCTCGGTTAGCAACCTTAGAAAATTTTCTTCAAATATCTTGTCTAGATGTCTCGTTAGTCCTATGTGTGAAAAACGACAGCGGAAAAACAAGGACAAGACGATGCAGACGGAACGTAAGTTAATTTAAATTTACCTATTGTCAAGTTAGTCTGATTTCTTGCATACGTGACAAAACCATGCATAAAAGATGCATACGGGAGACATAAGAAAACTTACGACAAACAGAACCCAAGCCCGACATCTGAGAACCTTTAAAGATGCCAAAAAGCCCAATTTTCAGGCCGGTGTTTCGAAACAGGCTAGCCCGTTTCGATACACGAGCCCTAGTTTTAAAAGCCAGACCAACCGTACCGATACGGTCCACCTCGTTTCGGTACGGGGGTCCATTTCGTCAAAGCATTTCGGAACCCGTTCCGAAACAAACCTTCATAGTAGCAAACCGTTTCGGTACGCGTATCGGAATAGGGGCTCACAGTGTCAAACCGTATCGAAACGCGTTCCGATACGGGTATCCATGGAGCATTACCCGTTCCGAAACCAACTCAAAATGTGTATAACAACTAGTGTCAATCATACTAACAAGTCTCACCATGATAATCCATCATGCATTTCAACATGTCAAACACCACATACATCAATGTGTATAACAACATGCATAAACAACACATACTTCACAAGTCCACATTATGCACATTAAGCAAAACTCATAAAGCACGCAAGAGATTAAACTACCAACTTAAACTCTACCTTGGATTAGCCTACCAAGCACGATCCAACACCACTACCATACACTTGAACCAATTTAAAATCATTTAAAGTAATCCACTCACCACACACCCTTAAGTAAACCGAGAAAAGCCGAATCAAGCCTCCACACTTTCTAGAATCGTGCCCAAAGCTTCTCCCACGGTTTCCCTTGATTCTAATCAATCAAAAACAACACATTTCTCAACCAAATCATTCACAAACACTGTCACAACCCAAACTACGACCACAAAGCCAATTCTCTACAATTTCAAACCATGAACCAACCCAAAGATCCTCATTTTCGTACTCCCTCACAACCCAGTAGAAATCTATCAATTCCAACACCTAAACCAACATTAAACACCTTCAAAACAACTTTCTAGTATCACTATAACACCAGCCCAACTCCCCTTCACAAAACCACTCCAAAAACTCAAGTTTTGACCCTTTCAAAATACCGACGAAAACCCATTTCGGGATTTTTGATAAAACCCCACCATTTTGAGTTATAAAGTACTTAATGGCAAGATTAAAACATATCTTAACTCTACAAATCAAAAGCAAACCGAAAAGCCATTAAAGCTCCAACCTTTTTCTCAAACTTTGAAAACTTGAAGAACTATAAAGGTGGTGTTTTTGAAAATCTAAAACCATGGAAATGTTCAGAATAAAGAGGAGAAGTCAAAAACGTAATTACCTTGTTGAAAGCACTTGAAATGGTGAAGAACCTTGATGGAATAGTGATAAGGGGGTTTGGGGAGATTTTGTCGTGAAAGCCAAAGGAAGAAGATGGTGATATTTTTGTAAAGGCACCTTTTACTCATCATTTCCCTTATTTTAAAATTACCAAAATACCATTAATGAAAATCAAGCCCATTTAAATTTTAAAGCAAAGCCCATTCTAATTAAAACGAGCCCAACGACTCGAACCTGATTCACACTCTCAACTCCCGACCCCTAAACCCGGGTGTTTAAACTCTCCCCCACTTAAGGAATTTCATCCTCGAAATTACCTGACTGAAATAGATAATGAAAATGCCTTTCCATATCCTCCTTTCTTTCCCAAGTGGCCTCGTCCACTCCTCGACGTTGCCACCTCACTTTGACCAATTCAATCGATCTACCATGCAACACTTTGCTGTTTGAGGCTCAGATCTCCACCGGTTCCTCATCATACGTCAAATCCGGATTCAATTCAATCTCTTCCACAAGCATAACATGCGACAGATCTGATCTATACTTACGAAGCATCGAAACATGGAACACATCGTGAATTTTCTCAAGTTCAGATGGCAAACATAGCTGATAAGCAACCGGACCGACTCGCCTCACAATCTCATACGGTCCAATGTACCTCGGACTCAACTTCCCTTTTCTGCCAAATCTCATAATCTTCTTCCACGGGGAGACTTTCAAGAACACTCTATCTTCCACGGAATACTCAACTTCTTTCCTCTTCAAATTGGCATAGGACTTCTGCCTATCCAAAGCTACCTTCAAATGATCACAAATCAATTTCACCTTTTTGGTAGTTCCCTTAAGCAAATCCAGCATCGGTAACAACTTTTGACATTCTTCGGCCCAACAAATTGGAGTTCTACATTTTCTACCATACAATGCCTCATACGGAGCCATCTGAATGCTCGACAGAAAACTGTTATTATATGCAAACTCGACTAAAGGCAAGTGTTTCTCCAAGTACCTTGAAAATCAATGATGCAACAACGCAACATGTCCTCTAAAATATGTATAACCCTCTATGACTGACCATCTGACTGAGGATGATACAACGTGCTGAAATTCAATCGGGTACCCAAAGCTGTATGCAAACACTCCCAAAATCTGGCTGTAAATCTCGGATCTCTATCCGACACAATCGACTTTGGAACACCATGCAGTCTTACGATCTCACCGATGTACAAATCGGTCAACATATCTAAAGAGTAAGTCGTGTTGACAGCTAAAAAGTGAGCACACTTTGTGAAACGGTCAACTATAACCCAAACTGAGTTCTTCTTCATAGGAGTCCAAGGCAAACCCGAAACGAAATCCATAATGATATTTTCCCACTTCCATTTTGGAATTCTCAAGGGTTGCAACAAACCTGAAAGAACCTGATGTTCCGCCTTAACTCTCTGACATACCATACACTTACTCACGAAATCGGCTACGTCTTTTTTCAAGCAAACCCAAAAGTACTCATTCTTCAAATCACGATACATCTTCGTACTACCGGGATGCATAGCAAACGGGCTACTGTGTCCTTCGGTCAAGATCGTACGTCTCAAATCACTGTCATCCGGCACAACTATTCTATCTCTGAAACACAAGACCCCATCAACACTGAAACTATAGTATGATGGTCTATCCTCGACTACGTCTTGCACGTGAGGTGCCAAAGATCCATCTAATAGTTGTTTCTCTCTAATCAACTGCCTAAAGTAGGTCTAACCTGAAGCTCGGCCACTAAACCACCATCACCGGACAAACTCAAACTAGCAAACATGGTTCTCAACTCAACGACTACCTTCATACTCAAAGCATCTGCCACTACATTGGCTTTACCCGGATGGTACTCAATCGTAAGATCATTGTCATTCAGCAACTCTAGCCACTTACGTTGTCTAAGGTTCAACTCTCTTTGTGTCATGATATACTTCAGACTCTTGTGATCCGTGTACACTATGCATTTCTCACCATACAAATAATGTCTCTGTTGAGTGTGTAAAAGTTCTATTATTTACCCCATATTTAACCCATATTTCTGCTGCATTCAAGCATAATTCATTGCATTTAGGTTAGTTTACAGTTAGACATCACAAATATATTAAAAGGCACAGTTTCTACTGAAATTGGTTGCTTTTATAGGTTGCTGCTGTAGCAGCCGAAGAGGCAGACGCTGGGCAGTGAAGTAGAAGAGCAGGAACCGGACAAGCAGTCAAGGAGGACGATGCTGCCATGGTTGCCGCCGTGACAGCAGAGGACGACAACAACTTTGAGAAGAAGAAGCAAAGTGGACCTAGACAGATAGAGAATTAAGCCCGTCTGTCGTGGAAAACTAGTATATTTTTCCAAGCCCTAGATCAGAAAGAATGCCAAGCCCAAAGTTCAAGGAGAGAAAATCCCAAGCAAGAAGGAGGACGATTTAAAGTTAGATTCTCTGAAGATTTAGTCTTTATTAGAGTTGTACTTTAATTTAAAGTTGTATTCTTGCTATTTTAGAAAACTTGGACCCAAAGCCTATATAAGGGCATGTATTTCGACCTAGGGGGATCATCACCCAATCTCTAGCCTTGTTCCCAAAACCCTAGCTGTTTTCCTTCTCTCAACATGTTCTAAATTCCCCTTAGGGCCACGGGTTGTTTTGTAAAGTAGTTGCAAGGGTTGCTTTTGTCTTAGGAATTTTCAGTTCAATAAAATAAACTTCAAGTTCTCTTATTTTGGTTATTAACATCTTGCAAGAGCATTGTGAGGTTATTTATTTACTTAATATCTGGAGAGTTAAGTATATGAAAGGAATAAGTGCGAGTTCTCTAGTTTATAGTTGAACTATCTTGGACCTAGGGATAGGACGAGGTTAAGTGGCTAAAGAAGAATTCAACAAACATCGGTGTTCATCCTTCGATTCATGGCGGGAGGTATCATCAAAGACGTGATCATCGACAGACTTGGACCTAGGGATAGGCCAAGGCATATCAGGGATTCTTGCCAAACTTGAAGAACAGAGTTGAGTGTTCGCTTCCGCGACAAGCAACAGTATGCCGCCGCGATAGGTACTGCCGCGACGGGGACGACGACAGAACTAGATTTCCTAGACTTAGCAATACCTGCACTACTGAGCAATTCAATACCAGCCCATTCTCTCTATCTTGATTTCTCTACTCTTTTATTTAAGTTCTCTTTATTATTCTCGTGACAACTTCTTAATTATTTTCTTTATTCTCGTGCAGTAATCCAAGGTGAAGCTATTGGCCCAGTCCTTGTGGAGACGATATCCGATACGTCTGTATCACTTTACTACTTCCGTCGTGTACACTCGCACTACAATTGCGATAGACACTTTTACACGCAACAAGTTTTTGGCGCCGTTGCTGGGGACTGACAACATAACTCTACCTTATCTTTTACTGCACTTTTCTTTTTCTTTTTCTTTTTAGTTTTCTTTTTCTGTTTTTCTTTGGTTTGTTCAACTCTTGCTTTTCACAAGGTTTCTTGTTTATGCGCAGATCGAGACGAGGAAAAGAACTTGAGTATCCATTAGATCCGGAAATCGAACGTTCATTCAATCTTAAAAACCGACTTCGTCACATACTAGCCAGGAACGAGTACCTTGAGGAACAGTTAGAGACGATGCAAAACCAAGGGAACCCCCAGGGTAATGATCCTCTTGTCGGAGATGGAGAGATTATACATCCTGTCGGCAACCCGCCTGCCGCTGCCGCACGACGGTCCTATCGAGATTACATGCTGAATGATCATGTAGAACTAGAAACCACGCTGCCGGATATAGATGTTGGCAACTTTGAGCTGAAACCTGTTATGTTTAGCATGATCAACAATGCCGGTCAATTCAGTGGTGCTGTTATAGAGGATGCAAGGGAGCATCTAAAAACGTTCCAGGAAATCTGTGGTTCGTTTAGGCTACCAGGAGTTAATCCGGAGATACTGAGGCTTTGATTATTTCCCCATTCATTAAGGGACAGAGCAAAGACTTGGTGGAATAAACTTACGCCGGGTTCAATTAGAACTTGGGCAGATTTGTCGCGTGAATTTTTATCTCGTTTAATCCTTCGCACTTATTTGAGCGATTACGTAATGAAATTGCTACTTTTCAACAGAAAGATGACGAGCCAATGCACGAGGCCTGGGACAGATTCACCACTCTTCTACGGAACTGCCCAATGCATGGATTCCTCGTCTGGAACCAGGTAACAAAGTTTTATAATGCTGCCAATTTACAAACTCGTATTCGAATTGATTCAGCAGCAAACAAATTACTATTGGACAAAGACCCAGACGAGGCAATGCAAGTATTGAAAAATCTGGCTAAAAATGAGGAGCAGTTTCCGACAGCAAGAAGAGGGGGTAAACGGGTGCTAGTTGTTAAGGATTATGAGGCCGACAACACGATGAAATCACAGGTGGCATACCTCACTAAGGAAATGAAAAAGCTTTTGAACGATGATTCACACCCGGTATTTGCTGTCGAAGAGGTATGTGAAATTTGTGAGGGAAGTCATAGTTTGGATGAATGTCCTATACAGTTAGAAGAGGGAAAGTATGTTGGAAACTACAACAAGCAGAATTACAACTCCAACAACTACAATCCCAGCTGGAGAAAGGATCCCAAGTTTTCTTGGAGTAATCCCAATAATGCCCTGAATCCTCAAGCACATAATAATCAGAATCAGGGAGGACCTAGATTGCTGACTCGAAAAAAATTGCAACCGCAGCAGCAGCAACAACAGCCACCAGCTACCACAAACAGTATAGTGGAACAAACTCTAGCTACATTTATGTCTCAGACAGGAACTTATATTGAGAACATGAATCAATTTGTCAAGAAGACAGAGACATTCATGGATAAAACAGAGATGCAGATGACAAATCATGAAGCTACTCTGAAATCTTTGGAGACATAGATGAGTCAGGTTTCCCAGCATATCAATCCAAGGCAGACTGGCGGATTTCCTAGCAATACTAAAAATGCTAGGCAACCCACACATGAGCAGTGTAAAGCCATTACTACTAGGAGTGGGAAGAAACTACCAGGGCCTGAGAAGGAAGCTGAAATAGTGAAGAAACCAGCCTTGGACATACCTACCGAGGAAGCTGCCCTGATAGGTAACAAAGAGCCTACTACCGATGAGCCTGTCACGACAGCAGAAGCGACAGAGGAGAAAGATGATGAACCCAAACCTCCTCAGATTCGTATGCAGTGGGAAGGACATATTGTTGATTATCGTTCCCCACCTCCTTTTCCTCAACGGTTACAACAATTGAAGCAAGAATCACAGCTTAAAAAGATTTATGATATTTTTAAGCAGGTTCATATCAACATCCCGCTATTGGACGCCGTTAGAGAGATGCCCGGTTACGCCAAATTTCTCAAGGATGCTATGTCGAAGAAATCTAGACTTGGGGAATTTGAAACGGTTAAGATGACAGAAGGATGCATGAGTATTCTGCACAAGCATCCACCCCAGAAAAAGAAGGATCCTGGGAGCTTCATCATACCTTGTGTAATCGGAGATAAATATGTGGGTAAGAAACTTTGTAATATTGGTGCTAGTATTAATTTAATGCCAAAATATGTTTTTTAGAAATTAGGTATTGGAAAAGCTCGCCCCACGACAATAATTCTGCAGCTGGTATACCACTCTTACATTCATCTAGAAGGAAAAATCGAAGATATTCTGGTAAGAGTAGATAAGTTTATGTTTCCTGCTGGCTTTCTTGTTTTAGATTGTGAAACAGATGAAAACACACCAATCATCCTGGGGCGACCCTTCTTAGCCACAGGAAGATCACTGATTGATGCGGAGAAAGGAGAACTCACCATGAGAGTAAATGATCAAGAAATAAAGTTGAATGTTCTCTAAGAAATGAAGCATGCTGATGTAGAGGAAGAATGCAAGGTTATCACTGAAGTTACCCTTGACAAACCCTGCATCAGGTCGGGCTGTCACGACATAAAAATTGGTTACTGCCTCGGCAGCCACTTAAAGGACTGTCACGACAGCACCGACGACAACAACTCCTTAGAAACCGATACATCTGATACTGAAGATTAGGAGGAGGTAAACTGGATAGGCAATCGTCTAAGTAAGTTATTCGAGCCTTTAAATTATACCTCGGATAACCATGCAATCCAAAAGCCGTCAACTGATGAGCCCCCTGTTTTAGATCTTAAGCCTCTTCCAGGGCAACTAAAATATGCTTTTCTTGGTTTAAACGATACGTTGCCCGTAATCATCTCTTCCAAGTTGATGCAGGAACAGGAACAACAATTAATAGAGATGCTGCAGCAGCACAAAAAGGCTATTGGATGGACGATAGCTGATATTCAAGGCATTAGTCTGGCCTTATGTATGCATAAAATCCTTCTCGAGGATGATCATAAGCCAACTATAGATGCTCAAAGGCGGCTGAACCATGCAATGAAAGAGGTGGTGCGCAAAGAGATAATCAAGTGGCTAGATGCTGGAATAATCTACGCCATCTCAGACAGCAAATGGGTGAGCCCGGTGTAATGTGTTCCCAAGAAAGGAGTAATGACCGTGGTGACCAACGAAAATAATGAGTTAATCCCAACCAGGACTGTGATCGGTTGGAGGGTTTGTATGGACTATTGGAAGCTTAGCAAAGCTACCCGAAAGGACCATTTTCCTTTACCCTTTATTGATCAAATGCTTGATAGACTAGCGGGTAAACCATACTATTGTTTTCTTGATGGTTATTCAGGTTACAATCAAATAGCTATCGCACCAGAAGATCAAGAAAAGATGACATTCACATGCCCTTATGGAACGTATGCTTTTAGGAGAATGCCATTTGGACTATGCAATGCACCAACCACCTTTCAAAGGTGCATGATGGCCATATTCTTCGATATGGTGGAGGGCTTTCTAGAGATTTTTATGGATGATTTTTCAGTCTTTGGAGACGACTTTGAAAGCTGCCTAGGCAACCTACAAAAGGTACTCAAAAGATGTGAAAAAGCAAAATTAGTGTTGAACTGGGAAAATGTCACTTCATGATGGATGAAGGGATAGTCCTTGGCCATAAGATTAGCTGCCGTGGCATAGAAGTCGACAGAGCCAAGATAGAAGTGATCGAAAAGCTACCGCCGCCCACCATAGTCAAGGGAATCATAAGTTTCTTAGGACATGCTGGTTTTTATCGGAGATTCATTGTGAATTTTTCAAAAATCACCAAGCCCCTATGCCATCTTCTGAAGCAAAACCGACCCTTCGACTTTAACGATGAATGTACTGAAGCATTCAAGGTTTTGAAGGAAAAGTTGGTAACAACCCCAATCGTACAGCCACCAGACTAGACACAACCATTTGAGATCATGTCTGATGCTAGTGACTATGCTGTCGGGGCAGCACTTGGGCAACGGAGAGACAAATTATTTCATGTCATATACTATGCCAGCAAGACATTGAACGACGCCCAAGTGAACTACACCACCACAGAAAAGGAGTTATTAGATGTGGTATTCTCCATTGACAAGTTCCATTCTTATATACTTGGAATGAAGGTCATAGTGCACACAGACCACTCTGCATTGAAGTATCTGTTCGCGAAAAAGGATGCAAAGCCTCGATTGATACGTTGGATCCTGCTATTGCAAGAATTCGGCCTTGAAATCAAGGACAAAAAGAGGACAAAAAATCAAGTGGCTGATCACTTGTCAAGGTTGGAGAAGGGACAGAGTCTACCGAGAGATGAGACAAACATATTGAAGACCTTCCCAGATGAGCAGCTCTTTGCTGCCGCAGTCACTGCCGCGACAGCCATGGCGGCAGGTAAGTCTTCTGAACTCCCCTGGTATGCTGATTTCGTTAATTTCTTAGTTAGCGGAATAACTCCTCATGAACTTAATTATCAAACCAGGAAAAGGTTCCAAAATGATGTTTAACATTATTATTGGGACGGACCTCTTCTTTTCAAAATCTGTGCAGATTAGGTTATAAGGAGATGCGTACCACAGGATGAGCAAGAAGACATACTTCATCACTGCCATGCTTCAAAGTATGGAGGACACTTAAGAGGCAACAAAACCGCTGCCAAGGTGCTGCAGTCAGGGTTTTATTAGCCGTCACTGTATAAAGATGCGCAAATCTTCTACAAGAGTTGTGACAAGTGCCAACGGACAGGAAACATCTCAAGGAGACACGAGATGCCGCTGCAGAATATTCTTGAAGTCGAGATCTTCGACGTTTGGGGGATTGATTTTATGGTCCATCTTTATGTGGGAATCTATACATCCTCATGGCAGTAGACTATGTATCTAAGTGGGTTGAAGCTATCGCCACTCAAAAGAATGATGCCAAGACAGTTCAAAGGTTTTTACACAAAAACATCTTTTCTAGGTTTGGCATCCTTAAGGCGATCATCAGTGATGAAGGGAGACATTTCGACAATAGGGTTATTGCTGCTGCCTTGAAGAAGTATGGTGTCAAGCATCGGATCGCAACAACATATCACCCACAGACTAATGGACAAGCTGAAATATCCAACAGGGAAGTTAAGAACATTCTCGAGAAGATGGTCAAGCCAACTAGGAAAGATTGGTCTTTACTCATTACTGATGCATTATGGGCTTATAGGACAGCTTTTAAATCTCCATTGGGAATGTCTCCATACCGATTGATTTATGGGAAAACATGTCATCTACCTGTCGAGATAGAGCACAGAGCATACTGGGCAATCAAGGCAGTGAATATGGGCTTGGACAAGGCAGGGCAGAAAAGACTATTGGATCTGAACGAAATTGAAGAAATCCGGAAAATGGCCTTTGACAATGCAAGAATCTACAAGGATAAAACTAAGAAGTGGCATGACAAGAAGTTGCTGCAACGACAGTTCTGCCCAGGGCAGCTTGTATTGCTATTCAAGTCTAGATTGAAACTCTTCCCAGGGAAGCTAAAATCTAGATGGTCTGGCCCGTTCCAAGTAGTACAAGTTTTTCCCCATGGTGCCATCAAAATCCGGTCATTAAAAGACGGGCACCAATTCAAAGTCAACGGACAGCGCATAAAGCATTATCAGGGACTAACGCCCCAAGAATGCAGGAAGTGGTTACCTTAGGAGATGCCCCACCTGTCATTCCTAATTTAACCTAATTTTTATTTTTTTTAGTTTTATTATTACTTATTTTTTATTAGGAAATAAGATTTATTTTATTTGAATAATGTTTTTATTTTTATTATTTTTAGGAAATAAAGGAGACAAGAAGAATAGGAGAAGTGAACTCAGCCCACCATCCATCCACCAGCCCAACAAAGCTCAAATTTTGGAGCCTGCCGTTACAGCTCCAACGGGCAGCAAATCCCTTTCTATATAAACCCCGTTTCATTTTTCATTTTCACTCACTTCTACTCTTCTTACTTGCTTCTTCTAGAATTTTTGTTTTCATTTTCATTTTCACAACCCTTGCAACAATGTCTTCCAGGAAAACCCGTAGGAATGCTGCTTCCAGCTCCACACCGACAGCAACCACCCCACGCTCATTTCAGATCAGAGATATGTGGGAAGAAAGGGGATTCATTTACACATCAAAGGAGGAAAATCTGAGCCTAAAGTCGTTTATAGCCCGGAAAATTCGAGCTCTACAGTGGCAGATCTTTGCCGAACAACCTGAAGAGTTGAACGTCTCATTGGTACGAGAATTCTACGCTGCCAATCAACAACAGGATGGCGACAGCGGTAATCGTACGAGGAAAGGAAGTGCCGTTCGAAGCTGAGTACATTAACACACTGCATGGATTCTAAGTCGGCAGCAACGACGACGCTCACCAACAGTTCCTCAACACCCTAGACCCTGCTGCTTATGATGCTGTCATGGCAGAGCTGACAGATGAGGGAACTCAATGGAACACCAGCCGCAAGAACCCACGGACGGTAAAGAGGACTCAACTACTGCCAGAGGCTAAATTATGGAATGCTTTTATCGAAAAGCGTATCATGCCGTCGTAACACAATACAACGGTCGACCAACCAAGGTTAGCCTTAATTCACTCCATTCTACATGAGAGGCCCATTAACGTGGGCATCTATATCCGTGAGAGCACCTTGGAGTGCGCACACAGATCGACGGGTCCGCTTTACCTCCCATACCTCATCACATCCCTCTGCCGTGACCATGGCGTACCAGAAGTGACCACTGATCTTCGAGTCCAAGGGAAGGGATGGACGGAAAAGAACATACTCAGCCTCATGGAGCTGACTGCTGCCACTCCTCTGTCATCATTTGATCCAGCTGCCACAACAGAAGACACGACAGAGCAGCCGGAGACTAAACCTGCTACCACAGCAGCCAGGCAGCAACAAGCAGCAGCCGCCCCCACTAACTCCTCATCCCAAATTCTTACTGCTGTCCAGAATATGGAGGAACGACAGCTAGGTTTGATGACCTTCATCAGGGATTTTACTGCATCTACGATACACTTCATCCATAACTCTTTAAATTCCCTGATGTTGTCTTCCCCACCTTCCCTGCACATTATTTTGCTGTACCAACCCCTACCCACACCCCAACACCTACTGCCACACCACCGACACCCTTTGCCGCATCAACACCAACACCTGCCCCGACAGCAGCTGGCAGCAACTGTGCTGAGACGTCTGCCCGTGGAACGAAACGCAGAATGCCATCGGAAGAGCTTGACGCATTCATTGCCAGTTTTTCTTCCTCCTCTGTTTGGGCCGCAAGCGACAACGAACCCTCTGTTAAGAGGAATCTATCAAAGGAGTTTACACCGGTCAAGCGGTAGAAAAGAGTGGCAGATAAAAACAACATGTGAGCCAGCGGTAGCAGCAGCAGCGACAACAGCAGTGGTGAGGATAGCAGCAGCAGCAGCGACAACAGCAGTGGTGAGGATAGCAGCAGCAGCTCAGAAGTCCAGGTTGTGGAGAAACCCCCTCTAATCTCCCCAACCAAGATTCAACCGCCGAGGGAGGCCAAAGCAAAGAACACATCTGCCTCCCCCATCCGCCAGCCAGCTCCGGAAGCTCGTGCCCGCCGCCAGATCAGAGTCAACAACAACATCGACGACAACGATTGAAAATTTAAGTTTCTTATCTTATTTTGCTGTCTGCTTATATATTTTGTGATGTATTGTTTTTATCTTTATTTTTACTTGTCATTTGCATTGAGGGCAATGCAACCCTCGAGTTTGGGGGTGGCATCCCTCCATTAATGGAGTCCATTTTAGTTTTAAAAATTGTGTCTTTTACTTAGTTTATTGTCTCGAAAAAAACAAAAGAGATGAAAATATGAAAATTTTGGCTTAAGTCTGTAAACTGAACTAACCTGCCGTGACAACTCTGTCGTGGCAGTGCCTTTAGGATAGTTTTAGGAGCAGTTTAGAGCCTTTCTATAGTTCTGAAAACTTAAACACTATTTGTGACTGTTATACTGCTTAGAACTCTTTTAGTCAACTAGAATAGGAAGCTTAGCACTTGAATAGCCCCTAGAGGTGCCTAACACTGGCTCTAGGAAAGAAGGTTAGCAAAAGAGACTCAACAGCCCTAGAGCTGCCCGAAACTGGCTCTAGAAAGTTAGCTAGAGGTGCCCAAAACTGGCTCTAGTGAAACTTTAGCTTAAAAAAATAGTGAAATCGAGTAAAAAAAATCAAAGAAGCATAAGAAATGCCTTCAAAAAATATAAAATTTGGCATAAAAATTCGAGTTAAGGGCTGAAATATTCTAGTGAAACTAAGAGAGTCTTGGCATATAACTGTTCACAAGCATGCACACACTGCACGAGGACTATAGTGAGACTCCGAACAGATCCTAAATTATCCGACAAGGTGCTGCCGTCACAGGGAACGAATGGAGGGTAAGGGAAAGTTCACTGTTTTAAGCCAAAACAAAAATATTTTCTTTTTCTTTTAGGTCTTAGTTGCTTGAGGGCAAGCAAAAACTTGAATTTAGAGGTGTGTTGAGTGTGTAAAAGTTATATTATTTACCCCCTATTTAACCCTTATTTCTGCTGCATTCAAGCATAGTTCATTGTATTTAGGTTAGTTTACAGTTAGACATCACAAATATATTAAAAGACACAGTTTCTACTGAAATTGGTTGCTTTTGTAGGTTGCTGCTGTAGCAGCCGAAGAGGCAGGCGCTGGGTAGTAAAGTAGAAGAGCTGGAACCAGACAAGCAATCAAGGAGGACAATGCTGCCATGGTTGCCGCCGTGACAGCAGAGGACGACAACAACTTTGAGGAGAAGAAGCAAAGTGGACCTCGACAAATAGAGAAAATTAAGCCCGTCTGTCGTGGAAAACGAGTATATTTTTTCAAGCCCTAGATCAGAAGGAATGCCAAGCCCAAAGTTCAAGGAGAGAAAATCCCAAGCTAGAAGGAGGACGATTTAAAGTTAGATTCTCTAAAGATTTAGTCTTTATTAGAGTTGTACTTTAATTTAAAGTTGTATTCTTGCTATTTTAGAAAACTTGGACCCAAAGCCTATATAAGGGCATGTATTTCGACCTAGGGGGATCATCACCCAATCTCTAGCCTTCTTCCCAAAACCCTAGCCGTTTTCCTTCTCTCAAAATGTTCTAAATTCCCCTTAGGGCCACGGGTTGTTTTGTAAAGTAGTTGCAAGGGTTGCTTTTGTCTTAGGAATTTTTAGTTCAATAAAATAAACTTCAAGTTCTCTTATTCTAGTTATTAGCATCTTGCAAGAGCATCGGGAGAGCATTTAATATCGGGAGAGTTAAGTATACGAAAGGAATAAGTGCGAGTTCTCTAATTTATAGTTGAACTATCTTGGACCTAGGGATATGACGCGGTTAAGTGTCTAAAGAAGAATTCAACAAACATCGGTGTTCATCCTTCGATTCACGCTGGGAGGTATAATCAAAGACGTGATCATCGACAGACTTGGACCTAGGGATAGGCCAAGGTACAACAGGGATTCTTTCCAAACTTGAAGAACGGAGTTGAGTGTTCGTTGCCGCGACAAGCAACAGACTGCCGCCGCGACAGATGCTGCTGCGACGGGGACGACGACAGAACTGAATTTCCTAGACTTAACAATACCTGCACTACTGAGCAATTCAATATGCCCATTCTCTCTATCTTGATTTCTCTACTCTTTTATTTAAGTTCTCTTTATTATTCTCATGACAACTTCTTAATTATTTTCTTTATTCTCGTGCAGTAATCCAAGGTGAAGCTATTGACCTAGTCCCTGTGGAGACGATATCCGATACTTCTGTATCACTTTACTACTTGCGTCGTGTACACTTGCACTACAATTGCGATAGACACTTTTACACGCAACAATCTCCAAATCTTCAAGGCAAACACAACCACGGCTAGCTCTATGTCGTGTGTCGGATAGTTACGCTCGTGAGTCTTCAACTGTCTCAAGGCATAAGCCACCACTCTTCTGTCTTGCACGAGAACACAACCTAACCCTACATACGAAGCATCCTTGTAGACTACATACTCTTTCCCCAACTCTGGCTGAATCAAAATCGATGCATTGGTCAAAGCTTCTTTCAATTTCTCAAAGGCTTGTTGTCTCGCATCTGACAACTCAAACTGAACATTCTTTTGAAGTAACTTTGTCAAAGAAGCGACTATCTTCGAGAAACCTTCCACAAACCTCCTATAGTAACTGGCTAAGCCTAGAAAACTACGAATCTCATTCACAGACTTCGGTTGCTTCCACTCAACAACGACCTCTATCTTCTTCGGATAAACTCTATTCCCCTCGGCTGACACTACGTGTCCTAGGAAGACTACTTCTCGGATCCAGAACTCACATTTACTCTGCATACAATTAGTTGTCTAGCAAAGTCTACAAAACCAACCTCAAATGCCGGTCCTGATCTTCCTCGGTACGCGAATACACCAAAATGTCATCTATAAAAACAACCACAAACTGGTCTAAGTACTGATGGAAGATTCTATTCATCATGTCCATGAAAGCAGCCGATACATTAGTCAACCCAAACGGCATAACCAAGACCTCATAGTGACCGTATCTAGTCTTAAAAGCTGTATTCGGTACATCAACCTCCTTCACCTTCAACTGGTAATAACCGGATCTCAAGTCAATCTTTGAAAAGACTGACGCCCCTCTCAACTGAATGAACAAGTCATCAATATGCGGCAAAGGATACTTGTTCTTCACTGTCAACTGATTCAACTGTCTATAATCAATGCACAATCTCATACTACCGTCCTTCTTCTTCACAAACAATACCGGTGCGCTCCAAGGCAAAGAACTCAGACAAATAAAGCCTTTATCTGACAACTCTTGTAACTGAGTCTTCAACTCTTTCAGTTCTTTCGGTGCCATACGGTACGGAGCAATCGAAATAGGAGCAGAATCTGAATAAGTCTCTATAGCAAACTCTACCTCTCTATCAGGTGGTAAACCTGACAATTCTTCCGGAAACACACTCGGAAAATCACACACTGTTCTGATATCCTGAGGTCTAGCTTCACTCATGTTCGGATTCATCACGTAGGCCAAGTACGCCTCACAACCCAACTCGACTAACCTCTGAGCCTCTAAAGCTGAAACAACATTCGATAAGAACTTCACGTTCTCACCTACTACCACAATCTCATAATCATCCGCAAGCTTCAAGAAAACCCTCTTAGTCTCAAAATCTATCCTAGCTCTATGTTCTGTAAGGCAGTCCATACCCAGAATTACATCAAAGCCATAAAACGGTAACTCCATCACATCCACTGGAAATACATGCCCCTGAACCATTAACGGACAACTTCTGTACATCTTCCTAACCACTACTATATCCCCGAAGGAACTTGTAACACTAATATCTACCTCTAGTACCTCACAAGGTAAATTCAACATCTTTGCATGCTCACTCAAAATATAAGAATGCGTAGACCCGGAGTCAAATAAAGAAAGCAAACTTAGAGACTGTATCGAGAAGTTACCTGCAATCACATCCGTGTCGTTCTGCCTCTCACGCTGAGCATAAATTCTAGCCTGACCTCCACCCTCTGGCTGAACCGCCACTACATGCGCTATGTTCCTCTAGCCATCATTTCTCGGTTGGAAGTTACCTCGACCGCACCCATGACCTCTCTGATAATCAATAGCTCTAGCAGGAGCCTAAACCTGAACTGGTGCATACCCAGCCTGATGTGGACAATCACGCCTAATGTGATCTCTAGCTCCATAGTTCCAACACGAGTGAAAGTTCCCCCAACACTCACCGGTGTGATGCCTCTCGCATCGAGCACACTCGGGTGGACGCCCACCAGCTCTCTGCCCCTGATGGCCCCTACCGTGGTTACCACCACCACGTCTATGGTCAAAGTGATGCCTATTGTCTCGATGCCTCTTGGCATCACCTCTATCAAAGTCCCAGACCTCTTCCAAAACTAGAACCACCAGAACATTTGGTCAAACCCAAATTGTGCTCTATGTCCTTGGCCCTAGCGACCAAGACATCAAAGTTTGTGTAGTCCGTAGCCAAGGTGTACATCTTTATCTCCTCGCTCAACCCGTAACAGAAACAGTCACAACGTTCCCTCTCAGTAGGAACTAGCTCAGATGCATACTGACTTAATCTAACAAACCGTTTCTCATACTCGATCACGGTCAAGTTACCCTGAAGCAAAGCCATGAACTCTCTCTTCTTCTCATCAAGATAACGGGGACCTAGATACTTCTTGCGAAAAAATGACTCGAAGAACTTTCATGTGATCTCGGCATCTGGCTTGCCCGTAGTAATGGTGACCCACCAAGTGTAGGCATCATCCTGAAGCAACGAAACAACGCACCCAAGCCTGCGTGCTCTAGTACAACCCATTTGTGACAAAATGCGGACAATCTTGTCAAACCAAGTCTCGGATCTCTCAGGTGCAAACCCTCGGAACTCTTCACCTCCCAAACTGCAAAGTCTCTCAAGTGGAAAACCGGTGCCCTCACTCTGAGGTTGTGCCACTGCCTGGCCCCCAGCCACTGCTGCCTGAAAAGCCCCGGCTATCGCTTGATCTAGTGGAGCCAAATCTATACCGGCCAGTCCTTGGCCAACATGAGGTCCTACACCATCGGCTCTCGCCTCACCTCCCTCTTGACGAGGAGGAGAAGGAGGAGGTGGAGGGGCCTGCGCCTCAACAACCGGCTCAACTCCCGGAGCTGCTGCCCGTGGTTCCGGATGAACCATCCTAGGCCTCCCTCTCGGTCTCATCTCACAGCTAGCAAGATAACAACTACGACAAAAAAACACATAAGGATTAAGTTAGCAAAGGCAAGGGTCCAACATGCTCAAGTATATTCCTTTACAAAATCTTTTCCAATAAGTAATAGTAGCAAAGGGAACTCAACGCTACGTCTCAACACAACAATCATGCTAACACATGCTTTCGAACACCGTACTAGCATGCAAACATCAAGCATACATGGAAAAACATTCACCGAGACATAGCAATAACATCGCACTTCGAACTTACCTCACTTACCTACCCGAGGTCTCGAAAACCTCAGGCTCTGATACCAACAAATTTAACCCCTCGTCCCGGTCTGGATGACTGACCGGTCTGAGTAGGTTACACGGGGAAAACCGAAGTGAAACCCGTTAAGGCCCCACCTCGGTTAGCAACCCTAGAAAATTTTCTTCAAATATCTTGTCTAGATGTCTTGTTAATCCTACGTGTGAAAAATGACAACGGAAAAACAAGGACAAGACGATGCAGACAGAACGTAAGTTAATTTAAATTTACCTATTGTCAAGTTAGTCCGATTTCTTGCATACATGACCAAACCATGCATAAAAGATGCATACGAGAGTCATAAGAAAACTTACAACAAACGAGACCCAAGCCCGACATCCGAGAACCTTTAAAGATGCCAAAAACCCTAATTTTCAGGCTGGTGTTTCGAAACAGGCTAGCCCGTTTCGATACACGGGCCCCAGTTTTAAAAGCCAGACCAGCCATACCGATACAATCCACCTCGTTTCGGTACGGGGGTCCATTTCGTCAAAGTGTTTCAGAACTCCTTCTGAAACAGGCCTTCACAGTAGCAAATCATTTCGGTACGCATATCGGAACAGGGGCTCACAGTGTCAAACCGTATCGAAACGTATTCCGATACAGGTATCTTTGGAGCATTACCCGTTCCGAAACCACCTCACGCATTTCGAAACGCCTGCAATTTGTAAGACTCTAAAAACAGTTTTAAGCATCTCCAAGTGATCCCAAACATCCCCAAAACCGCAAGAAACAAGAAACTACATGCATAAACATACTCTAGAGGCATTTCACCCTACTTCAAGCATGGTCAAACACTTATCATACATTCAAGACCAAACCATTCGAAAGAACATACATCCAAGGTTAAACATTTTAAGAAACAAGCATTCACCAAGAACATTGCATAACAAGGTTTACATGCCTTTAAACAAAATACATAAGCATTCATGGAACATGGTGATAAGCCTTCAAAACACAAAACATTTAGGCAACAACATAAACATGGTTTACAAATCCATACCAAGGCATTAACAACAAAAACCAACACATAGGAGTCTATCAACGCTCATACAAAACACGTAGCATCCCCATTGCTAAACTACTACATTATTTACTAAACCAAACTTGAGCAACTACCACACGCTTGGATGCCCTTTCCTTGCTCCTTGCTAACCCCACGCTAATGATATGCATTGTAAAAAATGAGAGCTTAAGCTAAAACCTTAGTGGGGGAGCTCTAAAACAAAACAACGACAATACATGGTTCAAAGCATATCATCTTTAAAACATTTTACAAGCATACATATGCACCAACAGAGCAACATAGCTAAACATCATAAGAATGCATGAACATGACATCTTACCTCATGTTATTCTCAACAAGATATAACTATTATCTTAACAATAACTACACATGAACAAGTATATTGGCAACTATTAGTTTACTCGGATATGCGGATAACTTCTGTTGGTATTTTCACCCCCAACGTACTTGACAACACATTACCTTCCGGTGGGATTACACTCATCACTGTTCCTTGCATGGATGGGATTACACTCATCATCACATGCCCTTACGGATGAGATTCCACTCATGATCACGTAATAATATATACTAGTGGAATATTACTTTACCGTAATCCTCCTTGATAACTATACGTCACCAAGGCCACACGCGAATTTGACTCAGCCGTGTCCACATTATGCACATTAAGCAAAACCGAGAAAAGCCGAATCAAGCCTCCACACTTTCCGGAATCGTACCCGAAGCTTCTCCCACGGTTTCCCTTGATTCTAACCAATCAAAAACAACACATTACTCAACCAAATCATTCACAAACACTGTCACAACCCAAACTACAACCACAAAGCCAATTCTCTACAATTTCAAACCATGAACCAACCCAAAAATCTTCATTTTCGTGCTCCCTCACAACCCAACAGAAATATATCAATTCCAACACCTAAACCAACATTAAACACCATCAAAACAACTTTCTAGTATCACTATAACACCAACCCAACTCCCCTTCACAAAACCACTCCAAAAACTCAAGTTTTGACCCTTTTAAAATACCCACAAAAACTCATTTCGGGATTTTTGATAAAACCCACCATTTTGAGTCATAAAGTACTTAAGGGCAAGATTAAAACATATGTTAACTCTACAAATCAAAAGCAAACCGGAAATCCATTAAAGCTCCAACCTTTTTCTCAAATTTTGAAAACTTGAAGAACTATAAAGGTGGTGTTTTTGAAAATCTAAAACCATAGAAATGTTCGGAATAAAGAGGAGAAGTCAAAAAAGTAATTACCTTGTTGAAAGCACTTGGAATGGTGAAGAACCTTGATGGAATAGTGATAAGGGGGTTTGGGGAGGTTTTGTCGTGAAAGCCAAAGGAAGAAGAAGATGGTGATATTTTTGTAAAGGCACTTTTTACTAATCATTTTTCTCTTATTTTTAAAATTACCAAAATCCCCTTAATGAAAATCAAGCTCATTTAAATTTTAAAGCAAAGCCCATTCTAATTAAAACGAGCCCAACGACTCAAACTCGATTCACACTCTCAACTCCCGACCCCTAAACCCGGGTGTTACACAACTCTCACTAAAACTGAATATCCTTACATGGCATTACACTCACATTAGTTTTGTGCTCATGAAAGACCTAGAGTGGTAGGCTCTTAGTATGTGTGCAATTTTGGAGTTTGTACCAACATGTCCTATAGATACATGGCCACTCTATTTTTTTTTTACATTTAAGAACTTAATATTTATGTTTTTCAACTTTGAAGTGTTCATATTATTTATAAAATAAATGATGCAAATTTACTGTCACAAAATAACTTAAACGATCTTTCTATTCAATCTATAATTAGCACTCCACGTGACAATTCTTTTGCATCAATATTTTAATAGAATCAAAGTCTGTGAACATGATGATCTCCAACTTATCAAACTCCGATATGCGAGTATGTAATTTGTTACTCTCTAAAGATATCTCATAACCTTTAGTGATCAGGGTTGCTTAAATATATGCCTAACATTCTAACAACATACGCAATATCAAGACGCATACATACTTAAGCACAAATTAGATTCTCAATAGGTTGTGTATATGAAAAATTTGCATTTTCTAAATTTTAAGGCTACTTTTAAGACTAAATTTGTATTCATTGACAATAAGAGTATCACGTGATTTACTTCTATTGAACTTATAGTATGTACAATCATCGACCAAATTTATAACAAAATTGAATGTGATAATCTTGTTGAAATTTGTAATACCATTGGTGAGAGGCGTATTTAAGCCCACGTATGGATTTTCTTAATTTACATATTACTAACTTTGTATCACCAGACATAAATTTTCTTATTGCATCGTATAAATTATTTCATTAATATTGTAATTGAAAAAAAACATTCTTAGCACTCATACGATGTAACTCAAGATTAAAATGAGGATCAAGCATCATGATTATCCTAAAATAGTCTTTTAATGAAAATACAAAGAAAGTTTCTACAAATTCAATGTCTTCTTTTAGAGTATATTCTTTAGATATAAGGCCTGCTTTATACTTATCCAAATTACCATTTGCACTCCAATTGGATTTAAATTTCCATTTACAGCCAATTAGTTTGCACCGTCAGGTATTAGGACAAGTTCCCAAACTTTAATGTCTTGCGTAGAAATATATTCTTCTTGTATGACATCAATTTACTTTTGATAGTTAAAACCATTTATGGTCTGATAAAAAATAATTGAGTCAATTTGTTATTATTCTATTGTTATCCTTATTTTCCTAAAGAGATACAATATAATAATCTAGAATAATATTTATCCTTTCTCCGCGATCTTTAATGACACTTATTTTTGAGCTTTTTGAGTTTATCTTTCCAAAATATTATCTCATATTAAATGAGGAGTTGTTCAACATTGTCTTGATGGTTAAGGTTTTGAATTCACTTCTTGATTAATGATAGGTTTGAAAAATCTAAACAACACCAAAAGTGATAATAAAAATTGATTTATAATTCATTTCCTCCTCAAAAGTAATGCAACTAAACTTATCTCCCTCTAAACTCATCACCCTAAAAAATGTTATAAATCTTTCCTTAAAATATTTTTAATTATGGGATCATAAAACTTACAGATCATGGGTCACTCAAAATAACTAAAGTAGTTGCTCACTTTTATGAAGTTTAATTTATTCACATGTGTCCTAACTTGCTACAAAAGAACCAACCATATCAAACTTGGTGTTATTATTTTGAGTTTGACCCTTAGCAACTTATTCTAATAGTTTATTTTCTTGCCATTGTCTTTAGATGCACTAATCGAATTAGTACTTTTACACTTATCATGCTTCAATCTTTATTCCTCTCACACACAATGAAAAAAGATCTCATTTAAATTCTATTTCTCCTTTTGATAATTGTAACTAATTTTAAATTTGTTAATCTATATTGGAAGAGATACTAACATCATAAGAACAATAATCCTTTAGAAAGTTCGAACTGAAGTGTCTTAAGTTTTAAAGTAATATATAACATCTCCACAATATTCCCCTCACATTTTCTTGACCATTTTACTTCATAGACATCATGTAGGTGGAAAGTGTAATTTCGTCAAGGAAAACCTTAACATGGGTAATATTTTTTGATTCTATACCCCTAAAGGTTTCTAAAATATTGTGCTTAATATGATCATTAGACTCGTGTGATTTGAAAAATCTCATCGCTCATAATTTTTTGTGGGTGCTTATCGCAGTGAGAGATGCAAGTTGTATTTTCCTTAGTGCAAGGTCTATGTTCATACAATCAAATACCACAAATGGGTGCATTTTCTATTCCTTCAAATTTGTATCTAAGCATGTGTAAAGAATTTACAATAGTAGATATTGTGGCATCATAAGATAAATTAGCTAAATATAGAACAAAAATAAATAAAACAAGCTCACATGAATATTCATAAGCAAACAATAAATTTAAAATAATGGCTAGTTCCCCTCAATATACCGAACGCAACATTAATATAAAGTCTTTGGGAAATAATTAATTGTAAGCGATACTCTTATTTTAGAAATCATCCGTTAACAATAAACCATGTCAAACAATAGATTAATATGTAGACCACTGTATTGCTCACATAAAATACTTTATAATTCTCACATATTTATCACCACATGTGTCACTGAAATTCTGCCAAATATTAACTTCCCTTTAGGTCAATTAATAAACTCATGAATTACAAAAACACATAATCGTCTTGATATTTTAAATAATCCACACAAAAGAGGTCACTTTGGAGACATTTTGTTTAAACTAATCCATTAAAATATTAGACGTCCGAATCTAAAATATGAATTTATTTGTTTCAAAACGTTTCTCTTATTTTTATCTCTCAATGTTATTAAGAGATAACCAAAATAATAATAAATTAGAATAGATGTAGATCACATCTCAAGATATTGTACACTCAATTAATATTTCATCTTTGGACAAAACATTAACTTGTCAGTGATATCTTGGTGCAGTAATAAAACGTTTATAATAAGAACATGTCTAATAGAAATCTTTCTTTGAGCCGATTTATTGTTCACATATAAAACTGAATAATTACCACATGTTTATTACCACAGTTGCACATGTAATAATATTAATCATTAATCTTCTTTTGGACCTATTAATACTAACATATTCTCAATTACATCCACAAAACCTTCTATATTTTAAAATAATTCCACATCAGATAACACTTTGGTGACTTATTGCTTCAATCAAGTTATTTCAAAATATATAATAATATATCAATGTTCAAATTTAATATTTTCGTAATATTCAAAGGTCAGAATTAAAATTTCTTATAACACTATAATTTCTGAAATAACCCTAAATAAAGTTGTCTTAATGAAATAAAAATTTACTGTCCCTTTTTAGTGTTCCTATTTGTTCCCCACACTAAAAAAGTAGGTTTAAGATTATGGTTGAGATTAGGGTGTAAGGAATTGGGGTAGGGTGTATTTTTTAGGGTTTATGGTTTATGCTTTAAAATTTAAGGTTAATACTTAGAATTTAACTTTTTAGTGATAGGGAAAAGAAACTGGGCAGAGGTTTTTTGATCGTCTAAATGAGGCTATTAGAAATAAAAAACATCAAGTCGTTAAATGTTTCTAAAAAATTCCTTTAACATGCTTTTATCAATATAATCCAAACATAATACATAGAATTAATTTATTCGAATTAACCAAATACATTATTATTATTATTATTATTATTATTATTATTATTTGATCAGCAAGAAAGTATGATTTTATTAAAGGAAAACATACAATTTAAGACACGGTCATATGCCTTATTAAAAACCCCCTAAGCCTAAATGGAGGAAAAGAGAACAATATGACCATGTTATAAAACGAGAGAACAAAACGTCGAAACAACACCTCGAAACACAAACATTGACAAACGTTCGAACCAAAAAGCAACAACACCCCAATGCAAATCCCAACTGCAGATGCCCAAAGCCAAAATCAACATCCCTCGCAATCGAACCATACCACCCATGGTCACAACCTCTCACAACCCCACACATTGCAGCAGAACAATACCATGTCGTAGCTGCCAAACATGACGCCCAAAGAAAAAATCAACTCCAATCACCCAACACCCACTAACTCCAACATCGCTCACAACCGAACCATACCACCCACGGCCACAACTTCTCACAACCCCACACGATGCAACCAAACAGTACCATGTTGTAGTTGCCAAACATGACGCCCAACCAAGGCACCCAGCAACAACACATTAAGCCGTGAAAAATGAAATACCAAGGTAAGTCAACTGCCATGGCAAGTTAATTACATAGACAACTGGGAAGCCTCTACAATGGCAAATCCATCCAAGAATATCGACCCCTTATTTTGCAAGCACGTCCGCAAAACCAGAAGGTCAAATACAACGCATCATCGCGTCGAAAATATCCTTTAACTTTGTCTTTTGGCCAAACGCCATGTCACACAAATGTTGTTGCAAAAATTTTGCAACGCTGTCTTCTTCGACAGGGACCCCAACACCCTCACATTCTACGACAACACCTTCATAACGCCCAACTACTCCTCTCGATCTCATTTATCAAGGATATTCACAATGTCTTTGATGATCGCCTCCTCATTCCCTATAATTGAAACACCCAAGAATTTACCCAATTCCACTGTAGTTCAAGCCTCACGCAACAAAGCATGTTGTCAACTGTCATACGCAGATCCGCTAAACAAATTCGTTGTTGTTCCCCTTTCCCTCTTTTCCGTCACCCTTCCCCTCCCTCTACCCCTTTTGCGATTAGAAGGCTCAAACGGTACAACTTCCTTCAACACAGACCTAGAGTCATGCGTGTTATCAACACTTACATGATTAGAATTATTTGATAGAGGATCAACTAGTACTATTAACCCAACATCAATCGGCCCAACTTTCCCAAGTTCTAATGGTAGAGAGACGAACTCCACTGGACAATCCACCAAATTCAATTCCTTTACCTCGACCCCTCTTCAATCCGACATACATTTTCTAACCGTGACTCCATACCTACCTGCTCATCCGTCACCTAATCTTTCAATCTATTTTGTACTTTGACCTCACGATCTAGCGAGCGTTACTGCTCAATCCATAATTCATTCGACCTCCACCTCATAAGATCCATGCTGTCCAAACCATTACGATTTTCCCCTGCCCTCTCAACCTCCTCAATTGGAACACTAGGCTGCTGACCTTGACCGCTAACTCTCCTTGTTCCATCCATATGCTGCCTACTACTCTCATTCCCTCAGCTCGAAGCATCATCCTCACTATCAACATCTGACCCGCATGCCCACTCACAATGAGAACATAAATGATCATTTAACCTTGGCTTAAATTCGACAACCTGAATGAGAAACTTCAAATCATGTGCATGTAATTCCAAGAACTCATCAATATGATCTAACTTCTCCGTCTCAATCATAATATGGCCTCTTTCAAAAGAATTCGGCTCTAAAATTGAATCATCACACCGAATCAATCTCCCCCGCATCAAAGTTATGTTCACGAATGTTTCCTTCGACCACATATGTACATGAATTCCAGAGATCGCTAGCCATACCCTCCTACTCCCACTCTCTATCCCAGGCTTCCACTTCACCACTTTAGAGAACCATTTATCCAAATCAGAAATCTCCTTCTCATTTCTAACCAGCTTATAATCAAATCTCTTAGCAATATCAAACTCAACTAGTGCTTCTTTGAATTGCCTTATGCTATCAAAAAGCAACCCAATTTGCAAGCATGGGATTCGATCTTTGGGATCATAAAAGATCTTCTTGATTCTTTTACAGACAACCTCTTCATCCTCTAGACTATCATAACTTCCAACATCCGAAGACTCGATATAGTCTATTTCACTTCCACTTTTAACATCACTATGAAAATTTTGTTCTCTCTCAATTCCACTGTCATCACCCCTTGTTGCATTCAAGTTTGAACTCCCATCAGCTGATCTAAAATCAAAAGCATACTCAACTTCCACATCATCATTTAAGAGTGTTTTTCTTCTGTTTTTCAAAGAAATTCAAAGTATCATCTCTTATTTTTCTGATTTCATCATCATTGTCACTACCATATCCATCTCTTCTTGAGAAAATAAACCTCAAACCTTCTGGATCAAAAGAATCGTCAGTCTAAACCTCTGCAACACCTTCAGTCTCTCCACAAAAGCATCTGTAGGCTCACCCTCAAAACCAGTTTTACCCTCACCTTCTGTAGCCTCAAAACTCGTTTTACCCTTACCTTTTGCAGCACCAAAAGTAGTTGTTTTCTCACACTCAGAAGATGTTGTTTTCTCACCCTCAAAAGTAGTTGATATATCACCCTCAAAAGCAATTTTACCAACCACAAGAGCAGTGGATCTTTCACCCTCAACAATACCTTCCTCACCCTCAAAAGTAGCTTTAAATTCTGTCTTTCCCAAATTTACATCACATAAACTCAAGCTCTCATTCAATTCTTGGGACCCACCAACATTTGATGCCTCACCAACCCCACTACCTCCTGGACCACCACGTGACTCACTCTTTTGGTCTACATAATGTGGAATATCAACCTTATGCTCTAGATAAACATACAACGATCCCTTCTTATTGTGTTCAATCATATTCCTAAATGATACATCCTCCCAAGCAATTCATGTGCCATCATTTAATGTTTCACATGGTACCAAATAACTAAACCAAATAATTGTCCTATAACTAGCATCTCTTACCATGTCAAGTAAAATCCAGTAACTTAATCTATCAGGATAAATACGTCATTCAAACTCATCTCCATTGATATACTGTAAATTAGGGTTTCGAACAAAATTTCCCCCATATGCATTACTATTATTATTTTTCCAGCCATTAGACTTTTTTGTTTCACACCTTGTAACACCCGGATTTAGGGGTTGGGTGTTAGGAGAGTTAAATCAGGTTCGAGTCGTGGGCTCGTTTTAATTTAATTTGGGCTTGGTTTTAATTAAAAAAGGCCATGAGTTTTCATTAAGGGCAAAAATGTAATTTTTAAAATAAAAGAAAAAGATGAGTAAAAACGAGGCTTTTGAAATGTTCTCTTCTTCTTCTTCCTTTAGCTTTTCACGACAAAAACCTCCCCTTACCCCCTAATCACTGTTTCTTTCCTTCCTTCATCAAATTCAAGTGTTTTCATCAAGGTAAGAATATTTTTGACTTCTCTTCATCATTCCTAACACTTCTATGGTTTAGTTTTTGGTAAACATCATTTTGGAGTTGTTCATGTTTTCAAAAGTTTAAGAAAAAGGTTGAAGCTTTAATGGGTTTTCATGTGGGTTTTGATTTGTAGAGTTAATAGGTGTTTCAATCTTACCCTATAATGTATTATATGTGAAAATGGTGGGGTTTTGATGAAAATCCCGAAATGGGTTTTTGTGGGTATTTTAAAGGGTTAAAAAACTCGGGTTTTTGAGGTAGTTTGGTGTAAGGGTGTTGGGCTGATGTTATAGTGATGCTTGAAGGTTGTTTTGAAGGTGTTTAATGATGATTTGAGTGTTGAAATTGATAGATTTCTGTTGGGTTGTGTATGAGTACGAAAATGAGGATTTTGGGGTTAGTTCATGGCTTGGAAGTGTAGAGAATTGGCCTTGTGTTGTAATCTGAATTGTGACAGTGTTTTGTGGATGATTGGTTGAGTAATATGTTGTTTTTGAGTGATTAGAATCAAGAGAAATCATTGGAGAAGCTTCGGGCTCGATTACGAGAAATTTGGAGGCTTGATTAGGCTTTCTTGATTTGCTTTAAGGGTGCTCGGTGATTGGTTTATTTAAAAAGGTTTAAATTGGTTCAAGTGTGTAGTTGAGGTGTTGTATTTTGCTTGGTAGGCCAATCCAAGGTGGAGATTAAGTTGGTAACTTGATCTCTTGTTTGACTTTATGAGTTCTTGCTTATTGTGCATAAATGTGGACTTGAGTAGTATGTGCTCGCTATGCATGTTTATATATATATATATTGATGTTGTTTATTGGTAATAATATGTGGCGTTGCATGATTGTGAAATCATGGTGTGACTTGCTTAGTATGATTTGCTCTAGTTAATTACCGGGTATAAATGATCGATCATTAGGATGAGTGTGCACATTGTAAGAGTTAAATTTGCGTGTGGCCTTGGTGACGTGTAGTCATCAAGGAGGAGTACAGTGAGGTAATATTCCACCGGAAAATGTTAGCATGTGATGATGAGTGTAATCCCATCCATTAGTGAAAACGGTGATGAGTGTAATCCCACCGGAAGGTAATTGTTGTTGAGTACGTTGGGGGTGAAAATCCCAACGAAAGTTATCCGCATATCCGAGTAAGCTAATTGTTGCCAATATACTTGTTCGTTGTGGATGTTGTGTAAGATATTTGTTATATCTTTGTTTAGCATAACATGAGGTAAGATGCCATGTTCATGCATTCTCTAATCATTTGGCCATGTTGCTATGTTAGCGTAAATCTATGCCTTGTGAATGCCTTAAGGGTATCATGCTTGAACCCTGCATCGTCGATGTTTAGTTTTGAGCTCCCTCACTAAGCTTCTAGCTTACGCTCTCGTTTTCGACAATGTAGATCATTAGTGTGGAGTTAGCAAGGAGCAAGGATGGGGCATCCAAGCGTGTGGTAGTTGCTTAAGTATGGTTTTATGGAATAATGTAATAGTTTAGCAATGGGGATGCTACGTGTTATAGGAGCGTGTATCTAGACTCCTATGTGTTTACTTTATGTTGTTAATGATTTTATGTTGTGGACTTGTAAACCATGTTTAGGTTGATGCCTAAGTGTTTGTATTGAAGGCTTATAACCATGTTCTATGAATACTCATGTGTTGCTTTGAAAGCATGTAAACCTTGTATTGCAATGCTCATGTGGATGTATGTCTCCTTTGAATGTAATGGACATGTTATGTGTTTGATCATGTTTATAGTAGGATGAAATGCCTATAGATTATGTGTATGTTTGCTGTTCCATGATTCTTGTGGTTTTGGGGTGTGTTTGGGAACACTTGGTAATGCAAAAACTGTTTTCAGGGTCACACAGAGTGCAAGTGTTTTAGAACGCTCGTGGTTGTTTCAGAACGGGTGTAGCTCCAAGGATACTCGTATCAGAACGGGGGGTGTCGTTTCGATACGATTTGACATTGTTAGTGCTCGTTTCAGTACGCATTTCGATACGATTTGCCTTTGTGAGAGCTCATTTTGGAACATGTTCCGGAACGTTTTGTTACTGGAGACCCTCGTACCGGAACAGAATGGACCGTATCGGTACGGTCTGGTCTGGCTTTTAAACTGGAGCCCGTGTATCGAAACGGGCAACCCAGTTTTGAAACGCATGCTTGTAATTTGGCTTTTTGGGCATCTTCAAAGGTTCTCAGATGTCGTGTTTTAGTCTATTTGTTTGTTTGCCTCCTTGTTTAGTTTATATACATCTTTTATGAATAGTTTGGGTTCGAAAGCATGCAATCAGACAAATATGACACTTGGTAAATTTAAATTACCTTACGTTCTTCTTTTATCTTTACGTAGCGCTTTCCGCTATCGTTTCACACATATGACTAAATGATACATTTAGACAAGATAATTAATGAAAATTTTTCTAGGGTTGCTAATCGAAGCGGAGCCTTAACGGGTTTCACTTTAGTTTTCCCCGTGTAACCTATTCGGACCGGTTAGTAGCCTAGCCCGGGACGAGGGGGTTACATTTGTTGGTATCAGAGCCTTAGGTTTCCGCGACCTCGGGTAGGTAAGTAAGGTAAGCTTGAAGTGTTATGTTGCAATACCTTGGTGTATGTTGTACGATGAATGTTTTTCTATGTGCTTGTTGTTTGATTGCTTGAACGGTGTTTGAAAGCATGTGCTAGTATGGTTGTTGTGTTGAGGCGTAGTGTCGAGTTCTCAGATGGGTTGTACTGGAGCACGCAGACTAGGGCGTGTTATTTCTCTGCTTTAGAGTGATGTCTACACTTGGTGGGTCACCATTACTACGGGCATGCCAGATGTCGAGATCACTTGGGAGTTATTTGAATCAGCTTTCTGCAAGAAGTATTTGAGTCCCCGCTATCTTGATGAGAAGAAGAGAGAGTTCATGGCTTTGCTTCAGGGGAACATGACAGTGACCGAGTACGAGATACGGTTTGTCAGATTGAGTAAGTATGCATCCGAGCTAGTTCCTACTGAGAGGGAACGTTGCAACCGTTTCCGTTACAGGTTGAGTGAAAAGGTCAATAGGTACACTTTGGATATGGACTACACAGACTTTGATGTCTTGGTCACTAGGGCCAAGGACATAGAACACAGTTTGGGTCTGACCAAACGTTCTGGTGGTTCTAGTTCCGAGAATAGGTCTGAAGACTTTGATAGAGGCGATGCCAAGAGGAATATGGACAATAGGCATAATTATGATCATAGACGTGGTGGTGGTAACCACGGTAGGGGCCATCAGAGCCAGAGAGCTGGTGGGCGTTTGCCTGAGTGTACTAGATGCGGGAGGCATCACACCGGTGAATGTTGGGGAAATTTCCATGCATGTTGGAACTGTGAAGCTAGAGATCACATTAGGCGCGATTGTCCACATCAGGCTGGGTTTGCACCAGTTCAGGTTCAGGCTTCTACTAGAGCTATTGATTATCCGAGAGGCCGTGGGCGCAGTCGAGGTAACTTCCAGCCGAGAAATAACAACCAGAGGAATGTAGCACATGTAGTTGCGGTTCAGCCAGAGGGTGGAGGTCAGGCAAGAGTTTATGCTCAGCGAGAGGGACAAAACGACACAGATGTGATCGCATGTAATTTCTCGATACAATCTATAACCCCCTTAGCCCGGCCTAGACGGTTGACCCGAACTACGAAGATTACACGGGGAAAACCAAAGTCAACCTGAAAGTCAACCTTGATTAACGACCCTTTTTTTTAATCTTGTCTAGTTACACGTTAACCCTAAGTGAGTACTAATGAAACATATATGAGAAAGGCACAACGATCGAACACCAAAGAGGGACTCAATTGCACTTATTACAAGTTTGGGACCAAAATGTAATTTCTATAAATAAGACGGTCTTTACTGATTTTTATGTTACCAATATGAAATTAGTCGTGTTACATGCTTCCCTGTCAAATTTCACCTTAATTGGACATCTCAAACTCATACAATTGTTAACACAACTTTCGGGACTAAAACGTAAAGCTTGCAAACTTCAGCACCATTCAAATCAGTGCCCAACGGTCACTTGTTTCGAAACGTTCACGTGCTGTATCGGAACGAGGACTGAAACGACGTTGATCATTTCGAAATGCGGGTTGGTTCCGAGACTGGTTCCGAAACAAGGCCTTCCAGTAGCCAAATCGTTTCGGAACGCCCCTTAGCATTTCGAAACACGAAGGCCATTTCAGGCCCCCGTTTCGAAACACTAGAAGGCGTTTCGATACAGTTTGCCCAGATTCAGCAGCAAAGTCTGGTTTTTCATACATAAACCCGTTAAAACACCACCTATTGAATCTCTAATCATGTCAACAAAACAACTAACAGATATGGTGCATGTTTAGAACTCCTAAACACATTCATAGCATCAAACATGGTAAACTCATATTTCCAGAGGCATGCATCCTAGTCAAGCAAACAAATAAGCAATCCAAACCAAAATCAAGCATTAAAGACCATTTACAATCCAAATCAACCAAGGCAAACATGCCACAACCACAAGGAGTACAATACATCTCCCAAACCAAAATATAGGTTCCCATTGCCAAATTACCAAAACTAATAGTGTATGAAACATCACCATACATGAGCTTGGTTTCCCTTGGACACTCTTAGCTTCCTTGTTGCCCTTAAACACTTCAATTATCTGCATTATTGGTAAAAGAGAGCGTAAGCACAAATGCTTAGTGAGGCATGCTCTAAATAAAACCAATACTACAATGCATTTTTAGGAAACTTGTTGCGTGTAAAATAGTCTATCGCAATGGTAGTGCAAGTGTACACGACGCATGTAGTAAAGTGATACGAAGTATCGGATATCGTCTCCACAGGGATTGGGCTAATAGCTTCACCTTATTTCACTGCACGAAGTAAAGAAAATAGTTCAGAAAATTGACACGAGAATATTGAAGAAAAACGTAAATAAAAGAGTTGGAATATCAAGATAGAGAGAATGGGCTGGTATTGAATTGCTCAGTAGTGCAAGTATTGGATTGCTTAGGAATTCCAGTTCTGTCCTCGTGCCCGTCGCGGCAGCACCTGTCGCGGCGGCTGTCCGTTGGCTGTCGCGGCAGCAAACACACCAACTCCGTACTTCAAGTTTGGCAAGAATCCCAGATCTGCCTTGGCCTATCCCTAGGTCCAAGTCTGTCGATGATCACGTCTTTGATGATACCTCCCGGCGTGAATCGAATGATGAACACCGATGTGTATGAATTCTTCTTTAGCCACTTAACCTTGCCCTATCCCTAGGCACAAGATAGTTCAACTATAAACTAGAGAACTTGCTCTTACTTCTTTCGTATACTAACTCTCCCAATGCTAAGTAAATGGATAACCTCACAATGCTCTCCCGATGCTCTTGCAAGATATTAAAACCAAAATAAGAGAACTTGAAGTTTATTTTATTGAACTTGGAAAATCCTAAAACAAAACAACCCTTGCAACTACTTTACAAAACAACCCGTGGCCCTAGGGGGAATATAGAACATGTCGGTGACGGGTAAACGGCATAGGAGTTTAGGTTATCGGTTATGGGGGTATTGGATCTATGATGTCTCCTAGGTTAAAATCTATGCCCTTATATAAGCTTTGGGCTCAAGTATTCTAAGTTGACAAGGATTACAACTTTAATTAAAAGTAAGATTCTAATAAAGACTTAATCTCTAAAGTTCCTACTTTGCAGCCGCCATCCTTGTTTCTAGGGATTTCCTCTCCTTGAGTTTTGGCTTGTCGTATCTTTTGATCCGGGGCTTGGAAAAATATTTGGCTTTCACACGACAAACGAGCAGATTTTTCTCTATCTATCGAGGTCCACTTTACTTTTCCTCTCCGTCAAAACTGCTGTCACCATGCTGTCACGGCAGATCCATGGCAGCTCCGTCCTCGTCGTCTGCTTGTCCAGTTCAGCTCTTCTGCTTCTCTGTCCTGCGCCTGCCTTCCTCGTCAACTATGGCAGCAACCTGCAAAATCAACCATCTTTTAGTAGAATCCGTGCCTTTAGTGTATTTGTGATGTTTTACTGTAAACTGACATAAATGCAATGCAATGATGCTTGAATGCAACAGAAATATGGGTTAAAAAGGGTGTAAATAATAGAACTTTTACACACTCAACACACCCCCAAACTCAAGTTTTTGCTTGCCCTCAAGCAATTAAACCTAAAAGAAAAATGAAAATTTTTGTGTTGGCCTTCAAACGGTGAACTGTCCCTTACCCGTCGCTCAATCTCTATGGCGGCAGCAACCTGTCGGAAAGGTTAGGATCTGTCCGGAATTCTCCCTATAGCTCTCGTGCAGTGTGTGCATGCTTGTGAACAGTTATATGCTAAGACTCTCTTAGTTTCTCTAGAATATTCAACTTTTTAACTCGAATTTTTATGCCAAAGTTTATTTTCTTGAAGACACATTTTCATGCTTCTTTTTCTTCTCTTTTCAAGCTAAATTTTTCTAGAGCCAGTTTTGGGCACTTCTAGTTAGCTTCCTAGAGCCAGTTTCGGGAACCTCTAGGTTTTTGAATTTTCTTTTGCTAAACTTCTTTCCTAGAGCCAGTGTTAGGCACCTCTAGGGGCTATTCAAGTACTAAACATCCTATTCTAGTTTGGCTAAAAGAAATCTAAGCAATATAACAGTCACAAAGGTGTTTAAATTTTTCAGAACTATAGAAAGGCTCTAAACTTCTCCTTAAACTGCCCTAAAGATGCTGCCACGACAGAGCTGTCATGACAGGTAAGTTAACTTCACAGTTTTAAGCCAACAGTTTTATATTTTCTGATTTTTTTTAGAGAACTTATTTAAAAAGAAGACACAACAATTAATAAAAAGATGTACTTAAGACTCCATTAATGATGGAGGGTTGCCACCCACAAACTCGAGGGTTGAATTGCCCTCAATGCAAAATGACAAAAAAAACAAAAACATGAAGGCAGGTACATCACAAAATATATAAGGCATGCAGCAATAAAAGGAAAATAAAATACTTAAATTTTCAATCGTTGTCCTCGTTGCTGCTGCTGACACGGATCTGACGGTGGCGTCTGGGCTGTGGAGGAGGCTGGGCAGGTTGCTCTACGAGCTGGACGTCGGAACTGTTGCCGCTGTCCCAAGTGCTGCTGGTGGTGGTGCTAGCCTTGGGCATCATCTTCCTGTCTGCCACGTGCTTCTACCTCTTGACAGGCGTAAACTCCCTCTCCAAATTCCTCCGAATCAGAGGTTCCTCCTCGCTGTCGGCTGTGGCTGGCCGCTTCGTGCCACGTGCGGGGTTGTCGGCTGGAGGACTCGCAGCTGCCGTCGGGGCAGGTGATGGGGTGGAAGCAGTGGAATTGGTATGTGGAGAGGCAGGAGGTGTAGGTGTGTGGACAGGGGAGGGGATGTGGAAATAGTGGGCAGGAAAAGTGGGGAAAATAATATCGGGATAATTTAAAGTGTGGGTAATAAAATTTACCGTCGAGTTGGTGAAGTCCCGGATGAATGTCATCAGCTCCATTTGTCTTTCTTCCACCCGTTGTATCGCAGCTAGGATGTGGGCAGATTGGTCTGCCTGGGTGGTGGCGGCGGCAGGTTCAGGGGCAGGCTCCTCGGATGATTCTATTGGGGAGCCGGCTGGGTTGAAGGAAGAAATAAGTGTTGCCACTATCAGCTCTATGAGGCTGGTGATGTTGTTGTCGGTCCAGCCTCGACCTTGGACTAGTTTATCGGTTGATGCCTCGGGGACAGCAGCGCAGCGGCAGAGGGAAGTGATTGTGAATGGTAGGCAAAGGCGGGATGCGGAGCGGAATGTGCAATCCAAGATGCTTTCCCTCATATAGCGGCCCACGTTGATAGGCCGGTTGTGCATGATCGAATGAATGATGGCGAGCCGCTGCTGGTTCACCGTCGTGTGGTGGGAGGTCGGCATGATACGCTTTTTGATGAAAGCGTTCCAGAGTTTGGCTTCCGGGAGTAGCTGCCCCTTTTTACAGAATGGGGGTTCTTTTTGCTTGTGGTCCATGTTGTTCCTTCCTCTGTCACCTCCGCCATGACAGCACCATAGGCGGCAGCATCGAGGGTGTCTAGGAATTTCTGGTGGGCATCATCATCGGGGCCAAAGTAGAGGCCAAACATGTGGTTGATGCTGTCAGCTGTGAAGGGCACCTTTACTCCTCGAACGGTGACAAATGTTACTGATCTGCTGTCGATAGCAGCATAGAACTCCCGGACTAATGTGTCATTTAGTTCTGCCGGTTGTTCGGCGAATTGCTCCCATAGTTGAGCCGTGATTGCCTTTGTGATGAAAGGTCGGAGTCCCATGTTGGGTGCTTTTCGGATGTAAACGAACCCCCTTTCCTCCCATAATTCCTTTGTGGCGAAGGGCGTCACTGCTGCTGAAGAAGAGGCTGAGGCAGCACTACGGCGGGTCTGTCTAGACGACATATTAGTTGCAAGGGTTGTGAAAATAGAGAAAGCAAATAAAAACTAGAGGAGAAAGCAAGGAAGAATAAGCAGAAGTGAGAAAAATGAAAAATGAAAACGGGGTTTTATAGCGGTCGAGGGTCTGCCCGTTTAATGCTGTAACGGCAGGCGTGAATAACGGGGCGACGGTTGGGATTTAGCGCGTCTGACGCGTCTGACACGCATTTATGCGTCTGCTACGCGTCTGTCACACGCTTCTGCGTCTGCTGTGTCAGTCTGTTGACAACCTGTCTTATCCGTCTGCGGCGGCAGCCGAAACGACAGGCTTCAATAAATGGGCTCTGTTGGGCTGATGGATGGATGGTGGGCTTGGGTCACTTCTCCTTTTCTTCTTGACTCCTTTATTTCCTAAAAACAGAAAATATAAAAACATTATTCGAATAAAATAACCTAATTTCCTAATAAATAATAACTAATAAAAAATAAAAATAAAATTTAGGTTAAATTAGGGATGCCTTGTGGGGCATCTCCTAAAGTAACCACTTCTTGTATTCCTGGTGCTTCAGTCCCCTGATAGTGCTTAAGGCGCTGTCCATTGACTTTGAATTGGTGTCCGTCTTTTAATGATCGTATAGTGATGGCACCATGGGGAAAAACTTGTACCAATTGGAACGGGCCAGACCATCTAGATTTTAACTTCCCTGGAAAAAGTTTCAACCTAGAACTAAACAACAACACAAGCTGCCCTGGGCAGAACTGTCGCGGCAACAACTTCTTGTCATGCAACTTCTTAGTCTTTTCCTTGTAGATTCTTGCATTGTCGTAGGCCATTGTCCGTAGTTCTTCAATCTCGTTCAGATCTAATAGCCTTTTCTGGCCTGCCTTGTCCAAGTCCATATTCACTGCCTTGATTGCCCAATATGCTTTGTGCTCGATCTCGACAGGCAAGTGACATGTTTTTCCATAAATCAAACGGTATGGAGACATGGCTAATGGAGTTTTAAAAGCTGTCCTATATGCCCATAATGCATCATTCAGAAGTAAAGACCAATCTTTCCTAGTAGGCTTAACCATCTTTTCAAGAATGTTCTTCACTTCCCTATTGGATATCTCAGCCTGTCCATTGGTCTGTGGGTGGTATGCTGTCGCGATCCTGTGCTTGACACCATATTTTTTTAAGGCGGCAGCAATTACCCTATTATCAAAATGTCTCCCCTCATCACTGATGATCGCCTTAGGGATGCCGAATCTAGAAAAAATGTTTTTGTGCAAAAACTTTTGCACCGTCTTGGCATCATTCTTTTGAGTGGCGATGGCTTCAACCCACTTGGAGACATAATCTACTGCTAGGAGGATGTACAAATTTCCACATGAAGATGGAAAAGGTCCCATAAAATCAATCCCCCAAACGTCGAAGATCTCGACTTCTAGAATGTTCTGCAGTGGCATCTCGTTTCTCCTCGAGATGTTACCTGTCCGCCGGCATCTGTCACAGTGCTTGTAAAAGTCCTTTGCATCCTTATATAGTGTCGGCCAGTAGAACCCTGACTGCAGCACCTTGGCAGCATTTTTATTGCCTCCTAAGTGACCTCCATATTGTGAAGCATGACAGTGATGGAGAATGTCTTCTTGTTCTTCTTGTGGTACACACCTCCTTATAACCTGATCTGCGCACATTTTGAAAAGAAGAGGTTGGTCCCAATAATAATGTTTAACATCATTTTGAAACCTCTTCCTGGCTTGATAATTAAGATCAGAAGGAAGTATTCCGCTAACTATAAAATTAACGAAATCAGCATACCAGGGGAGTTCAGAAGACTTACCTGCTGCCATGGCTATCGCAATAGCGATTGCGGCAGCAAAGAGCTGCTCATCTGGGAAGGTCTCCAGTATGTTTGGCTCGTCGATTGGTAGACTCTGTCCCTTCTCCAACCTTGACAAGTGGTCTGCCACCTGATTTTCTGTCCCGTTTTTGTCCTTGATCTCAAGGTTGAATTCTTGTAATAGCAAGATCCACCGTATCAATCTAGGTTTTGCATCCTTCTTTGCGAACAAATACTTTAGGGCAGAATGGTCGGTGTGTATTATTACTTTCGTCCCAAGTATGTAAGAACGAAACTTGTCGATGGAGAACACCACAGCTAACAACTCCTTTTCTGTGGTGGTGTAGTTCACTTGGGCGTCATTTAATGTTTTGCTGGCATAGTATATGACATGAAACAGCTTATCTCTGCGCTGCCCAAGTGCTGCCCCGACAGCATAGTCACTAGCATCACACATAATCTCAAATGGCTGTGTCCAGTCTGGTGGCTGTACTATGGGGGCTGTCACTAGTTTTTCCTTCAAAATCTTGAATGCTTCAGTACATTCTTCATTAAAGTCAAAGGGTCGGTTCTGCTCTAAGAGATGACATAGGGGCTTCGTAATTTTCGAGAAATTCGCGATAAATCTCCGATAAAAACCAGCATGCCCTAAAAAACTTCTAATGCCCTTGACTGTGGTTGGCGGCGGCAGCTTCTCAATTACTTCAATCTTAGCCCTGTCGACTTCTATCCCACAACAGCTAATATTATGGCCAAGGACTATCCCTTCGTCCACCATAAAGTGACATTTTTCCCAATTTAGAACAAGATTAGCTTTTTCACATCTTTCAAGTACCTTTTGAAGATTGCCGAGGCAGCTCTCAAAATCGTCTCCAAAGACGGAAAAATCATCCATGAAAATCTCAAGGAAGTCCTCTACCATGTCGGAGAATATGGCCATCATGCACCTTTAGAAGGTGGCAGGTGCATTACAGAGTCCAAACGGCATCCTCCTAAACGCGTATGTTCCGTAGGGGCATGTAAAAGTCGTTTTTTCTTGATCCTCTGGTGCAATAGCAATTTGGTTGTAACCTGAATAACTATCAAGAAAACAATAGTAAGGTTTACCCGCTAATCTATCAAGCATTTGATCAATAAAGGGTAAAGGAAAGTGGTCCTTTCGGGTAGCTTTGTTAAGCTTCTGATAGTCCATACAAACCCTCCAACCAGTCACAGTCCTGGTTGGGATTAACTCATTGTTCTTGTTGGTTACCACGATCATTCCTCCTTTCTTTGGAACACATTGCACCGGGCTCACCCATTTGCTGCCGGAGATGGCGTAAATAATACCAGCATCTAACCATTTAATTATCTCTTTACGCACTACCTCCTTCATCGCATGGTTTAACCGCCTTTGGGCATCAATAGTCGGCTTATGATCTTCCTCTAGAAGGATTTTGTGCATGCATAACGCCGGACTAATGCCTTGAATGTCTGCTATCGTCCATCCAATCGCCTTTTTGTGCTGCCTTAGCATGCCGAATAGCTGCCGTTCCTGTTCCTGCGGTAGCTTAGCAGAGATGATTACGGGCAGTGTGTCATTGGAACCAAGATAAGCATATTTAAGCTGCCCTGGAAGGGGCTTTAGTTCTAAGGCAGGTGGTTCAACAATATATGGCTTTTGGTTTACATGGTTATCCGAAGTATAATTCAAAGGTTCGAATAACTTACCTGGACGATTGCCTAACCAGTTTACCTCCTCCTGATCTTCAGTATCAGATTCAGAGGAGTCGCTGTCGTCGTTGCTGTCGTGACAGGCCTGTAGGTGGCTGCCGCAGCAGTGTCCAAATTTAATATCGTGACAGCCCGACCTGATGCAGGGTTGATCAAGGTTAACATCAGTGATAGCCTTGCATTCCTTGTCCACATCAGCATGTTTCATTGCTTGGAGAACATTCAACTTAATCTCTTGATCGTTCACGCGCATGGTGAGTTCTCCTTTCTCCACATCAATCAATGATCTTCCCCTGGCTAAGAAAGGTCGCCCAAGGATGACTGGTGCGTTTTCGTCTGCCTCACAGTCTAAGATAAGAAAGTCAGCAGGAAAAATAAGCTTATCCACTCTTACCAGAATATCTTCAATTTTTCCTTCGGGATGAATGTAAGAGCAGTCGGCCAGCTGCAGAGTCACTGTCGTGGGCCGCGCCTTTCCAATGCCTAATTTCTGAAAAACAGACTTGGGCATTAAATTAACTCTAGCACCAAGATCACAAAGTGCCTTACCCACAAATTTATTTCCGATTACGCAAGGTATGATGAAGCTCCCCGGATCCTTCTTTTTCTGGGGTGGCTGCCGATGAAGAATACTGATGCAACCTTCTGTCATCTTTACCGTTTCAAATTCCCCAAGTTTAGATTTTTTTCGACATAACATCCTTGAGAAATTTAGCATAACCGGGCATCTCCCTAACAGCATCTAACAACGGAATATTAATATGAACCTGCTTAAAAATATCATAAATCTTTTTAAGTTGAGATTCATGCTTAGCTTGTTGTATCCGTTGGGGAAAAGGTGGTGGAGGGCGATAATCAGCAATACGTCCTTCCCACTGCATGCGAATCTGAGGACGGTAATCATCGTTTTTCTCCTCTATCGCTTTTGCTGTCGTGACAGGCTCTTCGGCAGCAGTCTGTTTGTCACCTGTCGGGGCAGCTTCCTCGGCAGGTTTATCCAAGGCATGTTCCTTTTCTGTTTCAGCTTCTTTTTCCGGCCCTGGTAATTTCTTCCCACTCCTAGTAGTAATCGCCTTACATTGCTCATGTGGGGGTGGTCTAGCATTTTCAGTATTGCTAGGGAATCCTCCATTCTGCCTTGGCTTAATATGTTGAGAAACCTGACCCATTTGTGTCTCTAGAGATTTCAAGGTAGCTTCATGATTTGTCATCCTCGTCTCGGTTTTATCCATAAAGGTTTCCGTTTTCTTGACAAACTGATTCATATTCTCCATATACGTACCGGTCTGAGACATAAATGTGGTCAGCGTCTGTTCCAATATGCCGCTCGTGGCAGGTGGTGGCTGCTGTTGCTGCTGCGGCGGCAGTTGTTGTCGCGTCAGCAATCTAGGTCCTCCCTGATTCTGATTATGTGCTTGCGGATTCAGGGCATTGTTAGGATTACTCCAGGAAAATTTGGGATCCTTCCTCCAATTAGGATTGTAATTGTTGGAATTATAGTTCGGCTTGTAATTTCCAACATATTTTCCCTCTTCTATTTGTATTGGGCACTCATCCCGACTATGATTTCCCTCACAGATGGTACAGACTTCCTCGACAGCAAATCCTTGTAATTCATCTTCATTCAATAACCGTTTCATTGCTTTAGTAAGGAATGGTACCTGTGATTTCATAGTGCTGTCGGCCTCATAGTCCTTGACAGCAAGTACCCGTTTACCCCCTATTCTTGTCGTCGGAAACTGCTCTTCATTCTTGGCCAGATTTTTCAAAACTTGTAATGCCTCGTCTGGATCTTTATCCAATAATAGTCCATTTGCTGCAGAATCAATTCGAATGCGAGTTTGTAAGTTAGCAGCATTATAGAACTTAGTTACCTGATTCCAGATGGGGAATCCATGCATTGGGCAGTTCCGTAGAAGAGTAGTAAATCTGTCCCAGGCCTCGTGCATCGGCTTGTCGTCTTCCTGTTGAAAAGTAGCAATTTCATTACGTAATCGCTCAGATAAATGCGAAGGATTAAAACGATATAAGAATTCACGAGATAAATCTGCCCAAGTTACGATTGAACCCGGTGTAAGTTTATTCCACCAAGTTTTAGCTCTGTCCCTCAATGAATGAGGGAATAACCGAAGCCTCAGTATCTCCGGACTAACTCCTGGTAGTCTAAACGAACCACAGATCTCCTGGAACATTTTGAGATGCTCCCTAGCATCTTCTGTCAAAGAACCACTAAACTGCCCGGCGTTGTTGATCATACTAAACATGACAGGTTTAAGTTCGAAGTTGTCAACATCAATATCTGGCAGCGTGGTCTCCAGCTCTACATGATCGTTCAGCATGTAGTCACGACATGACCGTCGTCCATCTGCTGCGGGTGGGTCACCGACAGGCGGGTTGTTATCGCCAAGGGGTGGTATGCGACCGCCGGCAGGTTGGTTATGGCCCATCTTCTCTAGCTGTTCCTCGAGGTATTCGTTTCTGTCTAAAAGTCGGCGAAGTTGTTTCTTGAGACTGAAGGAACGTTCGATTTCCGGATCTAATGGATATTCAGGATCTTCACCTCTTTTAGATCTGCGCATAAACAAGAAGACCTCGTGAAAAGCGAGAGTTGAAAGCACAAAAGAAAAATTAAAGAAAAATTAAAATTAAAACGAAAACAAAAACAAAAATAAAAACGAAAAGTGCAATAAAAGAAAGATGTAGTTATGTTGCCAATCCCCGGCAACAGTGCCAAAAACTTGTTGCGTGTAAAATAGTCTATCGCAATGGTAGTGCAAGTGTACACGACGCAAGTAGTAAAGTGATACGGAGTATCGGATATCGTCTCCACAGGGATTGGGCTAATAGCTTCACCTTATTTCACTGCACGAAGTAAAGAAAATAGTTCAGAAAATTGTCACGAGAATATTGAAGAAAAACGTAAATAAAAGAGTTGGAATATCAAGATAGAGAGAATGGGCTGGTATTGAATTGCTCAGTAGTGCAGGTATTGGATTGCTTAGGAATTCTAGTTCTGTCGTCGTGCCCGTCGCGGCAGCACCTGTCGCGGCGGTTGTCCGTTGGCTGTCGCGGCAGCAAACACACCAACTCCGTACTTCAAGTTTGGCAAGAATCCCAGATCTGCCTTGGCCTATCCCTAGGTCCAAGTCTGTCGATGATCACGTCTTTGATGATACCTCCCGGCGTGAATCGAAGGATGAACACCGATGTGTATGAATTCTTCTTTAGCCACTTAACCTTGCCCTATCCCTAGGCACAAGATAGTTCAACTATAAACTAGAGAACTTGCTCTTACTTCTTTCGTATACTTAACTCTCCCGATGCTAAGTAAATGGATAACCTCACAATGCTCTCCCGATGCTCTTGCAAGATATTAAAACCAAAATAAGAGAACTTGAAGTTTATTTTTTTGAACTTGGAAAATCCTAAAACAAAACAACCCTTGCAACTACTTTACAAAACAACCCGTGGCCCTAGGGGGAATTTAGAACATGTCGGTGACGGGTAAACGGCAGAGGGGTTTAGGTTATCGGTTATGGGGGTATTGGATCTATGATGTCTCCTAGGTTAAAATCTATGCCCTTATATAAGCTTTGGGCTCAAGTATTCTAAGTTGACAAGGATTACAACTTTAATTAAAAGTAAGATTCTAATAAAGACTTAATCTCTAAAGTTCCTACTTTGCAGCCGCCATCCTTGTTTCTAGGGATTTCTTCTCCTTGAGCTTTGGCTTGTCGTATCTTTTGATCCGGGGCTTGGAAAAATATTTGGCTTTCACACGACAGACGAGCAGATTTTTCTCTATCTATCGAGGTCCACTTTACTTTTCCTCTCCGTCAAAACTGCTGTCACCATGCTGTCACGGCAGATCCATGGCAGCTTCGTCCTCGTCGTCTGCTTGTCCAGTTCAGCTCTTCTGCTTCTCTATCTTGCGCCTGCCTTCCTCGTCAACTATGGCAGCAACCTGCAAAATCAACCATCTTTTAGTAGAATACGTGCCTTTAGTGTATTTGTGATGTTTTACTGTAAACTGACCTAAATGCAATGCAATGATGCTTGAATGCATCAGAAATATGGGTTAAAAAGGGTGTAAATAATAGAACTTTTACACACTCAACAAAACACTTTCAACAAAGCTTTTAAATTATATGCTCATCTCTTTTCATGCAACCTTGCATACTTTACAAGCATCTCATGCTTCATTACATTCAACACATTATGTTGGCTTTCAAGTGATATATCATAACCATTTCAACACAAAACACAATCGGATACGCGGATTACAAGCGTTGTCCTACACGCTTCATAGACACTACCGGACTACACAAGGTTCACACTCAAGAGCAATCCCTCCATTGACGTGACACCTGTGGTGGAGTATAACGGTACAATCTCAACCACTCATCGGTAGTTGTATAATTCCACTAACGAGAGTAAGGGACACATAACACAAGATCCACACACGGACTTTCAACAACCGTTGTGATCTTACCTCAATCGTTAGGGTACTTGGATGGAGTTTACGTTACAATCACAACCCCTCAACATCCAAGGCGACTTTACTTACGGTGCACCTAATCATATAGCCGGCTAACTATATTCGGTTCAAGTACCTTAAAACCATTTCATCACTTGCCAATATACATCAAATACCATCATCAATTCACTATTTTGAAGCATTAATCAAAGCCATTAAACATCATGCATCTTCATGCATCATTACCAAACTAATAACATGTCAAACCGAGGATCTCTTACCTTGAGTATCCTTCAATACATGGCTTTCAAAACCAACATTAATCGTGCTAAATCATGCTTTCAAAACAGAAATTAAACATGCAATTTATAACCAATGCATCAAACCACTTCTTAGCACATCTGAGGGAGTTTTTCCGAAAACTTACTCTTGAGCTTAGCTAAGTTGTTTAGACTTAAACTAAGCTCCCAAACCTCCAAATAATCGTTTCAAAGCTGGAAAACCATCTCCACTCACCAATTACATTTCGCTTGCTTGCTGAAACGCCAATTAAGCTTCCAAATCAACTCCAAAGGTGTCTGAAGACGTCTCCCCTGTTTTAAACACATCAAAGCAGAGGATTAATGCATCATCATGCATTGAAATCTTCAGCCAACACACCTAAACTCGCTGCTCTACCCAAAACCAACATTTCGGCTACCAAACACAACCAAAAACACCTCCAAACTCTTCCAAAACTTAACCCAGCCAAGATCCATCACTTCTAACCATTTCTAAACATCAATTAACATACAAAATAAACCTAAACTCGTCCTTATACCTCCAGCTATAACAGAACACCAAGAACACCTCAAAAACCACCATTTTCTTGAACAAAAACTTAGGAAACACAACATATTCGGGATTGCATTGATAAAACCTCATTTCTAGCATCATTTAATATCCCAAATACATTAAAGAACCACCTCAGAACAGAGCCCAATCAAACACAATGAAATTCTTCAAGATCTCTTCCAAAATCTTGAGTTCTAAGCCAAAATCATGTTTCCAACATTAAAACCATTTATAAAACTTAAATTAAGGATTGAAAACTTGGGAATTTTAGTAAAGAACTGAGTATTTAGAGGAGAAGAACAATCTTACCTCTAAATGGTGATTCGTCCTTGATTTGGGCAAAATTCCATGAAAAATCAATGTGGAAATCAAAAGGTTTTGTTGCTAGATTGATTGTGAAACAATGAGTGATGGAAATCTCATCAAATGAGGTGAAGATCAAAGTGATTTGTGCTGGAGAAAATGTGTTTGGATGATGGGATTTTGAGATAAAAAGGAATGAGAGAAAATTAGGAAAAGGTAGTTATGAGTATGAGAATCTAAAAGTAGTTTTCATCCTTATTTTATTTAATTAAAACATTAATTAAATCACCCAAATTAAGGGAAAAAATGGAGAAAAACATTTTGGGTAATTATCTCCTTAAAGATTCAAAGTTTAAATCCTTTACAAAACAGTCACCACTAAACTTTTCAAAAATCGCATTTTGGTCACTACACCAAAATGTAGTATTTCCAAACCTTATTTTGTAAAATTGATTTCACCACTCTCTTATATATATTAAAAGAGGATTTTTAGATATTTTTCTATATTTTTAAAGCATCTCGAACTAGTGTTTCCCTAAACCTCCTTTTATATTCGAACCGTTTCCCAGACCAGTCCGACCAAACCCTAAACTTCTAAGCCCAAAATTGGGGTGTTACAACTCTCACCCTCTTAAGAAATTTCGTCCTCGAAATTTACTTGGAGGAAAAATGTACGAAAATTGCTTCTTCATGTCATCCTTTCTTTCCCACGTGGCTTCCTCAACACCACGATGCTTCCACAACACCTTAACCAATTCAATGGTCTTGCCTCGAAGAACTTTACTGTGCGAATCCAGAATTTCAACCGGCTCTTCATCATAGGTCAAGTCTGGATTCAACTCCACTTCTTCCACAGGCATAACATGCGAAGGATCCGATCTATATCTCCGAAGCATAGAGACATGAAACACATCATGTATCTTTTCCAACTCTTGTGGTAACCTCAACTTGTACGCAACAGGACACACACGTTCAACCACCTCATATGGTCCAATATACCTAGGGCTCAACCTACCATTCTGGCCAAACCTCATCACCTTCTTCCAAGGTGAAACCTTCAAAAACACACGGTCACCCACCGCAAACTCAATCTCCTTTCCCATTTCCATTCAGGAATCCTCAACGGTTGCAACAATCCTGAAGCAAACTGATGCTCAGCCTTAACCCGCTGACAAACCATGCACTTACTCACGTACTCCGCAACATCTTTCTTCAAACCCACCCAATAGTACTCATCCTTCAGATCACGATACATCTTTGTACTACCAGGGTGCATAGCAAAAGGACTACTGTGAGCTTCAGTCAGAATAGTACGCTTCAACTCCGCATCATTCGGCACTACTATCCGACTTCCAAAGCATAAAACTCCATAATCATTAAAATAGAAATCCGACGGTCTATCCTCAACAATATCCTGAACATGTGGCACCAAAGAATCATCCAACAACTGCTTATCCTTTATCAACTGAACCAAAGATGGTTTCACTTGCAACTCAGCCACAAGACCCCCATTTTGCGAGATACTCAAGCTGGCAAACATAGCCCTTAACTCCACTGCCACCTTCCTACTCAAGGCATCCGCTACAACATTAGCTTTTCCCGGATGGTACTCGATCGTCAAATCGTAATCCTTAAGCAACTCCACCCAACGTCGTTGCCTAAGATTCAACTCTTTCTGGGACATCAGATACTTCAGACTCTTGTGATCTGTGTACACAGTACACTTCTTACCATACAGATAATGTCTCCAAATCTTCAAACAAAAACCACCGCAGCTAACTCAATATCATGCGTAGGATAATTGCGCTCATGCACCTTCAATTGGCGCGATGCATAAGCCACCACCTTACCGTTCTGCATTAGCACACACTCCAAACCAACATAAGATGTGTCACTGTACACCACAAACTCTTTTCCTGATTCAGGTTGAACCAAGATAGGAGCTTGTGTCAAAGCTGGCTTAAGCTTCTCAAAAGCTTGTTGCCTTGCTTCTGTCCATTCATACTTGACATCCTTTTGAACCAACTTCGTCAAAGGAGCAACAATCTTCGAAAATCCATCCACAAACCTCCGGTAATATCTTGCCAACACAAGAAAACTACGGACTTCATGAACAGACATATGAGGCTTCCAATTCATCACCGCCTCAATCTTCTGAGGATCAACATGAATCTTCTCAGCAGAAACCACATGACCAAGGAAAACAACTTCCTTAAGCTAGAATTCGCATTTGCTCAACTTAGCATAAAGCTAATTTTCCAACAACGCCTGCAACACAATCCTCAAATGCCCCTCATGTTCCTCCTCAATACGAGAATACACAAGGATATCATCAATGAACACCACAACAAACTTGTCCAAGTATTCATGGAACACTCTATTCATCATGTCCATAAAAGCTGCAGGAGCATTCGTCAAGCCAAACGGCATTACAAGGAACTCATAATGCCCATACCTCGTCCTAAAGGCTGTTTTTGGCACATCCACATCTTTCACCTTAAGCTGGTAGTAACCTGACCTTAAGTCAATCTTAGAGAACACAGCCGCTCCCCGAAATTGATCAAAAAGATCATCGATCCTTGGCAAAGGATACCGACTCTTGATAGTCAACTTGTTCAGCTGACGATAATCGATGCACATTCTCATAGTGCCATCCTTCTTCTTCACAAACAAGACCGGTGCACCCCAAGGTGACACACTCGGCCGAATGAAACCACGATCAAGCAACTCCTGAAGTTGCGTCTTCAACTCCTTAGGTGCCATTCGGTAAGGAGCAATGGACACTGGAGTTGTGTTTTCATACAGCTCAATTCCAAACTCCACCTCTCGACTAGGCGGCAATCCAGGTAACTCCTCTGGAAACACTCTAGGAAACTCTCGCACAGTCCTGGTATCTTGAACGCGCAACTCCTTAGAGCTAGGATTCATCACAAAGGCTAGGTAAGTCTCACAACCTTGCCTCAGCATCCGGCTTGCTTCCAACGTAGACACCACATTGGCAAGAAACTTCACATTCTCACCAACCACCACTACTTCGTAATCATCCGCAAGTTTCAACGAAACCCGCTTGTTCTCAAAATCCACTACAGCTCGATGTTCAACAAGCCAATCCATACCAAGGATTACATCAAAACCATAGAATGGAAATTCCATGAGATCAACAAGAAAAACATGGTTTTGCACTTTCAAGGGACACCTTCTATACAACTTTCGTGTTACGACTGTCTCACCAAAGGAACTAGTCACACGCATACCAACATCCAAAGACTCAACAGGAAAACCAAGCATTTGAGCATGTTCACGCAATATGTATGAGTGTGTAGATCCAAAATCAATCAAAGAAAGTGATGACAAGGATTGCAAAGTAAAGGTACATGCGATCACATCCGTATCATTCCTTCCCTCACGTTGAGCATACACTCAAGCCTAGCCACCACCTTCAGGTTGAACAGCCACGACATGCACCACATTCCTCCCACCATCATCTCTGCGCTGAAAGTTACCACGGCTGCGCCCACAACATCTCTGTGGTGCAACTACCCCAAGAGCACATCCCTGACCACCACCGGCCAATAAAGGACACTCCCTCCTCATGTGGTCTGCCGAACCACAATTTCAGCATGAATTACCTGTCACTGCAACAGGAGCCTGAACCTCCCTCGCTGCTCGAGGACAATCTCGCCTCAAATGGCCACGAGATCCACACGTCCAGCACGTGTTCTGATCAGCCCTCATCCTATATCTCTAAACAGGTGCACCATGTCCTCCATTACCACGCCTAGCAGAAGACTGATACCTCTTATCTCGTCCTCTCTTGTTCTGTCCACCACCAGAACTATGATCAGCAGCTCTTTTGCCCGAGCTAGAACTAACGCCTCTGGAAGACAAACCCAAGTTCTGCTAGATGTCCTTCACTCTACTCACAAGCACATCAAAATCTGTTACTCAGTCGCCAGCATAAAAGTCTTCACGTCCGTTACCAAACCATAACGGAAACGTTCACACCTCTCCCGCTCATCAGGGATTAGCTCAGGTGCATACTGACTAAGGCGGACAAACTGAACCTCGTACTCAGCTACCATCATGCTTCCTTGCACAAGAGACATAAATTCTCTTTTCTTCTCTTCTAGGTATCGCACACCCAGATACTTCCACTTGAACACATTCAAGAAGAACGTCCAAGTCACATCATTGTCCTCCATTCTAGAGACAGTGGTCGTCCACCACGTATAAGCGTCATCATAAAGCAGTGACACCACACAACCCAACTTCTGCATATTATTGTAGTTCATTTGCCCCAAAATCCTCTTGGTGCTTTCCAACCAAGACTCAGATCCTTCTGGAGACAAACCTCTGAACTCTGTCCCTCCCAGACTGCGAAGACGTTCCAAAGGCAATCTCACATTAGCATCACCCTGATGTGCGGCTCCGTGAGCTCCAGCTATTGCTGCCTGAAAGGCTCTAGCAATAGTCTGAATCAACACAGTCATGTCAGAAGCAGCCTGCCCCTGCACACCTTCAGGTCCAGTGACCCCAGCACCAGCACAAACACCAGCATTATCACCTCCAGCACCACCACCGTCGGGTGGTCCACAACCAGGGGAAGGAGGTATATCCACAACATTTCCAGCATTCTCCTCATTCTCATTCTGAGCCATAGCTCTTGTATTCATTCTCATCTCCCTACGCGGCCCCATTTACCAGAAAACAATGCACTGACACAAATGCAATAAACATAATTAGGCTCAACAAGGTAAGTAATCCAAGTACTCAAGCTCTTTTTTGAAAACAATTCCTTTCATTAGTTTTAATATGGCAATGGGATCCCCTAACACACTCCATCATAGCATATCATCACAATTGAAACCATGCATCACAATTCATACAACATTCTTTCATCCAAAAGGCCTTAGCCCGGCCTAGACGGTTGACCCAAACTACGAAGATTACACGGGGAAAACCAAAGTCAACCCAAAAGTCAAACTTGATTAACGACCCTTTTTTTCTTTTTAATCTTGTCTAGATACACGTTAACCCTAAGTGAGTACTCATGAAACATATAAGCGAAAGGCACATCGATCGAACACCAAAGAGGGACTCAATTGCACTTATTACAAGTTTAGGGACCAAAATGTAATTTCTGTAAATAGGAGGGTCTTTACTGATTTTTATGTTACCAATATGAAATTAGTCGTGTTACATGCTTCCCTGACAAATTTCATTTTAATTGGACATCTCAAACTCATACAATTGTTAACTCAACTTCCGAGACTAAAACGTAAAGCTTGCAAACTACAACACCATTAAAATCAGTGCTCAACGGTCACCTATTTCGAAACATTCACCTGCTGTATCAGAACGAGGACCCAAATGGCGTTGACCGTTCCGAAACGCGGGTTGGTTCCGAGACTGGTTCCGAAACAAGGCCTTCCAGTAGCCAAATCGTTTCGGAACGCCCCTTAGCGTTTCCAAACACGAAGGCCATTTCAGGCCCCCGTTTCGAAACACTAGAGGGTGTTTCGATACAGTTTGCCCAGATTCAGCAACAAAGTCTGGTTTTTCATACATAAACTCGTTAAAACACCACCAATTGACTCTCTAATCATGTCAACAAAACAACTAACAGATATGGTGCATGTTTAGAACTCCTAAACACATTCATAGCATCAAACATGGTAAACTCATATTTCTAGAGGCATGCATCCTAGTCAAGCAAACCAATAAGCAATCCAAACCAAAATCAAGCATTAAAGACCATTTACAATCCAAATCAACCAAGGCAAACATGCCACAACCACAAGGAGTACAATACATCTCCCAAACCAAAATATAGGTTCCTATTGCCAAATTACCAAAACTAATAGTGTATGAAACATCACCATACATGAGCTTGGTTTCCCTTGGACACTCTTAGCTTCCTTGTTGCCGTTAAACACTTCAATTATCTGCATTATTGGTAAAAGAGAGTGTAAGCACAAATGCTTAGTGAGGCATGCTCTAAATAAAACCAATACTACAATGCATTTTTAGGAAACACTTTCAACAAAGCTTTTAAATCACATGCTCATCTCTTTTCATGCAAGCTTGCATACGCGGATACGCGGATTACAAGCGTTGTCCCACGCGCTTCATACACACTACCAGACTACATAAGGTTCACACTCAAGAGCAATCCCTCTATTGATGTGACACCCGTGGTGGAGTATAACGGTACAATCTCAACCCCTCAACACCACTCATCGGTAGTTGTATAATTCCACTAACGAGAGTAAGGGACACATAACATAAGATCCACACACGGACTTTCAACCACCATTGTGATCTTACCTCAATCGTTAGGGTACTTGGATGCAGTTTACGGTACAATCACAACCCCTCAACATCCAAGGCGACTTTACTTACGGTGCACCCAATCCTATAGCCGGCTAACTATATCCGATTCAAGTACCTTAAAACCATTTCATCACTTGCCAATATACATCAAATACCATCATCAATTCACTGTTTTAAAGCATTAATCAAAGCCATTAAATATCATGCATCTCCATGCATCATTACCAAACTAATAACATGTCAAACCAAGGATCTCTTACCTTGAGTATCATTCAATACATGGCTTTCAAAACCATCATTAATCATGCTAAATCATGCTTTCAAAAAAGAAATTAAACATGCAATTTATAATCAATGCATCAAACCACTTCTTCGCACATCCGAGGGAGTTTTTCCGAAAACTTATTCTTGAGCTTAGCTAAGTTGTTTAGACTTAAACTAAGCTCCCAAACCTTCAAATAATCGTTTCAAAGCTGGAAAACCATCTCCACTCACCAATTACATTTCGCTTGCTTGCTGAAACGCCAATTAAGCTTCCAAATCAACTCCAAAGGTGTCTGAAGACGTCTCCCCTGTTTTAAACACATCAAAGCAGAGGATTAATGCATCATCATGCATTGAAATCTTCAGCCAACACACCTAAACTCGCTGCTCTACCCAAAACCAACATTTCGGCTACCAAACACAACCGAAAACACCTCCAAACTCTTCCAAAACTTAACCCAGCCAAGGTCCATCACTTCTATCCATTTCTAAACATCAATTAACATCCAAAATAAACATAAACTCGTCCTTATACCTCCAGCTATAACAGAACACCAAGAACACCTCAAAAACCACCATTTCTTGAGCAAAAACTTAGGAAACACAACCTATTCAGGATTGCATTGATAAAACCTCATTTCTAACATCATTTAATATCCAAAATACATTAAAGAACCACCTCAAAATAGAGCCCAATCAAACACAACCAAATTCTTCAAGATCTCTTCCAAAATCTTGAGTTTTAAGCCAAAATCATGTTTCCAACATTAAAACCATTTATAAAACTTAAATTAAGGATTGACAACTTGGGAATTACAGTAAAGAACTGAGTATTTAGAGGAGAAGAACAATTTTACCTCTAAATGGTGATTCCTCCTTGATTTGGGCAAAATTCCATGAAAAATCATTGTGGAAATCGAAAGGTTTTGTTGCTAGATTGATTATGAAACAATGAGTGATGGAAATCTCATCAAATGAGGTGAAGATCAAAGTGATTTGTGCTGGAGAAAATGTGTTTGGATGATGGGATTTTGAGAGAAAAAGGAATGAGGGAAAATTAGGAAAAGGTAGTTATGAGAATCTAAAAGTAGTTTTCATCCTTATTTTATTTAATTAAAACATTAATTAAATCACCCAAATTAAGGAAAAATTTGGAGAAAAACATTTTGGGTAATTAGCTCCTTAAAGATTCAAAGTTTCAATCCTTTACAAAACAGTCACCACTAAACTTTTCAAAAATCGTATTTTGGTCACTACACCGAAATGTAGTATTTCCAAAACTTATTTTGTAAAATTTATTTCACCACTCTCTTATATATTTTAAAAGAGGATTTTTCGATATTTTTCTATATTTTTAAAGCATCCCGAACTAGGCTTTCCTTAAAACCTCCTTTTATATTCGAACCGTTTCCCAGACCGGTCCGACCAAACCCTAAACTTCTAAGCCCAAAATTGGGGTGTTACACAGTCTCTGAGTTTGTTTTCCTTGATTGACTCTGGTCTACACATTCATATATTTTGAGTGAACATGCAAAGATGTTTAATTTACCATGTGAGATACTTGAGGTAGGTGTTAGTGTTACTAGTTCATTCGGGGATATAGTAGTGGTTAGGAAGATGTACAAAAGGTGTCCATTAATGGTTCAGGGGAATATATTTCTAGTGGATATGATGGAATTACCGTTTTATAGCTTCGATGTGATTTTGGGTATGGACTGGCTTACAGAACATAGAGCTAGGACAGACTTCAAAACTTAGAGGGTTTTCTTGATGCTTGCGAATGACTATGAGATTGTGGCAGTAGGTGAGAATGTGAAAGTCTTATCAAATTTTTTTTAAGCCTTAGAGGCTCAGAGATTTGTAGTTTCCTAGGCTTAGTCGGCTACTATAGGAGGCTTGTGGAAGGATTTTCGAAGATAGCCGCTCCTTTGACGAAATTGCATCAGAAGAATGTTTAGTTTGAGTGGTCGGATGCGAGACAGCAAGCCTTTGAGAAATTGAAAGAAGCTTTGACAAATGCACCGATTTTGATTCAGCCAGAGTCGGGGAAAGATTATGTGATATACAGTGATGCTTCATATGTAGGGTTAGGTTGTGTGCTTATGTAAGACATAAGAGTGGTGGCTTATGCCTCGAGATAGTTGAACACTCAGAAGCGTAATTATCCGACACACAACATAGAGCTAGCCGCAGTTGTGTTTGCCTTGAAGATTTGGAGACATTATTTGTATGGTGAGTGATTCATAGTGTATACGGATCACAAGAGTCTGAAGTATATAATGACACAACGAGAGTTGAATCTTAGAAAGCATAGGTGGCTAGAGTTGCTCAAGGACTAGGATCTCACGATTGAGTACCATCCGGGTAAAGCCAATGTGGTGGTCGATGCTTTAAGTAGGAAGGTAGCCGTTAAGTTGAGAGCCATGTTTGCTTGTTTGAGTTTGTCCGGTGATGGTGGTCTAGTGGCCGAGCTTCAGGTTAGACCTGCCTTAGGCCAGTTGATTAGAGAGAAACAATTGTTAGATAGATCTTTGGCACCTCATGTGTAAGATATAGCCGAGGGTAGACCGTCGGACTACAATTTCAATGTTGATGGGGTCTTGTGTTTTAGAGACAGAATAGTTGTGCCAGATGACAGTGATTTGAGACGTACTATCTTGACTGAAGCACATAGTAGCCCGTTCGCTATACATCCCGGTAGTACAAAGATGTATCACAATTTGAAGAATGATTACTATTGGGTTGGTTTGAAGAAAGATGTAGCCGATTACGTGAGTAAGTGTATGGTATATTAGAGAGTTAAGGCGGAACATCAGGTTCCATCAGGTTTGTTGCAACTGTTGAGAATTCTGGAATAGAAGTGGGAGAATATCACCATGGACTTCGTTTCGGGTTTGCCTTTGACTCTTTTGAAGAAGAACTCAGTTTAGGTTATATTTGACTGTTTCACGAAGTGTGCTCACTTTGTAGCTGTTAATACGACTTACTCCTTAGATAGGTTGGCCGATTTGTACATTAGTGAGATTGTGAGACTGCATGGTGTACCGAAGTCGATTGTGTCTGACAGAGTTCCGAGGTTTATAGCCCAATTTTGGGAGTGTTTGCATACAACTTTGGGTACCCGATTGAATTTCAGCATGTCGTATCATCCTCAGTCAGATAGTTAGTCAGAGAAGGTTATACAGAATTTAGAGGACATGTTGCGTTGTTGCTCATTGATTTTTAGGGTACTTGGGAGAAGCACTTGCCATTGGTCGAGTTCGCATACAATACCAGTTATCAGTCGAGCATTCAGATGGCTCCGTATGAGGCTCAATATGGTAGAAAATGTAGAACTACGGTTTGTTGAGCCGAAGCAGGTCAGAAGTTGTTACCGATGCCGAATTTGCTTAAGGGGACTACCGATAAGGTGAAGTTAATATTTGATCGTTTGAAGGCAGCTTCGGATAGATAGAAATCCTATGCTGATTTGAAGAGGAAAGAAGTTGAGTATGACGTGGGAGATAGAGTGTTCTTGAAAGTCTCTCCGTAGAAGAAAGTTATGAGGTTCGGCAGAAAAAGGGAAGTTAAGTCGGAGATACATTGGGCCGTATGAGATTGTGAAACGAATCATTCCGGTCGCTTATCAGTTACGGTTGCCATCCGAGTTAGAGAAGATTCACAATGTGTTCCATGTTTCGTTGCTTTGTAAGTATAGATCAGATATGTCGAACGTTATGCCTGTTGAAGAGATTGAGTTGAATCCAGATTTGACGTATGATGAGGAACCAATTGAGATCTCAGCCTCAGATAGCAAAGTGTTGCGTGGTAGATCGATTGAGTTGGTCAAACTGAGGTGGCAACGTCGAGGTGTGGACGAGGCCACTTAGGAGAGAAAAGAGGATACAAAAAGGCAGTTTCCGTATCTCTTTCAGTCAGGTAATTTCGAGGATGAAATCCCTTAAGTAGGGGAGAGTTGTAACACTCGAGTTTAGGGGTCGGGTGTTAGGAGAGTTAAATCGGGTTCGAGTCGTGGGCTCATTTTAATTTAATTTGGGCTTGGTTTTAATTAAAAAGGGCCATGAGTTTTTATTAAGGGCAAAAAGGTAATTTTTAAAATAAAGGAAAAAGATGAGTAAAAAGGGGCTTTTGAAATGTTCTCTTCATCTTCTTCCTTTAGCTTTTCACGACAAAAACCTCCCCTTACCCCCAATCACTGTTCCATTCCTTCCTTCATCAAATTCAAGTGTTTTCATCAAGGTAAGAGCATTTTTAAGTTCTCCTCATCATTCCTAACACTTCTATGGTTTTAGTTTTTGGTAAACATCATTTTGGAGTTTTTCATGTTTTCAAAAGTTTAAGAAAAAGGTTGAAGATTTGATGGGTTTTCATGTGGGTTTTGATTTGTAAAGTTAATAGGTGTTTTAATCTTGCCCTTAAATGTATTATATGTGAAAATGGTCGGTTTTGATGAAAATCCTGAAATGGATTTTTGTGGGTATTTTAAAGGGTTAAAAAACTTGGGTTTTTGAGGTAGTTTGGTGTAGGGGGTTGGGCTGATGTTCTAGTGATGCTTGAAGGTTGTTTTGAAGGTGTTTAATGATGATTTGAGTGTTGAGATTGATAGATTTCTGCTGGGTTGTGTGTGAGTACGAAAATAAGGATTTTGGGGTTAGTTCATGGCTTGAAAGTGTAGAGAATTGGCCTTGTGTTGTAATCTGAATTGTGACAGTGTTTTGCGGATGATTGGTTGAGTAATATGTTGTTTTTGATTGATTTGAATCAAAGGAAATCGTTGGAGAAGCTTCGGGCTCGATTTCGGGAAGTTTGGAGGCTTGATTCGGCCTTCTCGGTTTGCTTTAAGGGTACTCGGTGAGTGGTTTATTTAAATCGGTTTTAAATTGATTCAAGTGTGTAGTTGAGGTGTTGGATTGTGCTTGGTAGGCCAATCCAAGGTGGAGATTAAGTTGGTTGCTTGATTTCTTGTTTGACTTTATGAGTTCTTCCTTATTGTGCATAAATGTGGACTTGAGTAGTATGTGCTCGCTTTGCTTGTTGATATATATATTGATGTTGTTTATTGGTAATAATATGTGGTGTTGCATGATTGTGAAATCATGGTGTGACTTGCTTAGTATGATTGACACTAGTTAATTATCGGGTATAGATGATCGATCATTAGGATGAGTGTGCACACGGTAAGAGTCAAATTCGCGAGTGGCCTTGGTGACATGTAGTCATCAAGGACGAGTACAGTGAGGTAATATTCCACCGAAAAATGTTAGCATATGATAATGGCTGTAATCCCCTCCATGAGTGAAAACGGTGATGAGTGTAATCCCACCGGAAGGTAATTGTTGTTGAGTACATTGGAGGTGAAAATCCCAACGGAAGTTATCCGCATATCCGAGTAAGCTAATAGTTGCCAATATACTTGTTCATTGTGGATGTTGTGTAATATATTTGTTATATCTTTGTTTAGCATGACATGAGGTAAGATGACATGTCCATGCATTCTCTTATCATTTGGCCATGTTGCTATGTTAGCGTAAATGTATGCCTTGTGAATGCCTTAAGGATATCATGCTTAAACCTAGCATTGTCGATGTTTAGTTTTGAGCTCCCTCACTAAGCTTCTAGCTTACGCTCTCGCTTTCGACAATGCAGATCATTAGTGTGGAGTTAACAAGGAGCAAGGAAGGGGCAACCAAGCGTGTGGTAGTTGCTCAAGTATGGTTTTATGGACTAATGTAGTAGTTTAGCAATGGGGATGCTACGTGTTATAGGAGCGTGTATCTAGACTCATATGTGTTGACTTTATGTTGTTAATGCTTTTATGTTGTGGACTTGTAAACCATGTTTATATTGTTGCCTAAGTGTTTGTATTGAAGGCTTATAACCATGTTATATGAATGCTCATGTGTTGCTTTGAAAGCATGTAAACCTTGTTATGCAATGCTCACGTGGATGTATGTCTCCTTTGAATGTAATGGACATGTTATGTGTTTGATCATGTTTATAGTAGGATGAAATGCCTATAGATTATGTGTATGTTTGTTGTTCCATGATTCTTGTGGTTTTGGGGTGTGTTTGGGAACACTTGGAGATGCAGAAAACTGTTTTCAGGGTCACACAGAGTGTAGGTGTTTCAGAACGCTTGTGGTTGTTTCGGAACAGGTGTAGCTCCTGGGATACTCATATCGGAACGGGAAGGGGGTGCCATTTCGATACGATTTGAAACTGTGAGTGCTTGTTTCGGTACGCGTTTCTATATGGTTTTCCTCTGTAAGAGCCCGTTTCGGAACTCGTTCCAGAACGTTTTGTTACTGGAGAACCCCATACCGAAACGGAGTGGACCGTATCGGTACGGTCTGGCTTTTAAAATGGAGTCCATGTATCGAAATGGGCAAGCCTGTTTCGAAATGCATGCTTGTAATTTGGCTTTTTGGGCATCTTCAAAGATTCTCAGATGTCGTGTTTTAGTCCGTTTGTTTGTTTGCCTCCTTGTTTAGTTCGTATGCATCTTTTATGAATAGTTTGGGTTCGTAAGCATGCAATCGGACTAATATGACACTTGGTAAATTTAAATTACCTTACGTTCTGCTTGTATCTTTATGTACCGCTTTCCGCTGTCGTTTCACACATAGGAGTAAATGATACATTTAGACAAGATAATTAATGAAAATTTTTCTAGGGTTCCTAATCGAAGTGGAGCCTTAACGGGTTTCACTTCGGTTTTCCCCCTGTAACCTGTTCGGACCGGTCTGTCGCCTAGCCCGGGACGGCGGGGTTACACACCTATCACATATAAATTCCAACATGAATGAGACAAAAAATATCATATAATATTCTCAAAACAATAATTAAAATATAAAAAGGGATGAGTACTTACTCTGTTAAAAAGAATCTTTCAGACAAGCTCAATAACTTTGTCAAGATCTCCACCAGGTTCGAATCTCTAAAAGAAAAAGGAAAAAACAGTTAGTGGCAGAGAAACTCAAACCTACCAGAGAAAGCCTTGAAATCCCTAAATTTTAAAATCATAGCAATAATCGCAACCATAATTTCACTTAGATATAACAAAACCCAGAGAATTGAAATCCCTATTTTGAATCTCTATTTGAAAACACAGATGAATTCATATTTGAAAACCCAGATGAAACACAAGAAGGATTATGAAAACACGAACTCACGCGATCGATTGCCTTCAATATCTATTGAAATACCTATTTTGAGTTGTTGAAATCTAGTTGAAATTATGAAATTTCTAATTTCAAACTATTGAAATTCTTAGAACTTTTTTTGAATCGCGTTAATTATGAAAGAATAAACTAGAGAGTTAATATGTGAAAAGAGGGAAGGGTATAATAGTAAAAGAATGTTTATAATTAACATGTGGAAAAGAAAAAAAGAGAAATGAGGAATTTTTTTTAAAAAAAATGTCGCGTGTCAGAATATGTATGGGTCAATCGGGACACGTCAGCTTCCGTCACGAAAAAGGGTAAACCTGTTGGCGACCTCAAAGTTCATGTATGAAAGAGAGAATAAAAAAAAGTAAATGTATGAAAATGAGAATTCAATATAGTTCTTATATGAATGGGTAATTAACCCTTATAATAACTTCATATATTATACATATATACTCATAATTATGAATTTTAATCAAACAATTCTCACCTTAAATATTCATTCATGTCCTCTTGCCGACCATGGCTAAATTTAATGTGATCAGCTGTCTATGTACACCGGTAGGCACTTCACATGCGGGGGCTTTGATTAAGGCATTTTCATCTCTAAACGTCATCCCTCTTGTATCTGCCCAGATGGGTAACACGCCTGATTAGTAAGTTTCTATGTTGGATGTTGTTTTTCCGGGACGAAGCTATGATTAAATATTAGAGAGATAAAAGTTGAATAAGGTTTTAAATTTAAAAAATAGAAAAAAAACAAAGATTTTATTTGACTAATATTTAAATTAAAGAACCTCAAATATTATTATACCAAAATATTTTGGATGGGACAAGATCCTTTCCCAAGCTATACATGGAAAGAATTTTAAGTTTCACACAAGAAGGATCGAGAATTAGTTTACAAATAAGTACTTAAAGGATATTAATTTTTTTATTTACGCACCTAAAATATTTTTTGATCAAAATAAATACCTAAAATATATTTTATGGTCAAAATATGTACCTAAAGTGTGTGTGTGTGTGTGTGTATATATATATATATATATATATATTCATCTAGGTTCATAAAAGTTGACACGTGTCATTGTTTAAAAAGTATATTATGTAAATATTTTGACAAAAAAATATATTTTAGGTACCTACTTTGACGAAAAATAATTTAGATATCTATTTTGACCAAAAAGTAAACTTTATGTACTTATTTTAACCAAAAAATACTTTAGGTACATAAATTTAAAAAATATACACTTTAAGTACTTATTTGTAATTTAAGCCTATATTTTTCAATGAAAAATGGAGAACAACGGCCCAAATTAAGTTTTCACTTTGATCAGAGGCGGTTCAAAGATTAAATGAGTAATGTGCTATTTATTAAAATAGACCCCTAAATTTATAATATGAAATAGGTATAAAGTTTTTTCAATGAAGTTCGTGTAATACACAAAAATGTTAAATTACTCTTTTGAGAAATATAAAAATGACTTACAAACATATAAAAATATAATATTTTCACTTTAAAAGTGTTGTTTTTCTAGCATATTTTGAAACAAAATTATAAACAACGCTTTAAATATCAACTTCTTCCAAAAGATCACTCTCGATTGTCATTAAAGACAATTTAGTTAACATCTCTTGCAACATAGTTGCATGTAAGTATGACTTCACAAACTTCAATTTTGAAAAGCTTCGTTTTGCTAAAGAAACAATAATAAGAATAATCACTAAAATTCTATACACAATTGTCGTATTTTGGAAACAATTAAAATGTTTAAATTTTTTTATAAATCCATTGCTCTTTTGAGGTAAAAATTCTTTAAGTAGTGTCAACTCAACAAATAACATGTTAGAAAATAAGCGTTAATCCAAGAATAAATAATAAGATAAAATAATATTATTTAAACGAACAGTACACAATTAATAACAATACAACAATATATAAATCAAACCGATTTGGAACCAAAAGAAACGTGTTGAGGCCTGCACGAATGTAGTTTCCTTAAAACAGATTATCGGCCACTCCTATGGTGCTTGAGCTCATTGGTCGTCTGTCTCTCAAGATACAACAACAAATGATAAGCCACAGTTGCACTATTGTGCAGATCACGAACTGACCCTTGCCTTCGTCTACCACCGAAATCTACTTGTAAAATCCACATAGTAAAACAATAAAATTTTTCTCTGGGTTTTAGTTGTGTTTAAACCTAGAAGGTTTACTCCCTATTTATAGGAGTATCATAAGAGTATAAGTGGAAATTTTGACCTAATGGAGCATTTAATATTGAGAATCAATTGATTCTATTATAAAGCAATTTCCAAAATTATTATCTGAATTAAAGGCAACTTCCAATATTTATCATTTTAATTCCAAGATAAAATTTGGCAAATTTATGCTTTCATTTGAGGAAAATTATTTCAAATTTGGGTCAAAATATCAGCAAGCCCACGAAGGACAAGACCGGTTCAAACATTTACGTTACCCACATTGTGCACGTCTGCACATTTACGAACCAACAATTGGTTCCACATTTTCCTCAACAACATTTGAATCAATTTCTTATTCAAAGCTCCAAAATTATCAAAATTTTCCAACAATCCCCCACATGAATGAAATTGATTTAATCAAAAACATTTTGACTCGATGCAGTGATAGATTCTACGATCGATAGCTACATAGGATAGGTAGGTGTCCACCGTTGAACCTTCCCTTGTGAAAGTATATTTACTTTACTAGCTGACCAGTAGACGTAATGTCCTTGAACTATTCTGTCGTTTGTGTAAATGATGATATACTTCACACAACTACCTCTCTAGCAAGAGTATTAGTTCTCATGGGTATGTCCATATGGCCGTGGACATCACCTTGTTCTACAAGAGTTTGAAAGAACTATGCCCAATAGTCTCATTGAAGCGGCCCCACTTCACTTTCACATCGGTGACTTATGTTGCTTGACTGACTAAAGCACACATTGGTCATTAAAAGCATTGCTTAGCCTAAACCACTTTGATCACTATTTACATTATAGGAAAGGACTTGGGGATAAGAGCCCTTGCAGTGACCGCATATGTCTATGCAATTAGGTTGTCCCTTTGAACCTAGAACTTGGGATCTATAGTCAACTAGGCAGGGTTTTCCTTCACATAGCACGTTAAATTTACATGGGCTTTAGTCTCATTCCTTTCGGGTTTTTTAACTTGATCTCGATTTAACCCTTTGGTTAGTGGATCTACAACATTATCCTTTGATTTCAAAAAATCAATAGAGATAACTTCATTTGAGATTAGTTGTCTAACGGTATTATGTCGACGACGCATATGTCTCGACTTACCATTATACACAAAGCTCTATGCTCTACCAATTTTCGCTTGGTCATCACAATGTATTCACATTGTGGGCACTGGCTTTGGCCATTCAAGAATATGCTCTAAGAAATTTCTGAAGCCATTTGACTTCTTCTCCAGACTTGTTTAGAGCTATAAACTCAGATTTCATTGTGGATCTGGTTATAACAGTTTGTCTTTAGGATTTTCATGACACGGTTCTTCCTCTCAAAGTGAAGACATATCCACTTATGCCTTTGATATCTTGAATATCAGATATCCAATCGCATCGGAATATCCTTTTAAATAGTAGGATCTCTAGAATAATGCAATTTATAATTCCAAGTATATCTAAGATATCTTAGTACCCTCACAATCTCTTTCCAGTGGTTTTCACTCGGATTGCTTGTGAATCTGCTTAAACTGCTCACAGTAAAAGCAGTATCTCATCTAGTGCAACTCATGCGTTACATTAAATTGCCTATGACCCTTGCATATTCCACTTGGTCAACACTTTGGTCTTTGTTCTTGGAGAAATGTTGGCATGTATTTATTGGATTTCTAGCTATGCCGGAAACATCCTTGCCAAATTTCTCTTGTCCACGTAGTGTGACTACATCAATATGAGACCTTCAAGTGACCATTTGATTTGGATGCCCAAAGTCAAATATGCCAATCTCATATTTTTCATGTCAATCTCGAATTTGACAAGTCTTTGGTACGTTTACCATTTCATTGTTACTTCTAACATGGAATAATATATCAAATATTAGTGGTTTTGACATATACACATTTGTCACACTCATTCGAAGTCGTTTGTCATCATTACATTATCGAACTTCTCATTCTTTACTTTGGTGCTTGTTTAAGTTTGTACAAGGACTTCACCAATCTACAGACTTTCCTCTCTTTACTTGAAACTACATGACCCTCAGGTTGTTCCATGTATATTTTTTCATTAAGAACTCCATTTAGGAAAGTTGTTTTAACATCTATTTGATGTACTTCTAGATTCCGCAAAGCGACAATTGTAAATATCGTCCTTATGGAGGTTATCCTTAATACAAGAGAGTATCTTTTGAAATAGTCAAGGTCTTCCCTTTATCGGTAACCTTTTATTATCAATATGGCTTTGTACTTATCAATTGTTCCATCTACTTTCATTTTCTGTTTGAAAATTCATTTAGAACTCAGTGGTTTAATTCCCGGAGGAAAATCCACTAATTCCCACGTATAGTTTTGCATGATGAAATTCATTTCAAAGAAAAGACATCCTTTGCTTCCATTATCATATGCTTGTGAATCTCATGGTTCTTCGATTCATACACAAGAAATCGGTATACATTGCTATCTGTATAGCCAATGAAAAAACAATTCATCATTTTTTGGGGTCTATTCTCATTTGCTTCAGTAATGAGGTCATTACCTTTGCAAGACACCCCACATTTTCAAGTAGTTGTAGGAAGGTTTAATTACCTTCCATAACTTATATGGTGTCTTGTCTCTTTAATTATGGAGAATTTTATTTAAAAGGTAATTAGCTTATAGAACAGCTTCCCCCACATGTTAGACACATTATAGTACCAACGTTACTCATATAGAGCTTCTCCCCATCTTAAACCTTTAATTATGTTTGGAATTCAACATCATGCTCATGAAGAACAATTTTCACTATAGCTTCATCTTTACTTTTAAGTAAATGCACATAACATTTTTGTGTGCTATCATCAATAAAGGTGATAAACATATTCCTTCAACCAATATGTTGTCGTATCAATTGTTATGGCAATAACATTGCCCTCGTTTGGAAGTCTATAGTCCGAAGACTTATTCCCCATCTTATGGCAATTGAAGAATTTTTTCATGAAATTTTGCTTCTTGAACACACCGTCTAATTTACGATTTGAAGTCATTTTTTACTTCTACTACGTTTTCCATGATAATATTTATCTTAGCAATATTTATCTTAGTAACATTTGAAGGTGGTAACAATATTTACCTTATCCTCTCTAATAATGGGAGCACCATCCTTCAGATATTTGACTTGGTTTATCATGGTCAAATATGCAACATCTTTTTTTGCCATGTTTGAAATTCTTTCCAATGAATTCCACTGATTTTTCCATTGTGTCACGTAGACACAATCCAAAACCAAGCATTATGAATCTGTTAAACGTCAGGAATTTAGTCAAAGACTAAAACCAGAAACATAATTTCTAACTTTTGTTAGACGACGGAGAATTAGTAAACTAAACCCCAAACAAAAGTTCACACGGTATTAATAGAAAGAACAATAATAAACAATGCACCAGGTATGTAACTTATGAAAGAGAGGTGGTACACTAGGCACGCTTGAATACCAAGTCTCTCAAAGAACCAATCCTAGACATGCACTTTTAAATTTTCTTTCAATCACCGTTTATGGATTCTATTCTTGAAATCATTCCAAGCATGAGTGATCAATCGAAATCACTACCTTTGATTCACAACAAATTAAAATCTTCCATTTATGGTCCAACGACCCTCACGATTCTTTAGCCATTTTTAAACACTGTGCACTTCATAGCATGCATCAGAATAGGCTTTAAGAATTTAATTTTGACATAGAGAACCAAATCCTTCTATGCTTTGATTTGAGACCTCAGTTGGAATTTAGTAACCAATGTTATTTCCAAAATAAATTCATCGATTTATTTCTAAAATAGAATTATACTTGATTCTTTAAGAAATAATAACTTTAAGTTATTTCTCTTTCCAAAATAAATTCACCAATTTATTTTAAGGTTGAATCATTCTAGATTCTCACGAAATTAAATCCAACGATTTATTTCCCTTATCAAGTTAGAATCAACACATGATTCTAGTACAAAAATAAATTTAATGATTTATTTCCTTTTACACAAATTGAATCATATTTGATTCTTACGGAAATAAATTTAATGATTTATTTTTCTTAACAAGTTAAAATCAACGCATGGGTCTAGCATAGAAATAAATTTAAATTTATTTCCTTTTACAAAAATTGAATCATACTTGATTCTTACGGAAATAAATTAAATGATTTAATTTTCTCTGCAACTTTAGAATCATACAATATTCTCTTGAAAATAAATCCAATGATTTATCTTCTTTTCCAAAATTAAAATCAACACAAGATTCTAACGAAGAAATAAATTCAGTGATTTATTTCCATTATATCTTCTGTTAAATATTGGGATTGGTAGCACTAAAACTCAAACCAAAGATATCAAGGCAACAAAATCAAATGAATTGATCCTTTAATTTTTTTTATTCTTGTTTTGGAAAAGATCACGTAAATCCGTTAAAACGGCAGAAATTAATTCCTGAAACGAATTATTTACGAGATCTTTGTTTCCAAAACATATCACGATTTCGCCTGAATATTTTGTTCGTCTCTATAAGATTTCTCAAAAGAAAATTATTAGTTTGAAAGAAATAATAATTATCACATATAAATATGACATCAGATATTTCTTTTTCACGGCAAATGTATTAAATGCCAAAATTATTTAAGGAATAAATACTTTAAAATAAAATAATCACATTAATTCTTACTAACTAAACAAGACAATTTTTTTTCCATATTTAAGGCCAAAAACAATATTATGTAATAATACCATAATATTAAAGTTTTACCTTAAAATTACCATTGAAGAGCGCGCACCACTCTTGCTCGGGAATTGTCAAATTGTTAAAAAAAATAATGGAATTGAACAGCCCCTAACCACAAGTATTACTTTGTATTAAGGTTTTTTTTATAGAAGAATATTATATATATACATATATTAAAGAATTAATTTTAGGTTTTTTTGTTGGGTCTGTGCGGTTACGTATATGTCCGTAATTATAAATACATTGGAATGTTTCACACCTTTCATTTGGCTCTATTTGTAATTTTTTTAAAAGTTAACCGAGTTTGATTTAGATTTTCCTTTAAGAAATAAAATTTATTTAAGCTCCCCCCCCCCCCCCCCCTTTAGATTTTCCTTTAAGAAATAAAATTTATTTAAGCTCCCCCCCACCCCAAATCTTTGGACAGGAATTGTAGTTTGGTAGGTTGGACAAGTTTTACGTGATATGATGTAACTTGAAACGTGTATATTTATGATTATAGTTAGTAAACAGCATTATAAATTGAATGATATTTTATATTTCGACCGCTACCGACTATTATATTAAATGGATTAACATTTGATGTATAAATTTATACATCTTCAATAAATTATATATTAACACATCATTTTAATTTTTAAAAATAGATAAACAGAAAAAATAAATAAATAAAAAGTTTATTTAAATTATTTTTTATGATATGTCATTATTTGATTCACTAACAATAATTAAAATTATGCACAATTCATAAAAAAATATTCACTCATTAAATTATATAGGAAGTAGCAGTATTTGTTCAAATTGTTTTCAGTGGTAATTACATATTTTTATCAGGAAAACTATCCAATATACACATGTCTTCTTTCGGCTACACAAACTAATTTTGTTTTAGGGATTCTGTATTTACTCTAGGTTTAGGGGTTTAGTTTATATAGTTTAAAATTTTAAGTTTAGGGTAGTTTTAGATAGGGGAAACATATGAGTGACATGTGGGGGTATAGCTCCAAAAAAAATTAAAATTAAAATTTAGTACCTTAAAACTTTCAAAAAATTTAATTTGATCCCACAAAATTTTAGAAAAATCGTATTAAGCTTCAAAGTTTTTGAATATTTTTAAGTAAATTTATTCCATATTTTCTTAAAGTTCTCATTAATCCTCTCAAAATTTTAAAAATTTTAGTTAGACCTCAAGTTCTTTGGAAAAAAATATAAACCGAACCTTTCAATTTTTTAAAAATTTATTTTAAACTTTTATTTTCATGTTTTAAATCCCCCTCAAACTTTTCACTAAGTTATATCATTGATTTTAGGGTTTATAATTTTAGAACTTTAAAATTTAAATTTTAAAGAGTAAATATATATACTAGTGTGTTTTTTACACAACACATATATAAAAAAATTGTCTTTTACCGTTATTTAGAAACGATGGTTAATGCTTTATTCAACTTCACAAAATGGCAAATAAGTTTTACACTAATTTATGACCATTGGATGGGTCAAATGGATGAATGAGAATAACTCATTTTATATATATCTTATTTGTCTATTTCACCCATCTATTGGCCATAAATTAGTGTAAAACTCTTTAAAAGCCATCCGTTTTACGCATCCAACGATCCAAAAAACGTGTAAAACATAAAGAGTTTTACACTGTATAACTGGATCTTATCCTCTCTATCTATCTATCTATCTATCTATATATATATATATATATATATATATATATATATATACACTAAGAGTTATATTTTGATACATAAGGTATGTAAATAAAATTTACACAATCATTTTATAAAATTTAAAACTTAAATCTCAAACTTTAACACCTAAACTTAAAGGAAAATACTTTGATGCACAAGCTTGTGTAAACTTTAGTTTACACAAGCCCTTTAATTTTAGGGTTTAGGGTTTAGGGTTTTAGGTTAGGGTTTAGGGGTTTAGTATGTAGGGTATATAATTTAAGGTTTATGGGTAGAATTTAGAATTTAGAGTTTAGGATTTAGGGCTTAGGTTTTAGGTTGCTAGGGTTTGTGATTTAGATTTTAAATTTTATAAAAGGAATGTGTAAAAAAAATTTACACAGCTTGTGGATCAAAATAAAACCCAAACTTAAAACCCTAAATTTTAAATTCTAATAGTAAATTTTAAATTTTATACCTTACGTATTAAATCTCTAAATTTTAAAATTAAATGGCTTGTATACATAAATAATATCGGTAGGAGAACTACTTAAGCACCCCCTTCTATTCTTCCCTTTGGTCTCTCACCTAAGGCTTATATATATATAAAAGACTAAAAGAAATTAATAGAAGAGGACCGTATCACTCTTTTGATCATGGAGCTGAGTATCTTACCTTCTTCCAAAGCCTTGTTGCTGCCTTATCTTATGGTTTTTCTGCTACTCATCAGCGTAAAGGCGTTGGTAAAGCTACCGCAGAATGAAACGGTTCTGGCTGTCATCGCCTTTGGGGACTCGATTGTCGACGCCGGAAACAACAACAACCTGCAGACTCTGGTGAAGTGCAACTTTCTCCCCTATGGCAAAGATTTTGATGGGGGGGTTCCAACAGGGAGGTTTTGTAATGGAAAAATCCCTACGGATTTAGTAGGTATTTATTTACTTCTATACTCTTTCCCTCTCTGTTTAATGCCATGTTTAATCTTGCAACTTAATCTTCATTATATGTTTTTAATTAGAAATACATGAATATGTTGCTTCAAATGAAAGTTCTTGCACCAGTGTTTTCCATGAAAAATACAAGTAGGCTATGATCAGTCAACATATGCAGTCGTTTTCAACTGAAAATTTTCTTCCTTTTCACATGCATTAAAATGGTCCTAATAGAATACAGTGCTGGAATTCTCCCCAGGTGAGATATCATAGACAAGATCTAAATTGCAGTCGCGGCGGTATTTTTAGGTGCGTTGCGTCTATCGCGGTTGCGCAAATAACGAATGCCGGTCGTGAGTATCGTAATTTTGAATGGTGCTAAAACCGTTATATAACGTTCGTTATTACGACCGCGTGCTACTATTTAAATCCCTGATCATATAAACTCGAAACACATATATAGTCAAATTGATAGATCATTTATGGGTTCACAATGATTCATTTCTATATACAATTTTATATCATCGGTCCATCTAGTCAAACCTTTTATTCTCAATTTATTTGGTCCAACCAACCGATTTGATATGGTTCTAATAACACTTAATTAGTTAAAAATCTTTAAATTATGTGATTAAAGCTCTCAAGTTAATACCTTCTCCTTTATTTTAGGTTATGGGTTCAAGATCCAATAAAAACAAAATTTACTTTCCCCTTCCTAAAATAGAAAGTGTTAGAAAAAATAACACGAAGGTACTTGAAATTGAGTCAGCCTTAAAATGAACGATATAACTTGGTCACTATATTATCCAAAAGTGAGCGAACAAGGAAAACTAAACATGTAGTCGAGAAACCCCTTAATAAAATCTGACATGTATAGGGGTGAGTATTCTATCAGTTTTTTTTGAGTTAAATGAGTTGACGAGTTTTATTTTATCATTCAAATTTCATTTGAATTCTTTTTGAGTTGAATTTTTGAAACTTGAGTTCAGCCGGTTCAAGTTTATGTTCAAATGTAATTGTAAATATTATAATATTATAGTACTAATTGGTTTCAATTAAATAACTTTATATAATCATATATGATATACAAAGTGGCGGATCTAGAATCTAGAAAATTGGGCCCAAAATTTTAATATACATTTTTTCTTTATAAATAGGTGTGCAAAATAAAACTTTTTACAAATTAAACTATATATTTTCAATTCCCCCCAGAAAATAGGGATGCATATTGTCACGCCCCACAAGTGTGCACCAAGGCCAACCAGGGCAAAATGAGGACCCTTGGGCATTTTAAGGCCAAGCACACTCCAAGGAAGGGTCTAGAACGGCCTATAACCCTCTCAAAATGTTTCCACCACGTTCTAGGACGTTCCACATTCATCTAGGCTCAACCAGGAGAACCTAGAAGACTCCGGAAGGCTCGAGACAACTCGGGACTAGTCTGGACATCTACGGAACATTCTAGAAGCCTTTAAATAGTTGTAGATATATAGAGAATCATGTGGAGTTCCCTAGAACACTTTAGATGATTAGGGACATGTGTAGAGTTATCTAGAATATTAGGGACACTTGTAGATATTTTTGGAGGAAAAATATTAGCCGTAGGATCGAAGCAATATCCACCGTCCATTGAGGAGGTGGGAGCCTATAAATATGCAAGCCTTAGTCATTTGTAACACATCCCCCAAAATCATACAAGTTTAGCATCCTTGTAAGTTCTCCAAGCTTAATAAAGCTTTCCTTTCTAAGTTTCTTTGCCTTCTCTACTTTGTGTTGCATTTGCCATACCGTTTGCGTGGGAAAGGCTTGTTAGCATTGTGTTTGGAGTGCTAACGCCGCACAGATAGCTCTAGAAAGATAAGTCCATGACAGTTGGTATCAGAGCCTGTTCGAGACTCGGGAGATGGTGAAAACCGACAAGAACCAAGTGGTTAGCTCATCGGAGGCTGGGGTCACGCATGAGAAACGAGGGCGTGAGAAGATGGTTGATCCTAGTGCGACAAGGCCAAGGGACAAGTCCAAAGATATGATCTCTAGCTTAGAGTCACGCTTGACTCACGTCGAGGAAGGCGTTGGGGTGTGGGTGCCCAAGTGGACGACCTTCTACAAAGGGTAGAAGGCCTTGAGGTGGAGGTTGCCGAGATCCACACGGACATGATGTTCAAGCTACAAGAGACCATGTACGTAGAGATGGGGTAAATCCGCGATCTTCTCATGGGGGAGCTCTCAAAGGTGCGTGCATCTCTTCAACAAGAGCTAGACAACGCTCGTGCTCAAGTTGAGGCACTACAAGGCGACGTAGCCTTACGAAAACGTGCTATGGTCGTCGGGCTAAGCACCACAACTGAGGCAAGAAGGGTCGAGGTGTCCAAGCCTCAAACCTTCATGGGAGCATGCCACACTAAGGAAGTAGACAACTTCCTATATGGCCTAAAACAATACCTTGAAGCCATTTTCATTGTGGAGGAGGCTTCCAAGATTCAAACCGCGAGTTTATATCTTATCGACACCGTCATGCTTTGGTGGAGGAGAAGGCGCATTGATGTAAAGAAAGGTACGTGCACCATCTCTACCTTCAATGACTTTAAAAGGGAGCTCAAAAGGCAATTCTATCCCGAGAATGCCGAGGATGAGGCAAGAGCTCGCCTAAGAAGGTTGAAGCCATCGGGGAGCATCCACGACTATGTGATGGAGTTCACTAGTTTGGTGCTCGAGACCCCCGATCTCTCCGAGAAGGACTCGCTCTTCAAATTTATAGATGGTCTCCAAAATTGGGCCAAAGCCGAACTAAGGCGACGGGGAGTGCAAACCTTTGTCGATGCTATTGTCGTGGCCAAGAGTTTCATCGACTACTCTAGCCACAAGGAGACTACCACCAAGCCGAAGGATGAGAAAGGCGGTCAAGCCAAAGGTGGGGGAGACTAGGGCTAACGCAAGGAGGGCCATCAAGAAGGTAACTCGCCAAGGCACATAGACTCGTCCCTATGGAAGGGTAAGGACAGAGGTAAGTCCAAGGAGTTCCAAGGTACGAGGAATTCACCGCCCAACAATTGCTTCATTTGCGGTGTTGACCATTGGGTTCGTGAGTGCCCACAACGTCAAGCCCTTAGCTCGATCCTAGCCAAGCATCGAGAAGGTAGTGACACCGATAGTGGCGATGAAGGCCCACAAATGGGATCAATACAATTGCTCAATGTGATCCAATCCACCTCAAGGACCGAAGCCAAAGGGTTGCTCTACGTGGATGTCACCGTCAACGGAAAGGTGACGAGGGCCATGCTTGACATAGGTGCGTCCCATAACTTCCTCTCTTTAGAAGAAGCAAAGAGGCTCAATCTTAAGGTAAATGGGGGAGGCGAATCTTTCAAGGCAGTTAACTCTACCGCTCGGCCCATCCACGGGATTGCTCGAGGAGTCAAGACCAATGTAGGGACATGGTTTGGGCACATGGATTACACAGTTGTGCCGATGGATGACTACAAGATCATCTTAGGGATTGACTTCTTCGACCGGGCCAAGGCAATCCTGGTGCCATTCTCCAACAATATGTGCATCACGGAGGGTAACAACGCCTGTGTGGTGCCGACACTCAGTGCCACCAAGCAAGGGACTAAGGCACTCTCGTTCTTTCAATTCCAAAGGGGCATCGATCGGGGCAAGCCATCCAAGGGGTTGGATGAGCACGAAGGGAGCAAGGCTACCCAACTCAAGACAATCAGCCCCGAAGTAGTTAAGCCAAGGGTGCAACTCGGTGCAATAGCCAAGGGTCAAGCAGTCAAGCCGAGGGTGAAGAAAAGGAAGGCCGTGAATCGAAGGAAGCACATTGGAAACACCCGGACAATCCAACCAAGACGCGATGAGGGCATCGCGAGCTTAGGTGGGAGAGAGTGTCACGACCCACTAGTGTGCACCAAGGCCAACCAGGGCAAAATGAGGACCCTTGGGCGTTTTAAGGCCAAACACACATCAAGGAATGGTCTAGAGAGGCCTATAACCCTCTCAAAATGTTTACACCACGTTCTAGGAGGTTCCAGGATGTTCCACATCCATCTAGGCTCAATCAGGAGAACCTAGAAAGCTTGGGACATCTCGGGACTACTCTAGACATCTCCGGAACATTCTAGAAGACTTTAGATAGTTATAGATATATAGAGAATCATGCGGAGTTATCTAGAACACTTAAGATGATTAGGGACATGTGTAGAGTTCTCTAGAATATTATGGACACTTGTAGATATTTTTGGAGGCAAAATATTAACAGTAGGATCGAAGTAATCGCCACCGTCCATTGAGGAGGTGGGAGCCTATAAATAGGTAGGCCTTAATCATTTGTAACACATCCCCCAAAATCATACAAGTTTAGCATCCTTGTAAGTTCTCCAAGCTTAATAAAGCTTTCCTTTCTAAGTTATTTTGCCTTATGTACTTTGTGTTGCATTTGTCATATCGTTTGCGTGGAAAAGGCTTGTTAGCATTGTGTCGGGAGTGCTAACGCCGCACGTATAGCTCGAGAAAGATAAGTCCGTGACAATATGCTCCTCATAAGAGCCATATGCATCCGTCCCTGCATATATACTTCTTCATATTTTTCTTATGTATGAGTTAAATTTTTAATGTTATTTAATCAATCACATACCATCTAAATTTATATAATATATTTATAATATTATTTTCTAAAAAAGAGATTTGAGGAAAAATATTTATAAGAGTAAAAGAGTAAAAATTTGATGGAAAGAAAGAATTTGCAAAGAGTTGTAGTCAAAGAATTAAATGAATAAAATACAAAGTTGCAAGGCTAAATTGTTAAAAAAATTGTTTTCAAAAATTGAATTGAAGTTACATATTTATTAGAGACATATTTCAACATTCAAACTTTATTTTAAAAAATTTGAGTTAAGTTTATGAAATCTGAGTCAAATCTAGCCTAATTTAATTTATAAAATTTGAGTAGAGTAGAAAAATTCGAATTTTAAGTTGAGCGAGATTTGTTCACCCCTAGAAATAATATAAAAAAAAAGAAGAAGTTAAATCTAGTTATGAAAAAAATCTGGACACATGTCTTTAGGTGGATTTTTCTGAATAGATTAGGTGGATCTTGGTAAAACATTTGGTGTCTATTTAAGTTTTTAAAAATATTAGATGCTTAAAATAAATTTTTTTAAAGAATTCAATTTAAAATTTTCAAACAAATTAAGAATAATTAAAATTTTTAGACGTGTTAAGTACTTTAAAAAAATACTAAATATTAATTTTTTCAAAATAAGGGGGCATGACCCTCTTTGAGACTTTGACTCTATTACCATCTGCCCGTACATGTCATTTAGTCGAGACATATCACACCGATAAAATTAAAGAAAGAAATTTTAAGTAATTTAAATAATTAATTTAATATTATTATTTGACACATGAAGCTTTTTTTTCCTCCGCAAACTGTCTTAGTTTATCATCACGTTTATGATTTATTTAACTAAAATATTAATTAAGAACACAAAATAATAGAGTAAAAGTTTAAAACAGCTTGAACATGATGATTTAAAGATTTAGGAGATTTTGTACCATTTAAGAAAATATGACTTTTAATTTTTTTTAAAAACAAATATTTGTTAATTTGTTGTATACTTGTAGATTGACATTTTGTTTAATAAAAAAAAAAGAGTATAACAAAATTCAAAATCTACGACTACATTATTGTTTTATTTTTCTCATGTATTTTACTACTAGTAAATAATTAACCTTTTGTTATTTTTCTCGTAAGCATTTAACTTTCATTTTGGGCTCTTATTTTTCGGGGCACTTGTGCAATCACACCTATCTTAAATGCCCAAAACCGATGAACACTTGAGGATAAAGAAGACTCCACTAATAATTTACCAAAAAATTATTATTATTTTAAATTAAAAAAGAAAAATATTTTTAGAGGGATAAAATAGAAAAATAGTTTTAAGCCATTGGATTTAGTTTATTATTACTATTATTACTAATGTCGTATTTAATTTTTTTTGTTTTATCACTTTCGAACAATATAATAATTTAACTAGTTGATTTATTTTACAAGGAATTAAATTATTTTATTTATGTATAGAGAGATTAAATTGCTCATGATGATTATATAGTATAGGAAGTATATACGAACCTTAAGATATTTTCAATTGCAATAATTAATTCATCGATCTTTTTATTATTAATTACTTTCTTTGTTAAATTGTTTTCAGCTGAAGAACTGGGAATTAAAGAAACAGTGCCAGCGTATCTGAATCCAATACTGACACCCCAAGATCTCAAAACAGGAGTATCCTTTGCTTCCGGCGGCGCTGGTTATGATCCTTTGACTTCCAAACTTGTGGTACATACTTCCTTCTCCTTCTTTAAAAGCAAATCGTTTTTTTTTTTCTTGCGCTTACCGAATGGTGTTTCAACCTTTGTCCGAATATACCAGTCCGTTATACCGTTGTCGGAGCAGTTAGATCACTTCAGAGAATACATTTGGAGGCTGAGAGGTATTGTCGGGGAAGAGGAAACCAACTTCATCTTAGCCAAGAGTTTGTTTCTAGTTGTAGCTGGCAGCGATGACATTGCCAACACATATTTCCTTCTGCGAGTCCGGAAATTACAATATGATGTTCCTTCTTACACTACTTTAATGGCTAACTCCGCGTTCGACTTTCTTAAGGTAATATACACACATTTTCAACTCCTCAAGAAACCCATAGTTATTACAAACTTGGACTGCTGTTTTTAACATCGATGAATATTGGAATTATACAAAGGAATTATATGGTTTGGGAGCTCGAAGGATTGGGGTGTTTAGTGCACCACCAATCGGGTGTTTGCCATCACAAAGAAGTTTAACGGCAAGAAATGGAACGGGATGTGCAGAAGATAACAACGTTGCAGCTAAATTATTCAACAAAAAGCTGTACGCGGTGTTGGATTCCCTTCAAACAAGCCTGTCTGACGGCAAATTTGTGTACATCGATGTCTATAAACCACTGCTTAATATACTCCAAAACCCTAAAAAACATGGTATTCTGTTCTTTGCTCAACACAAGGAGAGTGATTTGGTCTCAAATGTTTTGAAGTTTATAATATAAAAATATGGTATTTTTCCAGGTTTTGAAGTTGCAGACAGAGGTTGCTGTGGGACAGGGAACATAGAGGTGGCAGTTTTGTGCAATCAAGTGAGCGCATCAACATGTAGCAATGTCTCTGAATATGTGTTTTGGGACAGTTACCATCCAACGGAGAAGGCATACAGAACAATGGTAGGACCACTGCTGCAGGAATATTTGAACAAATTCTTTTGAAAGATGCCATGCCCGTCTCTCTAATTATAATGTGCATTCACTATAACTTTTTCAAGTCTGATGAATTATGTTTGTTTTTATTTTATACATTGAAATTGGAGCCATGCAGCTGCATGTTTTGGCATGGTATCATCTTGAGATGTTCTTAAAATAAATAAAGATACTTTAGTGTGACTAAATTATATTATTAATAGACTGTTGATAATCTATACCTACTATTTAAGCTGTCCCCAAATAGATATAAATTGACCATTAATCAATCAAATCAATTTTTTTATTATTAATCGGTCGGTTAATTTTATGTAAGATCGATTAACGATTAATAATTTTTTAAATTTAAGTTATCAGTTAATTCGTTCTAAATCGGTTAATTAATCATAATTATTATATATTAAATATTATATATATTACATATATTTATTTTTGGTCTAAACTTTTAAAAGTTATATACTGATCATTAATTTTTTTGATATATTATAAGATGTTTATTAAATTAGCACAAAATTATCACTAAATTTATTGATTTATTACAAAATGGTCATTAAACTTTTCAAAATTTTAACAATAATTTATAACATGCAATGAGTCAATGACCATGTTGTAATAGTTCAATAAATTTAATGAGTGTTTTATTATTTTTGAAAGTTCAATGGCTAAAAAATCATTTTAGAATAATTTAGTGACCATTTGTATAATTTACCCAAAATTTTATAAAAACTCCGGTTAATTCGAAAACCGACCAAATTAGCCGATTTTTTTTTAAAAAAATTCAGTTCGATTAATGGTTAAAACGAAAAAATCGGGTTAATGGATTTAAGGTAATTTGGTTCGGTCGGTTAGCAGAACCGAGCGACTGTACACCCATAAAGTCACATAGGTGAAATTTTAGGTTGATTTTTTTTATTATAATCATCGATATTCGATTTATTGCTGAAATAATTTAGATTTTATAATGTAGAGATTCATATGGAGATGATATTTCCAACCTAGTGTGTAACGTTATTTAAGAGACCAAACGTTTCATTATGTTAGACCAACTAATATTTGACAAGTGTGGATTAAATTTGAAAGGTTAGTTCTGTGAATCAAATTTTGATTGTTATTGTCATTTAATTAATAAAATATCAATAAATTTTCGTTTAGATTTTTTTTTTGATATTGTTGAATTGGTTATGGTGTGAATAAAGGCGTTTATGGATGAAGTTGGGTTAAATTTAGATAGTGTTTACGCATGTGATTAATCTCCATACATGCCTAAACGTTGCTAGAATTGTTGTTTCTTCATTCCTTTTCAAGTATCTTCGGAAGCTCGAAATGGCACTCGAAAGCGAATGTAAACCATTTGACAGTGACTTAGAATGACTTAAATCTGGTAAGCCAATTGATGTGTTAAACTTATTAATACTCAGGATTTTGGGAAGGGCTCCCCCCCCCTCCCCCCTCCCCAATTTATTTTACCTTTGATTTTTTATAGCTATAATCCAAAAATATAAAATTATGAATTTTATATTTAGCAGGCCCGTCTCAAAAGAAGAGCGGACCCTGTGATACTTTTTAAAATAGGCCCCTAAAATATTTTATAATAAGATGAAATTGTAAATTATCAAAATTTATCATATTACGATTGTTTCTTACAAAATAAAAAAATCAAACAAGTGAAACTAAGACAATGTCTCAAAAGTAACTTTATAATCGTCACATTTTATTTAAAAAGTGTCATCTTTCGGACGCTCTTAGTAGCAAAATCGTCAACCAAATCTTCATACTCAACTTTCTCTAAAAATATCATTTTTAATCGCTATCAACGCTAACCCATTAAGTCATTCTTGTGATGTTGTAGAGTGCACATAGGTCTTCAACAAATTCAATTTGGAAAAGTTTCTTTCTACGGATGCAACTGTGTTAAGAGTAGTCAACAAAATTTTATATGCAATAATAGCATTAAGAAAAATATAACCTTTCAAAATTTCAAAATCTCCAGTGGCCCATTTTTTTTACAGGCAAGAACTCTCTTAATAACTTCAAATTCAAATACAATTCATTTTCATCAATGCCAGGTTGTCATTTATTCTTAAGAATAAACTCAAAATATGCACAATGAGACTTTAGACTCACATCATCTAGTGACTGCAACTTATGAGAAGTAAACAAAAACTCAATTTTTTCATAGTCTTGGTATTGTTCAAAACTCATATTAAGAGAAACAATAGCTTGATCAAAATTCCAAAAATTTCAAATTGCCCAATTAGAAATTCAACCTTCAAAACACTAATTAAAAATAGTAGTAGAAATATTTTTTTAACCTTTAGAAGATGAATATTACTAATTAGTAGATAGCAGTTGAATCTAAAATAATTGAAGAAGATTGAAATTAGGATGAACATAGGGTTTAGGGATTGATAACTTATGATTGAACGAAAAGTCTTGTTTACATATTGTTATTACTTACTTTTAAACTACCTCACAAGAATGTGCTTATGTGATCCTTCCATTCACATTTCAGGAAGGAGTCGTTTGCATAATACTACAAGCTCAGGTATGATCTCCGATTCAAGAAATTATGTTCGTAGTTCTTTAGAAACTCCTAGTAGGTGGCACAGAGTCGTAATGTAGGCTTGATCTTTATTAGTCTCTCGATTTACATATGTATATTTAAGTTTTGTATCAACTATTTATTCTTTGTGATTGCTTGGTAATAATTTATTTCATCGAAGTTTATACATGGTTCGATAGATTGGATTGATGAAAAGATAAGTCTAACTTGGTTAACAATCTAGTAAAGCACTATCACGTATACATACTCTAGGGCCTAGGCATAAGATAATTTTTAGCCTTAAAAGGGAATTTAATTTGTCTAAGCTCTTGGAGAAATTTATACATTCATGACAAGATGTTAAAAACCTGATTTCACACTTCCTAATGCCTAACTGATATTTTTGATAGTTTTCAAGATTTAGTGAATACAAGAGATATCATTGTATCTTTGAATGTGGTCTTCGTCTCTCAATAAATTTAGTTGGAACTTACTTGTTAAGGTCTAGTAAGAGAGATAAAGAGAAAATGTTTATATTCTAGTATAATAATCACTGGTTTCCTAATTAAATTCTAGATCTAATGAAAATTTACTAATAACAATTGTAAGCTTGTAATCATAGGGCTTATGTTATGAGTATAAAAAATAGTTGCCCTTTTGAGATAAGCTTGAGAATAATTGTATTTTCGTATTGAAAGGTTTTAAATTACTCCGTTTTCACTAGATGTGTTCGGTTAAGTTAAATTTTCGTCTTGATTGTTAACAAACCTTGGAAGGTTTGCTTGGTAACACGTTCTACGCCGGTGTTTCTTCTAGGCCGGGTAAAGGGTGTTACAGCTTACTTATTCCAATAGATAATAAGTATATTGAAAATGACTTGTGATTAAGTTACTCCATACTTTTAGGCCAATTTATGGGGTATTACAATTCTCTCCCCCTTAAAAGAAATTCGTCATCGAATTTGCCTGAGATAAAAAGGTGAGAATATTGTTCTTTCATAATTGTCTCAGGTTCTCAAGTAGCTTCTTCAACCTTATGATTCCTCCGTATCACTTTGACAAGGGGAATAGACTTGTTACGAAGTCTTTTATTTTGATGATCTAGGATTTGAACTGGTTTCTCTTTGTAAGACAAATCGCAATTGAGCTTAACATCTTCAGGTTCAAGCACATGAGAAGGGTTAGATTGATATTTACGAGACATAGAGACATGGTGTAAATTGTGTATCATATCAAATTCAGTAGGAAAGGCCATGCTTTAAGCAACATGGCTAGTCCTCTTAATGATTTCAAAGGCCCAAGGAGACGAGGGCTATGCTTTTCTTTCTTTCCAAATTCGACGACAAGCTCGAAGCATTTCATCTAAAATTTGAATCATTCTTTCTGATTGGTCAATAGTCTAAGGATTGAAGGCTATACTAAGATTGATCTTAATTCCCAACGTTCTTTGCAATGAATTCCAAAATCTAAATGTGAATCAGGGCTCTCGATTTGAGATTATCAATGTGGGAATTCCATATAATTGCATGACCTTTTGGATATACAACATCAGTCAAAATATCAAGACTCCACTTCTTTAAAATTAGTAAGAAGTGTGCTGACCTAGAGAACCTATCAGTTACAACCTATACAACATTACTCCTCTTGAAAGACAAGGCAACCCACTTTCAAAATCCATGGTTATACGTTCCTCTTTTGATTATGGTGATTCGATAGGCTAATATAATCTCGTAGGGGTCCAGTGTTCAATTTTGGACTTTCGGACAAGTTATACACTTGAATACGCACTTCATCGTTATTGATTTCATCCCTGGCTACTAATATAAATTCGTCGAATCCTTATACATCTTTACAAATCCAAGATGAATTGAAAAGGGGCTAATACGAGCTTCTTGAAGTGTTTCCTTCTTAAGAGTTTCATCATTAAGTTCCCAGACTCTATTTCGATTATTATAGTAAATCATCAGAATTCAGAGAGAATTCTGAATTGGATTCATTCTTTTACCTTTGCTAAGACATTCTGAAGCTCAGGATCCGGTTGATGAAGAGCCTTGACTTACTAAATCAAGTCAAATTGAACTTGAAGTTTGACTAGAATCTATCGATTCATTTGCAGCTAGATACGAGCATAACCAAGAACTTCCTTCATTTGATCAAGATTTCGTTGCTAGCTTTCCGACTAAATAAAAGATACATTCATTTGAAAAAGTTCGGTTAAAGGGCAACCAAGATCGAGAACCCTTTAATAAATCTTTGATTATAAGCAGCTGATCTTAAATCTCCTAGTTTCACTAACATTTCTTGAAGGTCTCCAATCAATTGATGGAGCCCTCTTAAAATCCACCCTAACCCTTCCACATACAATCCATAACCGTGGAAGAACACTTAAGATAACTAAACCTTCACATATGTTAAATTTGCATAGACTCGATAATCTCGTAGGATTTGTGTAATACCCCAAAATGTATCCTAGAACTTTGGCACTAGTTCAAATGTAATTGTTGAGATACTTTTAGAAAGAAATTGGGAACATTAGGACCAAATAGAAATAATTGAAGTAATGGACAACTTATTAAAAGAGGATAAAATTTAGAATTTAAACTACCTCGTGAATTGCATGTAATGTTTTGGAGAATGTGGAGACTTGCACAAGTGTCACCATTGGGTGAGAACACTTGGGTTAGGGGTCTCAGTTCTTGGGAACCAATTCATTGTAGAATTTTTTTCTTGTAACACCACTCGCCCGGATTAGGAGCGAAGGGCGTTACGGTATTGCGGAACTGATTCGAAACTATTAAAACATGTAACGTTCACAGCAATTCGTAGAATTCTAAACTTAAATCATACAAATAGGTGGGCTAACAAAAACTTTAACTTAACATTATCAAATATGTTACAATGTTAATCTTACCTAATCATATAAGCTAACACAACAATATCATTCATATAATCATGCTTCTATATTCAAACATCATTACAAGAACAACAAATCTAGATTAACCCTATGACATATTCAATCTAACATTTTAAACATAGCATATTCGAAACTAACTACTATTACATGATCTATTAAAACTTCAATCAAACAATCCTATAACATTCAACAACATATGAACATGTAATCAAACAACTCATCCTTGTACATCATACTAATCCATTTGAATTGGACTGTAACATCATAGGACCATTCGAACTATACAACCAACATTTAGAATAATTTCTACTTCATTCAATATCAAACAACTAGATTCATAATACCATCCTATAACATCACGAACCACTCAAATTAATCAATTAATCCTAGAAGGATTCTAGATGCAATATCCCATAATCAATCAAGCATTCTTATCATGTTTAACATCAATCATTTGAATGGAAAAACATATAACAATCTATAGCATTTGCAAGATTCACATCAAACCTTAATCAAACATTAACCACATTTGTATACGTATCAACACACACACACACACACACATATATATATATATCAAACATAATTGGTTCAACCATTATAAATCGTAGGACTTAGGTCTTAATGTACCCAACTAAACATATATAAAATGTCCAAAATGCATGTGACACAATTGTATATACATATCTATGCCACCTTCTAAGAGTCTAAACAAAAGTACCATAACATACTTGGTTCTTTGGCTTGTGATATGCTCCCGGATCAAAATAGGATAGCTTCAGAATCAGAATAACCTGTAGTTTTAGGAAGATGGAAACAAAAGAGTGGTAAGTACATTACGTACTTAGTGAGGCAGTTTCTATAACTATTAATTCATTCTTTTAAATGTTTTATCACATTTTTCGAAGTTTACCTAGTTAGGCTAAGTATCATGTAAGTATCACCCAACTAGTTTCAAACATGATCAAACATCACTTAGCTAGTCTCATTAAAAATTTAACATCAAAGAATAAAGATACAAACATATCAAAGATCCATCAAAGCGTGCCATCATATAACACATTCAAATAGACAAGTTTCCAATTCTTCAAATACATTGATCAAACATGGATCAAACATTCAAATATAGTTCATATTCTTTTTAATTCATTCTAACAGAATCATTAAACATAATTACCATATACATTTCAAGCCAATTAGATTGACATATAAAACACATTTCATTGATCTTATCATTTGTCTTATTCAGAATACTTTTAATACTTGCCTTGGTAGATAGATGGACTAGGTAATCAAGTCTTATTAGGTACTAAGTACAACCTTTTGAGGATGCGCATAGTATCAAAAATTCAGAGACCACACAATTTATTAAGGTATTTTATTCACCATTATATCACATGTAACTTATCCACATAGGATGCACCAAGCATCTAGATCATTAGGTACCAATAACACCATATCAGAGAGTACACAAGGTACTAATTTTTCAGAGGAGCTCTAGACTCTAAGGCATGCCCTTCTACCTAAGACCAACTAGCCAACCAAAAACTTTAGATGTCTTTTAATTTCCAGCAAGCATATTCAAGTATATAGCAATCAATTTTGCAAGATCATATAACATATGCACATCACAAGTACACAAAACCTATTCAACAAGATCATAATTTAATCAATTTACAGAAATTAGTTATCATAATCTCATTCAAGTATCATCCAAAACAGTACCATGGCATTAATTTCAAGCTCATTTCATGACTCACATATAGCCATCAAAGTAAAGCAAACCATATCAAGCATCAAGCAAGGCAACTAACTACTAACATGGAACTTGCTTTCATATTTCCTTTCAGATAATTACCAAGTTCACATTAGATTCATTTCATAATTCTATGAAAAATCACAATTTAAACATAAAACAATGGTTAGGACAATAGTCTTAACCCTAAGTTTAACCACACTCACAATACTCCAAGCTAGTCTTTATCTTTGATCACAATGCCCTCGTTCTTTCTATTTGGCTGCCCAACTCTTGTTTCCTCCAAAGTTTCTTCAAATTCATAATATTAACATTCATATAAAAACATATACAAAACATATCAGAAGCCATTTCAATCATATAATCTCATTTACACAAGTGCAAACACAAAACTGTTTTTCCCACTGGCAGTTTGAGCACTTGTTACTAATCTGAGCATATCTTTTTACATACATATCCAAAATTCAATTACTTTACTATTATAGAAAGCTTATTCACAGAGATTTTTAACCATGTATGACACATATTTTTCCCATTTCTCAATCAGTATAATTTTGCATTTAAAGAAAGGGCATTCTACAGGGGACTAAACTGGCAGTTTACAAGTTAGGCCTCTTTGATGCACATTTTAATCTAGGTCCTTTAAGACTTTAATTCAGAATTTTAAACCAATGTTTACCCTGATATCCCCTGTATTTTTATGTCCTACATGGTCCCTAAACAGAGCAATATGGTCATGTTATTTATCATGTTTCCAGATTAGTCCAAATTAAGCTCAATTCCCCTATTAAGTATTCTAACCACTTTAAACATATAATTCAAGTCAATAACCAACCAATTCAAGTTACGAACCATTCATATAACATTCCCCCTGTTTTTAAACATTATTTCCAGAATAAAACTTATAGCATTTCAATCCCCAAATTTCTCAATTTAGCCGAAACAGTCCACTACCACTGTTTTAACTCTATATGTGACTAGTTTCATTCCAGCTAATTTTTGCAGTAACCTATGAACATTTTTACTAATCCAACACTTCTATCCTCTATAGAATTTAATTTTCTACAAATTTTTCCGACAGAAAACTTTTCAGATCGAACTGTAACATGGTCAAATTTCCAGATTTCAGTAGCATACTAGTTAGGTCGAATCTGTGCATGTGTACACCTTTCAACTAGTTTTTTCTTATAATTTTCGTTCTGTTTTCAGTTCTAACTTAAACCCAGCAACAATTTAAGAGTAACAACACTTAATTTTCGTACAAATTCCAGAATTCAAACATAAACAACCATTAAACTCACAATTGAAATCGGTTAAACAAATACACTTGTTTTTCCTTCTAACGTGCATGCACCTAGATTAAATTTCCAGCCATCTAATCCTTGTTCAAGCTTGAGCTCTCTCTCTCTCACTCTCTCTATTTGGTTTCGGTTGAATGGATGAGAAAGATAAAGAACAATGACTCAATTCTTTGTTTTTTCTTAGTAAGTGCCGAGTGTCCCACTAGTTTAGGGTGGTGGCACTTGGTTATCAATATAACCATGTGTTTTATTTTTTAATTCCACTATATCATATATATTATGTAATTATAATGTTAATCCCATCATATATTAATCTACACCATTGTATTAATAACGTGTTATATGTTTAGTTTAATAGTTACAATATTAATTTCATTAATTCATTCTAATATTTTATTCTTGTACAAAAATGTCTACACTTTTGTTTCTTATTAATTTAGGGTTTCCAACTAAGCTATGAATTGGGGTATTACAATTCCTCCCCCCTTAAAAATAAATTCGTCCTCGAATTTACCTGAATTAAATAGATGGGGATATTGTTTTTTCATCGTATCCTCAGGTTCCCACGCCGCTTCTTCGACTTTGTGATTCCTCCACAGAACTTTTACAAGGGGTACGTTCTTATTTTGGAGTCTCTTTACTTCCCGATCAAGGAGTTGGACAGGTTCTTCTTCATAGGAAAGATCGAGATTTAATTCAACATCTTCATGTTCAAGTATGTGGGATGGATCAGACCGGTATCGTCTTAACATCGAAACGTGGAAGACATTGTGAATTTTATCGAACTCAGGAGGAAGTGCGAGTCGATAAGCCACCAGACCTATTCTTTCAATCACTTCCAACGATCCAATAAAACAACGACTGAGTTTCCCTCTTTTGCCGAATCGAAACACTTTCTTCCACGGGGAGACTTTGAGGAATACCTTATCTCCAATCTCATGTTGAATGTCTCTACGCTTTTGATCGGCGTAAGATTTTTTCAATCAAATGCTTGTTTCAATCGATAGTGGATGATTTGAACTTGTTCTTCGGTTTCCCGAAGGAATTGAGGTCCTAACACCTTATTTTCACCGAGTTCAGACCATCACAGAGGTGTTCGACATTTTCTTCCATACAACGCTTCAAAAGGAGCCATTTGAATAGAAGATTGATAACTTTTGTTGTATGCAAATTCTACGAGGGGTAGGGATTTCTCCCAATTCTTCCTGAAATCGATGATACAAGCTCTGAGCATGTCTTCAAGAACTTGAATCACCCGTTCAGATTGTCCGTCATTTTTCGGATGAAAGGCTGTACTCAGATTTAACTTATTTCTGAGTGCTTTTTGTAGTGTTCTCCAGAATCGAGCTGTGAATCGAGGATCTCGATCAGAGACAATTGAAGCTGGGACTCCGTGCAAACGAATAACTTCCTGAATGTATAATTCAGCCAAGGTTTCCAAACTATAATTCATACGCACCAGGATAAAATGTGCGTATTTGGTGAAGCGATCAACAATCACCTAGATAGTGTCGCAATTTCTTGGCGTGCAAGGAAGACCAGATACAAAATCCATTGTGATTTGTTCCCATTTCCATTGCGGAAATTAAAGAGGTTGGAGCAATCTGGTAGGGACTCAGTGCTCAACTTTTACTCATTGACAGCTCAGACACATCGATAGAAAGTCATTAATAGCCGCCTTTATTCCAGGCCACCAATACAAGGGATTGAGATCCTTGTACATCTTAACCGATCCAGGGTGGATCGAGAAAGAACTTTGATGTGCTTCTCGCAGTATTTCTTCTTGCAATTCCTTGTTATTAGGAACACAAATTCTATCTTTGAAATAAAGGAGACCGTTCGATTTAACGGAGAAGTCAAGATTAGACTCAATCTTAGAAACAATTTTCTGTAGTTCTGGATCAACTTGATGATGCTCTTTGATCCTTGTGATTGAAGTAGATTGGACTTGGAGTTCACATAGATAATTCCGAACCTTGTATAGTCAGAAATGAACGTTGATAGCCACTGAAGCTACGAACAAACAATTCGAATAGATTACTTAGGATACAAGAAAAATTTCGAATTCTTTCTTGCTTGATAAGGAAGTGTTCGTATCCTTTCTTAATTACTAAGAAAGATTTTTGAACAATTTCTTTGGGCACAAGAATGGATGTTTTCAATGTTAGATCATCGACGCACCCCATGGCGCAGCGGAAAAACAAACACGACGATCTCACCAGCGATCCATGTACGTTTAATCCGTATTTAAGAGGAAGATATATGTTTACTTACTTTGAGTTCCTTGATAAACAACAAGAACAACAATGACTCACGATCTCATGAACGATACGAATCTTATCCTCCACAAATAGATCGTCTCAGCCTCTACTCTGTTCACCTGGTTGAAAAGTTGAGAGCAATTTGGTTTTTTTTTTCCACAAAACATTTTTGAGAAAAATACGTTTCAAAAGGGTTAGACGGCTGCTAGACCATTAACCCATTTTTATAGTATGTTACCCTATTTATAAAAAATAGTATGTTACCCTAACTGCATAGGATTTTTAATTAATTCCGAACTATAATTACTTTAATTATTTTAAATTCGGAATTCTATGTATAATAAAATACTTTAGCATATACATAATATATATATATATGTCTTAATATTAATTATACATGTTATATACGAACAACTAAAGTGTACATATGTAACTTATTTATTAATTTCTCTTTTCAACCCAGGGTGTGACCCTGTACGTTCCAGTAACATTAGCAGCAATTATCAGAACTATGCCAATATTACAAACAATGAGTGACATCTCGCAATGTATCATTGCACCTAAATTACTGGAAATAAAGATTCAACATAACATCTTTGTGATCAACTATTGTAATGTATTATATCCCTTTGTCCTTTATATCTAGCATAGGCACAAGTCTTGGAATAATCACACTTGTTTTGCCTATCTATTATTTCTTTGATATCTAGAGTAGACAACAAACGAATAATATGTGATATCTCATATCAACTTATTCGAGCATGGCCATGCATTTCTAGTTTTATTCAACCAAGTGGCCTATGATATATTTCCTATTATGTAGGAAGGACAAATCCTATCTCGACCATTCATACCCCACTACACATATCATGATATGCTCAATGTCAGTCTTTATAGTGTAACCATTTACGGTGCACGTTTAACTGCATCAAAGCACACAATAATATATGTTAAGATAGTAATGATCTCAAGTCAAAGGATCATACATATAATTATCATTATGAGAAATATCGTGACAATTACATAATAATCCAAGACATATGCTCACAGTGGGTCAATCTAATATGTTGTTATCTAACATCATATTCATGCTTTGATTTTGACATCACTATATCAATGACAACACATTGTCATCAATCAACAACGAGTTAGCTTTAAACGTATTATTATTATCCATGCCCATAATAATACTCAACTAAGGATCTTTAAATAATAATCATAATATTATATGGACATTATTGTCTTTTGTTAATTTGATGCACAGAAATATAACAGAAGAAAATAACGGCAATGCCTTTATTTGATAAAATCAGTAAAGATAGCATGTCAATAAAATCATCATATGATTGGTCTTTGGGAATACTCTAACAATCTCCCACTAACACTAAGACCAATCACTCACATATCTAATACCATGTGACTCAGTGTGATGATCATGCTTTTGCTGTGCCAAAGGCTTCGTTAGGGGATCAGCAATGTTATCATTTGTGTGTACTTTTCATATTTCCACATATCCTCGATCTATGATCTCTTGAATAAGATGAAAACGCCTCAGAATGTGTTTGGATCGTTGATGGGATCTGGGTTCCTTTGCTTGTGCAATGGCTCCATTGTTGTCATAATTGAGTTCTATAGCATCTGATATGCTAGGCACAACCCCTAGTTCAGTTACGAACTTCTTGATCCAAGTAACCTCTCTTGTCACTTCACTGGCTGCAATGTACTCAGCCTCCATTGTAGAGTCAGCTACTGTGTCTTGTTTTGAACTTTTCCATCTCATAGCACCTCTATTAAGACAAAACACAAAACTAGATTGCGATCATGAGTCATCCTTGTCTGTTTGGAAGCTGGCGTCAGTGTAACCTTTTACACTAAGCTCTTCTTCATCCCCTGTAAAGTGTCCATAAGTCCTATATTTCATGCACATTCAAACACTTATTATTACTATTTAAGCACATTTTAGGCATAAGTAGGTGCATGCATGGCATTTTACAGTATTTATTTGTTTTACCTTGGTTTTATGGATTATCGTTTATTTGATAAACAAGAGTTATTGTTTTAGTGTTTTTTTTCGTTTGTAGGTACTAACGGCTGAAAGAGGGAACCGAGGGGCTGAGGAGCCAAGGTTGAAAGAACAAACCTAGGAGGCTTAATGAAGCAGTTCTAGCAGAAGAAAGTTGCTGTCGAGTAGATGTCGAGTAGAGTTGCTGCTGACCGTGCTGCCCATGGCAGCTAACTATGGAGGTTGGAGAACCGGAGTGCAATCTGTATAGCTAAAAAACCTGAATCTATAACCGGCATCCACTTGATTTTCCAACGTCTGTAGAAGCGGCCAGGACTGCCGAAGAAAAAATCTCAAGATTACTTGCGGGCTAAGGCAAACGGGATAAAGTCCATATTCCACGCAAAGAAGTCAGAGTTTAAAGTCATATTAAAGATGGAAAGCTACTTTCAAGGACTTCTACTTTAAGGAGGACTTAACCTAGTCATTAGTCTATAAATACTCATTGTATTCCTAGTTCAAATCATCTTAGGTTTGATATAGACTTTTCTAGTGTTCTCTGCCGCCGCCATGTTCTAAACTCCACTTGGGTTAGGGTTATGTTGTAAACTAGTTGCGAAACATTTGTTTTAGGTTTTGAGTTATTTTTCAATAAAATATTCTAAGTTTTCTTAATCTGTGCACTTCATTCTTTCAATTATTCTACACCAGTCAGTTGAGAGTATCCATTTGTCGGGTACGAAAGTGCAAGGCTCACAAAAGGGTTAAGTACGATCACAACGTGCTGAGGCGTGACTAACTTGGTTCTACACCAGTTCACAAGTTTCATCGGCAGAGAGGGATTACAAACCGTGTTGACTAGCCTGTGTTAGGTTTACGTTGAGATTGCTAGGTATTGCCTACGTCATGTTAGCTCTTGAGCATCCTTACCTAGAAATAGGAGGGATCATTGTCGACTATCCCGCCGGACTAGGAGTATCTGCCAGACTTGCCACCATGACTTATTTCCGTTCCACCTGTTGAGATAGCGAAAGTTACAGTGGTAGTGACCTGCTGCGACCGCGTGACAGGGTCGTAGCCTGCCGCCCGCCATACCCGCCAAGGCAACATATCGTGGAAGCACAAAATAACTCTACCTTCACAACGCAGTTTCACACTAAGTGGCAGCATAACCCTGCCTACTCTATCAACCTGATCACCTCTTTTATTATTATTTGTGCTTTACTTTATGTTACTCTTCAATCCAACAATCAATTCACTTGTGCTTTTATTTTGCCTTGTTCAGGGACTACGAAACGAAACAAGCTGTCCAATCCTCGTGGGATTCGACATCTTTTATACTATAACTTGGTAGGAGTGTGTAGTTGCACTCTCACAAAAAAAGGGAACACCTTCACGCCCTACAATTTTTTGGCGCCGTTGCCGGGGATTGGTAACAGTGAATTTCGTTTTTCAATTTCTAAACTTTTTATTTACATTTTATTTTATCTTTATTTTTAATCAAAATTTTTTTACTGTGTCCTTTGCAATTGTATGACCGGGGCCAACCCTAAAGGAAATCTCCTCATTTACGCCGATCTCGAACGTGAAACGAGAAGGATAAAGAAGGAGCTTAGGGAAGTCCTTAAGAGAAACAAAGAAGACAAGGGAAAAGCAAAGGAAGAAACAATGGTAAACGAGGACCCGCCAAATGATGTCGCAAACAGCAGGGGCATCCAGCAAGACTTGCCGCCCAGAGGTCCACAAGACCTACCACGACAGGATCCCCTTGATCTGCCCAGGCAACCCCAGCCCGCTCAAACTACCAGAGAATACCTTGACCATGACTTCAGAGGGTTCGACCCAACAGTGACGGAACCTGACATAGGGGCGAACCACTTTGAATTAAAGCCCATCATGTTCAACATGATAAACACACTAGGGCACTTTGGAGGGACTGCCACAGAAGATGCTCGGCAGCATTTACGAGGATTCCTGGACATTTGCCGAGCATTTAAGATACATGGGGTTCACCAGGATATACTACGGCTGAGCCTATTTCAATATTCACTGAGGGATAGGGCGAAACAGTGGTTGAATAACAAGCCAGTTGGATTTTTAATACATGGACGGAGCTCGACAAAGATTTTTTAGACCGTTTCAGCCCGTCCAATGTTACTGATAGGCTGCGGAATGAGATCACGGCCTTCAGACAAGGGGATGACGAGCCGATGTACGAGGCATGAGAGCGGTACCAACAGGTGCTAAACAACTGTCCGCTACACGGTTTACCAGCTTGGACTCATGTATCTATATTCTATAACGGGGTTAACTACCCAACTCAGATGATGATATATGCCTCGGTCAATGGGATCATCCTAGACAGACCTCTAGAGGAAGCATTGCGGCTGCTGAACATAGCCGCTAAAAATGATTACAAGTACCCGACAGCCCGCCGAGGTGGCACAAGGAGGCCAATCACTGCAAATGAGGTAGAAGCCTCAGAATTTGTTTACGCGCGCCTCGATACACTGACAGAGTTGGTGATGAAGATTGTGCAACCCCCTGGTAAGGTTTATGAAGCAAAAGTTGTTGAGCCATTCTGTGAAGAATGTGGTGGCAACTATGATTCTGCCGACTATGCTGAATTTGCTAATTATATGAGAGGATATGAGAGGAATAGTAGACCCACGCAGAATAACTACAACCCAGGATGAAAGAACCATTCCAACTTCTCGTGGAACAACCCCATATCTGTTGCAAACCTATCACATCAACGAGGGGACTATCAACAGAACATGCCACGACAGCTGTCACTACAACATGATACAAACACTTCCTCCTTAGAATCCACTCTGCATACTTTCTTGTCACATACTAAAGATTTCATTTTTAATACAAATAAATTCATTGATAAAACTGAATCTTTCATTTACAGGACTGAAAGCAGAATGGACAACCAAGAGGCAAGTTTAAAAAATCTAGAAACGCAGTTCGAGAAATTTGCTCAGATCATCAGCACAAGGCCAATGGGTGGATTACCCAGTGACACTGAATTAGCAAAAGGAAAATCCCTTGAACAATGTAAGGCCGTAACAACCAGAAGCGGGGTAACACTACAAGACCCATCCATGCCCGCTATAAGAGAAACAACGTCTACCGAACTAGTCCGACCTGCTGAACAATCTGCTGCGGTGACACCAGAACAAGAATCAACAAACAACACCAGAAATGAACAGACATAACCTGAACCAGCTACCCAGAATAGGATGCCAGGCAAGGAAAAAATTGTCAACCATGTACCTCCACCACCATTTCCCCAGAGACTGAAGAAACAAAAGCAAGATATGCAGTATAATAGGTTCCTGGATGTGCTAAAGCAAGTCAAAATCAACCTTCCACTAATAGAGTTGATTGAACAAATGCCTAGCTATGCCAAGTTCTTCAAAGATATTGTATCCAAAAGAACAAGGATTGGGGAATTTGAAATAGTGGTAGTAACGAAAGGATGCATGGCTATGCTGCACAATAAAGCACCGCCCAAACAGAAAGATCCAGGCATCTTTATAATCCCTTGCAAAATAGGCAGCAACCACTCCGTACTAGCATTATGTGACCTAGGGGCAAGCATAAATTTAATGCCCAAATCTGTCTTCCAGAAACTAGGGATAGGAGACGCCCGCCCAACAATGGTGATGCTTCAACTGGCTAACAAAACTTATGTACAACCGAAAGGAAAAATTGAGGACATCCTAGTACATGCGGATAAATTTATTTTTCCTGCCGATTTCTTGGTGCTGGATTGTGAAGCATATGAAAAAGCACCAATAATACTGGGGCGACCTTTCCTTGCTACAGGTAGAACACTGATCGATGTGGAAAAAGGCGAACTCACAATGAGGATACACGATCAACAAGTAAAACTGAATGTTTACCAATCCATGAGACAAGCTGAAGATCCGGAAGAATACCAGCTACTGGATGTTGTCTTAGAGTTTAACCTTGATGACAACAGACGCTGCCTACAGCAAGACTGCCCAGGCAATGAACTCGGCAGCTGCCATGGCAGCCATTTAGAAAGCTGCCTGGAAGATGAGCAATGCAATGAGTGGACGGAGCATGAAACAAAGGAACAAGAAGAGACATACTGGATAACAAACAACAATTGACCGCGCTACTGCGGCAACATAAGAAGGCGATAGTCTGGACCATTGTAGATATAAAGGGAATCAGCCTTACCATTTGCATGCATAAAATCCAGCTTGAGCAGGACCAAAAACCAACATTGGACACCCAAAGGAGATTAAATTAAGCCATGAGCGAAGTTGTCAAAAAGGAAATCATCAAGTTGTTAGATGCTGGAATCATATATCCAATCTCAGACAACGAATGGGTAAGCCGGGTACAATGTGTACCATAGAGAGGAGGAATAACCGTGGTAAGCAATGATAATAATGGATTAATCCCAACTCGAACAGTAACTGGTTGGAGAATATACATGGATTACCGAAAGTTAAATAAATCAATAAAAAAGATCATTTTTCGTTGCCTTTTATTGATCAAATGCTTGACCGCCTTGCTGGCAAACCCTTCTATTGCTTTTTGGATGGATATTCAGGGTACAGCCAAATCGCCATCGCACCAGATGACCAGGCCAAAACAACCTTCACTTGCCCATATGGCATCTATGCTTTTCGAAGAATGTCATTCGGTTTGTGCAATGCCCCAACCACATTCCAGTGATGCATGATGTCTATCTTCTCCGTCATGATAGAAGATTTCATGGAAATTTTCATGGACGACTTCTTTGTCTTCGGCAACAGTTTCGACAGTTGCCTCAGCAACCTTGAGAATGTACTGATCATATGTGAGGAAACACACCTAGTGCTTAACTGGGAAAAATGCCACTTTATGGTCGACTAAGGCATAGTCTTGGGGCATAAAATTTATGCACATGGAATAGAATTAGACAAAGCCAAAATCAAAGTCATAGCCAACTTGCCGCCGCCGATCGCTGTCAAGGGCATACAAAGATTTCTGGGACACGCAGGTTTCTATCGTAGATTCATTGAAAAGTTTTCTAAAATTTCTAAACCGCTGTGTACCTTGCTAGAACAGGACAAGACCTTCATCTTCGACGAGGCATGCCAGGAGGCATTCAAAAAATTTAAGGAAAAGCTAGTCACAACACTTGTGGTAGTCCCAACGGACTGAAGTCAACCCTTCAAACTCATGTGTGATGCTAGTGACACTGCTGTTGGCACCGCCCTAGGACAACGCAGAGATAAGATCTTTCATATCATATACTAGGATAGCAAAACACTAAATACTGCACAGACCAACTACACCACTATAGAAAAAAGAATTGATGGCAGTAGTATTTGCCTTCGATAAGTTTTGGCCCTACTTGATTGGCACAAAGGTGATAGTTCACACAGACCATTCTGCCTTAAGGTACCTATTCACAAAGAAAGATGCAAAGCCCCGCCTAATCCGGTGGATCCTACTGTTGCAAGAGTTTGACGTAGAAATCCGAGACAAAAAGGGCACGAAAAATCAAGTGGTAGATCATCTCTCTCGGCTGGAGAATAGACAAGAGAACACATGCCACAGTGAAATTCAAGATGAATTCCCTGACGAACAGCTGCTACTAGCCTCATCCCTATTAGCCGCCCTAGAAGCTGAAGGACTATTACCTGCCGCCCATGCAGAGGCCGCATCGGCAACATCTATAGACACACCCTGGTACGCGGGTATTGTAAATTATTTAGTATCCGGTTTTTTGCCTTATGAACTTAACTTTCAAGGAAAGAAATGATTCCAACATGATGTGAAGCATTACTTTTAGGACGAGCCTTTCTTGTTTAAAAACTGTGCAGACCAGGTTATCAGACGATGTGTACCAGAGGATGAACAACATGCCATACTCTCACAATGCCATTCAGCACCATATGGAGGCCATTTCGATGGGCAGCGCACAACAACAAAGGTGCTGCTATCGGGGTTCTTTTGGCCAACACTACATAAAGACGCTTAGACTTTCTACGAACAACGTGACAACTGCCAAAGAACAGGAAATATATCAAGAGGAATGAGATGCCCCTTCAAACAATCATGGAGGTCAAGTTATTCGATGTTTGGGGGATAGATTTTATGGGACCATTCCCATCTTCGTGCGGAAACTTGTACATCCTCCTAGTAGTTGATTATGTTTCTAAGTGGGTAGAAGCCATTGCCACCCCTCAAAATGATGCAAAGACCGTTCATAGGTTCTTACGAAAGAAGATCTTCATGAGGTTTGGAGTACCAAGAGCAATCATTAGCGATGAAGGCACCCACTTTGATAACATATTAATTGCAAAGGTACTCCAGAAAGTGGGGGTCAAGCACAAGATTGCTGCAACCTATCATCCACAAACAAATGGGCAGGCAGAAATTTCGAACAGGGAAGTCAAGACCATTTTAGAGAAAGTCGTGAACCCTAACAAAAAAGATTGGTCATTAAAACTAGACGAAGCTCTTTGGGCATATCGAACAACATACAAAACACTGCTAGGAATGTCTCCATATCGTCTAGTATACAGAAAGGCCTGCCATCTCCCTGTCGAAATAGAACACAAGGCGTATTGGGCAGTCTAGACAGTTAACATGGAATGGAAATAGGCCGAGGAAAAGAGACTACTAAATCTAAAAAAATGGAAGAATTTCGGCGGGAGGCATATGAGAATGCCAAGCTGTACAAAGAAAAAATAAAAAAATGGAACGACATCAAGATTCAGTAGCGGCAGTTCCTGCCTGGGCAGCAAGTACTGCTGTTCAACTCCAGTCTTAGACTGTTCCCTAGAAAGCTAAAATCTAGATGGTCAGGACTCTACGAAGTAGTCGAGGCCTTTCTACATGGTGTCGTGACGATAAAATCAGTACATGGAGGAACATAGTTCAAGGTCAATGGGCAGCGACTATAGCTATTCACATTGAGGGATTCCCACCCCACTGTGACATAACCTTCTCTTGCTCGTTATTTACTATTTTCATAGGAGTAGTTTTAGGATTAGGTTTCATTTGTTTTAATTTTTCTTTATTCCCGTCTCACAATCAATTTTGCAGATCCAAACCCAAGAACCGCAAAACACAAGATAACAACGCCAAGCCTGCTGCCGTCACCTGCCAATAGCAACAACCTCAGACGTCTTCCCTTCTTCTTACTTTAGTCCAGCTTTTCTTTTCTCTTTTGTGCATTGAGGGAAATGCCCATCTCGAGTTTGGGGGGGGGGAGGGGTAGCTCTCGCATCATTTTTCTAGGCATCTTTAGTTGCATTGTACTTGCCTTAGTAATAATTGGAAAAGAAATTTTTTTTATGACTTGTGCCTATGATAGGATAGCCGATTAATATAATTTTCGCACCTAACTAAAAATGAACTTAATTCTGGGAAGAAGCATGACTTATGACTTAGAATTTTTTTTCTTTATGACTGAAAATGTTAAAAATCTCTGTTACTTGCTGAAAGTGTTAGAATATTTGATGAACATAGCCTGTTTGTTTTTAGAATTCTTTGCAAAATTCTAACGATGATTATAGGTAGCCACTGAGGTAGGGAAAAGAATCAGAAAAATGCAGTACTGCTACGACAGTAGAATCAAAAACAAGGAACAATGATGTTTACCATAGAAGTGCCCGCAACAGGCTCTAGGAAGAATATTGTGCGAGGACACTCCGCTGCTATCAAAGTCCATGAATCTGAAAGCTTTAAAGTGACGGAAAAATTGGCATGAATGAATGAAAGCCTTCACAGGATGACTCTACTCCAAAGGTTCGGGGTTTTTTTGTTTGCTCCTATCTAAACGCCAGACCTAGAAGAGTAGTTGTGATAACCTGAAGCCCTCACTGCCATGATTAAAAATATTGTGCTTAAACTGTGCTGCCTCGACAACAACCTTTAAGTCACAACCACATCTTTGTTTATTTATTTATTCTACATATTCAGCCTGTTTTGTAACCCCCTAAACCCGGCCCAGACGGTTGAACCGAATTAAGAAGTTTACACGGGGAAAACCAAAGTCAACCTGAAAGTCAACCTTGATTAACGACCCTTTTTTTTTATTTTAAGACTTGTCTAAATGCACATTAACCCTAGATATGTTCACAAGATCAGCATACTCAAAGATCATAACAATCAGAGATCATTCAGGGACTTAATTGCATAAATTAAGGAATTAGGGACCAAATTGTAAATTCTGAAAATTATAAGGACTTAACCCAATTATACGTTACCAATATGAATTTAATCATATTTCATGCTTCTCTGTCAAAATTCAGCTCAAACGGACATCTCAAACTCATTCAATTGCAATATCAAGGTTCAGGACTAAAACGCAAACATTTCAAAACATATAACCGCCAATTTCAGTGCCCAACGGTCGGGTGTTCTGAAATAGGGAGAACCTGTTCCGAAACGCGGGACCGTTCCGAAACGAGTTCCGATACGGGGCTTGGCAGAAACATTTCCGTTTCGGAACGGTTCCTCCCGTTTCGAACGCCTGGGCCATTTCAGGCCCCCGTTCCGAAACGGTAGCACCCGTTCCGATACGGCCTGCCCAGATTGCAGAAAAATTGCTGGTTAATCACACAATTAACCTATCAAACATGCTCCAAAGGCAACCAAATTATACCAGCAAGTCCTATCATGCATAAGGTACATAATTGCATCAACCATACTCAAACATGGCATCAATTATAGAAATCCCCAATTCTATAGGCATGCAACCTATTTAGAAAACCATTCAAGCATCATAACACCAAACACACTTCACAAAGGCCAAACACATATTCCATCATCAATAACAACATAAAACCAACTTAGGGAGTCCAAAACATCTCCCAAAACAACAACATAGGTCCCCCATTGCCAAATGCCCAAAAGCTAATAGTGTTAGAAAACATTCACCATACATGAGCTTAAAACTTCACTTGGATTCTTGGCTTCCTTGCTGCCCCAAATGCACTTCAATGCTCTGCATTATTGGTTTAAGAAAAGAGAGAGAGCGTAAGCAAATGGCTTAGTGAGGAATGCTCATTTAAAACTACACAATAATGCATTTATAAAACACCTTTATAAACCTTAGTTCAAATCATCATTTGTACATGCACATAAGCATTTAATACAAGCAATTCATGCTTCAAGTTTATAACATGTCATATTGGCCACAAGTGATACAATCAACATAAGATCCACACATGGACTTTTAAACACCATTGTGATCTTACAATCCACAAGGACCACACATGGACTTTTAAACACCATTGTGTCCTTAGCACAAGAATCATCCATGGACTTTTAAACACCATGATGTTCTTACAATTCACAAGGACCACACAAGGACTTTTAAACACCTTTGTGTCCTTAACAAGAATCACCCAAGGACTTTTAAACACCTTGGTGTTCTTAAATAAACAAGGCTCACACAAGGACTTTTAACCACCTTTGTGACCTTAACCAAGAACCAACCATGGACTTTTAACCACCATGTTGTTCTTAAATACACAAGATTCACACAAGGACTTTTAACCACCTTTGTGATCTTAACCAAGAACCAACCATGGACTTTTAACCACCATGTTGTTCTTAAAACAAGAACCACCTATGGACTTTTAACCACCATAGTGTTCTTAACCATCACTTGCCAATGTACATCATTTTACAACATTAATCCACTGTTTTAAAGCATTTATCAAAGCCATAATCATCATGCATCATTATGCACCAAAACCACATCTAACATTGTTCAAAAACAAGAATCTCTTACCTTGAGCATTCTTCAACACATGGCTTATAAAATCAGCAATTAAACATGCTAAATATGCTTTCAAAACAGGATTTAAAACATGCAAAGCAATCACATTGCATACAACCAATTCATGGTTCATCATCAAGAGAGTTTTTCTGAAAACTTACTCTTGAACTTAGCTAAGTTGCTTAGACTTAAACTAAGCTCCCAAACCTTTAAAACATTGGTTTCAAAGATGAAAACCAAAATCCACTCACCGATTCCGTTTCGCCACTTGCCGAAACACCAATCAAGCTTCCGGATCACCACCTCAAGGATCCAAAGATGACTCCCCTCTAAACTTGAGTTTCTCCCCTTTTGGAACCAAGATTTTTGAAAATCCAAATAGCAAATGATAAGGTTTTGTTGAAGAGATGATTAAAGATCAAAAGAGGATTGAAATCTCATATTTGGATGTCAAAATCAGAGGGAAAATGTGCTGGAGAATGTGTTTGGTTTGAGAGAAAAGATGAGAGAAAAGGAAAATGGGAATTTGGAAAAGTTAGTTGGAAAATGCTAAAATATCTTTCCCTCCCTTTTACTTTTATTTTAAAACCATTAATTAATCATTAATATTTAAGAAAAATCTGGAGAAACTCCTTTTGGGTAAATAGCTCCTTAAAGATTCAAAGTTTCAATCCTTTTTAAAACAATCACACAGTTTTCAAAAATTACATTTTGGTCACTAACCAAAATGTCACACTTCCAAACCTCAATTTGTAAAATTGATTTCACCATTCTCTTATATATAATAAAAGAGGATTTTAAGACATTTTTCCATATTTTTAATGCAACCCGAACTAGGCTTTCCTAAATTCACCTTTATATATTCAAACCGCACTCCAACCGAACCGGTCCAAACCCAAAACTTCTAAGCCCAAAATTGGGGCGTTACAACTCTCCCCCCTTAATAAATTTCGTCCTCGAAATTTACCTGAAGGAAAGAGGTACGGAAACTGCTTCAGCATGTCATCCTTCCGTTCCCACGTGGCTTCTTCAACACCACGATGCTTCCACAACACCTTTACCAACTCAATGGTCTTGCCTCGAAGAACTTTACTATCCGAATCCAGAACCTTCACCGGTTCCTCATCATAGGTCAAATCCGGATTCAATTCCATTTCTTCCAAAGGCATCACATGCGAAGGATCCGATCTATACTTCCGAAGCATAGAAACATGAAACACATCATGAATCTTTTCCAACTCTTGAGGTAACCTCAACTTGTTCGCAACAGGACCCACACGCTCAATCACCTCGTACGGTCCAATGTACCTAGGGCTCAACTTACCCTTACGGCCAAACCTCATCACCTTATTCCAAGGCGAAACCTTCAAAAACACACGGTCACCCACCGCATACTCAATCTCCTTACGCTTCAAATCCGCGTAAGACTTTTGCCAATCAGAAGCTGCCTTCAAACGCTCACAAATGAGGTTCACCTTCTCGGTGGTTCCTTTCAACAAAGCCGGTATCGAAACCAACTTCTGACCCGTTTCCGCCCAGCAAAGAGGAGTCCTACACTTCCTCCCGTACAAAGCTTCATAAGGTGCCATTTGAATACTTGCCTGATAACTATTGTTATAGGCAAACTCCACCAAAGGCAAATGTTTCTCCCAAGAGCCCTGGAACTCAATCACGCAACACCTCAACATATCCTCCAAAACCTGGATAACACGCTCAGACTGACTACCCGACTGCAGATGATAAGATGTACTGAAATTCAACCGTGTACCCAAAGCCTGATGCAAACACGGCCAGAAACGTGATGTAAACCTCGGATCCCTATCCCACACAATCGACCTAGGCACACCATGCAGCCGCACAATCTCAACAATGTACAGCTCCGCAAGCTTATCCAAAGAATACGTAGTATGCATAGGCAAGAAATGCGCACACTTCGTCAGGCGATCCACAATCACCCACACTGAATTCTTCTTCGATGGCGACAAAGGTAAACCAGACACAAAATCCATGGTAATCCTTTCCCACTTCCATTCAGGGATTCTCAACGGTTGCAACAACCTTGAAGGAAACTGACGCTCATCCTTAACTCGCTGACACATCATGCACTTGCTGACAAACTCAGCAACATCCTTCTTCAAACCCACCCAATAGTACTCATCACGAAGATCACGATACATCTTAGTACTACCAGGGTGCATAGCAAAAGGACTACTATGACCTTCAGTCAAAATAGCACGCCTCAACTCGGCATCATTGGGCACTACTATCCGACTCCCAAAACACAACACTCCATCATCATTAAAACAGAAATCCGAAGGCCTACCCTCCGCGATATCTTGAACATGCGGTACCAAGGAATCATCCAACAACTGCTTTTCCTTGATCAACTGAACCAAAGATGGTTTCACTTGCAACTCAGCCACAAGACCACCATCACGCGAAATACTCAATCTGGAAAACATAACCCTCAACTCAACATCTACTTTCCTACTCAAGGCATCCGCTACAACATTAGCTTTTCCAGGGTGATACTCAATCGTCAAATCATAATCCTTGAGCAACTCCACCCAACGCCGCTGCCTAAGATTTAACTCCTTCTGAGACATCAGATACTTCAAACTCCTGTGATCCGTGTACACAGTACACCTCTCACCATAAAGATAATGCCTCCAGATCTTCAAAGCAAAAACCACCGCAGCTAACTCAATATCATGCGTAGGATAATTGCGCTCATGCACTTTCAACTGCCGTGATGCATAAGCCACCACCTTACCCTCTTGCATCAACAAACATCCCAAACCAACATAGGACGCATCACTGTACACCACAAATGTAACGCCCCAATTTTGGGCTTAGAAGTTTTGGGTTTGGACCGGTTCGGTCGGAGTGCGGTTCAAATATATAAAGGTGAATTTAGGAAAGCCTAGTTCGGGTTGCATTAAAAATATGGAAAAATGTCTTAAAATCCTCTTTTATTATATATAAGAGAATGGTGAAATAAATTTTACAAATTGAGGTTTGGAAGTGTGACATTTTGGTTAGTGACCAAAATGTAATTTTTGAAAACTATGTGACTGTTTTAAAAAGGATTGAAACTTTGAATCTTTAAGGAGCTATTTACCCAAAAGGAGTTTCTCCAGATTTTTCTTAAATATTAAAGGTTTAATTAATGATTTTAAATAAAAAGAAAAATGGAGGGAAGATATTTTAGCATTTTCCAACTAACTTTTCCAAATTCCCATTTTCCTTTTCTCTCATCTTGTCTCTCAAACCAAACACATTCTCCAGCACATTTTCCCTCTGATTTTGATTTCCAAATATGAGAATTCAATCCTCATTTGATCTCTAATCATCTCTTCAACAAAACCTTATAATTTGCTATTTGGATTTTCAAGGATTTTGGTTCCAAAAGGGAGAAACTCAAGTTTAGAGGTATGAACGTCCTTCTCCTCTAAATTCTCAGTTCTTTACTGAAATTCCCAAGTTCTCAATCCTTGATTTGTGTTTTATAAAAGGTTTTGTAGATGTGTTCTTGATCTTGGCTTTAAAATGCAAGATTTGGTTGATTTTTGATAAAATTCGTATGATCTGTTTGGGCAGTGTTTTGAGGTGTCTTTTTGATGATAATTGAATGTTTAATTGATGAGAAATTGAGGTTTAATCATTACAATCCCGGATAGGTTAAATTTCCTAAGTTTTGCTTGAGTTCTTGGTTGTTTTTGGAGTGATCTTGATGATATGTTATAGCTGGAGGTATAAGGACGTGGTTAGATCCTTTTTGGATGTTAGTTGAGGTTTAAGGATGTTTAGAATTGATGGATCATGGCTGGGTAGTGTTGTGGAGTTGTTTGGAGGTGATTTCGGTTGTGTTTGGTAGCTGAAATGGGAGTGTTGATGAGAGCAGCGAGTTTAGGTGCTTTCATTGAAGATATTAATGCATGATGATGCATTAATCCTCTGCTTTGATGTGTTTAAAACAGGGGAGTCATCTTTGGATCCTTGAGGTGGTGATCCGGAAGCTTGATTGGTGTTTCGGCAAGTGGCGAAATGGAATCGGTGAGTGGATTTTGGTTTTCAGCTTTGAAACCAATGTTTTGAAGGTTTGGGAGCTTAGTTTAAGTCTAAGCAACTTAGCTAAGCTCAAGAGAAAGTTTTCGGAAAAACTCGCTTGATGATGAACCATGAATTAGTTGTATGCAATGCGATTAGTTTGCATGTTTTAAATCCTGTTTTGAAAGCATATTTAGCATGTTTAATTGCTGACTTTATAAGCCATGTGTTGAAGAATGCTCAAGGTAAGAGGTTCTTGTTTTTGAACAATGTTAGATGTGGTTTTGGTGCATAATGATGCATGTTGATTATGGCTTTGATAAATGCTTTAAAACAGTGGATTAATGTTGTAAAATGATGTATATTGGCAAGTGATGGTTAAGAACACTATGGTGGTTAAAAGTCCATAGGTGGTTCTTGTTTTAAGAACAACATGGTGGTTAAAAGTCCATGGTTGGTTCTTGGTTAAGATCACAAAGGTGGTTAAAAGTCCTTGTGTGAATCTTGTGTATTTAAGAACAACATGGTGGTTAAAAGTCCATGGTTGGTTCTTGGTTAAGGTCACAAAGGTGGTTAAAAGTCTTTGTGTGAGCCTTGTTTATTTAAGAACACCAAGGTGTTTAAAAGTCCTTGGGTGATTCTTGTTAAGGGCACAAAGGTGTTTAAAAGTCCTTGTGTGGTCCTTGTGAATTGTAAGAACATCATGGTGTTTAAAAGTCCATGGATGATTCTTGTGCTAAGGACACCATGGTGTTTAAAAGTCCATGTGTGGTCCTTGTGGATTGTAAGATCACAATGGTGTTTAAAAGTCCATGTGTGGATCTTATGTTGATTGTATCACTTGTGGCCAATATGACATGTTATAAACTTGAAGCATGAATTGCTTGTTTTAAATGCTTATGTGCATGAACAAATGATGATTTGAACTAAGGTTTATAAAGGTGTTTTATAAATGCATTATTGTGTAGTTTTAAATGAGCATTCCTCACTAAGCTATTTGCTTACGCTCTCTCTTTTCTTAAACCAATAATGCAGAGCATTGAAGTGCATTTGGGCAGCAAGGAAGCCAAGAATCCAAGTGAAGTTTTAAGCTCGTGTATGGTGAATGTTTTCTAACACTATTAGCTTTTGGGCATTTGGCAATGGGGGACCTATGTTGTTGTTTTGGGAGATGTTTTGGACTCCCTAAGTTGGTTTTATGTTGTTAATGATGTTGGAACTTGTATTTGGCCTTTGTGAGGTGGTTTTGGTATATTGATGCTTGAATGGTTTTCTAAGTAGGATGCATGCCTATAGAATTGGGGATTTGTTTAATTGATGCCATGTTGGTGAATGATTGATGCAATTATGTTCCTTATGCGTGTATTGACTTGTTGGTATAATTTGGTTGCAATTGATGCATGTTTTATGGGTCAATTATGTGTTTAATCAGCAAAATTCAGCAAATCTGGGCAGGCCGTATCGGAACGGGTGCTACCGTTTCGGAACGGGGGCCTGTAATGGCCCAGGCGTTCGAAACGGGAGGAACCGTTCCGAAACGGAAATGTCTGTGCCAGGCCCCGTTTCGGTGCTCGTTTTGGAACGGTCCCACGTTTTGGAACAGGTTCTCCCTGTTTCGGAACACCCGACCGTTGGGCACTGAAATTGGCGGTTATATGTTATGAAATATTTTCGTTTTGGTCCTGAACCTTGTTATTGCAATTGAATGAGTTTGAGATGTCCGTTTGAGCTAAAATTTGACAGAGAAGCATGAAATATGATTAATTTCATATTGGTAACTTTTAATTGGGCTAAGTCCTTATAATTTTCGTAATTTACAAATTGGTCCCTATTTTCTTAATTTGTGCAATCAATTCCCTGAATGATCTCTGATTGTTATGATCTTTGAGTATGTTGTTCTTGTGAACATATCTAGGGTTAACGTGCATCTAGAAAAGTTTTAAAAGAAAAAAAAGGGTCGTTAATCAAGGTTGACTTTCAGGTTGACTTTGGTTTTCCCCGTGTAAACTTCTTAATTCGGTTCAACCGTCTGGGCCGGGTTAAGGGGGTTACATTTGATGGTATCAGAGCTGAGCTCTCGTGTAATTGTGAATGATTATGTGGATGATTTAAGTATGTATGCTTTGTATGCTTGTTGAGTGAAAGCATGTTGAGTGAATTGCAAATATGTTACAATTGTGGTGTATGCTGTGGTGAAGCATGTTGTGGGTACCCATTGCCAAATCAAAGCTAATGTAATGATGTTGTTTTTAATTGGAAATGAGCTTGAGAACTTGGATTGCTTACCTTGTTGAGCCTGACTTTGTTTTATTGCATTGTGATTGCATTGTTAGTGAATGGCACCTCGTAGAGAGTTGAGGGTTAATACGCGAGCTATGGCTCAAAATGAAAAATGAAGAGAACGCTGAGAATGCTATGGATTTACCTCCTCCGCCTGGTGGTGGTGGTGCTGGGGGTGAAAGAGCTGATGTTGCAGCTGGTGCTGGGGTCGCTGGACCTGAAGCTGGTCAGGGGCAAGCTGTTCCTGACATGACAATGCTGGTACACGCCATTGCTGGTGCTTTTCGAGCGGCGATAGCTGGAGCTCAAGGAGCTGGGCATCAGGGAGATGCTGGTGTCAGACTACCCTTGGAACGTTTGCGCAGTCTGGGAGGGACTGAGTTCAGGGGCTTGTCTGCGGAAGGTTCTGAATCTTGGTTAGAGGGTAACAAGAGAATCTTGGGGCAGATGAGTTGCACTGATGTGCAGAAGTAGGGGTGTGTGGTATCATTGCTGCAAGATGATGCTTACACTTGGTGGACAACCACTATCTCTGGGATGGCGGGAGCTGATGTAACTTGGACGTTCTTTCAGAACGCGTTCAAGAGAAGGTATCTGGGTGTGAGGTACCTAGATGAAAAGAAGAGGGAATTCATGTCTCTTACCCAAGGGAACATGTCGGTAGCTGAGTACGAAGTTCAGTTTGTTCGACTCAGTCAGTACGCACCTGAGCTTGTTCCGGACGAGCGGGAGAGGTGTGAAAGGTTCCGTTATGGTTTGGTGACGGAAGTAAAGATGTATGTGCTGGCGGCTGAGTATAATGATTTTGATGTGCTGGTGGGCCGAGCAAAGGATATTGAGATGAACTTGGGTTTATCTGCTAAAAGTGCTGGGTCCAGTGCTGGTAAGAGAGTAGCTGAGTATAGTTCCGGTGGTGGACGGAACAAGAGGGGACATGATCAGAGGTATCAGTCCACAACTAAGCGAGGTGGTGGTGCACTTGCTCAGGGAGGCAGGGCTAGAGTTGATCCGAGTGCATGTTGGACATGTGGTTCGCGTGGCCATATGAAACGTGATTGTCCTCGAGCTGTGAGGGAGGTGCAAGCTCCTGTTGTGGCGGCTGGTAATTCATGCTGGAACTGTGGATCTACGGATCACATGAGGAGAGAGTGTCCTATGTTGGCTGGTGGCCAAGTGCGTGCTCCTGTTGTTGCTGCACCACAGAGAGGTCGTGGGCTCGGCCGTGGTAACTTTCAGCGGAGAGAGGAGGGTGTTTGTAATGTGGCCCATGTTTTAGCTGTTCAGCCTGAGGGTGGCGGCCAGGCGAGAGTGTATGCTCAGAGGGAGGGGAGGAATGACACGGATGTGATCGCATGTACTTTTACTTTGCAATCCTTGTCATTACTTTGCTTGATTGATTCTGGATCTACGCACTCATACATATTGCGTGAGCATGCTGAATTGCTTGGTTTGCCTGTTGATTCTTTGGATGTTGGTATGCGTGTCACTAGTTCTTTTGGTGAGACTGTTGTGACTCGAAAGCTTTATAGAAGATGTCCTTTGGTTGTGCAAGATCATGTTTTTCCTGTTGATCTTATGGAGTTACCTTTCTATGGTTTTGATGTAATCCTTGGTATGGATTGGCTTGTTGAGCATCGAGCTGTAGTGGATTGTGAGAATAAGCGAGTTTCGTTGAAGCTTGCGGATGATTATGAGGTTGTTGTGGTTGGTGAGAATGTGAAGTTTCTTGCCAATGTGGTGTCTACGTTGGAGGCGAGCCGGATGCTGAGGCAAGGTTGTGAATCTTATCTAGCTTTTGTGATGAATCCTAGTTCCAAGGAGTTGCGTGTGCAAGATATCAGGATTGTGCGAGAGTTTCCTGGTGTGTTCCCTGAGGAGTTGCCTGGGTTACCTCCTAATCGTGAAGTGGAGTTTGGGATTGAGCTGTATGAAAATACAACTCATGTGTCCATTACCCCTTATAGAATGGAACCTAAAGAGTTGAAGGAGCTGAAGACACAATTGCAAGAATTGCTTGATCGTGGGTTCATTCGGCCGAGTGTGTCACCTTGGGGTGCACCGGTCTTGTTTGTGAAGAAGAAGGATGGCACTATGAGAATGTGCATTGATTATCGTCAGCTTAACAAGTTAACTATCAAGAATTGGTTTCCTTTGCCGAGAATTGATGATCTCTTTGATCAATTTCGGGGAGCAGCTCTGTTCTCTAAGATTGACTTGAGGTCAGGGTATTACCAGTTGAAGGTAAAGGATGTGGATGTGCCTAAGACAGCTTTCAGGACGAGGTATGGGCATTATGAGTTCCTTGTGATGCCGTTTGGTTTGACAAATGCTCCTGCAACTTTCATGGACATGATGAATCGTGTGTTTCATGAATACCTGGATAAGTTTGTTGTGGTGTTCATTGATGATATCCTCGTGTACTCACGTACTGAGGAGGAGCATGAAGATCATTTAAGAATCGTGTTGCAAGCTTTGTTGGAAAATCAGCTTTATGCCAAGCTGAGCAAGTGTGAGTTCTGGTTAAGAGAGGTGGTGTTTCTTGGGCATGTGGTTTCTGCTGAGGGGATTCGTGTTGATCCTCAGAAGATTGAGGCGGTGATGAATTGGAAGGTTCCTAAGTCTGTTCATGACGTCCGTAGTTTCCTTGGTTTGGCGGGATACTACCAGAGGTTTGTGGATGGGTTTTCAAAGATTGTTGCACCTTTGACAAAGTTGTTGCAGAAGGATGTTAAGTATGAGTGGACGGAAGCAAGACAACAGGCTTTTGAGAAGTTTAAGGCAGCTTTGACGCAAGCTCCGATCTTGGTTCAACCTGAATCAGGGAATGAGTTTGTGGTGTATAGTGATGCGTCCTATGTTGGTTTGGGATACGTGTTGATGCAAGAGGGTAAGGTGGTGGCTTATGCTTCACGGCAGTTGAAGGTGCATGAGCGCAATTATCCTACGCATGATATTGAGTTGGCTGCGGTGGTTTTTGCTTTGAAGATCTGGAGGCATTATCTTTATGGTGAGAGGTGTACTGTGTACACGGATCATAAGAGTTTGAAGTATCTGATGTCTCAGAAGGAGTTGAATCTTAGGCAGCGACGTTGGGTGGAGTTGCTCAAGGATTATGATATGACGATTGAGTATCACCCTGGAAAAGCTAATGTTGTAGCGGATGCCTTGAGTAGGAAAGTAGCTGTTGAGTTGAGGGCTATGTTTGCCAGTTTGAGTATTTCGCGCGATGGTAGTCTTGTGGCTGAGTTGCAAGTGAAACCATCTTTGGTTCAGTTGATTAAGGAAAAGCAGTTGTTGGATGATTCCTTGGTACCTCATGTTCAGGATATCACGGAGGGTAGGCCTTCGGATTTCTATTTTAATGATGATGGAGTGTTGTGTTTTGGGAGTCGGATAGTAGTGCCCAATGATGCTGAGTTGAGGTGTGCTATTCTGACTGAAGGTCATAGTAGTCCTTTTGCTATGCACCCTGGTAGTACTAAGATGTATCGTGACCTTCGTGATGAGTACTATTGGGTGGGTTTAAAGAAGGATGTTGCTGAGTTTGTGAGCAAGTGTATGGTGTGTCAGCGAGTTAAGGCTGAGCATCAGTGTCCTTCAGGGTTGTTGCAACCGTTAAGAATCCCTGAATGGAAGTGGGATAGGATTACCATGGACTTTGTGTCTGGTTTGCCTTTGTCGCCATCGAAGAAGAATTCAGTGTGGGTGATTGTGGATCGCCTGACGAAGTGTGCGCATTTCTTACCTGTGCATACTACGTATTCTTTGGATAAGCTGGCAGAGCTGTACATTGCTGAGATTGTGCGGCTGCATGGTGTGCCTAAGTCGATTGTGTCGGATCGGGATCCGAGGTTTACATCGCGTTTCTGGCAGTGTTTGCATCAAGCTTTGGGTACACGGTTGAATTTTAGTACATCTTATCATCCTCAGTCGGATGGTCAGTCCGCGCGTGTTATCCAGGTTTTGGAGGATATGTTGAGGTGCTGCGTGATTGAGTTCCAGGGCTCTTGGGAGAAACATTTGCCTTTGGTGGAGTTTGCCTATAACAATAGTTATCAGGCAAGTATTCAAATGGCACCTTATGAAGCTTTGTACGGGAGGAAGTGTAGGACTCCTCTTTGTTGGACTGAAACGGGTCAAAAGTTGGTTTCGATGCCAGCTTTGTTGAAAGGAACCTCCGAGAAGGTGAAGCTCATTTGTGAGCGTTTGAAGGCAGCTTCTGATCGGCAAAAGTCTTACGCGGATTTGAAGCGTAAGGAGATTGAGTATGCGGTGGGTGACCGTGTGTTTTTGAAGGTTTCGCCTTGGAAAAAGGTGATGAGGTTTGGCCGGAAGGGTAAGTTGAGCCCTAGGTGATTGAACGTGTGGGTCCTGTTGCATACAAGTTGAGGTTACCTCAAGAGTTGGAAAAGATTCATGATGTGTTTCATGTTTCTATGCTTCGGAAGTATAGATCGGATCCTTTGCATGTGATGCCTGTGGAAGAAGTGGAATTGAATCCGGATTTGACCTATGATGAGGAACTGGTGGAGGTTCTGGATTCGGATAGTAAAGTTCTTCGAGGCAAGACCATTGAGTTGGTAAAGGTGTTGTGGAAGCATCGTGGTGTTGAAGAAGCCACGTGGGAACGGAAGGATGACATGCTGAAGTAGTTTCCGTACCTCTTTCCTTCAGGTAAATTTCGAGGACGAAATTTCTTAAGGGGAGGGGGAGAGTTGTAACGCCCCAATTTTGGGCTTAGAAGTTTTGGGTTTGGACCAGTTCGGTCGGAGTGCGGTTCGAATATATAAAGGTGAATTTAGGAAAGCCTAGTTCGGGTTGCATTAAAAATATGGAAAAATGTCTTAAAATCCTCTTTTATTATATATAAGAGAATGGTGAAATCAATTTTACAAATTGAGGTTTGGAAGTGTGACATTTTGGTAGTGACCAAAATGTAATTTTTGAAAACTGTGTGACTGTTTTAAAAAAGATTGAAACTTTGAATCTTTAAGGAGCTATTTACCCAAAAGGAGTTTCTCCAGATTTTTCTTAAATATTAAAAGTTTAATTAATGATTTTAAATAAAAAGAAAAATGGAGGGAAGATATTTTAGCATTTTCCAACTAACTTTTCCAAATTCCCATTTTCCTTTTCTCTCATCTTTTCTCTCAAACCAAACACATTTTCCAGCACATTTTCCCTCTGATTTTGATTTCCAAATATGAGAATTCAATCCTCATTTGATCTCTAATCATCTCTTCAACAAAACCTTATCATTTGTTATTTGGATTTTCAAGGATTTTGGTTCCAAAAGGGAGAAACTCAAGTTTAGAGGTATGAACGTCCTTCTCCTCTAAATTCTCAGTTCTTTACTGAAATTCCCAAGTTCTCAATCCTTGATTTGTGTTTTATAAAAGGTTTTGTAGATGTGTTCTTGATCTTGGCTTTAAAATGCAAGATTTGGTTGATTTTTGATAAAATTCGTATGATCTGTTTGGGCAGTGTTTTAAGGTGTCTTTTTGATGATAATTGAATGGTTAATTGATGAGAAATTGAGGTTTAATCAATGCAATCCCGGATAGGTTAAATTTCCTAAGTTTTGCTTGAGTTCTTGGTTGTTTTTGGAGTGATCTTGATGATCTGTTATAGCTGGAGGTATAAGGACGTGGTTAGATCCTTTTTGGATGTTAGTTGAGGTTTAAGGATGTTTAGAATTGATGGATCATGGCTGGGTAGTGTTGTGGAGTTGTTTGGAGGTGATTTCGGTTGTGTTTGGTAGCCGAAATGGGAGTGTTGATGAGAGCAGCGAGTTTAGGTGCTTTCATTGAAGATATTAATGCATGATGATGCATTAATCCTCTGCTTTGATGTGTTTAAAACAGGGGAGTCATCTTTGGATCCTTGAGGTGGTGATCCGGAAGCTTGATTGGTGTTTCGGCAAGTGGCGAAACGGAATCGGTGTGTGGATTTTGGTTTTCAGCTTTGAAACCAATGTTTTGAAGGTTTGGGAGCTTAGTTTAAGTCTAAGCAACTTAGCTAAGCTCAAGAGTAAGTTTTCGGAAAAACTCGCTTGATGATAAACCATGAATTGGTTGTATGCAATGCGATTAGTTTGCATGTTTTAAATCCTGTTTTGAAAGCATATTTAGCATGTTTAATTGCTGATTTTATAAGCCATGTGTTGAAGAATGCTCAAGGTAAGAGATTCTTGTTTTTGAACAATGTTAGATGTGGTTTTGGTGCATAATGATGCATGTTGATTATGGCTTTGATAAATGCTTTAAAACAGTGGATTAATGTTGTAAAATGATGTATATTGGCAAGTGATGGTTAAGAACACTATGGTGGTTAAAAGTCCATAGGTGGTTCTTGATTTAAGAACAACATGGTGGTTAAAAGTCCATGGTTGGTTCTTGGTTAAGATCACAAAGGTGGTTAAAAGTCCTTGTGTGAATCTTGTGTATTTAAGAACAACATGGTGGTTAAAAGTCCATGGTTGGTTCTTGGTTAAGGTCACAAAGGTGGTTAAAAGTCCTTGTGTGAGCCTTGTTTATTTAAGAACACCAAGGTGTTTAAAAGTCCTTGGGTGATTCTTGTTAAGGGCAAAAAGGTGTTTAAAAGTCCTTGTGTGGTCCTTGTGAATTGTAAGAACATCATGGTGTTTAAAAGTCCATGGATGATTCTTGTGCTAAGGACACAATGGTGTTTAAAAGTCCATGTGTGGTCCTTGTGGATTGTAAGATCACAATGGTGTTTAAAAGTCCATGTGTGGATCTTATGTTGATTGTATCACTTGTGGCCAATATGACATGTTATAAACTTGAACATGAATTGCTTGTTTTAAATACTTATGTGCATGTACAAATGATGATTTGAACTAAGGTTTATAAAGGTGTTTTATAAATGCATTATTGTGTAGTTTTAAATGAGCATTCCTCACTAAGTTATTTGCTTACGCTCTCTCTTTTCTTAAACCAATAATGCAGAGCATTGAAGTGCATTTGGGCAGCAAGGAAGCCAAGAATCCAAGTGAAGTTTTAAGCTCGTGTATGGTGAATGTTTTCTAACACTATTAGCTTTTGGGCATTTGGCAATGGGGGACCTATGTTGTTGTTTTGGGAGATGTTTTGGACTCCCTAAGTTGGTTTTATGTTGTTAATGATGTTGGAACTTGTATTTGGCCTTTGTGAGGTGGTTTTGGTATATTGATGCTTGAATGGTTTTCTAAGTAGGATGCATGCCTATAGAATTGGGGATTTGTTTAATTGATGCCATGTTGGTGAATGGTTGATGCAATTATGTTACTTATGCATGTATTGACTTGATGGTATAATTTGGTTGCATTTGATGCATGTTTGATGGGTCAATTATGTGTTTAATCAGCAAAATTCTGCAAATCTGGGCAGGCCGTATCGGAACGGGTGCTACCGTTTCGGAACGGGGGCCTGTAATGGCCCAGGCGTTCGAAACGGGAGGAACCGTTCCGAAACGGAAATGTTTCTGCCAGGCCCCGTTTCGGTACTCGTTCCGGAACGGTCCCGCGTTTCGGAACAGGTTCTCCCTGTTTCTGAACACCCGACCGTTGGGCACTGAAATTGGCGGTTATAAGTTCTGAAATGTTTGCGTTTTGGTCCTGAACCTTGTTTTTGCAATTGAATGAGTTTGAGATGTTCGTTTGAGCTGAAATTTGATAGAGAAGCATGAAATATGATTAATTTCATATTCGTAACTTTTAATTGGGCTAAATCCTTATAATTTTCAGAATTTACAAATTGGTCCCTATTTTATTAATTTGTGCAATCAAGTCCCTAAATGATCTCTGATTGTTATGATATTTGAGTATGTTGTTCTTGTGAACATATCTAGGGTTAACGTGCATCTAGAAAAGTTTTAAAAGAAAAAAGGGTCGTTAATCAAGGTTGACTTTCGGGTTGACTTTGGTTTTCCCCGTGTAAACTTCTTAATTCGGTTCAACCGTCTGGGCCGAGTTGAGGGGGTTACAACAAACTCTTTCCCTGATTCAGGTTGAACCAAGATAGGAGCTTGCGTCAAGGCTGCCTTAAGCTTCTCAAAAGCCTGCTGTCTCGCCTCCGTCCACTCATACTTAACATCCTTCTGCAACAACTTTGTCAAAGGTGCATCAATCTTTGAAAACCCATCCACAAACCTCCGGTAGTATCCCGCCAAACCAAGGAAACTACGGACCTCATGAACAGACTTAGGAACCTTCCAATTCATCACCGCCTCAATCTTCTGAGGATCAACACGAATCCCCTCAGCAGAAACCACATGACCAAGAAACACCACCTCCCTAAGCCAGAACTCACACTTGCTCAGCTTAGCATAAAGCTGATTTTCCAACAAAGCTTGCAACACGATTCTTAAATGCTCTTCATGCTCCTTCTCAGTACGTGAGTACACGAGGATATCATCAATGAACACCACAACAAACTTATCCAGGTATTCATGAAACACACGATTCATCATGTCCATGAAAGCTGCAAGGGCATTTGTCAAACCAAACGGCATCACAAGGAACTCATAATGCCCATACCTCCTCCTGAAAGCTGTCTTAGGCACATCCACATCCTTCACCTTCAACTGGTAATACCCTGACCTCAAGTCAATCTTAGAGAACACAGCTGCTCCCCGAAATTGATCAAAGAGATCATCAATTCTTGGGAAAGGATACCGATTCTTGATAGTCAACTTGTTAAGCTGAAGATAATCAATGCACATTCTCATAGTGCCATCCTTCTTCTTCACAAACAAGACCGGTGCACCCCAAGGCGAAACACTCGGCCGAATGAACCCACGATCAAGCAACTCTTGCAATTGCGTCTTCAGCTCCTTCAACTCTTTAGGTGCCATTCTATAAGGGGTAATGGACACAAGAGTTGTGTTCTCATACAGCTCAATCCCAAACTCCACTTCACGATTAGGAGGTAACCCAGGCAACTCCTCAGGAAACACACCAGGAAACTCTCTCACAATCCTAATATCTTGCACACGCAACTCCTTGGAACTATGATTCATCACAGAAGCTAGGTAAGCTTCACAACCTTGCCTCAGCATGCGGCTCGCTTCCAATGTAGACACCACATTGGCAAGAAACTTCACATTCTCACCAACCACAACAACCTCATAATCATCCGCAAGCTTCAACTAAACTCGCTTATTCTCACAATCCACTACAGCTCGATGCTCAGCAAGCCAATCCATACCAAGGATTACATCAAAACCATGGAAAGGTAACTCCATAAGATCAACAGGAAAGACATGACCTTGCACAACCAAAGGACATCTCCTAAAAAGCTTTCGAGTCACAACAGTCTCACCAAAAGAACTAGTGACACGCATACCAACATCCAAAGACTCAACAGGCAAACCAAGCAATTCAACATGCTCACGTAATATGTATGAGTGCGTAGATCCAGAATCAATCAAGGAAAGTAATGACAAGGATTGCAAAGTAAAAGTACCTGCGATCACATCTGTGTCATTCCTCCCCACCCTCTGAGCATACACTCTCGCCTGGCCGCCACCCTCAGGCTGAACAGCTACAACATGGGCCACATTCCGACCACCCTCATCTCTCCTCTGAAAGTTACCACGGCCGCGCCCACGACCTCTCTGTGGTGCAGCAACAACAGGAGCATGCCCTTGGCCACCACCAGCCAACATAGGACACTCCCTCCTCATGTGATCCGTAGATCCACAGTTCCAGCATGAATTACCAGCCGCCACAACAGGAGCTTGCACCTCCCTCACAGCTCGAGGACAATCACGCTTCATATGGCCACGCGAACCACATGTCCAACATGCGCTCGGATCAACTCTAGCCCTGCCTCCCTGAGTAGGTGCACCACCACCTCGCTTAGCTGTGGACTGATTCTTCTGATCACGTCCCCTCTTGTTCCGTCCACCACCGGAACTATATTCAGCTACTCGTTTACCAGCACTTGACCCAGCACTTTTAGCAGATAAACCCAAGTTCATCTCAATATGCTTTGCTTGGCCAACTAGCACATCAAAATCATTATACTCAGCCGCCAGCACATACATCTTTACTTCTGTCACCAAACCATAACGGAACCTTTCACACCTCTCCCGCTCGTCCGGAACAAGCTCAGGTGCGTACTGACTGAGTCGAACAAACTGAACTTCATACTCAGCTACAGACATGCTCCCTTGGGTAAGAGACATGAATTCCCTCTTCTTTCCATCTAGGTACCTCACACCCAGATACCTTCTCTTGAACGCGTTCTGAAAGAACGTCCAAGTTACATCAGCTTCCGCCATCCCAGAGATAGTGGTTGTCCACCACGTGTAAGCATCATCTTGCAGTAATGATACCACACACCCCAGCTTCTGCACATCAGTGCAACTCATCTGCCCCAAGATTCTCTTGGTACTTTCTAACCAAGACTCCAAACCTTCAGCAGACAAACCCCTAAACTCAATCCCTCCCAGACTGCGTAAGCATTCCAAAGGTAGTCTAACACCAGCATCTCCCTGATGCCCAGCTCCTTGAGCTCCAGCTACCGCTGCTCGAAAAGCTCCAGCAATAGCTTGAACCAACATCGTCATGTCAGGGACAGCTTGCCCCTGACCAGCTTCAGGTCCAGCGACGCCAGCACCAGCTGCAACATCAGCTCCTTCACCCCCAGCAGCACCACCACCAGGCGGAGGAGGTAAATGCACAACGTTTTCAACGTTCTCTTCATTTTCATTTTGAGCCATAGCTCGCGTATTAACTCTCGTTTCTCTACGAGGTGCCATTCACTAACAATGCAATCACAATGCAATAAAACAAAGTCAGGCTCAGCAAGGTAAGCAATCCAAGTACTCAAGCTCATTTCCAATTAAAAACAACATCATTACATTAGCTTTGATTTGGCAAAGGGTACCCACAACATGCTTCACCACAACATACACCACAATTGTAACATATTTGCAATTCACTCAACATGCTTTCACTCAACAAGCATACAAAGCATACATACTTAAATCATCCACATAATCATTCCCAATTACACGAGAACTCAGCTCTGATACCACCAAACGTAACCCCCTTAACCCGGCCCAGACGGTTGAACCGAATTAAGAAGTTTACACGGGGAAAATCAAAGTCAACCCGAAAGTCAACCTTGATTAACGACCCTTTTTTTATTTTAAGACTTGTCTAAATGCACATTAACCCTAGATATGTTCACAAGATCAGCATACTCAAAATCATAACAATCAGAGATCATTCAGGGACTTAATTGCATAAATTAAGGAATTAGGGACCAAATTGTAAATTCTGAAAATTATAAGGACTTAACCCAATTATACGTTACCAATATGAAATTAATCATATTTCATGCTTCTCTGTCAAAATTCAGCTCAAACGGACATCTCAAACTCATTCAATTGCAATATCAAGGTTCAGGACTAAAACGCAAACATTTCAAAACATATAACCGCCAATTTCAGTGCCCAACGGTCGGGTGTTCCGAAACAGAGAGAACCTGTTCCGAAACGCGGGATCGTTCCGAAACGAGTTCCGATACGGGGCTTGGCAGAAACATTTCCGTTTCGGAACGGTTCCTCCCGTTTCGAACGCTTGGGCCATTTCAGGCCCCCGTTCCGAAACGGTAGCACCCGTTCCGATACGGCCTGCCCAGATTGCAGAAAACTTGCTGGTTAATCACACAATTAACCTATTAAACATGCTCCAAAGGCAACCAAATTATACCAGCAAGTCATATCATGCATAAGGTACATAATTGCATCAACCATACTCAAACCTGGCATCAATTATAGAAATCCCCAATTCTATAGGCATGCAACCTATTTAGAAAACCATTCAAGCATCATAACCCCAAACCAACTTCACAAAGGCCAAACACATGTTCCATCATCAATAACAACATAAAACCAACTTTGGGAGTCCAAAACATCTCCCAAAACAACAACATAGGTCCCCCATTGCCAAATGCCCAAAAGCTAATAGTGTTAGAAAACATTCACCATACATGAGCTTAAAACTTCACTTGGATTCTTGGCTTCCTTGCTGCCCAAAATGCACTTCAATGCTCTGCATTATTGGTTTAAGAAAAGAGAGAGAGCGTAAGCAAATGGCTTAGTGAGGAATGCTCATTTAAAACTACACAATAATGCATTTATAAAACACCTTTATAAACCTTAGTTCAAATCATCATTTAATACACATAAGCATTTAATACAAGCAATTCATGCTTCAAGTTTATAACATGTCATATTGGCCACAAGTGATACAATCAACATAAGATCCACACATGGACTTTTAAACACCATTGTGATCTTACAATCCACAAGGACCACACATGGACTTTTAAACACCATTGTGTCCTTAGCACAAGAATCATCCATGGACTTTTAAACACCATGATGTTCTTACAATTCACAAGGACCACACAAGGACTTTTAAACACCTTTGTGTCCTTAACAAGAATCACCCAAGGACTTTTAAACACCTTGGTGTTCTTAAATAAACAAGGCTCACACAAGGACTTTTAACCACCTTTGTGACCTTAACCAAGAACCAACCATGAACTTTTAACCACCATGTTGTTCTTAAATACACAAGATTCACACAAGGACTTTTAACCACCTTTGTGATCTTAACCAAGAACCAACCATGGACTTTTAACCACCATGTTGTTCTTAAAACAAGAACCACCTATGGACTTTTAACCACCATAGTGTTCTTAACCATCACTTGCCAATGTACATCATTTTACAACATTAATCCACTGTTTTAAAGAATTTATCAAAGCCATAATCAACATGCATCATTATGCACCAAAACCACATCTAACATTGTTCAAAAACAAGAATCTCTTACCTTGAGCATTCTTCAACACATGGCTTATAAAATCAACAATTAAACATGCTAAATATGCTTTCAAAATAGGATTTAAAACATGCAAACCAATCACATTGCATACAACCAATTCATGGTTCATCATCAAGAGAGTTTTTCCGAAAACTTACTCTTGAGCTTAGCTAAGTTGCTTAGACTTAAACTAAGCTCCCAAACCTTCAAAACATTGGTTTCAAAGCTGAAAACCAAAATCTACTCACCGATTCCGTTTCGCCACTTGCCGAAACACCAATCAAGCTTCCGGATCACCACCTCAAGGATCCAAAGATGACTCCCCTCTAAACTTGAGTTTCTCCCCTTTTGGAACCAAGATTCTTGAAAATCCAAATAGCAAATGATAAGGTTTTGTTGAAGAGATGATTAAAGATCAAAAGAGGATTGAAATCTCATATTTGGATGTCAAAATCAGAGGGAAAATGTGCTGGAGAATGTGTTTGGTTTGAGAGAAAAGATGAGAGAAAAGGAAAATGGGAATTTGGAAAATTTAGTTGGAAAATGCTAAAATATCTTTCCCTCCCTTTTACTTTTATTTTAAAACCATTAATTAATCATTTAATATTTAAGAAAAATCTGGAGAAACTCCTTTTGGGTAAATAGCTCCTTAAAGATTCAAAGTTTCAATCCTTTTTAAAACAGTCACACAGTTTTCAAAAATTACATTTTGGTCACTAACCAAAATGTCACACTTCCAAACCTCAATTTGTAAAATTGATTTCACCATTCTCTTATATATAATAAAAGAGGATTTTAAGACATTTTTCCATATTTTTAATGCAACCCGAACTAGGCTTTCCTAAATTCACCTTTATATATTCAAACCGCACTCCGACCGAACCAGTCCAAACCCAAAACTTCTAAGCCCAAAATTGGGGCGTTACATGTTTATAGACATGCACATACACATATGTATGAGAAAGTTAATTTTGAGTTATTTTCTTGCTTATTTCCCTTCATTAATTTAATATAGGTGCCACGGCCTTGAGGCATAAAATTAGGTTAAAAACAAGTTTTTCTTTCTGACTATTATTAGAGAAAGTATTTTAGGTTGCATTGCTTGAGGACAAGTAATATTTCGAGTTTGGGGGTGTGTAAAGTGTCCATAAGTCCTATATTTCATGCACATTCCAACTCTTATTATTATTGTTTTTAAGCACATTTTAGGCATAAGTAGGTGCATGCATGGTATTTTACAGTATTTCTTTGTTTTACCTTGCTTTTATGGATTATCGTTTATTTGATAAACAAGAGATACTATTTTAGTGTATTTTCGTTTGTAGGTACTAACAGCTGAAAGAGGGAACCGAGGGGCTGAGGAGCTAAGGCTGATAAAACAAACCTAAGAGCTGTACTGATGTAGTTCCAACAAAAGACAATTGCTGTCGACCGTGCTGCCTACGACATCTAACTATGGAAGTTGGAGAACTTGAGTGCGATATGTAGAGCTAAAAAACCTGAATCTATCACCGCCATCCACTTGCTTTTTCGACGTCTGTAGCAGCGGCCAGGACTGCCGAAGCAAAAATCTCAAGATTACTTGCGGGCTAAGGCAAGCGGGATAAAGTCCATATTCCAGGCAAAGAAGTCAGAGTTTAAAGTCATATTAAAGATGGAAAGCTACTTTTAAGGACTTCTACTTTAAGAAGGACTTAACCAAGTCATTAGTCTATAATTACTCATTGTACTCCTAGTTGAAATCATCTTAGGTATGATATAGACTTTTCTAGTGTTCTCTGCCGCCGCCATGTTCTAAACTCCACTTAGGTTAGGGTTACGTTGTAAACTAGTTTTGAAACGGTTGTTTTAGGTTTTGAGTTATTTTTCAATAAAATATTCCAAGTTTTCTTATTCTGTGCACTTCATTCTTTCAATTATTCTACACCAGTCAGTTGAGAGAATCCATTTGTCGGGCACGAAAGTGCAAGGCTCACAAAAGTATTAAGTACGGTCACAAAGTGCTGAGGCGTGACTAACTTGGTTCTACACCAGTCCACAACTTTCAGTGGCTAAGAGATTACAAACGAGTTGACTAGCTTGTGTTAGGTTTACGCTGAGATTGCTAGGTATTGCTTATGTCACGTTAGCTCTCGAGCATCCTTACCTGGAAATAGAAGGGATCATTGTCGACTATCTCGCCGAACTTGGAGTATCTGCCAGACTTGCTGCCAGGACTTATTTTCGTTCCACCTGCCGAGACATCGAAAGTTGCTGTGGTAGTGACACGCTGCGGTCGCATAATGGGTCGTAGCCTGCCGTCTGCCATACCCACCGAGGCAGCATATCGTGGCAGCACAAAATAACTCTACCTTCACAACGTAATTTCACACTAAGTTGCAGCATAACCCTGCCTTCTCTATCAACCTGATCACCTTTTTTTATTATTTGTGCTTTACTTTACGTTACTCTTCAATCCAACATTCAATTCACTTGTGCTTTTATTTTACCTTGTGTAGGGACTATGAAACGAAACAAGCTGTTCAATCCTCGTGGGATTCGACATCTTTTATACCTTAACTTGAAAAGAGTGTGCACTTGCGCTCTCACAAAAAGGGAACACCTTCACGCCCTACACCCCCATAGACAAGAAATGCATCCTTAGTTCTTCTTAAGTACTTGAGGATGTTTTTAACTGCAACCCAATGACATTCACCAGGGTTTTACCTGATATCGACTGGTCATGCTTTACGCATACGATACGTCTGGTCGAGTACCTATCATGACATACATGATGGAACCAATAACCGAAGCATATGGAATTTTATTCATCCTTTCTTTTTCATGTGAAGTTGAAGGGCACATATCCTTCAAAAGAGAAATACCATGTCCCATAGGCAAGATCCCTTTATTAGATTCTTCCATACTAAACATTTTCAGCACTTTGTCTATGTATGTACTTTGGCTCAGACCTAGGAGTCTTCTTGGTCTATCTCTATAGATCTTAACTCTAAGATATACGCTGCCTCACCCAAATCTTTCATAGAAAAACAACTACCTAACCAAGTCTTAACAGACTATAGAGTAGGTATATCATTTCCTATTATTTGTATGCCATCTACATACATGATTAGGAAAGAAACAATGCTCCCACTAGCCCTTTTGTAAACACAAGGCTCATCTTCATTTCTTATAAAACCAAACTCTTGGATTGCATCGTTGAAACGAAGATTTCAGCTTCGAGAAGCCTGCTTTAGTCCATAAATGGACCTTTGTAACTTACAAATCTTTCCAGCATTTTCAGGAGCAATAAAACCTTCTGGTTGTGTCATATACACACCCTCTTCAATTTTCCATTAAGGAAAGCGGTTTTGACGTCCATTTGCCAGATTTCATAATCATGGAATGCAGCTATTGCAAGCAAGATCTGGATGGATTTAAACATAGCTACAATGGAGAAGGTTTCGTCATAGTCTATACCATGAACTTGTCAAAAACCTTTAGCGACTAATCGCCCCTTAATCGTTTGTATATTACCATCCATATCGGTTTTCTTCTTGAAAACCCATTTACACCCGATTGGTTTAACCCCTTCAGGTGGTTCAACCAAAGTCCATACTTGGTTTTCAGACATGGAAACCATTTCAGATCTCATGGCTTCAAGCCATTTCTTAGAGTCTGGGCTCGCCACCATCTCTTGATAAGTCATGGACTCATCTTGATCCAACAAAAGAACATCTCCATGTGTAGTAACGAGAATTCCATATCTCTCAGGTACACTGCCTCTTGATATGTCTTGTAAGCTGTATCGAAACAACAGCTACTCTTTCGAAACATATACTATATCAAACACATAGGCATCATCAAAGGTACCTAACATCATGAATTGCAAAACATGATTGCTCTAGAGACATGCAACCTATAAGCAACCCACATAGAGTAGCAAAAGCCACAAAACAAAGCATATCAACATATAAAGGCCCATTACAAGTCTTAAAAGGAAAAACACACTTGCCAAACCGGGGAGTTTAAACAACAATCTCCCAAATACCGAGGCACCCTCCGCATTGCCATTTCTACCTTATTGAAATTGTCAAAACCCATAATTGTAAATCAAGTGATGTCCTGGATGAAATTCCTTGCTATTTTGCTGACCAAAAGCTCACTTATCTGCATTGATGGAAAGTAGAGCGTAAGCATATTTGCTTAGTGAAGGAAAGCTCAATTTAAACAACAACAATGCACTTTTCAAAACCATGTTTCCTTTAAAACATAATCACATCATGCTCAATTTTCTCATGCTTTTGAAACCACAATAAAAGCATCTTTACAAACCACATGTATCATTATCTCATGCATATCTCAATGCAAAACCAAGTCAAGCTTCTCATGCTTAAATCTCACAAAGCATAAACATCATGTATAAGTGTCATTAAACAAAATCATTTTAAAATCATGATAAATGTTCAATTCATATATTGGCATTCCAAGTGAACCGGATGGAATCTACCTTCATCCATTATTGATCGGATATACGAACACACTTGACGGAATCAACCCTTGCCAAGCCCTTGAGAGAATCAACCCCTATCAAGTCACATGGTGAATTCAACCATCACCATAATTCTCATTTCAGCCGGGATGCCACTACCCGCATTGCCCGTTGGTGATAGAATCTACCCCTATCACTCGCAACACAATAGAATCTACCCTATTGTGTAACCAAAGAATTTATCACACGCGCGGATTTTATATATTATAGTGCACTTTACATCCTATTGGTCGACCAATATATCCGATAATAGAAACCTCACCACTAAGCCAATATATCACTTAAATTCATGTTAACTCACTACTTTCAATGCATTAATAAAAATCATTACACATCTCATCTCAAAACATGCTTCAAATATAGCATAATATCTCATCAAGAATATAACCTCTTGAAACATAATCAAATCATTTCATGGAATATAAATCAACAAAACCATGCTTATAAAACATGCATAACAGTGAGTATCAAAATATAAATCCAAAACATGAGCATGATAATCCACACGGGCTTTAAACTGAAAACTGAGAGCTTTAGTAACCATACTTACTTCCGAGATTAGCTAAGCGTTTCAAGCTTACAGTAATCTCCCAAAACCTTGTTTCCAAGCTTATGAAAATGTTCAAACCACATCCACTCACTGATACAACTTCGCCTCACTTGCCGAAGTTATTCCAGGCTTCTAAAACTCCAAATAAGCCTTTCAAACGATTAAGCAACGTCTTACCTTGCTTCTAACCAAGGAAAAAAAATATTAATGCACACTCTTTCATCAAAACCTCCAGCAACACAAACCCCCACTCAACTCCAACATTTTCTAAGCAATTAAACATCGATACAAACCGAAAACATCGACAAAACTACTTCAAATCGTTCCCAATCATTACCCCAACAAAAATCAACAAGCAATCTTCATACATTTACAACCTAAAACACTTCCCAACCTCTATAAGCCTCTAGCTATCAAGAAATCACAACAACATCCCCTAAAATTCAAAATTTCATCACTAACATCTAGCAATATAACGTGTTTTGGGATTACTTAACAAAATCCAATAAGTTAACATTATTATCCATTAACAACATATTAATAATCAATCATTAACTCAGCAATTAACATCAAATCCAAAGATCCATCATAAATCTTCAAGAAACCTCAATTAAACACAATTTCATCCATTCATATATTAAAACCCATTAAAAACAATATGTAAAAGACTAAATACTTGAGAATTTCAACAAAGAACATGTGATTAGAGGAGAAGAACGAACCTACCTCTAATGATGAGCTCTTCCTCCATTTTTGAAAAGAACCAAAAGAAAACCAAAGAGAAAACAAGAGATTCAATAAAGGATCAATAGAAAATAGATAAATCTTTGAAATCTAAACCAAAATTAGAGTTTACCTTGAAAATCTTGTTGTTTGGATGAAGGAATTTGAAAGAAAAGTGAGATAAGAAAACTATCGTCTAAATCAATTTTGTGAGAAAATGAAAAACCATTTTAACTTCCCTCCATCTTTTTAATATGATTTATTTAATCACAATTTTAAAATAGGAGGAAAAGTCTTTATTAGCCCTTGGTTATTGCTCCTTAAAGATTCAAAGCATTAGCCTTTTACGTTTTTGCCCTTAAATCAAACTTTTCCATTATTACAATTTAGTCACTAAACCAAAATGTCCAATTTCCAAAATTGTTTTCTTTAAAGTACCTTTACCAAAATTAATCATATATATAATTGTGATTTTAGGAAATTTTTACTCATTTTTATCCGAGCAAAAACCTTTCAATTTAATTGTTTCCCGAAACTAAACTAGACCGCTAAACGGGTTCGAACCGAACCGCCTAACGAAACCTGGCTAACAACTAGGCCCAAAAACCAGGGCGTTACAGAATGAACCCCTTTTCTTGTAGTTCTTATAACTTCTTCTGCAGCTCTTTCAACTCTATTGGAGCCATTCTCTAAGGAGTGATGGATATAGGGTTGATTCCAGGTTGAATCTCGATCTTGAATTCCACTTCTCAAGTTGGAGGCAGTCCCAGAAGTTCTTCAAGAAAGACATCGAGAAATTCAGATACGGTTGGAATAGACTTCAAAGAAAAATCAAATTCATTTCTTTTAATTATAGAAGCAAAAAATAGAGGTGGGTTTCTTATCGATCAAAAGGATGGATTCCTTACCTAATCCCCGAAGGAAAAGTCTCATATTTTTACAATCTACCCAAGCTTGGTGTTTTCGTAACCAGTCTAATCACAGAATTAAATCGAATTCACAAAAGGGTAGCACATAGATATCAATAGGAAATGGAATTTTTATATGTATAAAGGACAATCCCTACAAATACGGTTTAGAGTCATACTACCTCCTATATGATTCAAAACTATAAGCCCTTGATCAACAATTTCAAATTTTAGTTTAAGTTTTTTAAGAAAGGGAAAACAGATAAATGAGTAGGTAGATCCTGTATCAATTAGAGCATAAAAAAATTTCATTTAATTCAATGGTACCTGCTAGCACATCTGGTGCCTTTTCCTCACCTCGACCCCGGATGTGATACATTCGAGCAGGAGACCGAGACTCTTGATGAGTAGTGACACGAGCTTGGCCTCGAGTCCTCCCCGAGTTTCCTAACTGTGCTTGTTTCAGCCTGTAACACCCCAAAATCCGGTCTAGTCAGAATTTGGTTCCAGTGATCGAAAATTCTACATTGATAAAGTCTAAAAATAGTACCAGCTAGTTAATTATTGATATTAGACTCAAATTAAGTCAGATCATTGTTATTGGACCCTATCGAATAATATTGAAACCTAATATGTGACTGAATTGAGGAAAATACAAGTTGGAGGCCAAAACTATAGAGAATATATAGTTGAGGGAGTAACCTTGTGATTAGCCCCTCCTCAATTTTTAATTATCCAACGTGGGACAATTTGGTGAAACTGTTGTACGCAAAATTCTCAAAGACTGAGTTTTGGCTCATCGAAGTCGCATTTCTTGGACACATTGTGTCGGCTTCGGGTATTTAAGTGGACCAGAAGAAAATCCAAGCTATCGTAGATTGATATCCACAAAAGAACATTGGTGAAGTCAGAAGCTTCCTTGGGCTTGCTGGCTCTTACCAAAGATTTGTAAAAGGATTCTCTATGATAGCCGCTTCTTTGACTAAGCTATTGAGAAAAGAAGCTCCTTTTGTTTGAACCGAAGATCAACAACGGAGTTTCGATCAATTGAAACAAGTCTTGACTCACGCACCAGTCCTAACCAATCCTAAGTCCGGAAAGGACTATACAGTTTATAGTGATGCATCGCATCTCAGGTTAGGATGTGTATTGATGCAAGAAGGCAAAGTCATCGCCTATGCTTCAAGACAACTCAAGCCGCACGAAATGAATTTTCCTACTCATGACCTTGAGTTGGCTGGAGTTGTCTTTGCATTGAAAAATTGGAGACATTATCTCTACAGAAAAGAATGTTATCTCTTCACCGATCATAATAGCCTTAAGTACCTATTGACCCAAAAGGAATTGAATCTTCGACAATAGAGATGGTTAGAACTTCTTAAAGACTACGACCTTGTCATTTATTATCATCCAGGAAAGCCCAACGTTGTAGCTGATGCAGTCAGCCGCAAACCTTTTCCTGGTAAGTGTTGACAGTAAATACAAAGTTATATGTATTGTGTAGTACTTTAACTCATTGTAATATCGCTGCATTGTAGCCCTCCTTGCAATTAACACTCACTTCCGACTTCGGAAGCATCGTTGTCTTGTAGCTGAACTTCAAGTTCAGTCTACCATCGTTTCGCAAATCAAGGATTTGTAGGAACAAGATCCTTAACTTCAATCCATTGTTTCTAAGTTATCGGATTACCCCGACTTCAGAATTAATTCTAAAGGGCTCTTGTGTTTTCATGACCGGGTCTGTGTACATAATGATGGATCCTTTCGCACTAATATTCTCTCTAAAGCTCATTCGAGTTCTTTTTTTGTTCAGTCTGGGTCTGTGAAGATGTATAAGGACCTACGTGAACTCTATTGGTAGCCGGGCATGAACCACGCCATAGTCGACTATAATTCAAGATGTCTTACGTGCCGACATGTTAAAGCAGAACATTGTGCTCCTACTCGATTATTGCAACCTATCAATCCGCCAAAAAAGAAATGGGAAAAGATCACTATGGATTTTGTTATTGGTCTACCTTTAACTCTTGCAAAACACAATGATGTATGGGTCATTGTGGACCATTTCACAAAGTCATCTCATTTCATACCTGTTAGAATGGACTACGGTCTCCCTAAATTAGCTAACTTATTCATCAAGGAAGTAATCTAACTCCACGGAGTACCCAAGTCAATTATCTCTGATCGAGATCCTCGATTTGCATCTCGGTTTTGGAAAACCTTACAAGGAGCTCTGGGCACGAGAGTTAATCTTAGCACAACCTTTCACCCTTAATCTGATGGCCAATCAGAAAGGGTAATCCAAGTATTTATCGAAAGACTCTTCCATTGAAACCTTAGAAATTTGTATTGTTATTGATCATTCTTATACAAATCTTGGAAGATATGCTTCGAGTATGCATCATTGACTTTAGTGGAACTTGGGAGAAATAGATACCCCTTGTTGAATTTCCCTACAATAATAGTTACCAGGAATCAATCCAGATGGCCCCGTAGGAAGCATTGTATGGTAGACAGTGTCAGTTTTACTTGTGTTGGTCAGAGCTTGGCGAGGTAAAGATGTTGGGTCCTGACTTACTTCGGGAGACTGAAGAACGGGTCACCATCATCCATGATCATTTGAAGGCTGCTTTTGATCGACAAAAGGCTTATGCTGATCTTAAAAGATGAGACATTGAGTATGAAGTTGGTGAAAAAGCCTTCCTTAAAGTTTCACCGTGGAAAAAGGTTCTGAGGTTTGGCAAGAAGGGAAAATTGAGTCCCCGATTCATTGGACCCTTTGAGGTTATTGAAAAAGTTGGCCCCTTGGCATATCGATTATTGTTGCCCTCTGCATTGAGTAAAATTCATGATGTCTTTCACATATCGATGATCCGTTAATATTGCTCTGATCCGTTAATATTGCTCTGATCCTTCACACATTGTGGAACCTAAATCTGTAGAAATTCAGCCAAATATGTCCTACGAGGAAGAACCAGTTCAGATTCTTGGAAGAGAGGTCAGAGGCTTCGCAATAAAACTGTACCGCTAGTTAAAGTGCTCTGGAGGAACAACACTGTTGAAGAAGCTACTTGGGAACCTGAAGAGAGCATGAAACACCAATATCCACATCTCTTCGGTTCAGGTAAAAATTTGAGGAAGAATTTTTCTTAGGGGGTAGAGTTGTAACACCCCAAAATCTGGTCTAGTCGAAATTGGGTTCCGTTGATTAGAAATTCTACATCAATAAAGTCTAAAAAGAGTATCGGGTAGTTAATTATTGATATTGGACTCAAATTAAGTCAAATCATTATTATCAGACCCTATCGAATAATATTAAAACCTAATATGTGACTAAATTAAGGAAAATGCATGTTTGAGGCCAAAACCATAGAGAATAGAGAGTTGAGGGACTAACCTTGCGATTAGCCCCTCCTCAATTTTTAATAATCCAACGTGGGACAATTTGGTGAAGTAGCTTCACCTAATGGAAAGCTTTAATAATTTGAGAAAATAAAAGAATGAAAAAAGGATTGCAAAGACTTACCCGATTCCAAGTTAAGCAAACACCACCCTTTCATCATCTTCTCATTCTTGGAAGCACACACCTCCATTGAAGCTAGGGTTAGAGTTTAGTTTTTCTTCAAGTTCTTTTTATTGAATCATTGTCATCAATCGGGTAAGCTATATCCCTCAATCGATTGTAGGATTCTATGGATGTATCAAGCTTAATCTCAAGCTAGGGTTTTGACCATCCATAGATATTTCATCGTTGTTGCTTATTTTGAATTTGAATATTGATTTTGATATCGTATTATCGATCATAATAATCTCCCTATTTATTTCCTAGCTCAAGATAACGAAAAGGAGTATCCATCAAATTCACCGAAGGCTAGGAAAAAAGGAGTTGTCATCGGAGAGTCATAAAAGCATCAAATTAGTAAGGTGAGTGTAGTCGGAGTCTCGAGATTAGGCGAGGAGCCTTCCCGAATCTCTTATTGTTTATTTCCGATCATATCACTAACAATATCATTGAAAAAGTTGCATTGGATATTTAATCCGATTCTTTGGTAAGTGTCGGTAAGTTTGTTTATGACCATCACACATAGTTATTGACATCGTCGTCATGCATTGTCATGGTTATAGTTATTGTTATCGAAACATTGTAAATAAATCATCGGATATTGATATTGTCATTGACATTGAAACCATGAAATATTTTTGATGATATATGTTCACTATTGATATTATTGAAGTCATTGGACATCGGAACTATACTTGAATATTGAATATGGTTATTGATATTGAAACCTTGGATTTGAATGGACATTGGATACAATTGGCATGCCATAGAATTCATGAGCTCAGTCTACGGGTGGACTACGGTCCTAAGGCTACGACCTATATTGATTTGGCAAGGCGGAGGGATTTGTTTGGTATTGGTCATATTGGTGAGGCGGAGGTATTGAACCATTCATTGATTTGGCCAGGCGTAGGAATTCATGTATCCACTATCTTGATTCAATCCAGTGATTAATAATGAATTTGATATATTAAACATTGTATATTAAGACATTGCATTGACATTGATGAGCATGAGATTATGTAATAACTTCAAACATTTTTATTCATATTGTTGTGCTACATCACTGGACAATGTATGCCTAACGTATCTCGTCTCATGCATTTCAGGTTGAGGAATCAACCCCTTTTGAAGATCGGACAAGTCGCGGCAAAACAAGTCACTACAAGCCAAGTAATGTATATTGACTTTAAGAACTCCTAGGAAGGTGGAAAAGTAGTCGAACTAGTCTTATGCACTCTTTTTGTTATGCTTGCAATACGCATAAGTTGTAAGGTTGTTAAAGGTTTGAATATGACTTTTGGTTTGGCTATAACTTGGCAAAAAAGGCATATATGGCTCATAAAGGTCAAAACCTAGTAAACGTATTCAAATGATGATGAAATTTGGAATTCTAGTAGTTTATAACAATAAAAAGGACGTGTGTAAAGTTTCATTGTTTTTGAACACTGTTTGGTAGGTCAATTCGATTAAAAACCAGCAAAAATCTGTCATTACAGGTAAGGCCGTATCGATACGGGGTAATGGCGTATCGATACGGTTAAGCATATTTGGACCCTAGGAACAGGGCGTATCGATACGGTTTGAGGCCGTATCGAAACATTTTGCTACTGGAATTCACTATTTTGATATGGGTCTATCGTGTATCGAAACAGGTCAAAGTCAAGGTCAAAGAGAGTTAACCCGTACCGATACAGGGCTTGAGCGTATCGATACGGTTAGAGGATAAAGTCAACTTAGATTGACCATCGTACACCCGTTTCGAAACAACCTTAAGGTGTTTCGATATAAGGTTAGTTAAGTTGGTTAAAAGGCATAATATGACAGTTTGCAAAGTTTGCAATTTGATCAGTGAATTTAGAGTGACTCAATTGAATGAGTAAATGAACTTCAAATTGTATGAAACCTTACAGACTTGTTAATATTGTATTGAATTTCAGTAAGGTATGGACAATTGCATCGAAGGACCCCTAATTTGTCAGATTTATTGTTTGGTCCCTAAATCTTGTAATAGTTAAGAATTGGTCCTAAATGGATAGTTATTGTTTCGTAATGGATTAATCGAACTAAGAAGCATGTTTGGTATTGATTTATTAGCATTACATTGATTATATTATGTTTTGAATTGAAATTTTATCGTGCCAAATGTTGTATTGTTCATCGGTAGCACTCTCCGACCCGGTTCTCGACCAGGTCGGGAAGGGGGTGTTACATAGCCCCTTGCCCCGAGGAGATGGATTTGGATTTGAATTTGAAGCCACTTAAACCGAAGGTCTATCCACAGTCAGAGGACAATCTCGAACAAAGTTTTCTAAGCTTCTGCACCGAAAACAAGCATTCGACTATTTTCTGCACTGACCGGAATGGTTGTTTTGACAAATATTACAATGTCGAGATTGAGGGTCTCTTCCCGAATTCCTCGAGCTATTGGTTGAGGTTGTAGGTCCAGAGGATTTGAATATTGTTTGAGGCTTCAGGATGAAGTTATCCCTTGGAGAAGCAACATAACTTGAGGAGTTTCCTCCTTGATTTTTCAACTTCTTAGAATGCCATTGAGGCTTGTTATCACTTCGGGATCATTTTTCCTTCCTTGTATAGCTCTCCTTTCTTTTATCAGTAGCCTTCATTTTAGACTCCATAGTATTCACCCGATCACCAAGTCTTCAAAGTCGATTATTCTGAGAGTCGTAAACATCAGGCTCAATTCATCATTCAACCCTTCAATAAAGATTCTACATTTTTCCTCCTCCTTCTTGATGTATTCAGCTCCATAGTTGTAGTATTTTCAGAAGTGACTAATATATTGCTCAATAGGTCTACCACCTTGCTTCTAGTGCAAGAAACATCTTTTTTCTTTCAGCTAGATATTGCTCGCTTACGTACTTCCTCCAGAATTCTTTAAAAAAGAATTCCCTGGTGACAAAATCTTTGCGAGCAGTAAGGATTGTAGTTTCCCACCAATTCAAAGCTTCATCAGCAAGTAAGGCCACAACACACTTCAAGTTATGATCATATGAAAAATGGAGTTGTTTGGTTAAAATTCAAATGGTAGTCTCCAACCAGTATTTAGTTGCTTCAGGCTTCTCTTCATCAAATCTCGTAAATGTATAGGCTCGATGTTGATCCAACTTATTGATAGGAGCCATAGATTTGACTACTACATGTTCAGGATGATTGTTTTTCTTCATGTTTTTGATTAATTGGTTGAACATCTTAGTCTTACTAAGAAGGCATTCCTTTGGAATCTAGTTAGGTTGGGGAGCTTTGAGTTGTGGTTCTGCAGCCTTTTGAGAATTTGCTTGCTTCTGACCCAATCTAATACTCCCTCCTTTATTGGAGGAGCCAGCCGAGCTATCACTATCCCTGGCCAAATGTGTTTCAAACATATGAAATTAACATTCAAGGAATATTTAATCAAACAAGGTCACAAGAACAATTCTATTCAACTCCTAGGTGGCACCTTACATAACTGATTTAGTCCTAGGATCAACTAAACATTAGCCCTGATTACCAAATGTAACACCCAACCCCGAGCCTAGAAGAAACTACTATTCTAGGAGAGGACACACTAACTTGCCCATTAAGTTAGTATGCGAACAAGTAAGGACTGATGGTTGAGACTTCATGTGCATAAGCATTTGAAAAGATACGAATTGTATAAAAAAAACAACAAATTGCAATAATTCGAATGATAGAAGTGGAACCTATGACCATTTATTTTGGAACTTAACATGAATGTGAACTTCAGGTGTGTGGAGTGTTTTAAGACAAGACAACTGATTTAGAACCTAAATAAGCATGGCATAATAATTTTAAGCCCTCTGAGGTCAAATAGTAACCATTAGGACCTAGAAGTTTTAAGGCAAGTAAGTATTCTAACATTAATCTTCCTAACATATAGACTTCCCATTATAATCATTTCCAAACTAATTGAACCTATCAATTTGTTGCGTTTAAGCTCATTTGATAAAATCAAACTTACCAAAATTTTCGAACACAATAAGAAATCATAACATCCATCATCAAGTAATCAATAATAAGCTCCTCGATTACCTATATCATTTGAATATGCCAACCTTAACTATTTGGCCTAAGCGACCATTACCACAACAAGCGAAACTTATGATTTACAGGGCTTTTAATATGATAATATTTACATCCCATATTAACGATTCAATAGGATCTTAAGCATAAACACTAGACTAGTGCCACCTACTAGGAGTTTAGCTAATCAAAATGAAACATACTTTAAAGCTTTTAGTGACCTTGCTTTGCCTCCCCTAAGCTTTAGCTATAATTTGGCCTCTCCATGAAAAGTAACAAGGTGAGCAACTAGGTTGCTAAACCAATTATTTCAACAACAAAGTATACATAAGTCAAAATATATGAACATAGTTAAACCATTCAATCTCAACAAGCATTTAATCTAAACTATATCCATTCCTTTTTCATTTACCATTTGTATAATCTTTCATTACTTAACCAAAATGAAGCTATTTCTAAGCATAAACAACCATATATCTCATCATGCTTCTTAAAATAGAAGAATGCCACATTCATCAATTCATTCAAATGTTATGTTCAAATAATCGAAATTCTTAACTATACATTAATCACAAGCAACCTTAGTTGGATAAACGGCCTTGTCTAGTTGTTAACCTAGAAATAAATAATCAATCTAATCATTATCAGGCAATGGTAGTTAGCACCATTGAAACAAGTAATCTTCTCAACTTAATCAGGGGTACCTTAGTACCATACATGGGACCTTAGTCTAGTTTAGCCTGAGCTCGGAGATTCCTATTGGCATGCCAATCAAGCTACTCTACACTAATCAAGGCTCTTATAAAGTCTACCATAATTCACTAATTGTACTCTTCGAGTAATAATTACATGCACAAGGTGCCGTATTAAACATAACAAACAACTAATCCATGTTTGAGTTCGAAATTGCACAAGCAGAAGCCCATACATACCTTGGACTCTTACCTTACCAAGCATAAACAACCTCAAACAGTTATAGGTAGTTTATGCCTCACAATACAATCAAGTAGATTAATTAATTTAACAATCTATGATTGATTAAAACATAGTTATACTCACAAATACTCCAAGTTAATCCTAATCTTGAATCACTACTTCTTTTTGTCTCCCATCATCTTGTTCATTCCTCTTGAGGTCTAGTTTGGAAAGAATCAATTAAGGTTTAAACCACAATTACTCATTTATCATCAATTTAAACCATCAATTTACCATCAATTTATGTTTATGATTTTTATCTAACACGATCTCAAAACGAATCAGAACCAACTATAGATTCAAACCACATTTACTCATTTATCAATGACATATTCCACCAGCCTTTTAATGCTTGAATTATTCTAATAACAATACATGGTTTATCCAACCTATTACACAATTTTACAATAATCAGTCTATCAATGATTATTTATCATTGCACTATGCAGCCCTTAGACTAACTCCAAATCAGTTTCATAATCACATAGATCTGTTACCAACTAGAAATTATCTTATTTCATACTTTAGTTCCCTTTTTACATCCTTGTACAAGACTATATGCCAACTTTCACTCTATGAGTCTTTCTCAACTCAGATTCAAAACAGGGCAGTTTTGAAATTGCCTTTATTGGAATCAAAACAGTTTCCCAACATCTAGGATATCATTGTGACTACCATTCCAATTAAATTTATTTATGAATCAATTCCTCATTTTAACATAATGAGATATCCAAATCCTCCATGGGTTACATTCCTAGTTCAATTAGCCTATTCATTTCAATATAATTTATCCTCAAAATCATCCGAACATTCAAACAACCAACTCAATTTAACAAGTGGGCACGCAATAATCAAATTGTACAAAAATCAATAATGCACACCTATGAAGGGTTAGCAACTAATCCATGTAATTCAAACCCCTCCTAACCAATCAAACATAGCTAATTTCTAAGTTCAACTAACCATTCTCCTAAACACCATTCAATTTACCATGTACACACATAAAGGATTGCACCGGGCAGGCTACCAACAAAGTTTTTCATGTATCACAATCCCACATTACGTACATATATACATATACTCATACATACATGTAAACATTCATTTAAGTCAGTCTATTTCTCCCTAAAACATGGCATTATAATGTTAATACCGATTTACTTCCAATTGAACATGTAATTTACATGTCCATTAATTCAACTTGATCACATATTCGATTGAGCTATGACTAATTCATAATGTAAGTCAACATTCTAATTTTCCAGCTATGACCCAAGCTTGAGCACCAATCAAACATGTATATACATATATTTTTACACATAATTCTCAATTTATCATATAACTCATTTCAAGCAATTCTACCATTTAACCATGTCACAATATTTGAAAAGGAAAGAGTTCATCTCACTACCAAATTAGGAAACTACAAAACTCTTAGAACACTATCGTAAATTAGCTTGAGAGAGAGCAAAGAGGGAGAGAATGTTACCTTCCCATGAAGCAATTCGACTACCATCACCAAGGGTTTCTAGCTAGTTTCTTTCAAGCAATTTTTCCATGGAGATTTCAATCTCTCCCCTTCTCTCTCCAGAATTCGATGTCACTCCAAGGGAGATGATTGTTCTCATTAACTACACTTGGTAGATAACTTCCTTTCCCCCTTCCACGTATCCTTTTTACTTAATTGACATGTGTTCATGTCCTTAGAATTTAAGGGAGTTTAACATGCATACCTTAAATCATGAATAGTTTCGGTTTAGGTCCTTTAAAGAAAATATCTGACACGCGTCTTTTTTGCGTCAAAATAATTCCTTCTTATCAAATAATAAATAAAGGTAATTAAGCGTAGTAAGAGAGAAGTAAGGGTCAATCCCAAAAGGACTAAGAAAACTTCCTGATTTATGCTTGTTTAATCTCTGGGACAAGAATTGAGTTGAATAATATTTAAGCAAAGGTGGGGATTTGCGGATAAAAGTAAGAAAATAAGGAGACTATAAATGAGATGAAAAAGAAATAGATTTAGTATGGTGTAAGTCAGCCTTAGTCTTTTGCTGTGACTTAGTTTCCTCTGATCATCGAAAAAGGGTTTTTTACTTCGGGATTCACGTCGGTTACTTGTCTATAAGGACCAATCCTTGCGACCATGCTTTGAAAACCGAATACCCAAGTGCCATCTTTGATATCTATTTTAGAAATTGATCTAATCAACACAATGTTGTAGATAAAAAACGTTTAAGTTCGTAAAAGACAGAATCATATTATGTTGTTTCAATAATAATTGATTTTGATATCGGTTTCCACTTAGCAAACAATTTTGCTAAGTGTGTTCCTAGGAAGTTGAATGTGCTTCAATAACCCGATCCTTCCTCCCACACATTTAACCAAAACAACATCCTGACCAACGTTAATCTTGGGTTTCAAATCGTTTTGATTTTGAAAATAAGCTTAGTAAACTGAGAGAGATACCCAAAATTGTTTAAGTGCTTTTCAATCCTCACGTTGGAATTGAGTCATCGCTTTAGCCCTCGGCTTGAAAGGAAATAAGCTAAACAAGATTATGGAAAAAAAACATATTTAGCATTTTTCAAAGTAAAATAGAAAAGCTAGAAAGTAAAGAATTTAAAGAAAAGATTTTTTTATAGAACTGAAAAGTAGAACACAAGTTGAGAACAAGGGATGATTTTGAGTTTCACCCCAAAGAGGTATTTATAGTATTCTAAAAACCCTAAAATAACCTAAAGTGATAAAAGATAAATCCTATGTTATTCAACTTAAATACAAAAGATAAAACCCAAGTTTAAATTTAAATCTCGGCTTGATAATTCATCCAAATCCAGGCTGATAAGCTATCAGGCGTTGCTGACATCATCTTCTAGAAGCTGCTGATGTGTCGTCCAGTCAACACTTTCATGCCCACTAATCCAGCCATGAATCCAGAAAAACAAAAACTGCATAATCCAACCACTTTTTAATGTACTTTTCTGATTCAAAGGCCTACACGAAAAACACACAATAAGTCTTAAATAGACATTGTATTCAAACCATTAGAGGCATAATTAAGGCTAAAATAGTGACCATATTAGCTACTTATAAAATCTCCTCTCACTTATCCGATGCTTGTCCTCAAGCATGTCTGAATTAAACCAATTAAAGCTCAAGTTCTCATCCTTAATTTCATAAAGTGTCTAAGTTTTCGGTGTGACTTAGTATCTAGACATGTAAGAAAGTAAAGAAGCAATCGAAAAACAACAAGACTAGATATAATTTTAGCAAAAATTTAGACATTCCAATAACTTGTTAATAACAATGAAGCAAACCGAGTACCCTCACAAGAAATCACTCACGTCGCTCAAAGTGTTTAGGGTAGAAAATCTCTCAAGCCAAAAACCAATGAAGCATCACCATAGGCTTGTAGCTAAATCAATTCTCTACTACTAAGTATGAATATGATGCAAAAAACAGTAAGCCTTTGAAAAGGGTTGTAATGGGGCTAAGGTTCGGGTAGTATAAAGGCCAAAAAAATAATGAAGTTAAAATTCAAGACAAAGAAAACGTATTCCAAAGAATTTATCAAAGAGAGTAAAACAATAAATCAAAATCAATGCTCTATTCATTATTTCTTTTACTCTTTTTTTACTGTTCGAACATTTTATCCGAACTGTTCTACACTGCACAGTACTTTTTTGCACTATAATTTTCTGCACTGTTCGAACCAAATTGCTCTGGATTTTTCTACATAGTTTTTATTTTGCCATGATTTTTTTCTGCAGAATTCGAACAAATCTTCACCGTTTTCCCTTTTTTCAGAATAACATTGACTTTTTCCTGAAAGAGTGACAAAAAGATTGAAAAAGAAAAAACTGGTTTGGGCTAAAAATGAGGTGAATCAAAGAAAAGGTCAAGGCTCAAAATTGGATATCTAAGAGATAAATAAACAAAGGGTAGGCCAATTTTTGGGAAGAGAATGGGGTTAAGACCTAGAGCCTCTATCACACTAAAGCATCATAGTCAAAGAATGTAGTCTTGACAAGCATTTAAACCACAAGTTCTAGAATGCAAAGAATTAGCTAGGCACACTCAAATAAACAAAGAACAAAAATAAATAAATATGCTCATTAGGCTAAAAAATTCTCATGAAGTGTCATGTGTACCTAGGTAAGCAACATTTTAACTAACAAGGCAAGGAATGTCATAAAAAGGTTTATATGAAAATTCTAGTCAAGTCGTTATCTATCATGTGTAAAACTAATAAATTGATTTTGATATAACAAATGATTTAAGGACTAAATTGAAAAAGAGAAAATGAATTTTTAAGTCCTCAAAACCTCTCTATGTGTTTAAAGAAAAATGTACAAGTCAAAACCTTAACTTATCAAATACTTTCTAAGTGTTTACCAAGTCAAAACAATGATTTTCGAGTCATCGTTTCGGAACGGACTTTGGACGTTTCGGAACGTTTTGAAACTGTTAACCTCTGTTAACCTCTGTTTCGAAATTTTGAGAATAAGATCTTAGGTTTACAAGATGAACATGAATTCTTTCAAAATGAAAATGTTATATTGAACACCAAAAGATGTTAGGTGAGCTTAATAAGCTAAAAGATTCTTTCAAAAGTGTTGGTTATGTGAAAAATGAAATAGATGAATTATCTAGAACAAACCAGTCTAAGAGAAAGACCCATAACTACAAACAAAGTGGCTCCTATAGGCATAATAGAACTAAAAGAATTAGAAGTGTATGGGTTCCTAAGGAACTTGTCAAATCTAAAAATGTTGATGCCATGTCACCTTTGATTCCTAAGGGAATCAAGCTTTTGGGAAGCTAACACTCGTGGACGCAAAATGATTTGGGTACCAAAAATCAAAGTTTAACTCTTTGTTTGTAGGGGGCATTGCTACAAGGCCAAAGCACAAAGCCAAAACTCATGGTACCTTGATAGTTGATGCTCGAGACACATGACCGGAGACAATAGTTGATTCATGGACTTAAAGCCTAAAAGTGGAGGATTAGTGACATTTGGTGACAACTCCAAAGGCCACATTGAAGGTATTGGCTCCATAAGTAATAACTTTACTATACTCATTGAAAATGTTTTGTATGTTTGTAACCCCCTCGTCCTAGTCTGGACGACTGACCAGTCTGAGTAGGTTACACGGGGAAAATCGAAGTGAAATCCATTAAGGCTCTCTTTCGAGTAGCAACCTTAGAAATTTTTCTTCATTTATCTTGTCTAGATGAATCATTTGATCCTATGTGAGAAACGATAGGGGAGAAACAAGGTCTAGACTATGCAGACGGAACGTAAGTTAATTTAAATTTACCAAGTGTCAAGTTAGTTTGATTTCTTGCATACGTGACCAAACCATACATAAACGACTACAAACAAGGCTCACAAGAAAGCTTAAAACAAACAGAACCCAAGCCCAACACTTGAGAACCTTGAAAGATTCCAAAAGCCCAATTTTCAGGTCCGTGTTTCGAAACAAGCTTGCTCGTTTGGATACAGGTTCCCTAGTATTAAAAGCCAGACCAGCCGTACCGATACGGTCCACCTCGTTTCGGTATAGGGATCCATTTCGCCTAAGGGTTCCGAAACTCGTTCAGGAACATGCCTTCACAGTAGCAAAACCGTATCGGCACACGTATCGAAACAGAGCTCATAGTGTCAAACCGTACCGAAACGCGTTCCGATACGGGTATCCCTGGAACCACACCCGTTTCGGAACCACCTCACGTGTTTCGAAATGCCTGCAGTCTGTGTGTTCCTAAAATCAGTTTCTGCATCTTCAAAAGTTCCCAACATGCCTCAAACCACAAGAAACAAAATACAATATGCATACACATACTCTAGAGGCATTTCTCCCTACTTCAAGCATGGTCAAACACTTATCATAAATTCAAGATCAAACCATTCGAAAGAACATGCATCCATGGTTAAACATTTAAAGAGATAAGCATTCAGCAAACACATTGCATAACAAGGTTACATGATCAAATCATGGAACATAGTTATGAGCCTTCAAACCGCAAAGCATTTAGGCAACAACATAAACATGGTTTACAAATCCACATCAAAGCATTAACAACAAAGACCAACACATAGAAGTCTATCAACACTCATACAAAACACGTACCATCCCCAATGCTAAACTACCACATTATATACTAAACCATACTTGAGCAACTACTATAAGCTTGGATGCCCTTTTTCTTGCTCCTTGCTAAATCCACGCTAATGATCTGCATTGTTGAAAACAAGAGCGTAAGCTAGAAGCTTAGTGAGGGAGCTCTAAAACAAAAACAATGACAATGCATGGTTCAAGCATATCACCCTTAAGACAATTTACAAGCGTACATATGCACCAATATAGCAACATAGCTAACATCACAAGAATGCATGAACATGGCATCTTACCTCATGTTATGCTCAACAAGATATAAGAATTATCTTATCACATCCTTCACACATAAAAAAGTATGTTGACAACTATTAGCTTACTCGGATATGCAGATACTTCCGTTGGGATTCTCACCCCAACATACTCAACAATAACATTACATTCGGTGGGATTACACTCATCACCGGTCATTGCATGGATGGGATTGCACTCATCACTGGTTCTTGTGTAGGTTCTTCGATTGGTGTAGTTTCGGAAGTGGAGTCCTGTTCGGATCGTCGTGTGCTTTGTTGTTTCTTTTGTCGAAGTGTTTCGCCGTGAGTTCTACGAGCGCTTGCTTCGATTTCTGGGTTATATGGAGCTAAAGTACCCGGGTTCTTCCTGGTCAAAAAAATAAAACAAAAGTCAGTCAAAAATGCCGAAAGTAAATCTCCCCGGCAACGGCGCCAATTTTGACAAGTCGTCGTTTAACCGGTCAAAAATAAATAAATAAATTAACCTCTTTCAATAAATAATAGAATAAAGAAATTAAATAGATATAGGGAAAGAGGGTCGATCCACATGGAGATTAGTCGAAATTCTTGACTTGAATTTTGTCGGATTTGATATTGAGTGTAGTAATAAAATAAAATGCAAGAATTAAGGAAAATAATAGGAAAAACCAAATATGCAAATTAGCCTCGAGCAAGCCTTGTGAATTCCTTCGATCATTGAAATAGATTTTTACTCCGGGGATCATGTCGGTTACAGTCTGCGAGGCCCAACCCGTCGCAACTTGCTTCTCAATCGAATAACCAATCCTCCCAAGACTATCTTCGAAGGTTGATTCTTAAACAAATTAACCACATCTATCGCCGTTAAAGTATTTAGTTTTGAAAGCAGGAAAAGCTGGACTCAGAAATTGTCTTAAAAAGAATCGCTTCTGATTTTATCTTTCCTTAGCGGACCGCCGCTAAGAAAGTTCACAGGAAGTCGAAATTGCCACAGGCCGATCCTTCCTCCTAACTATGTCTTTAAACGATTCCAGACCAACGAGCTCTTTTTGATTTGAAAAATGATTAAAAACTTTAGTAAGGCCGATTGCCAAACTATCTAAACTGAAAGATAAAAATGTATTCCCGAAGGAATTTAGGCAATGTTCAATTATCACGATTAGAGTTGATTTAGCTAGCTCTTGGCTCAAGAAATTTAGCTAAGCATGATATTGATTATCATGCTTAACTTGATTTTAGAAAATTAATTAAATAACATAAAATAAACGAAATAAGAAAATAAAGGAAAAGAACTTGGAATAAAACTGAAAATGTTTACAAAGATAAAAATACTCAAAGCTAGAATATGATCACTAAAATGATTGATGATCTAAGCCTTTACCAAGGGGTGGTATTTATAGGCTTAGATTTACAAAGATAAGGTGATGAGATAATTTAAAATAATTCAAATATTTTGAAATTTAAATACATCAAAACGAAACGGATAAACTGATAAGATCTTCCATAATCTTAATGAAGTTGCCACTGCCACGTCACTACCACGTCAGATGCGTCATGCCCAGTGTCGTGCCCACGATGCCAGTCATGACAAAATTATAATAAAAAAACTGCAGAAATGCCCATTTTTTACTGCTATTTCTAGAATTAGGTCCCAGCACAAAATATAACAGAAACAACATGTATTAAGCAGCAAGAAGTCCTAATAACTAGAAGAATAGCAAATAAAGTATGTCACATTTGAGAACTTATCAAGTTCCCCATCACTTGTCTCATACTTGTCCTCAAGTATGTCCGAAAAAAAAAACATAAACCAAAGATTGTATTTCTCAAGCCATTACAAGCATCAAACATAATCATAAGAGTTCTAGCGCAAAAGGAGTATCATGAAAGAAACATAATCAAACCAAATGGATGCAAGCAAAGAACAACCCTTATCTCTTCCAATTACCTATCAAGCATTAACCAAATCCTAACCTAGTCTTAATCCTCACCAAGATACACTCAAGAGCATTCAAAGTGTTTAAAGGTAAATGTGAAGAAAAAACACTCTAAGTCATGCATGAACAAAGGTTTTCATAAGCTTGTAACAAGTTCAATTCTCCACTACTTTATTAGAATCGAGGTGCAAAAATCATTATGTCTTTTATTCAAGGTGTAATGTGGATTTAGAAAAAGGGTAGAAAGATGGAAAGAAAAGGCAAAAGAAAATGATCAATGCAAGATATTTCAAACATAAAGCAGTGAAGATATTAAAAAGGAGCTAAAAATTGGCAAGCAAACACACATTTTTTCTTTTTTTTCTTCTTTTCGAAACTGTTTTTCTTTTTTTTCGAAGCAATTGCTTCCTTTTATTCTGTTTTTCTCTTTTTTCTGCCCTTATTTGAAAAGTATCTCCTTCGTGTCTAATAAAGATTCTAGCATTTGATCAATTGAAATGGTTAAGTCAAAGGAATGGGATGTAAGGCTAACAAAGGCTTACTAGGCGATGAGAAAGGATAAATTTTGAGAATAAGATCTTAGGTTTACAAGATGAACATGAATTCTTTCAAAATGAAAATGTTATATTGAACACCAAAAGATGTTAGGTGAGCTTATTAAGCTAAAAGATTCTTTCAAAAGTGTTGGTTATGTGAAAAATGAAATAGATGAATTATCTAGAACAAACCAATCTAAGAGAAAGACCCATAACTACAAACAAAGTGGCTCCTATAGGCATAATAGAACTAAAAGAATTAGAAGTGTATGGGTTCCTAAGGAACTTGTCAAATATAACAATGTTGATGCCATGTCACCTTGGATTCCTAAGGGAATCAAGCTTTTGGGAAGCTAACACTCGTGGACACAAAATGATTTGGGTACCAAAAATCAAAGTTTAACTCTTTGTTTGTAGGGGGGAATTGCTACAAGGCCGAAGCACAAAGCCAAAACTCATGGTACCTTGATAGTTGATGCTCGATACACATGACCGGAGACAATAGTTGATTCATGGACTTAAAGCCTAAAAGTGGAGGATTAGTGACATTTGGTGACAACTCCAAAGGCCACATTGAAGGTATTGGCTCCATAAGTAATCACTTTACTATACTCATTGAAAATGTTTTGTATGTTTGTAACCCCCTCGTCCTAGTCTGGACGACTGACCAGTCCGAGTAGGTTACACGGGGAAAATCGAAGTGAAATCCATTAAGGCTCTCTTTCGAGTAGCAACCTTAGAAATTTTTCTTCATTTATCTTGTCTAGATGAATCATTTGATCCTATGTGAGAAACGATAGCGGAGAAACAATGTCCAGACTATGCAGACGGAACGTAAGTTAATTTAAATTTACCAAGTGTCAAGTTAGTTCGATTTCCTGCATACGTGACCAAACCATACATAAACGACTACGAACAAGGCTCACAAGAAAGCTTACAACAAACAGAACCCAAGCCTAACACTTGAGAACCTTGAAAGATTCCAAAAGCCCAATTTTCAGGTCCGTGTTTCGAAACAAGCTTGCTCGTTTCGATACAGGTTCCCTAGTTTTAAAAGCCAGACCAGCCGTACCGATAGGGTCCACCTCGTTTCGGTACAGGGATCCATTTCGCCTAAGGGTTCCGAAACTCGTTCAGGAACATGCCTTCACAGTAGCAAAACCGTATCGGCACACGTATCGAAACAGAGCTCATAGTGTCAAACCGTACCGAAACGCATTCCGATATGGGTATCCCTGGAACCACACCCGTTTCGAAACAACCTCATGTGTTTTGTAATGCCTGCAGTCTGTGTGTTCCTAAAATCAGTTTCTGCATCTTCAAAAGTTCCCAACATGCCTCAAACCACAAGAAACAAGATACAATATGCATACACATACTCTAGAGGCATTTCTCCCTACTTCAAGCATGGTCAAACACTTATCATAAATTCAAGATCAAACCATTCGAAAGAACATGCATCCATGGTTAAACATTTAAAGAGATAAGCATTCACCAAACACATTGCATAACAAGGTTACATGACTTTAAACAAAACACTTAATCAAATCATGGAACATAGTTATGAGCCTTCAAACCGCAAAGCATTTAGGCAACAACATAAACATGGTTTACAAATCCACTTCAAAGCATTAACAACAAAGACCAACACATAGAAGTCTATCAACACTCATACAAAACACGTAGCATCCCCATTGCTAAACTACCACATTATATACTAAATCATACTTGAGCAACTACTATAAGCTTGGATGCCCTTTTTCTTGCTCCTTGCTAAATCCACGCTAATGATCTGCATTGTTGAAAATAAGAGCGTAAGCTAGAAGCTTAGTGAGGGAGCTCTAAAACAAAAACAACGACAATGCAGGGTTCAAGCATATCACCCTTATGACAATTTAAAAGCGTACATATGCACCAATATAGCAACATAGCTAACATCACAAGAATGCATGAACATGGCATCTTACCTCATGTTATGCTCAACAAGATATAAGAATTATCTTATCACATCCTTCACACATAAACAAGTATGTTGAAAAATATTAGCTTACTCGGATATGCAGATACATCCGTTAGGATTCTCACCCACAACGTACTCAACAATAACATTACATTCGGTGGGATTACACTCATCACCGGTCGTTGCATGGATTGGATTGCACTGATCACTGGTTCTTGTGTAGGTTCTTCCATTGGTGTAGTTTCGGAAGTGGACTCCTGTTCGGATCGTCGTGTGCTTTGTGGTTTCTTTTGTCGAAGTGTTTCGCCGTGAGTTCTACGAGCGCTTGCTTCGATTTCTGGGTTATATGGAGCTAAAGTACCCGGGTTCTTCTTGGTCAAAAAAATAAAACAAAAGTCAGTCAAAAATGCCGAAAGTAAATCTCCCCGGCAATGGCCCCAATTTTGACAAGTCGTCGTTTAACCGGTCAAAAATAAATAAATAAATTAACCTCTTTCAATAAATAATAGAATAAATAAATTAAATCGATATAGGGAAAGAGGGTCGATCCACATAGAGATTAGTCGAAATTCTTGACTTGAATCTTGTCGGATTTGAATTCCCAAGAATATTTGTAAAAACAAGGAAATAAAAAAGGGGGTGATTTGATATTGAGTGCAGTAATAAAATAAAATGCAAGAATTAAAGAAAATAATAGGAAAAACCAAATATGCAAATTAGCCTCGAGCAAGCCTTGTCAATTCCTTCGATCATTGAAATAGATTTTTACTACGGGATCATGTCGGTTACAGTCTGCGAGGCCCAACCCGTCGCAACTTGCTTCTCTCTCGAATAACAAATCCTCCCAAGACTATCTTCGAAGGTTGATTCTTAAACAAATTAACCACATCTATCGCCGTTAAAGTATTTAGTTTTGAAAGCAGGAAAAGCTCGACTCAGAAATTGTCTTAAAAAGAATGGCTTCTGATTTTATCTTTCCTTAGCGGACCGCCGCTAAGAGCGTTCACAGGAAGTCGAAATTGCCACAGGCCGATCCTTCCTCCCAACTATGTCTGTAAACGATTCCAGACCAACGAGCTCTTTTTGATTTGAAAAATGATTAAAAACTTTAGTAAGGCCGATTGCCAAACTATCTAAACTGAAAGATAAAAATGTATTCCCGAAGGAATTTAGGCAATGTTCAATTCTCACGATTAGAATTGATTTGGCTAGCTCTTGGCTCAAGAAATTTAGCTAAGCATGACATTGATTATCATGCTTAACTTGATTTTAGAAAAGTAATTAAATAACATAAAATAAACGAAATAAGAAAATAAAGGAAAAGAACTTGGAATAAAACTGAAAATGTTTTCAAAGATAAAAATACTCAAAGCTAGAATATGATCACTAAAATGATTGATGATCTAAGCCTTTACCAAGGGGTGGTATTTATAGGCTTAGATTTACAAAGATAAGGTGATGAGATAATTTAAAATAATTCAAATGTTTTGAAATTTAAATACATCAAAACGAAACGGATAAACTGATAAGATCTTCCAGAATCTTCAAGAAGTTGCCACGTCACTACCACGTCAGACGCGTCATGCCCAGTGTCGTGCCCACAATGCCAGTCATGACAGAATTATAATAAAAAACTGCAGAAATGCCCCTTTTTTACTACTATTTCTAGAATTAGGTCCCTGTACAAAATATAACAGAAACAACATGTATTAAGCAGCAAGAAGTCCTAATAACTAGAAGAATAGCAAATAAAGTATGTCACATTTGAGAACTTATCAAGTTCCCCATCACTTGTCTCATACTTGTCCTCAAGTATGTCCGAAAGAAAAAACATAAACCAAAGATTGTATTTCTCAAGCCATTACAAGCATCAAACATAATCATAAGAGTTCTAGCGCAAAAGGAGTATCATGAAAGAAACATAATCAAACCAAATGGATGCAAGCAAAGAACAACCCTTATCTCTTCCAATTACCTATCAAGCATTAACCAAATCCTAACCTAGTCTTAATCCTCACCAAGATACACTCAAGAGCATTCAAAGTGTTTAATGGTAAATGTAAAGAAAAAACACTCTAAGTCATGCATGAACAAAGGTTTTCATAAGCTTGTAACAAGTTCAATTCTCCACTACTTTATTAGAATCGAGGTGCAAAAATCATTAGGTCTTTTATTCAAGGTGTAATGTGGATTTAGAAAAAGGGTAGAAAGATGGAAAGAAAAGGCAAAAGAAAATAATCAATGCAAGATATTTCAAACATAAAGCAGTGAAGATATTAAAAAGGAGCTAAAAATGGGCAAGCAAACACACATTTTTTTCTTTTTTTTCTTCTTTTCGAAACTGTTTTTCTTTTTTTTCTTTTTTTTTCTGAAGCAATTGCTTCCTTTTATTCTGTTTTTCTCTTTTTTCTCATTTTTTCTAGGAAAATTTCTGCCCTTATTTGAAAAGTATCTCCTTCGTGTCTAATAAAGATTCTAGCATTTGATCAATTGAAATGGTTAAGTCAAAGGAATGGGATGTAAGGCTAACAAAGGCTCACTAGGTAATGAGAAAGGATAAATTAAAATAAAAGGGAAGGAAGAGGTTTAAAGCCTAATGCCTAAATCATTTTAAAGCACCTCATTCTTAGTGTAGTCTCGAATCGTAAGCAAGCCACAAGTTCTAGATTCCTAAAATTCAGGATGACACTCTCAAGCAAAAGAAACAAGCATAATATGAAGAATGCATGCTCAAGGCTCAAATCTTACCAAAATTGGGCTAATTTGATTAAGCTAGGCGAAAAATCTAATTAACACAATCAAGAGAAATTAAAAGAGATGTCAAACTGCAGATTACCCATATCCTTTGATTATCAAAATGCTATAATTCAATCATTCCTAAGCACAAGAACAAGTACAACATGCTAGACAACAAGTAATGGCAAGAAAAAATTCATCTCAAGGTTTAATCAAAATGAAAACATATTATCAAACAAGCATAGGACAAGTGGTAATTACCCTCCCCTCACTTAAGTGAATTGCCCCAATTCATAAAAATTAAGGAAATAAAGAGATAATAAGGGAAAAAGATATTCCTCGTGGATTTAGAGTGAGTTGATGGGAATGGTGCACTATGAGTGGCTCAGATCAGTTGCGGCAGAGGGCTTTGAACGGAGCTGCCGGATGTGCCAAAGAGGGTGCAGCGAAGGGTGGTTCGGCATTCTTGTCGTGGGAGTGATCTCTGTAACGCCCCAATTTTGGGCTTAGAAGTTTTGGGGTTTGGACCGGTTCGGTCGGAGTGCGGTTCGAATATAAAGGGTGAAATTAGGAAAGCCTAGTTCGGGTTGCATTAAAAATATGGAAAAATATTCTAAAATCCTCTTTTATTATATATAAGAGAAAGGTGTAATCAATTTTACAAAATGAGGTTTGGAAGGGTGACATTTTGGGTTAGTGACCAAAATGTAATTTTTGAAAACTGTGTGACTGTTTAAAAAAGGATTGAAACTTTTAATCTTTAAGGAGCTATTTACCCAAAAGGAGTTTCTCCAGATTTTTCTTAAATATTAAATGATTTATTAATGGTTTAAAATAGAGGTAAAAAGGAGGGAAAGATATTTTAGCCTTTTAACTAACTTTTCCTAATATTCCATTTTCATTTTTCTCTCAACTTTTCTCTCAAACCAAACACATTTCTCCAGAGAATTTCCCTCTGATTTTGGCACCTAAATAACTCATTTCAATTCTCTTTTGATCTTCAATCATCTCTTCATCAAAACCTTTGCATTTGCTAAGTGGATTTTCAAGAATTTTGGTTCTAAAAAGGGAGAAACTCAAGTTTGGAGGTAAGAACGTCCTTCTCCTCTAAACTCTCAGTTCTTTACTGAAATTCCCAAGTTCTCAATCCTTGATTTATGTTTTATTAAAGGTTTTACAATTGAACTCTTGATCTTAGCTTTTAAATGCAAGATTTGGTTGATTTTGATGAAATTTCGTATGATCTGATTGGGCAGTGTTTTGAGGTGTCAATTTGATGTTAAATTGATGAGAAGTTGAGGTTTAATCAATGCAATCCCGAATAGGTTGATTTTCCTAAGTTTTGCTTGAGTTTTTGGTTGTTTTGGGGGTGTTTTTGATGATCTGTTATTGCTGGAGGTATAAGGACGTGATTGGGATCATTTTGAATGTTAATTGATGTTTATAAATGGTTAGAAGTGAAGGATCTTGGCTGGGCTAAGTTTTGGAAGTGTTTGGGAGTGATTTCGGTTGTGTTTGGTAGCTGAATTGTTGTTTTTGCAAGGAGCAGCGTGTTGAGTTGTGTGGCTGGTGTCTTTAATGCATAATGGTGCATTAATCCTCTGTTTTTGTGTACTTGAAACAAGGGAGATTGATCCGTAAGCGTTAGAGGTGGTGTTGAAGGTTTCGCATGCTTGGAAGGCTTGTTGGCTAGCCTTGTTTTGTGTATCGGTGAGTGAAGTTGGGTTTTCAGCTTTTAAACCAAGGTTTGAAGGTTTTGGGAGCTTAGTTTAAGTCTAAACAACTTAGCTAAGCTCAAGAGTAAGTAAATGGAATTTCTCTCTTGGTTGTGCTATGAAATGGTTTTAAAAGCACTTGTGATTGTTGGATGCAATGCATGTGATTTGCATGTTTTAAATTCTGTTTTGAAAGCATATTTTAGCATGGTTTAATGCTGGTTTTGAAAGCCATGTGTGAAGGATGCTCAAGGTAAGAGATCCTTGGTTTTGTATATTGGAATTGTGGAATTTATGCATAGTGTTGCATGTTGTTTAGTGGCTTTGTGTAATGCTTCGAAAACAGAGGATTGATGATGGTAAATGGTGGTTTTTGCATTGTGGTAATGCTTGTAAATCAATGGATTAATGTGGTCAGATGGTTATATTGGCAAGTGATGTAAGTGGTTCTTGGTTACTTAAATCGGATATAGTTAGCCGGCTATAGGATTGGGTGCACCGTGAATAAAGTCGCCTTGGATGTGGAGTGGTTGAGAGTGAACCGGTAACTCCATCCAAGTACACTAACGAGATGGTTAAGAACACCATGATGGTTAAAATTCCATGGGTGGGTCTTGTGTTAATGTCATAATGGTGGTTAAAATTCCATTTGAGGACCTTGGGTAAGCAAAGGTTATAATGGTGGTTAAAATTCTATTTGAGGACCTTGTGCTTGTTAAGATCACAATGGTGGTGTAAAGTCCATGTGTGGATCTTGTGAAGTATGTCCCGAATCTCGTTAGTGATGTTATACAACTACCAATGGGTGATGCTAAGGTTATATGGTGGTTAAAATTCCATATGGGGGACCTTGTGCATGGTAAGGTCATATGGTGGTTAAAATTCCATATGAGGATCTTGTGAATGTTAAAGTCATATAGTGGTTAAAATTCCATATGAGGGCTTTGTGTGTGGTAAGGTCAAATGGTGGTTAAAATTCCATTTGGGAGACCTTGAGATTGGTAGTGTGTATGAAGCGTGGGGACAACGCTTGTGATCCGCGTATCCGATTGGATGTTGAGTTGAAAATGGATATGGCTTATCACTTGGAAGCCAATATGATGTTCTTGAAAATGATGAAGCATGAGATGCTTGAATTGATGCATGATTGCATAAGAAATGTGTAAGGTTTTGTGAATGCATGTTTTGTTTGTTAGCTTGAACAAGTGTTTATCTCCTATTGAGAAAGTTGCATTGTGTGCATGGAATCTCTTTAATGCATTGAGGTCTTGTGAAGGCTTGTTTAAAAGGGCATGTAATTCAAATGTTGAGTTGGTGATTCATGTGGTGCATATGTTTAATGCATGTGGTTTATTGAATGTGAAAGTGGTTTCTAAAGGTTCCTTGTTTTGAAATGATTTTCAAGTATGAGATAAGCATGATGTGAAATGGAAGTGTTTTTCCAAGGATTTTATATTTAACCTTGCATATGATGTTCATGCATGGAATGGTTAAATTGATGGTTTTGCAAGTTTGTGCTTTGAAAAGGGTTTACTTAACTTTTTAAGCTAAGGGTTGGTTCATGTTGATCAATGCATGATTTTAAGCATGTTGTTGAAAAGGATTTTCAAACATTGCTTTGGTTTATCTAATTGAGTTTGCTTTTAAAAATGGTTTTATGATTCGCTGCATTGATGGTGTTTTGGTTTGAGCATTCCTCACTAAGCATTATGTGCTTACGCTCCTTTTTGTCAATCAATGCAGATATTTGAAGTTGGGACAGCGAGAAGCAAGGGATTCAAGGAAAGCTCCATTTGAGATGTTTGTCTCGGTTAATAGCTATAGATAATAAAGGCAATGGGGAAAGAATCTCTTATGTTGATGTTTAATGAGATTGTGTATGTTGGACAAGATTAGTTTTATGTTGTTGTTAATGCTAAAACTTGTGTTTGGCCTCTTGGTATGTGTTTTGATGATTTGAGTATTTCATGGTTTGCCTTATAGGATGCTTGCCTATAGATTTGGGGATTTTCATAATTGATGCCATGTTGTTGTTTGGTTGATGCAATTATGTTCCTTGTATGTTGAATGTCTTGCTGGTAAAATTTGGTGGCTTCTGGAGCATGTTTGGTAGGTCAATTGGGTGTTTAAACAGCAACTTTACTGCAATCTGGGCAGGCCGTATCGGAACGGGAGCTACCGTTTCGGAACGGGAGCCCTGTAGTGTCCCAGGCGTTCGAAACGGAAGGTACCGTTCCGAAACGAAAATGTTTCTGCCAGGCCGCGTTTTGGAACACGTTGCGGAACGGTCCCGCATTTCGAAATAGGTTTTCCCCGTTTCGGAACACCTGACCGTTGGGGGCTGACATGGGCGGTTATATGTTTTGAAATGTTTGCATTTTGGTCCTGAAACATGTTTATGCAATTAAATGAGTTTGAGATGTCCGTTTGAGCTGAAATTTGGCTAAGAAGCATGAAAGATGACTAATTTCATATTGGTAACTTTAATTTGGGTTAAGTCCTTATATTTTACAGAATTTACTATTTGGTCCCTAAAGTTGTAATTTGTGCAATTGAGTCCCTGAACGTTCTCTGATGTTTATGATCTTTGAGTATGCTGTTGTACGATCATGTTTAGGGATAATATGCATCTAGACAAGTTTTAAAAAAGAAAAAAAAGGTCGTTAATCAAAGTTGACTTTCGGGTTGACTTTGGTTTTCCCCGTGTGATCTTCTTAATTCGGGTCGACCGTCTAGGCCGGGTTAAGGGGGTTACATTTGGTGGTACCAGAGCTGAGTTGCGAATGCTTGGGGAAAACGATTAATTGTTGTAATATGCGTATGATGTTTATGCTGGTGTGTAGTTGAAAGCCGGTTGAAATGCGTGTTTTTGAGTAAATTGATGATGTTTTTAAGCATGCTTGTTGATTGTGGATCTTCATTGAGTTAATGTGGATTCGTGTTGATGATATGCTGGTGTTGTGAGCTGATTTTATGAATGATGGAAGTGTAATGGGTATGATATTGATGATGCTATGCTGTTGCGAATGGATGTTGTTTGATGAAAGCATGATCGAGTATGTTGTTTGATATGCTTGATGTTGTGATATCCATGTTTCTATTGACTGTTATGCCATGAAAAAGGGGAGAATTCAGGATACCCATTGCCTTATTATTATAGCTATTGTGTTATTTTGGAGTTGGAGTTTGAATCCTTGCTTAAAGCTGGTCTGACTGATTTGTTTGTTTTGTTGTGATTGTTTGCTGTTAATAGCATGGTGGAATCGATGAAAGAATGGCAGTTGGGTGAGATGGTTGTTGCCTTAGAGCAGGTTGTTAAGGCGTGGAATTCACCTTTTAGTGGAGGTGTTTTGTCTCAGTCTTCTGTGCCTGGAGTTGAGGTAGTGTGGCAAGAGGAAGAAGCTGGTTCCGTGATGAGGAGTTCATCACCTATTGTTCAAGAGGTGTTGGGAACATCTCAGGCTGTGGCAAAAGTAAGGCCTGTAGACGTGCCGGTTGTGGGATGTGCGGGTTTGTCGAAACAGCGTTTACATGATTTGGGAGCTGTGGAGTATCACGGTTCGGCACCTGAGACATTCGAGGCCTGGTTGGCCAGTGTAATTCTGGTTTTGGATCAGGAGGGTTGTGACTATGCCTGTAAGCTGGAAAGTGTTGTCTCATTGATGTTGGAGGACGCTTGCGCCTGGTGGACATCTGTGGCGGTGGCATCGCACATCCAAGATATTGATTGGGACTTCTTTGTGTCTGCCTTTTATGAGAGGTATCTTGGAGGGAAATTTCCAAGGGTTAAGGAATGTGATGGTGTGGTTTCTGTTTATGAAGGTGGGAAAGGTTTAAGCGAGAAAGTTGTGGATACTGACCTCGGGGACGGTCAGCGTAAGAGGCTACATGATAGGAGGTTTTGCTTAGATCGAAGTTTGGATGGTAGTGCAAATCTGGGGCAGGTGTTGCCTGATCAAGGAGTGGGAGCTCAGTTACCGGTGTGTGACCGTTGTAGAAGACGCCATGTTGGAGGTTGTTAGGGCGCAGGTGCTTGTTGGAACTGTGGTTCTAAGGAGCATGTGAAGCGAGATTGTCCTCATGTGGTAAAATCCGCTTCAGTGGTAGCAGAAGGGTCTCTGAAGGGCCGTGGGCACGGCCGAGACAAGGTTCGAAGGTGGCAAGGAGAGCAGAAAGTTGTGAAGAGTTTGGGAAGTGGAATCTGCTGGAATTGTGGGTCTGTTGGACATATGAGACGAGATTGTTTGAAGTTGGCTCGGGATAGCCAGGGTTCTTTACCGCAAGGAGATGGTGGTGACCTTGGTGTGTTAGCTGATGCTGCAGCGGTGCGGCTGGAGAATGGTGGTTCTGCAAGGAAGAGAGCTCGTCTGTTGAGGCTCCGGGGCGGAGAGGTGTTTTCAGGTAACCTTGTTAAGTAATCTTTGATTTAGTATCTTAGTTTTGTTTTAGTTGATCTTTCCTTGCGTATATAGTATGGCCTCGTTGCTAGCATGTTTGGTGTAGTAGTTGTTGTTGTTTGAAAACATCTTTAGTGTGAAGAGGGCATTAGTTAGTCTCTTGTGGTTAATAGGTTGTTAGAATGATGGAGTTGGTCAAGTTGGAAGTGAGATAGGAGGTTGTTCTTAGACGGATTTTGAGGATGTTATTGGTGGGTGTGAACTGACATACATGCACAGTTTGAAATCATTTGTTATATGCTATATTATATATGTACTGGTCCATGCATACATGTGACATGACATTAGAGGTTTTGCATACATGTACATCAGGCATTGATGGGGCATATAAGTGACCATGCATACGAACGTTCACACTCGCTAATAGCTAATCGGGTCCGTTAGTGTTGTAATAGTATTAGGTTGAATGATAGGTTTTAAAAGTTGTTTTGGTGATGGGTGAATATTAGAAGTAATGGAGGGTATTAAGCGGGTTGTCAGTAATAGTGAGTGTGGTATAGCATGTTGGTAGAAGGAAAGTGTTTGGCGCTTAATGAAGTTTAGTGGTATGGTGGTGAGGAGATTACCGATCGAAGTTAGAATCGGTCAAGTGGTTTAGAATAGCTAGTAGAAGTGGTAGTTCCTTGGTGTTAAGTGCTGTAGTAAGATAGTGGATGTGTGCCAAAGTGCTGAGGTAACTTGGCATTGGTGTTGTAGTTAAAGCTTGAAGTGGAAAGGCAATGTAAGATCAAAGGCCATTGTTGGATGGGCGAGTTCTTGTGAGAAGTGGTTGGCTGGTTGTGATTAAGTAAGTTCCTGTTGAGGTCAGCTGGTGGTGTGTGGAACGGCTGGCGAAGTCAAGGTTGGGGTTTTGTGACGTGATTATCAGGTGATGGGTGAGTAGTCCTGGTGAGTTGTTGTGGTAATGATAGTGGCGGATGTGAAGGAATATCAGCTATACGTTGAGAAGTTTGGGTAAGCAGTTGGTGCTTAAGAATTCTTGCTTGTTGTGGTAACCTTTGGAAGAGGTTGAGCAGTTGTGCAAGGGGTTTTTGGAAGCAGTGGAGGTTGTGGGTTACATGGTGGCTGAACTGGATTGGTTGGTGTCACTGTGAGATCAAGTTTTGGGAGTTAAAGTGCAGTACGGAAGTGTGAGAGGTTAAGATGTGGTTAACATTTGAGTGTTCTGGAATTTGTGAATAGTATGTGGTGGTGTTGGGTTTGATGGAGTTTTGTCTGGAAAGTGTCCAGTGGTGGTTAAGTCTCCTGTGTTGTTTTATGAGTTGTTTTGAGAAGTTTAGTTGTGCTCTTTCCGTCGGTTGAAATTTCGAGGACGAAATTTCCTAAGAGGGGGAGAGTTGTAACGCCCCAATTTTGGGCTTAGAAGTTTTGAGGTTTGGACCGGTTCGGTTGGAGTGCGGTTCGAATATAAAGGGTGAAATTAGGAAAGCCTAGTTCGGGTTGCATTAAAAATATGGAAAAATATTCTAAAATCCTCTTTTATTATATATAAGAGAAAGGTGAAATCAATTTTACAAAATGAGGTTTGGAAGGGTGACATTTTGGGTTAGTGACCAAAATGTAATTTTTGAAAACTGTGTGACTGTTTTAAAAAGGATTGAAACTTTGAATCTTTAAGGAGCTATTTACCCAAAAGGAGTTTCTCCAGATTTTTCTTAAATATTAAATGATTTATTAATGGTTTAAAATAGAGGTAAAAAGGAGGAAAAGATATTTTAGCCTTTTAACTAACTTTTCCTAATTTTCCATTTTCATTTTTCTGTCATCTTTTCTCTCAAACCAAACACATTTCTCCAGAGAATTTACCTCTGATTTCGGCACCTAAATAACTCATTTCAATTCTCTTTTGATCTTCAATCATCTCTTCATCAAAACCTTTGCATATGCTAAGTGGATTTTCAAGAATTTTGGTTCTAAAAAGGGAGAAACTCAAGTTTGGAGATAAGAACGTCCTTCTCCTCTAAACTCTCAGTTCTTTACTGAAATTCACAAGTTCTCAATCCTTGATTTATGTTTTATTAAAGGTTTTACAATTGAACTCTTGATCTTGGCTTTTAAATGCAAGATTTGGTTGATTTTGATGAAATTTCGTATGATCTGATTGGGCAGTGTTTTGAGGTGTCAATTTGATGTTAAATGAATGTTAAATTGATGAGAAGTTGAGGTTTAATCAATGCAATCCCGAATAGGTTGATTTTCCTAAGTTTTGCTTGAGTTTTTGGTTGTTTTTGGGGTGTTTTTGATGATCTGTTATTGTTGGAGGTATAAGGACGTGATTGGGATCATTTTGAATGTTAATTGATGTTTATAAATGGTTAGAAGTGATGGATCTTGGCTGGGCTATGTTTTGGAAGTGTTTGGGAGTGATTTCGGTTGTGTTTGGTAGCCGAATTGTTGTTTTTTCAAGGAGCAGCGTGTTGAGTTGTGTGGCTGGTGTCTTTAATGCATAATGGTGCATTAATCCTCTGTTGTTGTGTGCTTGAAACAGGGGAGATTGATCCGTGAGCGTTAGAGGTGGGGTTGAAGGTTTCGCATGCTTGGAAGGCTTGTTGGCTAGCCTTGTTTTGTGTATCGGTGAGTGAAGTTGGGTTTTCAGCTTTTAAACCAAGGTTTGAAGGTTTTGGGAGCTTAGTTTAAGTCTAAACAACTTAGCTAAGCTCAAGAGTAAGTAAATGGAATTTCTCTCTTGGTTGTGCTATGAAATGGTTTTTAAAGCACTTGTGATTGTTGGATGCAATGCATGTGATTTGCATGTTTTAAATTATGTTTTGAAAGCATATTTTAGCATGGTTTAATGCTGGTTTTGAAAGCCATGTGTGAAGGATGCTCAAGGTAAGAGATCCTTGGTTTTGTATATTGGAATTGTAGAATTTATGCATAGTGTTGCATGTTGTTTAATGGCTTTGTGTAATGCTTCGAAAACAGAGGATTGATGATGGTAAATGGTGGTTTTTGCATTGTGGTAATGCTTGTAAATCAATGGATTAATGTGGTAAGATGGTTATATTGGCAAGTGATGTAAGTGGTTCTTGGTTACTTAAATCGGATATAGTTAGCCGGCTATAGGATTGGGTGCACCGTGAATAAAGTCGCCTTGGATGTGGAGTGGTTGAGAGTGAACCGGTAACTCCATCCAAGTACACTAACGAGATGGTTAAGAACACCATGGTGGTTAAAATTCCATGGGTGGGTCTTGTGTTAAGGTCATAATGGTGGTTAAAATTCCATTTGAGGACCTTGGGTAAGCAAAGGTTATAATGGTGGTTAAAATTCCATTTGAGGACCTTGTGCTTGTTAAGATCACAATGGTGGTGTAAAGTCCATGTGTGGATCTTGTGAAGTATGTCCCGGATCTCGTTAGTGATGTTATACAACTACCAATGGGTGATGCTAAGGTTATATGGTGGTTAAAATTCCATATGGGGGACCTTGTGCATGGTAAGGTCATATGGTTGTTAAAATTCCATATGAGGATCTTGTGAATGTTGTAACGCCCCGGTTTTGGGATTAGGAGTTTTGGGCGTTGACCGGTTGGTCAAAGTGCTGTTCGAATCGTAAGAGGTTAAATTAGGAAAGCCTAGTTCGGGTTGCATTAAAAATATGGAAAAATGTTCTAAAATCATCTTTTAATATAATTAAGTGAACTGTGAAATCAATTTTGGAAAATGAGTTTTGGAAGGGTGACATTTTGGCTAGTGACCAAAATGTAATTTTTGAAAGTTTGGTGGCTGTTTTATAAAGGGTTGAAACTTTGAATCTTTAAGGAGCTATTTACCCAAAGGGAGTTTCTCCAGATTTTTCTAAGGTTTTATAAGCTATTTTCTGATTTTAAAGATAACCAAAAAGGAGGGAAAACTTATTTTGGCTATTTTCTCATCTAACTTCCCATTTTCTTTCTCTCTTTTTCTCTCAACCCAAACACTCCATTTCCAGAGTTTTGTTTCTGATTTTCTCACCTTAATTTCTCCTTTCAACTCCCATTTGATTGCAAATCATTGTATCTTCAAAACCTCTTCAATTTCTACAAGTTTCATCAAGCTTTTTCATTCCAAAAAGAGGAGAAACTCAAGTTTGGAGGTAAGAACGTCCTTCTCCTCTGAACTTCAAGTTCTTTACTGAAATTCCTAAGTATTCAATCCTAAATTGATGTTTAATTAAAGGCTTTTAAGTTGATTTATAGATCTTGGCTAATTATGCAAGATTTTGATGATTTCACATGATTTTCGTTTGATCTGTTAAATCTGTGTTTTGAGAGGTGTTTTTGATGTTAAATGATCTCTAAATTGATAAGGAAATGAGTTTTGATTGATGCAATCCCGGATAGGTTGAGTTTCCTAAGTTTAGCTTGTGTTTTAAGGTAGCTTTTGTGGTGATCTTGTGGATCTAGTGTTGCTGGAGGTTTAAGGATGTTGATAGGTTGTTTTTAGATGTTAAATGATGTTAATGGAAGTGAGGTTTTGCTGGTTTATGGCTGGGCTTTGTTTGGAAGTGTTTTGGATGCATTTTCGGTTGTGTTTGGTGGCCGAAAATGGAGGTTATGTGAGAGCAGCGAGTTTAGGTGCTTTCATTGAAGCAATTAATGCATGATGATGCATTAATCCTCTGCTTTGATGTGTTGAAACAGGAGAGGCATCATTGGATTCAAGTTTGGTAGATTCGGAAGCTTGATTTGGTGCTTTGGCTTGGAGCAAAGTGGAAATTGGTGAGTGAGTGGATTTGTGAAAATGGATTTTCAGCTTTAAAACCAAGGTTTGAAGGTTTTGGGAGCTTAGTTTAAGTCTAAACAACTTTGCTAAGCTCATGTGTAAGTTTTCGGATTTTCTCTCTAGTGGTGGCCATGTTTTGATGTTTTGCAAAGTGATGATTTGCATGTTTTAATTACTGTTTTGAAAGCATGTTTTGGCATGATATTTGCTGATATTTTAAGCCATGTGTTGAAGGTAACTCTAGGTAGGAGCTCCTTGATTTTATACATTGTTAAATGTGGATTTGATGCTTTGAAATGCATGGTGAAATGGCTTGGTTTAATGCTTTAAAACAGTGGATTATATGATGTGAAATATGTATATTGGCAAGTGATGTTTTGTAAGAGTGAAGGTCACTAAGGTGGTTAAAAGTCCTTGAGTGAGCCTTGTTACTTAAGATCATCAAGGTGGTTAAAAGTCCTTGGATGAGTCTTGTTGCGGACACTAAGGTGGTTAAAAGTCCTTAGGTGCTCCTTTCCATGGTGGTTAAAAGTCCATGGGGCCAAGGTGTTTAAAAGTCCTTGGGGCCAAGGTGTTTAAAAGTCCTTGGGGTGATTCAAGCATTGGACACAAAGGTGGTTAAAAGTCCTTGTGTGGTCCTCATTCATGGTGTTTAAAAGTCAATGGCCAAGGTGTTTAAAAGTCCTTGGGGCCAAGGTGTTTAAAAGTCCTTGGGGAAAGTTGTTGAACTTGTTTTAATAAATGAAATGTATCACTTGAGCCAATATGACATGTTAAGGAATTTGTGAAGCATGAGATGCTTGTTTTAAGGTTTATGTTGAAGCATGATATTGCTTGTTTTAATTATGCTAATGAGCATGTCCAAAGGTTGATTTAAGCATGGTTTGTAAATGATTTTAATTGCATTATTGAATTGTTTTAATGAGCATGCCTCACTAAGCTTTTGCTTACGCTCTCTACGTTTTCTTAATTCAATAATGCAGAGCATTAAAGTCTTTGAGGGGCAGCAAGGAAGGTCAAGCATTCAAGTACAAGAGAAGCTCAAAGTATGGAAGGTTTTGTTAAACATTTAGCTTTTGTATGTTTTGGCAATGGGGGACCGAAGTGTATGTTTTGGGAGGTGTTTGAGACTCCCTAAGTATGTTGGATGTTGTTCTAAATGTTGGTTTTTGGATTGGAACCTTATATGCTTGTTTTGGAAGTTTTGAGTTGAAAAGCTAACTTGTGTAGAAAGCATGCTATTAGAAATTGGGGCTTTTCATATGTTGAATTGGTGATGCAATTAGGGTCCTTGCATGTTGGTTGATTATGTGATATGGTTTGGTGTTGTGAATTTGAAGATTGAAGCATGTTTGATGATGTTTTCGAAGCAATTGCAGGCAGGAGTATCGGTACTCGGGCTTGTGTATCGATACGCCTGAGCCAAATATGCACATTTCTGCCCAGGCGTATCGGTACCGTATGAATGCCGTATCGATACCATATGAATGCCGTATCGATACGGGGGAACTCGTATCGATACCGTTTTGGGAGTTTGGTTACTGCCTTCCCCGCGTATCGATACGACACCAGGCGTATCGATACCTGACCGTTAATTCGGTTAAAAGTATCTTTATGTTTTGTTTTGTTTACGTTTTGGTCCTGAATCTTGTTTATGCAATTAAATGAGTTTGAGAAGTCCTTTTGAGCTGAAATTTCACAGAGAAGCAAGAAACCTGATTAATTTCAAGATGGTAACTTTAATTTGGATTAAGTCCTTTTATTTATCAGAAATTACAATTTGGTCCCTAAAGTTGTAATTTGTTCAATTGGGTCCCTGTTTGGTCTCTGTTGTTTGTGTGATCACAATTAGGGTTAATGTGCATCTAGATAAGATTAAAAAGAAAAAAAGGGTCGTTAATCAAGGTTGACTTTCGGGTTGACTTTGGTTTTCCCCGTGTGACTTTCTTAATTCGGGTCAACCGTCTAGGCCGGGTTAAGGGGGTTACATTTGGTGGTATCAGAGCTGAGTTTGCGAGTTATTGGGAATGGATGTATGCATGATTGAAGTATGTTTGTCTCGTATGCTTGTTGTTTGAAAGCATGTTCAGTGATTTGAGATGATGTTGTTTTTGAGATGTATGCTATGATGTTGCATGTTGAGGGTACCCATTGCCAAACAAAAGCTAAAGAAATGATGTTGATTTTGAAAGAAATTGAGCTTGAATACTTGAAATTGCTTACCTTGCTGGGCCTGACTTGTTTCATTTTGTATTGTTATGCATGGTAAAAGTATGGCACCACGTAGAGAGTTAAGGAGTAGCGTGAGAGCTACGACCCCGGAAGGGAATGTGAATGAAGAGAACACGGGTAGTGCTGTGTTACCTCCTCCTCCACCTGGTGGTGGTGGTGCGGAGAGGGAAAGAGCTGGAGCTGAGGCAGCTGGTGCTGGAGCTGCAGGACCTGAGGTTGGTCAGGGGCAAGCGATGCCTGACATGTCTGTGCTGGTACAAGCTATTGCGGGTGCTTTTCGAGCAGCAGTAGCTGGAGCTGGGCATCAGGGAGATGTTGGTGCTAGACTACCCTTAGAGCGTCTGCGCAGTCTTGGTGGGACTGAGTTTAGGGGTATGTCAGCTGAGAGGTCGGAAGCTTGGCTAGAGAGTACCAAGCATGTCTTGGGACAGATGAGCTGCACTGATGTGCAAAAGTTGGGTTGTGTTGTGTCTTTGCTGCAAGGCGATGCTTATACGTGGTGGACGACCACAATCTCTGGAATGGCTGAAGCTGACATCACTTGGACATTCTTTCAGAATGCGTTCAAGAGGAGATATCTGGGAGTGAGATATCTGGATGAGAAAAAGCGTGAATTCATGTCTCTGACCCAAGGGAGCATGAGTGTGGCTGAGTATGAGGTACAGTTTGTACGCCTCAGTCAGTATGCACCGGAGCTGATACCTGATGAGCGAGAGAGGTGCGAAAGGTTCCGTTATGGCTTGGTGACGGAGGTTAAGACCTACATGTTGGCAGCTGAGTACAATGATTTTGATGTGTTGGTTAGTCGATCCAAGGACATAGAGATGAATCTGAGTTTGTCTGCGAAGGGTGCTGGAGCGAGTTCTGGCAAGAGAGCTGCTGAATATAGTTCCGGAGGTGGACGGAACAAGAGGGGACGTGATCAGAGGTTTCCAATCTCAGCTAAGAGAGGTGGAGGTGCACCTGCTAGGGGTGGCAATGCTAGAGCTGACCCTAGTGCTTGTTGGATTTGTGGTTCCCGTGGTCACCTGAAGCGTGACTGTCCTCGTGCTGGAAGGGAGGTGCAAGCTCCTGTTGCTGCAGCTGGTTATGAGTGCTGGAATTGTGGTTCTGCTGACCACTTGAGGCGAGATTGTCCGAGGATGGCTGGTGGCCAAGAGCGTGCTCCTGTTGTTGCAGCACCGCAGAGAGGTCGTGGACGCGGCCGTGGTAATTTCCAGAGGCGTGAGGAAGGTGGTCGCGGAGTAGCTCATGTTGTGGCTATTCAACCTGAGGGTGGAGGCCAAGCGAGGGTGTATGCTCAGCGTGAAGGAAGGAATGATGCTGATGTGATTGCAGGTACCTTTACTTTGCAATCCTTGTCGTTGCTTTCTTTGATTGATTCTGGATCTACGCATTCCTACATTTTGCGTGAGCATGCTGAGTTGCTTGGTTTGCCTGTTGAGTCTTTGGATGTTGGTGTTAGAGTCACTAGTTCTTTTGGTGAAACTGTTGTGACTCGTAAGCTTTATAGAAGGTGTCCTTTGGTTGTTCAAGAACATGTCTTTCATGTTGATCTTATGGAGTTGCCCTTTTATGGTTTTGATGTGATCCTTGGTATGGATTGGCTTGCTGAGCATCGTGCTGTTGTGGATTGTGAGAATAAGCGGGTTTCGCTTAAGCTTGCGGATGATTATGAAGTGGTGGTGGTTGGTGAGAATGTGAAGTTTCTTGCCAATGTTGTTTCTACCTTGGAGGCGAGCAGGATGCTGAGGCAGGGTTGCGAAGCTTATCTAGCTTTTGTGATGAATCCTAGCTCTAAGGAGTTGAGGGTGCAAGATATCAAGGTTGTGAAGGAGTTTCCTGGTGTTTTTCCTGAAGAGTTGCCTGGTTTACCTCCTAATCGCGAGGTGGAGTTTGGAATTGAGCTGTATGAGAATACCACTCATGTGTCCATTACTCCGTATAGAATGGCACCTAAGGAGCTGAAGGAGCTGAAGACGCAGTTGCAAGAGCTGCTTGATCGTGGTTTCATCCGGCCGAGTGTGTCGCCTTGGGGTGCTCCTGTCTTGTTTGTGAAGAAGAAAGATGGCACTATGAGGATGTGCATTGATTACCGTCAGCTGAACAAGTTGACTATCAAGAATCGGTATCCTTTGCCGAGGATTGATGATCTCTTTGACCAATTTCGGGGAGCTGCTGTGTTCTCTAAGATTGACTTGAGGTCAGGGTATTATCAGTTGAAGGTGAAGGATGTGGACGTGCCTAAGACAGCTTTCAGGACAAGGTATGGGCATTATGAGTTCCTTGTGATGCCGTTTGGGTTGACAAATGCTCCTGCTGCTTTCATGGACATGATGAATCGTGTTTTTCATGAATACCTGGACAAGTTCGTTGTGGTGTTCATTGATGATATCCTCGTGTACTCGCGTACTGAGGAAGAGCACGAAGAGCATTTGAGGATTGTGCTGCAAGCTTTGTTGGAGAATCAGCTTTATGCTAAGCTGAGCAAGTGTGAGTTTTGGCTCAGGGAAGTGGTGTTTCTTGGGCATGTGGTCTCAGCCGAGGGGATTCGTGTTGATCCTCAGAAGATCAAAGCGGTGATGAATTGGTAGGTTCCTAAGTCTGTTCATGAGGTCCGTAGTTTCCTTGGTTTGGCAGGATACTACCGGAGGTTTGTGGATGGTTTTTCCAAGATTGCTGCTCCTTTGACGAAGCTGTTGCAGAAGGATGTTAAGTATGAGTGGACGGAAGCGAGACAGCTAGCTTTTGAGAAGCTGAAGGCGGCTTTGACTCAAGCTCCTATCTTGATTCAGCCTGAATCAGGGAAAGAGTTTGTGGTCTACAGTGATGCATCCTATGTTGGTTTGGGGTGTGTGCTGATGCAAGAGGGTAAGGTTGTGGCTTATGCGTCGCGGCAGTTGAAGGTGCATGAGCGCAACTATCCTACGCATGACATTGAGCTGGCTGCAGTGGTTTTTGCTCTGAAGATCTGGAGGCATTATCTGTATGGTGAGAAGTGTACTGTGTACACGGATCACAAGAGTTTGAGGTATCTGATGTCTCAGAAGGAGTTGAATCTTAGGCAGCGACGTTGGTTGGAGTTGCTCAAGGATTATGATCTGACGATTGAGTATCATCCTGGTAAAGCTAATGTGGTTGCGGACGCCTTGAGTAGGAAGGTAGCTGTTGAGCTGAGGGCGATGTTTCCTAGCTTGAGCATATCGCGAGATGGTGGTCTTGTTGCTGAGTTGCAAGTGAAACCTTTGTTGGTTCAGTTGATCAAGGAAAAGCAGTTGCTGGATGATTCCTTGGTGTCTCATGTTCAGGATATCGCGGAGGGTAGACCTTCGGATTTTTGCTTTAATTAGGATGGCGTGTTGTGTTTTGGTAGTCGGATAGTAGTGTCTGCTGATGTTGAGTTGAGGCGTGCTATTCTGACTGAAGGTCATAGTAGTCCTTTTGCTATGCACCCTGGTAGTACAAAGATGTATCGTGATCTTCGTGATGAGTACTACTGGGTAGGTTTGAAGAAGGATGTTGCAGAGTTTGTGAGCAAGTGTTTGGTGTGTCAGCGAGTTAAGGCTGAACATCAGGTTCCTTCTGGTTTGTTGCAACCGTTGAAAATCCCTGAATGGAAGTGGGAGAGGGTTACCATGGATTTTGTATCTGGTTTGCCTTTGTCTCCATCAAGGAAGAATTCTGTTTGGGTGATTGTGGATCGTTTGACGAAGTGTGCACATTTCTGGCCTGTGCATACTACGTTTTCTTTGGATAAGCTGGCAGAGCTGTATATTGTTGAGATTGTGAGGCTGCATGGTGTGCCTAAGTCGATCGTGTCGGATAGGGATCCGAGGTTCACATCGCGTTTCTGGCAGTGTTTGCATCAAGCTTTGGGTACAAGGTTGCATTTCAGTACATCCTATCATCCTCAGTCGGATGGTCAGTCTGAGCGGGTTATTCAGATTTTGGAGGATATGTTGAGATGCTGTGTGATAGAGTTCCAAGGTTCTTGGGAGAAGCATCTGCCTTTGGTTGAGTTTGCTTATAACAACAGTTTTCAGGCGAGTATACAGATGGCACCTTATGAGGCTCTGTATGGGAGGAAGTGTAGGACTCCTCTTTGTTGGGCTGAAACTGGTCAAAAGTTGGTTTCGATGCCTGCTTTGTTGAAAGGGACCACCGAGAAGGTGAAGCTCATTTGTGAGCGGTTGAAGGCTGCTTCTGACCGGCAGAAATCTTACGCGGATTTAAAGCGTAGGGAGATAGAGTTTGCGGTGGGTGATCGTGTGTTCTTGAAGGTTTCGCCTTGGAAGAAGGTGATGAGGTTTGGTCGGAAGGGTAAGCTGAGCCCTAGATACATTGGACCGTATGAGGTTGTTGAGCGAGTGGGTCCTGTTGCGTATCGGTTGAGGTTACCTCAAGAGCTGGAGAAGATTCATGATGTGTTCCATGTTTCTATGCTCCGGAAGTATAGATCTGATCCTTCGCATGTGATGCCTGTAGAGGATGTGGTTTTGAATCCGGATTTAACCTATGATGAGGAACCGGTGAAGGTTCTGGATTCAGATAGCAAGGTTCTTCGTGGCAAGACCATTGAGTTGGTGAAGGTGCTGTGGAAGCATCGAGGTGTTGAGGAAGCCACATGGGAGCGGAAGGAAGATATGCTGAAGCAGTTTCCTTATCTCTTTCCTTCAGGTAAATTTCGAGGACAAAATTTCTTAAGGGGGGGAGAGTTGTAACGCCCCGGTTTTGGGTTTAGGAGTCTTGGGCGTTGACCGGTTGGTCAAAGTGTTGTTCGAATCGTAAGAGGTTAAATTAGGAAAGCCTAGTTCGGGTTGCATTAAAAATATGAAAAAATGTTCTAAAATCATCTTTTAATATAATTAAGTGAACTGTGAAATCAATTTTTGAAAATGAGTTTTGGAAGGGTGACATTTTGGCTAGTGACCAAAATGTAATTTTTGAAAGTTTGGTGGCTGTTTTATAAAGGGTTGAAACTTTGAATCTTTAAGGAGCTATTTACCCAAAGGGAGTTTCTCCATATTTTTCTAAGGTTTTATAAGCTATTTTCTGATTTTAAAGATAACCAAAAAGGAGGGAAAACTTATTTTGGCTATTTTCTCATCTAACTTCCCATTTTCTTTCTCTCTTTTTCTCTCAACCCAAACACTCCATTTCCAGAGTTTTGTTTCTGATTTTCTCAACTTAATTCCTCCTTTCAACTCCCATTTGATTGCAAATCATTGTATCTTCAAAACCTCTTCAATTTCTACAAGTTTCATCAAGCTTTTTCATTCCAAAAAGTGGAGAAACTCAAGTTTGGAGGTAAGAACGTCCTTCTCCTCTGAACTTCAAGTTCTTTACTGAAATTCCTAAGTATTCAATCCTAAATTGATGTTTAATTAAAGGCTTTTAAGTTGATTTATAGATCTTGGCTAATTATGCAAGATTTTGATGATTTCACATGATTTTCGTTTGATCTGTTAAATCTGTGTTTTGAGAGGTGTTTTTGATGTTAAATGATCTATAAATTGATAAGGAAATGAGTTTTGATTGATGCAATCCCGGATAGGTTGAGTTTCCTAAGTTTAGCTTGTGTTTTAAGGTAGCTTTTGTGGTGATCTTGTGGATCTGGTGTTGCTGGAGGTTTAAGGATGTTGATAGGTTGTTTTTAGATGTTAAATGATGTTAATGGAAGTGAGGTTTTGCTGGTTTATGGCTGGGCTTTGTTTGGAAGTGTTTTGGATGCATTTTCGGTTGTGTTTGGTGGCCGAAAATGGAGGTTATGTGAGAGCAGCGAGTTTAGGTGCTTTCATTGAAGCAATTAATGCATGATGATGCATTAATCCTCTGCTTTGATGTGTTGAAACAGGAGAGGCATCATTGGATTCAAGTTTGGTAGATTCGGAAGCTTGATTTGGTGCTTTGGCTTGGAGCAAAGTGGAAATTGGTGAGTGAGTGGATTTGTGAAAATGGATTTTCAGCTTTAAAACCAAGGTTTGAAGGTTTTGGGAGCTTAGTTTAAGTCTAAACAACTTTGCTAAGCTCATGTGTAAGTTTTCGGATTTTCTCTCTAGTGGTGGCCATGTTTTGATGTTTTGCAAAGTGATGATTTGCATGTTTTAATTACTGTTTTGAAAGCATGTTTTGGCATGATATTTTAAGCCATGTGTTGAAGGTAACTCTAGGTAGGAGTTCCTTGATTTTATACATTGTTAAATGTGGATTGGATGCTTTGAAATGCATGGTGAAATGGCTTGGTTTAATGCTTTAAAACAGTGGATTATATGATGTGAAATATGTATATTGGCAAGTGATGTTTTGTAAGAGTGAAGGTCACTAAGGTGGTTAAAAGTCCTTGAGTGAGCCTTGTTACTTAAGATCATCAAGGTGGTTAAAAGTCCTTGGATGAGTCTTGTTGTGGACACTAAGGTGGTTAAAAGTCCTTAGGTGCTCCTTTCCATGGTGGTTAAAAGTCCATGGGGCCAAGGTGTTTAAAAGTCCTTGGGGCCAAGGTGTTTAAAAGTCCTTGGGGTGATTCAAGCATTGGACACAAAGGTGGTTAAAAGTCCTTGTGTGGTCCTCATTCATGGTGTTTAAAAGTCAATGGCCAAGGTGTTTAAAAGTCCTTGGGGCCAAGGTGTTTAAAAGTCCTTGGGGAAAGTTGTTGAACTTGTTTTAATAAATGAAATGTATCACTTGAGCCAATATGACATGTTAAGGAATTTGTGAAGCATGAGATGCTTGTTTTAAGGTTTATGTTGAAGCATGATATTGCTTGTTTTAATTATGCTAATGAGCATGTCCAAAGGTTGATTTAAGCATGGTTTGTAAATGATTTTAATTGCATTATTGAATTGTTTTAATGAGCATGCCTCTCTAAGCTTTTGCTTACGCTCTCTACGTTTTCTTAATTCAATAATGCAGAGCATTAAAGTCTTTGAGGGGCAGCAAGGAAGGTCAAGCATTCAAGTACAAGAGAAGCTCAAAGTATGGAAGGTTTTGTTAAACATTTAGCTTTTGTATGTTTTGGCAATGGGGGACCGAAGTGTATGTTTTGGGAGGTGTTTGAGACTCCCTAAGTATGTTGGATGTTGTTCTAAATGTTGGTTTTTGGATTGGAACCTTATATGCTTGTTTTGGAAGTTTTGAGTTGAAAAGCTAACTTGTGTAGAAAGCATGCTATTAGAAATTGGGGCTTTTCATATGTTGAATTGGTGATGCAATTAGGGTCCTTGCATGTTGGTTGATTATGTGATATGGTTTGGTGTTGTGAATTTGAAGATTGAAGCATGTTTGATGATGTTTTCGAAGCAATTGCAGGCAGGAGTATCGGTACTCGGGCTTGTGTATCGATACGCCTGAGCCAAATATGCACATTTCTGCCCAGGCGTATCGGTACCGTATGAATGCCGTATCGATACCATATGAATGCCGTATCGATACGGGGGAACTCGTATCGATACCGTTTTGGGAGTTTGGTTACTGCCTTCCCCGCGTATCGATACGACACCAGGCGTATCGATACCTGACCGTTAATTCGGTTAAAAGTATCTTTATGTTTTGTTTTGTTTACGTTTTGGTCCTGAATCTTGTTTATGCAATTAAATGAGTTTGAGAAGTCCTTTTGAGCTGAAATTTCACAGAGAAGCAAGAAACCTGATTAATTTCAAGATGGTAACTTTAATTTGGATTAAGTCCTTTTATTTATCAGAAATTACAATTTGGTCCCTAAAGTTGTAATTTGTTCAATTGGGTCCCTGTTTGATCTCTGTTGTTTGTGTGATCAGAATTAGGGTTAATGTGCATCTAGATAAGATTAAAAAGAAAAAAAGGGTCGTTAATCAAGGTTGACTTTCGGGTTGACTTTGGTTTTCCCCGTGTGACTTTCTTAATTCGGGTCAACCGTCTAGGCCGGGTTAAGGGGGTTACATTTGGTGGTATCAGAGCTGAGTTTGCGAGTAATTGGGAATGGATGTATGCATGATTGAAGTATGTTTGTCTCGTATGCTTGTTGTTTGAAAGCATGTTCAGTGATTTGAGATGATGTTGTTTTTGAGATGTATGCTATGATGTTGCATGTTGAGGGTACCCATTGCCAAACAAAAGCTAAAGAAATGATGTTGATTTTGAAAGAAATTGAGCTTGAATACTTGAAATTGCTTACCTTGCTGGGCCTGACTTGTTTCATTTTGTATTGTTATGCATGGTAAAAGTATGGCACCACGTAGAGAGTTAAGGAGTAGCGTGAGAGCTACGACCCCGGAAGGGAATGTGAATGAAGAGAACACGGGTAGTGCTGTGTTACCTCCTCCTCCACCTGGTGGTGGTGGTGCGAAGAGGGAAAGAGATGGAGCTGAGGCAGCTGGTGCTGGAGCTGCAGGACCTGAGGTTGGTCAGGGGCAAGCGATGCCTGACATGTCTGTGCTGGTACAAGCTATTGTGGGTGCTTTTCGAGCAGCAGTAGCTGGAGCTCAAGGAGCTGGGCATCAGGGAGATGCTGGTGCTAGACTACCCTTAGAGCGTCTGCGCAGTCGTGGTGGGACTGAGTTTAGGGGTATGTCAGCTGAGAGGTCAGAAGCTTGGCTAGAGAGTACCAAGCATGTCTTGGGACAGATGAGCTGCACTGATGTGCAAAAGTTGGGTTGTGTTGTGTCTTTGCTGCAAGGCGATGCTTATACGTGGTGGACGACCACAATCTCTGGAATGGCTGAAGCTGACATCACTTGGACATTCTTTCAGAATGCGTTCAAGAGGAGATATCTGGGAGTGAGATATTTGGATGAGAAAAAGCGTGAATTCATGTCTCTGACCCAAGGGAGCATGAGTGTGGCTGAGTATGAGGTACAGTTTGTACGCCTCAGTCAGTATGCACCGGAGCTGATACCTGATGAGCGAGAGAGGTGCGAAAGGTTCCGTTATGGCTTGGTGATGGAGGTTAAGACCTACATGTTGGCAGCTGAGTACAATGATTTTGATGTGTTGGTTAGTCGATCCAAGGACATAGAGATGAATCTGAGTTTGTCTGCGAAGGGTGCTGGAGCGAGTTCTGGCAAGAGAGCTGCTGAATATAGTTCCGGAGGTGGACGGAACAAGAGGGGACGTGATCAGAGGTTTCAGTCCTCATCTAAGAGAGGTGGAGGTGCACCTGCTAGGGGTGGCAATGCTAGAGCTGACCCTAGTGCTTGTTGGATTTGTGGTTCCCGTGGTCACCTGAAGCGTGACTGTCCTTGTGCTGGAAGGGAGGTGCAAGCTCCTGTTGCTGCAGCTGGTTATGAGTGCTGGAATTGTGGTTCTGTTGACCACTTGAGGCGAGATTGTCCGAGGATGGCTGGTGGCCAAGAGCGTGCTCCTGTTGTTGCAGCACCGCAGAGAGGTCGTGGACGCGGCCGTGGTAATTTCCAGAGGCGTGAGGAAGGTGGTCGCGGAGTAGCTCATGTTGTGGCTATTCAACCTGAGGGTGGAGGCCAAGCGAGGGTGTATGCTCAGCGCGAAGGAAGGAATGATGCTGATGTGATTGCAGGTACCTTTACTTTGCAATCCTTGTCGTTGCTTTCTTTGATTGATTCTGGATCTACGCATTCCTACATTTTGCGTGAGCATGCTGAGTTGCTTGGTTTGCCTGTTGAGTCTTTGGATGTTGGTGTTAGAGTCACTAGTTCTTTTGGTGAAACTGTTGTGACTCGTAAGCTTTATAGAAGGTGTCCTTTGGTTGTTCAAGAACATGTCTTTCATGTTGATCTTATGGAGTTGCCCTTTTATGGTTTTGATGTGATCCTTGGTATGGATTGGCTTGCTGAGCATCGTGCTGTTGTGGATTGTGAGAATAAGCGGGTTTCGCTTAAGCTTGCGGATGATTATGAAGTGGTGGTGGTTGGTGAGAATGTGAAGTTTCTTGCCAATGTTGTTTCTACCTTGGAGGCGAGCAGGATGCTGAGGCAGGGTTGCGAAGCTTATCTAGCTTTTGTGATGAATCCTAGCTCTAAGGAGTTGAGGGTGCAAGATATCAAGGTTGTGAAGGAGTTTCCTGGTGTTTTTCCTGAAGAGTTGCCTGGTTTACCTCCTAATCGCGAGGTGGAGTTTGGAATTGAGCTGTATGAGAATACCACTCATGTGTCCATTACTCCGTATAGAATGGCACCTAAGGAGCTGAAGGAGCTGAAGACGCAGTTGCAAGAGCTGCTTGATCGTGGTTTCATCCGGCCGAGTGTGTCGCCTTTGGGTGCTCCTGTCTTGTTTGTGAAGAAGAAAGATGGCACTATGAGGATGTGCATTGATTACCGTCAGCTGAACAAGTTGACTATCAAGAATCAGTATCCTTTGCCGAGGATTGATGATCTCTTTGACCAATTTCGGGGAGCTGCTGTGTTCTCTAAGATTGACTTGAGGTCAGGGTATTATCAGTTGAAGGTGAAGGATGTGGACGTGCCTAAGACAGCTTTCAGGACAAGGTATGGGCATTATGAGTTCCTTGTGATGCCGTTTGGGTTGACAAATGCTCCTGCTGCTTTCATGGACATGATGAATCGTGTTTTTCATGAATACCTGGACAAGTTCGTTGTGGTGTTCATTGATGATATCCTCGTGTACTCGCGTACTGAGGAAGAGCACGATGAGCATTTGAGGATTGTGCTGCAAGCTTTGTTGGAGAATCAGCTTTATGCTAAGCTGAGCAAGTGTGAGTTTTGGCTCAGGGAAGTGGTGTTTCTTGGGCATGTGGTCTCAGCCGAGGGGATTCGTGTTGATCCTCAGAAGATCAAAGCGGTGATGAATTGGAAGGTTCCTAAGTCTGTTCATGAGGTCCGTAGTTTCCTTGGTTTGGCAGGATACTACCGGAGGTTTGTGGATGGTTTTTCCAAGATTGCTGCTCCTTTGACGAAGCTGTTGCAGAAGGATGTTAAGTATGAGTGGACGGAAGCGAGACAGCTAGCTTTTGAGAAGCTGAAGGCGGCTTTGACTCAAGCTCCTATCTTGATTCAGCCTGAATCAGGGAAAGAGTTTGTGGTCTACAGTGATGCATCCTATGTTGGTTTGGGGTGTGTGCTGATGCAAGAGGGTAAGGTTGTGGCTTATGCGTCGCGGCAGTTGAAGGTGCATGAGCGCAACTATCCTACGCATGACATTGAGCTGGCTGCAGTGGTTTTTGCTCTGAAGATCTGGAGGCATTATCTGTATGGTGAGAAGTGTACTGTGTACACGGATCACAAGAGTTTGAGGTATCTGATGTCTCAGAAGGAGTTGAATCTTAGGCAGCGAAGTTGGTTGGAGTTGCTCAAGGATTATGATCTGACGATTGAGTATCATCCTGGTAAAGCTAATGTGGTTGCGGATGCCTTGAGTAGGAAGGTAGCTGTTGAGCTGAGGGCGATGTTTGCTAGCTTGAGCATATCGCGAGATGGTGGTCTTGTTGCTGAGTTGCAAGTGAAACCTTCGTTGGTTCAGTTGATCAAGGAAAAGCAGTTGCTGGATGATTCCTTGGTGTCTCATGTTCAGGATATCGCGGAGGGTAGACCTTCGGATTTCTGCTTTAATGAGGATGGCGTGTTGTGTTTTGGTAGTCGGATAGTAGTGCATGCTGATGTTGAGTTGAGGCGTGCTATTCTGACTGAAGGTCATAGTAGTCCTTTTGCTATGCACCCTGGTAGTACAAAGATGTATCGTGATCTTCGTGATGAGTACTACTGGGTAGGTTTGAAGAAGGATGTTGCAGAGTTTGTGAGCAAGTGTTTGGTGTGTCAGCGAGTTAAGGCTGAACATCAGGTTCCTTCTGGTTTGTTGCAACCGTTGAAAATCCCTGAATGGAAGTGGGAGAGGGTTACCATGGATTTTGTATCTGGTTTGCCTTTGTCTCCATCAAGGAAGAATTCTGTTTGGGTGATTGTGGATCGTTTGACGAAGTGTGCGCATTTCTTGCCTGTGCATACTACGTTTTCTTTGGATAAGCTGGCAGAGTTGTATATTGCTGAGATTGTGAGGCTGCATGGTGTGCCTAAGTCGATCGTGTCGGATAGGGATCCGAGGTTCACATCGCGTTTCTGGCAGTGTTTGCATCAAGCTTTGGGTACAAGGTTGCATTTCAGTACATCCTATCATCCTCAGTCGGATGGTCAGTCTAAGCGGGTTATTCAGATTTTGGAGGATATGTTGAGATGCTGTGTGATAGAGTTCCAAGGTTCTTGGGAGAAGCATCTGCCTTTGGTTGAGTTTGCTTATAACAACAGTTTTCAGGCGAGTATACAGATGGCACCTTATGAGGCTCTGTATGGGAGGAAGTGTAGGACTCCTCTTTGTTGGGCTGAAACTGGTCAAAAGTTGGTTTCGATGCCTGCTTTGTTGAAAGGGACCACCGAGAAGGTGAAGCTCATTTGTGAGCGGTTGAAGGCTGCTTCTGACCGGCAGAAATCTTACGCGGATTTAAAGCGTAGGGAGATAGAGTTTGCGGTGGGTGATCGTGTGTTCTTGAAGGTTTCGCCTTGGAAGAAGGTGATGAGGTTTGGTCGGAAGGGTAAGCTGAGCCCTAGATACATTGGACCGTATGAGGTTGTTGAGCGAGTGGGTCCTGTTGCGTATCGGTTGAGGTTACCTCAAGAGCTGGAGAAGATTCATGATGTGTTCCATGTTTCTATGCTCCGGAAGTATAGATCTGATCCTTCGCATGTGATGCCTGTAGAGGATGTGGTTTTGAATCCGGATTTGACCTATGATGAGGAACCGGTGAAGGTTCTGGATTCAGATAGCAAGGTTCTTCGTGGCAAGACCATTGAGTTAATGAAGGTGCTGTGGAAGCATCGAGGTGTTGAGGAAGCCACATGGGAGCAGAAGGAAGATATGCTGAAGCAGTTTCCTTATCTCTTTCCTTCAGGTAAATTTCGAGGATGAAATTTCTTAAGGGGGGGAGAGTTGTAACGCCCCGGTTTTGGGTTTAGGAGTCTTGGGCGTTGACTGGTTGGTCAAAGTGTTGTTCGAATCGTAAGAGGTTAAATTAGGAAAGCCTAGTTCGGGTTGCATTAAAAATATGGAAAAATGTTCTAAAATCATCTTTTAATATAATTAAGTGAACTGTGAAATCAATTTTGGAAAATGAGTTTTGGAAGGGTGACATTTTGGCTAGTGACCAAAATGTAATTTTTGAAAGTTTGGTGGCTGTTTTATAAAGGGTTGAAACTTTGAATCTTTAAGGAGCTATTTACCCAAAGGGAGTTTCTCCAGATTTTTCTAAGGTTTTATAAGCTATTTTCTGATTTTAAAGATAACCAAAAAGGAGGGAAAACTTATTTTGGCTATTTTCTCATCTAACTTCCCATTTTCTTTCTCTCTTTTTCTCTCAACCCAAACACTCCATTTCCAGAGTTTTGTTTCTGATTTTCTCACCTTAATTCCTCCTTTCAACTCCCATTTGATTGCAAATCATTGTATCTTCAAAACCTCTTTAATTTCTACAAGTTTCATCAAGCTTTTTCATTCCAAAAAGAGGAGAAACTCAAGTTTGGAGGTAAGAACGTCCTTCTCCTCTGAACTTCAAGTTCTTTACTGAAATTCCTAAGTATTCAATCCTAAATTGATGTTTAATTAAAGGCTTTTAAGTTGATTTATAGATCTTGGCTAATTATGCAAGATTTTGATGATTTCACATGATTTTCGTTTGATCTGTTAAATCTGTGTTTTGAGAGGTGTTTTTGATGTTAAATGATCTCTAAATTGATAAGGAAATGAGTTTTGATTGATGCAATCCCGGATAGGTTGAGTTTCCTAAGTTTAGCTTGTGTTTTAAGGTAGCTTTTGTGGTGATCTTGTGGATCTGGTGTTGCTGGAGGTTTAAGGATGTTGATAGGTTGTTTTTAGATGTTAAATGATGTTAATGGAAGTGAGGTTTTGCTGGTTTATGGCTGGGCTTTGTTTGGAAGTGTTTTGGATGCATTTTCGGTTGTGTTTGGTGGCCGAAAATGGAGGTTATGTGAGAGCAGCGAGTTTAGGTGCTTTCATTGAAGCAATTAATGCATGATGATGCATTAATCCTCTGCTTTGATGTGTTGAAACAGGAGAGGCATCATTGGATTCAAGTTTGGTAGATTCGGAAGCTTGATTTGGTGCTTTGGCTTGGAGCAAAGTGGAAATTGGTGAGTGAGTGGATTTGTGAAAATGGATTTTCAGCTTTAAAACCAAGGTTTGAAGGTTTTGGGAGCTTAGTTTAAGTCTAAACAACTTTGCTAAGCTCAAGTGTAAGTTTTCGGATTTTCTCTCTAGTGGTGGCCATGTTTTGATGTTTTGCAAAGTGATGATTTGCATGTTTTAATTACTGTTTTGAAAGCATGTTTTGGCATGATATTTGCTGATATTTTAAGCCATGTGTTGAAGGTAACTCTAGGTAGGAGTTCCTTGATTTTATACATTGTTAAATGTGGATTTGATGCTTTGAAATGCATGGTGAAATGGCTTGGTTTAATGCTTTAAAACAATGGATTATATGATGTGAAATATGTATATTGGCAAGTGATGTTTTGTAAGAGTGAAGGTCACTAAGGTGGTTAAAAGTCCTTGAGTGAGCCTTGTTACTTAAGATCATCAAGGTGGTTAAAAGTCCTTGGATGAGTCTTGTTGCGGACACTAAGGTGGTTAAAAGTCCTTAGGTGCTCCTTTCCATAGTGGTTAAAAGTCCATGGGGCCAAGGTGTTTAAAAGTCCTTGGGGCCAAGGTGTTTAAAAGTCCTTGGGGTGATTCAAGCATTGGACACAAAGGTGGTTAAAAGTCCTTGTGTGGTCCTCATTCATGGTGTTTAAAAGTCCATGGCCAAGGTGTTTAAAAGTCCTTGGGGCCAAGGTGTTTAAAACTCCTTGGGGAAAGTTGTTGAACTTGTTTTAATAAATGAAATGTATCACTTGAGCCAATATGACATGTTAAGGAATTTGTGAAGCATGAGATGCTTGTTTTAAGGTTTATGTTGAAGCATGATATTGCTTGTTTTAATTATGCTAATGAGCATGTCCAAAGGTTGATTTAAGCATGGTTTGTAAATGATTTTAATTGCATTATTGAATTGTTTTAATGAGCATGCCTCACTAAGCTTTTGCTTACGCTCTCTACGTTTTCTTAATTCAATAATGCAGAGCATTAAAGTCTTTGAGGGGCAGCAAGGAAGGTCAAGCATTCAAGTACAAGAGAAGCTCAAAGTATGGAAGGTTTTGTTAAACATTTAGCTTTTGTATGTTTTTGCAATGGGGGACCGAAGTGTATGTTTTGGGAGGTGTTTGAGACTCCCTAAGTAAGTTGGATGTTGTTCTAAATGCTGGTTTTTGGATTGGAACCTTATATGCTTGTTTTGGAAGTTTTGAGTTGAAAAGCTAACTTGTGTAGAAAGCATGCTATTAGAAATTGGGGCTTTTCATATGTGATGGTCATATGTTGAATTGGTGATGCAATTAGGGTCCTTGCATGTTGGTTGATTATGTGATATGGTTTGGTGTTGTGAATTTGAAGATTGAAGCATGTTTGATGATGTTTTCGAAGCAATTGCAGGCAGGAGTATCGGTACTCGGGCTTGTGTATCGATACGCCTGAGCCAAATATGCACATTTCTTCCCAGGCGTATCGGTACCGTATGAATGTCGTATCGATACCCTATGAATGCCGTATCGATACGGGGGAACTCGTATCGATACCGTTTTGGGAGTTTGGTTACTGCCTTCCCCACGTATCGATATGACACCAGGCGTATCGATACCTGACCGTTAATTCGGTTAAAAGTATCTTTATGTTTTGTTTTGTTTACGTTTTGGTCCTGAATCTTGTTTATGCAATTAAATGAGTTTGAGAAGTCCTTTTGAGCTGAAATTTCACAGAGAAGCAAGAAACCTGATTAATTTCAAGATGGTAACTTTAATTTGGATTAAGTCCTTTTATTTATCAGAAATTACAATTTGGTCCCTAAAGTTGTAATTTGTTCAATTGGGTCCCTGTTTGATCTCTGTTGTTTGTGTGATCACAATTAGCGTTAATGTGCATCTAGATAAGATTAAAAAGAAAAAAAAAGGGTCGTTAATCAAGGTTGACTTTCGGGTTGACTTTGGTTTTCCCCGTGTGACTTTCTTAATTCGGGTCAACCGTCTAGGCCGGGTTAAGGGGGTTACAAATGTTAAAGTCATATGGTGGTTAAAATTCCATATGAGGGCTTTGTGTGTGGTAAGGTCAAATGGTGGTTAAAATTCCATTTGGGAGACCTTTAGATTGGTAGTGTGTATTAAGCGTGGGGACAACGCTTGTGATCCGCGTATCCGATTGGATGTTGAGTTGAAAATGGATATGGTTTATCACTTGGAAGCCAATATGATGTTCTTGAAAATAATGAAGCATGAGATGCTTGAATTGATGCATGATTGCATAAGAAAAGTGTAAGGTTTTGTGAATGCATGTTTTGTTTGTTAGCTTGAACAAGTGTTTATCTCCTATTGAGAAAGTTGCATTGTGTGCATGGAATCTCTTTAATGCATTGAGGTCTTGTGAAGGCTTGTTTAAAAGGGCATGTAATGCAAATGTTGAGTTGGTGATTCATGTGGTGCATATGTTTAATGCATGTGGTTAATTGAATGTGAAAGTGGTTTCCTAAGGTTCCTTGTTTTGAAATGATTTTCAAGTATGAGATAAGCATGATGTGAAATAGAAGTGTTTTTCCAAGGATTTTATATTTAACCTTGCATATGATGTTCATGCATGGAATGGTTAAATTGATGGTTTTGCAAGTTTGTGCTTTTAAAAGGGTTTACTTAACTTTTTAAGCTAAGGGTTGGTTCATGTTGATCAATGCATGATTTTAAGCATGTTGTTGAAAAGGATTTTCAAACATTTCTTTGCTTTATCTAATCGAGTTTGCTTTTAAAAATGGTTTTATGATTCGCTGCATTGATGGTGTTTTGGTTTGAGCATTCCTCACTAAGCATTATGTTCTTACGCTCCTTTTTGTCCATCAATGCAGATATTTGAAGTTGGGACAGCGAGAAGCAAGGGATTCAAGGAAAGCTCCATTTGAGATGTATGACTCGGTTAATAGCTATAGATAATAAAGGCAATGGGGAAAGAATCTCTTATGTTGATGTTTAATGAGATTGTGTATGTTGGACAAGATTGGTTTTATGTTGTTGTTAATGCTAAAACTTGTGTTGGCCTCTTGGTATGTGTTTTGATGATTTGAGTATTTCATGGTTTGCCTTATAGGATGCTTGCCTATAGATTTGGGGATTTTCATAATTGATGCCATGTTGTTGTTTGGTTGATGCAATTATGTTCCTTGTATGTTGAATGTCTTGCTGGTAAAATTTGGTGGCTTCTGGAGCATGTTTGGTAGGTCAATTGGGTGTTTAAACAGCAACTTTTCTGCAATCTGGGCAGGCCGTATCGAAACGGGAGCTACCTTTTCAGAACGGGAGCCCTTTAGTGTCCCAGGCGTTCGAAACGGAAGGTACCGTTCCGAAACGAAAATGTTTCTGCCAGGCCCCGTTTCGGAACACGTTGCGGAACGGTCCCGCGTTTCAAAACAGGTTTTCCCCGTTTCGGAACACCTGACTGTTGGGGGCTGACATGGGCGGTTATATGTTTTGAAATGTTTGCATTTTGGTCCTGAAACTTGTTTATGCAATTAAATGAGTTTGAGATGTCCGTTTGAGCTGAAATTTGGCTAAGAAGCATGAAAGATGACTAATTTCATATTGGTAACTTTAATTTGGGTTAAGTGTTTATATTTTACAGAATTTACTATTTGGTCCCTAAAGTTGTAATTTGTGCAATTGAGTCTCTGAACGTTCTCTGATGGTTATGATCTTTGAGTATGCTATTGTACGATCATGTTTAGGGATAATATGCATCTAGACAAGTTTTAAAAAAGAAAAAAAAGGGTCGTTAATCAAAGTTGACTTTCGGGTTGACTTTGGTTTTCCCCGTGTGATCTTCTTAATTCGGGTCGATCGTCTAGACCGGGTTAAGGGGTTTACAATCTCGTTGCTGGTCGTCGGCCACCACGGCGAGGAGGAGGTGCAGGGACATGGTGCGAAGGCTAGTCTTGGGGAGGAGGGGATTGAGGGGTGCGTGGTGGTGCATTTCTGCATATAGCGGCGCCGTCTGCCAACTCCAAGGACGGTGGTTTGAACTGCAGCCGGTTTAGGGGGTGCTGCTCTCCCTTGTCGTCGGGTTCGGATCATGGCTGGTTTGGGTAGAGGGCTATCAGAAAGGGAAAGAGGAAGAAAAGGGGAAAGGTTTCAAAGGGGGAAAAATAAAGAAAAGAATTGAAAACAATTCTTACTTTATTTTATTCCTATGCAACCGGTCAAAGGGTTTTGAAAATGGTTGGAAAGGGGTTTGCTATCATGCGCCATTAAGTGGAAAGGGGTTTTGCTATCGTGCACCACTTTCAATGGATCTGCAGCTTATGATCGAAGAGTTCTTGCTGTGGGCAAAAAATAGTCCTGCAGAAAAATTATTAAGGTAATTAGAAAAAGAAAAATAGAGGAAAATAAATAAAATATAAAAAGAAAGGAAATTAAAATTAACAAAAATAAAAAGAATGGGTTGCCTCTCATTTAGCGCTTTGTTTAACGTCGTTTAGCTCAACGACTTTTGCTAAATTTTTGGTTCTTCAAAAGAAAGGTCTTCAAATAAACGATGATGTCCATGCTTTGTTGTTTTAACGCCTTCCTTCATCTTTTTATTTGTGCGCAAAACAACAACTAAGCTTCTACCTCCTTCCCGATGCGACAACTTACTCAAGATGATGTTTGGCAAAGTTTGGTTGTCGCCTAAAAATATATAATTAAATTGATCTAACTTCGACTTTGGTTCCTGCAAAATTGAGGGAAAATGTTTAGATCGAGTTGGAATTAATCGAAACTCAGAAAGGGAAAAAAAGAGTTGAAATGATTTCACCTATATTTTCATCGTCGAGATCCGCGAATTCCCTACAAAAGTCATAACACATATCAGTTTCGATCAAATCATCAGCTAACAGATCTATAATATCAATGAAATTTAAGCTTTTGACCGAATCAGGATACTTCATAGCTTTATACATATCAAATTTAACTACTTCCCCATCAAATTCCATAGTTAAGATGTCGTCGCGGACATCAATCTTTGTATGCGCGGTTGATAGGAAAGGTCGGCCAAGCAAGATTTCTGATCCGTTATTGCTGCAATCATTTTCCATGTCAATAATATAAAAATCAGCAGGGAAAATAAGATTTTTACCTGTACCAGCACGTTTTCTAGTACTCCCTCGGGGTAGATGACTGATCGATCGGCTAATTGAACCGTCACTCGAGTTTCTTTAAATGGTTCAGTCGAAATTTTGTTGTAAACGCTTAACGACATGACGTTGATAGATGAGCCTAAATCTCACATCGCTCTTTTAATCCCAACTTTCCCAATTTTACAGGGAACCACAAACATACCTTTGTCCTTGTACTTTGGCGGCAACGGCTTTTGAAAGATGGCCGAAATATTTTCACCAAGTTTAACTTTTTCATTTCCGGATAGTCGCCTTCGGTTTGTGCATAAGTCCTTCAGAAACCTTGTGTATTTAGGCACTTTTCGAATAACATGAAGAAGTGGAATAATAATTTTCACTTTCTTGAATACATCCAAAATTTCCTTCTCTTCCTCCTTTTTATCTCGTTTCGCCAATCTACCTGGAAAAGGAGGAACAAGTTCGTAAGTAGAAATAGAAATATTGGATTTAGAGTTACCTGCAGTGGGTGGAGACTTTTTGTTCTGGTCCTTCGAAGAGCTGCCTTGCTCGTCGGATTTTTGCTCGGTTTTCTTGGGCAGTTTAGTCATTATCACAGTTCCACTACGCAGAGTGATCGAGCTCACATTTTACCTTGGATTGGTTTTGGTTTGTGATGGTAACTTCCCATGGGATTCTAGACGGTTAACGGCTTGAGCTAGTTGGCTTATTTGTTTGTCGATTTGATGGAGATGAGATTGTGTTTGGGTTTGGAATTTTTCCTGGGAAACTTCCAATCTCTCAACAATAGACTCAAGCGAGGATTTTTGGGGTGCTTGGTTTTGGTAGGGAGGTTGTTGCCTAGGTTGGTAAATCGGGTTCTGATTACCGTAGCTCAAGTTTGGGTGATCTTTCCAACCGGGATTGAAGGTATTGCTATGTGGGTTATAGGGTCTTTGGGGTGGTCCGAGAAAGTTGTGTATGGCGCTAACCTGGGCAGCAGATGTATCCCGCAACAATGGGCATAAGTCGGTTGCGTGATCTGGCATAGTGCATATTCCGCATACCTTAGCAGCTCTTATCTCCCCTGAAACAAGAGAATACACAATATTAGACAAATTGTCTATCTTATTCTCTAATGAAATTGTGCTTACTGTTTGAACTTGTTGGATGGGTTCACTTGCAGAACCAAATTGCTGCGAATTAGCAGCCATTGTGGAGATTAATGTTCTCGCTGCAGTAGGGGTCATGTTAACGAGCGCGCCACCGCTTGCTGCGTCTACCATCTTTTTGTCCATTGGTAACATTCCTTCATATAGGTATTGAAGGAGTGTTTGCTCGGATAAGCCATGTTGCGAACAACTTGCACACAGCTTCTTGAACCTTTCCCAATATTTATATAGGGATTCATCGTGCATTTGTTGGATACCTAATATGTTTCGCCTAAGTTCAGTCGTTTTGCTGCAGGGAAATACCTGTCAAGGAAAACACGAGAAAGATCAGCCCATGTATTAATTGAATTTGGAGGTAAGTAAAATAACCACTCTTTAGCCGTTCCGTCTCAGGAAAAAGGAAAAGCCCTTAGTTTTATTTGGTCCTCTGAGACCCCTTGTGGTTTCATGTTGCTGCACGCCATATGAAATTCGGCAAGGTGTTTGTGTGGGCTTTCAGAAGGGAGGCCATTAAAGGTAGGGAGTAGGTGAATTAATCACGTTTTGAGCTGGAAGGGAGTATCGCCTTGAGGAAAAGCGATGCAGAGTGTTTGCTGCACAGTAGGGGCTGCGTTAAGCTCTCGAATCGTTTGATCTACCATCAGTTCTGGTTCTTGTGTAGGTTCTTCGATTGGTGTAGTTTCGGAAGTGGATTCCTATTCCGATCGTCGTGTGCTTTGTTGTTTCTTTCGTCGAAGTGTTTCGCCGTGAGTTCTACGAGCGCTTGCTTCGATTTCTGGGTTATATGGAGCTAAAGTACCCGGGTTCTTCCTGGTCAAAAAAATAAAACAAAAGTCAGTCAAAAATGCCGAAAGTAAATCTCCCCGGCAACGGCGCCAATTTTGACAAGTCGTCGTTTAACCGGTCAAAAATAAATAAATAAATTAACCTCTTTCAATAAATAATAGAATAAAGAAATTAAATAGATATAGGGAAAGAGGGTCGATCCACAGGGAGATTACTCGAAATTCTTGACTTGAATTTTGTCGGATTTGAATTCCCAAGAATATCTGTAAAAACAAGGAAATAAAAAAGGGGGTGATATGATATTGAGTGTAGTAATAAAATAAAATGCAAGAATTAAAGAAAATAATAGGAAAAACCAAATATGCAAATAAGCCTCGAGCTAGCCTTGTTAATTCCTTCGATCATTGAAATAGATTTTTACTCTGGGGATCATGTAGGTTACAGTCTGCGAGGCCCAACACGTCGCAACTTGCTTCTCTCTCGAATAACCAATCCTCCCAAGACTATCTTCGAAGGTTGATTCTAAAAAAAATTAACCACGTCTATCGCCGTTAAAGTATTTAGTTTTGAAAGCAGGAAAAGCCCGATTCATAAATTGTCTTAAAAAGAATCGCTTCTGATTTTATCTTTCCTTAGCGGACCGCCGCTAAGAGTGTTCACAGGAAGTCGAAATTCCCACAGGCCGATCCTTCCTCCCAACTATGTCTTTAAACGATTCCAGACCAACGAGCTCTTTTTGATTTGAAAAATGATTAAAAACTTTAGTAAGGCCGATTGCCAAACTATCTAAACAAAAAGATAAAAATGTATTCCCGAAGGAATTTAGGCAATGTTCAATTCTCACGATTAGAATTGATTTGGCTAGCTCTTGGCTCAAGAAATTTAGCTAAGTATGATATTGATTATCATGCTTAACTTCATTTTAGAAAAGTAATTAAATAACATAAAATAAATGAAATAAGAAAATAAAGGAAAAGAACTTGGAATAAAATTGAAAATGTTTACAAAGATAAAAATACTCAAAGCTAGAATATGATCACTAAAATGATTGATGATCTAAGCCTTTACCAATGGGTGGTATTTATAGGCTTAGATTTACAAAGATAAGGTGATGAGATAATTTAAAATAAACAAAAGATAAATAATTCAAATGTTTTGAAATTTAAATACAACAAAACGAAACGGATAAACTGATAAGATCTTCTAGATCGTCCAAAATCTTCTAGAAGTTGCCACGTCACTGCCACATCACTGCCACGTCAGACGCGTCGTGCCCAGTGTCGTGCCCACGATGCCAGTCATGACAGAATTATTATAAAAAACTGCAGAAATGCCCATTTTTTACTTCTATTTCCAGAATTAGGTCCCTGCACAAAATATAACAGAAACAACATGTATTAAGCAGCAAGAAGTCCTAATAACTAGAAGAATAGCAAATAAAGTATGTCACATTTGAGAACTTATCACATGCCCTTACGGATGGGATTCGACTCATCATCACGTAATAATATATATTTTTTGGTGGAATATTACATCACCGTACTCCTCCTTGATGACTATATGTCACCAAGGCCACGCGCGAATTTGACTCAACCCTGTGCACACTCATCCTAATGATCGATCATTTATACTCGGTAATTAACTAGTGCCAATCATACTATACAAGTCACACCATGATAAACCATCATGCATTTCAACATTAATAAAAGTCCCCTTTTTAAAGTTAAAACCAATGCCCATTTTAATTAAAACGAGTCCAACGACTCAAACCCAACTCACACACTCAACTCCCGACCCCAAAACCCGGGTCTTACAACTCTCCCCTATTAAGGAATTTCATCCTCGAAATTACCTGACTGAAAGAGATAAGGAAACTGCCATTCCATATCCTCATTTCTCTCCCAAGTGGCCTCGTCCACCCTTCAACGTTGCCACCTCACTTTGACCAACTCAATTGATCTACCACGCAACACTTTGTTGTCTGAGGCTAAGATCTCAATTGGTTCCTCATCATACGTCAAATCTGGATTCAATTCAATCTCTTCCACATGCATAACTTGCGACGGATATGATCTATACTTACGAAGCATCGAAACGTGGAACACATCATGAGTCTTTTCTAGCTCGGACGGCAAACGTAACTAATAAGCAACCAACTATCTAAAGCATATGACTTCTGCCTATCCGAAGCTGCCTTCAAATCTCATAACCTTCTTCCATGGAGAGACTTTTAAGAACACTCTATCTCCCACGGAATACTCAAGCTTCTATCCGAAGCTTCCTTCAAACGATCGCAAATCAACTTCACCTTATCTGTAGTCCCCTTAAGCGAATTCGGCATCGGTAACAACTTCTGACCTGCTTCGGCCCAACAGGTCGGAGTTTTACACTTTCTAAAATACAAAGCCTCATACGGAGCCATCTGAATGCTCAACTAGGGATTGCAAAAATACTGGACCCGACCGAGTATTTTTTTCTAAAATTTCGGGGATCGGGGCGGGGCGGGGCGTGAAAAGCATGAAGTCAGGGTGGGGCGGGTTCGGGTATTTGCTAGAAATTCCCCGCCCTGCCCCGGTACAATTTTATATTTTTATATATATTTTTATTATATTTATAAAAAAATATAATTATATTTAAACACTTTTATGAGTTTTAAGCTATTTTTTGTTTTTGTTTTGGTTCGTACTTATTGTCAAATTTTGTTAGATGTTGTTCAAGTTTTAATATATTCGATTCTAACGGTCAATGATTCAAGTTTATTCTTATAAATATGTAGTTTAACATGTGGATAATTTAAAATTGGTTTTTTTTTATATAAGTTTGAAGTCCCTTGAAACCATAATTTGTGATTATGGTGGAAGATTGGTCGAATCTAACATTTATCGTCGACGAAGATTAAATTTTTTTAAATTTTTCGGTGTAGGTCGGGTTGGGGACGGGTTTAAGGGTTATTTTATCGGGCGGGTAAATTAATATTTTAATTCCGGGCGGGGCGAGGTCGGGTATAATATCTTATAGGTCGGGGCAGGTTCAGGCCGGCCAAAAACCCGCCCCGCCCCGTTGCCATCCCTATGCTCAACTGAAAACTGTTATTATATGCGAACTCGACTAAAGGCAAATGCTTCTTCCAAGTACCCTGAAAATCAATGATGCAACAACGCAACATGTCCTCTAAAATCTGTATAACCCTCTCTGACTGACCATCTGACTAAGGGTGATATGACGTGCTGAAATTCAATCGGGTACCCAAAGTTGTATGCAAACACTCCCAAAATCAGACTGTAAATATTGGATCTCTATCTGACACAATCGACTTCTGCACACCATGCAGTCTCACAATCTCACCGATATACAAATCGGCCAATCTATCTAAGGAGTAAGTCGTATTAAGAGCTAAGAAGTGAGCACACTTCGTGAAACGGTCAACTATAACCCAAACTGAGTTGTTCTTCACAGGAGTCAAAGGCAAACCCGAAACAAAATCCATGGTGATATTTTCCCACTTCCATTCCGGAATTCTCAACAGTTGCAACAACCCTGAAGGAACCTGATGTTTTGCCTTCACTCTCTGAAATACCATAAACTTACTCACAAAATCGGCCACGTCTCTCTTTAAACCAACCCAATAGTATTCATTCTTCAAGTCACGATACATCTTCGTACTATCGGGATGCATGGAAAACGGGCAACTATGTACTTTGGTCAAGATCGTACGTCTCAAATCACTGTCATCTGTCACAACTATTCTACCTCTGAAACACAAGACCCCATCAGCACTGAAACAATAGTCTAATGGTCTACCCTCGGCTATGTCTTGCACGTGAGGTGCCAAAGATCTATCTAAGAGTTGTTTCTCCCTAATCAACTGGCCTAAAGTAGGTCTAACTTGAATCTCGACCACTAAACCACCATCACCGGACAAACTCAAACTAGCAAACATGGCTCTCAACTCAACGACTACCTTTCTACTCAAAGCATCTGCCACAACATTGGCTTTACCTAGATGATACTCAATTGTAAGATCATAGTGCTTAAGCAACTCTAGCCACCTACGATGTCTAAGGTTCAACTCTCGCTGTGTCATGATATACTTCAGACTCCGGTGATCCGTGTACAATATACATTTCTCACCATACAAATAATGTCTCCAAATCTTCAAGGCAAACACAACTGCGGCTAGCTCTATATCATGTGTCGGATAGTTATGCTCATGAGTCTTCAACTGTCTCGAGGCATAAGCCACCACTCTTCTGTCTTGCATGAGAACACAACCCAACCCCACATACGAAGCACCACTGTAGACTACATACTCTTTCCCCGACTCTGGTTGAATCAAAATCGGTGCATTGGTCAAAGCTTCTTTAATTTCTCAAAGGCTCGTTGTCTCGCATCTGATCACTCAAACTACACATTCTTCTAAAGCAACTTTGTCAAAGGAGCGACTATCTTCGAGAAATCTTCCACAAACCTCCTATAGTAACCGGCTATGCCTAAGAAACTACGAATCTCTATCACCGACTTCGATTGCTTCAACTCAACAACGGCCTCTATCTTCTTCGGATCAACTCTAATCCCATCGGCTGACACTACATGTCCTAGGAAGACTACTTCTCGAATCCAGAACTCGCACTTACTCAACTTGGCATACAACCGATTGTCTAACAAGGTTGTTGTGTGTAAAAGAGTCTATCGCAATTGTAGTGCAAGTGTACACGACGCAAGTAGTAAGTGATACGAAGTATCGGATATCGTCTCCACAGGGATTGGGCTAATGACTTCACCTTAGTTTACTGCACGAAGTAAAAGAGATAGTTGAGAATTGTCACGAGAATAATAAGATAAAAACGCAAATAAAAGAATTGAGTTACCAAGATAGAGAGAATGGGCTGGTATTGAATTGCTCGGTAGTGCAGGTATTGAATTGCTTAGGATCTCTAGTTCTGTCGTCGCTCCCGTCGTCGACAGGACCTGTCGCGGCGGCCGTCCGTTAGCTGTCGCGGTAGCAGACACACCAACTCCGTACTTCATGTTTGGCAAGAATCCCAGATCTGGCTTGTCCTATCCCTAGGTCCAAGTCTGTCGATGATCACGTCTTTGATGATACCTCCCGGCGTGAATCGAAGGATGAACACCGATGTGTATGAATTCTTCTTTAGCCACTTAACCTTGCCCTATCCCTAGGCACAAGATAGTTCAACTATAAACTAGAGAACTTGCTCTTACTTCTTTCGTATACTTAACTCTCCCGATGCTAAGTAAATGGATAACCTCACAATGCTCTCCCGATGCTCTTGCAAGATGTTAAAACCAAAATAAGAGAACTTGAAGTTTATTTTATTGAACTGAAAAAATCCTAAAACAAAGCAACCCTTGCAACTACTTTACAAAACAACCCGTGGCCCTAGGGGGAAATTAGAACATGTCGGTGACGGGTGGACGACAGGGGTTTTTGATGTCGGTTCTTGGGTAATCGGTTATGCCTCCTAGGTTAAATCTATGCCCTTATATAAGCTTTGGGCTCAAGTTATCTAAGGTAACAAGGATTACAACTTTAATTAAAAGTAAGATTCTAATAAAGACTAAATCTCTAAAGTCTCCTACTTTCCAGCCGCATCCTTGCTTTTAGGAATTTCTTCTCCTTGAGCTTTGGCTTGACATATCTTTTGATCCGGGGCTTGGAAAAATATGTGGCTTTCACACGACAGACGAGCAGATTTTTCTCTATCTATCGAGGTCCACTTTGCTTTTCCTCTTCATGAGTCTGCTGTCACCATGCTGTCACGACAGGTCCATGGCAGCTTCGTCTTCTTCTTCTACTTGTCCAGTTCAGCTCTCCCGCTTTTCTGCCCTGTGCCTGCCTTCATCGTCTACTATGGCAGATACCTGCAAAAATAGCCATCTTTTAGTAGAATTCGTGCTTTTAATCCATTTGTGATGTTTTACTGAAAATTAACCTAAATGCAATGCAAAGATGCTTGAATGCAGCAGAAATATGGGTTAAAAAGGGTGTAAATAATAGAACTTTTATACACTCAACATCTGTAAAACTAACCTCAAATGTCGGTCATGACCTTCCTCGGTACGCGAATACACCAAAATGTCATCTATGAAAACAACCACAAACTTGTCTAAGTACTGATGGAAGATTTTATTCATCATGTCCATGAAACAGCCGGTGCATTAGTCAGCCCAACCGGCATGACCAAGAACTCATAGTGACCATATCTAGTCCTAAAAGCTGTCTTCGGTACATCAACCTCTTTCATCATCAACTGGTAATAACCGGATCTCAAGTCTATCTTCGAAAAGACTGACGCCCCTCTCAACTGATCGAACAAGTCATCAATACGCGGCAAGGGATACTTGTTCTTCACTGTCAACTGATTCAACTGTCTATAGTCAATGCACATTCTCATACTACCATCTTTCTTCTTCACAAACAAAACCAGAGCGCCCCAAGGCGAAGAACTCGAACGGATAAAGCCTCTATCTAACAACTCTTGCAACTGAGTCTTCAACTCTTTTAGTTCTTTCGGTGCCATACGGTACGGAGCAATCGAAACAGAAGCAGAATCTGAGTAAGTCTCTATAGTAAACTCTACCTATCTATCAGGCGATAATCCCGACAATTCTTCCGGAAACACACTCGGAAAATCACACACTGTTCTGATATCTTGAGGTCTAACTTCACTCATGTTCGGATTCATCACGTAGGCCAAGTACGCCTCGCAACCCAACTCAACTAACCTCTGAGCCTCTAAATCTGAAACAACATTCGATAAGAACTTTACGTTCTCACCTACTACCACAATGTCATAATCATCTGCAAGCTTCAGGAAAACCCTTTTAGTCTCAAAATCTATCCTAGCTCTATGTTTTGTAAGCCAGTCGATACCTAGAATTACATCAAAGCCATAAAACGGTAACTCCATCATTTCCACTAGAAATACATGCCCCTGAACCATTAACGGACACCTTCGGTACATCTTCCTAACCACTAATGTATCCCCGAAGGAACTAGTAACACTAACACCTACCTCTAGTACATCACAAGGTAAATTCAACATCTTTGCACGCTCACTCAAAATATAAGAATGCGTAGACCCAGAGTCAATCAAATAAAGCAAACTCAGAGACTGTATCGAGAAGTTACCTGTAATCACATCCGTGTCGTTCTGACCCTCTCGCTGAGCATAAACTCTAGCCTGACCTCCGCCCTCTAGATGAATCACAACTACATGCGCTATGTTCCTCTAGCCATCATTTCTCGGCTGGAAGTTACCTCGACCGCGCCCACAGACTCTCTGATAATCAACAACTCTAGCAGGAGCCTAAACCTGAACTGGTGCATACCTAGCCTGATGTGGACAATCATGCCTAATGTGATCTCTAGCTCCACATTTCCAACACGAGTGAAAGTTCCCCCAACACTCACCGGTGTGATTCCTCTCGCATTGAGCACACTCGGGCAAATGCCCACCAGCTCTCTGGCCCTGATGGTCCCTACCGTGGTTACCACCACCACGTCTATGGTCAAAGTGATTCCTATTGTTCTGATGCCTCTTGGTATCACCTCTGTCAAAGTCGCCAGACCTCTTCCCAGAACTAGAACCATCAGAACGTTTGGTCAAACCCAAATTGTGCTCTATGTCCTTGGCCCTAGTGACCAAGACATCAAAATCTGTGTAGTAAGTAGCCAAGGTGTACCTCTTTATTTCTTCACTCAACCCGTACCGGAAACGGTCACAACGTTCCCTCTCAGTAGGAATTAGCTCAGATGCATACTGACTCAACCTGATGAACTGTATCTCATACTCTGGTATGATCGTATTGCCCTAAACTAGAGCGATGAACTCTCTCATCATTTACATTCTCTGAAACCTCAGATTCATGATTACCAGCTCCAGGCCCAAGCCTCAGTCTCATACTTGCCAAAAGCAATAATAAAACAATAAACAAAACACGCAAACAAAAAAATATAGGGTTAGCAAGAGGAAGGGTCCAAGTTGCTCAAGTACTCCTTTACTCAAAATCTTTTTAAATAAGTAATAGTAGCAATAGGAACTCGACACTACGCCTCAACATAACCATCATGCTTTCAAACACCGTACTAGCAAGCAAACATTAAGAATATGTGTCGAAACATTCACCGAGACATAGCAGCAACATAACACCTCGAACTTACCTCACTTACCTACCTGAGGTCTCGGAAACCTCAGACTCTGGTACAAACAAATGTAACCCCCTCGTCCCGGTCTGGACGACTGACCAGTCCGAGTAGGTTACACGAGGAAAATCGAAGTGAAACACGTTAAGGTCCCTTTTGATTAGCAACCCTAGAAATTTATCTTGTCTAGATGAATCATTTGATCCTATGTGAGAAACGACAACGGAGAAACAAGGTCCAGACTATGCAGACGAAACGTAAGTTAATTTAAATTTACCAAGTGTCAAGTTAGTTCGATTTCTTGCATATGTGACCAAACCATGCATAAACGACTACAAACAAGGCTCACAAGAAAGCTTACAACAAAAAGAACCCAAGCCCAACACTTGAGAACCTTCAAAGATGCCAAAAGCCCAATATTCAGGTCTGTGTTTCGAAACAGTCTTGCCCGTTTCGATACACGTTCCCAAGTTTTAAAAGCCAGACCACCCGTATCGATACGGTCCACCTCGTTTCGGTATATGGGTCCATTTCACCTAAGCATTCTGAAACTCATTCCGGAACAAGCCTTCACAGTAGCAAAACCGTTTCGGTACGCGTATCGGAACATGGCTCATAGTGTCAAACCGTACCGAAATATGTTCTGATAAGGCTATCCCTGGAACCACACTCGTTCCGAAACCACCTCACGTGTTTCGAAACACCTGCAGTCTGTGTGTTCCTAAAATCAATTTCTGCATCTCCAAAAGTTCCCAACATGCCTCAAACCACAAGAAAAAAGATACAATATGCATACACATACTCTAGAGGCATTTCTCCCTACTTCAAGCATGGTCAAACACTTATCATAAATTCAAGATCAAACCATTCGAAAGAACATGCATTCATGGTTAAACATTTAAAGAGATAAGCATTCACCAAGCACATTGCATAACAAGGTTACATGCTTTTAAACACAACACTAAAGCAAATCATGGAACATAGTTATGAGCCTTCAAACCATAAAGCATTTAGGCAACAGCATAAACATGGTTTACAAATCCACATCAAAGCATTAACAACAAAGACCAACACATAGGAGTCTATCAACGCTCATATGAAACACGTAGGATCACCATTGCTAAACTACCACATTATTTACTAAACCGTATTTGAGCAACTACTATAAGCTTGGATTCCCTTTTTCTTCTACCTTGCTAACTCCACGCTAATGATCTCTATTGTTGACTACGAGAGCGTAAGCTAAAAGCTTAGTGAAGGAGCTCTAAAACAAAAACAATGACAATGTAGGGTTCAAGCATATCATCCTTAAGACAATTTACAAGCATACACAAGCACAAATATAGCAACATAGCTAACATCATGAGAATGCATGAACATGGCATCTTACCTCATGTTATGCTCAACAAGATATAAGAATTATCTTATCACATCCATCACAACAAGTATGTTGGCAACTATTAGCTTACTCGCATATGCAGATACTTCCTTTGGGATTCTCACCCCCAACGTACTCAACAATAACATTACCTTCGGTGGGATTACACTCATAGCCGGTCCTTGCATGGATGAGATTACACTCATTATCACATGCCCTTACATATCGGATTCCACTCATCATCACGTAATAATATATATTTTCCGTTGGGATATTACATCACCGTACTCCTCCTTGATGTCTATACGTAACCAAGGCCACACGTGAATTTGACTCAACCGTGTGCACACTCACCCTAATGATCGATCATTTATACTGGTAATTAACTAGTGCCAATCATATTATACGAGTCACACCATGATAAACCATCATGCATTTCAACATATCAAACACCACATACATCATTCTGTATAACAACATACATAATCAACATATGCTTTACAAGTCCACATTATGCACATTAAGCAAAACTCATAAAACACACTAGATATTAAGTTACCAACTTAATCTCTACCTTGGATTGGCCTACCAAGCACACTCCAACACCACAACCATACATTTGAACCAATTTAAAACCATTTTAAATGATTCCACTCACCAAACTTCCTTAAGCAAACCGAGAAAAGCCGAATCAAACCTCCACACTTCCCGGAATCGTGCCCGAAGCTTCTCCGACGGTTTCCCTTGATTATAACCAATCAAAATCAATACATTACTCAACTAAAACATCAAAAAACATTGTCACAACCCCAAACTACAACCACACGCCAAATTCCTACAATTTCAAACCATAAACCAACCCAAGAATCCTCATTTTCGTACTCCCCAACAACCTAGCAATAAACCACCAATTCTAACACTCAAATTATCAATAAACACCTTCAAAACAACCCTCAAGCAACAATATATAATCAACCCAACTCACCATCACAAAACCACTCCAAAAACTCAAGTTTTGACCCTTTTAAAATACCCACAAAAAGCCATTTCGGGATTTTTGATAAAACTCCACCATTTTGAGTTATATTACATCTAAGGGAAAGATTAAATCATATCTTAACTCTACAAATCAAAAGCAAACCGAAAAGCCATTAAAGTTTCATCCTTTTCTTCAAAACTTGAAAACTTGAAAATCTTAACAATGGTGTTTACCAAAAACTAAAACCATGAATGTGTTAGGAATGAAGATGAGAAGTTGAAAATGGTCTTACCTTGATGAAAGCACTTGAAATGAGGGAGAGATTTGATGGAATAGTAATCAAGGGTTTGGGGAGCTTTTTGACGTGAAAAGAGTTTGGAGGAAGAAGATGAATAGTAAAAAGCCCCCTTTTCACTCATCTTAATTCCTTTACTCTAAAATTTACAAAATTGCCATTAATGAAAGTCAAACCTTTAAAAATTTAAAAGCAATGCCCATTTTAATTAAAACGAGTCCAATGACTCGAACCCGACTCACACAATCAACTCCCGACCACAAAACCCGAGTGTTACAATGTCAATGGTCTAAAACACAATTTATTGAGCATTAGTCAATTGTGTGGTAAAGGATTTAATGTCTTGTTTGATAAAAATGAGTGTAAAATTGTTGACATTAAATCAAATAAAATAATGCTCATTGGTCATCGCATAGGTAACATTTATATGGTGTGTAACCCCCTTAACCCGGCCTAGACATTCGACCCGAATTAAGAAGATCACACGGGGAAAACCAAAGTCAACCCGAAAGTCAACCTTGATTAGCGACCCTTTTTTTTCTTTTTACACTTGTCTAGATGCACGTTAACCCTAGATATGTTCTCAAGATCATCATATTCAAACATCATAACAAATAGAGAACATTCAGGGACTCAATTGCATAAATTACAACTTTAGGGACCAAATTGTAAATTCACGAAACTTTAAGGACTTAACCAAATTTTAAGTTACCAATTTAAAATTAATCAGGTTTCATGCTTCACTGCCAAATTTCAGGACCAAAATGCATAAACATGTTTCAGGACCAAAATGCAAACATTTCAAAACATATAACCGCTCATGTCAGCCTCCAACGGTCAGGTGTTCCGAAACGGGAAGAACCCGTTTCGAAACGCGGGACCGTTCCGCAACGTGTTCCGAAACGAGGGCTGGCAGAGGCCTTTCCGTTTCGGAACGGTATCATCCGTTTCGAACGCCTGGGCTAATACAGGGCCCTCGTTCCGAAACGGTAGCTCCCGTTCCGATACGGCCTGCCCAGATTGCAGAATAATGCTTGCTTAAACACACAATTGACCAACCAATCATGCTCCAAATGCAACCAAACCTTACCAGCAAGTCATACAACAAACAAGGAACACAATTGCATCAACCAATCATCAACATGACATCAATTATGAAAAGCCCCAAATCTATAGGCATGCTTCCTACTTAGCAAACCATTCAAGCATCAATTTGATTAAACCAACTCATAAAGACCAATTACATGTTCCAACATTATCAACAACATATAACCAATCTTATCCAACATACACAAACTCACTAACATCCACATAAGAGATTCTCCCCCCATTGCCTTTATTATCTATAGCTACTAACCGAGACATACATCTCAAGTGGAGCTTCCCTTGAATCCCTTGCTTCCCGCTGTTCCAACTTCAAAGATCTGCATTGATGGACAGAAAAGGAGCATAAGCACATAATGCTTAGTGAGGAATGCTCAAAACCAAAACACCATCAATGCAGCGAATCATAAAACCACTTTTAAAAGCAAACTCGATTCGATAAACCAAAGCATTGTTTTAAAACCCTTTCCAATAACATGCTTAAAATCATGCATTGCTCAAACTTGAAAACCAACCCTTAGCTTAGAAAGCTAAGTAACCCTTTTCAAAACATAACCTTGCAATACCATCAATTTAACCATTCCATGCATGAACATCATATGCAAAGTTAAATTCAAAACCTTGGAAATCACTTCCACTTCACATCATACCTTTCTCATACTTGAAAACCATCTTTAGGCAAGAAACCTTTTAAAACCATTTACTCATTCAATCTAACATGTGCATTAGACAATTGCAACATATGAACCACATCATCAAAATTTGCATCACATGCCTTTAAAAACAAGTCTTAGCAAGACTTCAATGCACTAAAGAGATTTCATGCACACATGCACCACTCTCAATAGATAATCAACACTTGTTCAAGCTAACAAGTAAACATGCATTCGTAGGTCATTACACGCTTCTCATGCAACCATGCATCATTTCAAGCATCTCATGCTTCATTATAATCAAGAACATTACATTGGCTTCCAAGTGATAAACCAAATCCACTTTTCAACTCAACATCCAATCGGATACGCGGATCACAAGCGTTGTCCCCACGGTTCATACACACTACCAATCCAAGGTCCCCAAATGGAATTTTAACCACCATTTGACCTTACAACACACAAGGTCCTCTTATGGAATTTTAACCACCATATGACCTTAACATTTACAAGGTTCCCATATATGGAATTTTAACCACCATATAACCTTAACATTCACAAGGTTCCCATATATGGAATTTTAACCACCATATAACCTTAACATTCACAAGGTTCCCATATATGGAATTTTAACCACCATATAACCTTAACATGCACAAGGTTCCCATATATGGAATTTTAACCACCATATAACCTTAGCATCACAGATTGGTAGTTGTATAACATCACTAACGAGATCCGGGACACCCTACACAAGATCCACACATGGACTTTACACCACCATTGTGATCTTAACAAGCACAAGGTCCTCAAATGGAATTTTAACCACCATTATTACCTTTGATTACCCAAGGTCCTCGAATGGAATTTCAACCACCATTATGACCTTAACCATCTCGTTAGGATACTTGGATGGAGTTACCAGTTCACTCTTAACCACTCCACATCCAAGGCGACTTTATTCACGGTGCACCCAATCCTATAGCCGGCTAACTATATCCGATTTAAGTAACCAAGAATCACTTACATCACTTGCCAATATAACCATCTTACCACATTAACCCAATGTTTTACAAGCATAACCAAAATGCATAAACCACCATTTACCAACATCAATCCATTGTTTTAAAGCATTAGACAAAGCCATTAAACAACATGCAACACCATGCATCAATTTCACAATTCCAATGTACAAAACCATGAATCTCTTACCTTGAGCATCCATCACTCATGGCTTTCAAAACCAGCATTAAACCATGCTAAATTATGCTTTCAAAACAGAATTTAAAACATGCAAATCACATGCATTGCATCCAACAATCACAAGTGCTTTTAAAAACCAATTCATACACAAACCAAGTGAGAAATTCCATTTACTTACTCTTGAGCTTAGCAAAGTTGTTTAGACTTAAAATAAGCTCCCAAAACCTTCAAACCTTGGTTTAAAAGCTGAAAACCCAACTTCACTCACCGATACACAAAACAAGGCTAGCCAACAAGCCTTCCAAGCATCCGAAACCTTCCACACCACCTCTAATGCTCACGAATCAATCTCCCCTGTTTCAAGCACACAACAACAGAGGATTAATGCATCATTATGCATTAAAAACACCAACAACACAACTAAACTCGATGCTCTTAACAAATCCAACATTTCGGCTACCAAACACAACCGAAATAACCTCCAAACACTTCCAAAACTTAACCCAGCCAAGATCCATCACTTCTAACCATTTATAAACATCAATTAACATCCAAAATGATCCCAATCACGTCCTTATACCTCCAGCAATAACAGATCATCAAAAGCACCCCAAAAACAACCAAAAACTCAAGCAAAACTTAGGAAAATCAACCTATTCGGGATTGCATTGATTAAACCTCAATTCCTCATCAATTTAACATTCATTTAACATCAAATTGAAACCTCAAAACACTGCCCAAACAGATCATACGAAATTTCATCCAAAATCAAGCAAATCTTGCATTTTAAAGCCAAATCAAGATTACAATTGTAAAACCTTAAATAAATCACAAATCAAGGATTGAGAACTTGGGAATTTCAGTAAAGAACTGAGAGTTTAGAGGAGAAGGACGTTCTTACCTCCAAACTTGAGTTTCTCCCTTTTTAGAATCAAAAAGCTTGAAGATCCAATTAGCAAATGGTGAGGTTTTGTTGATGAGATGATTAGCAATCAAAGGAGAATTGAAAAGAGATATTTAGGTGACAAAATCAGAGAGAAAAGCTCTGGAGAAAAGGTGTTTGGTTTGAGAGAAAAATGAGAGAAAATAGAAAATGGAAAAGTTAGTTGGAAATAGGAAAATATCTTCCCTCCACTTTTCTTTTGTTTAAAAACCAGAAATAAATCATTTAATATCTTAGAAAAATCTGGAGAAACTCCCATTGGATAAATAGCTCCTTAAAGATTCAAAGTTTCAATCCTTTTTAAAACAGTCTCACAGTTTTCAAAAATTACATTTTGGTCACTAGCCAAAACGTCACCCTTCCAAAACTCATTTTGTAAAATTGATTTCACAGTTCACTTATATATATAAAAAGAGGATTTTAGGACATTTTTCCATATTTTTAATGCAACCCGAACTAGGCTTTCCTAAATTCACCTTTTTATATTCGAACAGCACTTTGACCGAACCGGTCCAAGCCCAAAACTTCCAAGCCCAAAACCGGGGCGTTACAACTCTCCCCCCTTAGGAAATTTCGTCCTCGAAATTTCAACCGGCGGAAAGAACACAACCAAACTCCTCAAAGTAATACACAAGACAACACAGGAGACCTAACCACCACCGAACACTCTCCAGACCAAAACTTCATCAACCCAACACCACCACATACTGTTCACAGATTCCAAAATACCCCAAAGCTAACCACATCTTAACCTTTCACACTTCTGGACTGCACACAATCCCAGCAACAACCTGAAGAACCTCCATCTTTACAGCATACGCCACCTTAACTCATATCTCCCAAATCTTATTCACAAAGTGGCACCAACCAATCCAATTCAGCCACCATGTAACCCCCAACCTCCTCTGCTTCCAAAACTCCTTGCCAAAAACTACTCAACCTTCTTTAGAGATTTTCACAACAAGCAAAAACTCTTAAGCAACAACTGCTTACCCAAACCTCTCAACGTATTGATGACCTTACTTCACATCCACCGCTATTATTACCACAACAACTCACCAGGACTACTTACCCATTATCAGATAATCACGTCACAAACCCCAACCTTGACTTCGCCAACCGTTCCACACACCACCAGCTGACCTCAAAAAGAATTTACTCACTCACAACCAGCCAACCACTTCTCACAAGAACCCGTCCAACCAACAATGGCCTTTGATCTTACATTGCCCATTCTACACACACATACCTATTAAGATTACAAAACTTCTATTCTCCCAGACTAACCCTTTTTCTACAATCTTTAACACAACATCAATGCCAAGTTACCTTAGCACTCTGGAAACACATCCACTAACCTGCAACATCACTTAACACCAAGGAACTACCCCTTCTACTAGCTATTCAAAACCACTTGACCGATTCTAACTTCAACCGGTACTCCTCACCACCAAACCACTAAACCCACAAAGCATCAAACAGTTTTCTTCTACCACATACTATACCGCACTCACTATTACCAACAGCTCCCTTAAAACCCTCCATTACCTCTAACATTCTCCTAGCACTAAAACAACCTCTAAAAACACCCCATCCAAACTAACCCTATCACATCACTAACAGACTCGATTAGTTATTAGCGAGTGTGAACGTTCGTATGCATGGTCACCAATATGCCCTATCAATGCCTGATGTACATGTATGCAAAACCTCTAATGTCATGCCACATGTATGCATGGACCAGTACATATATAATATAGCATATAACAGATGATTTTAACTGTGCATGCATGTCGGTTCACATCCACCAATAACATCCTCAGAGTCTGTCTAAGAACAACCTCCTACCTCACTCCCCACATGTCTAACTCCAACATTCAGGCAACCATTATCCACAAGATACTCACTAAAGCCCTCTTCACACACAAGTTGTTTTCAAAACAACAACAACTACTACCCCAAACATGCTAGAAACGAAACCATACTCACTACGCAAGGAAAAACCAAACCAAAACCAAACTAAGATACTAGAGCAAAAGGTTACCTGAAAACACATCACCACCATGGAGCTTCATCAAACGAGCTCTCTTCCTTGCAGAACCATCACTTCCCAACCGCACCTCTGCAGCATCAGCTAACACACTAAGGTCATCACCACCTCCCCGCGGTAAGGAACCCTGGCTACCCCGAGCCAACTTCAAACAATTACGTCTCATATGTCCAGCAGACCCACACTTCCAGCAGATTCCATTTCCCAAACTCTTCACAACTTTCTGCTCTTCCTGCCACCTTCGAACTTTGTCTCGGCCGTGCCCACGACCCTTCAAAGACCCTTCTACTACCACCGAAGCTGATCTCACCACTTGAGGACAATCTCGCTTCACATGCTCCTTAGAACCACAGTTCCAACACGCACCTGCGCCCCAACAACCTCCAACATGGCGCCTTCCACAACGGTCACACACCGGTAGCTGAGCTTCCACTCCACCCACAACTTCCTTGCTTAAACCTTTCCCACCTTCACAAACAGAAACCACACCCTCACATTGCTTAACCCTTGGGAATTTCCCTCCAAGATACCTTTCATAAAAGGCAGACACAAAGAAGTCCCAATCTATATCGTGGATGTGCGATGCCACCGCCACCGATGTCCACCAGGCACAAGCGTCCTCCAACATCAATGTGACAACACTTCCCAGCTTACAAGCATAATCACAACCTTCCTGGTCCAAAATCAGAACTACTCTGGCTAACCAAGCCTCAAGCGTCTCAGGTGTCGAACCATGATACTCCACAACTCCCAAATCATGTAAACGCTGTTTCGGCAAACCCGCACATCCCACAACCAGCACATCTACAGACTTTACTTTTGCCACAGCCTGAGATGTTCCCAACACCTCTTGAACAATAGGTGATGAACTCTTTATCACAGAACCAGCTTCTTCCTCCCGTCTCAATACCTCAACACCAGGCACAGGAGACTGAGACAAAACACCTCCACTAAAAGGTGAATTCCACGCCTTAACAACCTGCTCTAAAGCAGCAACCATCTCACCTAACTGCCATTCTTTCATCGATTTCCCCATGCTATTAACAGCAACCAATAACAACAAAACAAACAAATCAATTAGACCAGCTTTAAGCAAGGATTCAAACTCCCACTCCAAAATAATACAATAGCTATAATAATAAGGCAATGGGTATCCCAAATCCTCCCCTTACACCTGACATAACAGTAAAAAAAACATGGATATCACAACATCAAGCATATCAATCAACATATTCGATCATGCTTTCATCAAACAACATCCACTCGTAACAGCATAGCATCATCAATAACATACCCATTACACTCTCATCATTCATAAAAACAAGCTCATAACACCAACACAACATCAGCACAACCCACATGAGCTCAACAAAGATTCTTAACCAAAAAGCATGCTTAAAAACATCAACAATTTACTCATAAACACACGTTTCAACCGGCTTTCAACCACACATCAGCATAAACATCATACACATATTACATCAATTACCATTTTCCCCAAGCATTCGTAACTCAGCTCTGATACCACCAAATGTAACCCCCTTAACCTGGCCTAGACGGTCAACCCGAATTAAGAAGATCACACGGGGAAAACCAAAGTCAACCCGAAAGTCAACCTTGTTTAGCGACCTTTTTTTTCTTTTTACACTTGTCTAGATGCACGTTAACCCTAAATATGTTCTCAAGATCATCATATTCAAACATCATAACAAACAGAGAACATTTAGGGACTCAATTGCACAAATTACAACTTTAGGGACCAAATTGTAAATTCAGGAAACTTTAAGGACTTAACCAAATTTTAAGTTACCAACTTAAAATTAATCTGGTTTCATGCTTCACTGCCAAATTTCAGCTCAAACGGACATCCCAAACTCATACAATTGCATAAACATGTTTCAGGACCAAAATGCAAACATTTCAAAACATATAACCGCTCATGTCAGCCTCCAACGGTCAGGTGTTCCGAAACGGGAAGAACCCGTTTCGAAACGCGGGACCGTTCCGCAACGTGTTTCGAAACGAGGGCTGGCAGAGGCCTTTCCGTTTCGGAACGGTATCATCCGTTTCGAACGCCTGGGCTAATACAGGGCCCCCGTTCCGAAACGGTAGCTCCCGTTCTGATACGGCCTGCCCAGATTGCAGAATAATGCTTGCTTAAACACACAATTGACCAACCAATCATGCTCCAAATGCAACCAAACCTTACCAGCAAGTCATACAACAAACAAGGAACATAATTGCATCAACCAATCATCGACATGGCATCAATTATGAAAAGCCCCAAATCTATAGGCATGCTTCCTACTTAGCAAACCATTCAAACATCAATTTGATTAAACCAACTCATAAAGACCAATTACATGTTCCAACATTATCAACAACATAAAACCAATCTTGTCCAACATACACAAAATCACTAACATCCACATAAGAGATTCTCCCCCCCCCATTGCCTTTATTATCTATAGCTACTAACCGAGACAAACATCTCAAGTGGAGCTACCCTTGAATCCCTTGCTTCCCGCTATTCCAACTTCAAAGATCTGCATTGATGGACAGAAAAGGAGCGTAAGCACATAATGCTTAGTGAGGAATGCTCAAAACCAAAACACCATCAATGCAGCGAATCATAAAACCACTTTTAAAAGCAAACTCGATTCGATAAACCAAAGCATTGTTTGAAAACCCTTTCCAACAATATGCTTAAAATCATGCATTGCTCAAACTTGAAAACTAACCCTTAGCTTAGAAAGCTAAGTAACCCTTTTCAAAACATAAACTTGCAATACCATCAATTTAACCATTCCATGCATGAACATCATATGCAAAGTTAAATTCAAAACCTTGGAAATCACTTCCACTTCACATCATACCTTTCTCATACTTGAAAACCATCTTTAGGCAAGAAACCTTTTAAAACCATTTACTCAATCAATCTAACATGTGCATTAGACAATTGCAACATATGAACCACATCATCAAAATTTGCATCACATGCCTTTAAAAACAAGTCTTAGCAAGACTTCAATGCACTAAAGAGAATTCATGCACACATGCACCACTCTCAATAGATAATCAACACTTGTTCAAGCTAACAAGTAAACATGCATTCATAGGTCATTGCACGCTTCTCATGCAACCATGCATCATTTCAAGCATCTCATGCTTCATTATAATCAAGAACATTACATTGGCTTCCAAGTGATAAACCAAATCCACTTTTCAACTCAACATCCAATCGGATACACGGATCACAAGCGTTGTCCCCACGCTTCATACACACTACCAATCCAAGGTCCCCAAATGGAATTTTAACCACCATTTGACCTTACAACACACAAGGTCCTCTTATGGAATTTTAACCACCATATGACCTTAACATTTACAAGGTTCCCATATATGGAATTTTAACCACCATATAACCTTAACATTCACAAGGTTCCCATATATGGAATTTTAACCACCATATAACCTTAACATTCACAAGGTTCCCATATATGGAATTTTAACCACCATATAACCTTAACATGCACAAGGTTCCCATATATGGAATTTTAACCACCATATAACTTTAGCATCACCGATTGGTAGTTGTATAACATCACTAACGAGATCCGGGACACCCTACACAAGATCCACACATGGACTTTACACCACCATTGTGATCTTAACAAGCACAAGGTCCTCAAATGGAATTTTAACCACCATTATTACCTTTGCTTACCCAAGGTCCTCGAATGGAATTTCAACCACCATTATGACCTTAACCATCTCGTTAGGATACTTGGATGGAGTTACCGGTTCACTCTTAACCACTCCACATCCAAGGCGACTTTATTCACGGTGCACCCAATTCTATAGCCGGCTAACTATATCCGATTTAAGTAACCAAAAACCACTTACATCACTTGCCAATATAACCATCTTACCACATTAACCCAATGTTTTACAAGCATAACCAAAATGCATAAACCACCATTTACCATCATCAATCCACTGTTTTAAAGCATTAGACAAAGCCATTAAACAACATGCAACACCATGCATCAATTTCACAATTCCAATGTACAAAACCATGAATCTCTTACCTTGAGCATCCATCACTCATGGCTTTCAAAACCAGCATTAAACCATGCTAAATTATTCTTTCAAAACAGAATTTAAAACATGCAAATCACATGCATTGCATCCAACAATCACAAGTGCTTTTAAAAACCAATTCATACACAAACCAAGTGAGAAATTCCATTTACTTACTCTTGAGCTTAGCAAAGTTGTTTAGACTTAAACTAAGCTCCCAAAACCTTCAAACATTGGTTTAAAAGCTGAAAACCCAACTTCACTCACCGTTACACAAAACAAGGCTAGCCAACAAGCCTTCCAAGCATCCGAAACCTTCCACACCACCTCTAATGCTCACGAATCAATCTCCCGTGTTTCAAGCACACAACAACATAGGATTAATGCATCATTATGCATTAAAAACACCAACAACACAACTAAACTCGATGCTCTTAACAAATCCAACATTTCGGCTACCAAACACAACCGAAATCACCTCCAAACACTTCCAAAACTTAACCCAGCCAAGATCCATCACTTCTAACCATTTATAAACATCAATTAACATCCAAAATGATCTCAATCACGTCCTTATACCTCCAGCAATAACAGATCATCAAAAGCACCCCAAAAACTCAAGCAAAACTTAGGAAAATCAACCTATTCGGGATTGCATTGATTAAACCTCAATTCCTCATCAATTTAACATTCATTTAACATCAAATTGACACCTCAAAACACTGCCCAAACAGATCATACGAAATTTCATCCAAAATCAAGCAAATCTTGCAATTTAAAGCCAAATCAAGATTACAATTGTAAAACCTTAAATAAATCACAAATCAAGGATTGAGAACTTGGGAATTTCAGTAAAGAACTGAGAGTTTAGAGGAGCAGGACGTTCTTACGTCCAAACTTGAGTTTCTCCCTTTTTAGAATAAAAAAGCTTGAAGATCCAATTAGCAAATGGTGAGGTTTTGTTGATGAGATGATTAGCAATCAAAGGAGAATTGAAAATAGATATTTAGGTGACAAAATCAGAGAGAAAAGCTCTGGAGAAAATGTGTTTGGTTTGAGAGAAAAATGAGAGAAAATAGAAAATGGAAAAGTTAGTTGGAAATAGGAAAATATCTTCCCTCCACTTTTCTTTTGTTTAAAAACCAGAAATAAATCATTTAATATCTTAGAAAAATCTGGAGAAACTCCCATTGGGTAAATAGCTCCTTAAAGATTCAAAGTTTCAATCCTTTTTAAAACAGTCTCATAGTTTTCAAAAATTACATTTTAGTCACTAGCCAAAACGTCACCCTTCCAAAACTCATTTTGTAAAATTGATTTCACAGTTCACTTATATATATAAAAAGAGGATTTTAGGACATTTTTCCATATTTTTAATGCAACCCGAACTAGGCTTTCCTAAATTCACCTTTTTATATTCGAACAACACTTTCACCGAACCGGTCCAAGCCCAAAACTTCCAAGCCCAAAACCGGGGCGTTACATGGTGCATTTAGATGACATTCATACATCTCATGCATGTTTCGTTGCTCAAGATGAAAATGATGCATGGTTATGGCATAAGAAACTAGGACATTCTAGCATTAATGTTTTAGAAAAATTAGTTTCCCTAAATCTAGTTAGAGGTTTACCCAAGATCAAGTGTTCAAATGATAAAATATGTGATGCATGCTCTAAGTGTAAACACCATAGATCATCCTTTAAATCCATTAATGATGTTTCTACAAGTAGATGTTTACAACTAATTCATTTGGATCTATTTGGACCTATTAGAACTATGAGCTTGGGTGGTAAATCGTATGCTTTTGTAGTTATTGATGACTATTCTAGATTTACTTGGGTTCTATTCTTAGGTACAAGAGATGAGGCTTTAGAAACATTCATCACGTTTTCAAAATTAACTCAAAATGATCTTGAACTTAAGATTTCTCATAGTAGAAGTGATCATGGAACCGAGTTTCAAAATCTAGGTTTTGAAGAGTTTTTAAATGAAATGGTATTAGCCACGAATTTTCGGCTGCTCGAACTGCTTAATAAAATGGGGTAGTTGAGAGGAAAAATAGGACTTTACAAGAAATGGCTAGAAGCATGCTTTGTGAAAATATTTACCTAAATATTTTTGGGCGGAAGCCACAAACACCGCTTGCTACATTGTAAATCAATTAATGATTAGACAGCTTTTAAAGAAAACACCATATGAGATTTTAAAATCTAAAAAGCTTAACATTAGCTATTTTCATCCATTTGGTTATTGCCCTTGAATCTTCTTCGATGGCCATAAGGCAAAGGTTATCTTGTTCATCGTCGGTGGAGTCTTCATCACTCCAAGTAGCCACATATGCCTTCTTCTTATTGCTAGAAGTGCTTGCCCTCTCCTTTCTATTAGGTTCTCATTTAAGCTCTCTCAAGGCTTTTTTCATGAACGGGGCACACTTCTTGAAGAGATGAACTATCTCTTCATCCTCCTCTTCACTTGAGTAGACATGATGGCAAGTGGAGGATTTGAGAGCCATGGCACTTGCATTAATGCCAAGCCCTTTGATTTTCTTCTCTCCCATAGCTCTAATTTCTTCCCTCTTCTTCTCATCCTCTTTGTTCTTCTTCATGATTTGATGAGTAAGGAGTGACCTCATGAGTTTATCAAGCTTCAAAGTCTTCAAATTCTTTGCTTCGATGATGGCGGTCCTCTTTGAGTCCCAAGACTTGGGAAGTGAGTAGATGAGCTTTCGAACAAGCTTTTCTTCCGGGATGGCTTCTACATAGCCCTTGAGACCATTTGTGATTGTGGAGAACCTATCAAACATCTTCTCGATGTTCTCTTCCGGATCCATTTTGAAGTTCTCATACTCCAAGGTTAGGAGCCCAATCTTGGTCTCCTTGACTTCATTTGTTCCCTCGTATGTGACTTCAAGCTTGTCCTATACCTCCTTGGCACTCTCACAAGAAGACATCTTCTCATAGATGGATGGTCCAAATGCACAAAATAGAATGTGCAAGGCTTTGCAATTTAGCTCCATCTTCTTGCGATCGTCGGCACTCCACTCCGCTTTACTTCTTTGAGGCACGTACGAACCATCTTCAACTACATCCCATATCTTGTAATCTTTTGACTTGATGAAGAACTTCATCTTTGTCTTCCAATGGGCATAGTGAATTCCGTCAAAGAAAGGTGGTTTGTCAATTGATTGTGCCATTTGAGCCGGTTGATGAACTAGTGATCGAGCTTGCCGGATCTTCTCAATAGGATGTTAATCCTCACCAATTGAGCCAAGCTCTGATACCAATTGTTGAGATGTGTGGAGCTCGATTCGATCAACCAATGTTGCTCACCAAGTTGTGGAAAGGTGGATTTTTGGGTGGAAGGGTTTAGGAAGCTAAAAAGAAAAAAGACATAATGATTTATAGTGGTTCAACCTTCTAACCAAAGTCTACATCTACTACCTTAGCTCCCCACTAAGGATTTCACAATCAATCCACTATTGATTCATCCCCTTTTCTAGGATTAGGAGGAAACCCTTACAACCATTCAAGCTTCTACCCAAAACCTTGATCAAAACCCTCTTTACAAAGAGATAAACAAAGCAAACTTAAAACCCTATAATAGGTGTTTGTTTGCACAATTAAGCACTCAGCCAAACCTAAAACATTTGAGCAAATTTGACAATTTTGGCTCACTAGTGTTTGTCTATACAAGAATTGACAATTTAAGTGCTAAGACATTCTTTGATCATTTGATGTTTGACAATATGAGCATTAGCCTTCTCTTGATGCTTGGAGGTCCTTTTTATACTCCCAAATAAGTTTGTAGCCGTTACTAGTCGTTGGGGTCATATTGGAGCCGTTGAGGACTTTAATTCCCACCATAAATGCAGTTCTGCAGCTACCCGTTTCGAAACGCTCGAAGCCGTTTCGAAACACTCTCAATGTAGAAAGAGCCGTTGCAGTCTGTCAGGGTATCTGTTTCGGAACACCCCCTTGCCGTTTCGAAACGTGTATCGAAACGCTATAAGCCCGTATCGAAACGCCTGCATTTAAAAGTTAGTTGGGAAAATAGTCGTTGGGGTTTTAAGACCGTTGTGGTCCAAGCCACGTAGGTGTATCGAAACGGCCGAGCTCGTTTCGAAACGCTGGGCAAAAATCCTGTCCAAGGAAAGCTCGTTTCGAAATGTTTTGGCTACTAGAATCCCCTGTTTCGAAACGCCCTAAGGTGTTTCGAAACACTTAGACAGTTTTGTGAAGTTTGGCTTTGAAAAACATAAAAACCCTTTATAAAAACTTCCCTAAACATAATTTCAAGTTGTTTGGACTTTGTAAATGTTTTAAATACTTTTTAAATCAGTCCAAAACATTTTTCAATTATTATATCAAAACATTAGTTCTACAACGGTGCACCCAATCCTATAGCCGGCTAACTATATCCGATTCAAGTACTTTAAAACCAACACATCACTTGCCAATATACATCAATTATCATCAATAATCCACTGTTTTAAAGCATCTAAAACAAAGTCATTTAACAACATGCATCACTATGCATCAATCCACATTTTTAACAAATCAAACCAAGGATCTCTTACCTTGAGCATCCTTCAACAAATGGCTTACATAACCAGCATTAACCATGCTTTCAAAAACAGAATTTAAACATGCAATTATCAACAAATGCATCGAACCAATCCATGACTCATCCAAGAGAGTTTTTCCGAAAACTTACTCTTGAGCTTAGTTAAGTTGATTAGACTTAAACCAAGCTCCCAAACCTTCAAACATTCGATACAAAGCTGGAAATCCAACTCCACTCACCAATTCTGTTTCGCAAGCTTTCTGAAACACCGTTCAAGCCTCCGGATCAACACCACAAGGATCCGAAGATGTCTCCCATGTTTTAAACACATCAAAGCAGAGGATTAATGCATCATCATGCATTAAAATCTTCAGCCATAACACCTAAACTCGCTACTCTCACCAAATCTAACATTTCGGCTACCAAACACAACCAAAATCGCATCCAAACTCTTCCACAACATAACTCAGCCAAGATCCATCACCTATAAACATTCCTAAACATCAATTAACATCCAAAAAGAACCTAAACTCGTCCTTATACCTCCAAAACAAACATTTTCACAAGTATAAACTTAGGAAATTCAACCTATTTGGGATTGCATTGATTAAACCTCAATTACACATCATTAAACATCCAAAATACATTAAAAATCCATCTCAAAACAGAGCCCAAACAATCACCACGAATTTCCTCAAGATTTAATCCAAATCTTGAGTTTTAAGCTAAAATCAAGATCACAACATTAAAACCTTTTATAAAACTTAATTTAAGGATTGAGAACTTGAGAATTTCAGTAAAGAACTGAGTATTTAGAGGAGAAGAACATCCTTACCTCTAAATGTAGATTTCTCCTTCATTAGAGTCAAAATCCTTGAAAATTCAATAAGCAAATCAAGAGGTTTTTATGTAGAAAGGATTAGGAATCAATTGATGATTGAAACCTCATCATTTAGTGTGAAAATCAAAAGAAATGTTGTTGTAGAAATATGTTTGGCTGAGGGAATTTTGAGAGAAAATGAGATGAGAAAGTTTTTAAGAAAGTTATGAAAAGCTAAAATATGGTTTCCCTCTTTTTCTTTAATTAATTAAACATTAAATGAATCATTAAAATCTAGGAAAAATCTGGAGAAATCAATCTTGGGTAAATTAGCTCCTTAAAGATTCAAAGTTTCAATCCTTACAAAACAGTCACCACTGAACTTTTCAAAAATTACATTTTAGTCACTATTTTGAAATGTCACTCTTCCAAACCTTATTTTGTAAAATTGATTTCACCACTCTCTTATATATATTACAAGAGGATTTTTATATATTTTTCCATATTTTTAAAGCATCCCGAACTAGGCTTTCACTAAAACCACCTTTTATATTCGAACTGAAAATTAGACCGGTCCGGTTCAGACCCTAAACTTTCAAGCCCAAAATTGGGGTGTTACATCTTTCATAGGTACTGAAACAATGTTTTCCACCCATTCTAGATATTTAGCCACCTCGAGGAATCTTGCATTGTATTGTTTTTTACTTCAGATCTAACTTTCAAAAGTGTATCAGCCTTCATGCTTCTAAGCTTTTTCTTTACAGGCTAACATCCCTCCTTTATAGGAAGCCGATGCGTAACATTATCTGTATCAAGGCCAGGCATATCCTGATATGACCAAGCAAAAATGTCTTTATACTCTTGGAGAAGCTCAATCAAGCATTGTCACGTCTTAACTGAGATGGTGGTACCAATCTTCACATCATTCTTCTCTTCTTCTGTTCTAATATTCAAAACTTCTAACTCTTCTTTTTGGGGCAGAATTTTCTTTTCCTCTACCTCAACCATTATGAGCAAATCATTAGGCAAGTCATATTCTTCTTCATCATTAATATCCCCAACTACCTCTAAACATAGTGGTAACTCAAGATTATCCTCGGAGTCTGACTCGGAGTTATTTGTATCGTTGATATCTAAAAACCTACAATAAAAAAACAAAGAATATATACCAAGAAAGAACGAATGGATGAAATGGTGTGATATGTTTTTTGGTTTTCATTTTACGATCGTTTTTTATTTTTGCTTTGCAAAGGAAAGTTTGCCACACAAAATTATTGGAAAATATGCAACTTTTTTTGAAAAAGGAAATATAGTTTGACATAGACCTTTTACATAACATCTCTAATTACCCCTGGGCAGTTGATTTTGAGAATTACTCTGAGGTGGTCTTAAAAACTTCAGGGACTACTTCAGCGGTCTAATTGTTCAGTTCAGCACCGGGGAAATTTTTTTTAGGTATTTGTTTTCCCCTCCTTCCTCGTCTGTGACAACATTAATGCTGAAATCCTCAAAAGCCTCACACAATTCATTCTTCCCTTTCTCTTCCTCGTCAAAGCGGGCATTAGAGTCTAAGAGTCCTATGGTCCTGAAAGTGTGATTTAAGGGTGGGTACGTCATTGGTCCCACTCGATCTCCCCTCCGCACAACTTCTCCTTTTTTCTTTCTTGTTATTTTTTGAAATATGCTTTTCTTTTCAATTTAGTGGGCTTGAAGCCCAAGCCTAACCAGTCCTTCATGATTGGGATCTCCACAGGGTACAACCTTCCCTAATGGTTCTTTCCCAATCCCAATCCTACCTTTGCTCATTTTCCTAGTGTTTGCTTCACTTGCATCTTTGCGCAGCTTGAAAATTCTGGTTCTAGCACCTCGCTCCCTTCAGTGAAAAAGGTTGCATTGACTAGCTCTAATATCCTAAAATGACACTAGAGCTCCCCGTCATCAACCTTAATGTATGGCGCATTAGACACAACTGAGGCAATGATTTTCTCTTCCGCGCCAACCGTGACCAATTGTCCATCAATCACAAATTTCAATTTCTGGTGAAGGGTAGAAGGTATCGTGCCTGCTGTATGAATCTATGGACGCCCAAGCAAGCAGCTATAACTGGTTTATATCCATAACCATGAAGTCTATCTCAAAAGTTTATGGTCCAATTTGTAAGGGAACTTCAATTTCCCCTAACATGTCCCTTTAGGTCCCGTCAAAGGGTCGTAATGTATTTTGATAAGTTCTCATGTGAGAAATATCAATAGTCAACTTTTTTTATGTCGCCAAAGAGAGAACATATAAAGCCGACCCATTGTTAATAAGGACTCTTGGTAGCATATATCCCTTGCATCTTATGGAAATATGGAGGGGTTTGCATGATCCTCTTCCCTCCGTAGGTATTTCCTCATCATTGAATGATAAGAAATTATTAACAACAAATATTATTGACCAACATGTCCATCTTGTCGGTCGTGATCTCTTTCTATACAAATGTCCTGTTTAGCACTTTCAAGAAGGCATCCCGATGACCCTTGGAACTCAATAGTAATGACATCATAGAAATTCGGGCCGAAAGTTTATGTAACTGCTCCACCACACTGTACTCACTGTCCTTGAGTATTTTCAGAAACTCTTGGGACTCTGATTCTTTCACTAGCTCATGAACCACTGGTGTTTTCTCTTGGATGAAATCATTTCCCCTCCCTTGTCTTGTTGATTAGCAACCTTTCTCTGCCCTGTATCTCTATCTTTGGCTTCTTGTGCGGAATAGAGTCTTCAACTTCTTGTGAAATGGCCTACTTCATTGAAATGTTCTTATTTCCTTTCTTCTTTAGCTATTGAGCTCATCGGGTTTGTTACTGTGCAAGCATAGTGTCGCAACCCTTTTTTAGGAAGGCTTCGACCTTTTTGGAATACTTTAAAAAAAACTCAGAGTCGCCACCAACTTTTTTTAAAAAGTGTGATTGAATCACTTTAAAACGGGGTTATTTTAATAAAATGTATTGTTTTAATAAAACAACAATTTTGGTCTATGAAAACCAGAAAACATGTTCGAGGGCTAGTTACGCGTGGGGAAGGGTTAGCACCCCCACGACGCCCAAAATTGGTACCTAACTGATTTTTAAATTGTTTTCAAAAACCAGAATTTGCAAGTTCACGAAGGTTCGATTTTATTTGTCCATTTAGTGAATATCAAACTATTTTAACGGCCTTATGGACTGGGAGATGAATTTTAATCAACTCCAACATTTCTGGCGCTAACCCGTCATTCTAGTTTGATAAGAAACCGCATTAAATAAATTTTACTTTTCAAGCAACATGGAAGTTCAATGTGTTCAACATTTTATATTTATTCAAAGTTTGATTATTTTAAAAATCTAAAAAAAAAGTCTAAATCTTTTATTCCTAATTAAGGGTTTAAGTTTGCTTAAGTGTCTTTTATTTTTTTGTGTAGTAAATTTTCTTCAAGCATCTCTCTATCTAAGCTTTTAGAATTAGCCCTAAGTTTCAACTTATTTCTAAAAAAACAAACAAGAAACTCAAATTTCTCTTTTGTGTTTTACTTTTTATTGTTTCTTTAAAAAAACAACCTTTTTTTTCTTTTTACCAATACCCTTCCTTTGCCCTTTTTTTTTACATTTTTTAGCTTTTCCATTTTTTATTTTCATTTTTATATTTTTCATTTCAAAAAAGAGTTTCTCTTTTAAAAGCTTTTTTTTCCTTTTTTAAAAGGCTTTTCTTTAAAATAACTTTTTATAATAAACCTTATTTTAAAATATTTTTTCTTCATACTTTTTCAAACTTTATTTCTCCTAAACTCTAAACTTTTATTTAAAACCCCTTTTTAAATTTTTTTTTGTTTTTTTTGTTTGAAAAATATATTACTTACTTTTAAAAAAACATCTTTATTTACTTTTTATTTATTAAAACAAACTTCTTAAATAAAATTACTTAACCTCCTCTATTATTAAAACTAGATTTCAAGAAAAAAAAACTCTTTTCTTTTTTTTCCAAATCAAGCTCCTTTTATCCCACTCATGAATTATTTTATTTTTAACTTAATCCCTAAATTTTAGTTTTTTATTAAAAACAACATTAACTCAATTTTTATCTTTACATTTTTAAAGCAACAATTTAAGGTTCAAATATTTTATTTCTAAAGATCAAAAACTCTTAAACAACATTAACCCAAGGTGACACACTCGACCGAATGAAACCACAATCAAGCAACTCCTGAAGTTGCGTCTTCAGCTCCTTCAACTCTTTATGTGTCATTCGATAAGGAGTAATGGACACTGGAGTTGTGTTTTCATACAACTCAATTCCAAACTCCACTTAACGATTAGGAGGCAACAAAGGCAACTCCTCCAGAAACACACCAGGAAACTCTCGCACAGTCCTGGTATCTTGAACTCGCAACTCCTTAGAGCTAGGATTCATCACAAAGGCTAGATAGGCTTCACAACCTTGCCTCAACATTTGGCTCGCCTCCAAGGAAGACACCACATTGGCAAGAAACTTCACATTCTCACCAACCACCACTACCTCATAATCATCCGCAAGCTTCAACGAAACTCGCTTGTTCTCAAAATCCACCACAGCTCGATGCTCAACAAGCCAATCCATACCAAGGATTACATCAAAACCATAGAATGGCAGTTCCATGAGATCAACATGAAAAACATGATTTTAAACAACCAAGGGACATCTTCTATATAACTTCCATGTCACAACGGTCTCACCATAGGAACTAGTTATACGCATACCAACATCCAAGGACTCAACAGGCAAACCAAGCAAATGAGTATGTTCACGCAATATGTATGAGAGTGTAGATCCAGAATCAATCAAGGAAAGTAATGACAATGATTGCAAAGTGAAGGTACCTGCGATCACATCCGTGTCATTCCTCCCTTCTCACTGCGCATACACTCGAGCCTAGCCACCACCCTCAGGTTGGAGAGCCACCACATGTGCCACATTTCTTCCACCATCATCTCTGTGTTGAAAGTTACCACGGTCGCGCCCACGACCTCTCTGTGGTGCAACAACTCCAGGAGCACGTCCCTGACCACCACCGGCCAACAAAGGACACTCCCTCCTCATGTGGTATGCCAAACAACAATTCCAGCACGAATTACCGGTCACTGCAACAGGAGCCTAAACCTCTCTCACTGCCCGAGGACAATCACGCCTCAAATGGCCACGCGATCCACACACCCAGCACGTGTTCTGATCAGCTCTCGCCATGTCTCCCTGAACAGGCGCACCATGCCCTCCACCACCATGCCTAGCCGAGGACTGATACCTCCTATCTCGTCCTCTCTTGTTCCGCCCACCACTGGAACTATACTCAGCAGCTCTCTTGCCTGAGCCAGAACCAACACTCCTGGAAGACAAACCCAGGTTCTGCTTAATTTCCTTTGCCCTACTAACCAGCACATCAAAATCTGTGTACTCAGCTGCCAGCATAAAGGTCTTTACATCCGTCACCAAACCATACCAGAAGCGTTCACACCTCTCCCACTCATCAGGAATAAGCTCAGGTGCATACTGACTGAGACGGACAAACTGGATCTCGTACTCAGCCACCGTCATGCTCCCTTGTGCAAGAGACATGAACTCACTTTTCTTTTCATCCAGGTATCGCACACCTAGATACTTCTGCTTGAACGCGTTCAGAAAGAACGTCCAAGTCACATCAGCTTCCTCCATTTCGGAAACAGTGGTCGTCCACTAGGTATACGCATCATCATGTAACAGCGATACCACACATCCTAACTTTTGCACATCATTGTAGTTCATTTGTCCCAATATCCTCTTGGTACTTTCCAATCAAGATTCAGAACCCTCAGCAGATAAACCTCTGAACTGAGTCCCTCCCACACTACGCAAACGTTCCAAAGGTAATCTCGCATTTACATCACCCTGATGTCCAGCTCCATGAGCTCCAGCTACTGCCGCCTGAAAGGCTCCAGCAATAGCCTGTATTAACACTGTCATGTCAAGAGCGGCTTGCCCCTGCCCAGCTTCAGGTCCAGCGACCCCAGCACCAGCACCAACACAAGCTCCATCACCTCCAGCACCACCACCACCGGGCGGTCCACAACCAGGAGGAGGAGGTATATCCACAACATTTCCAGCATTGTTCTCATTCCCTTTTTGAGCCATAGTTCGCGTATTAATTCTCGTCTCTCTACGAGGTCCCATTCACTAAAACAATGCACTAACACAAATGTAATAAACATAATCAGGCTCAGCAAGGTAAGAAATCCAAGTACTCAAGCTTATTTCCAAATAAAACAATTCAGTTCATTAGTTTTGATACGACAATGGGTTCCTCTAACATGCTTCATCACATCATACATCACAATTGTATCATACTTTACAATTCACACAACACACTTTCATTCAAAAAGGCACATCATGCAATCATACATACATCACCCACATAACCATTCCCATTTACTCGAGAACTCAGCTCTTATACCACCAAATGTAACCCCCTTAACCTGGCTTAGACGGTTGACCCGAACTATGAAGATTACACGGGGAAAACCAAAGTCAACCCGAAAGTCAACCTTGATTAACAACCTTTTTTCTTTTAAATCTTATCTAGATGCACATTAACTCTAGGCATGCCCTTGAGAAAAACATACTTGAAAAGCACAGCGATCGGAAAGCAATAAGGGACTTAATTGCACAACATACAAAAGTTAAGGACCAAATTGTAAATTCTGGAAAGATGAAGGACTTAACTGATTTTTAAATGACCAATATCAAATTAATCATATTACATGCTTCCCTGTCAAATTTCATCTCAAACGGACATCTCAAACTCAAACAATTGCAAATACAAAATTCAGGACTAAAACGTAAAGCTTGCAAACCTTAAACCGTTCAAATCAGTGCCCAACAGTCATCTGTTTTGGAATGGGGGTTGCCGTTCCGAAACACGGGTTCGTTTCGAGACCTGTATCGAAACAGGGCTTGACAGTGGCAAAAGCGTTTCGGAACGGCCCTATCCGTTTCGATACATGAAGGCCATTATAGGCCCTCGTTTCGAAACGCTAGTGCCCGTTCCGATACGGACTACCCAGAAAGTGCAGAATTTGCTGGTTTAACATACAATTAATCACTCAAACACATTCTAATGACTTCCTAATCATGCCAACAAGTCATCAAACATATAAGACACATGTTTGCATCATTAAAACACATTCATGGCATCAATTAGGAAAATTCACAAGTCTATAGGCATGCTTCCTAATATCCAAAGCAAACAACCATCAAAACATCAAAGCAAGCACCAAAATGGCCATTTACAAATCCAAATCATTTAAGGCATCATGCCAGAACTAGGGAGTCCAAAACATCTCCCAAATACACATCCTAGGTTCCCATTGCCAAATATCAAAAACTAATAATGTTGTGAAAAAGTCTCTATACATGAGCTTAGCTTTCCTATGGATTCTTAGCCTCTTTGCTGCCCACAAACACCTCAATTATTTGCATTATTGGTTCAAGAGAGAGAGCGTAATCTCAAATGCTTAGTGAGGCATGCTCTAAAGAAACAACACAATAATGCATTTTATAAAAACACTTTCCACAAAGCCTTTTAACACATAAACATCTTTTCTCATGCAACATTGCATTCACATCATGCATCTCATGCTTCAATATCATTAACATGTCATATTGTCTTCCAAGTGATAAACCATAACCTTTTTCAACATAAAACACAATCGGATACGCGGATTACAAGCGTTGTCCCATACGCTTCATACACACTACCGAACACAGAAGGTGGAGTTTACCGGTACAATCACAACCCCTCAACACCCGTGATAAAGTTTAACGGTACAATCACAACCCCTCCACATCACTCATCGGTAGTTGTATAACATCACTAACGAGAACACAAGACACACAACACAAGATCCACACATGGACTTTTAACCACCATTGTGATCTTAACCATCTTGTTAGTGTGCTTGGATGGAGTTTACGGTACGATTACAACCACTGAACATCCAAGGCGACTTAATTCACGGTGCACCCAATCCTATAGCCGGCTAACTATATCCGATTCAAGTACTTTAAAACCAACACATCACTTGCCAATATACATTAATTATCATCAATAATCCACTGTTTTAAAGCATCTAAAACAAAGTCATTTAACAACATGAATCACTATGCATCAATCCACATTTTTAACAAATCAAACAAAGGATCTCTTACCTTGAGCATCCTTCAACAAATGGCTTACATAACCAGCATTAACCATGCTAAACATGCTTTCAAAAACAGAATTTAAACATGCAATTATCAACAAATGCATCGAACCAATCCATGGCTCATCCAAGAGAGTTTTTCCGAAAACTTACTATTGAGCTTAGTTAAGTTGATTAGACTTAAACTAAGCTCCCAAACCTTCAAACATTCGATACAAAGCTGGAAATCCAACTCCACTCACCAATTCCGTTTCACAAGCTTGTCGAAACACCGTTCATGCCTCCGGATCAACATCACAAGGATCCGGAGATGTCTCCCATATTTTAAACACATCAAAGCAGAGGATTAATGCATCATCATGCATTAAAATCTTCAGCCATTACACCTAAACTCGCTGCTCTCACCAAATCTAACATTTCGGCTACCAAACACAACCAAAATCACATCCAAACTCTTCCACAACATAACCCAGCCAAGATCCATCACTTCTAAACATTCCTAAACATCAATTAACATCCAAAAAGAACTTAAACTCGTCCTTATACCTCCAACTATAACAGAACACCAAGATCACCCCAAAAACCACCATTTTCACAAGTAAAAACTTATGAAATTCAACCTATTTGGGATTGAATTGATTAAACATCAATTACACATCATTAAACATCCAAAATACATTAAAAATCCATGTCAAAATAGAGCCCAAACAATCACCACGAATTTCTTCAAGATTTAATCAAAATCTTGAGTTTTAAGCCAAAATCAAGATCACAACATTAAAACCTTTTATAAAACTTAATTTAAGGATTGAGAACTTCGGAATTTCAGTAAAGAACTGAGTATTTAGAGGAGAAGAACATCCTTACCTCAAAATGTAGATTTCTCCTTGATTAGAGCCAAAATCCTTGAAAATTCAATAAGCAAATCAAGAGGTTTTGATGTAGAAAGGATTTGGAATCAATTGATGATTGAGACCTCATCATTTAGTGTGAAAATCAAAAGAAATGTTGCTGTAGAAATGTGTTTGGCTGAGGGAATTTTGAGAGAAAATGAGATGAGAAAGTTTTTAAGAAAGTTATGAAAAGCTAAAATATGGTTTCCCTTTTTTTTTTTAAATTAATTAAACATTAAATGAATCATTAAAATCTAAGAAAAATCTGGAGAAATCAATCTTGGATAATTAGCTCCTTAAAGATTCAAAGTTTCAATCCTTACAAAACTGTCACCACTGAACTTTTCAAAAATTACATTTTAGTCACTATTTTGAAATGTCACTCTTCCAAACCTTATTTTGTAAAATTGATTTCACCACTCTCTTATATAAATTAAAATAGGATTTTTAGATATTTTTCCATATTTTTAAAGCATCCGAAACTAGGCTTTCCCTAAAACCACCTTTTATATTCGAACCGAAAATCAGACCGGTCCGGTTCAGACCCTAAACTTTCAAGACCAAAATTGGGGTGTTACATCTTTCTTAGGTACTGAAACAATGTTTTCCACCCATTCTAGATATTTAGCCACCTCGAGGAATCCTGCATTGTATTGTTTTTTACTTCAGATCTAACTTTCAAAAGTGTATCAGCCTTCATGCTTCTAAGCTTTTGCTTTACAGGCTAACATCTATCCTTTATAGGAAGTCGATGCATAACATTATCTTTATCAAGGCCATGCATATCCTGATATGACCAAGCAAAAATGTATATATACTCTTGCAGAAGCTCAATCAAGCATTGTCACGTCTTAACTGAGATGATGGTACCAATCTTCACATCATGCTTCTCTTCTTCTGTTCTAATGTTCACAACTTCTAACTCTTCTTTTTGGGGTAGAATTTTCTTTTCCTCTACCTCTACCATTATGAGCAAATCATTAGGCAAGTCATATTCTTCTTCATCATTAATATCCCCAACTACCTCTAAACATAGTGGTAACTCAAGATTATCCTCGGAGTCTGACTCGGAGTTATTTGTACCGTTGATATCTAAAAACCTACAATAAAAAAACAAAGAATATATACCAAGAAAGAAAGAATGGATGAAATTGTATGATTTGTTTTTTGGTTTTTAGTTTACGATGTTTTATATTTTTGCTTTGCAAAGGAAAGTTTGCCACACAAAATTATTGGAAAATATGCAAATTTTTTTGAAAAAGGAAATATAGTTTGACATAGACCTTTTACATAAGATCTCTAATTACCCCCGGGCCTAAGGGTAAAAGAGTTGATTTTGAGAATTACTCTGAGGTGGTCTTAAAAACTTCAGGGACTACTTCAGCGGTCCAATTGTTTAGTTCAGCACTGCGGAAATTTTTTTATAGGTATTTGTTTTCCCCTCCTTCCTCGTCCGTGACAACATTAATGCTTAAATCCTCAAAAGCCTCACACAGTTCATTCTTCCCTTTCTCTTCCTTGTCAAAGTGGGCATTAGAGTCTAAGAGTCCTCTGGTCTTGAAAGTGTGATTTAAGGGTAGGTACGTCATTGGTCCCACTCGATCTCTCCTCCGCACAACTTCTCCTTTTTTCTTTCTTGTTGTTTTTTGAAATCTACTTATCTTTTCAATTTAGTGGGCTTGAAGCCCAAGCCTAACCAGTCCTTCATGATTGGGATCTCCACAGGGTACAAACTTCCCTAATGGTTCTTTCTAAATCACATTCCTACCTTTGCTCCTTTTCCTAGTGTTTGCTTCACTTGCATCTTTGCGCAGCTTGAAAATTCTGGTTCTAGCACCTCGCTCCCTTCAGTGAAAAAGGTTGCATTGACTAGCTCTAATATCCTAAAATGACACTAGAGATCCCCGTCATCAACCTTAATGTATGGCGCATTAGACACAACTGAGGCAGTGATTTTCTCTTCCGCGCCAACCGTGACCAATTGTCCATCAATCACAAATTTCAATTTCTGGTGAAGGGTAGAAGGTATCGTGCCTGCTGTATGAATCTATGGACGCCCAAGCAATCAGCGATAACTGGGGTTTATATCCATAACCATGAAGTCTCTCTCAAAAGTTTATGGTCCAATTTGTAAGGGAACTTCAATTTCCCCTAACATGTCCCTTTAGGTCCCGTCAAAGGGTCGTAATGTATTTTGATAAGTTCTCATGTGAGAAATATCAATAGGCAACTTTTTTATGTCGCCAAAGAGAGATCATTTAAAGCCGACCCATTGTTAATGAGGACTCTTGGTAGCATATATCCCTTGCATCTTGTGGAAATATGGAGGGGTTTGCATGACCCTCTTCCCTCCGTAGGTATTTCCTCATCATTGAATGATAAGAAATTATTAACAACAAATATTATTGACCAACATGTCCATCTTGTTGGTCGTGATCTCTTTCGACACAAATGTCCTGTTTAGCACTTTCAAGAAGGCATCCTGATGACCCTTGGAACTCAATAGTAATGACATCATAGAAATTCGGGCCGAAAGTTTATGTAACTGCTCCACCACACTGTAGTCACTGTGCTTGAGTATTTTCAGAAACTCTTGGGACTCTGATTCTTTCACTAGCTCGTGAACCACTGGTGTTTTCTCTTGGATGAAATCATTTTCCCCTTCCTTGTCTTGTTGATTAGCAACCTTTCTCTGCATTGAATCTCTATCTTTGGCTTATTTTGCGGAATAGAGTCTTCAAGTTCTTGTGAAATGGCCTACTTCGTTGAAATGTTCTTCTTTCCTTTCTTCTTTAGCTATTGAGCTCCTCAGGTTTGTTACTGTGCAAGCATAGTGTCGCAACCCTTTTCTAGGAGGGCTTCGACCTTTTTGGAATACTTTAAAAAAAAACTCAGAGTCGCCACCAACTTTTTTTAAAAAATGTGATTGGATCACTTTAAAACGGGGTTATTTTAATAAAATGTATTGTTTTAATAAAACAACGATTTTGGTCTATGAAAACCAGAAAACATGTTCGAGGGCTTGTTACGCATGGGGAAGGGTTTGCACCCCCACGACGCCCAAAATTGGTACCTAATTGATTTTTAAATTGTTTTAAAAAATTGGAATTTACAAGTTCACGAAGGTTCGACTTTATTTGTCGATTTAATGAATATCAAACTATTTTAACGGCCTTATGGCCTGGGAGATGAATTTTAATCAACTCCAACATTTCTGGCGCTAACATGTCATTCCCGTTTGATAAGAAACTGCATTAAATAAATTTTACTTCTCAAGCAACATGGAAGTTCAATGTGTTCAACATTTTATATTTATTCGAAGTTTCATTATTTTAAAAATCTAAAAAAAGTCTAAATCTTTTATTCCTAATTAAGGGATTAAGTTTGCTTAAGTGTCTTTTTTTTTTGTGTAGTAAATTTTCTTCAAGCATCTCTCTATCTAAGCTTTTAGAATTAGCCCTAAGTTTCAACTTATTTCTAAAAAAAGAAACAAGAAACTCATATTTCTCTTTTGTGTTTTACTTTTTATTGTTTCTTTTTAAAAAAAAAACTTTTATTTCTTTTTTTCTTTTTAAACCAATACCCATCCTTTGCCCTTTTTTTTTTTTACATTTTTTAGCTTTTCCATTTTTTATTTTCATTTTTATATTTTCATTTCAAAAAAGAGTTTCTCTTTTAAAACCTTTTTTCCTTTTTTAAAAGGCTTTTCTTTAAAATAACTTTTTATAATAAAACTTATTTTAAAATATTTTTTCTTCATACTTTTTCAATCTTTATTTCTCCTAAACTCTAAACTTTTATTTAAAACCCCTTTTTAAAATTTATTTTCTTTTGTTTTTTTGTTTGAAAAATATATTTGTTGAGTGGATCGCAAGATCGATATTGACCAAGAGGGGGGGTGAATTGGAAATTTAAAGTTTTGTGGTGGAAATTTGCAAATTAAAAATGATGGACAAGAGATTTAGAGTGGTTCAAGTTCCAAATGAACTCTACATCCACTACCTTATCCACTACCTTAGCTTCACTAAGGATTTGCAACAATTCCACTAAATTGCTCTTCCCCTTTTCTAGGACAAGGAGGTAACCCTTTACAATTTCAGTTGATTTTTCTACCCAAAAATCAACCCAATCCTCACACAAGTGAACAAAGAAATTTGATGGCTAATAAGGTATCTCTCAATACAAATGATAGCCCCAATACAAGCATTCAACCCAATTTGACAAAGTATGAATGAAGATTACAATTGAGATTTCTAGACAAATAGGAATTTTGGCACAAATGCTTGGATTTGAGGAATAAGTGTTTTCTTGAAGATCAATAGTTGTTGTTGTAGCTTTTGGATATGTCTTTTATACCTCCTCATTGATTTCTAGCCGTTTGGGTGGTTGGGAACATAAATGGAGCCGTTGGAACCCTCTCTTACCACCATAAATGCACTTCTACAGCTACCGGTATCAGTACGCGGGAAGGAGTATCGGTACTTGTCTCAGAAAAGAAAGAGCCGTTGTGTGCATTTAATAAGGGGTTTCGATACGCACGTAAGCGTATCGGTACTGGGTATCGAAACGGCAATGGCCGTATCGATACTATTTTCTGAACTTAGTTCATTGTCCACAACCGTATCGGTACGAGGGTTTGGCGTATCGATACGGGTCAACAAACTTTTAAAGTTTGGTGACCAACCAACTGACACCAACGGTCATATTTTTAAACCGACTTAATCTTTAAAAATTATAAGGGTCGTATCGATACGAGGGTTTGCCGTATCGGTACGCCATTCAAACTCTTTGAATTTTAACACAGGGCAGCATCGATACGAGGGTTTGGGGTATCGATACTGGTTCCGACAGTAACCAAGTTTGGTAAAATGGTATCGATACACTTGGTGCTGTATCGATATGCCTGGGCGATTTTCAATGGTTTTGCCTTGGAACACTTAGAAAATATTTTGAGTTTGAGTTTTATAAATCAGTTTTAAAGTGTTGGTGTTTTAAAACTTATTGAGGGACTTATAAAAACAATTTTAAGTTTTACAAATTGATCCTTAAAGATTTAATTATATCAAAATCAAACATAGGGTTTACAATCTCCTCCTTTTTGATATAACAAAACTAAAACTTAAAATTTTTGACATTTTTGAAAAACTTTTGAAAAACATTTGAAAAACCTTTACAAAGATAACTCTCCCTTAATTTAAGCTTGGTAACCTTTGAATTGAAATCAAAATATTTTGAATGTGAGCTAGATTCTTCTCCCCCTTTTTGTTAGATCAAAAATCCTTTGAGACAATTAAGTGCATAAGGAAATCAAAGGTATAAAGATAATAAGCAACATAATTTTATTCACATAGCATTAAACTGGAAATCCAAACAAAAACAACCAAGAAATCAAACAAACTTAATCCTAAGAACATAAAACATAGGTGCATAAAATAGAAAATCCTAGATGATATGAATGATATGCAAGAGGAAACGTCTAAGCATCGTCTTCTTCGTCTTCATCATCTTCATCATCAACTCCCAAAGGCTCATTAGAGCGCATGCTATTACGCCATTCATCATGGAAAGCGGCAATGGAGATACTCAAGGAATTGTGTCCGCTTTCAAGAGATGTGAGGCGATTCTCCATACCCGTCATCCTAGTGTCAAAAGAAGTTTCCATTGGTGTAAGACGAGTATTCATGTCCGTGCGCAACCCGGTAAATTGCTCATTGAGATAGGTCATGAGAGCATCCATATTGGGTTGTTGGACTTGAGGAGCTTGAGGAGCTTGAGCCTCTTCAAACATTGCGGCGGCTTCCGGTGGTAACTCGGCAACACGCATCCATTCACCATTAACATGTGAGAATTTTGCCCGAGCAAGAGATCGCTCATCAATGGGATCGGTGAGAGGAGTTGGAATGTCATAGGAGCAATCAATTTCCTTTTTAACAAAGAAATAGCTTAAAGCCGTACCGTATGTGAAGGAGGTGACATGAGGAGTGTTACGATTTTGAACGAGGTAGACGATCTCCGCGAACATGAGTCGAGCTAGATTTGGTCGCTTGGCTTCACGGAAGCACCACATCCAAAAATCATCCACTTGACAAATGGTGGAATATTTTCCTCCGGAAGGACGAAACCACCACGACACCATCAAATGTAGAATCCGGTCGTGAGCATTAAGGGCGGTGACAGATCCACTCAGAACATGCCCCATACTATGCTCATCATCAAGGCCTTCATCATCCAACTTAAAAACCTCACAAATAGACTTGACATCAAGGATTATTTTCTTTCCTATAAGATAAGAGCTAATTGCAACAACTTCCCCATTACGACTAATACATCTTGCATTGGCATAGAAAATCAAAACCAAGAGGCGATAGAAAAAACCGGGAATAGAGATAAAATCCATGAAATTCCAACGATGAAGTAAAGGGAGGTATTCAAACTTGAAACGCTCCGAATTGAGAAAAGGAACGGAGATTACCCTTTCGGCACGGATCTTGTAATTCTCATATTGACGAAAGTGATTTAGACCCGAATTGCCTTCAAAGGATTGCTCATAGATGGTTGAGTAGTTAGGACGAGCAATCGCTCCAAGGTTGGAAGATTCACCGGCTTGATTAACCCTTGATCGCTTCCTCGATGGTTCTTTTGGTGCCATGATCTAAAAGAAAAGTTAAGCAAGGGAGATTTCTTCAATTTGAGCAAAAATCAAGGTAAAAAGAATTTAAAAAAAATTTAAGAGAAATTTTGAAAAGAAAATTTTAGAAGAAAATTTCAAGAAAAAGTTTGAAGAAAAACAAAGTTTGTTTTAAAACAAATGAAACAAAAGAATAATAAAAAAATTGAAAAGAGAGAAAGAAGGAGATTACCTTGATAAAACTTGAAGAATTGAAGAAAAACTAGCACAAAGATGAGAAAGAGAGCACAAAGCCTTGCTTGATTCAAAAACTCTTTTAGGTTTGAGTTGAGATGTTAAAAATATGAAGGAGGAAAGACCTTTTTATAGGCAAAAATGGCTAGGGTTAATTAGGTTTTGAAAAGTTTGAATTTGGGTAAAAGTTAAACTCATTAAAAGCTAATTTAATGCCATCAGCGCAGTCGAGTATCGATACGCCCGTTGGGGTATCGATACGAGGATAGAATTGTCTTTTTGCAAATATGCCCGTTGGAACAGTCGTATCAAAACGGAGTGGTCCGTATCGAAACGACCCGTATCGATTCGGGATGAATCATATCGATACGCGTAAAGCGAAGAAAATTCTAGGAAACGAAATGAAGAACATGTATCGATACGCGTAAAATAGTATCGATACTGTATGCCCAGAATTACATATTTGGTTCAAAGAACAACCAAAAGCTCGAACCTAACATCTCCTATGAGTATGCAAATGATGTATGAGCAGTTCTAAGCATATTATAACAGAATCATACTCCCCCTAACTATAGGCATGGAAGAAATTGGGAGTTTAAACACATAAACAAGGCATTTCACAAAATCAAGCATATTTAAGCACAAAAGAGGTCCTAAAAGATCAAGATAGGCTAGCTAGACCTAACTCTCTCCTAAGGGACCAAAAACGCTCTTTGTCTAAGGGTTTTGTAAATATGTCCGCTAATTCATTCAAAGTGTCTACGTACTCTATAACCACATCTTCCTTAAGGACATGATCTCTAATGAAATGATGCCTTATTTCTATGTGTTTGGTTCTAGAGTGTTGGATGGGATTTTTTGTTAAACAAATAACACTAGTGTTGTCACATTTAAGGGTTATGGTTTCAACTTTAATTCCATAATCTAAGAGTTGTTGCTTCATCCAAAGGACTTGAGCACAACAACTCCCTAAGGATATGTACTCGGCTTCGGTGGTAGATAAGGCTACACTATTTTGTTTCTTAGAGAACCAAGATATGAGCATACTACCTAAGAATTGGCAAGTTCCCGAAGTACTTTTTCTATCAATTTTGCAACCCCCATAATCCACATCCGAGTAAGCATGAAGGTTGAAGGTAGAGTCTCTAGGATACCAAAGACCTAAACAAGGAGTGTCTCTAAGGTATCTAAAGATTCTCTTAACGGCTATAAGGTGAGACTCTCTAGGACTAGCTTGAAACCTAGCACACAAGCAAACACTAAACAAGATATTCGGTCTACTTGCGGTAAGGTAAAGCAAAGATCCAATCATAGAGCGATAAAGCTTAGAGTCAACACACTTACCTCCTTCACCTTTGTCAACCTTTGTAGATGAGCTCATGGGAGTGGCTTGAGGCTTTGCATTCTCCAAGCCAAACTTCTTGAGCATATCCTTTATGTATTTTGCTTGGTTGATGAAGGTGCCATCCTTCTTTTGCTTGATTTAGAGTCCCAAAAAGAATGAGAGCTCCCCCATCATTCTCATCTCAAATTCACCTTGCATTAACTTAGCAAACTCTTGACAGTGAGATTCATTAGTAGAACCAAAAATAATATCAACATAAATTTGAACTACTAAGATGTCATTTTTATACATTTTTATAAAAAAATGTAGTGTCCACCTTACCTTTTTCAAATCCTTTTTCAATCAAAAAATTTGAAAGCCTTTCATACCAAGCTTGTAACGCCCCGGTTTTGGGCTTAGAAGTTTTGGGCTTGGACCGGTTCGGTCAAAGTGCTGTTCGAATATAAAAATGTGAAATTAGGAAAGCCTAGTTCGGGTTGCATTAAAAATATGGAAAAATGTTCTAAAATCCTCTTTTAATATATATAAGTGAACTGTGAAATCAATTTTACAAAATGAGGTTCGGAAGGGTGACATTTTGGCTAGTGACCAAAATGCAATTTTTGAAAACTACGTGACTATTTTAGAAAGGATTGAAACTTTGAATCTTTAAGGAGCTATTTACCCAAAGGGAGTTTCTCCAGATTTTTCTAAAATATTTAATGATTTAATTCTGGTTTTTAAACAAAAGAAAAGTGGAGGGAAGTTATTTTCCTATTTTTCAACTAACTTTCCATATTTTCCAATTCTTCTTTTCTCTCGTTTTCTCTCAAACCAAACATCTTTCTCCAGAGCTTTTTCCTCTGATTTTGTCACCTAAATATCTCTTTTCAATTCTCTTTTGATTGCTAATCATCTCATCAACAAAACCTCACCATTTGCTAATTGAATCTTCAAGCTTTTTGGTTCTAGAAAGGGAGAAACTCAAGTTTGGAGGTAAGAATGTCCTTCTCCTCTAAACTCTCAGTTCTTTACTGAAATTCCTAAGTTCTCAATCCTTAATTGATGATTTATAAATGGTTTTAAAGTTGTATAATGGATCTTGGCTTTAAATGCAAGATTTGGTGATTTTTGATGGATTTTCGTTTGATCTGATTGGGCTGTGTTTTAAGGTGTTAATTTGATGTTAAATGAATGTTAAATTGAAAAGGAATTGAGTTTTAATTAATGCAATCCCGGATAGGTTGAATTTCCTAAGTTTAGCTTGTGTTTCTTGGTTGTTTTTGGAGTGATCTTGTGGATCTGTTGTTGCTGGAGATATAAGGATGTTGTTAGGTCCTTTTTAGATGTTAAATGATGTCTAAGGATGTTTAGTTTTGATGGATCTTGGCTGGGCAATGTTGAGGAGTTGTTTGGATGCATTTTCAGTTGTGTTTGGTAGCCGAAAATGGAGTGTGGATGAGAGCAGTGAGTTTAGGTGCTTTCATTGAAGCTATTAATGCATGATGATGCATTAATCCTCTGCTTTGATGTGTTTAAAACAGGGGAGTCATCTTTGGATCCAAGTGGTGGTGATCCAGAAGCTTGATTGGTATTTCGGCAAGAAGCGAAACGGAATCGGTGAGTGAACTTTTGGTTTTCGGCTTTGAAACCAGTGTTTTGGAGGTTTGGGAGCTTAGTTTAAGTCTAAGCAACTTAGCTAAGCTCAAGAGTAAGCTTTCGGATAAACTCTCTTGGTGATGGCCATGGATTTGGTTGTATGCAATGTGGTTGTTTGCATGTTTTTAAATCTGTTTTGAAAGCATATCTAGCATGTTTATTTGCTGAGATTAGAAGCCATGTGTTGTAGGAAGCTCAAGGTAAGAGTTCCTTGTTTTTGAACATTGTTTAAGTGTGGTTTGATGCTTAAAGATGCATGATGTTATGGCTTTGTAAAAATGCTTTAAAACAGTGAGATATTGATGATATTGATGCATATTGGCAAGTGATGGTTAAGGTCACAAAGGTGTTTAAAAGTCCTTGTGTGAGCCTTGTTTATTTAAGAACAACATGGTGGTTAAAAGTCCATGGTTGGTTCTTGGTTAAGATCATCAAGGTGGTTAAAATTCCTTGGATGAGTCTTGTATATTTAAAGAGCAACATGGTGTTTAAAAGTCCATAGTTGGCTCTTGGTTAAGGTTACAAAGGTGGTTAAAATTCCTTGTGTAAGCCTTGTTACTTAAGAACATCAAGTTGTTTAAAAGTCCTTGGATGGTTCTTGTTAAGGACACAAAGGTGTTTAAAAGTCCTTGTGTGGTCCTTGCCACGGTGTTTAAAAGTCCATGGGGCCATGGTGTTTAAAAGTCCACGGGGTTAAGGACACAATGGTGTTTAAAAGTCCATGTGTGGTCCTTTGTTATTGTAAGATCACAATGGTGTTTAAAAGTCCATGTGTGAATCTTATGTGAAATGTATCACTTGTTGCCAATATGTCATGTAATGGGATGGAAGCATGTATTGCTTGTTTTAAAGGTTAAAGAGCATGTGTAATGTTGCTTGAAGAATGATTTATAAATGAGTTTTTATAAATGCATTATTGTATGGTTTTAAATGAGCATTCCTCACTAAGCTATTGCTTACGCTCTCTCTCTTTTCTTAAACCAATAATGCAGAGCATTAAAGTGCATTGAGGGCAGCAAGGAAGACAAGCAATCAAGTGGAAACTAAGCTCAAGTATGGGAAGGTTTCTTAATCACTTTTAGCTTTTGGCATTTGGCAATGGGGGACCTATGTGGATGTTTTGGGAGATGTTTTGAACTCCCTAAGTTTGTTTAATGTTGTTAATAATGCTGGAACATGTAATTGGCCTTTATGTGGATGGTTTGGAGATTTAATGCTTGAATGGTTTGCTAAGTAGGAAGCATGCCTTTAGATTTGGGGCTTTTCATATTTGATGCTATGATGATGATTGGATGATGCATTTATGCTCCTTGCATGTTGTATGTCTTGCTGGTAAAGTTTGGTTGCATTTGGAGCATGTATGGTAAGTCAATTGTGTGATTTAACAGCCAATTTTCTGCATTCTGTGCAGGCCGTACCGGAACGGGAGCTACCGTTTCGGAACGGGGGCCCTGTAGTGGCCCAGGCATTCGAAACGGAAGGTACCGTTCCGAAACGAAAATGCCTCTGCCAGGCCTCGTTTCGGAACCCGTTGCGGAACGGTCTCGCGTTTCGAAACAGGTTCTCCCTGTTTCGGAACACCTGACCGTTGGGGGCTGACATGGGTGGTTATATGTTTTGAAATGTTTGCATTTTGGTCCTGGATCTTGTTATTGCAATTGTATGAGTTTGGGATGTCCGTTTGAGCTGAAATTTGGCAGTGAAGCATGAAACCTGATTAATTATAAGTTGGTAACTTTAATTTGAGTTAAGTCCTTATAAATTGCAGAATTTACAATTTGGTCCCTAAAGTTCTATTTTGTGCAATTGGGTCCCTGTTTAATCTCTGATGATTATGATCTTTGAGCATGCTGTTTGTATGATCTTATCTAGGGTTAATGTGCATCTAGACAAGTTTAAAAAAAGAAAAAAAAGGGTCGTAAATCAAGGTTGACTTTCGGGTTGACTTTGGTTTTCGCCGTGTGACTTTCTTAATTCGGGTCAACCATCTAGGCCGGGTTAAGGGGGTTACATTTGGTGGTATCAGAGCTGAGTTCTCGAGTAAATGGGAATGATTGTGTGCATGATTGAAGTATGTATGCTATGTATGCTTGATTGAGTGAAAGCATGTTGAGTGGTTTGTTTATTTATGGCAATTGTGATGTATGCTGTGGTGAAGCATGTTGTGGGTACCCATTGCCAAATCAAAGCTAATGTAATGATGTTGATTTTAAGTGAAAATGAGATTGAGTACTTGGATTGCTGACCTTGCTGGGCCTGATTTTGTTTATTTGCATTGTGATTGCATTGTTAGAGTATGGCACCTCGTAGAGAGTTAAGGAGTAATGTGCGAGCTACGGCTCAGAACGAGAATGAGAATGAGGAGAACGTTGAGAGTGCGGTTTTACCTCCTCCACCTGGTGGTGGTGATGCTGGGGGTGAAGGAGCTGGAGCTGCAGCCGATGCTGGGGTCGCTGGACCTGAGGCTGGTCAGGGGCAAGCTATGCCTGATATGACAATGTTAGTGCAAGCTATTGCTGGTGCTTTTCGAGCGGCAATAGCTGGAGCTCAAGGAGCTGGGCATCAGGGAGATGCTGGTGTTAGACTACCCTTGGAGCGCTTACGTAGTCTAGGCGGGACTGAGTTCAGGGGTTTGTCTGCGGAAGGTTCTGAATCTTGGATGGAGAGTACCAAGAGGATCTTGGGTCAGATGAGTTGCACTGATGTGCAAAAGCTGGGGTGTGTTGTATCCTTGCTACAGGATGATGCTTATACGTGGTGGACGACCACTATTGCCGGGATGGCGGAAGCTGACATAATTTGGACATTCTTCCAGAATGTGTTCAAGAGAAGGTATCTAGGTGTGAGGTACCTAGATGAAAAGAAGCGGGAGTTCATGTCCCTCACCCAGGGGAGCCTGTCTGTGGCTGAGTATGAAGTGCAGTTTGTTCGACTCAGTCAATATGCACCTGAGTTAGTCCCTGATGAGCGGGCGAGGTGCGAAAGATTCTGTTATGGTTTAGTGACGGATGTGAAGATGTATGTGCTGGCTACCGAGTATGATGATTTTGATGTGTTGGTGGGCCGAGCAAAGGATATTGACATGAACTTGGGTTTATCTGCTAGAGGTGCTGGAGCAAGTGCTGGTAAGCGGGCAGCTGAATATAGTTCCGGTGGTGGACGGAACAAGAGGGGACGTGATCAGAAGTATCAGTCCTCGACTAAGCGAGGTGGTGGAGCATCTGCTCGGGGAGGCAACGCTAGAGTTGATCCGAGTGCATGCTGGATTTGTGGGTCACGTGGTCATATGAAGCGTGATTGTCCTCGTGCTGTGAGGGAGGTGCAAGTTCATGTTGCGGCAGCTGGTAACGGGTGCTGGAACTGTGGATCTACGGATCACATGAGGAGAGAGTGTCCTATGTTGGCTGGTGGCCAAGTGCGTGCTCCTGTTGCTGTTGCACCGCAGAGAGGTCGTGGGCGCGACCGTGGTAATTTTCAGCGTAGAGAGGAAGGTGGTCGAGGAGTGGCCCATGTTGTGGCTATTCAGCCTGAGGGTGGTGGTCAAGCTAGGGTGTATGCTCAGCGGGAAGGGAGGAATGACGCGGATGTGATTGCAGGTACTTTTACTTTGCAATCCTTATCATTACTTTCCTTGATTTATTCTGGATCTACGCATTCATACATTTTGCGTGAGCATGCTGAATTGTTTGGTTTGCCTGTTGAGTCTTTGGATGTTGGTGTTCGTGTCACTAGTTCTTTTGGTGAGACTGTTGTGACTCGAAAGCTGTATAGAAGGTGTCCTTTGGTTGTTCAAGATCATGTTTTTCATGTTAACCTTATGGAGTTGCCTTTTTATGGTTTTGATGTAATCCTTGGTATGGATTGGCTTGCTGAGCATCGTGCTGTTGTGGATTGTGAAAATAAGCGAGTTTCGCTGAAGCTTGCGGATGATTATGAGGTAGTTGTAGTTGGTGAGAATGTGAAGTTTCTTGCCAATGTGGTGTCTACGTTGGAGGCGAGCCGGATGCTGAAGCAAGGTTGTGAAGCTTACCTGGCTTTTGTGATGAATCCTAGCTCTAAGGAGTTGCGTGTGCAAGATATCAGGGTTGTGCGAGAGTTTCCTGGTGTGTTTCCTGAGGAGTTGCCTGGTTTACCTCCTAATCGCGAGGTGGAGTTTGGAATTAAGCTGTATGAGAATACAACTCCTGTGTCCATTACCCCTTATAGAATGGAACCTAAGGAGCTGAAGGAGCTGAAGACGCAGTTGCAAGAGTTGCTTGATCGTGGGTTCATTCGGCCGAGTGTGTCACCTTGGGGTGCACCGGTCTTGTTTGTGAAGAAGAAGGATGGCACTATGAGAATGTGCATTGATTACCGTCAGCTGAACAAGTTGACTATCAAGAATCGGTATCCTTTGCCGAGAATTGATGATCTCTTTGATCAATTTCGGGGAGCTGTTATGTTCTCTAAGATTGACTTGAGGTCAGGGTATTACCAGTTGAAGGTGAAGGATGTGCCTAGGACAGCTTTTAGGACAAGGTATGGGCATTATGAGTTCCTTGTGATGCCGTTTGGTTTGAAAAATGCTCCTGCTGCTTTCATGGACATGATGAATCGTGTGTTTCATGAATACCTGGACAAGTTCGTTGTGGTGTTCATTGATGACATCCTCGTGTACTCGCGTACTGAGGAGGAGCATGAAGAGCATTTGAGGATTGTGCTGCAAGCTTTGTTGGAGAATCAGCTTTATGCTAAGCTGAGCAAGTGCGAGTTCTGGTTGAGTGAGGTGGTGTTTCTTGGGCATGTAGTTTCTGCGGAGGGGATTCGTGTTGATCCTCAGAAGATTGAGGCGGCGATGAATTGGAAGGTCCCTAAGTCTATTCATGAGGTTCGTAGTTTCCTTGGTTTGGCAGGATACTACCGGAGGTTTGTGGATGGGTTTTCTAAGATTGCTGCACCTTTGACGAAGTTGCTGCAGAAGGATGTTAAGTATGAGTGGACATAAGAGAGACAACAGGCTTTTGAGAAGCTTAAGGCGTCTTTGACGCAAGCTCCTATCTTGGTTCAACCTGAATCAGGGAAAGAGTTTGTGGTCTATAGTGATGTGTCCTATGTTGGTTTGGGATGTGTGTTGATGCAAGAGGGTAAGGTGGTGGCTTATGCATCGCGGCAGTTGAAGGTGCATGAGCGCAATTATCCTACGCATGATATTGAGTTGGCTGCAGTGGTTTTTGCTTTGAAGATCTGGAGACATTATTTGTATGGTGAGAAGTGTACTGTGTACATGGATCACAAGAGTTTGAGGTATCTGATGTCTCAGAAGGAGTTGAATCTTAGGCAGCGGCGTTGGGTGGAGTTGCTCAAGGATTATGATCTGACGATTGAGTACCACCCTGGAAAAGCTAATGTTGTAGCGGATGCCTTGAGTAGGAAGGTAGTTGTTGAGCTAAGGGCTATGTTTGCCAGTTTGAGTATTTCGCGTGATGGTGGTCTTGTGGCTGAGTTGCAAGTGAAACCATCTTTGGTTCAGTTGATCGAGGAAAAGCAGTTGCTGGATGATTCCTTGGTACCGCATGTTCAGGATATCGCGGAGGGTAGACCTTCAGATTTCTGCTTTAATGGTGATGGTGTGTTGTGTTTTGGGAGTCGAATAGTAGTGCCCAGTGATGTTGAGTTGAGGCGTACTATTCTGACTTAAGGTCATAGTAGTCCTTTTGCTATGCACCCTGGTAGTACTAAGATGTATCGTGATCTTCGTGATGAGTACTATTGGGTGGGTTTGAAGAAAGATGTTGCGGAGTTTGTGAGCAAGTGTATGGTGTGTCAGCGAGTTAAGGCTGAGCATCAGATTCCTTCAGGGTTGTTGCAACCGTTGAGAATCCCTGAGTGGAAGTGGGAAAGGGTTACCATGGATTTCGTATCTGGTTTACCTTTGTCGCCATCGAAGAAGAATTCGGTGTGGGTGATTGTGGATCGCCTGACGAAGTGTGCACATTTCTTGCCTGTGCATACTACGTTTTCTTTGGATAAGCTTGCGGAGCTGTACATTGCTGAGATTGTGCGGCTGCATGGTGTGCCTAAGTCGATTGTGTCGGATAGGGATCCGAGGTTCACATCGCGTTTCTGGCAATGTTTGCATCAAGCTTTGGGTACAAAGTTGAATTTCAGTACATCTTATCATCCTCAGTCGGATGGTCAGTCAGAGCGTGTAATCCAGATTTTGGAGGATATGTTGAGGTGCTGCGTGATTGAGTTTCAGGGCTCTTGGGAGAAGCATTTCCCTTTGGTGGAGTTTGCTTATAACAATAGTTATCAGGCAAGTATTCAAATGGCACCTTATGAGGTTTTGTACGGGAGGAAGTGTAGGACTCCTCTTTGTTGGGCTGAAACGGATCAAAAGTTGGTTTCGATGCCGGCTTTGTTGAAGGGAACCACCGAGAAGGTAAAGCTCATTTGTGAGCGGTTGAAGGCAGCTTCTGATCGGCAAAAGTCTTACGCGGATTTGAAGCGTAAGGAGATTGAGTATGTGGTGGGTGACCGTGTGTTTTTGAAGGTTTCGCCTTGGAAAAAGGTGATGAGGTTTGGTCGAAAGGGTAAGCTGAGCCCTAGGTACATTGGACCATACGAGGTGATTGAGTGTGTGGGTCCTGTTGCGTACAGGTTGAGGTTACCTCAAGAGTTGGAGAAGATTCATGATGTGTTTCATGTTTCTATGCTCCGGAAGTATAGATCTGATCCTTCGCATGTGATGCCTGTGGAGGAAGTGGAATTGAATCCGGATTTGACCTATGATGAGGAACCGGTAAGGGTCCTGGAATCGGATAGCAAGGTTCTTCGTGGCAAGACCATTGAGTTGGTAAAGGTGCTGTGGAAGCATCGTGGTGTTGAGGAAGCCACGTGGGAACGGAAGGATGACATGCTGAAGCAGTTTCCTTATCTCTTTCCTTCAGGTAAATTTAGGGGACGAAATTTCTTAAGGGGGGAGAGTTGTAACGCCCCGGTTTTGGGCTTAGAAGTTTTGGGCTTGGACCGGTTCGGTCAAAGTGTTGTTCGAATATAAAAAGGTGAAATTAGGAAAGCCTAGTTCGGGTTGCATTAAAAATATGGAAAGATGTTCTCAAATCCTCTTTTAATATATATAAGTGAACTGTGAAATCAATTTTACAAAATGAGGTTTGGAAGGGTGACATTTTGGCTAGTGACCAAAATGTAATTTTTGAAAACTGCGTGACTGTTTTAGAAAGGATTGAAACTTTGAATCTTTAAGGAGCTATTTACCCAAAGGGAGTTTCTCCAGATTTTTCTAAGATATTTAATGATTTAATTCTGGTTTTTAAACAAAAGAAAAGTTGAGGGAAGTTATTTTCCTATTTTTCAACTAACTTTCCATATTTTCCAATTCTTCTTTTCTCTCATTTTCTCTCAAACTAAACATCTTTCTCCAGAGCTTTTTCCTCTGATTTTGTCACCTAAATATCTCTTTTCAATTCTCTTTTGATTGCTAATCATCTCATCAACAAAACCTCGCCATTTGCTAATTGAATCTTCAAGCTTTTTGGTTCTAAAAAGGGAGAAACTCAAGTTTGGAGGTAAGAACGTCCTTCTCCTCTAAACTCTCAATTCTTTACTGAAATTCCTAAGTTCTCAATCCTTAATTGATGATTTATAAATGGTTTTAAAGTTGTATAATGGATCTTGACTTTAAATGCAAGATTTGGTGATTTTTGATGGATTTTCGTATGATCTGATTGGGCTGTGTTTTAAGGTGTTAATTTGATGTTAAATGAATGTTAAATTGAAAAGGAATTGAGTTTTAATTAATGCAATCCCGGATAGGTTGAATTTCCTAAGTTTAGCTTGTGATTCTTGGTTGTTTTTGGAGTGATCTTGTGGATCTGTTGTTGCTGGAGATATAAGGATGTTGTTAGGTCCTTTTTAGATGTTAAATGATGTTTAAGGATGTTTAGTTTTGATGGATCTTGGCTGGGCAATGATGAGGAGTTGTTTGGATGCATTTTCGGTTGTGTTTGGTAGCCGAAAATGGAGTGTGGATGAGAGCAGCGAGTTTAGGTGCTTTCATTGAAGCTATTAATGCATGATGATGCATTAATCCTCTGCTTTGATGTGTTTAAAACAGGGGAGTCATCTTTGGATCCAAGTGGTGGTGATCCGGAAGCTTGATTGGTGTTTCGGCAAGAAGCGAAACGGAATCGGTGAGTGGACTTTTGGTTTTCGGCTTTGAAACCAGTGTTTGGGAGGTTTGGGAGCTTAGTTTAAGTCTAAGCAACTTAGCTAAGCTCAAGAGTAATTTTTCGGATAAACTCTCTTGGTGATGGCCATGGATTTGGTTGTATGCAATGTGGTTGTTTGCATGTTTTTAAATCTGTTTTGAAAGCATATCTAGCATGTTTATATGCTGAGATTATAAGCCATGTGTTGTAGGAAGCTCAAGGTAAGAGTTCCTTGTTTTTGAACATTGTTTAAGTGTGGTTTGATGCTTAAAGATGCATGATGTTATGGCTTTGTAAAAATGCTTTAAAACAGTGAGATATTGATGATATTGATGCATATTGGCAAGTGATGGTTAAGGTCACATAGGTGTTTAAAAGTCCTTGTGTGAGCCTTGTTTATTTACGAACAACATGGTGGTTAAAAGTCCATGGTTGGTTCTTGGTTAAGATCATCAAGGTGGTTAAAATTCCTTGGATGAGTCTTGTATATTTAAAGAGCAACATGGTGTTTAAAAGTCCATAGTTGGCTCTTGGTTAAGGTTACAAAGGTGGTTAAAATTCCTTGTGTAAGCCTTGTTACTTAAGAACATCAAGGTCTTTAAAAGTCCTTGGATGGTTCTTGTTAAGGACACAAAGGTGTTTAAAAGTCCTTTTGTGGTCCTTGCCACGGTGTTTAAAAGTCCATGGGGCCATGGTGTTTAAAAGTCCATGGGGTTAAGGACACAATGGTGTTTAAAAGTCCATGTGTGGTCCTTGGTTATTGTAAGATCACAATGGTGTTTAAAAGTCCTTGTGTGAATCTTATGTGAAATGTATCACTTGTTGCCAATATGTCATGTAATGGGATGGAAGCATGTATTGCTTGTTTTAAAGGTTAAAGAGCATGTGTAATGTTGCTTGAATAATGATTTATAAATGAGTTTTTATAAATGCATTATTGTATGGTTTTAAATGAGCATTCCTCACTAAGCTTTTGCTTACGCTCTCTCTCTTTTCTTAAACCAATAATGCAGAGCATTAAAGTGCATTGAGGGAAGCAAGGAAGGCAAGCAATCAAGTGGAAACTAAGCTCAAGTATGGGAAGGTTTCTTAAACACTTTTAGCTTTTGGCATTTGGCAATGGGGGACCTATGTGGATGTTTTGGGAGATGTTATGAACTCCCTAAGTTTGTTTAATGTTGTTAATAATGCTGGAACATGTAATTGGCCTTTATGTGGATGGTTTGGAGATTTAATGCTTTAATGGTTTGCTAAGTAGGAAGCATGCCTTTAGATTTGGGGCTTTTCATATTTGATGCTATGATGATGATTGGATGATGCATTTATGCTCCTTGCATGTTGTATGTCTTGCTGGTAAAGTTTGGTTGCATTTGGAGCATGTATGGTAAGTCAATTGTGTGTTTTAACAGCCAATTTTCTACATTTTGTGCAGGTCGTATCGGAACGGGAGCTACCGTTTCGGAACGGGGGCCCTGTAGTGGCCCAGGCGTTCGAAACGGAAGGTACCGTTCCGAAACGAAAATGCCTCTGCCAGGCCTCGTTTCAGAACCCGTTGCAGAACGGTCCCGCGTTTCGAAACAGGTTCTCTCTGTTTCGGAACACCTGACCGTTGTGGGCTGACATGGGCAGTTATATGTTTTGAAATGTTTGCATTTTGGTCCTGGATCTTGTTATTGCAATTGTATGAGTTTGGGATGTCCGTTTGAGCTGAAATTTGGCAGTGAAGCATGAAACCTGATTAATTATAAGTTGGTAACTTTAATTTGAGTTAAGTCCTTATAAATTGCAGAATTTACAATTTGGTCCCTAAAGTTCTATTTTGTGCAATTGGGTCCCTGTTTAATCTCTGATGATTATGATCTTTGAGCATGCTGTTTGTATGATCATATCTAGGGTTAATGTTCATCTAGACAAGTTTAAAAAAAGAAAAAAAAGGTCGTAAATCAAGGTTGACTTTCGGGTTGACTTTGGTTTTCCCCGTGTGACTTTCTTAATTCGGGTCAACCGTCTAGGTCGGGTTAAGGGGGTTACAAAGCTCTAGGAGCTTGTTTTAAACCATAAAGAGCTTTGGTAAGTTTAAAAACATGATTTGGAAATTTTGAATCTTCAAAACCCGATTGTTGTTCCACATACACTTCTTCATTTATAAAACCTTTTAAAAATGCTCTTTTAACATCCATTTGAAAAAGCTTGAAATTATGATAACATGCATATGCAAGCAACATCCTAATGGATTCCATTCTAGCTACGGGTGCATAGGTTTCATCAAAATCTATTCCCTCCTCTTGAGTGTAACCTTGTGCCACAAGTCTAGCTTTATTTCTCACAATGTTACCACTCTCATCTAGTTTGTTCCTAAAGACCCATTTAGTTCCTATTGTAGATTGATCACTAGGCCTATCAACTAATGTCCATACATTACTTCTCTCAAATTGATTTAACTCCTCTTGCATAGCCATAATCCAAAAGTCATCCTTCAATGCTTCTTTTATATTTTTAGGCTCTATGCATGAGATAAATGCAACATGGTTCATTAATCTAAGAGAAGAACGAGTGGTTACCCCCTTGGATGGATCACCCAAGATTTCACCATCTTTGACATAGTTCAACTCCCTTGGGTAGCTCACTTCCTTTTCCTCAATAGCCAAGTCCTTCAAGGCTTCAAGAGGTGGATCTTGTGAATCCTCTTTCTTTGTTGGAATCTCATCCTCCTTTGAAGTTTGACCTCCATCAAAGGCATTTATGATCCGTACATCATCATCATCACAAGAATCCTTCCTAGGAAGGAGGTTATCATCGAATACAACATGAATAGGTTCTTCTACTACTAAAGTTCTTTTGTTAAATACTCGATAGACTTTAGAGGTTAAAGAGTAACCTATAAAAATGGCTTCATCACTTTATGCATCAAATTTACCTAAGTTATCTTTTCCATTATTTAAAACAAAACACTTGCACCAAAAGGGTGAAAATAACTAATGTTAGGCTTTTTGGATTTTAAAATCTCATAAGGTGTTTTCTTTAAAATTGGCTTAATCATTACTCGATTTACAATATAACAAGCGGTGTTTGTGGCTTCCGCCCAAAAATATTTAGGTAAATTGTTTTCACAAAGCATAGTTCTAGCCATTTCTTGTAAAGTTCTATTTTTCCTCTCAACTACCCCATTTTGTTGAGGAGTTCGAGGAGCCGAAAAATTATGGCTAATACCATTTTCATTTAAAAACTCTTCAAACCCTAAATTTTGAAACTCGGTTCCATGATCACTTCTAATATGTGAATTTCTAAGTTCAAGATCATTTTGGGTTAGTTTTGAAAATGTGATGAATTTTTCCAAAGCCTCATCTTTAATACTTAAAAAGAGAACCCAAGTAAATCTAGAGAAATCATCAACTAGCACAAAAGCATAAGATTTACCACCCAAGCTCATAGTCCTAATTGGCCCAAACAAATCCATGTGAATTAGTTGTAAACATCTACTAGTAGAAACATCATTAATGGATTTAAAGGAAGACTTATGTTGTTTACCCTTTGAGCATGCATCACAAATTTTATCATTTGAAAATTTTATTTTGGGTAAACCTCTAACTAGATTTAGAGAGACTAGTTTTTCTAAAACACTTATGCTAGCATGTCCTAGCTTCCTATGCCACAACCATGCATCATTTTCATTTTGAGCAACTAAGCATGCATGAGATGTATGTATGTCATCTAAATGCACCATGTATATGTTTCCTATGCGATGACCTATGAGCATAATATTATTAGATTTAATGTCTACAATTTTGCATCCATTTTTATAAAATAAAACATTAAACCCTTTATCACACAATTGACTTATGCTCAATAAATTGTGTTTAAGACCATCGACATATAAGACATTTTCAATGAGAATAGTAGAGTGATTACCTATGGAGCCAATACCTTTAATGTGGCCTTTGGAGTTGTCACCAAATGTTACTACTCCTCCATTTTTTGGCTTTAAATCAATGAATCGACTCTTGTCTCCAGTCATGTGTCTCGAGCATCCACTATCAAGGTACCATGAGTTTTGACTTTGTGCCTTGGCCTTGTAGCAATGCTCCCCCTACAAACAAAGATATTAAACTTTGGTTTTTGGTACCCAAATCATTTTGGGTCCATGAGTGTTAGCTCCCAAAACCTTGGTTCCCTTAGGAATCCAAGATGACATAGCAATAATATTATTAGATTTGACAAGTTCATTAGGAACCCATACACTTCTAATTCTTTTATCTCTACTATGTGAAGGATAGCTACTTTGTTTGTAGTAGTTAGTCTTTTTCTTAGGTTGGGGTGTTCTAGATGATTCTCCTATTTCAACCTTGACACTACCAACATTTTTTAAAGACTTCTTGAGCTCATTTAGCTCACCCAACACCTTTTGGTGTTCACAATTACATTGAGACAAAAGATTATTAAGATCAACATTTTCATTTTGAAAAAATTTAAGTTCATCTTTTAATCCTAATATCTTTTTCTCAAATTTAGAATTAGCTTGAGTAAGTGAGTCATTTTTCTCATTTAGTTCTAGAATAATCTTTTTATTCCTAATGACCGACTCCTTATATTTATCAACTAATTCATCATATACCTCTTGTAACTCATCATATGCATCATTTAATTCTTCATATGAAAAATCTAAAGTAGATGAGTTAGAGGTTACCAAGGAGGAATCTTCCTCAAGTGCCATGAGGCAAAGATTAGCCACTTCTTGTTCGTCATCCTCCCATGACTCCTCATCACTCCAAGTAGCAAACTTGGCTTTGAGTCTCTTCTTCTTCTCAAAGCCCTTCTTCTTGAGTTGAGGGCACTCCGAACGAATGTGGCCGGGTTGTTTGCACTCAAAGCAAATGATAGGATCCTTTCCTTCTTCTTTGTTCTTCCCTTTGAAGTCCATCTTTCTCTGGATTTTTCTTCCCGGTTCGACCTCATGAAACGTGAGAACCGTTTGGCTATCATAGCCAATTCTTCAAGTTCATCCTCCTCACAAGATGAGCTCTCATCATGTTGTGAAGCTTTAGCCTTGAGAGCTATTCCCATCTTCTTCTTCTTCTCAACCTCAAGCTTCTCTACCCTTTTCTCTTCTTTCTTCTTCTCATCTTCCCTTCCTTGCTTCATGATCTCATGAGTAAGGAGAGAACCCACAAGCTCATCAAGCTTCAATGTCTTCAAGTTCTTTGCTTCGATGATAGCGGTTCTCTTCCCATCCCAAGACTCGGGAAGTGAATAGAGTAGCTTCCGGACAAGCTTGTCTTCCGGTATGATTTCTCCAAAGCCCTTTAGACCATTGACAATCGTGGAGAAACGATCAAACATCTTTGACACCGTCTCATCGGGCTCCATCTTGAAATTTTCATAGCTAAGATTGAGAAGTCCAATCTTAGTTTCTTTAACATCATTGGTGCCTTCATAAGTGGTCTCAAGAGTGACCCACACTTCTTTGGCACTTTCAATAGATGAGACCTTTGAGTAGATGTCTGGACCGAAAGCACAAAATAACATGTGGAGAGCTTTATCATTGACTTGAATCTTTTTCCTCTCCTCTTCACTCATTTCCACTTTCTTCTTTAGCACCATCTTGCCTTCACCATCTTGCTTCAATGGAATATATGGCCCATCCTCAATGACATCCCACACAAGATAGTCACTTGACTTGATGAATAGACGCATTTTATTCTTCCAAAAAGAATAGTTATCACTGTTGAAGAAGGGAGGCTTTGTAGTGGATTGTGACTCGTACATGTCGGAACCGGAGGTTGAAGTCATCTCTTGATATTTTGATGATCACACTCTTCCAAGGATCTCCTCTTGTAGTTGTTAATCCTCAAAGAGTTAAGCTCTGATACCAATTGTTGAGTGGATCGCAAGATCATTATTGACCAAGAGGGGGGGTGAATTGGAAATTTAAAGTTTTGTGGTGGAAATTTGCAAATTAAAAATGATGGACAAGAGATTTAGAGTGGTTCAAGTTTCAAATGAACTCTACATCCACTACCTTAGCTTCACTAAGGATTTGCAACAATTCCACTAAATTGCTCTTCCCCTTTTCTAGGACAAGGAGGCAACCCTTTACAATTTCGGTTGATTTTTCTACCCAAAAATCAACCCAATCCTCACACAAGTGAACAAAGAAATTTGATGGCTAATAAGGTATCTCTCAATACAAATGATAGCCCCAATACAAGCACTCAACCCAATTTGACAAAGTATGAATGAAGATTACAATTGGGATTTCTAGACAAATAGGAATTTTGGCACAAATGCTTGGATTTGATGAATAAGTGTTTTCTTGAAGATCAATAGTTGTTGCTGTAGCTTTTGGATATGTCTTTTATACCTCCTCATTGATTTCTAGCCGTTTGGGTGGTTGGGAACATAAATGGAGCCATTGGAACCCTCTCTTACTACCATAAATGCACTTCTACAGCTACCGATATCGGTACGCGGGAAGGAGTATCGGTACCTGTCTCAGAAAAGAAAGAGCCGTTGTGTGCATTTAATAAGGGGTATCGATACGCACGTAAGCGTATCGGTACTGGGTATCGAAATGGCAATGGCCATATCGATACTATTTTCTGAACTTAGCTCACTGTCCACAACCGTATCGGTACGAGGGTTTGGCGTATCGATACGGGTCAACAAACTTTTAAAGTTTGGTTACCAACCAACTGACACCAACGGTCATATTTTTAAACCGACTTAATCTTTAAAAATTATAAGGGTCGTATCGATACGAGGGTTTTCCGTATCGGTACGGCATTCAAACTCTTTGAATTTTAACACAGGGCAGTATCGATACGAGGGTTTGGGGTATCGATACTGGTTCCGACAGTAACCAAGTTTGGTAAAATGGTATCGATACACTTGGTGCTGTATCGATACGCCTGGGCGATTTTCAATGGTTTTGCCTTGGAACACTTAGAAAATATTTTGAGTTTGAGTTTTATAAATCAGTTTTAAAGTGTTGGTGTTTTAAAACTTATTGAGGGACTTATAAAAACAATTTTAAATTTTACAAATTGATCCTTAAAGATTTAACTATATCAAAATCAAACATAGGTTTTACAATATTACTTACTTTTAAAAAAATATCTTTATTTACTTTTTATTTATTAAAACAAACTTCTGAAATAAAATTACTTAACCTCCTCTATTATTAAAACTAGATTCCAAGAAGAAAAAAAACTCTTTTACATTTTCCAAATCAAGCCCTTTTATCCTACTCATAAATTATTATCTTTTTAACTTAATCCCTAAATTTTAGTTTTTTATTAAAAACAACATTAACTCAATTTTTATCTTTACATTTTTAAAGCAACAATTTAAGGTTCAAATATTCTATTTCTAAAGATCAAAAACTCCTAAACAACATTTTTAAAGCATGCAATTTCTTTTAAAGATTAAATAAAAACTTAATCAAAAATTTTGAATGAAAGATTTACCCGAATTACAAAACGATTTTCCAACTTCAAGAACAGAACCCAAAATCCACATAAACACAAAATCAAAAATTGAACCAAGAACAAGTATGAAAATTACCAAAACAAAACTAAAATGAAAAGAGATAAATTTTACCAAAAAGAAGAAAGAAGAACTCGAATATGAACTTCTCGAAATGCACCCAATTGCTTCCGGAAAATTGCCCCCAAGCTCGAACTTCAACTCCAAAATTTCCAGCAAACTCTTGAGAATTTTTTACGATTTTTTCGGAATTCTTTTTTAAGCTTTTTGCTTGTTTTTGGCGTGATCAACTGTGTGATGAACAATAGGGTTCGGGGGGGTTATAGTTGAATTTTCAGCTTCAAATTCATGTCAATTCGGGATTTAATCTCCAAATTGAAGCCTAAATCCGACACAAGGCTTGATCCTCGGAAAAACCCCTCAAGAATATCCTGAATTGGTTTAAATTCGGGATCGAATTTCCCCTTGATTCGAGCATAGGTTTTGACCATTTCCCTCTATTTTTTTGTAGATTTCGGCAGCTATAGTGGACGGCGGAGAGCGGCGTTGGTGTTGTTGGGTCGGTGACGGCGAGACGCGTCGACTGACACAAACGGTAACGACAATCGTGGCTAGTGGACGCCGAACGACCACCAATAGTACGTCGAACTAGGGTTTTCTGGGAACCAACCCGCGCGCATGCGGCACTCGCGCAGGCGCGTGACGCGTGCTGGTTCCCCCTTTTCCTTTTTTTTATTATTTTGCTATTTTCCTTTCTCTACTATTTTTTCGTTGTTTTTCTTGCTGTTTTTTTCCATTTATTGTCTTTTTTTAATCAAATTATTGTCTTTTTTGTCATTTTATTTCTCCTTTTTTACGACATTTATTACTATCATTATTATTTATTTTTATTATTATTGTTTTTTAAAAAAAGTGGGCTTTTGTATTTCAAGTTGGGCTTGTTTTCTTAATTGGGTTTTACAAAAATTGGCCTTTTGGGATGGTGTTTTGTTATTTTTTTATATTTTAGAAATGGTGGGCTTTTTATTAATTTAAGGGGAAAATGTTTTCTTCTAATATATATATATATATATATATATATATATATATATATATATATATATATATATATATATATATATATATATATATATATATATATATATATATATATATATTCAAATATTTAATATTGGTAAGGTGAAAAGCTAGTGACAACAGATGCCCCTCTTTGCTTATCTTTGTGCAACAAAGATAAAGCAAAGACCAAAAGGCACTGATTTTCACTGATTTTCTGGTTGGCTCCATTCTTCTATTGTCGAACGGATAGGCATGTTCTATTCACCATACGCTTGAATAGCTAAGCTTAGTTTCACTCTCCAAATGCCCGAACTGATAGGCTGGTTCTATTCTCCTTATGCTCGAATAGCTGAGCTAGGTTTCATTCTCCAAATGCCCAAACGGATAGGCTAGCTCTATTCTCCTTATGCTCGAATAGCTGAGTTGTGTTTTATTCTCCCAAATGCCTGAATAGCTGAGCTGGATTCTATCCTCACAAATGCCCAAACAAATTGGCATATTCTTCTGAAAAATTTCATCCTTCTTATGCTTGGACGAATAAGCAAACTCTATTCTCCTTATGCCTGAACAGATAGGTGAATCTTCTGAAAAAAATTCATCCTGCTTATGCTTGGATGAATAAGTAAACTCTCATTTGAACATGTCTTCCATGTACCTGAAAAGAAGCAAAATGCGACATGCAATACAATTATGATGTGCATGCCCCTTGGGATGTCTAAAACATGAATGCATGACAAGTTTTTTTCCTTTTTTAAAACCTCTTTTGCTTAGACTGTTTTTTAACTTTGATGAATTCTAGTTATCGATGCCAACCCGATTAACATGAACTCCCTCCAAACTTTGCATAGATCAGAAGGCTTGTTTCACTTCTCTTCCGAGTCTTCATGGCTTTCCAACTTCATCCACCATTCTTTGGGATAAAGCCCTCTCCATTGCCTTGAAATTCATCCAAGAGTCATGAACAACTTTGGCTTTTTGCTTCATTTTTTATCTTTTTCTTACTAAAATTTGCACTCCTAGCTAGAAGGTATGGCTTTACATCTTACTCTTACTTCATTGGAGACATTTAATCCTCATTTGTCTCCTTAGTCAATATTTTTGTATTGAAGGATGAGCTTCCTAAGTCAAGTATCGAGATTGTAAGACTACTCTCATTATCATTTAAGGAAGGCATGTGGTTAAGAAACACTATTTAAGTTCCAAGACATTTGTAAAGCTTTTCTTCCTTTTTAAGAATTTTACAACAAAGATTTTTGTTTCCACTTCAAACATTTTAACTTCTCATGCCCCAAACACCAATTATGGAACATTTCATAGTCCCTATATTTCCAAAACCTCCTCAAAGTAATGCTAAAAAAATCTTTTGCATGTCTAAATGATTTTCAAACCCATTGATCCTCATTTCAATGCAAGATGTTAATAATGATAGGGAAGAAAACAAGAAAGAAAAATCCATGAAACTAATTTTATTAATGTTGTTGCAAACACAAAAAAAGGTTTATAAAAAGAAAGGGGAACAAGTATTCAGATATCAATAGTCCAAACTTCTCCTATCAAACGCCAGAAGTAATCTTGAATGCCCCCATTGTCGAGGAAACATTGAGTATAATGCATAACTTCTGGAGCCCCGGAAAATATCTTACAAATTATCTGAGCCGCCCTTTACGAGTTTTCAACTCAGCCTTTCCTTTGGTTTCAAAACGTCCTTTGTGGGTTTTCATTTTGAACCCTCCTTTTTCTTTTTCTTTTCTTTTTTCCTTTTTTTTCTTCAAGCATAATACATCTTAACGGTATCAAAGTTCACCGGGTTTTGAAACACATATCCATCTATCTCAGGTAAAATCAATGCTCCACCGGAAAGAACCTTTGTCACAATGTATGGTCCTTCCAAATTAGGCTCCCATTTTCCTCGGGGATCACATTGAATTGCCAATTTCTTTTCTAATACCAAATCGCCTTCTTGGAGCTCTCTAGGGCGAACCTTCTTTACATAAGCCCTTATCATTCTCCTTTGGTAAATTTGACCATGACATATGGCTTTTATTCTTTCTTCCTCAATTCAATTCAGTTGGTCATACCTTGCTTGAACCCATTCTGCTTCGTCTGACTTGGCCACCATCAAGACACAAAACGATGGTATCTCAGCCTCAATTGGTAGCACGACTTCTACTCCATATAATAAGGAGAAAAGAGCTGCCCTAGTAGATGTTCGTACCACTGTTCGATATGCATACACAGAAAATGGTAAATTTCCATGCCAATCTTTATAAGTGTCAGTCGTCTTTGCAACTATATTCTTGATATTTTTATTGGCTGCCTCTACTGCTCCATTCATCTTCGGGCGATATACTACAGAGTTGCGGTGCTTAATGTTAAACTACTCACACACCTCAGCAATCATTCGGTTGTTCAAGTTAGAGGCATTATCGGTGAATATGCTTTCTGGTAGACCAAATCAACAAATGATCTCCTTCTTTAAGAAATTGCAAACAATGGACCTAGTTACATTTTCATATGAGGCAGCTTCCACCCATTTTGTGAAGTAATCGATAGCTACCAGAATAAAGCGATGATCATTTGACGCCTTCAGATGAATTTACCCAATGACGTCTATGCCCCACATAGAGAATGGCCATGTAGATGATATGACATGAAGAGAGTGAGGAGGCGCGTGAACCTTGTCGGCATAAACCGGGAAATTGTGACATTTGCGGGAATCATTAATGCAATCCCCTTCCATTGTTGACCAGTAATTTCAAAAACGCATAATTCTTCTTGCCATAGTGAAACCACTAGGGAGAGTTGCACACACTACCTCATGGACCTCTTCCAAAACCAATTGCGCTTCTTTTGCATCCACACATCTTAGTAGCACCTGGTCTCGACTTTTTTTGTAAAGAATTTCTCCATCAAGAATGTATCCTGATGCCATTTTCCTAATTATTTTCTTTTCATACTCTGAAGCCTGTGTTGGGTATTGCTGAAGCTTTATGTACTGCAAGATATCATGGTACCACGACAAACCATCTGCCTCTTCTTCTACTATGTAACAATGAGCCGAGAACTCCATCATTTGTAACTTAATGGGCATCATCTCAGAACTCTATCTTGCTTTAAACATGGCAACTAGAGTAGCTAACGCATCAGCCATCTGATTATCTTCTCTTGGGAGATGCCTAAAAGTGATCACATCGAATTCTTTAGTTAACTCAATGACCAACCTGTGATAGTCTATCAATTTTGCATCTTTTGTTTCCCATTCGCCACGTATTTGGTAGATGATCAACGCTGAATTCCCATAGACTTTCAAATTTCAGACTTCTGTCAATGGCTTCCCTTAGGCCCAATATGCATGCCTCGTATTCTTTAATATTATTAGTGCAGAAGAACTTCAAACGGCAAGTGAAAGTATAATGATCTCCTTCCGGTGAAGCCAAAACTGCTCCAACACCTCGTCCTAGAGCATTTACAGCACCGTCAAAATGCATGACCCATGATCCTGTTGGTGACTCTTCATTTTCTATAATACACATCAAATCTTAATCGGGGAAACTGGAATCTAATGTCTCATAATCGTCTTATGCATGAATTGCAAGAAAATCTACTGTTGCACTTTCTTTTACTACTTTCTAATTCACATACTGAATATTATATTCTGATAGCAACATCTGCCATCGTGATATTCTTCCTGATAGGGCTGGAGCTTCCATCATAAACTTTAACGGATCTAATCGTGAGATCAACCATGTGGTATTATACACCATATATTGCCTAAGTCTTTTAGTGGCCTATACCATAGCGCAACATACCTTTTCAATCGGAGTATATCTTGCTTCACAGTCATTAAACTTCTTGCTTACGTAATATATTGCCCTTTCCCACCTTCCAGTTTCGTCATGCTGCCCCAATACGCAGCCCATTGAATTTCCATACACCGTTAGATAAAGTATTAACGGTTTTCCTGAAACAGATGGCATTAACACTGGAGGATTAGTTAACTGCACCTTAATCTTTTCTAAGGTTGCTTGGTATTCTTCATTCCATGTCCTGAGACTATTCTTTCTAAACAACCTGAATATTGGATTACATTTATTCGTTAGTTGGAAAATGAAACGGGCTATGTAATTCAACCTTCCCAAGAATCGCAAAATTTGCTTTTATGTTTGGGGTGGTGGAAGCTCTTGTATAGCCTTTATCTTATCATGAACAATTTCAATTCCTCTTCTGCCTATACAAAGCCTAACAACTTCCCGAAAGTAACCCAAAATGTGCACTTGGCAGGATTAAGCTTTAACTAAAATTTTCTCAATCTTTGAAAAAGCTTACTCATGTTCGCCAGATGCCCCTCCTCAGTTCTGGATTTGTCAATCATATCATCCACATAAACTTCTATTTCCTTATGCATCATATCATGGAAAATAGTAACCATAGCTCTCTAATAGGTTGCCCCTGCGTTTTTCAATCCAAAAGGCATTACTTTATAACAAAAGGTTCCCCAAAGTGTTACAAAAGTAGTCTTTTTTCTATGTCCTGTGGGCACATCTTTATTTGATTATATACAGAAAATCCATCCAAGAATGAGAAAAGGGAGTGGCCGACTGTATTGTCTAAAAACTTATCGATTTGTGGGAGCGAAAAGTTGTCCTTGGGGCTTTCTCTATTAAGATCCCTGTAGTCGGCGCACATTCTTACTTTTCCATCCTTCTTATGAACTTGGACGATGTTTTCCACCCATTCTGGATATATAGCTACCTCAAGGAATCCTACATTGTACTGCTTCATAAACTCATCTCTGATTTTCAAAAGTGTATCAGCCTTCATTCTTCTGAGCTTTTGCTTTACTAGATCCCATCCTTCCCTTATAGGAAGCATATGCATAACAGTATTTGTATCAAGGCCAGACATATTCTGATATGACCAGGCAAAAATGTCTTTATTTTCTTGCAGAAGCTCAATCAAACATTATCGCGTCTTAACTGTGATGGTGGTGCGAATCTTTACTTCACGCTTCTCTTCTTCGATTCCAGGATTCAAAACCTCTAACTCTTCTTTGTGGGGCATAATTTGCTTTTCCTCTCCCTCTACCATTCTAAGCAGATCATCGAGCAAGTCATACTCTTCTTCATCATTAATACTCCCAACTTCCTCTAAACATAGTCGTAACTCAAAATTGACTTCGGAATCTAATTTAGAGTCGTTTGGACCATTTATATCTAAAAACCTGCAAATAAAAGAGATAAAAATATATACCAAGAAAGAAAGAATGGATGAAATGATATGATTTTTTAGGTTTTTTAAAAGGTTTGTTTTTTGGGGTTTTTATGATCTTTTGCCTTTTGGTTTTGCGTTGCGAAAGTAACTTTGCCACACGATATTATTGGGAAAATATGCATCTTTATTGAAATAAGAATCATGGTTTTGACATAGACCCTTTTTACATAAGATCTCTAATTACACAGGGCCTAAGTGTAAAAGAGCTGGTTTCGAGAATTACTCTCAGGTAGTCTTAAAAACTTCAGGAACTACTTCAGCGGTCAAGTTCTTCAGCTTAGCATTGGGGCAAATCTTGGACAAGTATTTGTTTTCCCCTCCTTCCACGTTTGTAATGACATTAACGCTCAAATTCTCCAAAACCTCGCATAATTCATCCTTTCCTTTCTCCCAATTATCAAAGTGGGCATTAGGGTCTAGGAGCCCTACAGCCCTGAAAGTATCACTTAAGGGTGGATACGTCACTGGCTCCCACTTGATTTCTTCTTCCTTTCACTTCATCCTCATGATTTCCTGCTGCCTCTTAGTCTCAGAACTCATTTTCCATTTATTGGGACTAAAGCCCATACCGAATCGCCCCCTCTTTGTTGGGATCACCATAGGATAAGGATTTCCCTGACTCCATTCTTTAACTTCTTCTTCTTTGAATGTAGTGCAGTTCTCGATAGTATTCCCCCTTACTCCTGCATGGTATTCGCATTGAGCCTTCTCATCGTACCACGGTGGATAAGGAGGTGAGAACAGAGGGGCATATCTTGGCAACACCATCTGTGATTTGACCAACCCAACATTTAGCTCCGCATACGTCATTGGGATCGGAGGAAAGTAGGGTCTTGAGTTTCCTTGATAGCTTCGTTCTTCTTTTGGGGCATTTGCAACCGTCGGAGCTGAGGTGTTGGGTTTATTGAAGGTGATGGGCTTGTCGAACACCACACATGTTGAATAATTGGGGTGTAGACATTCCTAGTATTGACTTCATTATCTCTCTTCTTTTATGTCTTCTTTGTTTCCCCACTGTCTAACTTTCCACTCTTCATAGCTGCTATGATCAGTTCACCATTTATTACCATGTCCGTGAATTTCTTCGTAACATGGTTGAGCATGCGATCGTAAAAAGGACCCTTTAGAGTTTCCAAAAACATCAGGGTTATTTAATTTTCTAGCAACGATGGCTGCACCTGTGCCGCTACATCCCTCCACCTTTATGCATATTTTCGAAAGCTCTCATGATGCTTTTGTTCCATCCCTTGCAAGAACAAACAAGTTGGAACCATGTCTGAAACATGCTTGTATTGTTCACTAAAGGCTCTGGACAGATCCATCCATGATTTGATGTTTACCCGGCTTAATTGTGAATACCAACGTGCAGCGGAACCTACTAAGTTATCCTGGAAGCAATGAAAGAGAAGCTTCTCATTGTCGATGTATATTGACATCTTTCTACTGTACATAGTTAAATGTACCGATGGGCATGTGGTCCAGTTATATTTCTCAAAGTCTGGGATCTTGAATTTTGGTGGAGCAACTAAATTATTTACCAAGCTCAGATCCTTGGCATCCATTCCACCATGAGCAACTCCATCCTGGAAGGATTTGATCATTCCCTCCAACCTTTCATACTCATCCTCCTATTTCTTCTCAATTCGAACCTTATCAACAATTTCACCGAGGTCAGGTACCTCGTAATAATTAGCCTCTCCATTTGGAACATGAGTAGAGGATTCAACAACATGGATGGGTGTTTTGGCTTTGGCAGCAGTCTCCTTCCTAAAGGTCATTCCAAGGAATCGTGGAATTGTACTAGTGTTTTCTCCTTCAACCGTATTTGGATCCTTGAACCCTAACATGGCAATTATTGAACTGACTGGTTTTCGATGAACTGCCTCAATTTTTTGTTTCAGGTCGACCTCTATTTTCTCCAACTTATCTTAAGTGCTCTTTTGGTTTACCTCCAAAGCTATCAACCATTCCTCAGAGTTCGTGGCTCGGGTTTGGGCTCATGTATTGTACTTATGACTTGTCTTAGAAACTTTGGATATTCTGTCGTTTTTATATTAAGTTAGTTTTTGACATGAATGAATGTATGCACAAATGAATTCACATAAGCAAACAACAAAGCAAACAAAATAGTGCAAATGCATGAATATAGTCGAAGGGCCATTAATTCCATTGAAAATCTTCTCATGAAAGGAAACTCTTTATTGAATACGAAAGCTTTTTATTACAACTTTTTCTTTTTCAAATATTTTTCAGTTTGAACACCTAATTCCTTGATTTCTTCAACTAGCCACATGAGCCTTGGTCCAACATCTCTAATGGGCTTGATATACTGACGAAGAGTTGCAGCTTCAGTTGCCAACATTGTCACGTGCTTGATCCTCCTCAATATTTAAGAGCTTTCCATTCATAATTTGAACAATTTTCTAGAATCAACCCCTTCTAAATATGGAATGATGCACATGCAAAACAAAGAAGATAGGGAACATAGATTAATAAAGCAAGAAAAAGGGAAATGAAATAGTAAAAAAATTAAATGCACGATAATTCTGGGATGGAATTCAAACATTTCAGGACATGTCTCCACGGATTATTTTTGCGACTCAACACCCTAGGCTTTCCGCATGGCTCTATTAGTGGTAAGCTCTAGATTTTCAAACTTGGTTTGGTTCTAAAAAGGTACCTGAGTTGTCCTTGTTATCCTCTACTAAGGGTAACAAGGCCATCGATTCTCACCCATTACAAGCTCCAAACGATTCGAGTTCAACTCAGGAGAACTCACCACCGATGCTTTCTCGAAGAATCAATATCCTTACGAAGACAAGAGAATGAGTCTCGAAGGTACTTGCTAGGCTCCTATCGAGAATCAATATTCTTACATGAGCAAAGCCTGTTCCCCCACTTAAATGAACGGGGAAAAGCTCGGGAATAGAGCTTGGATTTAAGTCTTAGATGCGTAAAATAGAGTAATAGTTATTTAAACGGACAAATAAATTGAACCTATTATGAACTTGCAAATTCCATTTTAAAAAAAATATTTTTGAAAACCATTTAAAATCATTTCGTGGCTGCCCTCTTTAGTTTTTATTTAAAAAAAAACAGAAATATGTCCCCAGCAGAGTCGCCAAGCTGTCGCAACCCTTTTTTAGGAAGACTTGGATCTTTTTGGAAAACTTAAAAAAAAAACATGGAGTCCCCACCATCCTTTTTTGAAAAGTGTGATTGGATCCCTTTAAATGGGGTTATTTTAATATAACGTTTTGTTTTAATAAAACAACGGTTTTGGTCTACGAAAACCAGAAAATAGGTCCATGGGTCGGTTACGCATGGGGAAGGGTTAGCACCCCCATGACGCCCATAATTGGTACCTAATTGTTATAAAATTGTTTCCAAAAACTGGAATTTGCATGTTCACGAAGTTTCGACTTTATTTGTCCATTTAATGAATATCAAACTATTTTAACAGCCTTATCGCCTGGGAGATGAACTTTAATCACCGCCAACATTTCTAACGTTAACCCGTTATTCCCGTTTGATAAGACACCGCATTGAATAAATTTTACTTTTCAAGCAACATGAAAGTTGAATTTGTTGAGCATATAATATTTATTCTATGTTTGATTATTTTAAAAATTCTAAAAAAGTCTAAATCTTTTATTCCTAATTAAGGGTTTAAGTTTCCTTAAGTGTTTTTTTTGTTTTTTTTGTGAAGTAAATTTTCTTAAGCATATCTCTATCTATGCTTTTAGAACCTAGCCCTAAGTTTCAACCTATTTCTAAAAAAAAATAAGAAACTCAAATTTCTTTTTTGTCTTTTACTTTTTATTGTTTCTTTAAAAGACATTTTATTTCTTCTTTTTTTCATATTTAAACCAATACCATTCCCTTGCCTTTTTTATACATTTTTAGCTTTTCCATTTTTTATTTTCTTTTTTATATTTTTCATTTCAAAAAAAGAATTTCTCTTTTAAAACTTTTTTTTTATTTTTAAAAAGCTTTTCTTTAAAATAACTTTTCATAATAAACCTTATTTTAAAAGATTTATTCTTTATACTTTTCAAACTTTATTTCTTCTAAACTCTAAATTTTTATTTAAAACCCATTTTTTAATTTTTTTTGAAAACTATATTACTTACTTTAAAAAACATCTTTATTTACTTTTTCTTTATTAAAAAACTTCTTAAATAAACTTACTTAACCTCCTTTATTATTAAATCTATATTTCAAGAAAAAAAAAACTTCTTTTATTTTATTCAAAATCAAGCCCCTTTTATCCCATTCATGAATTATTATCTTTTTAATTTAATCCCTAATTTTAGTTTTTTATTAAAAACAACATTATCTCAATTTTTATCTTTACATTTTTAAAGTAACACTTTAAGGTTCAAATATTTTATTTCTAAAGATCAAAAACTCCTAAACAAAATTTTTAAAGCATGCAATTTCTTTTAAAGATTAAATCAAAAATTAATTTAAAATTTATAATGAAAACGTTACTGGAATCACGAAACGATTTTCCAACTTCAAGAACACAACCTAAAATCCCCACAAACACAAACACAAAAACAAAAATTCAACCAAGAACAAGTATGAAAATTACTAAAGAAAACTAAAAAGAAAAGGGAGAAATTTTACCGAAAAGAAGAACGAAGAACTCGAATACGAGTTTCTCGAAATGCACCCAATTGCATCCGAAAAATTGCCCCCAAGCTCAAACTTCAACTCCAAAATTCCCAGCAACTCTTGAAAAATTTTGAATATTTTTTTTGAATTCCTTTTTAAGCTTTTTGCTTGTTTTTGGTGTGACCAAGTGTGTGATGAACAATGGGGTTTGGGGGGGTTTATAGTTGAATTTTTAGCTTCAAATTCAAGCCAAATCGGGATTTAATCCCTAATTAGTAGCCTAAATCCGACACAAGGCTTGATCTTCGAAATAACCCCTCAATAATATCCCGATTTGGTTCAAATTCGGGATCGAATTTCCTCTTGATTCGAGCCTATGTTTTGACCACTTTTCTCTGTTTTTTGTAGATTCCGGCAGCTACAGTGGATGACGGCAAGCGCCGTTGGTGCCATTGGGTCGGCGAGACGCGTCGACCGACACTAACAACTATGGCAGTCGTGGTCGATTGACGTCGAACGCCCACCAACAGTTCGTCGAACCAGGGTTTTCTGGGAGCCAGCTGGCGCATGACGTGCGCTGGTTCCCCATTTTTTCCTTTTTTATTATTTTACTGTTTCCCTCCTTTTGTGTTATTTTTTGCTGTTTTTCTTTTATGTTTTTTTCATTTCTTATCTTTTTGTTGTCATTTTATTTCCCCGTTTTTCTACATTTATTACTACAATTATTATTTATTTTTATAATTATTGATTTTTTAAGTGGGATTTTGTATTTCAATGTGTGTTTTTTTAAATGAGTTTTACAAAAATGGGCCTTTTGGGATGGTTTTTTGTTGTTTTTTTATATTTTAGAAAGGGTGGGCCTTTTATAAATTTAAGGGAAAAAGTTTAACTTATATATATATATATTCAAATTATTTAATATTGGTAGGGTGAAAATCTAGTGACAACACATAGATCAAAGGAACTTGTTTACTGTCTTTATATGGGAATGGGATCGATGCCTTTTACAACCAATCGTGGGGTCACACCCTTAGCTGGTTCACTAACCCTTGCCTTAGTCTTGATCACCAAAGGATTCATTCCTATATAAACCCTTGCCTTAGTCTTGATCACCATCTTTTGTTCTTTGGTTCCTTGACAAAAAATTCTATTTCTTTATTGTCAATTTTTGTCTGCACTAATTTCTTAAACTCTAAGCAATTTCCAATTTCATGCCCCTCCTTCCGATGGTAGTCACAGTATGATCCTTCGATCGCCACTTCTTCATACCTTCCTTCCAACACCCCAACTTCCATCATTTGGGTACATACCCATTTCATAGATGCTTTAACCTCAGCAACATGATTCTTGTTTGTTTTAGCTTCCTCCTCTATAACAACATTTATTCCGACCTTCTGGTGGTTTGGTAGAGGATTTCTTTTTTCTTCGGATGTTTCAAAAGACAACATGTCTGATTTCCTTAAATCACCAACAACCCTTTTGAATGAAGTGCAGTTCTCAATGGTATGCCCCTTTACTCCTGTATGGTATTCGCATTGGGACTTCTCATCGTACCATGGTCGGTACGGACGTGAGAACAAAGGAACATGTCTTTGCAACACCATCTGTGATTTGACCAACTCAGCAAATTGCTCCGTATACATTATTGGGATGGGAGGAAAGTAGGGTCTTGAATTCCCTTTGTATCTTCATTCTCCTTTTTGGGCGTTTCCAACTGTTGGGGTTGCAACTGGGGTGTTGGGCTTGTTAAACACCATGCCCGTTAAATAGCTAGGGTTGTAGACATTTGTAGCATTGACTTCATTTTCTCTCTTCTTATATGTATTATTTGTTTCTCGACTATCCAACTTTCTACTCTTCATAGCTGCTAGGATTAGTTCTTCATTCAGTAGCATGTCTGCAAAGCTCTTCTTGGCTTGATTGGACACACGATCATAGAAAAGACCTTTTAGAGTTTCCACAAACATTGGGGTAATTTCATTTTCTAGTAGCGGCGACTGTACTTATGCTGCTACATCCCTCCATCTTTGTGCGTATTGTCGGAAATGCTCATGATGCTTTTGCCTTATCCTTTGCAAGACCAAACTGGTTAGAACCATGCCTGAAATATGTTTGTATTGTTCATTGAAGGCTCTAGACATATCTTTCCATGATTTGATATTTACCCAACTTAGTTGTGAATACCAACGCACTATTGATCCCACTAAGCTGTCTTGGAAGCAATGAATGAGCAACTTCTCATTGTCAGGGTACATTGCCATCTTTCTACAATACATGGTTAAATGTGTTGATGGGCATTAGGTTCCATTGTATTCATCAAAATATGGGACCTTATATTTTGGTTGTGCAACCAAGTCAGTTACTAAGCTCAGGTCCTTGGCATTCATTCCACCATGAGAACCTCCATCCTAGATGGATTTGATCGTGCCTTCAAACTTGACATAAATTTCGTCGAGGTCAGGTACCTCGTAATTATTAGCTTCTCCATTGGAATACGAGTAGAGGATTCAACAACGTGGATTGGGGTTTTGGCTTTGGTAGCAGCCTCCTTCCCAAATGTCATTTCGGGAAATCGTGGGACTATATCGGGGTTTCCACCTTCTTCAACTGCATCAAGATCCTTGAATCCTAGCATGGCAGCTATTGAACTGACTGTCATTTGATGAATTGACTCAATTTATTGTTTCAGGTCAGTTTCCTTCTTCTCCAACTTGTCTTGAGTGCTTTTTTGGTTTGCCTCCAAAGCTTTCAACCATTCTTCAGTGTTCATGGCTCGGATTTGGGCATGCATACCGTACTTATGAGTTGTCTTAGCTTTTTTGAATATTCTACCATTTTTATATTAAGTTAGTTTTTATCATGAATGAATGTATGCACAAATGAATTAAAAAAAACAAACAACAAAGCAAACAAAGCAGTGCAAATCTTTAAATACAGTCGAAGGGCCATTAATTCTATTGAGAACTTGCTCATAAAAGAAAACACTTTATTTAATACGAAATCTCTTTATTACATCAAATCATTTTTCAAATTACAAATATTTTTCAGCACAGACTCCTAACTCCTTAATTTCTTCTATAAGCCACATAGGCCTCGGTCCAACTTCTCCTATTATCCTAATGTAGTGGCGAAGAATTGCAGCTTTAGTTGCCAACACTGTCACATGCTTGGCCACATCCTGGACCTGTGTCATCACCATCATATTGAACTCATCTCATTCTCAGAACCTCCGGGCATTATCTCTGAGGCGAGTGAAAAAATAATCAGTTCCTCCTTCGGCGACATCTTCGAGAACTAAGATCTTTGTTATATACTCTTGGAGAAGGTTATCCATTTCTTCAAATTGCTCTTTCAGGAAGTCATTCTCGCTCAAACAAGCTTGGAGCTCCTCATAGGTATCATCATCTTGCATCTTGTGAATTGTATGGTTCAAGATCTCTATTTTGGCCTCTAACTTAGTGATAAAGGTCTGACTTTGCTTCAACTTCTTACAGGCTTCGTCATAGGCTGACTATAACTCTAACAAACATATCTTGTTTTCATGAGCCTTCCTCTTCCATGCAGCCGAATTTTCCGTCTCTTTCTCTTGAAGCCGCTTGACCTTCTCATTCTCCATCGCTTGTTTCCCTTTCTTTCTTTCTTCGGCCAAGGCTCACCGGAACTTCTCAATTTCCTTCTTATAGTGTTCCTTCTCTTTCACTACATCTTGCTCTATCTCATGCCTCCACTGTTCTAGGCTTTTTCTGAGGTCAACATATCGAACGGTAGTTTGAAACTTAAGGAATTCAACCTTCTGAATCTCATATTTTTCCTCTAAATTCATGTACATCTTTGTCACTTGGTTGGCTTCTCCCTTGTACTTTTCTACATCAAGTCTAGCTTCAAACTTGTCTCGTTGAGTATGTTCTTTAAGAGCTTCGTTTTCCAACTAAGCTTGTCTTAGCTCTTCTCTTAGAATGTCGGCCTCGTAAGGAATCACCTTCAAATGTTCTTCTAAAGATTTGGCGGGCCCATGGAAAGGTATGCCTCCAAATATCATAATTAGGGGTATACATGCAATGCTTGTCAGACTCCAACTTCATATAGTAACAATCCTTCCATGAGTCACTAATTTATTGTACCTTCCATTTGAATTCACCTTGAAACTTGAACTCTGATATGCCAAGCTCGGTAGTGAAAGGAATGAACTATTGTGATCCATACTGACGTGAAACTAGCAAGGGACCACAACCAATTCCTCCCTAGAATCCCAACAACACCAAGAAGTTATAATCTCCACATATGTACCTTACATTAGCATGACCCATCCATGGAACCTTCCATTTGATATCTTCGTCGCGAATATCCCTGAAGATGTCTACCCACTTGTTTCTCTTGACATTCGACCAATCTTGTGCCAAAAATTCTTGAAGAGGGGAGAAGTTCGAAGAAAACACATTCGGTAAGGCCAAAGTTGGACACTCCCAGAAATGGCTAAGGGCCCAAACCTGAAGCAAAAGAGCACATCCCCCGAAACGCATACCTTTTATTTTTTGGCAAGCATTCAAAGAAATGATGGTTTCAGCTAACACTACAGGCATTGGATTGAATTTTCTCTTCAATTGCTCAAAGAAATCTAACAAGGCCACGTCAATATTTCCTAACACTCTCGGAAAAATTACTAGGCCAAAGATTGTGATAGCCAGGAGATCCACCCTTTTCGCTATGTCTGGATGAACATAAATGATGTTTCGAATGCATGACCAAGGAAAAATAAAACTTCCCACTCTCTTTCCTATCAACCCTTCAAACCATTCATCGCTCATTCTAGCAAATGTGGCAAGTCTTGAGTGTGAGTTCTTGTTTTTAGGAGGCTTTGCATACACCCAATTCTCCTTCACCCCGGGCATATTTAACGGGGCCAAGTATTCTTCGAAAGCGGGCATCATATCCTCTCCATTGAAGGTAAAGCAACAGTACCCGGGTTCCAAAATTGGATCAAAGCCTTCAGAAATAGCTCATCTACCCTTACATACATAAGATATGCTATGTCACCATAGGACTCACAGAACAAATGTTTGGTCCTATAATCAAAACGGTCCCAAATCTCTTGTAGCTCATGTACGTTGTTCTGCTTGACACTAATGTGGGCATATTCTGAAGTTTTTGTCTTATGGCCTGCAACCAAACTGTCTCCATACGCTCTTTGGTTGACCTCAGACAAGTGGCGTACTTTTGCGTTCTTATCCTCATTCTTCAAGAGCCTTCCATCCATACTGAGTGTTTCTTTTTTCTTTGAGAAATTTTCTAGAATCAACCCCTTCTAGATATGGAATGATGCACATGCAAAACAAACAAGATAGGGAACAAAGAATTAAAGCAAGAAAGGAAAAAGAAATAGTCCAAAATAATTCAATTGCATAATAATTCTGTGCAGCCATTCCAACATTTTAGGACATGTCTCCACGGAATATTCATGCGACTTTAACCAGACTCCACACCCTAGGCTTTCCGCATGGCTCTATTTGTGTACGCTCTAGATTCTCAAACTTTGTTAGGTTCTAAAAGGGTACTTGAGATGTCCTTGTTGTCCCCTACTAAGGGTGGCAAGGCCCTCGATTCTCACCAATCACAACCTTCAAACGAATCAAGTTCAACTCAGAATGACTCACCACAGATGCCTTCTCGAAGAATCAATATTCTTACGAAAACAAAGGGAATGAGTCCCGAAGGTACTTGCTAGGCTCATACGAAGAATCAATATTCTTACACGAGCAAAGCGTGTTCCCTTAACTTAAACGAACGGGACAAAGCTCGGGTATAGAGCTTGGAATTGAGTCTTAAATGCGTAAAATAGAATTATATTCATTAAACGGACAAATAAATTAAACCTTTTATGCGTAAAATCAATTTGTGGCATGTCCCTCTATTATTTTTATTTTTAAAAACAAAAACATGCCCCCAATAGAGTCGCCAAGCTAATGCAACCCTTTCAAGCTTCGACTTTTGGAAAACTTACAAAAAACAGAGTCGCCACCAATCATTTTGGAAAAGTGTGATTGGATCACTTTAAAGCAGGGTCATTTTAATAAAATGTTTTATTTTATTAAAACAACGGTTTTGGTCTGTGGAAACCATAAAAACAAGTTCGGGGGTTGATTACACGTGGGGAAGGGTTAGCACCCCCACAACGCCCATAAATTGGTACCTAATTGATTTTAAAGACGTTTTCAAAATAGGAATTTGCAAGTTCAGAAAGGTTCACTTTTATTTGTCCGTTTAATGAATATCAATCAAGTTTAACGACCTTATTGCCCATGAAATGAACTTTAATCACCGTCAACATTTCTTGTGTTAACTCGTCATTCCCGTTTGATAAGACATAGCATTAAATTAATTTCACTTTTCAAGCATCAAAGAAATTGATGTGTTGAACATTTTTTATTTATTCTAATAAAAAATTAACCTAAAAGAATTAAGTCTTTTATTCCTAATTAAGGGTTTGATTTTATTAAGTGTGTTTTATTCTTTGTGAAGAAAGGTTTCCAACAACCAAGTCTCTAATCTAACATCATTACAATCCATCTGACCAGTAATTCTTCTGGTGCTCTAAATCCAAGCCTCAGATCCTTCAGGAGACGTACCTTGAAACTCAGTTCCACCCACACTACGTAAACACTCCAAAGGTAATCCAACATTAGCACCAGGCTGAGGTGCGGCCACATTCATACCCGCTATTGCTAACTCAAAAGCCCCATCTATAGCCTGATTATTTGACAGTTTCTATAGATCAAGTTAATCGGCAAGTTTCCACCTATTGGATTTGATACTACAAGGCTTGATTTTACAATTTCAGGTTTCAAATTTAGTTCATCTAACATATATAAACTAACAAATGAATGTGTTGATCCCGAATCTATCAAAGCGAACACAGGTTTAAGGTTTAGTTCAACCGTACCCGCAATGACATCGAGAGACTCTTCTTCTTCTTTTCCACGAATGTGGTAGACACGAGCTGGGGCTCGGGATTCTTGATAAGTAGTAGCTTTTGAATGGGCAGGCTTTCCTTTCCCCGGATTACCTGACTGAGCTTGTCTCGGATTCTTGTTTCGGCTAGATGGCACAGAGCTCGGGTTGGAAAGTTGAACATAAGACTGATCATTTCTTTTTGGAAAATCCCGAATATAGTGATCATCAGCACCACAAGGAAAATAGAGATTAGCTTGGGCTCGACATTGGCTGAAATGTTGCTTCTGATAGAACTTGCAAGTAGGAGCTTTTTCTACATTTCCTGAACCATACTTGCAGTATTTACAAAAATCGGTGACATATTATACAATCGGCCGATTGGCCTACTTCAAATATAGAAACTTCTTCCTCCGATCAGCAAGGTATTATTCACTAATGTACTTTTTCTTGAACTCCTCGACAAAGAATTTCCACGTGACTGACTCGGCAGGGGTGGTCAGAGTCGTGGTTTCCCACCAGCTTAGGTCTTCGTCGGCTAAGAGTGCAATCGCACATTCAAGCATATGCTCATCTGAGCATTGAAGTTGTCTAACTAGGATTTGTGTGGTTCTTTCAAGCCAATTCTTAGCTTCTTCCGGCTTTTCCTTATTCTTGCCAGAGAATGTATACGCTTGATATTGCGCGAGCTTGTCGATCGGGGCTCAACTCGGGGAAAAAACGATAGGTGTTGGTTGTTCTCGTCTAATATTCATTAAAAGCTAATCGAACATCTCCTTCATGCTAACGAGACATTCGCGTTGAGCAGATTGAAGGGTCGAATTTTCAGGTTGTTGTACGACTGGTTCTCGAGGTTGTCCTTGAGGTTGTTTCGGTTGAACCGAAAGTTCCCGGAGGTGCATACCGACACTATCCCCGTTGTTTGATGGTCCATTGGGACTTTCTTCGTCCCAATCTAGATTAGTTGCGGACATTCTGTTAAGAATTCAAACAAGATCGGAGTTAGAGAGCGGAATCACAAGCAGTTCGATATAAGACTCCTAGGTGGCATAGTTTAACCTAAATGATGTATGACAAGTTTCAGACAATTTTAGGACCTATAATGTAACCCCCTCGTCTCGGTTTGGATGACTAACCGGTCCGAGCAGGTCACACGTGGAAAACCGAAGTGAAACCCGTTAAGATCCCACATCGGTTAACAACCCTAGAAAATTTCATCAATTATCTTGTGTAGATGGATCATTAAATCCTATGTGTGAAACGACAACGGATAAACAAGATGAGACTAAGCAGACGAGACATAAGTTGATATAAATTTACCATGTATTCAAATTAGTCTGTTTTCTTACGTACGTGCCCAATCCAAACATAAACGACTACAAACAAGGCTCACAAGAAAGCACACAACAACCCGGACCCAAGCCCAACACTTGAGGACCTCCAAAGATGCCAAAAGCCCAAATTTCGGGCCTGTGTTTCGAAACAGGCTTGCCCGTTTCGATACACAGGCCCTAGTTTTAAAAGCCAAACTACCCGTACCGATACGGCCCATCCTATTTCGGTACATGGTCCTTTTTTGTCTAGACGTTCCGAAACACGTTCCGGAACAGGCCCTCACAGTAGCCAAACTATTTCGGTACGCATATCGGAACATGGGTTCACAGTAGACAAACCATTCCAGAACGCATTCCGGTACGAGTATCCCTGGAACCACGCCCGTTCTGAAACACCCTTAGTCGTTCCGAAAGCCTATAGTCTGTGTGTTTCTAAAATCAGTTCTAAGCATCTCCAAACGTTCCCAACATGCCTCAAACATCAAGAATCAAGATACAACATGCATAAACATACTCTAGAGGCATACACCCTACTTCAACCATGTCCGAACACTCGACATACATAAAAAGCCATCCATCAAGGAATTCAAGCATTCACCAAAATACATTACATATCAAGACTACATGCCCTTAAACAAACGCACATAGCATTAATGGAATATGGTCCTAAGCCTTCAAACACAAGGCATTTAAGCAACAAAATAAACATGGTTTACAATCTACGACATTGAAGCATAGACATATCCAACATAGAATCAACAACTCAACATGCTAGAACATCAACAAAAATCAAACTAAGGAGTTTGGCACCAACTCCATACAAGTCTAGTACCACCAATCATCTAGGCATTATTACAAAGACTTAAATCATACATGAGCTACTTGAGAACTCCGAAAAGCTCCTCCCTTTCCCACTTGGCTTTCGTAACTCTAGCGATCTGCATGACGGAAAAAGGAGAGCGTAAGCTTCGAAGCTTAGTGAGCGAAGCTCTAAAAACTCATCAATCGTGCAATTTTCAAAACACATTTCTTAAATAATAAGTAAAACATTTGAAGCCACGAAAGTAACACAACAACGCACTACAATGTTTGCACATGCACAACCAAAACACGGTGGGACCACACATCACCTTTCGACTAGTAGTTTTCCGATGGGACCACACATCACCATACTCTACTACTAGTCACTACCAGTGGGACCACTCATCACCGTAGTTACGACAACCATCACGTGAGGATCGACACCAACAATGACTACACAACAACATCAATGGAAGTAAAGAAAATCCACAAACCACACACAATATCTCAATAATTGTTCATGCATCAACACTTAACAATCAAGGCATAGTTAGTGAACTTACACTTGGGTTTAGGTTAGCCCTCAAGGCTCCACCCAAACCCCCAAGAATCCCTTTTTGAAAATCAATTCAAGTTCAAACATTTTCACTCACCGATGAAGCCCAACCGGAAGCTAAAACACCAAACTCAAGTCTCCAAATTCCCGGAATCGTGCCCGAAGCCTCCCCAATGGTTTCCCTTGATTCTAACAAAACAAAAGCAATACATTACTCAACCGAATCACCACAAAACACTGCCACAACCACAAGCCAAATTCTTACAATTTCAAACCAAAGCCAATACCATAAACCCCATTTTCGTACTACCTAATAACACAGCAGAAAACTACTAATTCCAACACCCAAAACACCTTCAAACAACTTCAAAACAATCCCCCTAACATTGTTATAACATCAGCCCCACTCTCCAACATAAAACCACACTAAAAACCCAAGTTTTTACACTTTTAAAATACCCCCAAAACCCAATTTCGGGATTTTTGGTAAAAGTCAACCAAATTGAGATATAATGTACCTTAGGGCAAGGTTAGTTCAAAACTTAACTCTACAAATAAAAAACAACCCAAGAAGCCATTAAAGTTTCATACTTTTCTCCAAACTTAAAATCTTGAAAAATCTCTACAATGACATTTTACAAAAACTAAAACCATCAAAGTGTTAGGAATTGAGAGGACAAGTCAAAATGGTCTTACCTTGATGAAAACACTTGGAATGATGAAGGAAATGAATGGAATAGTAACCAAGGGTTTGGGAGGTTTTAAATGTCGTCACTTTTGATTTCAGAAAGGGGAGGAAGAAGATGAATAGTAAAAGCCCCCTTTCTTTTCTCATCTTTTCCCTTGGTTTGAAAATTACAAGTTTGCCATTAATGAAAACCAACCGTTTTAAATTTAAACCAAAGCTTAATTAAATTTTAAAACGACCCCACGACTCGAACCCGATTTACCTGAGTAACATTTGACCCTAAATCCAGGGCGTTTCAACTCTCCCTTACTTAAGGAATTTCGTCCCCGAAATTACCTAACTGAAAGAGATAAGGAAATTGCCTTTCCATATCCTTCTCTCTCTCCCAAGTGGCTTCATCCACCCCTCGACGTTTCCACATCACCTTGACCAACTCAATTGATCTACCACGCAACACCTTGCTGTCTGAGGTTAAGATCTTCATTGGTTCCTCTTCATATGTCAAATCCGAATTCATTCAATCTCTTCTATAGGCATTACGTGATACAGATCCGATCTATATTTGTGGAGCATCGACACGTGGAACACATCATGAATCTTCTTTAGCTCGGTCGGGAGCCTCAATCTATAGGCAACGGGACGAGTCCTCTCAATTACCTCATAAGGTCCAATGAATCTTAGACTCAGCTTACCTTTCCTACCAAACCTCATCACCTACTTCCAAGGTGAGACTTTCAAAAACAATTTCTCACCCACAACATACTCTATCTCTTTCCTCTTTAAGTCGGTATACAACTTCTGTCGATCTGAAGCTGTCTTCAAGCGATCACAAATCAACTTTACTTTCTCGGTAGTGCCCTTAAGCAAATCAGGCATCGATACAAGCTTTTGTCCGGCTTCGGCCCCTTTATTTTCTCATCTTTTCCCTTGTTTTGAAAATTACAAGTTTGCCATTAATGAAAACCAACTCTTTTAAATTTAAACCAAAGCTTACTTAAATTTTAAAATGAGCCAACGACTCTAACCCGATTTACTCGAGTAACATCTGACCCCTAAACCTGAGGCATTACATATAACCTAAAGCTCTAATACCAATTTATGTAACACCCATCGCCTGGTTAAGAACGAGAGATGTCACATTGAACAACAAGAAACATATAACAAAATACACATGCTTGGCAAACCATAATAGTCAATTAAATACACAACTTATAACAGAATAAGAATTGATCATACAAGCATGCTTAGTAAACTAAAGTAATCAATCCAATTCATTACTTAGAACCTTTCAACATGTAAATCACACTAACGTATACACCAGATCATTTAAACTAAACTGGTCATTTTAAATTTTTCTTAACATGTGATCTAACTTATAACTAACATATAACATGACTTATTACAGAATTCAATGCTTAATCATGTATACACTTGAGCATTCAATGCCAATCAACTAATCCAATTCATAAAGATAAACATTCGGCTAACATATAAACAATCTATATACACTCGGCTATCCCAACATACTAATACTTCAATATACATATCAATTATCATGTTCAATCAACCTAAAACAAATGTAGAACCATTCTAATTACCCAATTCAAGCATTCATAGCATTCAAAAACTTCATTATATTTTTAATTGAACAACTAGACGCATATATATATATATATATATATATATATATATCCTATGTTCAAATTATTAAAATATATGAAACCATTACTTTATGCATCATTCGAAACAAGTAACAACCATAGCAAAGTCTAAATGCAAATACCTAAATCAAGCATATAAATCAACTTGTACATATCATATTATTCGAATCCATATCAAGCTTAGATAACTTAAACATAACATATTCATATCACCAAATCCATATATATACATATCAACCATCAATTCTATTACATAACCTAACTTGTCTTAACTTATACAAGCCAAACTATCAAAATACATATTCTTCCATGCATGTGACACATTAACATAAACTATGCCACCATCTAGAAGACTAAACAAAACTACATCATACTTGTGTTTTGGCTTGCGATGGCTCTCGAAACAAAACGGCTAGTTTTCGGATATCCGAGGACCTGTTATTTGGAAGAAGGAAACAATAGAGTGATAAGTACACATAATGTACTTAGTGAGGAAGCCCTAAACATTACAAATTTGCATCTTTTAAAGTCTTATTCATGTCTTCAAGGTTACTTAGCTAGGCTTAGGATACACAAGATCACCTAGCTAGTCTATCATGTTCAAGTAAACTTAGCTAGTTTCACATATACATCAAGGCAGACAAATTTGAATCATATAACAATTCAATCATTCATATCATTTGGGCAGCAAGCATTATACATGAATTATATCATATCATGGGTCATATAATTATATCATATAACTCGGGTCATTACCCAACTCATTCATATTATCTCATATCATAAAATCACATTATCCTTTTGCCTTGGATGATTAATGAATTAGGTAATCAAGTCTTTCATGTAACATGTAACTTTAGATACCCAAGGTATCAAAATATCTCGATATAACATATCATATAATAGAGGATGCATAAGCATCAATGGTGACTTACCACCAATTCATTTATCAAGGTGACTAACCACCTTACAAGTTCATAGGTGACTAACCACCATCCTGAAACAGAACAAATGAGCTCAATGACTCTAAGGCATACCCTTCTACCTAAAGACACTAATAAACCAAGGACTTAACTTATATATTTTAGTATTTCAACAAGATCAATTGCTTGTTTACCAAACACATTTCAAGTTCATGTAACAAGTTCATATCAACTTTGTAATAAAATCATCAAGATCATGATCACAAATTTTCCAGAAAAGATCAGTAGATAAACATCATTTATAAGTTCCTATCATGTAGCATCAATGGCCATCAAAGCATATTAAATCATATAGATCAATAAGAAAGGTAACTAACACTAGTATGACAAATGATATCATATGTTTCTTTTATCCTTCATCCTTACATTTTAGATTACCAAACCATTATTATATTCATTGCACACCTCATTTTAATTCAACAAAGAAACATAAACACATTGGTTAGGTTGCTAACCCTAACCCTAAGTTAGCTAAACTCACAATACTCCAAGCTTAGTTTGAATCTTTGATTGTAATGCCTTTGCTCCTCTTTTTGTATTGTTCAGCCCTTGAATCCTCTATAGTATCTTCACCAATTTGATCTTGAACAATCAAACAACATATAAAACACACATTAGAACTCAATTCAACCATATATATTCATTTACTCAAACACAATCACTTAAGTACATGAATCTGCCCCTAAACTGGAAGTTTGAGATACACTCACTAAAATGTCCATAACCTTTTACTCACAACTCCAAATTAGAAGTTCTTTACTATTCTAGAAAGCTTATTCACACACCTTTACAACCATGTATAGCACATATTTTTATTATTTCCCTATAAATACAGTTTATTGTTTGAAAACATGGCCCTTTTCTAAATCAAATCTGCCAACTTAGTTCTAACGAACTTTGGTGTACATTTTAAACATATTACACAACTAGTTTAAATCCAACATTTTAACTATAATTCACCATGTTTATCCTTAATATTTTCAAGTTCTAATAGGTTCTAAAACAGGGCAATATAGTCCCTAATTTCTTACATTTTCCAGATTAGTCCAAAATAATGCTTTAAGTGTTTTAGTTCATTTTAACCATTCATATAAACAAATTTTCTTTATGAACCTATATGTTTTCATTCATTTAAGGTATTCCTTGTTTAATGAATAAATTTTTAGAATTTTTAGATGATCAATAAAATCCCTAAGTTTTATTTTTATTCAAAATAGTTCACCTAATTCAAGTTTCATTCTTTTCTGGAGCAGTCCGCTTGTAACCTATTTTCCAGCCATTTCCAATATCATTTTCATGCTTCCAAAGTCTCTATCTTATAGTATTTTTAATTATCTACAACTTTGTATTGCAAAACGTTTGCTAATTCGAACCCTAACCTATTCGAATTTTCAATTTAAAACAGGGCAATGTAATGAACCTAATATGGGCAAATTCAACCTAAGCTAATGTTCATGCAAAATTTCAAGAAATTATTCAAGTCTAACATGAACCCAGCAATGTAACAACATTAACAATCATTCAACGTCATTTTCCAGCAACCATTTAATAAGAAAACAATCAAAACAGTCCTATAAACTCAATACACAATCGGTAAACACACTACACATACATTGAACTTAGGATAAACATGCAAGCTTTCTTTCAATCTTTCCAGCCTTTAATCTCTTTTTTACAGCCCTCTCTCTCTATATATATTTTCTTTAGTTTCGGTGGGTTTTTGGCTGAATGAAGGAAATGATGCTGGAAATGGTGATTACAAGTGTTTACCCTTGTAACTTGTTTGGCCATTTGCTTCGTTGAAAAAGGGACACATGGATCAACATTTGCCATGTAATTCCACTATGTTTTCCATTTAATTCCCACTATAGTCATATTATATTATTTAATCTTTTCATTATTATTATTTAATTTCATATATATATAATCACATAATCTACTTTACCAAATACTTATATATGTACATACATATGTCTTAGTTCATTTCCAATGATCATGTACAGATTATATATATATATATATATATATATATATATATATATATATATATATATATATATATATATATATATATATACTTACATTGTATTTCTTTTCTATTTCACCTAACACATGTATTCATTATATAAACTTAACTTACATGTCAATTATAATTTGGCATTTTATAATTTTGATCATATTAGTTTTATCAAAATGTTTACACCTTTCGTTTTTAACTTCTTAAAATTTCTTCGAAGGTAGTTTTAGGGTGTTACAACGGTGATGTGAGATTCCACCGGAAATTATATTATTGCTAGACGGGTGAGTACGGTGATGTGAGATTCCACCATAAGTGTCTAGTGGGTTTGAGAAAGTTATCTGCATATCTGAGTAAAACGTTGAATGTCAATATACCCAGGATTGCTCTAATTCTCTTGTTAAGCATGTTGTTGATTTCCCTCTATTTATGCTTATGTTTATGCATTGTGGTTTACTTTGCTTGCGATATGAGAATGGGCATATAGTAAGCCTATGGCTTGTGGTTGCATTCGGTAAATGCACGCGAAGGTAAATGTATGATATTGTATATTCAAACATGTGGAAATGATTTGAAAAAGGGTTTGGTTTTCAAGCAAACTATGTTTTCAAACTTCATTGTTGTAGTTACATCTTTGAGCACCACTCACTAAGCTAAAACGCTTATGCTCTCTTTTCCAACAATGCAGACCCTTAGACCTTTGGAGTAGCTCGGGGAACAAGGGAGATTTCCAAGGAAATTTAGTATTTAAGCAATGGGATAGGACCTTTATGTTTTGTGATGTTGATGGCATGTTCCTTTGCTTAGACAAGTATGCTTAGTCGTTTTGGTCTTGTATTGCCTTATGTCATGTTGATGTATGCTTTTGTTTAACTTTTGGCCAAGTTGGTGAATGCTAAGTATGTATGTTTCCTATAAGAATCTTATCTTGTTGAATGTTGCATCGTTCGGTGTTTAAATTGCTTCGTATGTTTATCCATGGATGTCTTGTGCTGTATTTGAGTTTGTATGTTGCTTGACTAGTCGTTAAATGCCTCTAGAGTCGAGTCCTTGTGTTTTTAGCATCCAAAATAAGGTTTGTAGTGCAGGGCGTATCAATGGTTTGAGTGATAGTCTGTTTGCTTGTTTTGTACATCTGTGTGTCTTCCGTTGTGTGTCCTCTCACATAAGATATAATTAATACATCTAAACAAGATAACTTAAAAAAATTCTAGAGTTGCTAATCAGAGTGGAGCCTTAACGGGTTTTGCTTCAGTTTTCCCCGTGTAACACATTCAATGAGGCCTAGCGGCTAGGCTGGGTCGAGGTGATTACAGTTATATTTTAGGATTCTCCTTCTCAATTTTTTAATTATTTTTATGAAAGTTTTGTTTAATTATTATGTAGGGTAAACTACATAAATAGTCCCCCGACTATGGTCCAATTATCTTTTGCGTCCCCCGACTATCAAATGTTACAAACTAGTCCCTTCACTAAATTTTACATACAAAATGGTCCAATTCCGTCCAAAATATAACGGACGTCTTACGTGGACGTTAACATGCTGACTAGGATGCTAACGTTGGCTCCTCAAAACGGTGTGTTTTGATTAAACACTTAAACAAAACGTTTCATTATCCAAATCAGAAGATTAGCCCTAAATCGATAGAAAAAATCGAAAACGAAAGAAAATTTCTCAGAGAAAATGCTTTAGAGTGTTGTGAAATTGGGTTCAATTAATTGAGGGTTTAGGGTTGTTATTGAACATAGATTAAGGTTAAGGATGTATTATCGTAAACTTCGATCGAAAGGGCAAGGAGCTGTTCGCTATGGTAAGATTTTAAGTTTGCATTTGTTTGATTCGATTGACTTTGTGTTAAATTTTTGTGATTTAAGGTTTTTGTAAGTTAAATTGATTTAGGGTTTTTGTAAGTTCAATTGATTTAGGGTTTTTGGAATTTCAATTGATTTAGGGTTTTTGCATATTTGACGATTTTGATAATATCTGGACTGTTATGGGAAATATATGTTTCTAATTATCATGTGCCAACGAATTTGTGTTTCTAATTAGTGAGTTGCTATATATATGGGAAATATATGTTTAGTTTGTAAATATTCTGATAACATTGAATGTTGTTTAGGGTTTAACTTATTGTTTAGTTTAGGGTTTTAGTGTTATAAAACTAACTTTGAATATTCTGAGGACTTTGAATATTCTGATGAAACTGACTTTGAATATTTTACTGAAATTGACTTAGTTTTTGTTCTTTAGTGATATAAAACTAACAGTGGACTAGTTTATGTTTAAATTATTGTTTAGTTTAGTACTTTAATGGTATGAAACTGACTTTTGTGCATTAGTTTTGTGGATTATTTTAGTTTAGTTTAGTTTAATGTGTGTGTCTGATATAATAGTTTAATGTGCACTGCTTTTGAAGTTTTGTTCACATGATGATCACATGATGATTTAATAGTTTAAGTTTGATATAATAGTTTAATTGCACTGCTTTTAAAGTATGAAACATAGGATCAGAGTTTAATTGCACTGCTTTTAAAGTATGATTCAATAGTTTAAGTTTCATACCTATGATCAATAGTTTAATGTGCACATTTTTTATTCTTTTTTTCAGAGACAGATTCAGAGTTATGCACAACAATTATGCATCATGGGGGTTGTTTTATTGAGGATCCTGCATTTAGGTACACTGGAAAATTTATTGCTCATTATGATTGGTGTAGAATTGATGGAATGAGCATGCTTGAGTTTGCTGATATGGTATTTATATTAGGATATAGGTGTCCAGTGAAATTATATTGGAAAATGGCAGATAATCTAACTAGAGAATCACTCAGGCAATTAAATACTGACCAAGATGTCCTGAGTTTGATAAACAATATGCCTAGGGACCACTACCTAAATGTGTACTTAGTGGAAGAATCCATTGTATATGGACCTGACTTAGTGCATAATGATGAATCTGAGTTAGGACAGCATGACTTGAATGATGAATCTGAGTTAGGACAGCATGACTTGAATGATGATTCTGAGTTAGGGCAGCATGATTTGAATGATGAATTATGGCAGCATGATTTGAATGAATCTGAGTTAGGACATACTGAGAATGTATTTGCTGAGTCTGATAATGATTCTGATTCTGATTCTGTGTATGTTGAGTCTGCTGATTATGATTCTAGTTCAAACAATTCTGATTCTGAGTTTGTGGATTCTGATAATGATGTTGGTGAGGAAGAAACATGTACTGAGAATGTAGCAAATGGAGTTGAGAGAGAGTATTTTGGTATAGGGTTATCTGATTTAGAAATTGGATCTAAAGTGATGAGTGATAGTGATAGTCAAAAATCTGACTCATTAAACAGTGTGCATGAGTCAGACTCTGATGATCATAGGTTTCTTGAATTCAACAGTACTGCTGATATGATTAACCCTAGGTTTGAAACTGGTTTAGTTTTTGCTGAAAAAAAGATTTTGAAAGAAGCCATTTGTCAGTATGGAAGGATAAATAAGTATAATGTGAAATTCAAGAAAAATGATAAAAGAAGATTAGTGGCAGCATGCAAACCAGGATGTCCATGGACAGTTAGGGCTTCACCAATGAACCCAAGTGACCCAGTAGACACATCATGGCAGATTAAAACTTATATTCCTCAACATAGATGTGCTAGAGACCTTAAGAATAAACATGTGACAGCTAAATGAATTGCAAAAGAGTATTTTTATAAGTTTTTGGAAGATTGCAATTATCCACCCACATATTTAATGAAAGATGTTTACAAGGACCACATTGCTCGTGTGTCTCTCACTAAATGTTTGAGGGCCAGAGATTATGCCCTTGAGTAGATAATGGGAAGTCAGAAGCAACAGTATTTGAAGATATATGACTATCTTGCTGAGCTAAGGCAGACCAATCGAGGGACCACTACCATATGCTACTTAAATGAGTGTCTCTTTCAGAGAATGTATGTTTGCATGCAAGCATGCAAAGATGGATTCAAGGCTGGATGCAGACCAATTATTTGTCTTGATGGATGCCATTTAAAAGGATATTATGGTGGGCATATTTTGGCAGCAGTTGGGATAGATGCTGATGACTGCATCTATCCTATTGCATATGCATGTGTGGAAAGTGAGTGTGGTAACTCTTGGGCATGGTTCTTGGACATTTTGAAGGATGATGTGAATATTACCAACTCTTATCACATCTCTTTCATGTCTGACAGACAAAAGGTACATAATATAATATTTTTAATTTTTATTTCTTATTTGCATGTTTGTATGACTAACAAACAAATTTGGTTGGTGTTTACAGGGGCTTGTGGATGTTATTGCAGAACTTTTTCCACATTCTCAACACAGGACATGTGTTAGACATTTGTATACGAACTTTAAGTCTGAAGATTACAACAAGGGAAAACATTTGAAGGATCTTTTCTGGAAAGCTGCAAGATCAACTACTGTTAAAGAGTTCAAAGACACTTTGGAAGAAATTAAATCTGTCTCATCCAAGTCTTATGATTGGTTGGTCAAGATCAATTCTGACCAATGGTGTAAGGCATTTTTCACAAGTAACACCAAAACTGACATGTTGTTGAATAACCTATGTGAATGTTTTAACAAGGTATGTATTATTTCTTAAATAATGTTTGAACTAGAAATGCTTATATATACTAACATTTTCTTTTTTATTTATTTATGAAGTTTATACTCGAAGCAAGGGACAAGCCTATCCTTACCATGATGGAAACCATAAGGACTTTGATCATGCAAAGGATTGCAAAGAAACAATCACAAGCTGAAAAATATGTTGGGCTTCTCTGTCCCAAAATTCAGAAGAAGTTAGAGCTTACAATTGAACTATCCAATAGGTAATCAAAACTGATTTTATAGTTTACTTCAAGTTGAATGTGGGTGCTGGCCTAGAAATAATGTGTATGTCATTTGCTTACTTCAAATATAATGTAGGTGCTGGCCTAGAAATGCTGGTGGTGAACAATATCAAGTTGAATGTGGATATGGCAACCAGCATGTTGTCAACATGCAAGCATTGACTTGTACATGTAGAAGATGGGAGTTAACTGGTATCCCATGCAACCATGCTGTGTCAGTGATGTTGTTAATTGGAGTTAGGCCAGAATCACATGTTGATGAGTGTTACACCAAGACAACACAAGAAAAAATTTATTCGAACTTCATCAACCCAATTAGAGGACCAAATCAGTGGACTCCTCAAATTGATTGTCAACCTATATTGCCCCCACCATTGAGAAGACCACCTGGAAGACCTCGTAAATCAAGAAAAAAAGAAGCTGATGAAACTGCCACTGCTTCCACAAAGCTGAGTCGAAAATATGTGAAATTGAAGTGTACTAAGTGTGGCAAACCTGGTCATAACATCAGAACTTGCAAGGGTGAAGTGGGTGGGAATAAAAAAAATGCTCGAAGGGTAATGTATTTTTGCTTACTTGTTAGTTATGTATTTAATTTGTTTTCTTCATAACATTAGAGCTTGTTTCCTATGTTTTATAAGTTCCCACAACAAGGAAACAACCTCCATCTGTTCAACCTTCATCAGTTCAACATCCAACTGGCCAACCTCCAACTCAGCAATCTCAAACACCAACCCAGCAACCCAGAATGTTAAGGCAGAAGTTACCTATAAAGAGGAAGGAACCTACAGTCCAGCAAGATTCAAGAAAAAAACATGCAAGGCAGTCAAATGCATTCACAGTTAGATGGATGCCAACGAACACTCAAGATAGTGCTGGTACAACCTCAGACACAACCAGAAGCAATGTTACAAACACTAGGGTGGACTAGTGTTAGTTTAATGCCAAGTAACTCTTTTGAAAAATGTGAAGTTTTAGTTTGATGGCCAATTAACTCTTTTGAATAGGCACAAATCTTTTTGTTGGGCATATCTCATTTTGTAGAAATATTGATGCTTTAATACTTTGTTGGCCACATCTCATTTTGTACAAACATTAATGCTTTACTATTTTGTACAAGCATTATATGGAAATGAAAGTCTTTATTACTTTAACAGAAATTTTCATAGCCACATCTCATTCATATGTTGTATGCTGCAAATTATGTTTTATAACCAAATGTAAATACAAAAAATTGACAGATGAAGTCAAACCCTTAAATTTTCATTACTTTAACATAAGTTTCCATTACAAAAAGTTTTCCCAAGATTTTCATTACTGCAACAATTACAAAAAGCTTAATCCCCACAAAATGTTTTCCCAAGATTTTTAACTACTACAACCTTTAATCCCCACAAACCCATACAAATTTCCTAAAACCCCCCAAAATGAAAATTCAGAACCCTAATTAAATTTACATAAAACACCATATTATCAGTACGCACAAAGCAGCAATCCAAATCATTCGTTCTTTTTTTCTTCCCTCTTCAACTTTTCTGATTTTCTTCAACAATCCAACAATAACAATTCTTTCTCGATTTCCAATTTCAGAATCACACCACAGAAAAAATTTACAAGGCCGACCAACACCATACTTGGAGCAGCCGAAAAATCTCCTACCCGGGTTAGCATTACTCCATGATGTTCTGAGATCAGCTTCCAGTCCACAATCACATTTCGGAATCTCTCTTCTTGAGTCCATCTTTCAGATTGGCTTCCTTCTTTCCTAGCTAAAGTTTAGATAGAAGAAGAAGAAGAAAAAACGAGACTGAGTTTTAAACAAATTTGGTCTGATTAGGGCTTTTAAAAGGGGATTTTTTTTAACTAATATTTTTAATGACATGGAAATTTGGTATCATAAAAAAATAATTTTATCTGAACCTAATCAGCATGTTAACGTCCACGTAAGACGTCCGTTATATTTTGGACGGAATTGGACCATTTTGTATGTAAAATTTAGTGAAGGGACCAGTTTGTAACATTTGATAGTCGGGGGACGCAAAAGATAATTGGACCATAGTCGGGGGACTATTTATGTAGTTTACCCTATTTTGTAATATCTTTTGAAAGTTAATGAAATTAAGTCTTTCAATTAACTCAATGGTTTAACCCCTTTTAGTACATATGAGTTTTAAAATTAGTAAATTAATCCTCAACCCTCTACTTTTATGGCTTAATTATTTTGTAGAATCTCATTAATTTCAAAGATACGGAACTTGACCCTTCTTAGAATTTCATTCTAGTTACACCGCTGCTGATTATCTGTAAACAACTAAAAATTAATTCCAAATATAATAAACCAGTAAGCAACAAATGACAAGTAGCCTAGAATGGTGTAGCAAATACAATGTTTTATATATGTCAACCATTTTATGGAAGGGAATAGAATTTGTAGAAAAAATTTAAATCAAATCACGCGTTATATACAAGCTTTAGAATTTTATTATTCAGGCTTGGGATCGTAAAGTTTTATCTCCCGTTGATATGATGGCTGCGTTGGTCTTGCATTTTCATATGTATTCTGAAACAAAAGAAATCGTTGGTTATAACAAAAAAGATGATAATTTTTCATTTTAGTAAGGCTCATCAAATCAACAAGTATTATTACTTACATCATGGACAGCCATTCGGATTGCTTGGACTTGATCCCTAGAAACGAATGCTATCTGGACCATATAGTTCAAAATATTTTCAAATTCTTAGACCTTGACAAGAAATTAAAAGAGACAACAAAATTAAGGGCTTATCGAATTTTATACCAGCTCGTTGATTGTCCAAATGACACCTTCAGAGCAAGGAGGAGTAGTCAAAGAACCAATGTATCTATAATACTTCTTGCCACCAATATTGATAAGGCTTGGATCCATCACTCCCATTGGCCTTTCTCGGTTCTGATCATTCATTTTTGTAATGTTTCTCATCAGCTGTAAAATTTTCATAAGCAAATGAATGACAATCCTCTATAATAATTTGGGGAAAGTGCAAAATTTTTCTTTTACCTTGGAGAGGAAAGTATCAGAGGATCCAAATTCATAAATTATTCCAACAACAGCTATACCGTTCTTCACTTTAGGGTCATTACATTGGTGTACCATATTTAGCTCCAAGGGATATCTAATTATTATGCAAAAACATTTATGCATATGTATAAATTTTGTAAGTTTTGGGAAAAGGAGATATGAAAGATTTGTGAGAAAGGACCTTTTTCCATTGATGGTATGTTCAGAAGGTGAGTGCCAATGAACTTGATGCAAAATGTATTCCACGCCATTGATTTTTATTGAACCTGCATCCTTATTCGGCCATTGAAGCTGTATATTCAAATAACAAATTAGTAAAAGAATCAAGTATATTTCATTGAGTTGAATCTTGATTTAATTCATACATGTGAATCATTTTAGGCATTGTAACAGGGGGTAATGGGACGGATGAGGCAAGCAAGAATAAAAATATATATGTTGTTTCATTTCTTACCGAAAGATCATGACCTCTGTTCTTGATGATTGACTGAGATGGCATGTACATCTTCTCCAACTCTCCAGATTTTTGGCTTATCTTCACTGTACCGCTTGAAATATCAATAGGGGACTGCAAATGTCCATTTTTGCAAACAGCCCATTCTTTCTTAAGATCTCCCCAATAGTTTGGTCCCTTCTCACTATTCTTTGAGTAATCATATTCAATATGATCATCTGCATTTAGTTCATATTATTATATATCAATCAACAATGTATGCAAATCTCACAAATGAAATATTATTTAGTTCTTGACATAACCAGTTTTTTGAGCTGAAACTGAAGTCGAGTAGCTGAGAAACATGGGTAAAAGGATGAGAAAAGGTGAAACATAATTGGACTTTCTTTGGTAGTTCATGTTTTAATCTTTTAGAGGCAAAAAGCACAATGATTATTTTTGAAATTTTGATATATGATACATGGGGAAAGATTATTGAGAATATTTATATATAACTTTTTTGGGAAAATGACAGCGATGTGATTTCTCCTACTCATACGAGTTTCATGGCTAACGAGTATTTGTTACTAAGTTAAGAAGACCCTAAAGAACAAACTTAAAACAATTTACTAACAAATATTGGTATTGGGTAAAACAGTCGAAATTTTTCCTAAAGTATAAAACAATACGGTAGGGGAAAATAGGTTTCTTACAATTGTGAACAACCACATTGAAACAAATGAAATTTTAAATAAGGTAATATAGACTCTATAAAATATCAGTTATACCTAACTAGTTTAATTAATTTACGAGGTCGGAAATTCTTTTTAGTCAACACTTTATTATGCATATTATATTTTACGATTCTCCTTTTGTGAAAATAAGAATTTTAGATTTTTAAAAATAAAAAAAATAAAGGACACTCAAAATAGGTCACATTTCAAGAATTAACTGGGTGAAAATATTTTTAACGGTCGTTTACAGATTGACCTTAGAATGATAACTAAATTCAACACCTACTTTGACAAAAAAAAATTAGACATTAATTGAAAAAAATATAGTTTCAACACTTATTTTTTCCATAAGCCTTTAATTTTTGAAAATAAATTACCCTTTTATAGTGAATGGGTGCCTAGGCCATGAACCTGAGATGGAGCTAGAATACAATAAGGAGGAGTAGTAATATCACGAGAAGCTAAGTGTTGAATCATCGTAGTATGATCATCAAAATTGGTCATTCAGAATTAATGGAAAGATGTGAATATATCCAAAACATCCGCAGCCATATAACTTTTTGTAACACCCGGGTTCGGGGGCTGGGAGAAAATAATAATTAAATAATAGTTCGGGTTTCGGTTCCTAATTTTAATAATAAAATAATATATTGGGTCTCGAGTTTTAAGATAAATAAATTAAGTTGGACCAACTTCAAAACAAACCCAAATAGACATGAATGTCTCCTATTGTAATTTCCCTATTTCATTAAGGGTATTTAGGTCTTTGGCCTTTTTAATTTTAAACAAACATAAAAAAAAATGCTTTTGGCTCATCTTCTTCCCCTCTCCATTTTCTTTTGACCTGAAATGAACCCATCTCCCCCTTGATACTATTCCATCTCACATCTTGCTCATTGTTGGAGCTTTTGCAAAGGTAAAGTCGTTTTTGACCTGCCCTCATCATCCTCTTCGAGTTCATACTTTTATTTTCGATAAAATCCATGATTTTTGTATTTTGGGTGTTTTGAGATTTTGATTAAAAATATCATTTTTAACATCTTTTACTTAGATTTTTGATTTATTAATGTTACATGTGTTGTTTTCAACCTAAAAGGTCTAAAGTATATGATTTTTACAAGGTTTTGGGGTGTTTCCCGAAATGGGGTTTTGGGGAGGTTTTGGAGGGTTTTAAGTTGAGTTTTGGGGTGTTTTAGGTGGAATTTTGATGGTTGATGGTTAGACTATATGTAAGTATTGTTTTGGAGGCATTTGATAGTAATTTAAGTGTTGGAATCATTGGAAATAGGGTGTGCTTAGAGGCTGCTCGGGAATAAGGATTTTTGGGTTTGATTTTAGTTGAAATTGAGTGTTTTGTGTTTGGTTTGTAATCCAGGTTGACTATATTGGAATGTGGACTGATTTGGGATTGTTTTAAATTGTGTTGGAATGATTAGAGGCAAGAAATTTGGTTGGAGAAGCTTCGGGAACGAATCCAGAGGTTTTGGAGTCTTGAGCTTGTTCTTCGGTCTTCACTTGGGTAACAACGGTGAGTAGAATCGTCAATCTTTGAATTGTGCACGATATGGAACCTTTAGGGTTTGGGTGGGACCTTGAGGGTTCACCTAAAACCGAGTGTATGCCTCTCTACTCCTATGTTTGTTATGAATGGATGAATGGTTTTGTGTTGTGATTATCAATTGCATCTTAAGTTATTCATACAGTTGTTAATGTGTAGTCGAGTTGAAGTCGTGCCTCACGTGATGGTGGTCTAGACTACGGTGATGTGTAGTCCCACCGGTAGTGACTAGTAGGAAAGTACTTTGATGTGTAGTCCCATTGGAAATCTACTAGTCGGAACGGTAATGTGTAGTCCCACCGTGTGTGTATGTTGGTTGTGCTTGTGCAAACCATGTATTGTTGTTGAGATAGTCATTCGTGCAATCATTGTTTTACTTACATATGAAAGGCGTTTTGAACACTACATGTTGTGGATTTGTAGAGCTTCACTCACTAAGCTAGTAGCTTACGCTCTCTTTGTTTCCAACATGCAGATCGTTAGAGTTCGGGAGGCAAGCGGGCAAGAGAGGAGCTTTTGGAGTTCTCAAGCTAGCACAAGTATGATTTGTGTTTTGTAATAATGCCTAAACGATGGGGTATAGAGTTGTAGGATTTGGTGTCAAACTCCTTAGGTGATTTGTGTTAATTGAGCATTTTAAATTATGGATGCGTTATGCTTTTGTTTCATGGATTGAGGACCATGCTTATCTTGTTGCTTGATTGTATGTGCCTAAGAGTGTATGGTCTTGGCCTGTGCATGCTCTATGCTTGGTTGTCTTGTGTATGATGCCTTATGATTGCTATGTGTGCCCCTTTCGTGGAATTGCATGAAACCTTTGATCCTTATGGCTCTTGTTAGATTCGATGCCCCATTTCGTCTTGTTAGATTCAATGCCTTCAGGAGTTGACTGATAGAGGCTTCATTAGGCCTAGTGTATCCCCGTAGGGTGCTCCAGTCTTGTTTGTGAAAAAGAAGGATGATAGCATGAGAATGTGTATAGATTATAGGCAGTTGAATAAGGTAACGGTGAAAAACAAATATCCCTTGCCTAGGATAGATGACTTGCTAGATCAGTTGAGAGGGGTTTCTGTGTTTTCGAAGATTGACTTGAGGTCTGGATACTATCAGTTGAAGGTAAAGGATGTGGACATACCGAAGACGGCCTTTCGTATACGTTATGGACACTGTGAGTTTTTGGTAATGCCTTTTGGATTGACCAACACTCCAGCAGCCTTCATGGATATGATGAAACGAGTGTTCCATGAGTTCTTGGATATATTTGTGGTAGTGTTTATAGATGACATCCTGGTATACTCTAGGACCGAAGAGGAGCACGATGAGCATTTGCGGTTAGTACTTCAGACCCTACTTAAGAATCAGTTGTATGCCAAGCTAAGCAAGTGTGAGTTTTGGATTAGGGAGGTGGTCTTTATAGGTCACGTGATCTCGGCTTGTGCGATTAGTGTAGATCCCAAGAAGATAGAAGCTATAGTGAATTGGAAACAACCAAAATCAATGACAGAAATCCGTAGTTTCCTAGGTTTGGCGGGATACTATAGAAGGTTTGTTGAGTGGTTCTTGAGAATAGCGGCTCGGTTGACTAAGTTGCTACAGAAGAATGTTCTGTATGAGTGGTCAGATGCAAGAGAAGAAGCGTTTGAGAAATTGAAGAAAGTTGTGACTGGAGCTCCTATCCTGATTCAGCCTGAACCGGTGAGAGAATTTGTGATTTACAGTGATGCATCCTACGTAGGGCTAGGTTGTGTGCTTATGCAAGAAGGTAAGGTGGTAGCGTATGCTTCGCGACAGTTGAAAGTCCATGAGAAAAATTATCCCACACATGACATAGAGTTGGTTGCAGTGGTGTTCGCGTTAAAGATTTGGAGACACCATCTTTATGGTGAAAAGTGCACCGTGTATACCGACCACAAGAGATTGAAATATTTGATGTCTCAGAGGGAGTTGAACCTCAGGCACCATAGGTGGTTAGAGCTCCTTAAGGATTATGACCTCACCGTAGAGTACCATCCGGGTAAGGCGAACGTAGTGGCCAATACCTTGAGTAGAAATGTGGCCGTTGAGTTACGAGCAATGTTTGCAAGATTGAGTTTGTCTACGGATGGTGGATTGATAGTCGAGCTTCAGGTTAAGCCTTCATTGGTCCAATTGATTCGTGAGAAGCAGTTGCGAGATGAGTCTTTGGCACCTCACGTGCAAGACATAGCCAAAGATAGGCCTACCGAGTATTGTTTTGAGGAGAATGGGATCCTATGTTTCAAGGATAGAGTAGTGGTTCTAGAGGATACCGAGTTGAGGCGTACGATCTTGAGTGAAGCTCATAATAATCCTTTTGCTATGCATCTGGGTAGCATGAAGATGTATCGAGGTTTAAAGGAGGAGCACTATTAGGTTGGTTTGAAAAAGGATGTGGCCGAGTTTGTAAGTAGATGTATGGTTTGTCAGAGAGTCAAGGCTGAGCATCAGTTTCCCTCAGGATTATTACAGCCGTTGAAAATTCCAGAATGGAAGTGGGAATGCATCACAATGGAGTTTGTGTCAGGACTACTGTTGACTCCTTCGAGGAAGAACTCAGTGTGGGTGATTGTGGATAGATTTACTAAGTGTGCCCACTTCATACCAGTTCATACTACCTATACATTAGACAAGTTGGTCGATCTGTATATTTGTGAAATAGTGAGACTACATGGGGTACCGAAATCGATTGTGTTAGACCGAGATCAGAGATTTACCGCTAGATTTTGGGAGTGTCTGCATCGAGCCTTGGGTACTTGGTTGAACTTCAGCATTTCGTACCATCCGCAGTCAGATGGGCAGTATGAGAGAGTGATTCAGGTATTAGAAGATATGTTGAGATGTTGTATTATTGATTTTTAGGGGTCATTGGAGAAACACATACCGTTAGTGGAGTTCGCGTATAACAACAGCTTTCAATCGAGTATTCAGATGGCTCCTTATGAGGCCTTGTATGGTAGGAAGTGTAAAACCCCGATTTTTTGGGCCGATGCCAAACAAAAACTTGTGCCGATGCCCGAATTGCTTAAGGGAACCACCGAGAAGGTAAAGTTGATATGTGATCACTTGAAAGCAGCTTCAGATCGACAGAAGTCATATGCCGACTTAAAGAGGAAAGAGGTAGAGTACTCTGCGGGGGATAAAGTGTTTTTGAAAGTCTCACCTTGAAAGAAGGTGATAAGGTTTGGGAGGAAGGGCAAGTAAAGCCCAAGATTCATAGGACCTTGTGAGATAGTTGAGAGAATTGGCCCCGTTGCATATAGATTGAGGCTTCCGATTGAATTAGAGAAGATCCATGATGTCTTTCATGTGTCGATGCTTAGGAGATATAGATCATATACTTCTCATGTTATGCCTGTTGAGGAGATAGAGTTGGATTCGGATATGTCCTACAATGAAGATCATATTGAGATACTTGCTTCGGATAGCAAGGTGTTGCGTGGCAAGACCATAGAGTTGGTCAAGCTGTTGTGGATACATAGAGGTGTTGAAGAGGCCACGTGGGAGAGGAAAGCTGATATGGTTGAATAGTTTTCGTACTTGATTCCGTAAGGTAATTTCGGGGATGAAATTCGTTAAGAGGGGGAGAGTTGTGACACCCGGGTTCCAGGGCCGGGAGAAAATAATAATTAAATAATGGTTCGGGTTTCGGATCCTAATTTTAATAATAAAATAATATAGTGGGTCTCGGGTTTTAAGATAAATAAATTAAGTTGGACCATCTTCAAAACAAACCCAAATAGCCATGAATGTCTTCTATTGTGATTTCCATATTTCATTAAGGATATTTAGGTCTTTAGCCTTTTTTAATTTTAAACAAACATAAAAAATGCTTTTGGCTCATCTTCTTCCCCTCTCCATTTTCTTTTGACGTGAAATGAACCCCTCTCCACCTTGATACTATTCCATCTCACATCTTGCTCATTGTTGGAGCTTTTGCAAAGGTAAAGTCGTTTTTGACCTACCCTCATCATCCTCTTCGAGTTCATACCTTTATTTTCGATAAAATCCATGATTTTGTATTTTGGGTGTTTTGAGATTTTGATTAAAAATGTCATTTTTAACATCTTTAACTTAGGTTTTTGATTTATCAATGTTACATGGGTTGTTTTCAATCTAAAAGGTCCAAAGTATATGATTTTTACAAGGATTTGGGGTGTTTCCTGAAATGAGGTTTTAGAGAGGTTTTTAGAGGGTTTTAAGTTGAGTTTTGGGGGTGTTTTAGGTGGAATATTGATGGCTGATGGTTAGACTAAGTATTGTTTTGGAGGCATTTGGGAGTAATTTAAGTGTTGGAATCATTGGAAATAGGGCGTGCTTAGGGGCTGCTCGGGAATATGGATTTTTGGGTTTGATTTTAGTTGAAATTGGGTGTTCTGTGTTTGGTTTGTAATCCGTGTTGACTATATTGGAAGGTGGACTGATTTGGGATTGTTTTAAATTGTGTTGGAATGATTAGAGGCAAAAAATTTGGTTGGAGAAGCTTCAGGAACGAATACGGAGGTTTTGGAGTCTTTAGCTTGGTCTTCGGTCTTCACTTGGGTAACAACGGTTAGTAGATTCGCCAATCTTTGAATTGTGCACGATATGGAACCTTTGGGGTTTGGGTGGGACCTTGAGGGTTCACCTAAACCCGAGTGTAAGCCTCTCTACTCCTATGTTTTTTGTGAATGGATGAATGGTTATGTGTTGTGATTATCACATGCATATTAAGTTGTTCATACAGTTGTTAATGTGTAGTCGAGTTGAAGTCGTGCCTCACATAATGGTGGTCTAGACTACGGTGATGTGTAGTCCCACTGGTAGTGACTAGTAGGAAAGTACTTTGATGTGTAGTCCCATTAGAAATCTACTAGTCGGAACGTTGATGTATAGTCCAACCGTATTTGTATGTTGGTTGTGCTTGTGCAAACCATGTATTGTTGTTGAGATAGTCATTCGTGCATTCATTGTTTTACTTACATATGAAAGGCGTTTTGAAAACTGCATGTTATGGATTTGTAGAGCTTCCCTCACTAAGCTAGTAGCTTACGCTCTCTTTGTTTCCAACATTCAGATCGTTAGAGTTCGGGAGGCAAGCGGGCAAGGGAGGAGCTTTTGGAGTTCTCAAGCTAGCACAAGTATGATTTGTGTTTTGTAATAATGCCTAAACGATGGGGGTATAGAGTTGTAGGAGTTTGTGTCAAACTCCTTAGGTGATTTGTGTTAATTAAGCATGTTAAATTATGGATGTGTTATGCTTTTGTTTCATAGATTGAGGACCATGCTTATCTTGTTGCTTGATTGTATGTGCCTAAGAGTGTATGGTCTTGGCCTGTGCAAGCTCTATGTTTGGTTGTCTTATGTATGATGCCTTATGATTTCTATGTATGCCCCTTTCGTGGAATTGCATGAAACCTTTGATCCCTATGGCTCTTGTTAGATTCAATGCCCCACATGCTAGATCATGATTGTGAAATTTTTTATGTATGCTTGAATGAGCTTAGGGAAGTCCCAAAATGCATATAGAGTTGAGTCTTTTTTGGTTTGCTGGTTTGTGGAGACTTGCAGTGCAGGGCGTATCGGTACGCCTAAGTGTCGTATCGATACGGTCTTGCTTGCAGGACTCAGTTTTGGCTGGGCGTACCGATACACGGGAGTGTATCGATACGCTCTTTGCTCACTGGAATTCAGTTTTGGCTGTGCGTTTCGATACACAGGGGTGTATCGATACGCTCTTCACTCTCTGGAATTCTGAGAAGTTGGTGAGTTTAGGGCGTATCGGTACGGGGTTGAAGCGTATCGGTACGGTCCTACCTCGTTGACCACGAAATGTTGAGCGAGAATGGCGTATCGATACGCTCAAGGGCTGTATCGATACGTCTTCCCTGAGTTGACTATTGGGGTTTACTTGGTCAAGGCGTATCGATACCCTTGAATGGTGTATCGATACGGCATGCCCTGTACGTTTAAAATGGACAGTTTAATGTATGGATTGAGGTTCGAATGTGCTTCATTATCGATGTTTTCTGCTGACGTGACCACTTAAGGATTAACACGCCTTTAGACAAGATTAAAATGAAAGAAATTTTTAGGGTTGCTAACCGAGGGGAAACCTTAATGGGTTTCGCTTCGGTTTTCCCCGTGTAGCCTACTTGGACCGATCATCCGGCCAGACCGGGACGAGGGGGTTACACTTTTATTAAGAACTCACGATTTCAATAATTAATCATTTTCGTCTTGAATTGGAGATAATAGGTACTCAAAAGAGAGGACTTCTACCGGCTCGAGGGTCTTGAATAAATTTCACAGCTACAACCCTTCGTATAAACCCACAACTCAACTTGGAGGATACTAGTGGCTCCAACCTTTTACAAAATCTGAGCAAAATATGTAGTTTATATTTGTTTTTTTCTTATACATTTAATCTCAAAATTTTACCACTAGTTAGTTTTAAGGAGGTGACGCTACCAACCTCTTACAAAATGACATGCATTAATTGTTTGTATAAAAAAAATTTACTATTAAATAATAAAAATAGTTTTTATTAAAAAATATAAAATAAAGATCATATAGTATTTGTATATTAAATTATCTACTGTGTAACCTAAAAACTAACCCATCTTTATTTTCTCAACGTTTGAAAACCAAAAAGACATTGTGTCTAATAAAGGGTTCACGTGAACTCAATCTACGGTTGTTTTAGAAAATGTAATACACATTGAAATTTTTGTGGTCTATTTTAAATATAATTTTTTATTTTATTGGTAAAACTAAATTATTTAAAAATTAAAGAAAAAACAAAGTTTAGTTCCATTAAGATAATTATAAATTTTTAACTCCAAAGTCAAAAGTTTAACCATATTGAATATAGTGGAAGTATTCAAGCAAATTTATTAAGAGATCATTTAAAAAGTCTAAATTTATTCGTAATAAATTTAAAAAATTTGTACTTACAAGAGACTTGTATTTTCTAAATAATTTTTCAATATTCTTTTGATTGGAAGCCACGAGCGGCCCTCACAAGTCCTCGTATAGTTCTGCCTCTAATTCAATACATTTAAGAAATTAATAAGCAAATAGAAGTCGAATTAAACATTTGAATCTACTTTTAGTTTTTGAGTTCCTCGATTATTGAGACAAAGTTGTCAATGAATTTAAAATACAAGCTTTAGATTTTAATCGGTTGAGCTTGGGATGGTAAAGTTGTAAATGATTGATTCTTAGTTGAGCACGAGCGTATCAAGTTTTATAATTACATTAAATGATCTTAAGATGGTAATGTACTAAGCTTTAAATTCTCAGATATGAGATTATCTCCCGTGGAGGAACATCATTGGTGCAAGGGACATGGCACACACAATCTTTTATGGTTTAAATGTATTCTAGATCCTAAATTTTTTGAAACATTAAAATTAAGTTTTAGTCCTTCTCAAATTTTTTGTTTAATTATTTTGTAATATCTTTTCCGTTTTAAAGTTAATGAAATTTAGTCTTTCAATTAACTCAATGGTTTAACCCCTTTTAGTACATATGAGTTTTAAAATTAGTAAATTAATCCTCAACCCTCTACTTTTATGGTTTAATTATTTAGTAGAATCTTATTAATTTCAAAGATACGGAACTTGACCCTTCTTAGAATTTCATCCTAGTTACACCGCTGCTGATTATCTGTAAACAACTGAAAATTAATTCCAAATATAATAAATCAGTAAGCAACAAATGACAAGTAGCCTAGAATAGTGTAGCAAATACAATGTTTTATATATGTCAACCATTTTATGGAAGGGAATAGAATTTGTAGAAAAAATTTAAATCAAATCACGCGTTATATACAAGCTTTAGAATTTTATTATTCAGGCTTGGGATCGTAAAGTTTTATCTCCTGTTGATATGATGGCTGCGTTGGTCTTGCATTTTTATATGTATTCTGAAACAAAAGAAATCGTTGGTTATAACAAAAAAGATGAGAATTTTTCATTTTAGTAAGGCTCATCAAATCAACAAGTATTATTACTTACATCATGGACAGCCATTCGGATTGCTTGGACTTGATCCCTAGAAACGAATGCTATCTGGACCATATAGTTCAAAATATTTTCAAATTCTTAGACCTTGACAAGAAATTAAAAGAGACAACAAAATTAAGGGCTTATCGAATTTTATACCAGCTCATTGATTGTCCAAATGACACCTTCAAAGCAAGGAGGAGTAGTCAAAGAACCAATGTATCTATAATACTTCTTGCCACCAATATTGATAAGGCTTGGATCCATCACTCCCATTGGCCTTTCTCGGTTCTGATCATTCATTTTTGTAATGTTGCTCATCAGCTGTAAAATTTTCATAAGCAAATGAATGACAATCCTCTATAATAATTTGGGGAAAGTGCAAAAATTTTCTTTTTCCTTGGAGAGGAAAGTATCAGAGGATCCAAATTCATAAATTATTCCAACAACAGCTATACCGTTCTTCACTTTAGGGTCATTACATTGGTGTACCATATGTAGCTCCAAGGGATATCTAATTATTATGTAAAAACATTTATGCATATGTATAAATTTTCTAAGTTTTGGGAAAAGGAGATATGAAAGATTTGTGAGAAAGGACCTTTTTCCATTGATGGTATGTTCAGAAGGTGAGTGCCAATGAACTTGATGCAAAATGTATTCGACGCCATTGATTTTTATTGAACCTGCATCCTTATTCGGCCATTGAAGCTGTATATTCAAATAACAAATTAGTAAAAGAATCAAGTATATTTCATTGAGTTGAATCTTGATTTAATTCATACATGTGAATCATTTTAGGCATTGTAACAGGGGGTAATGGGACGGATGAGGCAAGCAAGAATAAAAATATATATGTTGTTTCATTTCTTACCGAAAGATCATGACCTCTGTTCTTGATGATTGACTGAGATGGCATGTACATCTTCTCCAACTCTCCAGATTTTTGGCTTATCTTCACTGTACCGCTTGAAATATCAATAGGGGACTGCAAATGTCCATTTTTGCAAACAGCCCATTCTTTCTTAAGATCTCCCCAATAGTTTGGTCCCTTCTCACTATTCTTTGAGTAATCATATTCAATATGATCATCTGCATTTAGTTCATATTATTATATATCAATCAACAATGTATGCAAATCTCACAAATGAAATATTATTTAGTTCTTGACATAACCAGTTTTTTGAGCTGAAACTGAAGTCGAGTAGCTGAGAAACATGGGTAAAAGGATGAGAAAAGGTGAAACATAATTGGACTTTCTTTGGTAGTTCATGTTTTAATCTTTTAGAGGCAAAAAGCACAATGATTATTTTTGAAATTTTGATATATGATACATGGGGAAAGATTATTGAGAATATTTATATATAACTTTTTTGGGAAAATGACAGCGATGTGATTTCTCCTACTCATACGAGTTTCATGGCTAACGAGTATTTGTTACTAAGTTAAGAAGACCCTAAAGAACAAACTTAAAACAATTTACTAACAAATATTGGTATTGGGTAAAACAGTCGAAATTTTTCCTAAAGTATAAAACAATACGGTAGGGGAAAATAGGTTTCTTACAATTGTGAACAACCACATTGAAACAAATGAAATTTTAAATAAGGTAATATAGACTCTATAAAATATCAGTTATACCTAACTAGTTTAATTAATTTACGAGGTCGGAAATTCTTTTTAGTCAACACTTTATTATGCATGTTATATTTTAGGATTCTCCTTTTGAGAAAATAAGAATTTTAGATTTTTAAAAATAAAAAATAAAGGACACTCAAAATAGGTCACATTTCGAGAATTAACTGGGTGAAAATATTTTTAACGGTCGTTTACTGATTGACCTTAGAATGGTAACTGAATTCAACACCTACTTTGACAAAAAAAATTAGACAGTAATTGAAAAAAAATGTAGTTTCAACACTTATTTTTTTCATAAGCCTTTAATTTTTGAAAATAAATGACCCTTTTTTTAGTGAATGGGTGCCTAGGCCATGAACCTATGATGGAGCTAGAATACAATAAAGAGGAGGAGTAATATCACGAGAAGCTAAGTGTTGAATCAATGTAGTATGATCATTAAAATTGGTCATTCAGAATTAATGGAAAGATGCGAATATATCCAAAACATCCGCAGCTATATAACTTTTTGTAACACCCGGGTTCGAGGGCCGGGAGAAAATAATAATTAAATAATAGTTCGGGTTTCGGTTCCTAATTTTAATAATAAAATAATATATTGGGTCTCGGGTTTTAAGATAAATAAATTAAGTTGGACCATCTTCAAAACAAGCACAAATAGACATGAATGTCTCCTAATGTGATTTCCTTGTTTCATTAAGGGTATTTAGGTCTTTGGCCTTTTTAATTTTCAACAAACATAAAAAAATTCTTTTGGCTCATCTTCTTCCCCTCTCCATTTTCTTTTGACGTGAAATGAACCCCTCTCCCCCTTGATACTATTCCATCTCACATCCTGCTACTTGTTGGAGCTTTTGCAAAGAAAAAGTCGTTTTTGACCTGCCCTCATCATCCTCTTCGAGTTCATACTTTTTTTTCGATAAAATCCATGATTTTTGTATTTTGGGTGTTTTGAGATTTTGATTAAAAATGTCATTTTTAACATCTTTAACTTAGGTTTTTGATTTATTAATGTTACATGTGTTGTTTTCAATCTAAAAGGTCCAAAGTATATTATTTTTACAAGGTTTTGGGGTGTTTCCCGAAATGGGGTTTTGGGGAGGGTTTTGGAGGGTTTTAAGTTGAGTTTTGGGGGTGTTTTAGGTGGAATATTGATGGCTGATGGTTAGACTATATGTAAGTATTGTTTTGGAGGCATTTGGCAGTAATTTAAGTGTTGGAATCATAGGAAATAAGGTGTGCTTAGAGGCTGCTCGGGAATATGGATTTTTGGGTTTGATTTTAGTTGAAATTGAGTGTTTTGTGTTTGGTTTGTAATCTGGGTTGACTATATTGGAATGTGGACTGATTTGCGATTGTTTTAAATTGTGTTGGAATGATTAGAGGCAAGAAATTTGGTTGGAGAAGCTTCGGGAACGAATCCGGAGGTTTTGGAGTCTTGAGCTTGGTCTTCGGTCTTCACTTGGGTAACAACAGTGAGTAGATTCATCAATCTTTGAATTGTGAACGATATGGAACCTTTGGGGTTTGGGTGGGACCTTGAGGGTTCACCTAAACCCGAGTGTAAGCCTCTCTACTCCTATGTTTGTTGTGAATGGATGAATGGTTATGTGTTGTGATTATCACGTGCATCTTAAGTTGTTCATACAGTTGTTAATGTGTAGTCAAGTTGAAGTCGTGCCTCACGTGATGGTGGTCTAGACTATGGTGATATGTAGTATCACCGGTAGTGACTAGTAGGAAAGTACTTTGATATGTAGTCCCATTGGAAATCTACTAGTCGGAACGGTGATGTGTAGTCTCACCGTGTGTGTATGTTGGTTGTGCTTGTGCAAACCATGTATTGTTGTTGAGATAGTCATTCGTGCATTCATTGCTTTACTTATATATGAAAGGCGTTTTGAAAACTGCATGTTATGGATTTGTAGAGCTTCCCTCACTAAGCTAGTAGCTTACGCTCTCTTTGTTTCCAACATTCAGATCGTTAGAGTTCGGGAGGCAAGCGGGCAAGGGAGGAGCTTTTGGAGTTCTCAAGCTAGCACAAGTATGATTTGTGTTTTGTAATAATTCTTAAACGTTGGGGTATAGAGTTGTAGGAGTTGGTGTCAAACTCTTTAGGTGATTTGTGTTAATTGAGCATGTTAAATTATGGATGCGTTATGCTTTTGTTTCATGGATTGAGGACCATGCTTATCTTGTTGCTTGATTGTATGTGCCTAAGAGTGTATGGTCTTGGCCTATGCAAGCTCTATGTTTTGTTGTCTTGTGTATGATGCCTTATGATTGCTATGTATGCCCCTTTCGTGGAATTGCATGAAACCTTTGATCCCTATGGCTCTTGGTAGATTCAATGCCCCACATGCTAGATCATGATTGTGAAATTTTGTATGTATGCTTGAATTATCTTAGGAAAGTCCCAAAATGCATATAGAGTTGAGTCTTTTTTGGTTTGCTTGTTTTTGGAGACTTGCAGTGCAGGGCGTATCGGTACGCCTAAGGGTCGTATCGATACGGTCTTGCCTGCAGGACTCAGTTTTGGCTGGGCGTACCGATACACGGGAGTGTATCGATACGATCTTTGCTCACTGGAATTCAGTTTTGGCTGGGCTATCGATACACAGGGGTGTATCGATACGCTCTTGACTCTCTGGAATTCTGAGAAGTTGGTGAGTTTAGGGCGTATCGGTACGGGGTTGAAGCGTATCAGTACGGTCCTACCTCGTTGACCACGAAATGTTGAGCGAGAATGGCGTATCGATACGCTCAAGGGCGGTATCGATACGTCTTCCCTGAGTTGACTATTGGGGTTTACTTTGTCAAGGCGTATCGATACCCTTGAATGGTGTATCGATACGGCCTGCTCTGTACGTTTAAAATGGACAGTTTAATGTATGGATTGAGGTTCGAATGTGCTTCATTATCGATGTTTTCCGCTGACGTAACCACTTAAGGATTAACACGCCTTTAGACAAAATTAAAATGAAAGAAATTTTTAGGGTTGCTAACCGAGGGGAACCTTAACGGGTTTTGCTTCGGTTTTCCCCGTGTAGCCTACTCGGACTAGTCATCCGGCTAGACTGGGACGAGGGGGTTACACTTTTATTAAGAACTCACGACATCAATAATTAATCATTTTTGTCTTGAAATTGAGATAGTAGGTACTCAAAAGAGAGGACTTCCACCGGCTCGAGGGTCTTGAATAAATTGCACAACTACAACCCTTCGTATAAACCCACAACTCAACTTGGAGGATACTTGTGGCTTCAACCTTTTACAAAATCTGAGAAAAAATATGTAGTTTATATTTGTTTTTTTCTTATACATTTAATCTCAAAATTTTACCACTAGTTAGTTTTAAGGAGGTGACGCTACCAACCCATCTTTATTTTCTCAATGTTTAAAAACCAAAAAGACATTGTGTCTAATAAAGGGTTCACGTGAACTCAATCTACGGTTGTTTTAGAAAATGTAATACACACTGAAATTTTTGTTGTCTATTTTAAATATAAATTTTTATTTTATTAGTAAAACTAAATTATTTAAAAATTAAAGAAAAAACAAAGTTTAGTTCCATTAAGATAATTATAGATTTTTAACTTCAAAGTCAAAAGTTTAACCATATTGAATATAGTGGAAGTATTCAAGCAAATTTATTAAGAGATCATTTAAAAAGTCTAAATTTATTTGTAATCAATTTAAAAAATTTGTACTTACAAGAGACTTGTATTTTTTAAATAATTTTTCAATATTCTTTTGATTGGAAGCCACGAGCGGCCCTCACATGTCCTCGTATAGTTCTGCCTCTACTTCAATACATTTAAGAAATTAATAAGCAAATAGAAGTCGAATTAAACATTTGAATCTACTTTTAGTTTTTGAGTTCCTCGATTATTGAGACAAAGTTGTCAATGAATTTAAAATACAAGCTTTAGATTTTAATCGGTTGAGCTTGGGATGGTAAAGTTGTAAATGATTGATTCTTAGTTGAGCACGAGCTTATCAAGTTTTATAATTACATTAAATGATCTTAAGATGGTAATGTTCTAAGCTTTAAATTCTCAGATATGAGATTATCTCCCGTGGAGGAACATCGTTGGTGCAAGGGACATGGCACACACAATCTTTTATGGTTTAAATGTATTCTAAGCACCTAAATTTTTTGAAACATTAAAATTAAGTTTTAGTCCTTCTCAATTTTTTTGTTTAATTATTTTGTAATATCTTTTCCGTTTTAAAGTTAATGAAATTAAGTCTTTCAATTAACTCAATGGTTTAACCCCTTTTAGTACATATGAGTTTTAAAATTAGTAAATTAATCCTCAACCCTCTACTTTTATGGTTTAATTATTTTGTAGAATCTCATTAATTTCAAAGATACGGAACTTGACCCTTCTTAGAATTTCATCCTAGTTACACCGCTGCTGATTATCTGTAAACAACTGAAAATTAATTCCAAATATAATAAATCAGTAAGCAACAAATGACAAGTAGCCTAGAATGGTGTAGCAAATACAATATTTTATATATGTCAACCATTTTATGGAAGGGAATAGAATTTGTAGAAAAAATTTAAATCAAATCACGCGTTATATACAAGCTTTAGAATTTTATTATTCAGGCTTGGGATCGTAAAGTTTTATCTCCCGTTGATATGATGGTTGCGTTGGTCTTGCATTTTCATATGTATTCTGAAACTAAAGAAATCGTTGGTTATAACAAAAAAGATGAGAATTTTTCATTTTAGTAAGGCTCATCAAATCACAAACATCTAAGTCGACAATCACAAAATCAAGATAATGTTTCCAAGAAACATGGAGCGATTGGGAAGTCGGAGAGACGGACGGAGCATCAGGAGCAGCGCACGCGAAGGTTGGAGTGGCGGCTGGAGAAGCTCTCGAGATGGTCAACACCAGGACGGAGCAACAGGTGCAGGCGGACGGAGCATTAGGAGCAGTTCACGTGAAGGTTGGTGTGGCGGCTGGAGCAGCTCGAGAAGCACTCGAGATGGTCACCAACAGGACGGATTTCGTCGTCCGGCAAAGAGGAGTTTCGTAAGCTCGACGCGTAGAGAGAATGGCATATCAATTTTCATCAACTATGTCAGCAAGAGGATTCATACAAATGCTTTGAGAGTGGCTTTCCAAGAATACGGGAGGGTGAAGGATGTTTATATTGCTTATAAGAATCGGTCCAGAATGAACAAAGAGCATACTTTTGCGTTCGTTCGTTTCGAAAACATATGGGATGCGATGACAGCGGTTGACAAAGCTGATATGAGAAGGCTAGACGGTTTTCAGATTAGGGTGTTCTTGGACAGAGATCTTAAGACTAATTCGAAGCGGAATAAAGTCGTAGGTAGAGGTAACAGTTATCACGCGGGCATCTCAGTAGACTGGTCGAAGAAAAGGGACGCTCGCTCCTACAGAGAGGCTTTAGTCGGGCACGCACCTCATAGCCCAAAGGATGGGAGGCATCCTACAGCAGATTCACTCGAAAGAAGCAAGCTGGGAAATAATGCATCAGACAAATCAGAACCTGAGGTGGTGGGGAAGACGAGTTTTGCAGTGCCGGACACGAATAGTCGGATTCAAATAGATCAGAAAAATGAGAATTTGGAGTGGAAAAATAAACTATTTGGTGGGTCAGATTGCGCCGCTATATGATGTGGACTTCATCCAACAGTTACTTCTATCCGAAGGCTTCAAGGTGAATGTACTAAGGTGGCATGGTTTTTTCGCTATCCTATGTTTCGAGGAAGAGGAGCAAATAGAGACCTTCTGGGATCTGAAGGATCTGTCAATGAAGCAATGGTTCAGCTCGATTGAGACGCTAGCTAATTTCACGAATAAGGAGATGTTGATCGTTTGGCTTTGCATCGAAGGAGTGGCTTTCGAACTGTGGAATGAAGATTGCTTACTGGAGATCGGTGAAAGGTGGGGAAGGGTAATCCGTTTTGATCCCGATACAGCAACACGTAAAAGGCTGGATGTTGCACGTTTGCTGGTGGGAGTGAAGGATCTGTCGTCAATCCCCCCCTTTGCCAGAATCTGCATGAAGAATCGTACAGTAGAATTGAAAATATCCGTCGCCGAATTTGAAGATGAACGTCGCTGGATTGATGAAGATGGGGTTCTCGGATCCGTGCATGGGCCACCAGAAAACTCTCCGGTCTACTCTGATCGGGGTAACGGTTCAGTGGAGAATGTTGAACTTCCCAAGACTAACGAGATGATTGCGCCATCAATGCAGCCGCAAAGTGGTGTCTTGCGTAGTGGCGTACAGACAATTCTAGAAGATAGTGGGAATATTGACAAAAGTCAATTAAATGGAAGGTTGGACACGTCAGAGGGTAGACCCTCGGAGATTAGAACAGCGGATAGTCTTTTGGGCCTCCAACCGAATCGAGTGGTCACTTCGAATGGGCTTGGGGACTGGATAGAAGAGGCCGGTGACGCAAACCTTGTTGACATTTATATTAAGGAGGCCTCTGATAATGTCTCCTCCTCTAGCAATGGGCTGTCCATCGAGCCCGTATATGATAGCAGAACAGGCCTGGTGTCGGTTAGACCCAAATATATCAAATCTGCACAATTTCCATTTGATCCGAGAGTGTGGATAAGAACTTCGCGGTCTCCGCCTAAAGAGTTTCGAGTTTTAACGAGGAAGAAAGGCGATTGCTTAGCGCAGGAGGCGGATCGCAATGACGATAGGTTCATGGAGGCTAACGCTACTGTGGAAGTCTGTAATATGATTGGGTTGAATTTTGTCGCGGATAAGGATCTGGTTATTCAGAAGCTGGTTGCGTTGGAGGAGAATCTGAAAGGTTGAGGACGGTCGCGGTCAAGGCGTGGGTGTTCACCAGGTTGGTTTCTTTTATGTCGATAAAGAATACGCTATTCATCTCCTGGAACATACGAGGGTTAGGCAGGTGGGAAAAAAGAGCTGTTGTTAAGAATTTAGTTTCTAATTCAAAAACCAAATTCCTATTCCTTCAAGAGACTAAGCTTAGTATGGCTGACGAGAGAATCCTGAGGCAAATGAGTAAATTCCGTGGGCAGTTCGAATATTGCTTTTCGCCGGCGGACAGGGCATCAGGCGGACTGATTCTGTGTTGGAATCCAAATTTCTTCCAGCGCGAAAAATAAGTCATCGCTAAAAACTATATTGGGTTGACAGGGAAGCTGGTTAAATCTGAGGTGAGATGCTTGGTGATTAATGTGTATGGCCCGAATGAGGCGAGGGAGAGGAAATTTTTTTTTGAGGAATTATTATCACTCATCGGGGAAACAGATCTACCGGTGGTAATCGGGGGTGATTTCAACGTTGTAAGATGCGCGGAAGAAAGAATGGGGGCGAACGGCAGCAAGAAAGCCATGGATATCTTCAACGACTTCATCGATAACGCGGAATTGGTGGACTTACCATTGCAAGGAGGTAAGTTTACATGGTCTAACTTTAGGGAATCGCACTCTGCCAGCAGATTAGACAAATTTATCATCTCCCCCATTTTCCTGTGTGTTTGGAATGGTTTGCTGCAATCCTTATTACCAAAAAATATCTCAGACCATAATTCGATTGCCCTCTCCACACTGGAAAAATCTAGCGGCAATAGCTACTTTAAATGGTTTGACTATCTCGCAGATAGTAAAGAATACGTCCTGGAAGTTGAGAAAGTTTGCGGCAATAATAGAGGTGGTAGCATTGGCAATTTGCTTCAAAGATGCAAGGAGATGTCAAAGAAGTGGGTTAAAACAAAGCATGGAGATAAAGAAAAATCAGTAAAGATTCTGGAAAAAAAAGTGTAGTGAGTTGGAAGGAAAACTGTTGTCTGATGGAACTAATGAGGAGCTGAGAAATGAGTTACGCACAGAAAAATGGAAGCTTTGGAATGCAATCCGTAGAGAAGAAAGGGAATGGATCCAAAAATAGCGACTCAAATGGGCAAAGGAGGGTGATCGCAATTCGAAATTCTTTCACGCCGTGGCCTCGGCAAGGAAATCAGAAAACTTCATTGGGAGTATACGGTGTGGTGATAATGAAGTGAGAGGACATGAGGAAATTAAAATTGCCATCTCGGAGCATTTCTACAAGCTATACAATTCCTCCAGCACCGTCCCGGTAGATGTATCGAAATGGGAATTGAGGGGGATTGGGCATGCAGCAGCTGCTAGATTGGAACGAGTGTTTTCGGAGGAGGAGATTTGGGGGGCGTTGTAAACTTTTGAAGCTTCAAAAGCTCCCGGGCCCGACGGTTTTAATATGACTTTTCTAAAAAAATTCTGGAAGAGCTTAAAAAAAGAGATTGTCGACTTTTTCAATCAGTTTCATAGTGGGCAGTTGCAAGAGTTTAAGTTTAACAATTCTATCTTGGTACTTATTCCGAAAAAGCAGAATCTCACCTCAATTGAAGAATATAGGCCGATCAGCCTTGTCGGGTGTGTGTACAAATTATTGGCCAAGGTGTTGGCTTTACGATTGGGTGAAGTTGCGGATGAGGTAATTGGAGAACACCAGTTCGCTTTCAGCCCGGGTAAGCAGCTTGTGGACTGTTTTATGGTAGCAAACGAAACAATTGACTATGTGAAAAAAAGCGGAAAGGCATGTATGGTTTTTAAGGTTGATTTCTACAAGGCATACAATTCAGTAGATTGGAATTTCCTGATCAATCTGTTGCGAAGAATGGGTTTCGGGGCATTATGGTGTAGCTGGGTATATCAGTGTATTTCTACGGCACGCATCTCAGTGCTGATAAACGGCGAGCCTGCTGCCCCTTTCCGCCGCTGTTGTTCAACATAGTCGCTGAAGGACTGAGCTCACTCTTGTCAAAGGCTAATGCGTGTGGACTGTTCCAGGGGTTCGCAATTGGAGCAGACAAATCGGAAATAACACACATTCAGTACGCTGATGATCTAATGGTGTTTTGTGGCGCGGGGGAAATTCAGGTTAAAAATATCATTAGAATACTGAAGGGTTTTGAATTGGCTGCTGGTTTGAAACTAAACAGAATAAAATCGAAGCTTATTGGAATCAACATGGACGACAGCAAGGTGAGGGAGTGGGCTAGTTTAATAAAATGTCAATCAGAAACTTTCCCATGTATTTATTTGGGTTTGCCGTTGGGAGTTAGTACTTGTTCGAAACAAATATGGGATCCTATCATAAAAAGGTAAAGGTAAAATTGAGTGGTTGGAAATCGAAGCTTTTATCGCTTGGGGGACGCATCGTACTAATCAAGTCGGTCCTTGCTAGCTTACCGGTCTTCTACATGTCTATTTTCTCAATGCCCATTTCGGTTCAAAAGACGCTGAATAGTCTTTTTGCTAGGTTCTTGTGGAATGCGGTAGATGGGAGGAAAATGCATTGGATTTCATGGAAGACAGTGTCGAAACCAAAGAAATTTGGTGGGCTCGGTATTGCGAATCTGAAAATGAGAAACAGAGCGTTGCTTAACAAATGGCTCTGGAGGTTTGGGGCGGAAAAAAAATCCATGTGGCGAAGGGTGATCAACGCCAAATACAAAGAAAGCGAGGAAGCCATTTTGCCGAGAAATGTGAGGAGGGGCAGAAAATCCTGGGTGTGGAACAGTATAGTGGCTCCGTTGGCTACCCCTGAGAGCGTGGAATCGCAGAATTTTCGAGTTATAGTAGGTAATGGAGAAAGCATACAATTCTAGTTCGATTGGTGGATAGGGAATGGACCTTTGAACATTGTCTTTCCCCATCTTTTCGCATTGTCATTGATTAAGTCGGGTACTATACATGAGTTTGGCAGTTTCATCAACAACAGGTGCGAGTGGAACGTACCATTACGCAGAAGGTTATTCGAATGGGAGAAGGATGTATGGGCTGAGTTTATGGAATTGTTAAACAGCGAAAGATTGGGAAGGTTCCCCTGCGATACCTTGAGATGGAAAGGTGCTGCCTTTGGAATTTACTCGGTGAAAAACTATTGTGATAAATTATGTAATGAGGCTGCAGAGGATAATCATATGTGGGATTTAGTGTGGTCCAACATTGCCCCCCCAAGATGGAAGCGTTCATGTGGAGACTGGTTCACGGCAGATTACCAACCAGGGTTGAACTCGATAGGAGGGGGATGAAAAACTTGCCTAACATTCTTTGTCCTTTGTGCGGTAACGAGGCGGAAAGTATTGCCCACCTCTTTTGCCACTGTGTCGTGACTTGGAAAGTATGGATGAAATGGATTAATATATGGGACATGAAAATGGTGATGCCTTGCAATGTCAAACTATTTTTACTAGCGTGGATGTCGAATGAGGGGCTGTTCAAATCAGCAGAAGTATGGTATCCTAGTTTTGTCTGCTTTTGTTGGGCAATATGGAGCAACAGAAATGAGCTAATTTTCCGTGAAGTTTCTACCGACGAGAACCGTATCTTCGAGCATGGATTAGCTTTGATTGCGTGGTGGAGTGAAAGTAAGTGGCCGTGGACATTACAGCCGGCATCCACAGCGTTATACGACCCGACAAGTTTCAAAGCGCTCAATGTGATCAAGGAGGTGAAGCTGAAGTGCGAATGGGTCAGTCCTCCGCGGAATACGTTGAAATTCAACATCGATGGCGCAGTGGAAGGAGGATTCGGCAGAGGAGGAGTCGGAGGTATTTTAAGAAATTGGAAAAATGTTACTATGTTACTGTTTTCCAAAAGCTTAGGGGTTGTTGACGCCACAACGGCGGAGCTATTAGCCGTTAAGGTGGCGTTAGAGGAATTCAAAGACCTGCATCAGAGAAAATATGCCAATTTGATCATCGAGTCGGACAATATGTGGTGCGTACAGTGGCTGCAAAATAACAAAAAGGCCCCAGCTAATTTCGCACATTTGGTTCGTGAGATTATAAGCGGCAATACAGCAGTTAAATGGCAGATTTAGTGGGTGTCTAGAGCTGCAAATGGCACGGCGGACAAATTGGCAAAGTCAGGCATTAACAGGTCCAAGGTGTTTCGATGGAGGATTCAAGACAGGTCGTAACCCATTGCTTCTAGTCAGTGGATGTTTTTCGATGGATTGGATTGGGATGCAAGACCAAAGCGTGGAGGGTGCTGGTTTGAATATTTAGTTGCAGGGTCTCCATGTTTGTTGCAAGGGCATCTCGCGGAAGGTATGCGTTGAAAGATGCTGGTTTCAGGCAGGGCATTGAGGACTGTGTAGGGTCTGTGTTTTGGCTAATTCTTATGCAGGTAGGTGCAGAGGACAGCGGGCTCGGTGAGGTTTGAAGTGTGTGTTGCGTCTCCACTGAAATAGTTAGTGGCATGTAATGTAGTGATAATTTCCTTTACTTTGGGTGGTCTTTAATGTGGTGTATGCTCTGGGATTTGGTAATCCTCAGGAGCTGAATTGTTAACAAGGTGTAAAGTGTGTTTACATTCCTTGCCCCGGCGCACTCTTTTTCCTCCAAATTAGGCTAGGGAGGTTTTTTAACGAGGCACGGGGCAACGGAGCTTCAATAAAGTTCTCTTAATTTAAAAAAAAAACAAGTATTATTACTTACATCATGGACAGCCATTTGGATTGCTTGGACTTGATCCCTAGAAAGGAATGCTATCTGGACCATATAGTTCAAAATATTTTCAAATTCTTAGACCTTGACAAGAAATTAAAAGAGACAACAAAATTAAGGGCTTATCGAATTTTATACCAGCTCATTGATTGTCCAAATGACACCTTCAAAGCAAGGAGGAGTAGTCAAAGAACCAATGTATCTATAATACTTCTCGCCACCAATATTGATAAGGCTTGGATCCATCACACCCATTGGCCTTTCTCGGTTCTGATCATTCATTTTTGTAATGTTGATCATCAGCTGTAAAATTTTCATAAACAAATGAATGACAATCCTCTATAATAATTTGGGGAAAGTGCAAAATTTTTCTTTTACCTTGGAGAGGAAAGTATCAGAGGATCCAAATTCATAAATTATTCCAACAACAGCTATACCGTTCTTCACTTTAGGGTCATTACATTGGTGTACCATATGTAGCTCCAAGGGATATCTAATTATTATGCAAAAACATTTATGCATATGTATAAATTTTCTAAGTTTTGGGAATAGGAGATATGAAAGATTTGTGAGAAAGGACCTTTTTCCATTGATGGTATGTTCAGAAGGTGAGTGCCAATGAACTTGATGCAAAATGTATTCCACGCCATTGATTTTTATTGAACCTGCATCCTTATTCGGCCATTGAAGCTGTATATTCAAATAACAAATTAGTAAAAGAATCAAGTATATTTCATTGAGTTGAATCTTGATTTAATTCATACATGTGAATCATTTTAGGCATTGTAACAGGGGAAAATGGGACGGATGAGGCAAGCAAGAATAAAAATATATATGTTGTTTCATTTCTTACCGAAAGATCATGACCTCTGTTCTTGATGATTGACTGAGATGGCATGTACATCTTCTCCAACTCTCCAGATTTTTGGCTTATCTTCACTGTACCGCTTGAAATATCAATTGGGGACTGCAAATGTCCATTTTTGCAAACAGCCCATTCTTTCTTAAGATTTCCCCAATAGTTTGGTCCCTTCTCACTATTCTTTGAGTAATCATATTCAATATGATCATCTGCATTTAGTTCATATTATTATATATCAATCAACAATGTATGCAAATCTCACAAATGAAATATTATTTTGTTCTTGGCATAACCAGTTTTTTAAGCTGAAACTGAAGTCGAGTAGCTGAGAAACATGGGTAAAAGGATGAGAAAAGGTGAAACATAATTGGACTTGCTTTGGTAGTTCTTGTTTTAATCTTTTAGAGGCAAAAAGCACAATGATTATTTTTGAAATTTTGATATATGATACATGGGGAAAGATTATTAATAATATTTATATATAACTTTTTTGGGAAAATGACAGCGATGTGATTTCTCCTACTCATACAAGTTTCATGGCTAACCAGTATTTGTTACTAAGTTGAGAAGATCCTAAAGAACAAACTTAAAACAATTTACTAACAAATATTGGTATTGGGTAAAACAGTCGAAATTTTTCCTAAAGTATAAAATAATACGGTAGGGGAAAATAGGTTTCTTACAATTGTGAACAACCACATTGAAACAAATGAAATTTTATATAAGGTAATATAGACTCTATAAAATATCAGTTATACCTAACTAGTTTAATTAATTTACGAGGTCGGAAATTTTTTTTAGTCAACACTTTATTATGCATGTTATATTTTAGGATTCTCCTTTTGAGAAAATAAGAATTTTATATTTTTAAAAATAAAAAATAAAGGACACTCAAAATAGGTCACATTTCAAGAATTAACTAGGTGAAAATATTTTTAACGGTCGTTTACAGATTGACATTAGAATGGTAACTGAATTCAACACCTACTTTGAAAAAAAAAATTAGACATTAATTGAAAAAAAATATATATAGTTTCAACACTTATTTTTGCATAAAAGATAAATGACCCCTTTTTTTTAGTGAATGGGTGCCAAGGCCATGAACCTAAGATGAGGTCTTGGAGAGCCTGGTAAATTAATAAGCTCTTGGTGAGCCCGGTAAACTAATAAGCTCTGGGAGATCCCGGTAAATGAATAAGCTCTTGCCATGCCCAATAAATGAATAAGCTCCTGCCATGCCCAATAAATGAATAAGCTCTTGTGAGCCCGGTAAATGAATAAGCTCTTGTCCAACCCGGAATTAAGACTCTGAAAAGTTCTGAAAGCCCTAATAAACATTGAAAGCTCTAATAAGATTTCTTAAAGAATTGAGAACTAAGGATTATTTGCTAAGTCTGATGAATACTTCAGTGTGCCAAGTCGATCTTAGATAAGATCAACTTAATGTGTATTGAAGCTTGGATAAGCTATTGTATATCATAAAATCCATAACTTATACCGAGACATAGATAACAAATGTTCCTGAAATAAGCTTGAAGATTTCTAAGAGATAACCAAAAGCATTGAATCATACGTTTAACTTAAATAACTACAAAGACTTGGTTGATCATTATTTTTCCTTGGTTGATTATTATCTTATTTTATCATGGATACTACCTCACTTAGGCTATATAAGACTAATGCATTCGTTCTCATGCATTGCAGGTTGATTAAAGCCTATGTATTTCAATCATGATTGGTTGCAAGTCTTTATTCAAGAATCAAGTGAAGTTTAGATTCTTTCTAGTTAAGAAACTCCTAGGATGGTGGCACCTTGTACTTACTAAAGAAGTTAGATAAACAATGTTCGCTTGTATTGATAATTTGGGATGTACTTGGTACATACTTGTATAGCTATCGAATAACCAAATTGCTTAAATAATTCGAATAGCTATGATAATGTTCGTGGTTAATTGTATGATTCGATTGTATGAATAAATTGCGTAAACATGAAAATTGACAATGTTTAGAAGTTAGATATTGAAAGAATTAACATGGAGGATGCTTCTTATAAATATGAAGTTTAAATACTTGATTGGTTGTAATAGAGAATAAATTGGAATCATAGAAGTGGTTTAACTTGCTAAAGATTTTTAAATTATTGATCTGTTGAACTGCCCTGCTATGTCTGTAAATTGAGACTGTTTTTGTTTGAATTTGAATAAGAGATTTTGTAAAACCTATGTTTGATTTTGATATAACTAAGTATGTTAAGGATTAAATTGAAAACTTGAAATAGATTTTTAAGTCCCTCAAATGATTTATAAATCACCAACACTTTAATCTGAGTTGAAAAACTCAAACTCCAAATATTTTCTAAGTGTTCCAAGGCCAAAGTATTGAAAAACGTCCAGGCGTATCGATACGCATTCAACTGTATCGATACCTTTTTTACAAAGTTGGCAACTGGAAAGACGCGTTTCGATACGCTCCTCACCGTATCGAAACAGAGTATCGAAACAACGTATCGAAATAGATTGAATCTGTATCGATACGCCCCTCTGTAAAAACTGAAGGAGTTTGATTAGTGTATCGATACGGTTCAACCCGTATCGATATGGATTTAATGAATTTTTAAATTCTAAAGCCTTTAATTTTTTGACCGTTGGTGTCAGCCAATTAGGTAACTAACATTTAAAGTGGTAGTTGTCTCGTATCGATACAGTGTACCCCGTATCGAAACAGAAACTTCCAGTGAGCTAACTTGAGAAAAAGGTATCGATACGATCTTACCCGTATCGAAACGATCCATGTCCCGTACCAATACGCTTACACGAGTATCGATACGCCCTCTTTATTATTGTGCAACAGCTCTTTCTGTTTTGAGACAGGTATCGATACAAGTCTTCATGTCCCGATACGGATAACTACAGAAGTGCATTTATGGTGGAAAGAGTGGGTCCCAACAGCTATAATCAATACCCTAACCACCCAAATGGTTAGAATTGATAGAGAAGGTATAAATTGAAGCTAATTGAAGACCAGCAACAACTACTGCATCTAAGATAAATATCCAAGCAAAAATCCAAGCTCATTGTGCTTATTTTCCAATTTCTTGTAAACCCCAAATTGTGTAGTGTTCAATTCCTATCTTATCATCAAATTTGGGTTGAATGTTTGTACTTAAAGGGACAATCTTGTATTTCATAGATATCTTTCTTGCATAAATTCTTCTTTGTACTCTTGTGAGGGTTTGGTCAAATTTTGGGTAGAAAATTTGACAGGTTGTGTAAAGGTTACCTCCTAAGCCTTGAAAAGGGGAAGAACAAATTAGTGAATTGTTGGAAATCCTTAGTGGTAGCTAAGGTAGTGGATGTAGAGTTCATTTGGAACTTGAACCACTCTAATATTCCTTGTTCTTCATTTTTAGCTATCCTTTTACTCCAACAATTTTATAAAAGTCCAATTCACCCCCCCTCCCTCTTGGCTTTGATCAATCCATTGATCCACTCAACAATTGGTATAAGAGCCTACCTATTTGAAGGATTAACAACCACAAGATGAGCTCCTAGGAAGAGTGTGATCATCCAAAAATCAAGCCATGGCATCTATCTCCAGGTCAAGCATGTACGAGTCTCAATCAACCACAAAACCGTCATTCTTCAATGGTGATAACTATCCATTATGGAATAATCAGATGCGCCTCTTCATCAAATCCAACGATTATCTAGTTTGGGATGTCATTGAAGATGGTCCCTATATTCCATTGAAGAGAGACGATGAAGGAAGATTGATCCTAAAGAAGAAGATTGAGATGAGTGAAGAAGAGAGAAAGAAGATCCAAATCAATGATAAAGCTCTTCACATGCTATTTTGCTCTTTCGATCTCGACATCTACTCCAAAGTATCCTCCATTGAAAGTGCCAAGAAAGTGTGGGATACACTAGAGACCACTTATGAAGGAACTAGTGATGTGAAGGAGACCAAGATTGGAATTCTCAATCTTAGCTATGAGAATTTCAAAATGGAGCCCGATGAAACTGTGTCCAAGATGTTCGATCGTTTATCAACAATCGTCAACAGGCTTAAGGGTTTTGGAGAGATAATTCCGGAAGACAAACTAGTCCGGAAGCTACTCTACTCACTTCTCGAATCTTGGGATGGGAAGAGAACCGCCATCATTGAGGCCAAAAACTTTACGACACTCAAGCTTGATGAGCTAGACGGTTCTCTCCTAACTCACGAGATAATGAAGCAAGGAAGGGAAGATGAAAGGAAGAAAGAAGAGAAAAGAGTGGAGAAGCTAGAGGTAGAAAAGAAGAAGAAGATAGGAGTTGCTCTCAAAGCTTCACTACATGAGGAGAACACTTCTAGTGAGGAAGATGACCTAGAAGAATTGGCTATGATAGCCAAAAGGTTCTCACGGTTTATGAGGTCCAATTGAGGAAGGAAGATACAAAGAAAAATGAACTTAAAAACCAGAAACAAAGAAGAAGTGAGGGATCAAATTATTTGCTTCGAGTGCAAAAAACCCGGTCACATTCGTTCGGAATGCCCTCAACTCAAGAAAAAGAGCTTTGAGAAGAAGAAGAAGCTCAAAGCCAAGCTTGCTACTTGGAGTGACGAGGAGTCATCTGAGGATGACGAACACGAAGCGGCCAACATTTTCCTCATGGCACTTGATGAGGATTCCTCCATGGTAACCTCTAACTCGTCATCTTTTGACTTTACATTTGATGAATTACATGATATGTATGATGAGTTGCAAGAGATTTCTGATGAGTTAGTTGAGAAGTACAAAGAGTCAGTCATAAGAAATAAAAAGTCTATTTCGGATTTAAATGATAAAATGACTCACTTTCTCAAGCTAACTTAAAATTTGAGAAAAATATTTTAGGTTTAAAAGTTGAACTTAAATTCTTCCAAGATGAAAATGTAGACCTAAACAATATTATTTCTCAATGCAATAGTGAACACCAAAAGGTGTTAAATGAGCTTAATGAACTTAAGAAATCTTTTAATAGTGTTGGTAACATGAAAAATGAGATAGGTGAATCATCTAGATCAAACCAACCTAAAAGAAAGAAAAATAACTACAAAGAAAGTGGCTTCCCTAAACATAATAAAACTAAGAAAATTAGAAGTGTATGGGTTCCTAAGGAACTTCTCAAGTCTAATAATATTGTTGTTATGTCACCTTGGATTCCTAATGGAACCAAGCTTTTGGGAGCTAACACTCGTGGACCCAAAATGATTTGGGTACCAAAAACCAAAGTTTAATATATTTGTGTGGGGGGGATTTTCTACAAGGCCAAAGCACAAAGTCAAAATTTATGGTACCTTGATAGTGGATACTCAAGGCACATGACCGGAGACAAGAGTAGATTCATAGACTTAAAACCAAAAAGTGGAGGACTAGTGACATTTGGTGACAACTCCAAAGGCCACATTAAAGGTATTGTCTCCATAGGTAATCACTCTACTATTCTCATTGAAAATGTTTTGTATGTTGATGGTCTTAAACATAATTTATTGAGCATTAGTCAATTATGTGATAAAGGGTTTAATGTCTTGTTTGATAAAAATGGGTGTAAAATTGTTGACATTAAATAAAAAAAATAATGCTCATAGGTCATCGCATAGGTAACATTTACATGGTGCATTTAGATGACATTCATACATCCCATGCATGTTTAGTTGCTCAAAATGAAAATGATGCATGGGTATGGCATAAGAAACTAGGACATGCTAGCATTAGTGTTTTAGAAAAATTAGTTTCCCTAGATCTAGTTAGAGGTTTACCCAAAATTAAGTTCTCAAATGATAAAATTTGTGATGCATGCTCTAAGGGTAAACAACATAAGTCACCCTTTAAATCCATTAATGATTTTTCTACAAGTAGGTGTTTACAACTTATTCACATGGATTTGTTTGGGCCTATTAGAACTATGAGCTTGGGTGGTAAATCTTATGCATTTGTGCTTGTTGATGACAATTCCATATTTACTTGGGTTCTATTTTTAGGTACTAAAGATGAGGCTTTAGAAAAATTCATCACATTTTCAAAATTAACTCAAAATGATCTTGAACTTAGAATTTCTCATATTAGAAGTGATCATTGAACCGAATTTCAAAATCTAGGTTTTGAAGAGTTTTTAAATGCAAATGGTATTACCCATAATTTTTCGGCTCCTCAAACTCCTCAACAAAATGGGGTAGTTGAGAGGAAAAATTGAACTTTACGAGAAATGGCTAGAACCATGCTTTGTGAAAACAATTTACCTAAATATTTTTGGGCAGAAGCCACAAACACTGTTTGCTACATTGTAAACCGAGTAATGATTAGGCCACTTTTAAAGAAAACACCATATGAGATTTTAAAATCTAAAAAGCCTAACATTAGTTATTTTCATCCATTTGGTTGCAAGTGTTTTGTTTTAAACAATGGAAAAGATAACATAGGTAAATTTGATGCTAAAAGTGATGAAGCTATTTTCTTAGGTTATTCCTTAAACTCTAAAGCTTATTGTGTATTTAATAAGAAAACTTTAGTAGTAGAAGAGTCTATTCATGTTGTATTCGATGATAACCTCCTTCCGAGGAAGGATTCTTGTGATGATGATGATGTAGGAATATTTGATGTCTTTGATCGAGGACAAACTTCAAAGGAGGATGAGATTCCAACAAAAGAAGAGGATACACAAGATCAACCTCTTGAAGCCTTGAAGGACTTGGCTCTTGAGGAAAAGGAAGTGAGCTACCCAAGGGAGTTCAACTATGTCAATGGTGGTGAAATCTTGGGTGATCCATCCAAGGGGGTTACTACTAGATCTTCTCTTAAACTTATGAACCATGTTGCATTTTTCTCATGCATAAAGCCTAAGAATATAAAAGAAGCATTAAAAGATGACTTTTCGATTATGGATATGCAAGAAGAGTTAAATCAATTTGAGAGAAGTAATGTTTGGACATTAGTTGAAAGACCTAGTAATCAATCTACTATAGGAACTAAATGGGTATTTAGGAACAAACTAGATGAGAGTGGTAACATTGTGAGAAATAAAGCTAGATTAGTTGCTCAAGGTTACACTAAGGAAGAGGGAATAGATTTTGATGAAACCTATGCACCCGTAGCTAGAATGGAGGCTATTAGGATGTTGCTTGCATATGTATGTTATCATGACTTCAAGTTTTTTCAAATGGATGTTAAAAGCGCATTTTTAAATGGTTTTATAAATGAGGAAGTGTATGTGGAACAACCACCGGGTTTTGAAGACTCAAATTTTCCAAATCATTTTTCAAACTAACTAAAGCACTTTATGGTTAAAAACAAGCTCCTAGAGCTTGGTATGAAAGACTTTCAAACTTTTTGATTGAAAAAGTTTTGAAAAAGGTAAGGTGGACACTACACTTTTCATAAAAAGGTATAAAAATGACATCTTAGTAGTACAAATATATGTTGATGATATTATTTTTGGATCTACTAATGAGTGTCATTGCAAAGAGTTTGCCAAGTTAATACAATGTGAATTCGAGATGAGCATGATGGGGGAGCTCTCATTCTTTTTGGGACTCCAAATCAAGCAAAGGAAAGATGGTACCTCCATCAATCAAGCAAAGTACATCAAGGATATGCTCAAGAAGTTTGGCTTGGAGAATGCAAAGCCTCAAGCCACACCAATGAGCTCATCTACAAAGCTTGACAAAGATGAAGGAGGTAAGTGTGTTGAGTCTAAGCTTTATCGCTCTATGATTGGATCTTTTCTTTACCTTACCGCAAGTAGACCGGATATTTTGTTTAGTGTTTGCTTGTGTGCTAGGTTTCAAGCTAGTCCTAGAGAGTCTCACCTTATAGCCGTTAAGAGAATCTTTAGGTACCTTAGAGATACCCCTTGTTTAGGTCTTTGGTACCCTAGAGACTCAACCTTCAACCTTCATGCTTATTTGGATGCGGATTATGGGGGGTGTAAAAAATCGATAGGAAGAGTACTTCGGGAACATGTCAATTCTTAGGTAGTATGCTCATATCTTGGTTCTCTAAGAAACAAAATAGTGTAACTCTTTCTACCACCGAAGCTGAGTACATATCCTTAGGGAGTTGTTGTACTCAAGTCCTTTGGATGAAGCAACAACTCTTATATTATGGTATCAAAGTTGAAACCATACCCCTTAAGTGTGATAACACTAGTTCCATATGCTTAACTAAAAATCTCATCCAACACTCTAGAACCAAACATATAGAGATAAGGCATCATTTCATTAGAGATCATGTCCTTAAGGAAAATGTTATAGAGTACGTTGACACCTTAAACCAACTAGCGGGCATCTTTACAAAGCCTTTAGATAAAGAGCGTTTTTGGTCCCTTAGGAGGGAGTTAGGTCTAACTAGCCTTCCTTGACCATTTACAACCCTTTTTGAAGTTAAAATTTCTTGATCTTGTGAAGTTGCATGTTTATGTGTTGTTGCTCTTGAAATTATCCATGCTTATAGCTAGAGGGAGTATGCTTCTGTTAGAATATGCTTAGAACTGCTCATTCATCATTTGCATTCATTTAGGAGGTGTTAAAATCGAGCATTTGGTTGTTCTTAAAGCCTAAAATGTATTTTTGAGCATAGGGTATCGATACGACCTTAAGCGTATCGATACGAGTACTGTATTAGCTTTCTAGACTACATTTTGCCTAAAACGGGTATAGTCACTGTTAAACCTGTATCGATACGAGCTACAAGCATTTCGATACGGATTGCATCTGTTTCGATATGGACCTTCAATGGGCATTTCGAAGGGATTTATGATTTTACCCCCGTATCGATACACCCTCAGGCGTATCGATGCGCGATTGCGCAGACAGCTTCTAATTGGCATTTAAAGTGTTCTACTTTTACGAAAATTGAATTTTCAAAACCCTAAAAACCCTAGCCGTTTTCACTCTATAAATAGCCTCTCAATCCCTCATATTTTCACCACAACTCAAAATCTCTTGAGGGTTTTCAAAATCAAGCAAAGCTCTTCAAGCTTTTCATCAATTTGGTGCTAAGTTCTTCTCTCATTCCTCTCTATCAATATCAAGGTAAAAATATTTCTTTCTTTTAATTTTTCTTTTGTTTTTCGTTTTGATTTTTCTTTTGTTTTGTTTTGTCTTCTCAAAAACATATTTCTTTTCAAACTTTTCTTTTTGTTTTGTTTACAAATTTTTTTTCACAAAAACCTTGATTATTGGTCTTCAATGAGTTGAATGAAGAAAATTAATGCATACACTATTTTTAATCTTTTCTCTAGTTAATGGCACCTAAAAAGAGAACATGTACTACTGAAGCCGGTGAAGGTTCCAATGCCGGAGGTGGTACTCACTCGAACCTCGCTTTTATCTATCAACAATCCTTTAAGTCCACCAGAGATCTCAACTATTTCCGACAATTTCAAAACTACAAAATCCGTCCAGATAGTGTAATTTCCATTCATTTTCCAAACTCGGAGCGTTTCAAGTTTGATTACTTACCTTTGCTCCTCGAAAGGAAGTTTATGGATTTCCTCCAAATTCTTGGTTTCTTCTATCGCACTTTAGTGTTGATCTTCTATGCTAATGTCAAGTGTTGTGCCAATCGAGATGGTGTTGTTACGGCTGTTAATTCTCATCTAATGGGTAAAAAGATCACTATCGATGTTCAATCCATTTGTGATGTCTTTAAGTTGGAGGATGAAGGTTTTGATGATGAGAATGCTCTTGGCCATGTCCTAAGTGGTTCTGTCACCGCCCTTAATGCTCATGATCGGATCCTACATTTGATGGTTTCTTGGTGGTTCAGGCCCTCGGGAGGAAAGTATTTCACTATCTGCCAAGTTGATGATTTTTGGATTCGATGCTTACGTGAAAGAAAACGTCCAAACCTTGCTTGAATTATGTTTGCGGAGATTGTCTATCTCGTGAAACACCGCCACACTACACTCGTCACTTCCTTCACTTATGGTACGACTTTGAGTTATTTCTTCACACATAAAGAGATAGATTGCTCACATGACTACCCAACTTCCCTCACCGATCCTATCGATGAACGATCTCTTGCAAGGGGTAAGTTTCATTACTTCAATGGTAGTTGGCTTCGTCTATCCGAGCTCCCTACTGATGCCGTTCTGGAAGAAATTGCTAATCCTCAAGCCGCTCAAGCTCCTCCTCCACCTTCTATGAACTCCGTCATGAATTTTTTAAACGAGCAATTCACGGGTTTACGCACAGGAATTGCCTCCATATATCAAGTAATGAATTTCGGGTTTATCGCTATTGACACAAGGTTTACAAGCCTTGAAGATCGAATTAAGAATGTGGAGACGCGTCTCACTTCCCTTGAAGGCGGTCATAACTCGATGAACATAACCCTTATCGCTTTCCATGACGAGTGGCGTCAAACTAAGAGGAATGATGATGCAAATGAGGAGGATGATGAAGATGATGAAGATGGCGATGGAAATGCATAGTAGTTCATCTTTGCATATCATTTATGTCATTTAGGATATTTATGCACTTTTGTTTATGTTTTTAGGATTAAGTTTGCATTATTCTAAAACATATGCTTTGATTTCCTGTTATTTGGATTTTAAGTTGATTTTATCTTTAATTTGAACTTAATTTTTATTAATATTATGTTGCTTGGTTATTATATATGCCTTTTTCATATGTTTATCATTGTCTCTATTTTTGATCTAACAAAAAGGGGGAGAGGGAACAAGCTCACACTTAAAATATTTTGACTTTCAACTTAAAGTTTACCTAGCTAATATTAAGGGGGAGTTATTTTGAAAAGTTTTTCAAAGTGTCAAAAATTTCAAGTTTTGGTTTTGTTATATCAAAAAGGGGGAGATTGTAAAACCTATGTTTGATTTTGATATAACTAAGTATGTTACGGATTAAATTGAAAACTTGAAATAGATTTTTAAGTCTCTCAAATGATTTATAAATCACCCACACTTTAATCTGATTTGAAAAACTCAAACTCCAAATATTTTCTAAGTGTTCCAAGGCCAAAGTATTGAAAAACGTCCAGGCGTATCGATACGCTTTCAGCCGTATCAATACCTTTTTTACAAAGTTGGCTACTGGAAAGACGCGTTTCGATACGCTCCTCACCGTATCGAAACAGATTGAATCTATATCGATACGCCCCTCTGTAAAAACTGAAGGAGTTTGATTAGCGTATCGATACGGTTCCACCCGTATCGATACTAATTTAATGAATTTTTAAATTCGAAAGCCTTTAATTTTTTTATCATTGGTGTCAACCAATTAGGTAACTAACATTTAAAGTGGTACTTGTCCCATATCGATACGGTGTACCCCGTATCGAAACGGAAACTTCTAGTTAGCTAAGTTGAGAAAAAGGTATCGATACGGTCTTACCCGTATCGAAACGATCCTTGCCTCGTACCGATACGCTTACACGCGTATCGATACGCCCTCTATATTATTTTGCAACGGCTCTTTCTGTTTTGAGACAAGTATCGATACAGGTCTTCGTGTGCCGATATGGATAGTTGCAGAAGTGAATTTATGGTGGAAAGAGAGGGTCCCAACGGCTATAATCAATACCCTTACCACCCAAATGACTAGAATTGATAGAGAAGGTATAAATTGAAGCTAATTGAAGACCATCAACAACTATTGCATCTAAGATAAATATCCAAGCAAAAATCCAAGCTCATTGTGCTTATTTTTCAATTTCTTGTAAACCCAAAAATTGTGTAGTGTTCAATTCCTATCATATCATCAAATTTGGGTTGAGTGTTTGTACTTAAAGGGGTAATCTTGTATTTGAGAGATATCTTTCTTGCCTAAATTCTTCTTTGTACTATTGTGAGGGTTTGGTCAAATTTTGGGTAGAAAATTTGACCGGTTGTGTAAAGGTTAGCACCTAAGCCTTGAAAAGGGGAAGAACAAATTAGTGAATTGTTGGAAATCCTTAGTGGTAGCTAAGGTAGTGGATGTAGAGTTCATTTGGAACTTGAACCACTCTAAAATTCATTGTTCTTCATTTTTAGCTATCCTTTTACTCCAACAAATTTTTAAAAGCACAATTCACCCCCTCCCCCTTTTGGCTTTGATTAATCCATTGATCCACTCAACAGATTTGCTAGAATTTAAGGTTACAAGTTGCATGAATCATAGTAGAAACAATCAAGACAGTATAAAGCTTTTTTAAAATTAAAATATTGCCTGGAAAATGAAATGTGATAAACGACCATGCTTCACATCTAAAAAAATAGTTTTAAAACTTGCGTATGATGTGACTTTGAAAAATTACCATAAATTGGATTGGTGGAATTAGGATATGTAATTCAAATGGGAAAGCTTATCATGTCTAGTTTTATATGCATCAAACAAAAATGGATTTTGGGCTTTATATCACCCAGTAGAGGCAAATGTGTAAAGACTGTACAATCTGCCTAGTGGCAGCTAGAGGAGCAACTTGAAAGTAAAATATGTATTAAGTTATAAGGAGTAACAATGTGAAGCATATATGGTTAGAAAGTTAGTTAAGTCAGCTTTCTAGCAGCGAAAACGGTTAGAAAGTTAGATAAATGGATTAGGAGATATGAAAGTTTAACTAAGAGGTGTGCAGTCTGCCTGTTAATAACAATTTTAGGATATTAGAAACTATCCTTGATAAATAGAGTGTATGGGAACTGTTTTGAATTTATACATGACAAAATGTGAGTTAATTGTCTATGCTATAATGATAGCTTTTGTGATAGGTTACCTTGAGTTTTAATAGGTTTGTTGTAGTTTGACCAAACTTTAAATCTTGGTTATAGAAATTTTCTGGTTCTCGATTTTGGTTTTCTCTACAATAAGGTTCTCAACTCCAGTTTTCCTTCTAAGTCGGGTTAAGAATGTTACACAGCTCGTCTTTGAGGATTCTTTCCCATCCTCAGGCTATCTTCTTTGTTTGAGGAGCCTACAAGACTTTCATTATTCCGGCCAAGCCTTGTCTCATACATTTCTATATTGATAGACAAGGTAAAGTTGATTAGGCAAGAATACAAGCTAATGAGAACATGTATAACTCCTAGGTCGCCAATTAACTCCTACATGATGTAATAGGGCCCGATTTAGTTTGAGAATCAACTAAACCTAAGCTCTGATGCCAACAAGTGTAACACCCCTCACCCGGTTTATTCTTAAACCGGCTAAGGAGCATTACTCATGCAAGGAAAATATGAACCAATTTGAACTTTTCTCAACTCACCTCTAATAGGTGAGTTAGACTTCTAAACAATAAGTCAAACAACGAGATTCATACACCAATCATTCTTAACACAATATGAATCAAACAAGAAGTGTAAACAAAATCTATTAATCTAAGCAAGCATTCGACTATTACCATTCATTTGCCAAGAGACATGTTATCACATTTGATTCATGCTTTAATCATATAATACAAGGCTAACAAGGACAAGCTAGACATAATTCATCCTATTCGAATGGCTCACAAAGCAACAAGATCCAATTTTAATTCCTAGTTCATTCAAATTGCATTAGGACAATAAGAACATTGTACCATATCATACATGAATTCAATCTAACCATTTTTCCTACTTAAACATAGCATCAAAAGTTCAAATAGCTCATAGCATATCAAGACAAAATTCAACTTTTAACATCCAATATGCAATACATGGCAAGTATCCAAGACATATATTAATCATTCATACAAGCATGTCAAGACACAAGGCAATAATTCATTTGATCAACCATAATTCATAACATAGCACCTAGATCAACTAGGATACAAAACCAAGTTATATCATCATGCTTATACATCACAATAACTTCAAATATATACAAATCCTCAAGGATTCAAAATGCATGATGTCTAGCCTAAAATACAAGCCTAAACCCACCAACTAGGAGCTTACAAAAGACATGAACCATACTTGATCTTTTAGCTTGCATTGCCTTGCTTCAACTCAAGAAGGCTTTCGAACACAGCCTAAATTTGGGAAGGACAAAAACAGGAGTGACAAGTACAGTTAAGTACTTAGTGAGGTAGACGTAGACTAACAAGTTATTTCAAGTATAAATCATGTCTAGAATATATCTATTGTTTCTTGTTTATGGCTCTAAACTTAAGTAACAAGTATAGTTTCAAATACAAGGTCATTCATATTCAAGATATCAAGAAATTGAGCACATTAAGGCATACTTAAATTCGAATTGCACAATAATCTCAAGCATCAAGAATTCCATCATAAGATATGCATTAGCAATTCAACTAGGATCATAAATACAATTATAAACAATTCAAACTAGATCATTGATATTCAAATCAAACATAACAACATGTATAATAAACCAAATTTAGCAAGTAATTAATCAATCAAAAGTTTCATTACATTATAAGCTTTCTTGGATTTTAAGTAACAAGCAAGGACAAGTGTTTCTCTTTTAAATTTCAAGCTTAATTAACATCTTTATTTTTTATTTTGCCTTGGAATCTAGTTTTGTCTAGGTATACAAGTCTCCATCCAACTGTCGCCGCAAGATGATACATTTGTACCGCTCAAAAATCCTCCTACTATCGCCAAGTGACCACAACTCATACCTCCTATTGTTGCCAAATAAGGCCTTAGCCTAGGACCGTAGTCCACCATATCACAAGAGCTCTAGACTCTCTGGCATACCATCCTACCTAAGACTAACTAGAAACCAAGGCTTGTTCTTATTACAATTTATAGATCAAGGATTTCCAAGTATTTTCAAGACATGATTCAAATGTGCTTTCAAGGATCAAAGCAAGAAATTCATAATCAATATGGCCCTAAGGCTTTTGAAACATTCCATTCATGCACTCAAGTTAATTTAACCATTAATAACAAGCAATCAACATGTCACATCTCATGAAGCATTCGAACACAGTAATCAAACATGATATGCAACATAGCAAGCACACATGGCAAATCCAAATTGTCTATCAAGTAATCTATTACCAATTGCATCAATCCATAAACATATAATTCCTTTTTATCCATGCTTCCCTTGAATAATTAACAATTATGATTAAGTAAGATTTCATGCATAGCATAACATGTTTAAACTAATAAAACAAGGTTGGTCTAACCCTAAATAGTAACTACACTCACAAAAGCTCCAAGCTTAATCGTGAATGGTTATACCTTTTTGCCTATCATTGGACTGCACAATTCTAGTGCCTTCACCAATCTCTTCTACTCCTTGATCTAACAAGCCTCACACCAAAAAATGAAAACATTATTAGAAACAATTCATCAATGTACACATACAACCAATCACACTTTTGCACTATTTTACAAAATAGTTTCTGTTCCTGGCAGTTTGCACACCCTTCACTAATATGTTTATAACTTTTAATATATACATCAGAATTCCAATTAATTTACACCATGAGAAATCTAATTCAATTATCTTTCCATCCATATATGAATCATAATTTTATCCCTTATACATCAGTACAAATTTCAAGTTAAACTCAGGTTAAATTACAGCCCAGAATCTGCCAGTTTAATTGAGTTCACTTTAGTGAGCTAATTAAACTATGACCCTTATAAGTTTAAATCAAACATTTTTTTTACCTTAGTTTCCCCTGTTTTTATCTTGTATTCACAAGTTAAGATAGGTCCTTAATTAGTTCATCTAAGTCCTTAAATTAACCATTATTCCATGTTAGTCCTGAATTCACTATCATGTCGATTAATCACTTTAAAGCTATCAATTCCTTACTAATCAAGCCATAAAATTTATTGAACATTAATTGTAGGTCCTTCCCTGTTTTTAGATAATATTTCCAGTCCTTAACCTTTATTCAATTCAGTCCTTAATTCAGCAATTATTCCAAAACAATCCATATTAGATATTTGAGCTAGCTAGGTGACTAGTTTCATTCCAAATCAATTTTCTAGTATTCCAACATCATTTTCATTCATCCAACACTCCTATTTACTAGCTTACTCAATTTCCCACAATTTCTTCCTACATAAAATTTTCCAGATTTGAATATATTTTAATATATACATTAATTTCCATGTCTAATTTCACAAGCATGCTCCTATGGTGGTTTACACTACTCGGCCAACATGTACCCTTCCTATTTAAATTTCAAATTCTTAAATTTCACATAGCACTAACATTAATTCAAGCATGTATGATAACTAATTTCATCTACAAGGCATCAAACAATCAAATTAAATTCAAAACTTCAAGCTATTCGAACAACAAGGGTAAGGACATACTTACTTTGCTTTTTAGTCTAATTCCTTTGCAAAAAAAATCAAGAACATGCAAGCTTGAATCCTAACATCAATGGAGGTTTTCTCTAAATTTTTGGCTCTCTCTCTCATTCAGCTAGAATGAATGAAAGAAGAAGATGACTATGTTTAACTCATGCTAGTGGATTTAGGAAATTACTAATTTGACCTTAATTAATCCTTAATTAGGAACTTAATCAAGGGTAGACTTAAGAAACAAATAATTTATCATGCATTCTTTATTTTTTTTCATTTCATGTGAATTGGTCCTTCTAAATTGGTCACTAATTTCTAGTTCTTCCCAATTAAGCCACTTGTACATTTTAATTCTTTTAATTGTTGTGGAATTTGATCAATTTAGTCCCAATTACTTGAGATTTGTATTACTAGGCCCTAATTTGGGGTATTACACATATTCTATTTGATCCTCTACATTCAATATGTATTAATATATATCAATCAACAATGTATGCAATTCAATGTGTATGGTTTGACAAGGGAAAGTTGGGATCGACAGATTGTGGTGGGGTGTTACGTGATGCAGAGGGTCGCATTCTAGCATTTTTCGGGTCAATTTGGGGCGTTGAATCGATGAAACGGGGCTTCGAGCTATTACTCACACGTTGGATATGCTGGTGCAATCTCAATGGTGTAATTGGGCATCGATTATCATTAAACTGGATTCGGTGGTGACGGTTTCTTGGATTTTGCAACATAAACATCGACCATAGAAATTGTGGAGGTGGTTCCAACGTATTGATAGGTCTTGTCAGACATTGCATTGTATGTGTTTTCACATTGTATTTTGAGAAGTGAATGGGATGACAGATGTAACATCTCGGTTTAGGGTCAAATATGAAATAAATCTCTAAAATTCTTAATAAATACGTTTAAGGTTTTGGTAAAAACAATTTTGGAAAAATGTTTTTCGAACGATGACATTTTGGTTTAGTGACCAAATTGTAAAGTTTTAAAAATCTGTTTTAGTGACAATTTTATAAAAGAGTCAAAACATTGAATCTTTAAGGAGCTAATTTGGCTGGGCCAATATGGTTATTATCCCCTTTATTTTGACTATTTAAATATTTTTAAAATAGATTTTATGATTAAATTAAAATAGGGTTTTATTTATTTTCTCATTTTACGTCAAAATCCATTTTCAAGATTTCTCATCTTCTCTCTTCAGCCAAACAGCCTATGAGCTTGATTTTCACAAGGTAAAAGTGTTTTCTTATTAATCTAATATTGCTAAATGGTTCTCCTACTTCGATTTCCTAAAACCCAAGCTTATTTCATTATTTTTCTCAAGGAATTTTGCCAAACAAGGGGAAATAGCTAGCATTAGGGGTGAGCAACGAGATTCTCCTCTGATGTAAGGTTCTTTAATGAAATTCTCATGTTTTGATTCTTTTAAATGCTAAGTTTTTGTTTTCTTGTGTTAATCTTAATGAAATTTGGCTAAAATTGATGGAATGAGCGTTTGGTAAGATTTTTTAGTATGATCCTTTATTGTTGGGTTTTTTTATGATATTACCTTTGTTTTGATGTGGTTATTGTGTTGAGATGTTGGGTGAATGATGGGAATTCCGAAATTGGGTTGGGTGTTGAAGTTTGAAGTGGAAAAAGTGAGTTTTTGGGTGGATTTTGAGGTGAATCAATAGCTGGTGTTAATCTGATGTTGAGTTGATGTTTTTAGATGTTTATCTATGTGTTTTGTTGTTATCTAATGCTGGGTTTTGCTGGAGTTTGTCCAAAATGAGTTTTTCAATGTTTACTGCTTGTATCAGATATGTTCGATAGGTGTTTTGATTGAGTATTTGAATCTCTACTTTCCAACAAGTTAGAGTGTTGAAAATATCTCTAAATCCTGTGTTTTGGGTTGGTAAGAGGCAGGGATTGAAGATCCGGAATTGTTGAACTCAACTGTGGGCGAATCGGAAAGCTAGAAAGGGGTTTCGGCTTGATTTTGGTAATCGCTGGTGAGTGGAATTGATCTTAATGTTTTATCAAAGTTGAAGAAGTGTTTTAAGGGTTTAGGTTGAGCCGTTAGGCCAATCCAAGCTCAAGGGTAAGATTTGTGTTGTTTCGGCTTTTTCGTCATTTTACATTTGATCTTGTTTGATCATGAGCATACTTTTCTAAATGATGTTTGTTCTGTTGTTATGCATTAAATGCATGATATTATTGTCCCATGAGAATGTCATGTTACTTAATAAATGTTGGTTGAGTTCATGCTATGCTTGAGCTTGTGGGTGGGATGTGTTTGGGGAGGTGTTTATCCCCGGTGAAAATCAGTGGTTTGTGATGTTGCGATGAGTATATTGACACATGGGTTACATCGAATAGATTTATCAATCAATAGGATGTGAAGTGCACTATAAATATAAAATTCGCGCGTGAGAAATTCTTCAGTTTCACAATAGGGGTTGTGCTATTTTGATGCGATTGGTAGGGGTTGTGCTATCACCAACGGGCAATGCGGGTAGTGGCATCCTGGCCGAAGTGTGTTTGTGGTGAGGGTTGTTTCACCATGTGACTTGATGGGGGTTGTGCCATCAAGGTGTCCGCTTATCCGAGCAACGTGTCAATGATGTCGGTATACTCATTCACTATGGTTTCGTATGAGCTTGGTAAACTCATATGGTTATGCTTTTGTGCTTGAAGCATGTGTAATATTTATGGAGTCGGTAGGCTTGGTTTACATATATGGTTCATATATGGTTTATGCATGGTTGATGCATGTTGTGCCTTTTGCATGTGTTATTGCTTTTGCTTAAACTTGTTTCAAGTTAGCATGTTGAAAAGAAAATGATTTGGAAATGATTTGTGAAAGTGTTCTCAAGAAATGGTTTTGGTTTCCTAAATGAAGATTGTTTTCAAAACTGCATTGTTGTAGTTTGGTTTTGAGCTCCGCTCACTAAGCTTTATATCTTACGCTCTCTTTTCCAACAATGCAGATCCGTAGATCATTTGGGAGGCGACGATGCAAGGGAGGTGATCCAAGTGCCCGCTCTAGCTCAAGTATGACCTTGCTTAGATAATAGTGTGTGTGGCAATAAGGGTGAACCTTGTCTTTTTTTAGGAGTGTTTGTAAACTCCTTGTGTTGAGATCATGTTGATGGATACCTTGTTGGCTTGTTCTTTCGTTAGGTCTTGTGGTTATGGTTTTGAACCTTGTTTTACCTTTTTGTTGGATCTTGAAGTAATTTATTTAATCGTATGTTGAGCATGCTTTTGTTTCTTTTGATCTTGTACATGTGTAATGGTTGGTTGTGGTGAATGTATGTTGATCTTGTTGTTTCTCTGTATGTTGATCTTGTTGTGGTGAATGGATTGGAACCAAGGAAAACAACCTTGGAGATGCTTGTGCTGCAGTTTTGATGTTACTGCAGCAGGGCGTTTCGAAACGCGCACGAATGTTTTAGAACAACCATTATTTTAGCCTTGGCGTTCCAAAACGCTATCGAAACGGGCTAAGCAGGGCCGGAACGGTCTCAAGCCATTTCGGAACGTTTTGCCACTGTAAAGCCATGTTCCGATACGGGCCTCTAGTGTTCCGAAATGGGGGTCGTTAGTAGTTGGTTAAAGGCATCTTTAAAGTTATTTTTCTTGCGTTTTAGTCCTGGTTTGTGCTGTTTTCAATTGTGGATGAGTTTGTGCATGTTTTATGTTGCATTTTATCATGGAAGCATGAAATGGGTTTAATTATACAAAGATCACCTTAATTGCATCATAGGTCCTTATATTATGCTAGTTTTGCTTTTTGGTCCCTGGTTGCTCTTTTTCTCGAATCGATGCTCGTTTGTTGTTCTTTCTTCCGCTGCGCGTTCTTAAACATAAGGCTAATTCGGGCATCTAGAAAAGATAATAATCAACGCGTTTAGGGTATCTAGTTGGAGAGAAATTCTCGGAATTTTCTTCGATTAGTCTCGTGTGATCCACTCGATACGGTCTGGTGGCTAGGTCGGGTCAAGGGGTTACAACAGATGCATTGACAAAAGGAGAAGTTAATCGTGCTTCTTCGTTTCAAGTAGGAGTGTTCAAAAATACTCGACCCGGATGACTCAGTTCCTTGACTCGCAGACCTAATAAAAATTCTACGTAATTTTATAAAAAAAAAAAATTCACCTCCCATGTCAGGTCTCAGTCTGCCATTTCCTAGGTTGGGCTCGGGTCGCAAAATTCTAAATTTCTAGGTACCCGAGTACCCCAAATGTATTTGAATTTAAAATATTTTATATTTAATAAATACATATTTGTATATATAAACTAATTAAACATGTTAGAATATTTTTATATTTAATAAGTATATATTTTTATATTAAACTTATAATACATCTTAAAATATTTTTATATTTAATAAATACATATTTTATATTTTATATTAAACTAATAAAATATTTTTATATTTAATAAATACATAATTTTATATTAGGGTATCCAATTACCCGATTTTGCGGGTACCCGACAAACACGGGCCGACCAAGCTACTACCTGAAGACCCGTGTACCCGGTACCTCGAGTACCCGAAAACCTAGGTACCCAAATTTTAACACCCTAGTTTCAAGTGCTCGAGTGATGGTTTTTGTCGATTTAGGACCCCTTTGGCATGGCTTAAAAAAGAGCTTTTGCTTAAAAAATTTACTTTTCACCCAAAAGCAATGTCAAGCACTTCCTTGTGAAAAATTAATTAAAAAAGTGATTTTCCACCCAACTTCAAAAGCTAAGATTTCTAGATTTTTGGGTAGAAAGTCACTTTTAGGTGTGAAGTTTTTTTTACCTTTAATTATATTAAAATAATATTAATATGATAATAACTATTATATTAAACTAATATTTAGTTATATTACAATAATATAAAAAATTGTATAGTTTAAACTCTAGAGGTTAATTTTTTATATTTAATTCAAATTTTTATATTAATTATTTAAAAATATTTAAAGTTTAAATTTTATATATAAAAAATTACTATGAATTGTCATGGTTTTTATATTTTTATTATTTAAGTTGATTATTTCATATATAATTATATTAATAAATTTTATGATAACCAATTTTAACATCATTTACTTTTATTTATTTATACTTTATAATATAATGTTTAAAGGATAAAAATTGTATACACAGGCGGTGGAAATTGAAAGTTTCCACGAGCGTCTTAGTTTTAGTGTATAGAGAGTTAGTTTAGGGTATTGAGTTTAGGGGTTTACGTGTAGGAGGTTAGAATTTAGAGATAGTTGTTTCAATTTAAGGTTTAGAATTATAATTTAAGGTTTATAGGTTAAAACCTAATTTCTCACCATATTACCCTAAAAACTAAACCCTAACCTATAGACTCTAAATTATAACCTTAAACTTTAAATTAAAACATCTATCTCTAAATTTTAAACTCCTACATCTAAACCCCTAAACCTTATACCATAAACTAACTCCTTATACCCTAAAACTAAGATGCTTGTGGAAACTTTTAGTTTCCACCGCCAGTATATAGGATATTAATCCATGTTTAAAATGGATGTTTTATATTTTCAAAAACATTTTTTAACAACAATATCAAACATTAAAATCTTACAATTAACTTTTCAAAATCACTATTAAAATTATTTTCTGACTGCACCTTTAAAAGTATTTTTACATTATTTTGCCTGAGCAGGGGTTTCGTGTTTTTGGCTTTGTGCACACTGTAGTGTTTTGTTTCTCTAGCTTAGATATTTTGCTACATTGTTGCACATGGTGCTATGCTTTTCTCTTGAGTAAAACAATATTCTGACCAAAAAAAAAAAACAATGTATGCAATCTCAAAAAAAATATTAATTTATTATTGACATTACTAGATTTTTAAGCTGAAACTGAAGTCGAATAACAGAAAAACATAGGTAAAATGAAGAGAAAAGTTGAAACAAAAATTGATCCTGCTTTGGTAATTCATATTTTAATCTTTAAGAGACCAAAAGTTCAATGATTCTTTGGAGTTTAATATTCTTGGGAAAATGACATAAATAGGGGTGAACGCTCGATCGAGTCGAGTCAAAAAATTTTAAGTTATTCGAGTTGACACGTCATATTTTACAACTCAAATTTTATTTAAAATATTTTTCGATTCGGTTCGAGTTTACGAAATTCGAGTCTTGTTTTCGAGTTCTTATACAAATTTAATTGTAACTATTTATCATGTTTTAATACGGTTTGATTTTAATTTAAACGACTTTCTCTAATCATATAAGATATGCATATATATTTCTTCATACTTTTTCACACGTGACATTTATTTCTTCACAAATTTTATATCTGCATATATATATCAGGAAAAATTAAGGGATTTGACTCGAGCTTAAAAATTAATGCACTAATTATTAAAAAAATTTGAGTTATTCAAGTTTTTATTTTACAACTCATACTTTATTTGAAATTTTTTTGAATCGAACTTTTTCGCATCGAGTTGAGGTGAAACTTTCAGTTTTTTTCGAGCCGAGTTTTACCTATCTATAGGGATAGAGGTGATTTCTCCTACTCCTACAAGTTTCATGTCTAATCATTGTTTTACTTTATATAGTATTAATAATCTCTAAAATTTAAAACTAAATCAACCAGAACAAAAGAGCAAAACAACTTAGTAAAAATATGATATGGATTCATTATGATTGTTGTGTACTTTTACAGACGGCTGTTGAGCCATCACCTACCGACACCAATCTTCCTATCTCCTAATGATCTATCAAGTCGAAGTATTACATCATATATTTTCTCAACCTGTCTGCATATAAATTAGGTCAAAAAATATACATGTAAAGAATAATGGACCTTAGTTTAAATAAGTTACATGAATCTCAATCACACACAGTTTCCCAGTAGTATACCGCCATGATATGAATGTAGCTAGCTAGATATCCTGTCAAGGAAAAGGCAAAGGGTATCAAATTCAATTGCCAGAAATTATAAGAACAAATAAGATATTATAAAACAGTGAATTTATTTGATGATTGTCAAGTTGAGCTTGAACAACATAAGGTATCTCGAGAGAAATTCAAATACCTAATAGTCGACCATGAGCGCGTACAGGGTAATGTTAGCTCTGTTGATAAACTTACATTACTAGTATTCATTAACATGCATCCACTTAGTAGAGGACCATTTGTCTCCCTTAATTACCGGGCATCCGCCTGTCGCCGGACACAAGACAGTTAGATAACTAAAAGTTGAGGTCAAATCCGATGAAATGCAAAACTGCTTAATCATTCTTGAACTACAAGTAAATAGAAAGGGGATAGATTGCAAACCATGCAAACTTGAAGGATCTACAGTGGCATCAGGATTCATGCTCCAGAACAACAATGCATTGCCCATCTTAGGCTTCACAGCAAGACCCTTTTTCCCACATTTCGACAATTCATCCCACCATGGAACATTGCTGACATTACCCTTGGCGGACGGAAATATTGTCTCGCCGCCTTCTTCAACATCCGTCCTGCATTAGAACTAGTGAGTAACGTAAGCGGTGACCGAATTTTTTTTTTTTTTTTATTGCATTGCTGACATATAGAGCTACAATATAAAACTTACAAATACATAAGCATTGTAGCCATCCGCTGGCCTCCCTTTCTAATGTTGAATGTATCGAGGAAGTAATCGAAGTGTGGATCATATTTCTGCCCAACTTCATAGTGGAGAACTTGAAGACCTTCTCCATGCTCTACAGATTACCAACTTAGCTTCAAGTCATAAAAAGAAGAGAAAATACAGTAATCGGAAAACGAGGACATTCCGTTTAATATCTCATACCTACAGGCATGAAACTGTACTCTGCTATCCTTTTCTCTATGTCGCTTATGATTTTATCTTGCCTTCTTCTCAGAAACATGCCCGAACTCGTACGCACCCTGCGGCAAATTCGAGTCTAATGTCACAAGATCATGTGACACTGGTTCCGGCTTTCAACATCTAAGATTTAGCATTTATAATCACAGGGAAGAAAGAGATGGGAGGATAGGAAATGCGAACCTGCTATCTTTACTCTTCCCAGTTTTGCTATCAACGACACTGGACTTTTTCATGAAAGGCTTGGCAATTTTTATTAGGTACTCGCATTCTTCTTTGGACTGTTCAAATAGCAAATGAATGTAAAGTGTCAAAAAGAAAATTAATTCACATCTCAATACATTGTTAATGGAAATATTATTATTAGCCTTACTAAATTTATTAGAATGATACATATGTGAATGTCGGATACGAATATAACTAATACATGTATGATTGATTTTTTTATTTTTTTATTTACATTTTACAAAGAGAATGGATAATCGTTTTTTCAGGACTGCAATTCTTTTAATATTTAAAGGGAAATCTTGTAGCGTTAGCACATTGAATCAAAGAGATGAAACTGGAAACCTCAAATTATTTATAGAATAATTATATGTTTAGTCGTTAAATTGTCTATGGAAATCTTGTAGCGTTAGCACATGATCACTAAACAAAAACTTCTGTCCGTAGTTTTTAAATTTGGATAATAACAAATTTAATTCCTAAAATTTGTGTATTTCTCAAATCTTAATTTAAAACAATTTAATATATTTAAATTTTAATATTTAAAAAATATATCAATCTAATATTTATTTTAATTTCGAATAATTGTAGATTTTATTTGTGTATATAAAATCATCTTATTAGTAAAAACTAAAGAAAACATAGATTACGTTTGGGGATCAAACATGGGACTTAGACATAAGTCAACACTTAATCAATGCATCAAGTTAAATAATTATTACATAGTTAAAAATGATAATACTTAGGTTGAGGAAGCACATTTGATGGGTTGACTAAGCTATTTATTTTTATTCCTTTAAATTTTCGTAGGTTATGGGTTCGAGACCCACCATGAGCATTCTCCTAGAGTCTCCTCTTCCCCTCTCCTCTAGATAGTATTTAGACTAGAATTAAAATAATAGTTAGGTTAAAATGTTAGTTGATATAAGATTTTCATATTTCTAAGCCGAATATAATATTTTTTCTTTATTACTTTTTTATAATTATATATATAATTATTGAATTATTTTTTAATCTAATTAATAATATGTAAATTTTATATTCCTATATAAATATATTTCAACATATGATGTTTTTATTGGTCTAAATTATTTTAAGATGTAAAATGGGAAAATGAATAAACATAAAAAAAATATTATAAAAGGAGAAGAGGGTAGAAACCAACCAAGAAATTATGGTAAAGGAAAGCTCTAGGCTCCCATGAAAGGACTTCAGCCCACTGCTCCCCTCTGTTCCCCAACCCTTTTCCTCTGCATCAACATCAACGCCAACGCTAAATTAAAACAAAGAGAAAAACACATTGCCGCTAATCAAAACTTAAATGAATGCGCCGGAAATTATTGCCAAACCTTTTAGAAGCCATGCGTCTATAAGAAGAGAGATCATAGGACGATGAATTGTCGCCGCTCATTGGGAGGGAGAAAATCCCTAATCCCAGAAGCATCAACAAAACCACCGTTAACATCACCAATATCGATAACGCAATCGTTACTATCAACCTTTTCTTCGCCAAGAATCGATATTGCCTCACTTTCCCCATTCTCCAGTCCAAAAATAACAAAAATTTTCAGCTCAGCTCAAAATCCTAAACCGTCAATGATCCGAGAAAACCAAATTGCTATTTCTTTGGGATGAAGTTCGACAAATTTTCTTTGGAATAAAAAAAGGAAAGAAAACTAACCGAGTTTATAAAGTTCATGCGCCTTTATATATATATAGGTAGGAGGTTAAGGAAATGACAAAGTAATCCTTGTTTATATATAGCTTATTTATTTCTCTTGCTTCACAGTCGTATTTGATGATTGATCGTCGTCGTCTTCACCGAAAGACGCGCATCACCTGTTTTAAAAATGGAAGTTTCAAACCGCTACAATATATTTGTACGATTTCAGCATTGACCTCCTTTTTATCTTTGCTTGTGCCCAGGTACTTATAGGACTCCCTTTTGTTATCTGACGAATGCCTTTCGAATCCTTCGTTTAAGCTTAATTAGTTTTCGTTTTCTTTTCAGTCCTCTCTTTTATTTAGTTTTGCCAGGTTTCTTAGTTATTGGTGATGGATTCATAAATATTTTTTTAAGGTAGACACACATATTAACATCATGTTTGAACTTAGTTATTTCTTATTTAGTGCGTTTGAGTTTGGTTCATTTAACGTTCGAAAATATATTCGTTTAACGTTCACATAATAACTATGTGTAAATAAGTTAACAATACTTATTTATAACTTATTTACAAGTGATAAATAAATTATCAATGCTTATTTTCAATTACAATACAGTGTATTTTACTATTATTTTTCGGGGTAAATTTTATTTAGTGTTAACTTCAGTGAGAGCGATTAATTTTGTCAAATCATGAATAGTGATATATATATATTAATGAGTTAGAATTCAAATATAAAAATATGAGATATTATTTTAATATTTTTATAAAAAATACTATTAATAAATAAATGAGTCATAAACAAGTCAATAAACGAGCTTATAAACGTCAATAAACGAGTTTGTTCGTGAACGTAAACAAACCGAACACTCTTTTGTTCTCGTTCGTTTATTAAAATAACATAATTTTTTTTGTTTATACACATTTATTTAACATAAACGAACAATTCTATTTATTTACAATTTTCTTTAAAGAGTTGTTTGTGGGCTCTTAAGTTAGAATAGGTTACTACTTATGGATATCTTTAATAAACCTTTAATTTTAACTTATGGATATCAATAAAACAGATAATTAAAAAATTAAAAAAGCTCAAATTTCAAGGCGGACATTTACCTACTCTAAGTATGTGGTATCATAACTGTGAAGCGGAGGGCATTATCAAACAACCCTACTTTCTCTCTAGAAAGTCAAAAAATCATTGTCGCCGCCTCTTTGAGGCCAGCTGCGTTGCCTCTAGCAACTGGCCTCCCTCCTCCCCACCCTTTCTTTGTCTTTTGTCGGAGTGATTTTTCTTTCTCTTTTTCTTTTATTTTGTTTCGTATGTTTGTCTCTTTCTACTTTGTTGTGTTTACGACCTCGGGATCTAGGGTTCAAGATCGAACTCGCATAGTTGAGGTTGAGGTCGAATCTTTCTTGTCGGCAAGGTTGGTGAAGGACCGAGTGGAGGCTTTCATAGTTTTTTCGTTTCCCCCCCTTCGTTGGGCCTCTTGTTTTGATTTTGTTGGCTCTGGTTGTCTTTTGTGTGTGTAGTTGTTTCGGTGCAGGTTCCGGTGGAGTTGCTTCCCTAAGAGCGTCTTCATGATGGTGGTGTCCTGCTCTGACGAGATTCCTAGTATGAAGATCCAACGCTCTGCTTCTTCGGCCCTTGTGGCCTATTTTTGTCGTTTCAGTCTGCAACAAGAAGCCCAGGAAGTAGCCGTTAGGCCTTTAAATGTTTGTTATTAGTAGTTATATTTTAGCCGTTGTAATATGGTTTAATGAAACGCTGCGTTTAATGTGTGAGTCTGATAAGGGGTAAACGGCGTCGTTTGGTCTTTAGGGTTTTAAGGCTTGCCTAGAGCGTGTTTTGACGCAGGCTATTGTTTTTGGTCTTGAACCTTATGGATCTCATCTGAGATACTCCGTCTTCCACCCCTTTTCTGTTTTTCCTTGTCCTTTTGTTAATCTTCCACTTAATCGATCTGGGCTGTTTTGAGCATTTGATTAGTAGTATTGCAAGGGTATCAGACCATCACCGGTCCGAAATGGTTGAGACACGACAACAATCAAGTCAGGCAAACACTTGGCAACTAGAATCGGAGAGACTGCAATCTGAGATCTCTAAGCTCGATGAGAAATTGGAGACCAAGCTTGCGGAGTTCAAGGTGCAACTGATGGTGGATTTCAAGCAATTGCTGGATGACTCCATTGGGAAAGTTGTGGGTTCGATGAACAACACTAAGGCGGCTCAGGGAGCTACTGACGCAGGTCCTAGTGCTGGAAATCAAACCGGGACGGCGGCGCCTAACCCAGGAAATGAGGTGCCAGTGGTAGATCTGGAAACGCCCAAAGACGCAGAGGACAACCATCTTCATTATGGGAATCTGGCCTACAAGCTGATGTGTCCCAGATTCGATGGCACAGACTTTAGAGGCTGGCTTTGTAAGGTTGAGCAGTTCTTCGAAGCTGAACACACACCGGAGAATGTGAAGGTTCGCACCGTCATGCTTCATCTGGAGGGGAAGGCCTTACAGTGGCATCATTTTGCTACCAAAAACAACACTGAAATGAACCAGATGTCATGGGATCAATACTTGGCGAGGATGAAAGAGATATTCGCTCCAGGCGGGTTTGAAGATCCGTTTTCTGAATTGGTGGGATTGCGACAAACAGACTCTGTTGAGAGATACTACGAGGACTTTATTGATCTGTTGAATCAGGTAAACCTTCCTGACGATTATGTGTTAAGTCTTTTTAAAGCTCATTTGAGGATTGAGATTAGTCAGTATGTTCAGTTATTGCACCCAACTTCACTGTCTGAAGCTTTTCAATTAGCAAAACACCTGGAGAACGTGTTCTTCCCTAGTTCTAGGAGGTCTTACTCGAATTTCAGTCGAACCGCACCGTCTGCTATTTCAATTCCTCCCCGTCCTGCGTTAGCTGGTTTCAAGGGCTCTGTTAGTGGGGTTAATTCATCAGCTCCTTCGATAGCCTCTAGGAACACCACCCCTAAAATTTTGAGCCCTGTGCATTCAAAAGGGCCTGGTAACAGTTCTGCAAGGACCTCTGGGAAATCCTTGTCTTCAGCTGAAATAGAGGAGAGACGCAGGAAAGGACTCTGTTTTTGGTGCGCAGCAAAATACACCCCTGGCCATAAATGCCAAAGGTCTCAACTGTATTAGATACTAGTAGAAGGAATTGAAGAGGAAGGGGACTAAGATGAATTCCTAGATTGTGAAGACCCTGGAGACGTGGCTGCAATTGAGGGTCCTATTTCAGACTCACCTGTTCTCTCTTTGCAAGCCATGTGGGGAGCGGATCAGTGGGAGACAATGAAGCTGAGTATTCGAATAGGAGGCCTGAATTGTGTTGCTTTGCTGGACACAGGTAGCACACACAACTTCATCAGCTTGAATTTGGTTAAGAAACTGGGTTTTACAGTTAACAAGAGGACATAGTTGAGGGTTGCAGTTGCAGATGGGAACACAATGGAGACTTTGGGGGAGTGTCTGATGGTCGAATGGGAGTCACAGGGATACAGTTTCAGAACTAACTTCTTAGTGCTCACCCTGAGAAATTGTGATGTGGTGCTAGGTGTACAGTGGTTCTCTCAGCTGGGGCCTATTAAATGGGATTTCAATACTCTGAAGATGGAATTTGTGCAGAATGATGAGAGAGTTGAACTGAAGGGATGCAACATGAGATCCTTACAATGGATGGGAGCTAAGGCTTGTGTTAAGGTGTTGAGGGGTAACAACAGTCCTTGTAATGTTGCTTTAATGGCACTCAACACCAAATTAGAAATGAAGGGATCACAGGGAGAAGGGAATCAGCAGATGCAACACCTGTTGAATCAGTTTGGAGATGTGTTTGAGGAGCCCAAATTCTTGCCTCCAGAGAGAGATCAGGACCACAGGATACCTTTGGTGGATGAGAATGATGTGATCAAAATCAAGCCTTATAGATATCCTAGTGCACAGAAGGATGTAATTGAGAAAATGATCTCTGAAATGCTGCAAGCAGGGATAATCAGAGATAGCACCAGTGTCTTTTCCTCCCCTATTGTAATGGTCAGGAAGAAAGATGACACTTGGAGGATGTGCATTGATTACAGAAGGCTTAACCAGATCACCATAAAAGATAAGTTTCCCATGCCTGTGATAGAAGAGCTTCTGGATGAACTGGGAAAAGCTAGATTTTTCTCCAAATTGGATCTGAGATCAGGGTACCATCAGATTAGGATGTGGGGTCCTGATATCCACAAAACAGCATTCAGGACTCATGAGGGGCATTATGAGTTCCTTGTAATGCCATTTGGACTCACTAATGCCCCTGCAACCTTCCAAGGTTTGATGAACAAGGTCTTCAAAAAAATGCTAAGGAAGTCAGTGTTAGTATTTTTTGATGACATTCTTGTATATTCTGAAGATTGGGCAACTCATTTGCATGATCTGGAAGAAGTATTGAAGGTATTGAGGGAGCACAAACTGTTGGCAAAGTTGAACAAGTGCAGTTTTGGAGCTACTGAGATTGATTACTTGGGGTATGTGATATCCAATGGAGTGATTTCCATGGATCCTAGCAAGGTTCAGTGTATTGTGGATTGGCCTCCTCCATCTTCTATTAAGGAATTGAGAGGTTTTTTGGGGCTCTCAGGATATTACAGGAAATTCATCAAACAGTATGGGTGGTTGGCTAGACCCCTTACCAATCTGTTGAAAAAAGGGGGTTGGAAGTGGACTCAAGAGGAGGAAAAAGCATTTATGGCACTCAAAGCAGCTATTTGCTCAGCTCCTACTCTTGCCTTACCAGATTGGGAGGAAGAATTCACTGTAGAGACAGATGCCTCAGATTTGGGCATATGAGCTGTCTTGACTCAAAATGGGAAACCAATAGCATTCTTCAGTAGGGGCCTTGGAGTGAGGCATCAAGCTTTGTCTGTGTATGAAAATGAGATGCTAGCTGCATTGGTGGCAGTCAAGAAATGGTCCAACTACCTTATAGGGAGGCATTTCAAGATAAAAACAGATCACCAGAGTCTGAGGTTCCTCACTGAAAATCTGGCTGTAACCCCAGCTCAGCAGAAGTGGGTTATAAAGATGATGGGGTATGATTTTGAAGTTTGTTACAAAAAGGGTATCAACAATATTGTAGCAGATGCACTTTCAAGAAGACCAGGGGGTATTGAATTGAAGAACATGGCAGTGAGTAGTGTTTCAACTGACTTTTTCAGGAGAGTGACTAAATCCTGGGAAGAAGATAAAAAGCTCAAAAAGATAATTGAAGAACTGCAGGGGAATACAGGGAGGCACTCTAAGTACACTTGGGATGGCAGGCAATTAAGGAGGAGAGGAAAATTAGTAGTTGGGGAAGATACTGAATTAAGGAGGGAGTTAATGGAATTTTTTCATTCAAGCCCTACAGGAGGACACTCTGGAGCTCACTCAACAATCAAGAGGATGTCTGCATTGGTGTATTGGAAGGGAATGAGGAAAGAAGTGAAAGGCTTGGTGAGAGAGTGCCCCACTTGCCAGAGAAACAAGTCTGATCTGATGCATCCCAGGGGACTCTTACAGCCATTACCAATTCCTGAGTCAGCTTGGTCCTCTATCAGTATGGACTTCATAGAAGGGTTGCCAGTTTCTAGGAAAAAGGATGTGATCTTGGTGGTGGTTGACAGATTGACAAAATATGGGCACTTCATTGCTTTAGCTCATCCTTTCACTGCTAAGGAAGTGGCTCAGATCTTCATGGAAAATGTATTTAAACTTCATGGGTTACCAGGAAACATCATTTGTGATAGGGACAAGATTTTCATGAGTTCTTTTTGGCAAGAGCTGTTTGGCAAGTTAGGAGTCAAGATTAATCCTTCCACAGCTTATCATCCCCAAACTGATGGGCAAACTGAAAAGGTGAATCAATGTTTGGAGGCATATTTGAGGTGCATGACTGGGGAAAAGCCTAAGGAGTGGGGAAATTGGTTGCACCTAGCTGAATGGTGGTACAACACCTCATTCCACTCAGCCATTCAAACCACACCATATCAAGCTTTATATGGGCAACCACCAGTGGACCATTTACCATACACCGCAGGAGAGTCCCCTGTGGCTTCAGTGGATAGGAGCTTACAATAGAGGGAGGCTGCAATGAGAATGTTGAAGTTTTACTTGCAAAGAGCCCAGGTGAGGATGAAACAACAGTCAGATAAGAAGAGAACTGAGTGCGAGTATGTGGTGGGAGACTTGGTGTATTTGAAACTGCAACCCTACAGGCAGCAGACTGTGAAGCATAGAGTCAATCAGAAATTGGCTCCCAAGTGGTTTGGTCCATTTCCTATAATTGCCAAGGTTGGAGTTGTTGCCTACAAGCTACTGTTACCCCAGGATTCGAAGGTACATCCAATTTTTCATGTGTCCCAGCTGAAAAAGCATATTGGATCTGCAAACTTCCAATCTGAATTACCAGTTATCAATCCTGATGGGGAGGTCAGTAAAGAGCCACTGAGGATCATTGATAGACGAATTGGGAAGAAGGGAGGTCGAGCCATTACTGAAGTCTTGGTTGAATGGACGAATGCTTTCCTTGAAGACGCCACGTGGGAGTCTCTTCATCAGCTTCAGTCTCGTTTTCCAAATTTCCATCCTTGAGGACAAGGATGTTCTGAAGAAGGGACATTTGCAACAAGAAGCCCAGGAAGTAGCCGTTAGGCCTTTAAATGTCTGTTATTAGTAGTTATATTTTAGCCGTTGTAATATGGTTTAATGAAACGCTGCGTTTAATGTGTGAGTCTGATAAGGGGTAAACGGCGTCGTTTGGTCTTTAGGGTTTTAAGGCTTGCCTAGAGCGTGTTTTGACGCAGGCTATTGTTTTTGGTCTTGAACCTTATGGATCTCATCTGAGATACTCCGTCTTCCACCCCTTTTCTGTTTTTCCTTGTCCTTTTGTTAATCTTCCACTTAATCGATCTGGGCTGTTTTGAGCATTTGATTAGTAGTATTGCACAGTCTGACCTGACCCCTTGGATTCCCATCGATTTCTTCGACCGCCAAGACTTTCTGAATGGTTACGACGCTCGGCGCCGTCCTTTACCTTACATGGTTCCTTGCCATCTTTCTTCCATGCTTTTCTCAACTTGGGGTTTGCTTTCTTTGGAAATTTGTTTCCTTGTACTCTGTTGTCCCTTTCTCTATTGGATCTCTGTTTTTTCAGTTTTCTTCTTTGTTTGTTATGCTTCTTGTATTTGGATATGTTGAATGAATGTTAATCGTTTTTTCAAAAAAAAGTATATGGTATCATCAGCTGTTAATTATTTATATATTTTCTTTTCTTGCCGGTGCAACTTTAGTAATTGTTTTTTTTCTTTTCAAATTCCGGGTATGGGTTAAGATCTATCAGCTTTGTTTATGTTCATTTTCTGTAAATTTTGTAGTATACATTCCTTTTTATTCATAATTTAGAGTCGCACTGACATGTAACTGGTTAATAATTGTGTGCATCTTTCACTTCATGTTGTATATATATTATTTTTCAATTAACTTTCTAATTTACCGAATGAAAATAAAAAAATAATATTTTTATTTACATTAAGCTGGTTGAGTTCAAATTTTTATTCTAAATTTAGGATTGTGATCGAGTCAGGTAAAACATCTCCAAATGTGGGGTCAGGTTTAAAAGGAGACTTTAAATTTTTTAGGTCAGATGCGAGTCGCAGCGACAGACCTGTGTAATAAGTACGAGGGGTATTGCCTCTCACGCACAATATTTTTTAACTTTATATATATTAAAAATCAAATAATTATAAATTAACCCTCCTCACCAGACATTTATATTTTGCCTCAAAGTCTTAATCATGGTTTCATCTCTAGTGTGTTAGTCAAAAATTTGACCTGACCCATAATAATTACCCGTACCTTCAACCAGCATTTGAGGGACCAGTGCTCTAGCCTTTCTTGGCAATCTTGCAAGAGTGAGTTTACCTAGTAGTCACGTTCAAGCAATAAGAAGCTCCAACACGACCGGAAACTAACGATCTCAATCAAATTTATATTCTGTAATTACTTTCAAGTCACTAAACTATTGGCTTAATTCTATTTTGATCATTGAACTATGAATTTTGTCAATTAAACTACTAAACTATTAAAATGATTCCAATCAAGTCACTAATTGTTAATTTTTTTACAGGAATACTGACATGACATTTAAGTGCATTTATATAATTATACTTTTAGTCCTCATTACTTATACATTTTATCAATTTGATCCTAACGTATCACCTTCTAATTGAAACAATTTCTCTTAATTTTATTTATTTATTAAATTAAATATATTAGTATCATAAACTAATTAATAAATATATTTTAAATATTATATTATACAATTTAAAATCATTAATAATATATTTTCAATATTATTAATAACTAAAAAATAATAGTAACTTATTGATAAATATATTTTAAATATTTTAATAATTAGTTTTCCCAACAAATAATACTAAAATGATATATTAATATTAAATAAATAAAATAATATTACTAATTATTAAATAATATTATTATTTTTACAATATTATAAGAATTAGTAAATAATATTAAGAATAAAAATAATTACTACTATTTAGTAAATTATATTAAAAATGCAAATATTTACTAAAAATAATAAATACATTTCAAATAATAAATAATAATTATTATAAATTGTTTTCTTTAAACAAAGAACCGTCGTTGAAATTCATTTCAAGAGAAAGAATTACAAACTAGTCATAACGAAAGCAAAAGAAGCACAAAGTATATAAAATACATCAAAAAGAGAAGGGCATGGAAAATTAAAACAAATTCCTTCACTCCATAGAAGACTATGCAAAATCATCAAATAAAATCAAGCAAATGTAAAACTTTGACCAGAATGTTCCAAGAAATCTTCAATACTTTTTGTTGCAAGCACCAAAGATATCCGCAAAAGAACCATGAAAAGGCATCAAACACTAATAAGACTGCCGACCATCTCAAAGGAGATAATTTCCATGAAGACATGCATACATGTCATTGGGACAAAGTAAAACTGTGAAATTGCAGAAACTGTCAAAGATGCAGAGATAAAAACTGCGGAAATTGCAAACATATAAACTGTCATGAAAGCAGACAAGAAATTAACAGAAAAATAGATATAAAAATATCTCCGTCGAAGTAAAGCATATAAAACTAAAAGAAAAAGAAAAAGAGAAAACAACACAAACATTCATCAAAACGATGATATTTATTTATTTACAAAACTAGTCGACAACAAAATCGTCACTGCAAACAACTCAAATGAAAAGAAAACTAGAGAAATGAAAAAAAAACTGACTCAGAGAAAAATTTAGAGAAGTTATTTTTTTTCTTTTCAAACCGTTATCTATTATACATTGTTAATATAAGAATATAAATATTTTATATCATTATATTGATAGTAATTTGTTGATTGTCAAAATGATCAGGGGTTGGAGACAGTGGTCCGACGGTGGTAGGGATGATCGTTCCGGATCAGATCTTATGTATTACTCTTGCCTTTGTGTGGTGATGGTGCCATGAATGGAAGGTCTTAGCTCCTTTCGGCTACATGCCCGGTTTTATACCACTTGGACAAGTGTCAAGATAGGGTTAACGTAACACGCTGATTAAATTGGCCATGACTTGATGTTCTGGTTTCTCCTCAACATTTATGGTGGGCACGTGTGTAGTCATGTGGCTAGAAGGTGAAGTGCGATGATGTTCATGGTTTTGTCTGTTTGCTATAGATTGCGGAGGGTATCACGTGGTTCACAGGCGATCCTGTGCGCTGTGGTTCGTCTGCATTGTGACGATCATCGCCGGACGTCCCCTATATTATACCGTTTGTGCTCTGGATTCGACACATGGTGGTAGGTATTTATGGGTACTAACAATTGCCCAAGGTGAGGGAAGGTTATAAAGTGACCTTGGCGAACTTATGAGATTTTAGGAGAGGACTCCCTAGTTGCTTTATTTTTACTTTTATGGCGAACCAACCTTGAAATTATAAGGGAAGATTGTCATACAGGGGTGTTTAAGGGGTATATATACATTGGGCTTGTGATAATAGTTTGTGATGAACCAGCCGGTTTTTTTAGGGGATAAACCGCTAAAATGAAATGTCACACAATAAACCTCTTTTAAGCGGGGCATGTTGGAGATGACACGACTCTTAGCTATAAATAGGCTTTATTATTGTTTTTTAATATATTTTTTATTTTGGTTATCTCACTGGGCACTCTTTGTTGGTTTTTGAAGGCAAGTGGATATTTTTCTTTTTACTCTGATGGCTAATTTAACTGTGGTGGAGAGTGATGAAGTCGTTTGTAGTACATATAGGAAAAAAATGTTGAAAACGTTGGAATGTCAAGGCTTCGTTGCCGTTAACAACTTTCGTTATATGCTTAGTGTGCCGCAAGGGTCACATCGCCTGAATGCTTGTTCTAATGAAGGGAGGTTGTGGTGTTTACTTTCTCTTTATGCTTTCAAGTCTGGGTTTCATTTGGCACTGCATTCTTTTTTTGTAGATTGGTTGAACTGGAATGATGTGGCTCCGGGCCCACTGGGTGGTGCTAGTTGGTGGATTATGATGACCTATTTTTTGAATTGCAAAGTTAATGGGGATGATCCCTCTATTAACATTTTCTGTTATTGCTATAACGTAATGACTAGTCATAATAAGAATGCAAGGGGTTTGTAAGCATTGGTCATCGTACAGGTAAAGCATTGGTAATGAGCAATTATGCTGCGAATCTTCATCTAGATAGGGCAGAGTAGATTAAAATAGAGTGTACATTTGGGGTTTTCTGTTTCCTAATGTTTGGTGTTGGTCGTCGCAGGACAATGTTTCACCTCCTAGTGTGTATGGAATGTCTCCAGCCGAGTTGAGACTTCTTGAGAGGGTAGAGGCCAACCCATCATTGCACTGTGAAGACATGTGTACTCTTAGGAATATTTGGGTGCATTGTCTAGAGGGAAAGTGTCCCAATGGTTGGGATGAAGTGGATTTGAATGTTTTTCCTAAGGGTTCTTTGGTGGCCATGCCCGTTCATGCGGAAGCTTTGCCATTTGGAGAAGGGAGGAGCGAATGAATGGCAAGGGTACTTCTGGGTATTGAGGTTGAGCTAAGATTTTTTTTTGAGCACGTTGGCATTCGCACTTGTCGCGACTATTTTTTAAATCGTTTGTAGAAAAACAACCAAACGATTTGAATTTTGGAAATCGGGGTTTTCATTTTAAATTGGTCATGAAATTATGATCTTTTCCATTTTAATTCAAATTTCCTTTATTATTCTAAAAATCGTTTTGGAGTCGCCACTGATCACTTTGATAGACCGAACATCATAAAAATGAACCAGTGATTTTTTTATATAAAATTCGGATTCGGGAGTCGGTTACGTGTAGGTAATGGTTAGCACTCTACAATGCCGATAGCGGTACCTTATTAATTCAACGTGGCATTTTGGCAATTCGAACATTAATATGAATTTAATTATGTCTTTTAATTGTTAAACGGATTCCATTTCGAATGGGAATATCCTTATGTAAGAAAATATATTTTGGACGAATATAAATTTTGAGACATTCAAATGTTTTAGGACACCTCAATTTATATTCAAAATGTATCTGAACATAAAATGTTTAATGCATGTCCAATTATTTTGTTATCCATTTCAAGTAAAACCTAGTTATGGCTTCATTAATTAATTGATTAAAATTCTATGAATATTATTAATTTTTGGGCTTTTATGGTAACACCCAAATAATTGGACACTACACATATTAGGCCCAAAAGTAACAATATTCCTAGCTTTAGTGTCACTAATTATTTAATCATCTCTTTAAGTTTATTTAAACTAGCTATAAGTGATTTCCATTTTCTATATTTAAATGAAATATTGAATTTCTTACTTAAATATTCCCTTGATTAACATCACATTACAATGTGATACTAATCAACTTAGAATGTTTAAGCTTTATTCAATATTCACTTATTTACTATAATTTCCCTTTTCTATCAAATTAATTAAATTTAATTAGAGAACCTAACCCTAAAAGGCACTAATTACTAATATTAATTAGATGACCAAATTGTCTAGACAGTAAAACTACATGCTCGATTTAAAATATACAAACAAATAAATGATTAAATAAATAAATCAAATTACAAGGGGAACTAAATTGAATTGAATTTAAGCTTGGATAACCAAATTACAAGGATGTAGGACTAAATTGAATTGAAGGTAAAATAAAAGCCCGGATTATGAAGTGGGGAAAGAAGGGCGCAGATCTTAGCATCCGACCAGACTCGGACCGCGCGGGTTGAGTTAACCCGGCACCAAAATGGTACTGTTAAACTTGGGCTATAAAAAGCCCCATTTCGAGTTTAACTCGGCCATTTAGTGCAACCCCTCTCTCTCTTCCCATCGAGCTCTCTCCCCCTCTCTCTACTAAGACCGAAACACCCAAAAATTCATGCCCAAATAGATTGAAATTTTGTCTTTCATCCAAATTCATCACCAGTTCTTCCATTTTCCCTGTTTAATCCCTATAAACCCTAAAACTGCACCTATTTTCTGTTCTTGAAGATCAAAATCTGAAAATCTCAAGAACAACATATGAACTTCCCTCTTTTAACCAATTTAATCCTTGGTCATCGTCTTAAATCTTTTCTGATCTATTTCCCGACTGCCGAAGGTGACGCCGGTCACCGGTTGTCGTCTCTAGTTGTCTCCTTCCTTTTTCTGATCACCGAAAATTTTTCGATCATATTTTCTGATGATCCTTGAATCTTCGGTCCTCTTTTTCGGCATAACCTGCAACACCAGCCACCATGCTCCACCGCCGAAGCGATTTCTGACCACCGTCAGCCGTCATGCAAAAACCTTAAAAGCTCTATTTTTTTTCCTTTTTCAAGCCTAAACCCTAAACCGCTACCAGTTTCATCAAAAACACCCTACTTCCCCACCTAAACTACCTACCCAAAACTAAACCTCACACTCTCTCTATCATTTTCAACTCCTGCCGAACCTAGCTCTCCACTTTTGGTCTCCGGCGATACTCGAAAAAAAAAGATAAGGACTCAGAATTCTGTTTTCGGCTTTGGATTTAGTTTTAGATCTAAGTTTAGCTACTGTTCTTCAAGGTTTTTGACTCAAATCTAACCTTTTTATGTTATTTATGTAGGAAAATCAAAGAGGGGGACAAAGATGTACCTTCCGACAAGGACGACGTACTCTAGAAACCTTCAAGGAGAGTGGTTCCGACGACCGTTCGACTTTCTGGTGAGCCTTTTCTAATTTCTCTCTCTCTTCAATTAATGGCTGATAATAATTGGATTATTATTATCTCATCCTCCTCCCTAATTATTTCTCTCTCTTCCTATTTATACCAGATGTCAAGGATGACATCATCGAGGCTAGCTGGATCCAACCGAGAGGGGTAATTGGTGTGAAGGCTTGTTGGCGAATCCCGGCTCTTCACGCGTGGTTTTTGGCGGGCCAAAGAAACAAGAATGTGTTTCTTTGGGCTGCACCAGCTTTGAGACTGAAAATGGGCATTTATTTGTGAATTTGGGCTTTTTTTATTTTGTATTTCGGGCTTTTAGTGTAATTTAGATCTTGTACTAAAATGGACTCTAGTAATAGTCATTATAAATGTATTTTAGGTTTTGGGACTATTTTATTGATTTAGCATTTGTCTCATTTATTATATTTATTTGACTTTATTTATATTGAATTATATATATACGAGTACCTAGACAAATTACGGGTATTACAGCTGACCCTCTTTGCTTATTGTTGTGGAACAGGAATAGGGCAATGATTGAAAAGACATGGATTCTGTCCGAACCATCTGCTCACAGAGTCTTGAAGCTATTCTTCTTATTATAGAATGCCTCAATCCCCCTTTATCTCCTTCCTTTGCTGAGGATGAAATCTTCTTATTAGGAATTATTCCTTCGCTAATCGCACTCTTCTTTTTTGCTGGACGAACTCTTCTCATTAGGAATTCTTTCTTCGCTGGGTGAACTCTTCTCGTTAGGAGCTCCGTCTTTGCTGGGCGAACACTTCTCATAGTAATACTAAGAAATTACACGCTTTATGCATTATATTAGCCACTTTACGATGCTTTGGAATAAAAAGAAAGCTCGGAAGTGAAGTTGTTTATTTTATTGAGGCTTATAAATTGAAATACAAAAGAATTTGAAATAGTCATGGCAAACTGAAATGACAAAATCAAGAAACAAGTTCAGATCTCCAAGCATCCAAGGCATGAAGGATACAACCACCCCATCGACCAGATATAGAGCTGAACTTGAACTCGTCCAATGGTCTTCAAACGTTGTCAGGATGCTTACAGATGTAAAATCCCTTCTAAAATAACAGGTGTCGGAGAGATTCTGATTACCGGATGCCTAACCTTATTTATCTGAGCTGCCCTTTACGAGTTTTCAACTCGAATCCTCCTTTGCTTTCAAGACGCCCTTTGCGGATTTTCATCTTGATCCCCCCTTTTATTTTATTTTTTCTTTTCTTTTTGTTTTTTATATATCTAAGGTGCCCTTTTTGGGTTTTCACCATAGATATTTTCATTTTGCAAAGTGCTCTTTCGGGTTTTCACTCTGTTTTTTTCTTTCTTTTTCCTTTTTATTGTCTTTTTGAATTCTTCAAGCATAATACTTCTTGACTGAATCAGTGTTTACTGGCTTATGCAACTCTTTGCCATCCATTTCAGTCAAAATCAACGCCCCCCAGAGGAAGCCTTTTTGACAACATAAGACCCTTCCCAGTTAGGCATCCATTTTCCACGGTCGTCTCGATGTATTTGCAAGACCTTTTTCAATACAAGATCTCCCTCTCAGAATCCTCTTGGGTGCACCTTTTTATCATATGTCCGCATCATTCTTTTCTGGTACATCTGGCTATAGTAGATTTCCTTCAACCTCTTTTCCTCAATAAAATTTAATTGGTCAAATCGAACCCGTAACCATTCTGCATCATCTATCTTCACTTCGGACAAAACTTGAAGAGATGGAATTTCGACCTCAATAGGATGTACTACTTCTGACTCGTAGATCAAATAGTAAGGTATTGACCTAGTTGAGGTTCGTATTGAAGTTCGATATGCAAACAATGCAAAAGGTAGTTTCTCATGCCAATCTTTGTAAGTTTCTATTGTTTTCAATATAATCTTCTTGATGTTTTTATTTGCCGCCTCCACTGCCTTATTCATCTTAGGAAGGTAAGTCACAGAATTGTGGTGAATGTTTGAATTGCTCGTATACTTCTCCTATTACTTTATTGTTGAAATTGGTGGCATTATCAGTGATGATCCTTTCCGGCAAACCATACCGACAAATTATCTCTTTCTTCAAGAACTTGCAAACTGTTGCTCTTGTGATGTTGGCATAAGAAGCTGCTTCTACCCACTTGGTGAAGTAAATTATAGCCACAAGAATGAAATGATGTCCATTAGAAGCTTTAGGGTTGATCTGCCCGATAACATCCATGCCCCAAACAACAAAAGGCCATGACAAATTCATTGAATGAAGAGGTACTGGTGGAGAATTAATTTTTTCAGCATATATCAGACACTTATGACGTTTTTTGGCATTTTCGATGCAGTCTCCTTCCATGGTTGTTCAATAATAGTCGTATCTCATGATCTTCCTGGCTATTGAAAATCCATTTTGCATGTGTTCCACATCTTCCGTCATGCACTTCTGCCATGATGTTCCTTGCTTCATTCTCATTGACACACCTTAGTAGGATCTGATCTTTTCCTCTCTTATAAAGAATCTCTCTATAGAGCACATATCCTGAAGCCATTCTTCTAATAGCTCTTTTTTCATTGTCATTTGCCCCCATGGGATAAGTCTGAAACTTAAGGTATTGTAAGATGTCATAATATCATGGATGTTTATCGGCTTCCTCTTCTGTGCTACAACAATGAGCATAGGTCTCATAACTTTGCATGCGAATCGGCGTCATGTCTTTTGGTTTATTTGCTAGAAATATCGAAGCCAGTGTAGCTAAGGCATCCGCCATTTGGTTGTCTTCCCTGGGAATATATGTAAAGGTAATTTCTTTAAATTCTTTCATTGGCTCCAGGATCAATTTTCAGTACTCAATCAACTTTATATCCTTTGTTTCTCATTCTCCACGAAGTTGGTAGATCACCAATGTTGAATCCCCAAATACTTTCAAGACCTCTATCTTTCTTTCAATTACAGCTCGCAAGCCCATGACACAAGCTTCATATTCTGCCATATTGTTGGTACAAAGAAATTCTAACATGCTCGTGAACGGGTAGTGTACATTATTTGGAGAAATCAATATCGCTCCAATTCCACGTCCAAGGGCGTTAGATGCTCCATCAAAATACAACTTCCAAGTTCCATTATTAGGGATTTCAATTTCCGTTGTAGAGATACTCATCACATCCTCAAATGGGAAATCAAAGTTTAGGGGCTCATAGTCTTCCGATGCACGACTGGCCAGGAAATCTGCTATAGCACTTCCCTTTATTGCTTTCTGGCTCACATATACAATATCAAACTCTAACAACAAAATCTTCCAATGTGCTAACCTCCCAGTGAATCCCGACACTTCCATAAAAAATTCAACGGATTAAGGCAGAAAATTAGCCATGTAGTGTGGTATAACATATAGTGTTTGAGCCTACGAGTTACCCAAACCAAGGCACAACATAACTTTTGGATTGGCGGGTACCGTAATTCACATTCTGTAAACTTTTTGCTCAAATAGTAGAAAGCTCTTTCTTTCTTTCCTGTGTCATCGTGTTGCCCCAACACACATCCCATTGAGTTCTCATAGACCGTCAAATAAAGGATCAATGGTCTATCGGGAACTGGTGCGACTAATGTCAGAGCATTCGTCCGGTACTTTTTTAATTTTATCAAACGTCTCCTAACATTATTCATTCAACCCTCAAGAGTTATTCTTTTTAAGAAACTTGAAGATTGTATCACATTTATCGATCAGTTGTGAGATGAACCGAGAAACATAATTCAAACTGCTAAGGAATCCACAGACTTCTTTTTGTAAGTTGGGTGGTGGCAAATTCTGAATGGCATTCACCTTATTCGGGTCTATTTTGATTCCTTTTCTGTTGACAACAAACCCCAAGAGTTTTCCTGACGTTACTCCAAAAGTGCATTTGTTGAGATTGAGTTTGATCTGATACTTACTCAATCTCAAAAATAGTTTTCTTAAGTGTTGAATATGCTCTTCCTCAGTATGAGACTTAGCAATCATATTGTTGAGTGGATCGTTGAATCGATTTAAGCTAAGAGGGGGGTGAATTGGATTTTTAAGATATTTGGTAGTGAAGTGGTAAAAAAAATTCAAGACAAGGCACTTATAGTGGTTCAAGTTCCAAATGAACTCTACATCCACGACCTTAGCTCCCATTAAGGATCTTCAAACAACTCCACTAGTTGATCTTCCCCCTTTTTAGGCTTAGGAGGAAACCTTTACACAATGCTCAATTTTCTACCAAAAATTGACCAAACCTCTCACAATGTTTACAAAGAAGATTTTGGCAATTACAAGATATCTCTCAATACACATATTGCCCAATTACAGGCACTCAACCCAATTGAATCAAAAGGATATGAATTACAAAGAACCACAATTGGGGTTTTACAAAGAATATGGAATTTTAGCACTAAAGCTTGGATTTGAAGTTGGAATGTTTCTTTGAGGATCAATAGTTCTTGCTGGTTGATTTGAGCCCGTTCCAAAACGTGCAAGATATCGTTTCGAAACATTTTGCCACTGCCAAAACCCGTATCAAAACGGCTTAAATCGTTTCGATACACCTTAACCGTTTTCTGAAAATAAGTTATAAAATTGCAACGGTCATATTTTTGAATCCAAGTTTGAAAATCGTTTCGATACAACCGTATCGAAACGGATTAACCCGTTCCGTTGTTCTTCATCCGTTTTGAAACATAAGGCCTTGTTTCGATACACCCATATCGAAACGGGAAGGCTAGTTTCGAAACACATGTTGACAGTTTCAAAACGTTCCGAAATGCCTAAGGGTCGTTTCGAAACGGTGACTCGAAAGTCACTGTTTTGACTTGGAAAACACTTAGAAACATTTGTATAAACATTAGGTTTTGACTTGACCATTTTGCTTAAAGGTTTTGGGAAGTTTTGAGGACTTAAAAAATTGTTTTCCAATTTCAGTTTAGTCCTTAAATCCCTTGTTATATCAAAATCAATTCTTTAGTTTTACAATCTCCCCCTTTTTGATATAACAAAACCAAGTATACATTTTTAAGTGTTTTGAAAATTTTGAAAAACTTTTAACTCCCCCTCAATTTAAGATAGGTTTTAAAGATTTGAAAAATTAAAAATTGAAACCACTTGAAACTCAAAACCAACTTAAAAAATTGAAACTCAAAACCAACTTAAAAACACTTAGGTTCTTAGGTATTACTTCTCCCCCTTTTTGTTAAATCAAAAATATATAATCAAGGCTATTATGAGAATAAAAGAGGCATAAGGCATAAACCAAACAACATAATATTATAGACAACATTTAAGTTCAAGAAACAACATAAAAAACTTAAACATCAAGCTCAACCCTAAAAACATAAAATCAAAGCATAGGTTTTAAAAACAAAAAACATAAATAGGTGCAAACTTAATCCTAATATGACATGATAATATGATATGAAATAATCCTAGGGTGCCTCATCACCATCATCGTCTCCAATGTCATCCAAAAAACTCATCCTTATCCTTTGCTTGATCATTGCGGAAACGCCTCTAATCACCATAGAAGGTTGAGAAGGAGAGATCCATAGAAGATTGTTGGTTTTCAAGAGCGATATGACGATTCTTGTTTCCAAGAACACGATCCTCCAAGGATTGCAAATGAGTGTTGATAGCACCAAATCCCGAAGCCATGTCCGTGTCCATCGTGTTGAACCTCTCGGTAAGGAAGGTCATAAGAGCATCATTGTTGGGAGCCACAGTGGGAGCCTGAGCTTGTGGTTGTGGCTCAACTAAAGGTGCTTGAACTCTTCTATCAACATGAACCCATTCACCAAGGGTATAACAAAATCTGGATCTCACAAAAGAAGATTCACCAAGCTTTTGCTTTTGTGGTTCCAAAAAATCATATGAGCAATCAAAACCAATGTGAACAAAGATGTAGCTCAACACTGTTCTATAGGTGAAGAAGGAGATGGAGTCGGATAGACGATGTCTCACTTGATGGACCATCTCGGCAAACATGATCTTCTCCAAGTTAGGTTGTTGGGCTTGGCGGAAACATTCGAGCCAAAAATTATCAACTTGGCGGATGTCGGCAAATTTACCTTCAGATGGGCGAATGAACCATGAGATGATCAAGTGCAAGAAACGGTCATGAGCATCCAAGGTAAGAACCGATCCGGTATGAGCTCCAAAGTGATTTTCATCCTCAATACCCTCATCTTGTAGCCCATGGATGTTCACTAAGACAGATAGATCAATACATAACTTCTTGCCCAATAAGTAAGACTCAATGGCTATGACTTTGGAGCGATCCTCATTGTTGATAAGAACGACATTGGAGTAAAAGAGCAAAGCCATATTTTTGTAGACGATGTCGGGAATGCTCAAGAAGCTTAGGAAACTCCATTGTGTCAAGAGAGGTAGGTATCGAAAGAGAAAAAGCTCGAAATCGAGGAATGTCATATCCACAACTCACTTTCTTCGAACAATGACATCTTGGATAATTTTAAAGCGGTTCTTAGCATCTTGATTTCTAAGACTCTTGGAATAGAGAAGGGTAAGGTTTGGACGGATATTGTCATTCGATCCTTCACCCCCTTCGATGTTTCATTTCTTAGAGTCCATTGAAAAACACCTTAAATGTGGGGTTTTGGAAGAATTGGTGGATGAAATTGCACCAAATTGTTGAAGCTTGCTTATATTTTCGTTTAAGAGTAAAAGCCCTCAAGTTTTGATGAAAAACAAAAAGATTTGGAGGGTTTTTTATAGAGGAAATCGATTTAGGGTTTTTAAGTTTGATTAAAAGAGCATTTGAGCATTTAAAACCCTTTAAAACGATCAATACCAAGCAACCAAAGAATAATAATAAAGGCCCTTTATTACAACTTAATGCTCCTTAGAGCTTATATATATGTATAGATCACATTAGAATATATATGTTGATACAAATCTAACTAGGTGCCACCATCCTAGGAGTAAACAAGAGGTTGATTTGAACCGAATGAGATTTCTAGCAATCGTGAAAAGCTCGGAAGCAACCTGAGGTCTCAACAAACCTGCAAGGAGTTAAGAGAACACATCATAAACATATGCTTAATGAGGTAGTGGTAATTTTATTTGAATATGGTTCCCTTAACCCATTCAATTAGCTTTCTATATTACAATTGGACACATGTATGTACCTCTCTAGACCTGTAATTTCTCAATTCATTCAATAAGTATCAACCTTAACATTTTAATATCAATTATCACTAGTGACCGACTCATGTTCATTATCAAATACTTACACTAAATCTGAAATATCCGAACTATGTTATGAAATTAATTTTATTTTACTTATTCTACAAGACACCGCTTATTATAGCAATGTACCAAGATATCCTTTTACAAAACATTAAGATATATTTTTCCTTTGAGTGAATTCCTAATTCATATATATACCATTCCTGACAAGCAACATAATTCTTTACAATATGTTTATAAACTTTCTTGGATTCACCTCCTTCTCGGTATGTCATTATAAGAATTACCCAATATTACAAGTTTAGCTTATTACTTCGAACTTTAAAGGTTATGCCATCCATATATACCCTTTCCCATGTGTTTTTAATGTACTTGTTATACACAAGAACAATTCACTTTTACTCTCCTAATTTAGTTATTGAAAACTCATTCTTCTAAATTTCAAATCAAAAGATAGTCATCTACTATTACTTCTATGACAAGAAGTCAATCGAACTAATCATGTATCATAACCTTTCTTTACATACAAGCAAGTAATCAATCTAGCATGTAGCATAACATTAGCATAACTTTCATGACCATAAGACGTTTGAATCATTCTTGCATCGCATGCTTTCTTTAGTACAATCAGCCATTCAGCTTAAAGTATGTATCATACACTATCTTTCAATACAAGGAATCATTCGATCTAATCACATAATATCACCTTTCTTTGATTGCAAGCATATATTCTAGTAAGCATGTATCATATTGTGTCTTAAGTTACAAGGAATTATTCGATCAAGCATATAACTTAACATGTCCACACAACATCAAACCGAACAATCAACCATAGATGTTACAATTTCTTTTTTCATCCAGCCTTGAGACTCAAGCTACAGCCTAGATACCCGAATCCTCTAAATTCAATATCAAACATGCGGTACACCAAGTACCGAAACAGGGGTACACAAGATACCGGAATCAAGGTACACAAAGTACCAATTTATCTATTACCAGGAAAAGGTACTAGTAGTACCAACTGAACATTTGATTCACATCAACAAGGGACCTAAGTCCAGGACTGTAGTCCTCACTAGCGAGCTCGACGGACTCTATGGCATGCCAATTGTACCTACGACTGACTCAAGACCAAGGCTTTTCACGTTTATTCATTTGTTTACTAACACTTTGAACATAACGTCTCATCAATACCAAATCATATTGTAACAGGATTCACCATTGGTGAATTTTATATTCAAATCATAGGTTACTGCTTATGATCTTTATAGTACAATTTACCATTAACTTCTTTCTTTTCATTCACTTCGAATGAACATTAAAGATAGTAATAATGTTTCTTAAGTGGCCATAATTTGATATAACAAATGCTTATTATAACAATTCTTCCAAGCATTCTCTACTAGCTTTTAAGGGTTGCAAGAATAATATAGCATTCAAGCTTGTTATGATAGCACCGAGGCCCTTGGTTCTTATTTTATTATCAATCCATTTTAATCTATATTTGGCTACAATTTAGTCCTCATCAATAACACTAGTTTACTTACTTTACTACAAGGTACTTTTCAGAAAGTACGTACCTTAGATCCCAAGATCAGTTGTACAGTTTTTATATAACTTATTCCGCAAATAAGAAAATTAAAGCAATTATGGATGCTTCAGAATGAATTTCTTTTATCCCGAAGCTCTAGACTACTCTCACCTCTTATCCCGATGTTACGGGATACCTGAATTCACACTCTTTTCTTGCCACTTATTAAGTTCATTCAAAGCTTCCTCATGGTCTAAACATAACGAAACATCATAACTACATATTAGTATCAGTTCAACCCTTAAATATGCATCATCACGGCAGCTTACAACTATAAACATTCATTCTCTCAAAACAGGGTAGCAAGCATGTATGTTAACATTTTACATTGCAATCCAACTCACATACATACACATTTATCTTGTCAAAACAATCTATTATATATATAAATATACTCAAGATAGTCCAAAATCATATATATTCATGTATAGTTTCAAGACCATTTCCATATTTTCATGTTTTTTTAAATTATTTTCTAATGTCCTAATTGGTCGCTGCTGCCAGGAAGATTGCGCCTCACTTGGTTAAAATTTCATATCTTCCATTCCGTAAGTCAGAATTTCAAACTGTTTACACCGTTGGAAATCTGACTCAACTATCTTTCTAACCATGTAAGCATTGCATTTTTACTTCTTATGAATTAATACAAATTTTAGACTAAAGATACATCCAATTCTGCCACTAGGCAGATCACACTACCTTTAAACAATTATCTCTATAAACCGTTATAAAGCTCGAAATTCAGTTTCATTTATTTTAAAAGAAAAGATACATTACAAGATTTCCAGCCACATAAATTATAGGTTCCAAATCCACCAGTACAATTTATAGCAATTTTTCAAAGTCACAACTGATGCAGATTTTTAAAATTGTTTACAAGGTACAAAGTAGGGCAGTTTCTTTACAACTTATTTCCGGCCCTTATTTTCTTTCTAATAAGACTTCCAGATACCTTAATTGTTCCTACTATCAATCCTACATAATATAACCTTGAAATCCAGCAAAACATTCATTCAGAATCAACTGAAAACAGTATCAGATTTGGAAACAAAACATGGCAGAATCCACATTGCTCAATTGGTCTAGAGTAAACAGTCCCTAAGTCTCGAATTCTATGGTAATTCATCCACTCAACAAGAAAGTTCTAGAATTCCAATTTTTACCAAATTTTAGCTTCATAACAGACCATATAAACACCAATTTAAATTTATTTTTTTAATTACCACGTATATCTCAATGAATTAATTAGAAATATTCTAAGGTTCCAAGCAATTCACCGGTCATCATAACATTCCAATAAAACCAATCAGCCGAACCTACTACTTTCCTGATCAACTTATGACTCAATTTACATGTTCATTCATGAATCTCATACAATTCAATGCTCCTATCAAAGTGATCACAAAAGAAACAATCAAAATGTATCAATTCCACCCATAGATAGCAACATCGAAACATATATTTCTATCACTAATACAATTTATTTGTTATATCCAACATCATCTATCTTAACCCAAGTTCGATTAACTAACATGCATGAAATCCTTTAATTCGAATCATCTCTCACTAACAAACCATCAAATACACAAGGAGTACTAAGAACATTACCTTGAAGAACAACCACACTTAAAATTGTTAACAATTTCCCAACTACTAAGCTTGTTTTTCATTCAAAGATAGCAAGGATTTCTCTTAACAAAACTCTCAGTCTGTAACCCCCTCGACCCGGCCTAGCCGATAGACCGAACCGAACGAGTCACGCGAGGAATATTGAAGTAAACCTAGAAAGCTTACCTCAATAAACGACCTTTTTTTCTTTTTATCTTGTCTAGATGCAACTTAGTTCTCTATGTCTATACACAAGCAGCGGATAAAACGACCTCACAAATGATCACTGATTATAAACAACTTCGGTTTTAGGGACCATTTTTAAAATTTTACAAATTATAAGGGTTATTACCAAATTCGGGTTACCATCCTATAATTAAGTTCATTACGAATGTCACTGTGAAATCTCAGCTCAAAATGACCACTAAAACTCCTTTAATTGCAAACATGAACAACAAGGACCAAAATGGAAGAAAACAAAACTCCGAATAATTCAAAAACTGCTTTAACGGTCGAACGATTTGGAATAGTGAGCCCTGTATCGGAACGATCATTTCGAAACACAATTGACCGTTTTGATACGCGGGTTCGTTTCGAAACCCTTTTATGATTCGTTTCAGAACGATGTTTCACAGATGCAAAATGTTTCGAAACATGCCTCACCGTTTCGAAACACCAAGGCCATTTCAAACCACCGTTTCGAAACAGGCAAGGGTGTTTCGAAACACATGGGCCTGCAATGTTTTTAAATGCTATTTTAATTCAATTTAAACCATCTGAAACCAAACCGACATATTCCCAAACATGTTGGCTACTCAAATATACATCAACAACAAGTTATATGAAGCATATGCATCATCATAGCATCGATATCAATAACAAAGAAACTAAAGGCATGCTCCTAAGCAAAATAAGTACCAAAAGGCCAAAATGCAATTCCAAGCATAATTTAAAACATAAAGGCCATTTACACAACCAAATATGCTTAAAAAACTTGCACCAAAACAGAAAATACTAAACCAACATCATTCATAGCATCGGACGCCCCTATTGCCTTTGTTATTCTAGTTCGAAAACTCTACATACTTCTTAAGAGTTTCTTGGAAGGATCCCTTGTAGATGCTGCCTCCAAATGCCTAATTATCTACATTGATGAACAAAGAAAGCATAAGCATACAATCTTAGTGAGGATTGCTCAAAACCAAAAACATCATCAATGCACAAAACCATTTTGCACTTTTTCCAAAACCATCATGCCTTCTTTATCAAACCGTGCACTTTATCATCAAAACCATTATTTTAAACATCATGCAACATGATACATATAAACCCAGCAACTAAACCATTGCTACTCATATTCCAAGCCTTCCAAGCATAAACCCTTTATGCTAAGCATAAACCAAAACATGGATCTTTCAAATTATGCATTAACAACATTTTCCACAATATTTCATTTTATTATATTGGCTCACACGTGATAAACAACATTCTCAAAAACACATATCGGATACATAGATTACCAAGGGTTATCCCACACCCTTCATACACTCCACCGGCATCTCAACGCTCACACACGAGAGCAACCCTATATCGTTGTGACGCCCGTGGTGGAGTATTCGGTACAATAACAACCCCTCAACACCACTCATTAGTAGATGTATAACCCACTAACGAGAGATGGGACACACACACAAGGCTCACACCCGGGAGCCTTCAACCATTTCAACCTTAAACAATCCTCAATCATTAGGGTACTTGGATGGAGTTTTTGGTACAATCACAACCCCTCAACATCCAAGGCGACTTTTTTATAATGCACTCAATCCTATAGTCAGCTAACTATATCTAATTTCATTTATAAAACACTTTATTCAACATCACTTGCCAATATAATCCACAATTCATGCATACCACACTGTTTTTACAAAACATTCATGATAAGCCATAACTCAAGCATTACACCATGCTTCACAACTCATGCATCAACACATGCATACAAGGATCACTTACCTAGTGCATCCTTAAACCACATGGCATCATCAAACACATTTTATATACTCAAAACATACTTTAAAATAGTAGGTAAATGCAATTAAAATCAAGTGCAACCAAAGGCTCAAACTAGCAAAATCCGAGAGAGAAATTTGCTTTACTTACTTTTGAACTTAGTAAAGCGTTTCGTGCTCTTACTAACTTCCCAAAACCTTTTCTAAAACGTTTTCACACTGGAAAACCAAGTTCCACTCACCGACTTGCAAAACTACACTTGCCGACACAATTATCGATCGTCCGAAGCCTCCAAAATCACTTCGTTTGATTCCGGATTACTATCCCATGTTTCCAACACATTAAAAAAAGAGGTTCAATGTATTAAAATGCATCCAAAACACCAGCACTCAAAATAATTCCCTCAGCCCTTCTCTAAAGCACCAAATCACCCATCCGAAACAACCGAAAACTCAATCGATTGACCTCTAACCTCAGCCCAGCCATTACCCAACAAATCCAACACATTTAAGACATGAATCAACATCCAAAATAACCTAAAACCATCCTTATTCCTCTAGCAACTTGGATTCCTCAAGAACACCCCAAAAACCCAACCAAAAAGACTTCAAAAACCAAGGATCTCAATGATTTCGGGATCTTTATGATTGAGACTCTATTCGAACACCAAAAACCTTTCAAAAATCATTTAGAAATCATCTCAAATAAGTCAAATCATCATAACTCCAAAAATCACTTTAAAACATCTATATCAATAAGATTTTCAACATTTTATCAAAGCTATAATAAAACCTCAATTAAAAACATAGATAAAGAGCCAAATATCTTTAGAATTTCATTAAAAAACCTAGATTAAAGGGTTAGCACGAAATTTACCTCCAATCCTTGCTTCTCCTCTAATTTCGCAAGATTAGCTTGAAAGAACTTGAGGGAAAATGAGAGAAATCACCAAGGAAAAGTTGGAAATCAAAAGGGAATTTGACAGTGAAGAAAATCTGGAAATTTGAGAGAAAATGGAGAGTATTTGGCTGAAGTGAAGAAGAGAAATAAAAATGATCGTGAAAGATCTTTTAACCGATTAGCTAACTTTCCAATTTAATTAATCAAAGCTATTTTAATTATTTAACAAACCATTTAAAACGCATGCCAAATTAGGGAAAAGGCTTAATTGCCAAATTGCTCCCTAAAGATTCTATGATTTTGACTCTTCTTGAAAAACAACTTTTTCCCAACTTTTAAATCTTTACTTTTTGGTCACTGCCCAAAATGTATACTTTCGAAAACCCGTTTTGTAAAATTGATTTTACCATCATCTTAAATATAATTTTAGAGGATTTGAGGAATTTTTATCCCATCCCGAACCTTGATTTCCCTAAACCACCTTTTTAACGGTTCGAACAACTGATAACGATTCCATCGGTCCAACCTGACTCACAAAACACTTAGACCCAAAACCGGGGCGTCACAACTCTCCCCCACTTAGGAAATTTTGTCCTAAAAATTTTTTACCTCAAGGAAAAAGATGCAGAAATTGCCTCAGCATGTCCGCCTTGCTTTCGCACGTGGCCACCTCAACTCTTCGATGTAGCCACAACACCTTCATAAGCTCAATTGTCTTGCCACGAAGAACTTTACTACTCAAATCCAGAATTCTCATCGGTTCCTCATCATAGGATAAATCCGGATTTAACTCAATTTCCTCAACTGGCATCACATGCGAAGGATCCGATCTATACCTCTGCAACATAGAAACATGACACACATCATGGATCTTTTCCAACTCGGGAGGCAACCTCAACCGATAAGCCACAGAACCACAACCTCATAAGGTCTAATAAACCTCGGACTAAGCTTTCTCTTATGTCCAAATCTCATCACCTTCTTCCAAGGTGATACCTTAAGGAACACGCGATCTCCAACCGCAAACTCAATCTCCCTACGCTTTAAATCCGCGTAAGATTTATGACGATCCGATGCAGCCTTCAACCGCTCACATGTGAGCTCCACTTTCTCAGTTTTCCCCTTAAGCATATCCGGAAAGGAAAGACACTTTTGCCCTGCCTCATCCCAACAAAGAGGCGTTCTACACTTCCTCCCATACAAGGCCTCATACGGAGCCATTTGTATACTTGCCTGAAAACTATTATTATAGGCGAACTCAACCAAAGGCAGATGCTTTTCCCAAGAACCTTAGAAATCAATCACACAACATCGCAACATATCCTCCAGCACCTGGATAACTCTTTTTGACTGTCCATCCGTCTGAGGATGATATGAAGTGCTGAAATTCAACCGCGTACCCAACGGTTGATGCAAACATTCCCAAAACCTCGTTGTGAACCTCAGATCTCTATCTGACACTATGGACTTGGGCACCCCGTACAAATGCACAATCTCAACAATATACAACTCCGCTAACTTATCCAATGTATACGTAGTATGCACAGCCAAGAAATGTGTACACTTCGTGAGACGATCCATAATCACCCACAGGGAGTTCTTCTTAGATGGTGTCAAAGGCAAACCAGATACAAAATCCATCGTAATCCTTTCCCACTTCCACTACGGTATCCTCAAAGGCTGTAACAAACCGGAAGGAAACTAATGCTCAACCTTCACACACTGGCAAACCATACACTTGCTTACAAAATCATAAACATCCTTTTTCAACCCCACCCAATAGTAATCATCCTTCAAGCCCCAATACATCTTAGTACTATCAGGGTGCATAGCAAAAGGACTGCTATGAGCCTCAGTCAAAATAGTGCGCCTCAACTCAACATCTTCCGGCACCACTATTCAACTTTTGAACCATGGAACTCCATCATCATTAAAGCAGAAGTCTGTTGCCTTACCATCAACTATGTCATGAACATGAGGTACCAACGAATCATCCAACAATTGCTTCTCCTTAATCAACTGAATCAAGGAAGGTTTCACTTGCAACTCGGCTATCAAGCCACCACCACGCGATATACTCAACCGAGCAAACATAGCTCTCAGCTCAACAACTACCTTCCTACTCAAAGCATCGACCACCACATTGGCCTTTCCAAGATGATACTCAATGGTCAAATCATAATCTTTAAGCAACTCCAACCACCTTCGTTGCCTAAGATTCAACTCCTTCTGCGACATAAGATACTTCAAACTCTTATGGTCGGTGTAAACCACACACCTTTCACCATAAAGTTAGTGTCTCCAAATCTTCAAAGCAAACACCATTGCAGAAAGCTCAAGATCATGCGTAGGATAGTTGCGTTCATGCACCTTCAACTGCCTAGACGCATAAGCCACAACCTTCCCACCTTGCATCAATACGCAACCCAAACCAACATAGGATGCATCACTATAGACTACAAACTCCTTACCTGATTCTGGTTGAATCAAGACAAGAGCTTGCGTCAAAGCTTCCTTCAACTTCTCGAAAGCTTGTTGCCTAACATCCGTCCACTCAAAACGAACATTCTTTTGCAACAGCTTAGTCAAAGGTGCTGCAATCTTAGAAAAACCCTCGAAAAACCTTCAATAATATCCGGCCAACCCAAGGAAACTTTGCACTTCCTTCACTGATTTTGGCGTCTTCCAACTCATCACTGCCTCGACTTTGTGTGGATCAACCCGAATACCTTCGGCTAACACCACATGTCCAAGGAAAACCACTTCCCTGAGCCAAAACTCACACTTGCTCAATTTAGCATAAAGCTGATTCTCCAACAACACTTGAAATACAATTCTCAAATGCCTATCATGATCCTCCTCGGTACGCAAGTACACGAGAATATCATCGATAAACACTACTAGAAACTGATCCAGAAACTCATGGAACACCCTAATCATCATATCCATGAATGCAGCCGGTGCATTTGTCAACCCAAACGACATCACTAAGAACTCATAATGGTCGTACCTAGTCCAAAAAGTTGTCTTAGGCACATCCACATCCTTAAACTTTAGTTGATAGTACCCAGACCTCATATCTATCTTTGAAAACATCGAGGCACCATGAAACTGGTCAAACAAATAATCGATCCTCGGCAGAGGGTACTTGTTCTTAATCATTAACTTGTTCAACTGCCGATAATCTATACACATACGCATTGTACCATCCTTCTTTTTCACAAACAAGACCGACGCACCCCAAGGTGAAATACTTGGCCTTATAAAACCTCGGTCAAGCAACTCCTGAAGTTGCATCTTCAATTCCTTCAACTCCTTGGGTGCCATTCGATAAGGAGCATTGGACACCGGAGTCGTATTCTCGTACAACTCTATACCAAACTCAACCTCTCGGTTTGGTGGAAACTCATGCAACTCTTCTAGAAAAACACCCAGAAACTCACATATGGTTCGTATGTCTTGCACACGCACTTCCTTCGTACCAGGGTTCATCACATATGCCAAAAAGGCTTCGTGTCCAAACTCCATCATCCGACTCGCTTCAAGAGCCAAAATTGCGTTAGACAAGAACTTCACGTTCTCGCATACGATTACTACCTCATAATCATCCACAAGCTTCAAGGTAACTCGCTTAACATCAAAATCTACCTTAGCTCGGTGCTCAACATACCAGTCCATTCCAAGAATCACATAAAAACCATAAAAAGGTAGTTCCATCAAATCAACTAAAAACTCATGACCCTGAACAGATAATGGAAATCTCTTATACAATCTCCTTGTAACCACAATCTCACCAAAAGAACTTGTTACTTGTATTCCTACATCTAGCATCTCAATAGGAATATCAAGAAAATGTGCATGCTCACTCAAGATATATGAATGCGTAGATCCATAATCAATCAAGGCTAACAATGACAAGGATTTCAAGGTGAATGTACATGCAATCACATTGGTGTCGTTACGTCCCTCGCGATGTGCATACACCCTCGTAGGACAACCTTCCTTCGGCTGAACAACAACTACATGAGCCACACCTCTCTGCCCATCGTCTCTCCTCTAAAAGTTGCCACGGCCGCACCCACAGCCTCTCTGCTGTGCAACAGCTGGTGCACAACCCTGACCACCTTCTGCTAACAAGGGACCCTCATGTCTCATGTGATCAGCAGATCTGTAGTTCTAACACGAATTAGCCCCAACCATAGGAGCCTGCACCTCACGAGCCGCACAAGGGCAATCCCTCCTCAAGTGCTCCCACAACCACACGACCAACATGTACTCTGCTCAACCCTCGGCCTGTTGCCCTAAGCTGGTGCACCTCGCCCAAAGTTACCTCGCCTAGCCGCAAGCTGATATCTACTATCTCGATTCCTCTTACTCTGCCCACCACTAGGGCCAGCATCAGTACCTCTCTTGCCCAAACTGGAACCACCCCCACGCGAGGTCAAACCCAAGCTCTACTCTATATATTTGGCTCGAGTCACGAGCACATCAAAATCTGTATAATTTGTCACAAGCATGAACGTCTTCACGTCCTGCACCAGGCCATACCGTAAATGGTCACAACGATGCCTGTCACTCGGCACCAACTTCAGAGAATATTGGCTCAGTTGTACAAACTGGACTTCGTACTCAGCCACAGTCATGTTGCCTTGAACCAGAGACATGAACTCCCCTTTCTTATCATCCAAGTATCTAACTCATAGATACTTTCTCTTAAAAGTAGACTCAAAGAACGTCCAATCCACCTCTTCTGGCTTCAATGTCGCAGTCGTCCACCATGTATATGCATCACCATGCAATAACGACACTGCACATCCCAGTTTTCGTCTCTGCCTTGAACCAGAGACATTGCACCCTATCTGATCCAATATCTGGATCATACTGGCCATCCAAGCCTCGGATGCCTCGGGAGATAAACCATGAAACTTTACTCCTCTCAAACTCCTCAAGCGCTCCAATGGCAATCTCAATTACCCAGCAGCAAGCGCTTGTACATGCATCCCAGCAACAGCAGCCTGGAATGCTCCTGTCATTGCATGTACTAAAGGCGTCATATCTCCCAACACTGGACCAGCCTGTCCTTGTTGTTCTTGCTCCCCACCCCCAAGTGGTGGTGGCGGAGGAGGAGGTAAGTTTCCTCCAGGCAGAACCTCGTTCTCCTGGTCACGTTGCCCATCGGCAGGAGCAACTGTTCCAGATCGTGTCTCGATCCCATTGTGCTAGTTAACATCAAAGCATGAATATAAAACAAACAAAAGATTAGGCCAGCTCTTAACAAGGATTCCAAGACTTCCAAAACCAATTAAAAACATTTCACTAGGTATAAGGCAATGGGCATCCCAATTTTCCCTCCATTATAGCATAAAGCATACTACATGCATATCACAACCATCATGCGACTCAAGCATCAAGATTCAGCCCAATCAAACATCATAGAACAACTCGCATTCATATTCATTCATCATATATACTACATCACCATCACATACTTAACATTAACATGCTTTAACATTCACCGGTTAAAACGTACTTCACCAAAACACATATTCACTTCACATGTGCTACCCAACAACTTACCATCATCCCAACCTTTCGTAACATTGCTCTGATACCACCAAATATAACCCCCTCGACACGGCCTAGCCGATAGACCAAACTGAATGGGTCACACGGGGAATATTGAAGTAAACCGAGAGAGCTTACCTCAATAAACGACCCTTTTTTGCTTTTTATCTTGTCTAGATGCAACTTAGTTCCCTATGTGTATACACAAGCAGCGGATAAGACGACCTCACAAATGATCACTGACTATAAACAACTTCGGGTTTAGGGACCATTTTGTAAATTCAACAAATTATAAAGGTTATTACCAAATTCGGGTTACCATCCTTTAATTAAGTTCATTACGAATGCCACTGTGAAATCTCAGCTCAAAATGACCACTAAACTCTTTTAATTGCAAATATGAACAACAAGGACCAAAATGGAAGAAAACATAACTCAGAATAATTCAAAAACTACTTTAATGGTCGAACGATTCGGAACAGTGAGTCCTGTATCGGAACGGTCGTTTCGAAACAAAGCTGATCGTTTTGATACGCGGGTTCATTTCGAAACCCCTTTAAGATTCGTTTCGGAACGAGGTTTCACAGAAGCAAAATGTTTCAAAACAGACCTCACCGTTTCGAAACACCAAGTCCATTTCAAACCACTGTTTTGAAATAGACAAGGGTGTTTCGAAACACATGGGCCTGCAATTTTTTTAAATGCTATTTTAATTCGATTTAAACCATCCAAAACCATCTCGACATATGCCCAAACATGTTGGCTACTCAAATATACATCAACAACAAGTTATACGAAGCATAGGCATCATCATAGCATCGATATCAATAACAAAGAAACTAAAGGCATGCTCCCTAAGCAAAATAAGTACCAAAAGGCCAAAATGCAATTCCAAGAATAATTCAAAACATAAAGGCCATTTACACAACCAAATATGCTTAAAAAATTTGCACCAAAACAGAAAATACTAAACCAACGACATTCATAGCATCGGACGCCCCCATTGCCTTTATTACTCTAGTTCGAAAACTCAACACACTTTTTAAGAGTTTCTTGGAAGGATCCATTGTAGATCCTGCCTCCAAATACCTAATTATCTAAATTGATGAACAAAGAGAGCATAAGCATACAAGCTTATTGAGGATTGCTCAAAATCAAAAACATCATCAATGCACAAAACCATTTTGCACTTTTTCCAAAACTATCATGCCTTCTTTATCAAACCGTGCACTTTATCATCAAAACCATTGTTTTAAACATCATGCAACATGATACATATAAACCCAGCAACTAAACCATTGCTACTCATATTCCAAGCCTTCCAAGCATAAACCCTTTTATGCTATGCTTAAACGAAAACATGCATCTTTCAAATTATGCATTAACAACATTTTCCATAATATTTCATTTCATTATATTGACCCACAAGTGATAAACAACATTCTTAAAAACACATATCGGATACACAAATTACCTAGGGTTGTCCCACACCCTTCATACACTCTACCGGCATCTCAACACTCACACACGAGAGCTGTTGAGTGCATAAATGTTCTATATTTTAACCCTCATTTACCCATATTATTGATGCACTCAAGCATGTTTAGTTGCATTTTAGGATAGATTTTTCCTAAACATCACAAATGAATAATTATTGCACAGATGCTGCTGATTTCGGTTAATTCTTGCAGGTATATGTCGTGGCAGCATCCAGGGTAGCAAAGGAACAAAAGATAACTGTAGAGCTGGAGCAAAAGGGTCGAAGCAAACTACCTTATACTTGCTGTCGTGACATCTGCCGTGACAGAAGTGGCGACAATGAAGAAGAAGAGATGGAAAAATTCAAACTGGAGTTCGACTGATAGAGGATTTCAAGCCTAATTTTTAGAGACCACTTGCATTATTTTTGGAGTCTAGAAGCACTAAGAAGGTCTTGCCCAAAGTTTGAGGAGAAAGTCAAAGCAAGAAGATAGGACGAATTAAAGGAAGTCTACACAGAGATTTAGTCTTTAAATGAATTGTACTTTAATTCGAACTAGTATTCTTGGCCATTAAGAAAACTTACACCTAAGGCCTATATATATGCTTGTAATTCGACCTAGAGAAGGATAACATAGTTCCTAGCCGTCTTCCATCAAAAACCCTAGCTTTTCCCTTCTCTATCATGTTCTAAACTTCCCCAAGGGCTAAGGGTTGATCTTGTAAAGTAGTTGTAAGGGTTAAACTGTTTCTTAGGATTTTTTGTTCAATTCAATAAAACTTCAAGTTTATTTACTCTGATTTTCATATCTCATAAGAGTATCGGGAGAGCATTGTGAGGTTATCTATTTACTTAATATCGGGAGAGTCAAGTATACGGAAGGAGTAAATACAAGTTTTCCAGTTTATGGTTAAACTATCTTGGCCTAGGGATAGGTACAAGGTTAAGCAGCTAAAGAAGAATCCACAAACATCGGTGTTCATCCTTCGATTCACGCCGGGAGGTATCATCCAAGACGTGTTCATCGACAGAACTTGGACCTAGGGATAGGACGAGTCATAACAGGGATTCTTGCTGAACTTAAAGTACAGAGTTGTTGTTCGCTGCCGCGACATCAATAGACCGCTGCCGCGACAGGCTGGACGATAGATACACAACAAAAGTCCTCTGAACAATGCAACACCTCTACTACTGAACAAATCAATTCCAACATGCTTTATCAACTTGATTCCTTCATCTATTTTAGTTTATATTCAAGATTATTCACAACTCTTTATTAAATTTATCTTTTTTCTTGTGCAGACTTTTAAAGATAGAAGAATTTCCAGTACCTGTGGAGACGATATTCGATACTTCGTATCACTATATTACTTACGTCATGTATACTTGCACTCAATTGCGATAGCCTTATTTACACGCAACAAGTTTTTGGCGTCGTTGCTAGGGAATGGCAACATACCTTTACCTTTAATTACTGCACTTTTAATTTTTAGTTTTATTTCTTTTCTGTTTCTAGTTGTTATATTTCCCTGCGCTTTTCACAAGGTTGTTTTCTTTTGCTTATGCACAAATCGAGACATGGTAAAGATCATGAATACAAACTAGATCCGGAAATCGATCGGACGTACCATCTCAGGAACCAAGCCCGACTCTTGATAGAAAGAAACTGCTATCTCGAGGAAAGACTTGAAGCAATGGAAAACGAAGGACAAGGAAATGGAGCAATTAACAACAGCAACCCCAGGGTTGATGTTGATCCTCCTGCTTATGCTCATGACAACCGGAAACCTTCTGCTGCCCCGGTAGCACGACAGACTTGCTGAGAATATATGGATAATGATCAAGTTGAACTGCAAACTATGCTACCGGATGTGGAAGCTGAACACTTTGAACTTAAACCTGTAATGTTCAACATGATAAATTCAGCCGAACAATTTGGTGGTTCCGCTACATAGGATGTATGTGAACATTTGGAAACCTTCCAGGAGATCTGTGGATCATTCAGACAATCAGGAATAAGCCTGGAAGTACCGAGACTCTGACTATTTCCCCATTCATTAAGGGATAGAGCAAAAACCTGGTGGAATAAGTTAACGCTGGGTTCAATAAGAACTTGGGCAGATCTTTGTCGTGAATTCCTTTCTACTTTTAATCCTTCTCTTTTAACTGAAAGATTGCGTAACGAGATTGCTACTTTTCAACAAGAAGATGACGAACAAATTCATGAGGCGTGGGACCGTTTTACAACTCTCTTACGAAACTGCCTGATGCATGGATTCCTTATATGAAATCAGGTCATCAAATTCTACAATGCTGCCAATGTACACACTCGAATGAGAATAGATTCGGCAGGCAATGGTTTGTTACTAGATAAAGAGCCAGAAGATGCAATGCTTATGTTGAGAAGGTTGGAAAAGAATGAAAAATAGTTCCCCACGAAACGAAGAGGAGGAAGACGAGGTGTATTTGTAAAGGATGAGGAATCTGACAACTTGGTGAGAACCCAATTAACATACATCACCAAGGTAGTTGAAAACCTACAGCGGAAGAACGAATCTAAAGTGGTGTTTTCTGCCGAGGAGATGTGTGAAAATTGTAGTGGAAACCACAGTACATAGGAGTGTCCCCTACAACTGGGAACATGAATGTATGTTGGAAATTTCAACAAGAATAGAGGCTACGACTCCAACAATTACAACCCGAATTGGAGGAAGAACCCTAAATTCTCTTGGAGTAATCTAGATAATGCTCTGAATCCTCCTGTCCAGAACATTTAGAACCAAGGAGCCCCCAGATTACTATCACGACAGCAGCCACTACAGCAGACATAATAGCAGCCGCCATCATCTACAAGTACATTGGAACATACCCTAGCTGCTTTCATGTCCCAAACTGGAGCATATATGGCCAACATGGATCACTTTGTCAAGAAGACTCAAACATTTATGGATAAAACAGAGATGAGAATGACAAATCATGAGGCCACATTGAAATCTCTAGAAACACATATGGGTTAGGTAGCCCAGTTCATCAATACTAGACGGAATAGAGGATTCCCTAGTAATACTGAGGTCACTAGAAAACCCACACACGAGCAATGTAAAGCTATAACAACGAGAAGTGGAAAACAACTACAAGGGCCAAAAATTAAAGAAACACCTAGTAAGAAACCGACCCTACAGACACCTGCCGACGACACGGCCCCGGTAGAATTGAAGCAACATGCTGTCGCCACCCTTGCCACGACAGCAGAAGAATTGGAGGAGACGACAGAAGAAATTGAAGAATGTGAGCCTCCTCAAATTCAAATTCCATGTGAAGGACGTCTAGAAGATTGCCGTCCTCCACCCCTTTTTCCACAGCGGTTGAAAAAACAGAAACAAGAGTACCAGCTGAAGAAGATCTATGATGTTTTTATGCAAGTTCATATCAATATTTCGTTGTTGGAGGCCATTAAGCAGATGCCTGGTTATGTAAAGTTCCTTAAAGATGCAATGTCCAGGAGATCCACACTTGGGGAGTTTGAAACTATAATGATGACAGAAGGTTGCATGGCAATCCTACATAATCGTACACCCCCAAAGAAGAAGGATCCTGGGAGTTTCATTATACAATGCATAATCAATGATTAGTATGTGGGTAAGACACTATGTGATCTTGGAGCTAGTATTAATCTAATGCCCAAATCTTTTTTCTTTCTTTCAGAAATTAGGTATTGGACAAGCAAGACCCACAACAGTCATGCTGCAATTGGCAGACCGCTCTTACGTGCAGCCGAAAGGAAAAAATTGAAGACATTTTGGTAAGAGTGGATACATTTATATTTCCTGCTGACTTTTTCGTTTTATACTGTGAAGCAGACGAGAATGCACCGATCATCCTATGGTGACCCTTCCTAGCCACAGGAAGAACAGTGATCGATGTAGAGAAGGGAGAACTGACCATGAGAGTCAATGACCAGTAGATAAAGTTAAATGTTCTCTAGGCCATAAAACAAGCTGATGTACAGGAAGAGTGTAAGGCAATATCAGAGGTAATTTTAGACCAACCCTGCATCAGATCAAGCTGTCACGACAGACAATTTGGTCACTATCGCCATAGCCATCTAAAAGACTACCACGACAACACTGGTGACAGCAACCCTTCGACAAATTGGATAGGCATGTGTCCAGGTAAGTTCTTTGAACCTTTGAACTATACCTCTAACGAACATATGATTCAAAAGCCTTCCATAGACCAGCCACCTGCTTTAGAACTTAAACCCCTGCCAGGGCAGCTTAAATATGCTTTCCTTGGTCTCAATGATACGTTGCCCGTAATCATCTATTCTAAGTTGATGTATGAACAGGAACAACAACTGATAAAGATACTACAATAGCATAAGAAGGCGATTGGATGGACCATTGCCGATATCTAAGGCATCAGTCTGGCCATTTGTATGCATAAGATCCTCTTAGAGGATAATCATAAGCCGACGATAGATGCTCAGAAACAACTAAACGAAGCTATGTGAGAGGTGGTACGAAAGGAAATTATCAAATTGCTTGATGTTGGATATATTTATGCCATCTCAAATAGCAAGTGGGTGAGCCCTGTGCAATGCGTACCCAAGAAGGGAGGAATAACTGTAGTAACCAACAAGGACAATGAGCTAATCCCAACCAGGATTGTGACCGGTTGGAGCGTTTGTATGGACTACCGGAAGCTTACCAAAGCTACCCAGAAGGACCACTTCCCCTTACCTTGTATCGATCAAATGCTAGATCGATTAGTGGGAAAACCTTACTATTATTTCCTTGATGGTTATTCAGGTTACAATCAGATTGCCATTGCACCGGAGGACCAGGAGAAGACAACCTTCACATGCCACTACGGAACATACGCCTTTAGGAGAATGCCACTTGGACTGTGTAATGTGTTGCGTGTAAAATAGTCTATCACAATAGAGTGCAAGTGTACACGACACAAGTAGTAAAGTGATACACGAAGTGTCGGTTGTCGAATCCACAGGGACTGGAAATAGCTTTATCATTGGATTGTTGCACAAGAGACAAAGAAGAGAGTTTAATTGTTTGTAGAGGAATAATAAAGAATACTGAAGATAAAAGATTAAAAGAGTCAGATTTAAAGAAATAGGCTGGTATTGATTTGCTCAGTAGTGCAGGTGTTGCACTGTATAGAACTTCCTGTTTTGTCGTCGTTTCTGTCGTGACAGCACCTGCGGCGACAATAGTCTGTTGTTGTCGTGGCAGCGATCACACAACTCTGTACTTCAAGCTTGGCAAGAATCCCTGCTGTTCCTTTCCTATCCCTAGGTCCAAGTCTGTCGATCAACACGTCTTAGATGATACCTCCTGGCGTGAATCGAAGGATGAACACCGATGTTGTTGAATTCTTCCTTAGCCACTTAACCTCGTCCTATCCCTAGGTCCGAGATAGTTCAACCATAAACTAGAGAACCCGTACTTATTCCTTTTGTATACTTAACTCTCCCGATATTAATTAAATGAATAATCTCAAAATGCTCTCCCGATACTCTTGTAAGATGTTGAAAACCATAATAAGCAAACTTGAAGTTTATTTTATTGAACAGAAAAATCCTAAAACAGTACAATCCTTGCAACTACTTTACAGAATCAACCCTTAGCCCTAGGGAAGTTTAGAACATGATGAGAAGGGGGAAAACGACTAGGGTTTTGGGGAAGACGGCTAGAGAATGAGATATCATTCCCTAGGTCGAATTACATGCCTTTATATAGGCCTTGGGTTCAAGTTTTCTAATAAGGTAAGAATACAAGTTCAAATTAAAGTACAACTCTAATTATGACTTAAATCTTTAGAGTAGATGCCTTCAATTTGTCCTCTTTTCTTGCTTTGGGTTTCTTCCTTGAACTTTGGGCTTGGCCTTCATTCTGATATAGGGCTCAGAAAAATATAGGAGTAGTCCACGACAGACCGACTTAAATTCCTCTATCTGTCGAGCTCCACTTCACTTTTTCCATTCACCATTGTTGTCGTCATTGGCTGCTGCGGCAGTGGCCACGACAAGGTCTTCCTTCTCGACTTCAGTCCTGTGTTCCAGCTCTGCTTCTTTACTGCCCTGAGTCTGCTACAACATCTACCTGCAAAAGTAACCAAAATTAGTAGCAACTGTGCCATTTTATATAATTGTGATGTATATGTGAAACTGTACCTAAATGCAATGAATTATGCTTGAAGGCAGCAGAAATATGGGTTAAATAGGAGGTAAAATATAAAACTTTTACACACTCAACACACCCCCAAACTCAAGTTCTTACTTTCCCTCAAGCAAATATTACCTAACTGATATGAAATCTTTTTGTTTTGGCTTAAATCAGTGAACCCTACATTACCTACCACTTATTTTCTATTAGGAACAATACCTTGTCGGGCATTTCTGGATTCATTCGGAACCATGCTATAATTCTTGTGTGGTGTGTGCAGGTTTTATGAACAACTATGCATCTAGACTACCTTAGTATATATCAGAATAGTTATGCTTACAAACTTGAAGTTATACCAATTCAATTTTTTTGGAGGCAATTCTTAGGCTTCTTTAGTTCTTTCTGACTCTTGATTTAACTGCATCTTTTCTGGAGGCAATTCTTGGGCTTCTTTAGTTTTTTTAGCTTAGCTCAAAAAAAAGAAATCTCCTAAAATAAGTGAAAGGCATTTTTGTATGCAAATGAGTCTGAATAATTTTCTTTCTTTTATTGTTTTCCTAGAGCCAGTGATAGGCACCTCTAGGGGCAGTTTCAAATGGGTAAACATTCATATTCCAGTGTACTAAAGTAATCTAGATGGCATAAGAGTCACAAAGAGTGTTGTACAGATTAAAATCATAGCAAGGCTCTAATCAAATCCTAAAATTTCCTAAAGGCACGTCACGACAGCATATGTCGCGGCAGGTAAGTTTAGTTCAAAGACTTAAGCCAATTTTTTTTAATTTTTTAAAATTTTTTAAGCAAAAATAAACTAAATAATAATTAACACTTAAACACAATTTAAAACCTAAAAGACACTTCATATTACTAGAGGGATGCCACCTCCAAACTCAAGGGTTGCATTGCCCTCAATGCATGATGACATGGATGAAAAAAGAGAAAAAAATACATCACAATAATAATAAAACATCAAAACAGCAAAATAAGATAAGAACTTAATTTTAGGTGTTGTCGTCGCTGCTGCTGCTGCTAATCTGTAGCTGCCGGCGGGCAGTGACCTTTATTGTTGGTGCCGGTAGATGGCTAGGAGAGGTGGAGGCAGTCTTCTTCTTAGCTTCCCTTGGGGGATGGATGCAAGTGGGTGAGATCTGGGGTGGCTTTTCCAGCACTTGTTCCTCCTCGGATAAGCTGCTGCTGCTGCTGCGGGCAGACTTGCCTTTTCCGGACGATCCTTCACCAGTGTTGGTCCTTTGCCTCGTCATAGGAGTGAACTCCTTGGAAAGGTTTCTTTTGACAGAGGGCTCCCCATCAGATTCTTGCCAGATGAATGAGGAAGAGAACCTGGCGATAAAATCATCAAGTTCGGGCATTGGCTCCTTTTGTTTCTCCCCTCTGGCAGAGGCAGTGGCAGTGCGGCTGCCACCTTCAGCTGTCGCGACCGGGGTTGGAGTGGATGCAGCAGAGGGTGTTCTCGGTGTGGTAGCAGGAGTGGGAGTATGGGCAGGTGTAGGGGCAGAAAAGTAATGCTCTGGGAAAACATGAAATTGTACATTTGCAAAATTTAAATTATTTTGAATAAAATGTATCGTTGCTGCTGTGAAGTCTCTGAAGAAACTCATCAGACCAAGCTACCGCTCCTTCATCTTTTTTAGGGGGGCCAGAATTTGAGTGGAGGAGTCTGCTGGAAGAGCTGCTACTGTGGTCTGCTCTGCGGCGGCAGGTTCTGGCTGAGTGGGTTCTGCTGGCTCTTCTGCTGCGGCAGACGGGTTGAAGAAGGAGAGGGGTGTGGCTGCTTTCAGTTCTATTAGACTGAATATGTTACGCTCTGTCCATCCCTTCCCTCGAACCTTATAATCTTCAGGGATTTCGGGGACGTTGTGGCCGCGGCAGATCTCGGTGATAAGGTACGGGAAGAAAAAGGGTCCCGATGGTCGAAGTGCACACTCCAAAATTCCCTCTCGGATATACCGGCAGACATTTATGGGTCTCTCACTTAAAATGGAGTGAACGGGAGCTAACATGGGTCTGTCGACCGTGATGTTGTGGGAAGAAGGCATTATCCTCTTTGTAACACCCCAATTTTGGGCTTAGAAGTTTAGGGTCTGAACCGGACCGGTCTGAGAAACGGTTCGAATATAAAAGGGAATTTTAAGGAAAGCCTAGTTCGGGATGCTTTAAAAATATAGAAAAATATCTAAAACTCCTTATTCAATATATAAAGGTGAATGGTGAAATCAATTTTACAAAATAGGGTTTGGAAATACTACATTTCGGTGTAGTGACCAAATCACGATTTTTGCAAAGTTTAGTAGTGACTATTTTGTAAGGGATTGAAAACTTTGAATCTTTAAGGGGCTAATTTACCAAAAATGTTTTCATCAAATTTTTCCTTAATTTGGCTGATTTAATTAATGATTTAATTAAATAAAAGAAAGGAGATAAACTACCTTTGACTTTCATAACTACTTTTCTCTAATTTTCTCTCATTTCATTTTCTCTCAAAATCCTATCAACCAAACACTTTTTCTCCAGCAAAATTCACTTTGATTTTTACTTCAATTGATGAGATTTCCATCACTCATTGATTCCTAATCAATCTTTCAACAAATCCACTTGATTTCTATATTGTATTTTCATGGAAAGTTGCCCAAATCAAGGAGAAATCATCTTTTAGAGGTAAGATTGTTCTTCTCCTCTAAATACTCAGTTCTTTACTGAAATTCCCAAGTTGTCAATCCTTTATTAAAGTTTTATGAATGGTTTAAATGTTAGAAACAAGATTTTGGCTTAAAACTCAAGATTTTGGAAGGGATCTTGAAGATTTTCGTGGAAATTGATTGGGCTCTATTTTGAGATGATTTTCTAATGTATTTTGGATGTTAAATGATGTTAGAAATGATGTTTTATCAATCCAATCCCGAATAGGTTATTTTTTCTAAGTTTTTGCTTGTGAAAATGGTGGTTTTTGGGGTGATTATGGTGTTATGTTATAGCTGGAGGTATAAGGATGCGTTTAGGGTTGTTTTTGATGTTAATTGATGTTTAGAAATGTTTAGAAGTGATGGATCTTGGCTGGGTTAGGTTTTGGAAGAGTTTGGAGGTGTTTTCGGTTGTGTTTGGTAGTCGAAATGTTGTGTTTAGGAAGAGCAGCGAGTTTGGGGGTGTTGGCTGAAGATTTCAATGCATGATGATGCATTAATCCTATGCTTTTATGTGTCTAAAACAAGGGAGACATCTTCGGACACTTTTGGAGTTGATCCGGAAGCTTAATTGGCATTTCGGCGAGTAAGCGAAACGAAATTAGTGAGTGCGTGTGGCTTTAGTAGTCCTTGAGGGACAAAGAATCAAGGTTTGGGGATTTAGGAAAGTTTTGAAACACCTTCCTAAGTCCGGAAGTAAGTATTGGCTAGATTACTCTCTAGAATGTGGTGATTGCCCCTTTAAATGCTTTTACATGTTCGTGATTTTAGATTGATAAATTCCTACTGTTTTTATGCATGAATTATAGCATGAGATGATGCTTGAAATGATTTCAATAAGTAACATTTTGCATAGTTGAGATTTGAGCTTATATGTTGAAGTGTAACAAATGTTATGGTTTTGAAAAGAGATGAGAATGTTGAGTTTTAATGCATGAAAAATAGTAGGTGAGGTGTTGATTTGACATAATATATTGGCATAGATGTTGAGAAACTTACCAGATATAATTGACCGATCAATAGGATGAGAGTGCACTATAAACTAAAAATTCGTGCGTGCTCTTTGGTTAAGCCAAAGGAAGATATTCCGATGATGAGCATTCCATCGGGTAGGACTTGGGAAATACCCAAGCTTGGTGGCGATGAGGGATTCATCCATGTGAGTACGGTGACGAGAGATTACACCGGAAACTATGTTGCTAGACGAGTGAGTACGGTGATGAGAGATGCCACCGGAAGTGTCTAGTGATATGTCCGCATTTCTGAGTAATAATAGATGTGAAATGCCAATATAAAATATGTTATGGTTTTGATACACATGTACCTTGAAATAATGATTTATGCTATGAGAAATGCATATGTAGTTTGTTTATGAAATGTTCTAGAGTACAAGCATGATTTTGGCCTTGCCATGGGTTTTGCATTGGTTTTAATGCATGAGATAGAACGAAGGTACATGTAGTTTCAATAAGTATTGCTTTGAAAGTTTTCCAAGCATGAGAAAGAGATAAGCATGTGGTTTAAAAGCTTTTATTGAAAGTGTTTTCAAATGAGCATTATTGTGTTGGTTTCCTTTAGAGCATGCCTCACTAAGCATTTGTGCTTACGCTCTCTCTTTTACCAATAATGCAGATAATTGAGGTGCTTTGGGGCATCAAGGAAGCTAAGTCCATCCAAGGAAATCCAAGCTCACGTATGGTGAAGTTTTCATACACTTTAGTTTTGATAAATTGGCAATGGGAAACCAAATTTTGTATTTGGGAGATATGTTAAACTCCCTAAGGTTGTGGCATGTTTGTTTTGGGCTTGTTGGATTGTAAATGGTTATGTTTGCTTGTTTTGAGGTTGGATTGCCTTTTTGTGTTTCGATATTAGGAAGCATGCCTCTAGACTAATGAGATTTCATGTTTGAGGTTATGATTGTGTTTGTGTGTTCCAAATAGGTACCTTTTATGTACGTTGACTTGTTGGTATGGTTAAGGAGTCATTGGGATGTGTTAGATTAATTTTTCGAGTGAAAAACCAGTCCTTGCTACAATTTCTGGGCAGACCGTATCGAAACACCCTCTAGTGTTTCGAATTGGGGGCCTGTAATGGCCTTCGTGTTTCGAAACGGTGGAGGCTGTTTTGAAACGTTTTGGCTACTGGAATGCCATGTTTCGAAACTGGTCTCGAAATGGGTGGGTGTCTCGATCCAGCGTTTCGATACGGTAGGTAGGTGTTTCGAAACGGGTGACCGTTGGGCACAAATTTGAATTGTTATGATGTTTGCATGTTTTACATTTTAGTCCTAAATGTTGAGTTTGCAATTGCTTGATGCTTGAGATGTCCAATTAAGATGAAATTTGGCAGGGAAGCATGTAACATGACTAATTTCATATTGGTAATCTTAAAATCAATGAAGACCATTTTAATTTACAAAATTTACAATTTGGTCCCTAAACTCGTATAAAGTGCAATTGAGTCCCTATATGTTATCTGATCGTTGTGCCTTTCTCAATCGTATTTTATGAGTACTTACTTAGGGTTAACGTGTATCTAGACAAGATTAAAAAGAAAGAAAAAGGGTCGTGAATCAAGGTTGACTTTCGGGTTGACTTTGGTTTTCCCCGTGTAACCTTCGTAGTTTGGGTCAACCGTCTAGGCAGGCTAAGGGGGTTACATTTGGTGGTATCAGAGCTTGGTTCTCTAATAGTTGGGGTTTGATTGGTGCATGATGTATGTGTAATTGCATGATGTGTCTTTTGGGTGAAAGAATATTGTGAGAATAGTGATGTTTGGTTCAATTGTGATGTGCTGTGATGCTATGCAATGGTTGGAGTGTAATAGGGGATCCCATTGCCAAATCAAAACTAATGAAGAGAAATTGTTTTCGAAAATGAGCTTGAGTACTTGGATTACTTACCTTATTGTGCCTAATCGTGTTTATTGCATTTTTGTCAGTGCATTGTTTTCCTATATAATGGGGCCACGTAGAGAGCTAAGAATCAATACTAGATCGACCGCTGCTAATGAGAATGAGGAGAATGCCGAGAATCTACCTCCTCCTCCCCCTGGTGGTGGACCACCCGGTGGTGGTGGTGCTGGAGCTAGTAATGATGGAGCTGGCGTTGTGGTTGATGGACCCGAGGGTGTGCAGGGGCAAGCTGCTCCTGACATGACCATGTTGATTCAGGCTAGTGCGGGAGCTTTCCAGGCAGCAGTAGCTGGAGCTCATGGAGCCGCGCATTAGGATGATGCCAATGTGATGTTGCCTTTGGAATGTCTTCGTAGTCTAGGAGGGACTGCGTTCAGGGGTTTATCTCCAGAAGGATCTGAGTCTTGGTTGGAGAGCACCAAGAAAATCTTGGGACAGATGAACTGCAACAATGTGCAGAAGCTGGGTTGTGTTGTATCACTGCTGCATGGTGATGCTTATACGTGGTGAACGACCACTATCTCTGGAATAGAGGATAATGAGGTGACTTGGACGTTCTTCTTGAATGCGTTCAAGCGGAAGTATTTGGGTGTACGTTACCAAGACAAGAAGAAAAGAGAGTTTATGTCTCTTATGCAAGGTAGCATGTCCGTAGCTGAGTATGAGATTCAGTTCGTTCGCCTCAGTCAGTATGCACCTGAGCTAATCCCTAATGAATGGGAGAGGTGCGAACGATTCCGATATAGGTTGGTAACGGATGTGAAGACTTTTATGCTTGCGGCTGATTACTCATATTTAGATGTCTTGGTCTCTAGAGCCAAGGACATTGAGTCAAATCTTGGTCTGACTAGTCGAACGAGTGGATCTAGCTCTGGGAAGCGAGCAGCTGAACGCGATTTTGGTAGAGATCTCAACAAGAGACATAAGGATAGGAGGCACACTATGATGCTAGGTGTGGGGGTGGTAACCCTGGTAGAGGTCAGCAAGGACCTAATGCTTTTCTGAGGACTCCTTAGTGTAACCAGTGTGGTAGACGACATGGTGGTGAGTGTTGGGGTAATCTTGGCACATGCTAGAATTTTGGGAACCGTGGAAATTTGAAGAAAGATTGTAACACCCCAATTTTGGGCTTGGAAGTTTAGGGTCTGAACTAGACCGGTTTGAATTACGGTTCGAATATAAAAGGTGGTTTTTAGGGAAAGCCTAGTTCAGGATGCATTAAAAATATGGAAAAATATCTAAAAATCCTCTTTTATTATATATAAGAGAGTGGTGAAACCAATTTTACAAAATGTGGTTTGGGAATATGACATTTCAAGTTAGTGACTAAAATGTAATTTTTGAAAAGTTGGTGACTGTTTTAAAAGGATTGAAACTTTGAATCTTTAAGGAGCTAATTTACCCAAGGGAGGGTTTCTCCAGATTTTTCTTAGATTTTAAAGATTTATTTAATGTTATTTAATAAAAAGAAAGGAGGGAAAATAGATATTTTGTTTTCATAACTAACTTTTGGCAAAATTTTCCCATTTCATTTTCTCTCAATTTTCCCTCAGCCAAACACATTTCCACAACCACTTTTCCTTTGATTTTCACACCTAAAGTTGAGATTACAATCTCTAATTGGTTTCGAATCATTTCTACACCAAATCCTCATCTTTTGCTTATTGAATTTTCAAGAATTTTGGCTCTAAACAAGGAGAAACTCACATTTAGAGATATGAACGTCCTTCTCCTCTAAATACTCAGTTCTTTACTGAAATTCCCAAGTTCTCAATCCTTAATATGAGTTTTATTAAAGGTTTTAATGTTTTGATCTTGATTTTGGCTTAAAATGCAAGATTTGGATTTAATTTTGAAGAAATTCGTAATAAATGATTGGGCTCTATTTTGAGATGTCTTTTTGATGTATTTTGGATGTCTAATTGATGTGTGATTGTGGTTTAATCAATGTAATCCCGAATAGGTTGGTTTTCCTATGTTTTTGCTTGAGTTAATGGTGGTTTTTGGGGTGATTTTGATGTTCTGCTATAGCTGGAGGTATAAGGACGTGATTAGGCTCTTTTTGGATGTTAATTGATGTCTAAGAATGATTGGAATTGATGGATCTTGGCTGGGTAATGTTGTAGAGGTGTTTGGATGTGATTTCGGTTGTGTTTGGTAGCCGAAATGTGAGTTTTGATGAGAGCAGCGAGTTTAGGTGCTTTGGCTGAAGATTTTAATGCATGATGATGCATTAATCCTCTGCTTTGATGTGTTTAAAACATGGGAGACATCTTCGGATCCTTGTGGTGTTGATCCGGAGGCTTGATCGGCGTTTCGGCAAGCTTGCGAAACGGAATCGGTGAGTGAAGTTTGGTTTTTAGCTTTGAAACCAATGTTTGAAGGTTATGGGAGCTTAGTTTAAGTCTAAACAACTTAGCTAAGCTCAAGAGTAAGTTTTCGGAAAAACTCTCTTTTTGATGAACCATGAGATGGTTGGATGCAATGAGTTTAATTTGCATGTTTACATTCTGTTTTGAAAGCATATTATAGCATGTTTAATGCTGGTTTTGAAAGCCATGTGTTGAAGGATGCTCAAGGTAAGAGATCCTTGGTTTGACATTGATAAATGTGGTTTTGATGCATAGTGATGCATGATGGTTTATTGGCTTTGTTAAATGCTTTAAAACAGTGGATTGATGATGCTAAATAATGTATATTGGCAAGTGATGTGTTGGTTTAAAAGTATTTGAATCGGATATAGTTAGCCGGCTATAGGATTAGGTGCACCATGAATAAAGTTGCCTTGGATGTTGAGGGGTTGTGATTGTACCGTAAACTCCATCCAAGTACACTAACGAGATGGTTAAGATCACAATGGTGGTTAAAAGTCCATGTGTGGATCTTGTGTTGTGTGTCCCGTGTTCTCGTTAGTGATGTTATACAACTACCAACTAGTGATGTGGAGGGGTTGTGATTGTACCGTAGACTCCATCACGGGTGTTGAGGGGTTGTGATTGTACCGGTAAACTCCACCTTGAGTGTTGGTAATGTGTATGAAGCGTATGGGACAACGCTTGTAATACGCGTATGCGATTGTGTTTTGAGTTGAAAAATGGTTATGGATTATCACTTGAAAGCCAATATGACATGTTGATGAATTGAAGCATGAGATGCTTGGTTTGTATGCATAATTGCATGATAAATGATGTTTTGATTTTAAAGGCCTTGGAAAGGTGTTTTTGCAAAGTGCATTATTGTGTTGTTTTATTAGAGCATTTCTCACTAAGCATTTGTGCTTATGCTCTCTCTTTCTTGAACCAATAATGCAGAGCATTGAAGTGCTTTAAGGGCAGCAAGGAGGTCAAGGATCCAAGTGAAAGTCTAAGCTCATGTATGGTGACTATTTTCACAACACTATTAGCTTTTGGTATTTGGCAATGAGAACCTAGGTTGTGGTTTTTGGGAGATGTTTTGGACTCCCTAAGTTTGGCTTGATGCCTATGATGTTTTGGATATGTAATTGGCCATTTGGGTGTTTGCTTTGATGACTGGATATGTAAGTGACTTTAAATCTATAAGGAGCTAATTTACCCAAGGGAGGGTTTCTCCAGATTTTTCTTAGATTTTAAAGATTTATTTAATGTTATTTAATAAAAATAAAGGAGGGAAAATAGATATTTTGTTTTCATAACTAACTTTTGGCAAAATTTTCCCATTTCATTTTCTCTCAATTTTCCCCCAGCCAAACACATTTCCACAGCCACTTTTCCTTTGATTTTCACACCTAAAGTTGAGATTACAATCTCTAATTGGTTTCTAATCATTTCTACACCAAATCCTCATTTTTGCTTATTGAATTTTCAAGAATTTTGGCTCTAAACAAGGAGAAACTCACATTTAGAGGTATGAACGTCCTTCTCCTCTAAATACTCAGTTCTTTACTGAAATTCCCAAGTTCTCAATCCTTAATATGAGTTTTATTAAAGGTTTTAATGTTGTGATCTTGATTTTGGCTTAAAATGCAAGATTTGGATTTAATTTTGAAGAAATTTGTAATAAATGATTGGGCTCTGTTTTGAGATGTCTTTTTGATGTATTTTGGATGTCTAATTGATGTGTAATTGTGGTTTAATCAATGCAATCCCGAATAGGTTGGTTTTCCTAAGTTTTTGCTTGAGTTAATGGTGGTTTTTGGGGTGATTTTGATGTTCTGCTATTGCTGGAGGTATAAGGACGTGATTAGGCTCTTTTTGGATGTTAATTGATGTCTAAGAATGATTGGAATTGATGGATCTTGGCTGGGTAATGTTGTAGAGGTGTTTGGATGTGATTTCGGTTGTGTTTGGTAGCCGAAATGTGAGTTTTGATGAGAGCAGCGAGTTTAGGTGCTTTGGCTGAAGATTTTAATGAAGGATGATGCATTAATCCTCTGCTTTGATGTGTTTAAAACAGGGGAGACATCTTCGGATCCTTGTGGTGTTGATCCGGAGGCTTGATCGGCGTTTCGGCAAGCTTGTGAAACGGAATCGGTGAGTGAAGTTTGGTTTTTAGCTTTGAAACCAATGTTTGAAGGTTATGGGAGCTTAGTTTAAGTCTAAACAACTTAGCTAAGCTCAAGAGTAAGTTTTCGGAAAAACTCTCTTTTTGATGAACCATGAGATGGTTGGATGCAATGAGTTTAATTTGCATGTTTACATTCTGTTTTGAAAGCATATTATAGCATGTTTAATGCTGGTTTTGAAAGCCATGTGTTGAAGGATGCTCAAGGTAAGAGATCCTTGGTTTGACATTGATAAATGTGGTTTTGATGCATAGTGATGCATGATGGTTTATTGGCTTTGTTAAATGCTTTAAAACAGTGGATTGATGATGCTAAATAATGTATATTGGCAAGTGATGTGTTGGTTTAAAAGTATTTGAATCGGATATAGTTAGCCGGCTATAGGATTAGGTGCACCGTGAATAAAGTCGCCTTGGATGTTGAGGGGTTGTGATTGTACCGTAAACTCCATCCAAGTACACTAACGAGATGGTTAAGATCACAATGGTGGTTAAAAGTCCATGTGTGGATCTTGTGTTGTGTGTCCCGTGTTCTCGTTAGTGATGTTATACAACTACCAACTAGTGATGTGGAGGGGTTGTGATTGTACCATAGACTCCATCACGGGTGTTGAGGGGTTGTGATTGTACCGGTAAACTCAACCTTGAGTGTTGGTAGTGTGTATGAAGCGTATGGGACAACGCTTGTAATTTGCATATCCGATTGTGTTTTGAGTTGAAAAATGGTTATGGATTATCACTTGAATGCCAATATGACATGTTGATGAATTGAAGCATGAGATGCTTGGTTTGTATGCATAATTGCATGATAAATGATGTTTTGATTTTAAAGGCCTTGGAAAGGTGTTTTTGCAAAGTGCATTATTGTGTTGTTTTATTAGAGCATTTCTCACTAAGCATTTGTGCTTACGCTCTCTCTTTCTTGAACCAATAATGCAGAGCATTGAAGTGCTTTAAGGGCAGCAAGGAGGTCAAGGATCCAAGTGAAAGTCTAAGCTCATGTATGGTGACTATTTTCACAACACTATTAGCTTTTGGTATTTGGCAATGAGAACCTAGGTTGTGGTTTTTGGGAGATGTTTTGGACTCCCTAAGTTTGGCTTGATGCCTATGATGTTTTGGATATGTAATTGGCCATTTGGGTGTTTGCTTTGATGACTTGATGTTTGGTTGGTGTTGAGTATTAGGTTGCATGCCTATAGTTTGAGGTTTTCCCTAATTGATGCTATGGATGTGTTTTGATGATGCTATTATGTTCCTTTAGTGTTTAATGACTTGTTGGCATGACATGGGTGTCTTAGGGATGTGTTTGATGGATTGAATGCTTGTTAAACCAGTCCAATTCTGCAATTCTGGGCAGCCCGTATCGGAACGGGTGCTACTGTTTCGGAACGGGGGTCTGAAATGGACTTAGCGTTTCGTAACGGGTAGAGCCGTTCTGAAACGTTTTTGCTACTGCCAAGCCCTGTTTCAGAACAGGTTGTGAAACGGTCCCGCGTTTCGGAACGGTCTTCCCCCGTTTCGGAACACTCGACCGTTGGGCACTGAAACATATGGTTTTATGTTTTGAAGTCTTCACGTTTTAGTCCTGAATCTTGTATGTGCAACTGCTTGAGTTTGGAATGTCCGTTTAAGATGAAATTTGGCAGAGAAGCATGAAACATGATTAATTTCATAATGGTCACTCAAAAATTGGTTAAGTCCTTTTAATTTTCTGAATTTGCAAATTGGTCCCTAAATTTGTATGTTGTGCAATTGAGTCCCTTATTGTCTTCCGTTTGCTGTGATTTTTGAGTATGCTGATCTCAAGTGAACGCCTAGGGTTAACATGCATCTAGATAGGTTTTTAAAAGAAAAAAAGGGGTCGTTAATCAAGGTTGACTTTCGGGTTGACTTTGGTTTTCCCCGTGTAATCTTCGTAGTTCGGGTCAACCGTCTAGGCCGGGCTAAGGGGGTTACATTTGGTGGTATCAGAGCTGTGTTCTCGAGTAATTAGGAACGGTTATGTGGGTGATAAGTGTATAATTGCTTTGTATGCTTGTTGAATGAAAGTATGATGTATGAATTGTAAGAATGTTACAATTGTGGTGTATGCTGTGGTGAAGCATGTTAGAGGGACCCATTGCCATATCAAAGCTAATGAAATGTTTTGTTTTTAATTGGAAATGAGCTTGAGTACTTGGATTGCTTACCTTGCTGAGCCTGACTTTGTTTATTGCATTTGTGATTGCATTGTATAGTGAATGGGACCTCGTAGGGAGACGAGGGTTAATACGCGAGCTATGGCTCAAAATGAGAATGAAGAGAATGTTGAAAATGTGGTGGATTTACCTCCTCCACCCGATGGTGGTGGTGCTGGGGGTGAGGGAGCTGGTGCTGGTGCTGGGGTCGCTGGACCTGAAGCTGGGCAAGGGCAAGCTGCTCCTGACATGACAGTGCTGATTCAGGCTATTGCGGGAGCCTTTCAGGCGGCATTAGCTGGAGCTCATGGAGCCGGCCATCAAGGAGATGCTAATGTTAGACTACCTCTTGAACGTTTGCGCAGTCTGGGAGGGACTGAGTTCAGGGGTTTGTCTGCTGAAGGTTCCGAGTCTTGGTTGGAGAGTACCAAGAGAATTTTGGGACAAATGAACTGCAATGAAGTGCAGAAGCTGGGCTGTGTAATATCATTCTTGCATGACGATGCGTATACTTGGTGGACAACCACTGTCTCCGGAATGGAGGATGCTGATGTGACCTGGACGTTCTTTCTGAACGCGTTCAAGAGGAGGTATCTGGGTGTGCGGTACCTGGATGAAAAGAAAAAGGAATTCATGTCTCTTACTCAAGGGAGCATGTTGGTGGCTGAGTACGAGGTTCAGTTTGTCCGACTCAGTCAGTACGCACCTGAGCTTATCCCGTATGAGCGGGAGAGGTGTGAACGTTTCCATTATGGTTTGGTGACGGAAGTGAAGACCTATATGCTGGCTGCTGAGTACACTGACTTTGATGTGCTGGTTGGCAGAGCGAAAGATATTGAGTTGAATTTGGGTTTATCTTCTAGAGGTGCTGGTCTTAGTGCGGGCAAGCGAGCTGCTGAGTATAGTTCCGTTGGCGGATGGAACAAGAGAGGACGTGATCGGAAGTATCAGTCTTCATCTAGGCGTGGTGGTGGACGGCAAGGTGCGCCTTTTCAAGGAGACAAGGCGAGAGTTGATCAGAACACATGTTGGACATGTGGATCGCGTGGTCATCTGAGGCGTGATTGTCCTCGAGCATCGAGGGAGGTTCAGGCTCCGGTTGTGGTGACCGGTAATTCGTGATGGAACTGTGGATCGACGGATCACATGAGGAGGGAGTGTCCTCTGTTGGCCGGTGGTGGTCAGGTACGTGCTCCTGGAGTTGTTGCACCACAGAGAGGTCGTGGGCTCGGCCGTGGTAATTTCCAGCGTAGAGAGGATGGTGGAAGGAATGTGGCACATGTGGTAGCTGTTCAGCCTGAGGGTGGTGGCCAGGCCAGAGTGTATGCTCAGAGGGAGGGGAGGAATGACACGGATGTGATTGCAAGTACTTTCACTTTGCGATCCTTGTCATTACTTTCCTTGATTGATTCTGGATCTACACACTCATATATATTGCGCGAACATGCTCAATTGCTTGGTTTTCCTATTGAGTCTTTGGATGTTGGTATGCGTGTAACTAGTTCTTTTGGTGAGACTGTTGTGACGCGAAAGCTTTATAGAAGGTGTCCCTTGGTTGTGCAAGATCATGTTTTTCATGTTGATCTTATGGAATTGCCTTTCTATGGTTTTGATGTAATCCTTGGTATGGATTGGCTTGTTGAGCATCGAGCTGTTGTGGATTTTGAGAATAAGCGAGTTTCATTGAAACTTTCGGACAATTATGAGGTGGTGGTGGTTGGTGAGAATGTGAAGTTTCTTGCCAATGTGATGTCTACATTGGAAGCGAGCCGGATGCTGAGGCAAGGTTGTGAAGCTTACCTAGCCTTTGTGATGAATCCTAGCTCTAAAGAGTTGCGTGTGCAAGATATCAGGACTGTGCGAGAGTTTCCTGGTGTGTTTCCGGAGGAGATGCATGGATTGCCTCCTAATCGTGAAGTGGAGTTTGGGATTGAGCTGTATGAAAATACAACTCCAGTGTCCATTACTCCTTATCGATTGGCACCTAAAGAGTTGAAAGAGCTGAAGACGCAACTTCAGGAGTTGCTTGATCGTGGGTTCATTCGGCCAAGTGTGTCACCTTGGGGTGCACCGGTCTTGTTTGTGAAGAAAAAGGATGGCACTATGAGAATTTGCATTGATTACCGTCAGCTTAACAAGTTGACTATCAAGAATCGGTATCCATTGCCGAGAATTGGTGATCTTTTTGATCAATTTCGGGGAGCGGTTGTGTTCTCTAAAATTGACTTAAGGTCAGGGTATTATCAGCTGAAGGTGAAGGATGTGGATGTGCCTAAGACAGCTTTCAGAACGAGGTATGGGCATTATGAGTTTCTTGTGATGCCGTTTGGGTTGACGAATGCTCCTGCAGCTTTCATGGACATGATGAATAGAGTGTTCCATGAATACTTCGATAAATTTGTTGTGGTGTTCATTGATGATATTCTCGTGTACTCTCGTACTGAGTATGAGCATGAGGGGCATTTGAGAATTGTGTTACAGGCTTTGTTGGAGAATCAGCTTTTTGCCAAGCTGAGCAAGTGCGAGTTCTGGCTTGGAGAAGTTGTGTTTCTTGGTCATGTGGTTTTTGCTGAGGGGATACGTGTTGATCCTCAAAAGATTGAGGCAGTGATGAATTGGAAGCCTCCTAAGTCTGTTCATGAAGTCCGTAGTTTCCTTGGTTTGGCGGGATACTATCGGAGGTTCGTGGATGGGTTTTCAAAGATTGCTGCACCTTTGACGAAGTTGTTGCAGAAGGATGTTAAGTATGAGTGGACGGAAGCGAGACAGCAGGCGTTTGAGAAGCTTAAGGCAGCTTTGACGCAAGCTCCTATCTTGGTTCAACCTGAATCAGGGAAAGAGTTTGTGGTGTATAGTGACGCGTCCTACGTTGGTTTGGGATGTGTGTTGATGCAAGAAGGTAAAGTGGTGGCTTATGCATCGCGTCAGTTAAAGGTGCATGAGCGCAATTACCCTACGCATGACATTGAGTTAGCTACGGTGGTTTTCGCTTTGAAAATTTGGAGACATTACCTGTATGGTGAGAAGTGTACGGTGTACACGGACCACAAGAGCTTGAAGTATCTGATGTCTCAGAAGGAGTTGAATCTTAGGCAAAGACGTTGGGTGGAGTTGCTTAAGGATTACGATTTGGCGATCGAGTACCATCCGGGTAAAGCTAATGTTGTAGCGGATGCTTTGAGTAGGAAGGTAGCTGTTGAGTTGAGGGCTATGTTTGCCAGTTTAAGCATTTCGCGTGATGGTGGTCTTGTGGCTGAGTTGCAAGTGAAACCATCCTTGGTTCAGTTGATTAAGGAAAAGCAGTTGTTGGATGATTCCTTGGTGCCACATGTTCAGGATATTGCGCAAGATAGGCCATCGGATTTCTACTTTAATGATGATGGAGTTGTATGCTTTGGGAGTCGGATAGTAGTGCCCAATGACGCTGATTTGAGGCGTGCTATTCTGACTGAAGCTCATAGTAGTCCTTTTGCTATGCACCCTGGTAGTACTAAGATGTACCGTGATCTTCGTGATGAGTACTATTGGGTGGGTTTAAAGAAAGATGTTGCTGAGTTTGTAAGCAAGTGCATGGTATGTCAACGAGTTAAGGCTGAGCATCAGTTTCCTTCAGGGTTTTTGCAACCGTTGAGGATTCCTGAATGGAAGTGGGAAAGGATTACCATGGACTTCGTGTCTGGTTTGCCCTTGTCACCATCGAAGAAGAATTCGGTGTGGGTGATTGTGGATCGCCTGACGAAGTGTGCGCATTTCTTGCCTGTGCATACTACGTACACTTTGGATAAGCTTGCGGAGCTGTACATTGCTGAGATTGTGCGGTTGCATGGTGTGCCAAAGTCGATTGTTTCGGAAGAGATCCGAGGTTTACGTCCTGTTTCTGGCAGTGTTTGAATCAGGCTTTGGGTACACGATTGAATTTCAGTATTTCTTATCATCCGCAGTCGGATGGACAGTCTGAGCGTGTTATCCAGGTGTTGGAGGATATGTTGAGGTGTTGTGTGATTGAGTTTCAGGGTTCTTGAGAGAAACATTTGCCTTTGGTGGAGTTTGCCTATAATAATAGTTATCAGGCAAGTATTCAAATGGCACCTTATGAAGCTTTGTACGGGAGGAAGTGTCAGACTCCTCTTTGTTGGGCTGAAACAGGTCGAAAGTTGGTTTCGATGCCAGCTTTGTTGAAAGGAACCACCAAGAAGGTGAAGCTCATTTGTGAGCGATTGAAGGCAGCTTCTGATCGGCAAAAGTCTTACGCGGATTTGAAGCGTAAGGAGATTGAGTATGCGGTGGGTGACCGTGTGTTTTTGAAAGTTTCGCCTTGGAAAAAGGTGATGAGGTTTGGCCGAAAGGGTAAGTTGAGCCCTAGGTACATTGGACCATACGAGGTGATTGAGCGTGTGGGTCCTGTTGCGTACAAGTTGAGGTTACCGCAAGAGTTAGAAAAGATTCATGATGTGTTTCATGTTTCTATGCTTCGGAAGTATAGATCGGATCCTTCTCATGTGATGCCTGTGGAGGAAGTGGAGTTGAATCCGGATTTGACCTATGATGAGGAACCAGTGAAGATTCTGGATTCGGATAGTAAAGTTCTCCGAGGCAAGACCATTGAGTTGGTAAAGGTGTTGTGGAAGCATCGTGGTGTTGAGGAAGCCACGTGGGAACGGAAGGATGACATGTTAAAGCAGTTTCCGTACCTTTTTCCTTCAGGTAAATTTCGAGGACGAAATTTCTTAAGGGGGGGAGAGTTGTAACACCCCAATTTTGGGCTTGGAAGTTTAGGGTCTGAACCGGACCGGTTTGAATTACGGTTCGAATATAAAAGGTGGTTTTTAGGGAAAGCCTAGTTCGGGATGCATTAAAAATATGGAAAAATATCTAAAAATCCTCTTTTATTATATATAAGAGAGTGGTGAAACCAATTTTACAAAATGTGGTTTGGGAATATGACATTTCAAGTTAGTGACTAAAATGTAATTTTTGAAAAGTTGGTGACTGTTTTAAAAGGATTGAAACTTTGAATCTTTAAGGAGATAATTTACCCAAGGGAGGGTTTCTCCAGATTTTTCTTAGATTTTAAAGATTTATTTAATGTTATTTAATAAAAAGAAAGGAGGGAAAATAGATATTTTGTTTTCATAACTAACTTTTGGCAAAATTTTCCCATTTCATTTTCTCTCAATTTTCCCTCAGCCAAACACATTTCCACAACCACTTTTTCTTTGATTTTCACACCTAAAGTTGAGATTACAATCTCTAATTGGTTTCTAATCATTTCTACACCAAATCCTCATCTTTTGCTTATTGAATTTTCAAGAATTTTGGCTCTAAGCAAGGAGAAACTCACATTTAGAGGTATGAACTTCCTTCTCCTCTAAATACTCAGTTCTTTACTGAAATTCCCAAGTTATCAATCCTTAATATGAGTTTTATTAAAGGTTTTAATGTTGTGATCTTGATTTTGGCTTAAAATGCAAGATTTGGATTTAATTTTGAAGAAATTCGTAATAAATGATTGGGCTCTGTTTTGAGATGTCTTTTTGATGTATTTTGGATGTCTAATTGATGTGTAATTGTGGTTTAATCAATGCAATCCCGAATAGGTTGGTTTTCCTAAGTTTTTGCTTGAGTTAATGGTGGTTTTTGGGGTGATTTTGATGTTCTGCTATAGCTGGAGGTATAAGGACGTGATTAGGCTCTTTTTGGATGTTAATTGATGTCTAAGAATGATTGGAATTGATGGATCTTGGCTGGGTAATGTTGTAGAGGTGTTTGGATGTGATTTCGGTTGTGTTTGGTAGCCGAAATGTGAGTTTTGATGAGAGCAGCGAGTTTAGGTGCTTTTGCTGAAGATTTTAATGCATGATGATGCATTAATCCTCTGCTTTGATTTGTTTAAAACAGGGGAGACATCTTCGGATCCTTGTGGTGTTGATCCAGAGGCTTGATCGGCGTTTCGGCAAGCTTGCGAAACGGAATCGGTGAGTGAAGTTTGGTTTTTATCTTTGAAACCAATGTTTGAAGGTTATGGGAGCTTAGTTTAAGTCTAAACAACTTAGCTAAGCTCAAGAGTAAGTTTTCGGAAAAACTCTCTTTTTGATGAACCATGAGATGGTTGGATGCAATGAGTTTAATTTGCATGTTTACATTCTGTTTTGAAAGCATATTATAGCATGTTTAATGCTGGTTTTGAAAGCCATGTGTTGAAGGATGCTCAAGGTAAGAGATCCTTGGTTTGACATTGATAAATGTGGTTTTGATGCATAGCGATGCATGATGGTTTATTGGCTTTGTTAAATGCTTTAAAACAGTGGATTGATGATGTTAAATAATGTATATTGGCAAGTGATGTGTTGGTTTAAAATTATTTGAATCAGATATAATTAGCCGGCTATAGGATTGGGTGCACCGTGAATAAAGTCGCCTTGGATGTTGAGGGGTTGTGATTGTACCGTAAACTCCATCCAAGTACACTAACGAGATGGTTAAGATCACAATGGTGGTTAAAAGTCCATGTGTGGATCTTGTGTTGTGTGTCCCGTGTTCTCGTTAGTGATGTTATACAACTACCAACTAGTGATGTGGAGGGGTTGTGATTGTACCGTAGACTCCATCACGGGTGTTGAGGGGTTGTGATTGTACCGGTAAACTCCACCTTGAGAGTTGGAAGTGTGTATGAAGCGTATGGGACAACACTTGTAATCTGCGTATCCGATTGTGTTTTGAGTTGAAAAATGGTTATGGATTATCACTTGAATGCCAATATGACATGTTGATGAATTGAAGCATGAGATGCTTGGTTTGTATGCATAATTGCATGATAAATGATGTTTTGATTTTAAAGGCCTTGGAAAGGTGTTTTTGCAAAGTGCATTATTGTGTTGTTTTATTAGAGCATTTCTCACTAAGCATTTGTGCTTACGCTCTCTCTTTCTTGAACCAATAATTCAGAGCATTGAAGTGCTTTAAGGGCAGCAAGGAGGTCAAGGATCCAAGTGAAAGTCTAAGCTCATGTATGGTGACTATTTTCACAACACTATTAGCTTTTGGTATTTGGCAATGGGAACCTAGGTTGTGGTTTTTGGGAGATGTTTTGGACTCCCTAAGTTTAGCTTGATGCCTATGATGTTTTGGATATGTAATTGGCCATTTGGGTGTTTGCTTTGATGACTTGATGTTTGGTTGGTGTTGAGTATTAGGTTGCATGCCTATAGTTTGAGGTTTTCCCTAATTGATGCTATGGATGTGTTTTGATGATGCTATTATGTTCCTTTAGTGTTTAATGACTTGTTGGCATGACATGGGTGTCTTAGGGATGTGTTTGATGGATTGAATGCTTGTTAAACCAGTCCAATTCTGCAATTCTGGGCAGCCCGTATCGGAACGGGTGCTACTGTTTCGGAACGGGGGTCTAAAATGGCCTTAGCGTTTCGAAACAGGTAGAGCCGTTCCGAAACGTTTTTGCTACTGCCAAGCCCTGTTTCGGAACAGGTTGCGAAACGGTCCCGCGTTTCGGAACGGTCTTCCACCGTTTCAGAACACTCGACCGTTGGGCACTGAAACATATGGTTTTATGTTTTGAAGTCTTCACGTTTTAGTCCTGAATCTTGTATGTGCAATTGCTTGAGTTTGGAATGTTCGTTTAAGATGAAATTTGGCAGAGAAGCATGAAACATGATTAATTTCATAATAGTAACTCAAAAATTGGTTAAGTCTTTTAAATTTTCAGAATTTGCAAATTGGTCCCTATTTTTGTATGTTGTGCAATTGAGTCCCTTATTGTCTTCCGTTTGCTGTGATTTTTGAGTATGCTGATCTCAAGTGAACGCCTAGGGTTAACATGCATCTAGATAGGTTTTTAAAAGAAAAAAAGGGGTCGTTAATCAAGGTTGACTTTCGGGTTGACTTTGGTTTTCCCCGTGTAATCTTCGTAGTTCGGGTCAACCGTCTAGGCCGGGCTAAGGGGGTTACAAAGATTTTCCTCAGCCTTTGAAGGAGGGACATGCTCCGGTGAGAGCAGCTGAGCCACAGAGAGGCCGTGGGTGCGGCCGTGGTAATTTCCAGCGTAGAGATGATGGTGGCAGGAATGTAGCACATGTTATGGCCGTTCAACCTCATGGTGGTGGTCAGGCTCAAGTGTATGCTCAACTTGAGGGAAGGAATGATACGGATGTGATCGCATGTACTTTTACGTTGCAATCCTTGTCATTACTTTCTTTGATTGATTCTGGATCTACACACTCATATATATTGCGTGAACATGCTCAAATGCTTGGTTTACCTGTTGAGTCTTTGGATGTTGGTATGTGTGTGACTAGTTCCTTTGGTGAAACGGTTGTGACGCGAAAGTTGTATAGGAGATGTCACTTGAAAGTGCAAAATCATGTTTTTCTTGTTGATCTCATGGAATTGCCATTCTATGGTTTTGAGGTAATCCTTGGTATGGATTGGCTTGTTGAGCATCGAGTTATAGTAGATTTTGAAATCAAGCGAGTTTCGTTGAAACTTGCGGATGATTACGAAGTAGTGGTTGTGGGTGAGAATGTGAAGTTTCTTGCCAATGTGGTGTCTACATTGGAAGCTAGTCGAATGCTAAGGCAAGGTTGCGAGGCTTACCTAACCTTTGTGATGAATCCTAGTTCTAAGGAATTGCGTGTTCAAGATATAAGAACTGTACGTGAGTTCCCTGGAGTGTTTCCGGAGGAGTTACCTGGATTGCCACCTAGTCGAGAAGTGGAGTTTGGAATTGAGCTGTATGAAAACACAACTCCGGTGTCCATTGCTCCCTATTGCATGGCACCTAAGGAGCTAAATGAGTTGAAGACACAACTTCAGGAGTTGCTTGACCGTTGCTTCATTCGGCCTAGTGTGTCCCCGTGGGGTGCACCTGTCTTGTTTGTGAAGAAGAAGGATGGCACTATGAGAATGTGCATCGATTATCGACAGCTGAACAAGTTGACTATCAAGAATAGGTATCCTTTACCGAGGATTGATGATCTTTTTGATCAGTTTCGGGGAGCAGCTGTGTTTTCCAAGATTGACTTAAGGTCAGGATACTATCAACTTAAGGTGAAAGATGTGGATGTGCCGAAAACAGCCTTTAGAACGAGGTATGGGCATTATGAGTTCCTTGTAATGCCGTTTGGCTTGACGAATGCTCCTGTTGCATTCATGGACATGATGAATAGAGTGTTCCATGAATACTTGGACAAGTTTGTTGTGGTGTTCATCGACGATATCCTTGTGTACTCTCGTACTGAGGAGGAGCATGAAGGTCACTTGAGGATTGTCTTGCAAGCGCTTCTGGAAAATCAGCTTTATGCTAAGCTGAGCAAGTATGAGTTTTGGCTAAAGGAAGTTGTGTTCCTTGGTCATGTGGTTTTGGCGGAGGGGATTCGTGTTGATCCTTAGAATATTGAAGCGGTGATGAATTAGAAGCCTCCTAAGTCTGTTCATGAAGTTCGTAGTTTTCTTGGGTTGGCAGGGTGTTACCGGAGGTTTGTGGATGGGTTTTCGAAGATTGCTGCTCCTTTGACAAAGTTGTTGCAAAAAGATGTTAAGTATGAGTGGACGGAGGCAAGACAACAAGCTTTTGAGAAGCTTAAGACGGCTTTGACACAAGCTCCTATCTTGGTTCAACCTGAATCAGGAAAAGAATTTGTGGTGTATAGTGACACATCCTACGTTGGTTTGGAGTGTGTGCTAATGCTAGAGGGTAAGGCGGTGGCTTATGCATCGCGACAGCTGAAGGTGCATGAGGGCAATTATCCTACGCATGATATTGAGTTAGATGCGGTGGTTTTTGCTTTGAAGATCTGGAGACATTATCTGTATGGTGAGAAGTGTACCGTGTACACGGATCACAAGAGTTTGAAGTAATTGATGTTTCAGAAGGAGTTGAATCTTAGGCAACGACGTTAGGTGGAGTTGCTTAAAGATTACGATTTATAGATTGAGTACCATCCGGGAAAAGCTAATGTTGTGGCGGATGCCTTGAGCAAGAAGGTGGTGGTAGAGTTAAGGGCTATGTTTGCTAACTTAAGCATTTCGCGAGATGGAGGTCTTGTGGATGAGTTGCAAATGAAACCATCCCTGGTTCAGTTGATAAAGGATAAGCAGTTGTTGGATGATTCCTTGGTGCCACATGTTCAGGATATTGCTGAGGATAGACCATCAGATTTTTGTTTTAATGATGATGTAGTTTTATGTTTCGAAAGACAGATAGTAGTGCCAGATGACGTGGAGTTGAGGCGTACTATTCTGACCGAAGCTCATAATAGTCTTTTTGCTATGCACCCAGGTAGTACAAAGATGTATCGTGATCTAAAGGATGAGTACTATTGGGTGGGCTTGAAGAAAGATGTTGCGGAATATGTGAGTAAGTGTATGGTTTGTCAGCGGGTTAAAGCTGAGCATCAGTTTCCTTCAGGGTTGTTGCAACCGTTGAGGATTCCTGAATGGAAGTGGAAAAGAATCACCATGGACTTTGTGTCTGGTTTACCTTTGTCGCCATGGAAGAAGAATTCGATGTGGGTGATTGTGGATCGCCTTACAAAGTGTGCACATTTCTTACATGTGCATACTACGTATACCTTGGATAAGCTTGCAGAGCTGTACGTTACCGAGATTGTGCGTTTGCATGGTGTACCTAAATCTATAGTGTCAGATAGAGATCCGAGGTTTACATCACGGTTTTGGGAATGTTTGCATCAAGCTTTGGGTACGCGGCTGAATTTCAGTACTTCTTATCATCCACAGTCGAATGGACAGTCTGAGCGTGTTATCCAAGTGCTTGAGGATATGTTAAGGTGCTGCGTGATTGAGTTTCAAGGCTCTTGGGAGAAGCATTTGCCTTTGGTGGAGTTTGCTTATAATAATAGCTATCATGCAAGTATTCAAATGGCACCTTATGAGGCCTTGTATGAGAGGAAGTGCAGAACTCCTCTGTGCTGGGCAAAGACAGATCAGAAGTTGGTCTCGTTGCCGGCTTTGTTAAAAGGAACCACCGAGAAGGTGAAGCTCATTTGTGAGCGGTTGAAGGCAGCTTTTGATCGACAGAAGTCTTACGCGGATTTGAAGCGTAAGGAGATTGAGTTTGCGATGGGTGACCGTGTGTTCTTGAAGGTTTCGCCTTGGAAGAAGGTGATGAGATTTGGCCGGAAGGGTAAGTTGAGCCCTAGGTATATTGGACCATATGAAGTGATAGAACGTGTGGGTCCTGTTTCGTATAAGCTGAGGCTACCACAAGAGTTAGAAAAGATACATGATGTGTTTCATGTCTCCATGCTACGGAAGTATAGATCGGATCCTTCGCATGTTATGCTTGTGGAGGAAGTTGAGTTGAATCCAGATTTGACATACGATGAGGAACCGATTGAGATTTTAGATTCGGACATTAAGGTTCTTCGTGCTAAGACCATTGAACTGGTTAAAGTGTTGTGGAGTCACTGTGGTGTTGAGGAAGCCACGTGGGAAAGGAAGGAAGACATGAAGAAGCAGTTTCCTTACCTTTTTCCTCCAGGTAAATTTCGATGACGAAATTTCTTAAGAGGGGGAGAGTTGTAACACCCCAATTTTGGGCTTAGATGTTTAGGGTCTGAACCGGACCAGTTTGAGAAACAGTTCGAATATAAAAGGGAGTTTTAAGGAAAGCCTAGTTCGGGATGCTTTAAAATATAGAAAAATGTCTAAAAATCCTTATTTAATAGATAAAGGTGAATGGTGAAATCAATTTTACAAAATAGGGTTTGGAAATACTACATTTCGGTGTAGTGACCAAATCGCGATTTTTGCAAAGTTTAATAGTGACTATTTTGTAAAGGATTGAAACTTTGAATCTTTAAGGAACTAATTTACCAAAAATGTTTTCATCAGATTTTTCCTTAATTTAGGTGATTTAATTAATGATTTAATTAAATAAAAGAAAGGTGATAAACTACCTTTGACTTTCATAACCACTTTTCTCTAATTTTCTCTCAATTCATTTCTCTCAAAATCCTATCAACCAAACACTTTTTCTCCAGCAAAATTCACTTTGATTTTTACTTCAATTGATGAGATTTCCATCACTCATTGATTCCTAATCAATCTTTCAACAAATCCACTTGATTTCTATATTGTATTTTCATGGAAACTTGCCCAAATCAAGGAGAAATCATTTTTTAGAGGTAAGATTGTTCTTCTCCTCTAAATACTCAGTTCTTTACTGAAATTCTCAAGTTGTCAATCCTTTATTAAAGATTTATGAATGGTTTAAATGTTAGAAACAAGATTTTGGCTTAAAACTCAAGATTTTGGAAGGGATCTTGAAGATTTTCGTGGAAATTGATTGGGCTCTGTTTTGAGATGGTTTTCTAATGTATTTTGGATGTTAAATGATGTTAGAAATGAGTTTTTATCAATCCAATCCCGAATAGGTTGTTTTTACTAAGTTTTTGCTTGTGAAAATGGTGGTTTTGGGGTGATTATGGTGTTCTGTTATAGCTGGAGGTATAAGGACGAGTTTAGGGTTGTTTTTATGTTAATTGATGTTTAGAAATGTTTAGAAGTGATGGATCTTGTCTGGGTTAAGTTTTGGAAGAGTTTGGATGTGTTTTCATTTGTGTTTGGTAGCCGAAATGTTTTGTTTAGGAAGAACAGTGAGTTTTGGGGTGTTGGCTGAAGATTTCAATGCATGATGATGCATTAATCCTCTTCTTTTATGTGTCTAAAACATGGGAGACATCTTCGGACACTTTTGGAGTTGATCCGGAAGCTTAATTGGCGTTTTGATGAGCAAGCGAAACGAAATTGGTGAGTGCGTGTGGCTTTAGTAGTCCTTGAGGGACAAAGAATCAAGCTTTGGGGATTTAGGAAAGGTTTGAAACACCTTCCTAAGTCCGGAAGTAAGTAATTGCTAGATTGCTCTCTAGAATGTGGTGATTGCCCCTTTAAATGCATTTACATGTTCATGATTTTAGATTGATAAATTCCTACTGTTTTTATGCATGAATTATAACATGAGATGATGCTTGAAATGATTTCAATAAGTAACATTTTGCATAGTTGAGATTTGAGCTTATATGTTGAAGTGTAGCAAATGTTATGGTTTTGAAAAGAGATGAGAATGTTGAGTTTTAATGCATGAAAAACAATAGGTGAGGTGTTGATTTGACATAATATATTGGCATAGATGTTGAGAAACTTATCGGATATAATTGATCGATCAATAGGATGAGAGTGCACTATAAACTAAAAATCCGTACGTGCTATTTGGTTAAGACAAAGGTGTGGTTTGAATAAGTGTTTTCAAATGAGCATTATTGTGTTGGTTTCGTTTAGAGCATGCCTCACTAAGGTTGTAGATAATTAAGGTGCTTTGGGGCATCAAGGAAGCTAAGTCCATTCAAGGAAATCCAAGCTCACGTATGGTGAAGTTTTCATACACTTTAGTTTTGATAAATTGGCAATGGGAAACCAAATTTTGTATTTGGGAGATATGTTAAACTCCCTAAGGTTGTGGCATGTTTGTTTTGGGCTTGTTGGATTGTAAATGGTTATGTTTGCCTGTTTTGAGGTTGGATTGCTTTTTTGTGTTTCGATATTAGGAAGCATGCCTCTAGACTAATGAGATTTCTTGTTTGAGGTTATGATTGTGTTTGTGTGTTCCAAATAGGTACCTTATATGTACGTTGACTTGTTGGTATGGTTAGGGAGTCATTGGGATGTGTTATATTAAGTTTTCGAGTGAAAAACCAGTCCTTGCTGCAGTTTCTGGGTAGACCGTATCGAAACACTCTCTAGTGTTTCGAAACGGGGGCCTGTAATGGCCTTCGTGTTTCGAAACGGTGAAGGCTGTTTTGAAACGTTTTAGCTACTAGAATGCCATGTTTCGAAACTGGTCTCGAAACGGGTGGGTGTCTCGATCCAGCATTTCGATACGGTAGGTAGGTGTTTCGAAACGGGTGACCGTTGGGCACAAATTTGAATTGTTCTGATGTTTGCATGTTTTACATTTTAGTCCTAAATGTTGAGTTTGCAATTGCTTGATGCTTGAGATGTCCAATTAAGATGAAATTTGGCAGGGAATCATGTAACATGACTAATTTCATATTGGCAATCTTAAAATCAATGAAGACCATTTAATTTACAAAATTTACAATTTGGTCCCTAAACTCGTATAAAGTGCAATTGAGTCCCTATATGTTATTTGATCGCTGTGCCTTTCTCAATCGTATTTTATGAGTACTCACTTAGGTTTAACATGTATCAAGACAATATTAAAAAGAAAAAAAAAGGGTTGTGAATCAAGGTTGACTTTCAGGTTGACTTTGGTTTTCCCCGTGTAACCTTCGTAGTTTGGGTCAACCGTCTAGGCCGGGCTAAGGGGGTTACACTCTTCTTTACGAAGTGGTTCCAAAGTTTGGCCTCCGGCGTGAGTTGAGTGTGTTTCACCGTCCACCGATGCTTGGGATCAGTATTCCACGAACCTCTTGTGTTTGTTCTCCCGTTTGCTGACATATATGTCGTAGATGGTATTGATGTATTCCGGCTCGAAAGTAACTTCCTTACCTCGCACGGTGACAGTCTTCGTATCCTTGCTATCGATAGCAGCGTAAAACTCCCGGACTAAAGTGACATTCATCTCCTCGAGCTGGGCAACAAACATCTGCCATTTGAGGGCTTTGATCTTTCGAGCTATGAACGGTTCGAGTCCGAAATCCTTCGTCCATTTGGTATAAAGGAACCCTCTCTCTTCCCACATCTCCCTCTTTTGGAAGGAGGTGTAGTATCGGTCGACGGAGTAGGTGGTGGCAAAGCGGTTGGGGATTCGGTCGTGGCTGGGTGTGACGGCTGCTGTGGCAGAGCTGGAGGCAGCACTTCATCTTGTTTGTCTGGTACTCATAGTTGCAAGGCTGTGGAAAATGAAAGAAATTTTGAGATCTAAAGAGAGAAAGTTGAGAGAGTAAAAGTGAGGTGAAAAATAAATAGTAAAACGGGGTTTATATAGATAAATGGTTTGCTGCCCGTTGGAGCTGTAACGACAAGCACGAATAACGGGGCCAACTGTTACGCAGTTTCTGACGCGTCTATCACGTGTTTCTGTGTCTGCTGTGCGTTTGTTACGCATTTGCGTGTATGCCACGACAGCGTGATGACAAGCTGTATTTCCCGCGTCTTTCGCGACAGCTGTTGAGAGACTGTGACGACAGACTCCTCTTTTGGGCTTTTTGGGCTGCTGTTGAGATGGTGGGCTGGTTCACTTCGTCTCCTTTCCTTGTTTCCCTTATTTCCTAAAAATAATAAAAAAAACTTAGTTCCTAAAAATAAAATAATTCTAATTTCCTAATAAATAAAATAAAAATAAAATTAAGTTAATTTAGGGATGCCTTGAGAGGCATCTCCTAAAGTAACCACTTCCTGCATTCTTGGGGCTTCAGTCCCCTGATAATGCTTTAGTCTTTGTCTGTTGACTTTAAATTGGTGCACGTCTTTTAAGGATTTGATCGTGATGGCACCATGAGGAAAAACTTGCACAACTTGGAATGGGTCGGACCATCTAGATTTCAGCTTCCCTGGGAAGAGTTTCAACCTAGAGTTAAATAACAACACAAGCTGTCCTAGGCAGAACTGTCGTGGCAGGAACTTCTTGTCATGCCACCTCTTTGTCTTGTCCTTGTAAATCCTTGCATTGTCGTAGTCCATTGCTCGAATTTCTTCAATTTCATTCAAGTCAAGTAACCTCTTTTGTCCTGCCTTATCTAAGTCCATGTTCACTGCCTTGATAGCCCAGTAAGCCTTGTGCTCTATATCAACAGGTAGATGGCATGTTTTTCCATCTATCAGCCTGTAGGGTGACATTCCCAATGGTGTCTTAAATGTTGTTCTGTAGGCCCATAGTGCATCATTGAGGTGTAAAGACCAATCCTTTCGAGTGGGTTTAACCATCTTCTCAAGAATGTTCTTTACTTCCTTGTTGGATATTTCAGCCTGTCCATTGGTCTGTGGGTGATATGTTGTTGTGATCCGATGCTTTACGCCATATTTTCTTAAGACAACAGTTATTACCCTATTATCGAAATGTCTCCTTTCATCACTAATGATCGCCTTAGGTATGTCAAACCTGGAGAAGATATTTTTGTGCAGAAATCTCTAAACAGTCTTGGCATCATTTTTCTGTGTGGCGATCACTTCAACCCATTTGGATACATAATCCACATGCCAGAAGGATGTAGAGGTTCGCATATGATGTTGGGAATGGTCCCATGAAATCGATTCCCCATACATCGAAGATATCAACTTCTAAAATGTTTTGCAGAGGCATCTCATGTCTTCTTGAGATGTTTCCAGTCCGTTGGCACTTGTCACAGCTTTTGTAGAATGCTTGGGCATCCTTGAACAGTGAGGGCCAATAAAAACCAGACTGCAAAACATTGGCAGCGGTTTTGTTTCCACCTAAGTGTCCTCCATATGGTGAAGCATGGCAGTGATGAAGCACAACCTCCTGCTCATCATGTGGTACACATCTCCTGATAACTTGATATGCACAATGTTTGAAAAGAAGAAGTTCGTCCCAATAATAATGTTTTTCATCATTTTGGAACCTCTTCCTTGCCTGGTAGTTAAGTTCAGGAGGTAATATTCCGCTAACTATGTAATTAACGTAATCAACATACCAAGGAAGTTCAGAAAACTTACATGCCGCCATGGCTGTCGCGGCAGTGCTTGTGGCAGCAAACAACTGCTCATCAGGGAAAGTCTCCAGTATGTGAGTCTTGTCTGTCGGTAGACTTTTTCCCATCTCCAATCTTGACAAGTGGTCAGCAACTTGGTTTTCTGTCCTCTTTTTATCCTTGATTTCAATATCGAACTCTTGCAGCATCAGAATCCAACGTATCAATCTAGGTTTTGCATCTTTTTTAGCGAATAGATACTTCAGTGCAGAGTGGTCTGTGTGGACTACCACCTTCGTTCCAAGTATGTATGAACGAAACTTGTCAATCGAGAACACCACTGCTAACAGTTCCTTTTCTGTTGTGGTGTAATTCCCTTGGCCATCGTTTAGTGTTTTGCTGGCGTAATAAATTACGTGGAATAGCTTGTCCTTCCTCTGCCCATGTGTTGCCCCTACAACGTAATCACTGGCATCACACATAATTTCAAATGGCAAACTCCAGTTTGGTGGCTGTACAATTGGGGCTGTTACCAGCTTCTGTTTCAGGATTCTGAATGCCTCAGTACATTCAGTATTGAAGTTAAAGGGACGATTATGTTCCAGTATGTGGCATAATGGCTTGGTGATCTTCGAAAAATTTGCAATAAATCTTCGATAAAACCCAGCATGCCCTAAGAAACTCCTAATTCCCTTAAATGTGGTGGGTGGTGGCAGCTTTTCAATTACCTCTATCTTCGCTCTACCGACCTCTATGTCGCGGCAGCTTACCTTGTGGCCTAGGACTATCCTTTCATCCACCATGAAGTGACATTTCTCCTAGTTTAATACCAAGTTCGCTTTCTCGCATCTTTCGAGTACCTTATGTAGGTTGCCTAAGCATCTTTCAAAATTGTCACCAAAGACGGAAAAATCGTCCATGAATATTTCCAGGAAGTCCTCCACCGTGTCAGAGAATAGCGTCATCATACACCTCTAGAATGTTGTTGGTGCATTACAGAGTCCAAATGGTATTCTCTGGAAAGCGTAAGTGTCGTATGGGCAAGTGAAAGTCGTTTTCTCTTGATCCTTCGGTGCTATAGCTATCTGGTTATAACCTGAGTAACCATCAAGAAAACAATAGTAAGGTTTTCCCGCTAACCTATCAAGCATTTGATCAATAAAAGGTAGGGGAAAATGGTCTTTCCGGGTAGCTTTCTTAAGCTTCCGGTAATCCATACAAACCCTCCAACCAGTCACAGTCCTGGTTGGGATTAGTTCGTTCTCTTCATTGGTTACCACTGTTATTCCTCCCTTCTTAGGAACACACTGCACCGGGCTCACCCACTTACTATCCAAGATGGCATAAATTATCCCAACGTCTAGCCATTTGATAATTTCTTTTCCAACCACTTCTCGCATAGCATCGTTTAAGCGTCTCTGGGCATCAATGGTCGGCTTATGATCATCCTCTAGGAGGATTTTGTGCATGCATAGTGTCGGACTGATGCCTTCGATATCAGCTATCGTCCATCCAATAGCCTTTTTATGCTGCTGCAACATCCCTATCAGCTGTTGTTCTAGTTTCGGCATCAACTTGGAAGAGATGATTACGATAAACGTATCATTTAAACCAAGGAAAACATATTTAAGCTGCCTTGGCATGGGCTTAAGGTCTAAAACAGGTGGTTCTACAGTCGAATGCTTTTGGATTATGTGTTCATTCGAGGTATAGTTTAGGGGCTCGAATAACTTACCTGGACGATTCCCTATCTAGTTTACCTCCTCATGACCTTCAGTGTCAGAGATGTCTGCATCTGAGGACCTACTGTCGTCGTTGCTGCCATGACAGTCTTCCAGATGGCTGATGTGGCAGTGACCAAATTTAATATCATGGCAGCTCGACCTGATGCAGGGTTGGTCAAGGATTACTGCAGTGATAGCCTTGCATTCTTCTTCTACATCAACATGTTTGATCGCTTGGAGAACATTGAGCTTGATCTCTTGAACATTTACTCTCATTGTAAGTTCTCCCTTCTCTACATCAATCACTGATCTGCCTGTGGCTAGGAAGGGTCACCCCAGGATGATTGGTGCGTTCTCATCTGCTTCACAGTCTAAAACAAGAAAGTCAGCAGGAAAAATGAACTTATCCACTCTTACCAGAATATCTTCGATCTTCCCTTCTGGTTTTACGTAAGAGCGGTCTGCCAGCTGCAGCATAACTATCGTGGGTCGTGCTCGTCCAATACGTAGTTTCTGAAATAAAGATTTTGGCATTAAATTAATACTAGCACCTATATCACAAAGTGCCTTACCCACGAATTTATCACCAATTATGCATGGTATAATGAAACTCCCAGGATCCTTCTTCTTCTGGGGTGGATGTCTGTGCAAGATAGTCATGCATCCCTCTGTCATCTATACCGTTTCGAATTCCCCAAGTCTGGATCTTTTTGACATAGCATCCTTGAGAAATTTTGCATAACCATGCATCTGCTGGATGGCCTCTAATAGCGGTATGTTGATGTGAACCTGCTTAAAAATATTATAGATCTTCTTAAGCTGGTACTCCTGCTTCTGCTTTTGTAGCCACTGTGGAAAAGACGGTGGAGGACGAAAATCTTCCAGTCGTCCTTCACATGGTATTCAGATTTGAGGAGGCTTAGGTTCTTCTTCTTTCTCCTCTGTCCCTTTTGCTGTCGTGACAGGTGTGGCGGCAGCAGGTTGTTTATTTTCTGCCAGGGCAGTGTTCGCGGCAGATTTTTCTAGGGCTGGTTCCTCATTCGGTACGGCTTTCTTCTCCTTTCCCTGGTAGTTGCTTCCCACTCCTAGTTGTGATAGCTTTTCACTGCTCATGTGTGGGTTGTCTAGCGACCTCAGTATCGCTAGGGAATCCTCCGTTTTGCCTTGGCTTAATATGCTGGGAAACCTGGCCCATTTGTGTCTAGTGATTTTGGGGTAGCTTCATGGTTAGTCATTCTCATCTCTATTTTATCCAAGAACGACTCAGTCTTCTTGACGAAATGATCCATGTTTGCTATGTAAGTTCCTGTTTGTGACATAAATGTGGCCAAGGTCTACTCCAGTATACTAGGTGCGGCTTCCGGCTGCTGTTGCTGCTGCTGTTGCGGTTGTTGCCGTCTCAGGAATCTAGGTGCCCCTTGGTTTTGAGTGTTCTGCACTTGAGGATTCAGTGCATTGTTTGGGTTACTCTAGGAGAACTTGGGGTCTTTCCTCTAGTTGGGATTGTAATTATTGGAATCGTAGTTTCTTTGCTTGTTATAGTTTCCAACATACATCCCTTCCTCTAGCTGTAGCGGGCAGTCTTCGGAACTGTGATTCTAATTGCAAGTTTCACATACCTCTTCTACAGAGTAGACAAGCTTTGAATCTTTCTTTAGCAAATTCTCTACTGCCTTTGTGAGGTATGCAACATGTGTCTTGAGGGAATTGTCGGCTTCATAGTCTTTTACAGCTAGTACTCGTTTACCTCTCCTCACTGTGGGAAACTGCTCTTCATTCTTTGCCAGATTTTTCAATACTACCAAGGCTTCGTCTAGATCTTTATCCAACAGCAATCCATTGGGTGATGAATCTATTCCCATTCGAGTGTGTATGTTGGCAGCATTGTAAAATTTGATGACTTGATTCCAAACAGGGAATCCGTGCATCGGGAAATTCCTCAGAAGAGTGGTAAACTTGTCTCATGCCTCGTGCATTGGCTCGTCGTCTTCCTGTTGAAAAGTAGCAATTTCGTTTCGTAATCGCTCAGATAAATGGGAAGGATTAAAACGAGATAAAAATTCACGAGTTAGATCTGCCCAAGTTCGTATTGAACCCGGCGTTAGTTTATTCCGCCAAGTTTTCGCTCTGTCCCTTAGTGAATAAGGGAATAACCGAAGCCTCAGTATCTCCAGATTTACTCCTGGTAGTCTAAACGAACCACAAATTTCTTGGAACGTTTTCAGATGTTCTCTGGCATCCTCTGTAGCAGCACCACTAAATTGGCCAGCGGAATTGATCATGCTGAACATCACAGGTTTCAGCTCAAAATTTTCAGCTTCCACGTCTGACAGGGTGGTCTCCAATTCTACATGATCGTTGATCATGTAATCACGGCAGGATCGGCCTGCGGCCTCGGCAGCAGGCCCTCCATTTCGGGCATCCTGGGGTTGATCTCCAAGAGCACCCTGGTTATCTTCTACCTCGTTGTTCGGTCTTTCGTTCACCATTGCTTCTAGTTGTTACTCGAGGTAGTCGTTTCTTGCTACCAGAAGGTGGACTCGGTTCCTGAGATTGCACGAGCGTTCGATTTCAGGGTCTAATTCATACTCAGGTTCTTTGCCTCATCTAGATCTGCGCATAAGCAAACAAGAAACCTTGTGAAAAGCACAGGGTAGATGATACCAATAAAAACAGAAAAAAATAAAAAGAAGATGTGCTGTAAAAGTAAGGGTAAAGATATGTTGTCAGTCCCCAGCAACGACGCCAAAAACTTGTTGCGTGTAAAATAGTATATCGCAATAGAGTGCAAGTGTACACGACGCAAGTAGTAAAGTGATACACGAAGTATCAGATGTCGAATCCATAGGGACTGGAAATAGCTTTATCCTTGGATTGCTGCACAAGAGAGAAAGAAGAGAGTTTGATTGTTTGTAGAGGAATAATAAAGAATACTGAAGATAAAAGATTAAAAGATTCAGATTTAAAGAAATAGGTCGGTATTGATTTGCTCAGTAGTGCAGGTGTTGCACTGTATAGAACTTCCTGTTCTGTCGTCGTTCCTGTCGCGGCAGCACCTGCGGTGGCAGCAGTCTGTTGTTGTCGCGGCAGCGATCACACAACTCTGTACTTCAAGCTTGGCAAGAATCCCTGTTGTGCTTTGTCCTATCTCTAAGTCCAAGTCTGTCGATGAACACGTCTTAGATGATACCTCCCAGCGTGAATCGAAGGATGAACACCGATGTTGTTGAATTCTTCCTTAGCCACTTAACCTCGTCATATCCCTAGGTCCGAGATAGTTCAACCATAAACTGGAGAACCAGTACTTATTCCTTTCCTATACTTATTTCTCCCGATATTAAGTAAATAAATAATCTCACAATGTTCTCCCGATACTCTTGTAAGATTTTGAAAACCAGAATAAGCAAACTTGAAGTTTATTTTATTGAACAGAAAAAATCCTAAAACAGTACAATCCTTGCAACTACTAAACAGAATCAACCCTTAGCTCTAGGGGAGTTTAGAACATGATGAGAAGGGGGAAAACGACTAGGGTTTTGGGGAAGACGGCTAGATAATGAGATATCCTTCCCTAGGTCGAATTACATGCCTTTATATAGGCCTTGGGTTCAAGTTTTCTATTAAGGTAAGAATACAAGTTCAAATTAAAGTACAACTCTAATTATGACTTAAATCTTCAAAGTAGATGCCTTCAATTCGTCCTCTTTTCTTGCTTTGGGTTTCTTCCTTGAACTTTGGGCTTGGCCTTCATTCTGATCTAGGGCTCAGAAAAATATAGGAGTAGTCCACGACAGACCGGCTTAAATTCCTCTATCTGTCGAGCTCCACTTCACTTTTT